>CM061065.1:151807014-153273681 GCA_030762895.1 Sophora flavescens
GCATGAAATTTGGGGCAAGGTTGATTAAGGCCATTGTGCTTACCTAGTTTTGAGTCTTTATAATTTTTAGTTTGCTTGGGGACAAGCAAAGTTTAAGTTTGGGGTATTTTGATAAACCTTTGGTTCGTCTAGTTTTATGACTAGAAAGACCTCAATTTTGATCCCAATTGCACGAGTTCATTCTCGTTTTAGCCCAAATTTGACTTCAATTGTTCACAACCGACATTTTGAGTCTTAGGAATAAGTTATAGTAATTTCTTCTATTTTCTAGTCAAAATAAAAAATTTAACGCTACTTTTAATTTCAGGTTAAAAGTGAAGCTCTAGGAAACTTTGATTAAATGAGGAAAACAAGAAAAAATAATTTTACAAGATCTCGCCCCGCGAGACAGTGCTCGCTGATAAACTGCCGTTTTGTATACTTTATTGTTTGGAAATTGGGTGTAATTTATTGTTTATTTGGAAATTATTGTGGATACTCACCCGATTTCTTGTGTTTATTGTAGGATACATCAACATGGCAGTGGATCATTAAAGCTTGGAGCAAAATGGATAAATCTGGAAGAGTTTTGGAGAAAAAGGCGGAGTTTTGGAGATTTCAGAGGAGCACGGCCGTGCTCAACATTAAGCACGATCGTGATCATCATTAAGCAGGACCGTGCTCATCAGCAAGGCCTTGCTGACTTTCTCAGTTTTAGCACGGTTTGACATCGTTTTTGTTGAGCACGATCGTGCTCAACATTAAGCACGACCATGCTCGTGTATCAGAGACCCAATCACATAGGTTTTCTCAGTTAGCTATATAAGGAAGTGATTAGGGCACATATTAAGAGGCTGATCGTAGGGAGAAGAATAGAGCTGTCAAGCGAAGGACCGTCTGCCCGTTGGTTTGAAGACTGCTTTGCATCAAAAGGGTGTTCGGGTTTTAGTTTTCTATTTCTCTTTTATGGGTTGTTACATGTTTCTGATTTGTATAGTGATGAGTATGACTATGCGTAGCTAAACTCATTTCTAGGGTAATGGTGGATCTTATTTTTGATACCTTTGATGTTTTCCGAATTTAAATATGATTTAGTATTTCGTCAAATTGAGTGATTTAATCCATGTGTTTGAAATTATAGAAGGTTTGATCGTCCTTTACCAAGTTAATTAATTGACTGACGACCATACCACAATTAATTAACGAAACTCTAGGATTAACCGGATTTGGGGTTGGGTGGACCAAACGCAATCCCTTGTTTTCAATCAGTTATTGATTTAACAAACTTGCCAATTCTTTATGCTTCTTTTAACTGCTTACCTTGCATGACCATTGAGGGTAACTGATTAGGAGAAAGAATATTAATATTGCTTGACAATTGGGTATTAATAGCTTTAGAGTGAGTGATTGACAATCAATAAGAAATATATATCATTGAGGAATTGGGTAATATCATAGGTAGTGACATAAGTGAAACCAGGCACCCTAGGCTTTCCATAATTGAACCTTTCCTTGCAGTTCTTTGCTTTTCTTGGTTTTCAGAATCTTGTTATTTTTATTTCTTTGTTTTTAACCAATTCGATTGTCTAAATAACATAAGGAAGTAATTAATCTAGTACTTGTCAACAATCTCGGTGGGTTCGATATTTGGAGTCCCAAATACTCCTATATTACTTTTGCGGGTGCACTTGCCCTTAAGTGTAGTTTTAGGGCAACAAGTTCTTGGCGTCGTTGCCGGGGATTGTTTTTGACAATATTAGGGAGATTAAATCCTAGTTAATTTAGACGACATTTTATTTAATTTATTTATTTATTTTGATGTAATTCATTGTATGCTAACACGTTCTCAATCTCCTAACTTGTAGTATAATCCTGAAATAGAAAGAACTGCACGTAGAAACAGAAAGCAAGCTAGAGAAAGGAGAACCATGGCTCAAGAGGATGACAGGACGATGTTAGACTTTGCTCGTCCTTCAACCACCAATGCTACAAGGATTATTACTAGGCCTACCATTGAGGCTAACAACTTTGAGATCAAGCCATCTTTGATCTCTATGTTGTAAAATGCAATTCAGTGTAATGGGAGTACAAGTGAAGATCCCCATGATCATCTTGCTGATTTTCTTGAGATTTGTGACACCGTCAAACATAATGGTGTCTCAAATGATGCTTTTAGGCTTCGACTGTTTCCCTTTTCTTTAAGGGATAGGGGCAAACTTTGGCTAAAGTCCTTGCCGTCTGGTTCCATAACCACTTGGGACCAACTCTCTTCTAAATTTATGGATAAGTATTTTCCACCTGCTAAATCTGCCAAACTGCGTAATGACATAACTTCTTTTGTGCAGGTTGAAATGGAATCTTTTTATGAGGCATGGGAGCGATTTCAAGAGCTGTTGAAGAAATGCCCCCATCATGGCTTTCCTGTCTGGCAGTTAGGTCAAGCATTCTACAATGGGTTATCTTCATCAAATAAGAGTATGATTGATGCAGGAACGGGAGGTAGTATATGGAATAAGAGGCCACATGCAGCTTATGAGTTGATAGAACATATGACTTCTAGTTACCAAAGGCCATCCAATGATAGGCATGTGAACAAGAGGCAACACTAGTGCAATAAGTGCTTTTTACGTCAGTTAAAATTGATTTTTTACGTCAGAATACTGACTGACGTAAATACAGATGACGTTAATAGTTAATATTTTAACGTCAGTTGAGAACTGATGTTAAATATAAAACTATTAACGTCAGTTCTTTAACACAACTGACGTTAATTTTGTAAAAATTAACGTCAGTTGTTTAAACAACTGACGTTAAACATAAACTATTAGCGTCAGTTCTTTAAGACAACTGACATTAATTTTGTTAAAACTAACGTCAGTTGTTATAAAGAAATGACGTTAAAGGTTTTAATTTTAACGTCAGTTGTTTATTACAACCGACGTTAATAGTGTACTGTATATTTTATAAAATACTTTTAACGTCTTAATAAATTTTTTTTAAAATTCAGTTTTAAAATATCACTACCCTCAACTATCCCTGCATTCAGTAAATATCCCAGTAACACAGAATATCACATACATTACATAATTGCAAAGGAAAAATGGAACAATGGGGGGACTTAAAACCAAAACCCATGTATAGGAAATATAACTATCTACAAGTATATATATACATATATATATATACATATATATATATACATATATATATATATATATAATAATTTATATATATATATTTAGTCTCATATGTATAAAAACAAAACTACATATATAAAGATATATATATATATATATATACATGTTATTAATTAGTTTCTAAAGTCTAACAAAAAAACTATTCATCTAAGTAGTGCGGAGGTATCTTGTCAATTCATTTTTCAGCCGCATACTTGAAGAAGAATTCAGCGAAGCGCATCCTGAAGTCTCTTAACTCATCTTCTTGAATAGGCGATTGGTCGTTAAATGCCTACACACGTTCAAATAATAACAATAACATCAATGCAAGTCATCTTCAAAACTATAATATATAATTTAACAAGTTGTTTAAATATTACCTTATTCCATCCATCCGTAATAGATGCGGAGACTATGTTCAGCATATGAAGCATCACATAGTAGCCGCACGACCACCCGTCAATTTGAAATCGAGACTACCAACAAAATTAATTCAATGTCAGTTGAATATACATATAAATTAGTAATTATAATATTAATTATTTGATAAATAAACTACCAAACCTTGAGGATGTTCCATACAGGATTTGCTTTAGCCTTAGAAGTCCTACTTCTCCCGTTGGCGCAACTTATGCTACTCGCCTTCAGCGCGGTATCATAAACAAATAATCATGTCGATCAATTAACAAATTCATATATCATGTGTGTAATAAACTAAAAACAACTGATATTAAAACTTAAATTAAATTTAAGATTAGTTACTTACTTATTTACAGCTTCCAACACCACCTGTGGCGGTTTGTTGAGTGGAGAGCATAAGAATATGACAGTATGCCTAGACGGGTGAAGTACGAACAACTGCCAATGGTTTTTCATACAGTAGGGAGCCAGATATAATTCTTTCTGATTGTCTCCCAACAAGTTCCCTAAGTATTTACTCAATGCATCGCCAGCAAAGAATTCAGACAGAAGGATTGACGGATCTAAGAAGCCGTAAACTGATGCAACGCCCTTATCAAGCTGAAGACGATGGAGATACCTAAGATATGAAAAGGCGTGGATGTTAATTACATAATATATATATTGAAATTAAAATAAATTATTAAATGGAAAAATACCAAAAATAAATAAGTTATAAAATTAAAATTAACTTACGTGCACCAGAGACTCAAAACTGTGCTGGCAATCCAGACGTTATTTCTGCAGGCGTTCCCGAGATCGTCACCACAGAAGGAAAATATCCTCTGTTGATCTGGGCGTGCCACCCATCCATCGTGATCCAATGGACATTCAAAAATCTCAAACGTATAATCCTCACCAAGTGAGAACAAACGAGTGATAGGTGACAGCGACATCGACGTCGACTTGGCCTTCAGTTTAGGAAAAATAAAATAGATAAGTTGTTAATAATTAAAAAAAACACAAGTAATTATTTGACTAATTTGGACATTAATAATGAATACATACCTTTTTTAACATTTCGAGCTCACGTCGTTTGAAGTCCAACTCAAGCTCACGCCTTTTCATTTCCAACTTATGCTCGTGGCGTTGGACTTCGAACTCCCACTCCCTAGCTGCCAACTCATCATCCTCCACATGTGCCCTACTATAACTCTCTTTTGTGCTCGCATGTGAAGGGTTGGCATGCCCTGCGGTGTCCTGGGATGAACCGACGGAGGAAAGCTCTCTGGCAAGCACCTGCTTGAATTCTGGGTTGGATATTAAGCTTTGCATCAGATGTGTTGTAATAGCTGGGTTGGACATGAGGTGCTGAGTAATGTCAGCCAAAATTGATGCTTCATCGACCACCCGCTTTCTTGAAGCAGACTTGCCATAATATTCTTTGATGGTCACGTTCCCAGGAACACCGAGAACCCGACCAGGATGGTCTTTCTTGCCTAGAGCAGTCATCAAGACGTCCCGCCTTCCAGAAGGGACGAATAAGACCTGGGATGATTGTGCTTTAAGATCCATCTACAATGAAAAAAAATGAAAAAACGTGCAAGTGAAAAGTGTTGCAAATATCTATACAAATATCAATTGAAATCAAGTTAATTATTTACTTACAATCTTATCTGCCACTTCGCGAGTGACATCAACTTTAAAAGATCCCGTCTTTGTCATGCGGCCGGCTAACCATACATCCTCGCGGTCGATGTCCGACGGAGGATTTAATGGTGTGCCCTCAGGCACCTCTCCTCTTTCAATCCTAGCAGAGTGCTCTTCCTGCTTCGCCCTCAGCCTATCCGCCATCATCTGCTCGATCCGAGTCCGGTACCCACCCTGAGACATGGTGTGGCGGTGGACGTTCTTCGCTTGATTCTGCCGACCCTTATTTGCCTTAGCCTATTCAAACAAAAACACATAATTAAATACAGTTAAATGATCTGTAAGAAGCATACAAAATTAACTTAATCAACCAACCTGAAATTCTCCATCCTGTCGACTCCTGGTAAACATATCCTAAGTATCCTGATCAATCCAGGGATAATCCGAGAATATTTTATCAAGCCGCTTCTTCCCAGATACATAGTACCTGGTAAGATCATGCTTGAACCCATTCCAACGCTTTGATGCCATTTTCATACATTTATGACGATGATCCTCGTCATTTGGCACAGTCCAAGCTACCTACACATTAAATACATAACAACTGGATGGATTATAACTCGGATAATTATCTAATAATGTAAATCAAACGAATGTAAAGGTAAAATACCGCGATAGCCTCCCAAATATGATCCTTAACGTTCTGTGGAACGTCATTCCAGTGGTCGTAGTTGATGCTTACGTGCTGCTTCGCTTGTAGAAACACCCACTTATTAAATTATTTAGCACGGGGTCCATGGGCATTTAGATTAGCATCGAAGGACACCTCAAGCTTCTGTCCGCTTTGCCTGTTGTTCTCTAGTTTCTTCAACGAGGTGGCTCCTCTACCCCGTTTCCTATGAGCATGTGATGTCTGTATGGACAAAAAAAAATGATAAAATAGAGGGTTGTAACATTATAAACTTACATTAAAAAGAAGGACTAAAGATAGTATATAACATGTAAACTTACACTAGAATCAGGTGTAGGCGTGATCGGGTCCTGCGTAGCCCTCACAGTGTCCTCCCGTGCATGTGGGCTATCCGACTGATCCATATGTATGCCTGTTCAGAAACAATATATATTTATTAACATAGGTTATAACTCAAAATAAATACAGAAGTATAAATAAAAATAACTAGATAGGTCCTGTATATATACAAAACATATATCCAATATAAGGACAATACGGGAGATTGAAAACTATAGTTTTTGAAGATTGCCAAGCACTGGTCACGACCTGGCAGCGATGTCCATCACGGCCGTAACGTGCCAACTGAACCAGACCGTCACAGGCAGAACTGATCACGGCCTAGCCGTGATGAGCATCACGGCCGTGACATATCAACCAGCAGAGCAACATGCACTCAAAACCAAAAATAGAGACATTCCAAACAACTCAAACTCACAGTTTCAAGTTTCAACTACTGAGACTACAGTTTCAACATGCACTCAAAACCAAAAATAGAGACATTCCAAACAACTCAAAGGCAATGCGGAAGGGTACATTTACTAGCTAAAAAAAATTATTAAAATAACCTTTAACGTCTGTTGATGTAAGGACTGACGTTAAAAGTGAGTCACTTAACTTTTAATGTCAGTCCTTACAACAACGTTAAAATTGAATTAATGAAGTCTGATATTTACAAAACTACCACCGCCTCCTTTTTAACGTCTAGCTTTTGGTTAACTGACGTAAACTTTTCCCGTCTAATGTATATTTTCCACTAGTGCAACCTACACTTTTACAATTTGGATCCTACAAAGTGGATGCTAATGCCGAAATGGAAAACATATTGGAGGTTCTTTCAAAGAAGACGGAAGCAATGATGCAGACACGGGCTCAATTGATAACTCAAACTGCTCCACCTCCTGTTATTTGTGATCTTTGCGACCAGGAGGGACATGAGAGTACAGAATGCCAAGCAGGCAACCTTTTTATGGCAGATGAAGAGGCAAATTATGTGGGTAATCCTAATCAGGGTAACAATGATCCTTATTCAAATCACTACAATCCCGATTATAAGCAAAATTCAAATCTCTCATATGGAAGTCAGAACCAGAATATTCTCTACAGGCCACCTCATTTGAAAAATCAAGGCCCGAGACAAGAGGATCGCAAGCTGAACCTTTATGATACAGTGATGAAACACATAGAGAGCACTGATGAGAGGTTTAATACTTTGGAGAATCAGGTGTCTACTTTGGTAACATTGATGACACAAAGAGAAAAAGGTACACTGCCTAGTCAACCAGAGAAGAATCCAAAGGAGCATGCTAAGGTGATTACCCTTAGAAGTGGGAAAAAGATAGAGGTTCCTCATGAAGAAGAGAATAAGTCAAAAACCAAGGAGGTTTTTACTGAAGGGAACCCAAAGGATGAGGTAAGTGAGAAAGATCTAGTGAAGGAAGTTCTTGTGCCATCTCCCAAGTCAACCATACCTTTCCCTTAAAGGTATAGCAAACAAGACCCACGGTTCACTAGGTTCTTGGATATGTTGAAGCGACTCCATATAAATATCCCATTCGTGGAGGCCATTTCTCGAATGCCCAAATATGCTAAATTCCTTAAGGAGATTTTGGGTAATAAAAAGAGGTTTGGAGAGTTTGCTATTGTGAGGCTTAATGAGGAATGCTTTGCTATCCTCCTCAAGAAGTTGCCACCTAAACTTAAAGATCCAGGGAGTTTTACTATTCCTTGTTCTATTGGTACTTCTTATTTTGAAAAGACTTTATGTGATTTGGGTGCCAGTATTAACATAATGCCTTTGTCTGTTTTCTGCGGGTTAGGTATGAAAGAGCCAAAGCCCACTACTGTTTCATTACAGCTAGCAGATAGATCCATTACCTATCCTAGAGGTATTGTGGAGGATGTTCTTGTCAAGGTTGACAAGTTTATCTTCCCGGCTGATTTCATAGTACTTGAAATGGAGGAAGATGAAGAGGTTCCCATAATTTTGGGAAGGCCATTTTTGGCCACTGGTAGGACCATCATTGATGTGCACCAAGGGAAGCTTACTTTAAGTCTTAATGATGAGGAAGTAGTTTTTGAAGTTTTTGATTCTTTGGAATTTCCTTTGACTTTTAATTCATGTAATTTTATAAATGCCTTGGATAGTACATCTACACTAATTTCTTCTCATTCTCAGCAGCGATTGATGGAGGACACCCTTGAGAAAATTTTATTTTTCGAAAAGGATGAACTTGTGGATTTTGAGGAGTTGATAGATGAGATAATGACATTGGAGGCAGGGATTGCCCAAGAAAGGTGGAGTGGGACTAAGAAATTTGAAGTTCTTGAGGGACGTGGTTCACAAAAGCCAAAATCATCAATCGAAGAACCACCAGAACTTGATCTTAAACATCTTCCTTCCAATCTTAAATATGAATTTTTATCTCCTCCTTATTCATTGCCAGTAATAATTTCTTCTTCTTTGACAGGTTCTATGGAGGAGAAACTCTTACGAGTTCTGATAGATAATAAGGAGGCCTTTGGGTGGACCATTCATGATATTAAGGGTATTAGTCCCTCAATTTGTACCCATAGGATACATATGGAGGTGGAACACAGACCCAAGGTGCAACCTCAGAGAAGGCTCAACCTAAATTTAAAGGAAGTGGTGAAAAAGGAGGTAATTAAATTGCTTGATGCGGGTATTATTTATCCTATTTCTGATAGTCATTGGGTGACTCCTGTGCAGGTTGTCCCTAAAAAGGGAGGGACTACTGTCATGGAGAATGACGAGAAGGAATTGATAGCTGTTAGGGTGGTAACAGGGTGGCATATATGTATAGATTATAGAAAATTAAATGAGGCCACTAGGAAAGATCACTTCCCCCTTCCCTTTATTGGCCAAATGCTTGAGAAATTATCTGGTCGTGAATTTTATTGTTTCTTGGATGGGTACTCCGGATATATGCAAATACCTGTGGCTTTTGAAGATCAAGAGAAAACCACTTTTACTTGCCCATATGGTACTTTTGTATATAGAAGGATGCCTTTTGGTTTGTGTAATGCACCTGCCACTTTTCAAAGATGCATGATTGCCATATTCTCTAATATCTTAGAGGATTGCCTTGAAATATTCATGGATGATTTTTCTGTTTATGGGTCCTCATTTGATAATTGTTTGCATAATTTGGGGGTGGTTTTGAAAAGGTGTAAAGGCACCAGTTTGGTTTTTAATTGGGAAAAACGCCAATTCATGGTAACTGATTGCATTGTTTTGGGTTATAAGGTTTCTCATAAGGGTATTGAGGTTGACCCCACAAAGGTTGAGGTAATTGACAAATTGCCTCATCCTAACTTTGTTAAGGCCATTAGAAGTTTCTTCGGGCATGATGGTTTTTATAGGAGATTTTTATAAAGGTTTTTCAAAAATTGTAAAACATCTTTCTAATCTTTTACTGAAAGATGCGCCACTTGAATTTTCTGATGCTTGTTTGGAAGCCATTAAAATTTTGAAGGCTAAATTGATTGATGCACGTGTTGTTGTTATTCCTGATTCGTCTTTGCCATTTGAGCTTATGTGTGATGCTAGTGATATGGCAGTAGGTGCTGTTTTAGGTCAACGTAAGGATACAATTTTTCAAACCATTTACTATGCTAGTAGAACTCTTGATGAAGCACAAAAGAATTATACCACTATAGAAAAATATATGCTAGCAATAGTATTTGCTTTTGATAAATTTCGTCCTTATTTTGTTATGTCTAAGTTTGTTGTTTATACTGATCATTCTGCTATTAGACATTTGCTTGCCAAACGGGATGCCAAACCAAGATTGATTAGATGGGTGTTGTTGTTACAAGAGTTCGATGTGGAAATTAGAGACAAGCGGTGTAGAGAATTCAGTAGCGGGCCATCTCTCAAGGGTGGATGCTTCTGTTAGACCACAAGTTGAAGAGGCCATAAAGGAGACCTTTCCTGATGAGCAATTATTTTCAGTTTCCAAACTTCCCTGGTTTGTTGATTTTGTCAACTACAAGGCAGGTAATTAACTTCCCCCTAACCTTTCATATGCTCAATGTAAGAAATTTCTTTCTGATGTTAAGTATTATTTGTGGGAAGAATCTTATTTGTTTAAGGTCTGTAGTGATAAAATTATTAGGAGATACATTCCTAAGGTAGAGATACATGCTATTTTAGAGCACTGCTATTCTAGGGAAGTTGGCAGCCATTTTGGCCCAACTAGGACAACCCAAAAAGTTCTTCAATGTGGTTTTTACTGGCCCAATCTGTTTAAGGATGCATACAATTTTGTGAAATCTTGTGATAGGTATTAGAGGAGTGGGAATATTTCTAGAAAACATGATATGCCTAAAAACAATATTTTGGTTTGTGAATTATTTGATGTTTGGGGCATTGATTTCATGGGACCTTTTCCCAAATCTTTTTCCAATGAATATATTTTGGTTGCTGTGGATTATGTCTCAAAGTGGGTGGAAGTAGTGACTTTACCCATTAATGATGTTAAAGGAGTTGTAAAGTTTTTAAAGAAAAATATTTTTTACAAGATTTGGCACTCCTATAGCAATCATTAATGATGGTGGCACCTATTTTTGTAATAAACAATTTAATAACCTTTTGAAAAAATATGGTGTCACTCATAAGGTAGCCACCCCTTACCACCCACAAACTAGCGGGCAAGTTGAGGTTTCCAATAGGGAGTTAAAGAAAATTTTGGAAAGGACAGTTAACAGATCTAGGAAAGATTGGTCTTTGAAACTTGATATTGCATTATGGGCCTATAGAACTACTTTTAAAACTCCCATTGGCATGTCCCCCTATAGATTGATGTTTGGAAAAGCATGTCACTTACCTGTTGAGCCAGAGCATAAGGCTTACTGGGCCTTGAAAATTTTTGAATTTTTATATGCAACTTGCAGGTGAAAAGCGCTTATTGTAGCTTAATGAGATGGATGGGTTCCATCTTGAGGCATATGAAAATGCCAAACTATACAAGGAGCGCACTAAAAAGTGGCACGACAAGCACATTCAAAAGCGTGAGTTTCATGTCTGTAGTAAAGTCCTACTTTTTAACTCACGACTTCGCTTGTTTCCAGGAAAACTGAAGTCTAGGTGGATTGGCCCTTATGAAGTTACCAAAGTCTTCCCATATGGCGTGTTTGAAATAACTAGAGATAGGAAAGAAACCTTCAAGGTTAATGGGCAGAGAGTGAAGCATTATGAGGATGGCGCGGTACTTGAGCACCACACAGTGAACTTGGAATAACACCCCTCTCAGGGACAACCGTCAGGTTCACGATGGTAAACAAGCGCTTCGTAGGAGTCAACCTGTGTCTCTTCCCTTTCCTTTTATTAACTGTTAGTGTAGGATTTGAATCATTTTTAGTTTTTTCCTTACTTTAATTTTTAGGAATTGAATTAAGTGTGGGGAGATTGGAAGGATTATAAATAAAATAAAATAAAATAAATATAAAATTAAAATAGTGCTAGGGCATAAATTCTTGCTTGTGCTCACTTCCCGTAAGTGCTGAATTGAGCATGACCGTGCACAATAGTGAGCAAGACCTTGCTCATTTGCGGATTTGAAAAGTTAAATTGGGGTTGAGCACGGTCGTGTTTAACAGTGAGCACGATCGTGCTCCTTTTCTGATTTGAATTTGAATTTAATTTTGAATTTGAATTTTAAAATGGGGCTGAGCACGGTCGTGCTTAACAATGAGCACGATCGTGCTCCCTTACTGATTTGAATTATAAATAGAGGAGGACAGGCAGAGCGTGGATTAGGATTAATCACGCTCTCGCCTTCTCCTTCCTACCTTTTACTCTGTCAGCCCCCTTGCCCCCTTCCCTCAGTTGTTTTTTGCTCCATCTCTCAAAAAGGTATGCTTTTCATGAGCTTTCTGTATGGTATAGTGAGTGAATGCATGATTTGGTTCTTTTTTGTTTTTCCTTTTCTTCTCTTTTTTTCGTTTTATTTTATTATTTTGATTTTAATCTTAATTATCAATACTGACCAAATTTTATTTGTGAAAACAGATATCATTTTCAATCTCCCCGGATCATCTCGAGTTTCAACACATCAAGGATTCAATTTGAGACAGACCGTACCCATTCTTGGAAGTTGAAGGTTTGACTAAAGAACAAAGGGAGAAGATTGCTACCTATTCCTACCCCGGATACACTCCATCTCACTTGGATTTCTGTCGGGACACAAACGAGTATGCCTGGGTTGAGACCCTTTGAGATATTGAGCGGAGGGCAGGAGAACTCCCACGTGGGTACAATGCTGGGCGTAAGTGCTATCATGACTTGGTTGATAGGAAAATCAGAAGACCAAACCAGATCCCATTCCCACAGATAGAGCGCTATACTGAAGAGGAGAGAGACAGATGGTGTGAGCTTTACTTGGTAGAAGGTGAAGCAGTGAATGATTATGCATATCTAAAGATTGAAGAGGCTAGACTTGCTAAGCTAGTGTTGGAAGGAAATCCGGAAGGAGAACCAAAGGAGGAGGAGAAAGAGAACGAGTCTTCTCGGACTCCTTGAGATAACAATTTCTAAACCTTCTCTTTGCTTTTCTTTTTCGAATTTTGCAAATATTTTTTGGTCATAAAAATAAAAATTGCATAGTGTCATTGAGTCCAGTTAGGTAGTCTGCTTCTGTTTTAGTTTTCTTAAAATAAAAAAATAATATAAAAAAGTTAAAAAAAATTAAAATTTAAAATTAAGCATGACCGTGCTCCTTGCTCAGCACGGCTATACTCAGCTGTGATTTTGAAAAATAAAAAAGGGGGCAGAACATGGGCTAGGGTTCATTTTGAACCCATGCTCACACTCTGCCCTTTCCTCAAACTCCCTGCGCCGTAACCATCACAGCGACCACCCTTCATCAATTTTTTTTCTCATCTTTTCTCTTAATATAGGTATTAATCACTCACTTCTACTCTTTTTCATTTCACAACTCTGTGTAGTGAGTGTTTTAGGATGATATTTTGTTTCCTTTATGTTGATTATATACCTTAGCATTGTGCGTAGTTATCCATGCTATTGGTTCCTTGTTGTGGTTTATGTATGCATGTGCCTTGTTTGGGTGTTTTTGATTACACATTTTTGGTCCCTATCATGCGTTGTTTATGCCGTTGGACACTGAGCACGATCGTGTTGTTTATCATCTGCAGAAATGCCCAGTATCAGTGAGCACGACCGTTCTCGCTGTTAGCATGGTCATGCTCATTAATTTTCCAGAATACCAAATAAAATAAAATAAAATAAAACTAAGAGCGCATGCATCGATTATACTGCTTATTGCTTATGATGCTGATTTGGTACTTGAACTATTTGTATTTTTCCTCATTTTTCGTGGCACTGATGTACTTTTTGTTTGATTTTCAAGATTATGGCTCCTAGACTCACCCGTCAGGCTGCTCAGACTAACCCACCATTACAGGGCGACCCACAGGCTAGCTCCTTTCGAGTTCGTCTCGACTAGGAGACTTGACATGGATATGTTGACTACTTATGGGCTTGTTCCCCGTGTTCAGCAACTGATTCAAAACATTGAGTGGGAGCGCATTGGATCTATCACCCGTCCTACTTATCGGGAGCCCACCCTGGAGTTTCTCTCCACAATGAGCTATGTGTACGATGATGAGGAGGCGGAGCCCCTTGTCATTTTTCAAATGCATGGAGTGCAGCGGGAGTTAACTCTGACCGAGTTCAACATCCACATTGGCTTTGCGACTGCAGAGTCAGTATAGACTGATATGTACTAGAGGGGATTGCTGGAGCCTCCAGCAGGGATCTTAGATGCGGTCATGTGGGTCTCGATCACCGGTGGGGATATACACTATAAACTTCGGATGTCGAAGGCCTCCGCCATCACTGATATGCCATTGCGTATGATTCACCGCTGGCTAGCCCACTCCATCACAGGGCGCTATTCCACACAGGGTGTGGTTTCGAGGAAAGATTTGTACATTCTATGGTGTATGGTCCAGGCACGGTCGTTGAGCGTCGGCCATATTTTTTTTTACAAACATGCCTCAATATTGGCTTGAGGCTGAGGGAGGGACAGACAAGATGCATCTTGGTGGGATCCTACATTACTCAGTTGGCGCTTAGCTTTGGCCCCATAGACCCTTGTGCACACCAGATGTGTAATATGCTCACCATTGAAGAGAGGATGCTGACTCACATTGGTGTATTGGTGCGTGCCCGAGGAGGAGATCTTCGCGTTGCCGCTCCAGCTGCTGCTCAGGTGGAGCCAGCAGCAGCAGCCCATGATGCACACCCTTAGGAGGAGCCTGCCGCAGATTTTCAGGAGCAGGTCCCAGCTGCAGGTTCTCACATGGATGACCAGGCCGCTCCACCACCACCGCAGGCAGCCGTGGACGGTCTCATTGCGTGCTTTGACAGACTCGAGCTGGGAGTCTATGCTTGATTGGATGTTCAGGAGACGCAGATCCAGGGTATTTTCCAGTGGATGGATGCACAGGACGAGCAGCTGACGGCTATGACTCAGGGAATTTACCTGCGAATGGATGCTCGGGACCAGCAGCTAGCAACCATGCTCCAGATGATGTAGCGTCATTTTGGTCCTCCTCCCCAGTGATTTTTCTTTTATTCATTTTTGTACACAAGCGACTACGCTATTGTATAAAAAATTGAATATGCAGTCATGACAACTATTACTGGGAACTTCTCTGTCTCTATCTCTTTCTTTCTAGCTTAGTTAATTTTCTCCATTCCTTATTTGTTCTTTTAATTATATGCAATGGGGACAATGCTAGATTCTAAATGTGGGGAGGGGAAATTACTTGTGCTTTTATTCCTCTGCATTGAGGGCAATGCTAGATTTTAAGTGTGGGGAAGGGAAATTCAATTTTTCCTTACTAGGTGCACACGGTTTCACTTGATTTATCTGTCATATGCACTTAGTTGACTGTGATGATTGCATTATGTTTTTGGGTGATGATTCTGTGCCACATTGTTATAGAACACTAGAGATCTATATCATTAGGGGACAAATTAAAAAAATTGTGGTTGCTTTGACAGACTTGTAACTAAAATTGAATTGGGATTATCATTTGAAAGCTAAAAATTAGCACGAGGTTCCTTGTTTGATTGCTTTTCATTGAATTGAGCTACTAAATGTGAGACTTGAACCATTATAGGGGTATTTGCTAAATCATGATATGCACCCCTCTTTTTGTTTGTGTGATGTTCCCTATGTTTGTGCATTCTAGAACTTGTTTTGTGACCATTTCAAGGCGAATTTGATTTGCATGGATGTTGAATATGATTGAGGCAATTTTAGATATTTTTCTGGCCTTCAGATATATTGTTTTGCCATGTCCATTAGTTACCCATTTTGAGCCTTTAAAAAAAATTCCTTGGTACCCAAGTATAAATTTAAAAATTGTTTGGCGGTAACCTCTTGGAAACATAAATGGAGCAATTAGATTTGGAATGTATTAATGAGATATTGCTTATGTACGGGTGGCAAAAAAAAATTTATTGTTAGGAATTTCTCTCTCTTTGATGTGAAAAGAAAAATTGAAAAGAAAGAGAGATGAAAATAAGTGTGGATTGGATTGAAAAAAAAAAAAAGAAGAAAGAAAGAAAGAAAGAAGCAGAAAAAGGAAAAGTAATGCAAAATGTTAAATTCTTTAGAAGGGATAAATGGTGTTATTCGGTGATTCATATCTAATGCTCCATTTATGCTTTAAGGGTTATTTGCTTAATTCTTGATTTCCTTTAGCCCTCTGCATATCCCTTTTATTTCTTTTTCCCACCTGACATCATTCCCATGACCACATTACAACCCATGAAATACCTCTTGATTCTAGGTGCTTGTAAACTTTTAGTGGATATTTGATCTATAAGCAAGCTTATGATAATGTGCTTTCTTTTGGGAACTTGAGTGATAATTGTCTTTACTCTTATATACGTTTGAGAGTTGGGAGAAGAGTGACCCTTTATTTATTGAGAAGTTTGATTTCAGGGAACCTAAGCCTCTAATTGGGCAATCTCTTGATTTTTCTATATAAAGATTTGAAGTTAAAATTATTTGTCATTGATTGTTAAAGATTTAGGGTCCATTGATGTTTGGTTCTTTGATTTTCTCCGTTTTCTTTTAGGCCAGGATTATTGCTTGAGGACAAGCAATCCTTAAGTGTGGGGAGGTTGATAAACTGCCATTTTGTATACTTTATTGTTAGGAAATTGGGTGTAATTTATTGTTTATTTGAAAATTATTGTGGATACTTGTAACACCCTGTTTTTCCTATGCTTTCTGTCGCAGTAAATATATATTTAAATGTGTTTATTTTAGATTAAAATCAGAGGATGATTTTAATTAAACTAAAATCATTTTCTTGTGTTGTTATATCATATGAAGTCATGGTAAAATTTTCGGTTGAAAATTCAGACGGAAGCCGGTCTGCATTTTCACCGCCGGTACGAGTTTACTCTGCAGAAAACCTAATTTTGACCCGTGAACAAGACGATTAGTGTTTTTATTATGTTTCCTTCAACTTTGGTTATTTTTAAAATTTTCGTTCAAAAATAAAATATAATATTTTATTCGGGCGAAAACGTCGGAAGAATTACGATCAGAATTGCAACCGGGTACGAAATGGAGTAGATTAGGGAGCATAAAATAAGTAATTAGGTGACATGATGGAAGAGGCTATGACACACTCCAAAAGTGTAATCATCGCACTTTTCAAATTATAATATTATTCTAATCCAAAAGTTATTTCTCTCTCTTCTTCCATCCAATCAAGCATTAAACCACCAAGCTTGCTCAACAAGTCCTCCCTCTCTTTTCCCTTGGAGCCGTGGACTCTCCCCCCTCTCTATATATATCCCTCTCATTTTCACTTCATCATCTTCCTTCTTCAAACTCCATTGAACCTTCATCTTCTTCCTTTCTCTTAAAAGTTCCAGCTCTTAAAGCTTTAGTTTTTATTCATCTTTTCTACTTAAGTTCTTCATTAAAATTCTTCCTTATACTAAGGGTAATTCTCTCATATGAATCTTTTTGCAATTTTCATCTTTTATTTCTTAGTTTACTTTATGTGTTCATTATATGCTTTAAACTTCTAAAATCTCTCTAAAATGGTAGAAAACTCCTTTTGAGTTGAAACCACTTTCTATAGTCTTCCATTAACTTATATTTTCACATACTAAGAGGTTGTGTAAAACAAAAATCTCTATCCATCTCTTCCAATGAAGGCCGAATGCTTGCATTTGTGATCTAGGTGGTTTTGTTTCAACTTTTGGAATATGATCTTGTGTTTGAGTTTCTAACTATCCATTGATCTTAAATCTATAAATCTTGTAAGGTTTGATAGTTTGTTCCTATGATGGCCGAAAATATGAATAAGTAGGCCTAGGATACTATGTTTCAACTTTCCAAGTATGATCATGGATTTAGAACTCTTAATACCTTGTGATTCTAAACCTAAGAGTTATTGTTAAACAAAGAATATTTTCCTCGTCATCCTATGATGGCCGAAACTTAGGGTTTTGGTGCTAGGATGTTTGAGTTTTTATTTTCCAAAATGATCATGGACTTGAGCTCCATAAGATATTTGGATGATAAGTCTAAGAGATTGGAATGTTTAAGTTTCCATTGTTTTCCAAGATGATCATGGACTTGAGCTCCATAAGATATTTGGATGCTAAGTCTAAGAGATTGGAAAGTTTAAAGATTTCTAGCCTATAAATCCTATGAAGGTCGAACCTAGAAGGTTATGGACCTAGGATACTTTGTTCTTATTTTTCCAAAATGATCACGGTTTTGAGATCCTTAATACATATGGGTGCTAAACCTAAGAGATTGGAAAGTTTAGTGAATGATAGCCTATTTTACTAGCCTTGGCCGAATACCCTAAGTTTATAACTTAGTGGGATTTTAATTCAACTTTGTTAAATGATCATCGTTTATGAACTCCTAACACTTAAGGATCATAAATCCATGAGTTGTATAATTTTCGGGAATCTCTAACCCTAAGAACTAGTCTTGGTCGAACCTATACCTTGTGATTTAGTGTTCTTGTTTGATTTTAACTTGTGATTTTGTGTTCATAACCGTAGACTTCCATCGCGAAGGAAACAAGGACGTCCGTGGTATACCTCTTCGAGCATCTAATCTCCTTACTTTCACAGAAGGTAATAGGGGATTGTCTAGGGATATTCAATGACTATATGCATGTGTGTATGTGTTTACTTGAGTGATTTGAATATTATTATGATATAGAGCAAATGCTTGAATGACTTGTCTACTTGAACTATTGTGATTATTACTTGAAGTTGATTATTACTTGCCTTAAAGTATCGTGAGTTGTATATATGTGATGAATTGTCGTTAACTGTGATATTATTGTTGAGAATATATTACTGTTGATTGAAGTTTGAGAAGCCGGACTTGAGTCTGTGCGCAATGATTATAAGGATTAAAAGCCTTAATAAGCCTTGAATAGAACTTTGAAAGTATTGATTTCATTTATAAAAGTTCCTTGTTTAAAACGCTTACTTCAAGAGTATGAGATTCTTGTTTTGAAAAGAAACGTTGAAGTGTTTTTAAGTCAATAGAAACTACCTTTTTATGAAGGAAAAACCCCTTTGAAAATATTTGACTTTATTCCATCAAGGATTTCAAAAGCAAACGGATTTCCTAATTGTTTTATAAAAGAATTTGTAAAGGAAAATATTTTCTCATAAATGATTTAGAAACGTTCCGGTTACTTGGATAAGTGTCCGAGGTTTTGTTTTGGTTTTTGATTTTCACTGAGCGAAAAGTAAGCACATGTGAAAGAGAATCTAGTTCGCGAGACGTCGCCTCTAGTATTCAGTTATAAGCATGCGATCTGGGATCCGTATCAAGAATTATGGACCATGGGCCCTAATCGTGATATTATGGGCTAGGAGTCCTAATCTTTGAATTGAGGACTGTGTGTCCTAATTTCGTTGTTATAGGCTAGGAGTCCTTATCATGTTGAAATAAAACATGGATAAAATTATACTTATTTCTACGACCACAACCTTGGACTGCGGCATCGGTCTAAGTTGTTGTGATTGAGCACTCGGACTGCGGGTCCTGTGTTATTGATTTTCAAGTAATGAAAATTGTGAATAGTCGTTAGCTTTGGGCTTCGACAACGAAAAAGAATGAACACAAAGAAAAGTCTCGATAATGAAAAGTCTTTTATTCATATGCATTTCCCCTTAGTAGACGTGCTTGAGTTACCGAATACCCGCTTAAGATGTGGTATTCGATGATGTATACATCCGGATGGCCGTTATAAGGGATTCATGATGATGTTGATCTGGGTGCATGAGGTGACGGAGACAACTTGCCAATGCGGCATACGAGCCCGATCAACTCTTTCTTTCTTAATGATAAAACGGTGATGGTATCTCATGAGATTAAGTTTAGAGCCTGATTATTGAAGTGTCATGCATTATATTTATAAAATTGATTGATTCGGGTATGAGACCCACTGAAATAATACTTGTTGTTTTATCTATGAATAATGCTTAAATGCTAATATGCCAATGTTTTGTATGTATCATGTATATGGTTGTTGTATGATATATCCATTTGCTGGTGTCTCACTCTTACAGTTATATCAGGTCTCTTCGGGTTTTGCTGTAGTACCTTGGTACTCTAGTAGTCTAGTACCGATGTTGCTGAGGTGTCTTTCTAAGTCACTTGAAGACCTAGTGTTAGAGGTTGGGAAAGTATTCTGATTGGGGGTCTCTCCAATGAATATTTGATAGAATGACCAGCTTAGGAGTCTGAGTTGGATTGTATATCTAAAGAGGTCGGTAAATGTAGTGTTATATACATCCATCTGTAGTTTAAAATTTTTCTTTCGAAAATGGAAACTTAGAGAAATGTTGTATGTCATGGTAACTTTTTTACGAATGTGACTTTACCTTTTAAATGTATGTATTATGGATTTCAGAGTTATCTTTAAAGAAAAATTTTATACCCCAGTTTTCTAACTTAAAAGAAAACAATTTTTCCGAAAGCAACCAGCAAATTATCTTTTTAATTTACTTCTGCATGTGTTACGTAGTAATACCCAAGGGGTGTTACAATACTCACCCGATTTCCTGTGTTTATTGTAGGATACATCAACATGGCAGTGGATCATTAAAACTTGGAGCAAAATGGATAAATCTGGAAGAATTTTGGAGAAAAAGCAGAGTTTTGAAGATTTTAGAGGAGCACGGCCATGCTCACTAGAGGAGCCCTTGCTGATCAGCACGCCCTTGCTTGCTTGCTGGAGTTTACGTCATTTTCTAAGCACGACCGTGATCATCATTAAGCATGTCCGTGCTCATCAGCAAGGCCTTGCTGACTTTCTCAGTTTTAGCATGGTTTGACGTCGTTTTTGTTGAGCACGACCGTGCTCAACATTAAGCACGACCGTGCTCGTGTATCAGAGGCCCTATCACATAGGTTTTCTAAGTTAGCTATAAAAGGAAGTGATTAGGGAACAAATTAAGAGGTTGATCGCAGGGAGAAGAATAGAGCCGTCAAGCGAAGGACCGTCACCCCGTTGATTCGAAGACTGCTTTGCATCAAAAGGGTGTTCGGGATATAGTTTTCTATTTCTCTTTTATGGATTGTTACATGTTTGTGATTTATATAGTGATGAGTTTGACTATGCGTAGCTAAACTCATTCCTAGGGTAATGGTTGATCTTATGTTTTGATACCTATGATGTTTTCCCAATTTTAATATGATTTAGTATTTCATTAAATTGATTGGTTTAATCCCTGCGTTTGAAATTCTAGAAGGTTTGATCATCCTTTACCAAGTTAATTAATTAACTGGCGACCGTACCACAATTAATTAATGGAACTCTAGGATTAACCGAATTTGGGTTGCGTAGACCAAATGCAATCCCTTGTTTTCAATCAATTATTGATTTACCAAACTTGCAATTCTTTGTGCTTCTTTTAACTGCTTATCTTGCATGACCATTAGGGGTAACTGATTAGGAGAAAGAATATTAATATTGCATGACCATTGGATATTAATAGCTTTAGAGTGAGTGATTGGCAATCAATAAGAAATATATATCATTGAGGAATTTGGTAATATCATAGGTAGTGACATAAGTGAAACCAGGCACCCTAGACTTTCCATAATTGAACCTTTACTTGCATTTCTTTGCTTTTCTTGGTTTTCACAATCATGTTATTTTTATTTCTCTGTTTTCAACCAATTCGATTGTCTAAATAACATAAAGAAGTAATTATTCTAGTACTTGTCAAAAATCTCTGTGGGTTCGATACTTGGAGTCCCAAATAATCCTATATTACTTTTACGATAGGGTGCACTTACCCTTAAGTGTAGTTTTAGCGCAACACTCACCTCGCGAGCCAGAACTGATGTTGAGTAGAAAGCTGGAGTATTTTGGTCTCACCCTGCGAGACAGGGCTCGCCCTACGAGCCAAACACAGGTTTCTGAGTACTTTTCAGTCTCGCCCCGCGAGACACACCTCGCCCCGCAAGGATTCAAACTCAAACTGGAGACAAATTTAAGTGCTCGCCCCGCGAGCGACCGCAAACTAAGACTTCTATATAAAGCTTGTTGTGTTGCGAATTTACAGATCCAATCCCAGTTTTTTGTGAGCTGCGTCTCGTTTAAGTTTACACATACTTTTGCTGTTTTTATTCATGTTTACTTTTGGATCGATGATATTGAATCACTCTATGAGGAACTAATCCTTTTTTCTAAGGAAGCGATGAAGCTGCTTATGACGGCATAGTGAAATTGTGATGTTTTCTACTCCCTAATTACCAATCTTGTTTCTTAATTCTGTTTTGTATGTGTTGATCATATGAGCTCGTGATTAACTAATCAAGCGTGTTGAGTCCGACAGGAGATTCACGTTTTAGGACTTGAATTAAGAACACAAATTGAATATTGATAGAAATATAATAGAGATATAGTTGATTGGTATGTTAGGTATTTTCTCTTGTGCTCGACCGAGACATTAGGATAATTTCGGGTTCCTGATTGGCATGTAATTGAACCTAGGGATAGAAAATAATCACTACTGAACTATGCTTGATTGAGTTGGTGGATTCGTAACCTTAGATCTTCCCCATTCATAAATCACAAATTCTTGATTATTGCTCATCCTTTGATTAAACTCTTGCTTGATTCCGATAATTGGTTACAATTTGATTTCACAACAAACTCCCTCTCTTGACTTGATCAACCCTAACTATTTCCCATAATTATTGAATATAATTGGCCACCCAATCCCTGTGTTCGATACTCGATAATTACTTACCGTTTTAATTATTACTTGCTTCGATCCGGTACACTTGCCGGAGCCCATCATTATGCTCAAATGAGCAGGGGGTCGTGCTGAATGAGCAAGGAGTCAGCAAAAACACTGTCAAATTTTCAAATTCCGACACGACCATGGTCAAATGAGCAGGGGGTCGTGCTCATGTGTCAGGAAGAGATGTTTGACCAGAAAATCTCCCCTAAACCATTTTTACCCATCCCAAAACATTTTCATAATAATCTAGTGCAAAAACATCAATTATAGGCAACATATATTCATTAAAACAACCACGTATAAGCATGGGGATGGGAAACAGGGTGTTACAACTAGGCCTATCAGGTCGGCCTATTTAAAAACACACACATTGATATATTATTTATAATATTTGAAAGTAAATGCTTATTTGCCTATTTAAATGTAAAGGCCAATTTACTTGTTTATTTGTGAAAACCTAGTGACCTATTTATCAGTATAGGCCTATTGACCTCTTTATCATTAGAGGCACACAATCCTATTAACAAGTGAAACCTATAACCTATTTATAGGTTAAGACATTTAAAGTGAATGAATACGTGTAAAATTTTACACATATGGAATTCAGTTTACGGATGTGTAAAATGACAATCTGTATGTATTTAGAGTTACCGAAATTTAATTTCTGGACGTTTAAATTGTTGGTCGTGGCAACCATACCCAAGAGGGGGGTGAATTGGGTTTTAGATAAAAATGAAAACTTTTTCGATGAATCAATAACCCTGTTAAAATTTAAAAGGAATTTGCAGCGGATAAATCGTTCGTTTTAAATTAAGACGCTTTATAAAAGTAAAACGTTTGAAATTAAAATGCAATAGTTAAAATAGCGGAAATGTAAAGAGACGAGGGATAAGAAGATGAATACAGCGATATATCCTGGTTCAGCCACAGACTACCCACGTGGCCTACGTCCAGTCCCCAAGGCAATACCACCAAGGGTTTTTACTCAATATCTAGCTTTTAAACAGAAGCAGCTAGAACCTTTACAATAACGAGAACTCCTCACAGACCAGACACATACAATCCCCCAGTGACAGTGTCTCAAATCCGTAGCTTTTAAACAGGTGCAGCTAGAACCTATGAAGAGACCTCCTCACAGACTAGGGACGTACTATCCCGCAGTCAAAGAGTCTCAACCAATTACCAATGGGATCACACCCATAATCCCTTACAAGAGATATACTATCTCCTGAAAGAATGGTAACCAAAAGAGGTTTGAGTCAATTCGACTCTCACCAACAGTATGCACTCTAATTAGTGCTGATAAAAACAAATTGAAACATAGTTTACACAAGAACCTATATGGCATAGTAAAGCTCTCTCAATAGTATATTTTGATCAAGGTGTAGTATGAGTGATACTAGAGAGTATAGAGATGATAGAATTATCACGGTTGTAATAGTGTTTTTCTCTCTCCAGTTATATAATCGATTTATCTTGTGTCCTAATCGATTATTTAAATTTCAAATTCAAACTCAACGGCTAGCAGTAGTTAATACTCAATTAAATTCATTTAAGCCGAATTAAGTATAGCATAATCGATTATGGTAATCGATTATTGCGTCTCCGGTTTAGGCTTTGAAAGATATAACGGCTCTATACTTTGATTATTCATTAAAGCCTTTTTAATAGAGCTTGATAATTCGAAATAATAAAACTTTAAAGGCTAAGGTTATTTTTCTCAATTAAGTTTGAAAAGCTTTTTAAGTTTTATTTTGTTAGCTCATTTTATATGTGTGTGTGTGACCAATTTTAACTGGAGAGCTTTACTTACCATTTACAAACTTTTACTAAAAACAATCAATACAGTAAAGGAAAATTCCCTTAACCCTGTATTTGCTTGTTTGGTTCTTTCCACGCTTTTTACAATTTGATCCTCTTAGCTTTGGATTTTGCGTGTTGGTCCTTGAACTTGAAATTCCCCTTTTGCTCATCATCAAAACCAAAATACATGTCAAGGCATATATCCACAAACTCCCCCTTTTTGATGATGACAAACATCTCATCATGGAATTTCTAAAAACTAGAGTTAGAGCAATAATATATCACAAAGTTTAGATTCGCTCTACTCCCCTTAAGCATGTGATCATGTATCAATAGAAAATTTACCAAATGTAGTTTCTCATAGGGTTAGAGCAATAATAATAAATATATCTCATTTAACAAATTTTGCTCTACTCCCCCTTAAGCATGCAATCATAAATATCAATAGGAAAATTTAGAGCAATAATATATATATATATATATATATATATATATATATATATATATATCACATTTTAACAATTTTGCTCTGCTCCCCCTTACGCTTGCAATCAAGTAATTTGAGATATCTCTTCCCCTTAATCATTCACTCGTGTCCTTCGTCTTTACCCTTTATCATTCACTCATGTTAATTCTCCCCCTTTTGTCATTATCAAAAAGCGGGAAAAGTATTATAATTAAAGTAATAGATCATTTAAGTGTAAGATATAAACCATAGCATGCATAAATCAGGTATGTGCGCGGAAGTAAAAGTTCTAGGAAAATTAACACTCACATGAGTTACACTTAAATCATCACTCTTAATAGAGTTAGTTCAAAAAAGAAAAAAAAAAGTAGCTCATAGAATCATTGTCATTTATTTGATATCATGCAAACTTTCAAGAAAGGGTTTTAGAGATATAACACGAAAAAAAATCTCCCCTTTTGAAAAAGTATATAATTTTGTGTTCCAAACTTCTCTTAAGCATGCAAATATTTCTCCCCCTTTCGAAAATAATTTTTCAAAATAATTTATGGGAGAAAGAATAGAAGCCTCATTTAAATGCAACAAGCATTAAACAATCTGTAAAATAGAATATAATAAGAGAATATGGATTGAGAAACTTATTGAATTTAATATAGAGTAGTGCTCCTTGTTTGCAGCAATTTTTTGCACTTGCAATATCTTCCCTTGAGATTTTCCACTTCATATTACCGGAAGAGGCTCTTTCAATGCTCATCTTGGTTCAAATTTTATTTTGTCATATGTGCTTGTAATTCTGAATTTTAGATTTGTTTGATCTTTGTCCCATTTTGGTTCTATGATCATCCTTCAAGCACTCCTACAATGAAGGATTAAGAAACATCCTTTTGGTATCCAATATGTTTTGGATCCATGGGGTTAGCCATTTTATCAAGCTCATATCAAAAGCAACAATAAGCAATTTTGAGCACATGTGTGTAGATGGGAAGGCATAAAACATATCTTGTAATGATTATCATACGTTTGAGACATGTCTATAATTATTTCATAAATTTAATATATATTTCAACTAAAAACATTATGAGGAATAAGGATAGAGATCACCACTTTTATCAAGATAGCTCATTTGGATCTTGGTGTCCGAATCTCCATGAATTGCAATATAATTGATTTTTGGACTTCATAATCGATTATGAGCTCCGCATAATCGGTTAATGTAATCAATTTCAACTCCTCTGTTTTGTCTATTCTTTGCATAATCGATTATTCAAATCAATTATGACTCCTCTGGAATTTTTTAATTTCTGCCCCCATTACGTGTAATTGGTTATCTTAATCGATTATTGCCATACTGACTTGTTGATAATCGATTATCTCCTCTTTGTAATCGATTATTGCTCGAGTTTTCAAAACTTTGCCAATATCATGGGAGAAAACCTGTATAACCTTGTTTTCACACTTCAATGCACATATTAGAAGTAATAAGGTGAAAGTAAAGATGCATACACAAGCATTCATGCAATTTGTGATTGATTTAAAATATTTCCTTATTAATTCATTCCATAAATTGAAGATATAATTTTATTTCAATTAATCATCTGAACTTCAAATTCAGTAAATTTATAAATTAGCCATAGAAAAAAAATTTGAATTTTGAATTTTCAAATCTTGGATTAATTTTGGCAGGAGATATTCAGGAGTAAAAAGATGCCAAATTCATGAACCACAATCTCATTAAACTTTATTTAAGCATTTGTGGCACGATTACAGATTTCCATAAATTAGATAATTTCAAATTATATCATCCATATTTCAAAGTTAATGAGTTTTTCGAAATTAATCATAAAAGATTTGATTTGAAATCTTTGACAATTTTGGCAATCTGAAATATTCAGATGAAAGATATGCCAAACCCATTTAAAATGTTTCTTTAATAACCACAATCTTAATTAATTTTCACTTAATGTATTTGTGGTGTGATAAAAGATTTCCATAATCTGAAAACTTTAGATCTTAGAACAATTTCCAAATCAACTGTTAATAAATATTGATTCAATCATCATAAATAATTTATCATCATAAATTTTTGAAACTAGACAAAAGATTTGAATATTTAATTTTAAATTTGAAATTTGAAATCTTCATTAAAGAGAAATATCATTAGAATTTATGTTGATCATCTTAATTTCAAAACCAGTTAACAATAAATTTTATAATCAATCAACATAAATGATTTATCACCACAATCTTAATGATTTTCATTTTAGAAAATGTGATTAGTTCATTATTAGAATTTGATTTCTCAATATCATCTGATTATGAATTAAATCACAATTTAAATCTTAAATAGATTTTGCAATCAGACTTTAATTTTATAATAAACAATGACGAGATAATGATTTTTGAATTTCAAAATATATCATCATAATATAAAATTTCAAAATTAAAAGAAAATTTTATTTGAATTTTGATTTTAAAATTTATTGATCATTTAAATCTCCAAAATCAATCCTCAATTAATTTTTGAATAAATCAACTTCAATGATTCATTACCACAATCTTAATGATTTGAAATTTGAAAATGTGTGGTATATTAATTCATGGTAAAAAATCAATTTTCTAATAAAGTACAATCTTGAATTAATTTGTATTTGGGTCTTAGAAAGATTTTGTGACTAGATTTTTCAATTTAAAGAGAAATGAAGAAATGACGATTTTTTAGTTTCAAAAAAAAAATCGTCATAATTAAGAATTTCGAAAATAATAATTTGAATTTTTAAATTCAAAATCTAAAAAATTTAATTCTCTTTTAAAATGATATAATAATTTATTTATCATATAAATTTTTAAAAAATATTCCTCAATAAATTTTCTGTCATTAAATATTAGGAATATATTGTCATAATCATAATGATTCTCAATTTGAAATTTTTTTTAATTAATTGATGACAAGAAATCATATTTTCATTAAAGCGCGTATGATCATGAATTAAATCAATATTTATTTTTCAAATCAGATTTTGAAAAATAATAAATTTCAAAATAATTTTGTATAAAGGAAATTAATGTCAGTTCAAATTTGAAATCATTTAAATTTGATATCTTGAAAATGATTATAAAGTTAAATAAGATATCATATCATAATGATACATTTACTAGAAAAATTAATTTGGATTTGATTTAAAACAAAACTTTTTCTAACTGGCGAATTTCATAGCATAATCGATTATGCTAATCGATTGTGTGATTACTGTTTTCTACGAAATTTCTAAGATCATCCTATAATCGATTATCTTAATTGATTACAGTATTTCTGACTTTCTTCCATATTTTCTCGAGGAACCATAATCGATTATATACTTCGATTTTCAGTTTTCTTAGCAAGGAAGGTTTGATTGTTTCTTTAAGAGACCCAAAGACATTCTTTGAAATTTCCTAGCTTTTCCTAGAGACTTTTAACTTCATCAAATTAATTGTAACATGCTTCAAATAATAATCAATCATTATACAAGCATATACATGGCATTTAGCACATTGTTTCACAATCAAACAATCATGTTCAAATTGGGATTGTCACATGGAATATATTTTGATTTCATATAGACATTTTTAACAACATACCTCCAATTAGAAATTTTCACATTTGAGCAATTATAGGAGATAGAGGATGAAATTACATCATTGCGTGAATTCACAAGATCGTTCTTTCTTACCCACTTTCTATTGATCTTGAATGTATCTCTTGCATCATCTATCTTGCTCTTGTTTAAGTTGTTCATCAAGAAATCATTGCTTCTTTTGGTAGTGATTGCACTTTCGACTCTGTGAAGCATTCTTCTTAATGCCAATTCATCATGCGAGCTAGATTGTTTCTCAAGCTTTGATTTTTCTTGCATATTTGAAGAACTAGATAGACTTTTTGGTACCCATTTTGTGTTAGGTCCTTGTGGGTTAGTGGATAAACATTTATAATTTTTAGGAACCCATGACAATTTATTTCTCACATTATAATTTCTCCTATAATGACAAAGATGAGAAATATGTCCTAGATGACCACAATAATTACAAATTATAGATGAAGGCTTAGTCTTTTGAAGATCATCATATAACATCTTAGGATTTTTAGATTGTTGACACTTCAAAATATTTTGGTCAAAGATATTGCTTGACTGTCCATGTAGAAGAACATTGTTTTCCTTATCATTAACACATATAGAATACGAACATGGAGAATTTTTCACTTTGGTACATTTGGAAAAATATTTCTCAACTTGATTTTGAAGATCAATACAATTTTCACAAGCAGTTGAGGCATTATAGTTAAAAGACGTTTCCACATTATGATAAGCATACTCATCTTTCAAGTTCTTAATTTGAATTTCAATGGAAGATATATTTTCCAAGCAATTGAAGTTTCTTTTTTTAAAACACATCAAACCATCACACACATCATCATATGCATGTTGTAATTTATCATGCAAAGGACTATAATCAAGTTTAGCATCATGTACCTCAAAGTTCATTTTAGCTATGTGGGAGCTTGTTACAATTCTTAGCATGTTTGACTCTTCATTGGCATGATCTTTCTCCTTGCTCGATGTTTCAAGTATGTGCTCCTTTGAATTTTTCTCCGCTTCTTCTTGCTTTCTATGTATACTTTTATCCACATGAAAAATGTTAGCAAGATAAATAGAATCAAGCATATTCATTATATCCTTTGCACAAGAGTAATCCTTAATTCTAGCATATGCTTCATCATTCAAACTATTTCTCAAAATTTGCATTGCTTTAATATTTAAGGAAAAACAATTTTTATCAAATTCATTCCATTGTGCTTTGGGTTTAGCAATAAAACCATTAAGCACAATTTCCCACAAATCAAAATCTATTGTTTGCATAAAAATTTCTATTCTTGCTTTCCAATAAACGAAATCCACACCATCAAAAGATGGTGGTTTAGTAAAAACACAACAACTCATTTTTCAAATAAAAAATTTAAGATTGCTAGCAAATAGGATCTTTCACTCTAAGCTATTAAGCTTCTAACCAGAGCCGAAGCTCTGATACCACTTGTTGGTCGTGGCAACCATACCCAAGAGGGGGGTGAATTGGGTTTTAGATAAAAATGAAAACTTTTTCGATGAATCAATAACCCTTTTAAAATTTAAACGGAATTTGCAGCGGATAAATCGTTCGTTTCAAATTAAGACGCTTTATAAAATTAAAACGTTTGAAATTAAAACGCAATAGTTAAAATAGCGGAAATGTAAAGAGACGAGGGATAAGAAGACGAATACAGCGATATATCCTGGTTCGGCCACAGACTACCCACGTCGCCTACGTCCAGTCCCCAAGGCAATACCACCAAGGGTTTTCACTCAATCCCTAGCTTTAAAACAGAAGCAGCTAGAACCTTTACAATAACGAGAACTCCTCCCAGACCAGACACATACAATCCCCCAGTGACAGAGTCTCAAATCCGTAGCTTTTAAACAGGCGCAGCTAGAACCTACGAAGAGCACTCCTCACAGACCAGGGACGTACTATCTCGCAGTCAAAGAGTCTCAACCAATTACCAATGGGATCACACCCATAATCCCTCACAAGAGATATACTCTCTCTTGAAAGAATGGTAACCAAAAGAGGTTTGAGTCAATTCGACTCTTACCAACAGTATGCACTCTAATTAGTGCTGATAAAAACAAATTGAAACAGTTTACACAAGAACCTATCTGGTATAGTAAAGCTCTCTCAATAGTATATTTTGATCAAGGTGTAGTATGAGTGATATTAGAGAGTATAGAGATGATAGAATTATCACGGTTGTAATAGTGTTTTTCTCTCTCCAGTTATATAATCGATTTATCTTGTGTCCTAATCGATTATTTAAATTTCAAATTCAAACTCAACGGCTAGCAGTAGTTAATACTCAATTAAATGCATTTAAGCCGAATTAAGTATAGCATAATAGATTATGGTAATCGATTATTACATCTCCGGTTTAGGCCTTGAAAGATATAACGGCTCTATACTTTGATTATTCATTAAAGCCTTTTTAATAGAGCTTGAAAATTCGAAATAATAAAACTTTAAAGGCTAAGGTTATTTTTCTCAATTAAGTTTGAAAACCTTTTTAAGTTTTATTTTGTTAGCTCATTTTATATGTGTGTGTGACCAATTTTAACTGGAGAGCTTTACTTACCATTTACAAACTTTTACTAAAAACAATCAATACAGTAAAGGAAAATTCCCTTAACCCCGTATTTGCTTGTTTGGTTCTTTCCACGCTTTTTACAAGTTGATCCTCTTAGCTTTGGATTTTGCGTGTTGGTCCTTGAACTTGAAATTCCCCTTTTGCTCATCATCAAAACCAAAATACCTGTCAAGGCATATATCCACATAAATTTTATACATCCGCAATTAATCTTCGAATGTATGAAATGACAATTTGTGTGTTTTTAGAGTTACCGAAATTTAATTTCTGGACGTGTAAAATTTTACTCATACGAAATTTAATTTTTGGATGTATAAATTAAAATGACAATTCGTATGTTTTTAGAATTACCGGTATTTAATTTCCGGACATATGAAGAGTAATTTAGGGATATCAAATATATAAAAAAACCCAGATGTATGAAGTAAAATACACTATGCATATAGTTTTTTTTGTTGTTGAGGAAAATCAACTTAATTCATTTCACTAGTAATAAGCAAATCAATACAATGTGAAACATGATAAAAGTTTTGGGGGACTAGGCATAGAAGGAGCCACCTTTGCCAAGCAATGGGAAACTCCATTGGCTTGCCTCCTAATAAACCTCACACTAAGGTTTTGGAAAGAGATAAGAAGCCTAGAACACTCTTTAATGATATAACCAAATTCAGAAAATTCTACTATAGGCTTGTTGATGCTATCAGCAACCAACTTACAATCAGTTTCAAAAATAATGTTTGAGAGTCCCATGTTTATGCACCACTGGATAGCAAACAGGAGTCCCATAGCTTCACCCTTTGGAACACTTAAACAGGGGTTGTTCCAGCTAGTTGATGACGCAAAAAGGAACCATGAGAACCTCTAATACACTACCAGAAAGAGGTTTTACAGATGGATAATTACTGACTGAAGTGATGGTCATCGGTAATTAAGGGATTACCGATGGATAATTTCGTCGGTACACGTGAAGACAAACATTTTCATCAATTTCCGACGAAAGTGACCGTCATTAATGTTACAAACGGCTTATCTATCGGTAAGTTTGTCGGAAAAGCTGACTGGATTAAAAAAATGGCACCAGAGTTTACCGACAGACTTTTCCATCGGTAAATGGAACTACACGTACCGATGGCTAGCCCGTCAGAAATCTTGTTAAAGTAACTGACGGCTCTGTCCATCAGTAATAATTTTTTTGAATTACCGACAGAAAGACCGTCGGTAATCCATCGGAAACTCGTTAATAATTAACACGAAAATGCTTCCCCCATCACTTTCCTTTTTCTCTTCTCTCTCTATTCTCTATTCTCCCTTCTCTCAGCTTCACGAACCACCGCCCCCCACGACCACTGCCCCCACCACCAGTGTCTATGGTCTCTCTCTCTCCCCCTTCTCTCTATCTCTCTGTTCCTCTCCGTGTACCACCACATTCCTCTCTGTCCAGAACCACCACGTGCCACCACCACCGTCCATCGTGTGCCATCGTCCATCGTGTACCACCGCCACCGTCCACCGCGTGCCACCACCCCTGACAGGTATGCATGCTTCTTCAAATTTTCATCATTTAACTTTATTTTTAATTTTGTCTTTCTTGTGTGAAAACCTCACATATTGTGTAATTAACCCACTTGTTTTGAGTTTTTGTTATGTTTTTTTTTGTGTGCAAATGATATGCTGAAATTATGATAATAGAGAATAATTTATTGTTGTCATATGCCATTGATTGCATTGGGTTGTTGAAAAACTCTGCTTTTGTCTATAAGTTTTGCACACCAACAAGTAGAATATGAGAAAAAGTTTGTAACTATGTGAGTAAATGAGAAACAGGGCTACTGTAAAATTGGTTCATGATTGTTTTGTTCTTTTATTTTTGTTATTATTAATTAAGTTTCTATTCTGTTTTGCTTGTCTTTTTTCTATAAGTTAATGATGTCTTTCCTTTTATTTGTCAATATAAAAAACTAATAATAGTTTTTTATTGTTGTTTGTTTTTTGGTTTGTTGATGATATTTGGGGAGTCTTTATTTTGGTGTGTTTTTTGGTACTGTTGTGTTACGACCAAAATATTGTACTATTTTTTTTTGTAGCCACCAGTGCGAGAGCCATCATTTCAGAGGAGCCACACCACTAGGAGCCACCGCCACCCAGGTTATTTGAGTTTTATTTATTTATTTTGGAAAGTGTGTAAATTAAACTGAAATTGTGTAAAGTTTTTAGCTGTGTTATGATTGTCATGTACTTAATGGTATGATTGTTGTTTACACTGGATGTGATTCTTGTACGTTGTAGGTTATTTTTTGTAAATAAAAAATAAAATGTTCCAATTAAATTCTAATAAATAGAATTAAAATATTGAGATAGTAGAATAATGAATTAAGGAATAAGTACAATCTTAGTGATGAGAGAAAGCAAGAAAGGAAGAATGGAGACAGACGCACACAATGGCAATATATTTGATGTGATAATATCTCGTGAATCTGGTAGTGCTTTGCTAAAGTGCGAATGGAATCAGAATAAATCAATAATTTAAAATCAAGCTTAGGAAAGACTTATGAGAAGTAATATTAATATCTCATTAGTTAAATAAAATAATAAAATAATTAAAATTAATCAATAAATAAACAATTAATTTATTATTAGCATTAAAAAAATTTAAATTTAAATTTACAAGACCATAAGCCTTGTAATACGAATTTCTCTTAACAGTTATGACATGTGTTATGTTTCATAAGACTTGAGACAATATTATAAACAATAATTTAACAATCAATAAAATTTTAAAATTTAATAACACTAGTGTATAGCATGTTTTTATAATAGTTGCTTGTGTGTTTGTTTGTCAATTTTTCAGTCTTGTTTACTTAAAGTTTTATTTTATCTTAGAGTTTATATAATTAATACCTAATCGAGAAAAACTTTAGTTTCTTGTTCAAGATTCAATATTATTGAGCATTTGTACTCCTTGTCATGGTATCGCTCATTTTATTGAATCTTGAATTATCCAATTAGGACAGTTTGGGAAGAAACTTTTTGTCCACCGATATACTAATAACTTGTTGATTCTCATATGTTAAATAGTTGATAAAATTTCGGTTCGATACATTTCCTTTTGTTCTGAGTCCATACTTGATTGTGGTATCTTACAGAGATTAAGTCGTGTACTTGGAGACTAATGGGAAATGGTGCCGAAATTTCGTCAGCTATAACACATGAAAAGTAATGAGTAACTAGTATAATACAATGGTAAAAAAGTTTTTTCTCGAATGGGGTAGAGCCACACCTTTTAAAGGAAGGGAGCGATTCAGGGTCATAGTATCATGTTCAAAAATACATCAATTTATCTGAAAATGCAGAAGGATGGAATATTATCCCTCGAGCCATAGTTGGGTGTATGATAGGAATGAGTCTAGGAGACGACTTCTGAAATAATCATTAGTAGATGGAGTTGAGGAGTTTACATTGAAAGCCAAGCAACAATGTGATTATGCCGAATAGGGGGGATTAGATGTCCGTGCATATAGTGTAACTGTATGACGGTTTTGAGTGATGATGACATGAAGTTACACCTATACCGACGTGGGTTCAAGCCTAATTATAGTATATGGACTGATCATGGTGAGGAGTTGCCGGATATTGATCTAAATGAAGTTAGTGGTGACGATCTTGACATGGGTACATCAGGCAGTGCCTTACACGACGACTATGTCGAACAACTCCAGTCAATGCATATGATGGTGGATGATTGTCTTGGGCAACATGAGAATTTTGAGGCGAATGAGTCTGATGACATGGAATAGCTTCCTAATGAATCAGCACATATATTCTATAATTTATTGTCAGAGACAAATAAGCCATTGTTTGAAGGGGCGTCTGATTCAAAATTATGAATTTGTGTTAGGCTTAGATTTCAAGTCCAATTGGATTGTCCTCGAGTAGTATTTGGAGTTTTTTTGTAAAATGCTTCAAGATTTGACACCCTTTAAATAGTTGTTTCCAAAAAGTTATTATGATGCGAAGCGGTTGGTGTTGAAATTGGGGTTGGGGACTAAGGATTGATTGTTGTCTGAACGGGTGCATGCTATATTATGACAGTGCTTCGGGCACAAATAACAGCGCGCTGGAAGAATGTAAATTTTGCCAGACACCCTGGTACTGCGTTCAAAGTAGTCACCGTAGTAAGAACAAACCAGTTCCTGCGAAGGCAATATTATAACTGCCAATAATTCCAAGGTTGCAGAGACTGTTTGCAGCAACGCAAACTACGAGACAGATGAGGTGGCATTATGAAAATAGAAGAAGTACTGATGTTATACGCTACCCTTCTGATGGTGAAGCCTGGAAGCACTTCGACCGGGTACACCCTGATTTTGCATCAGATCCTCGCAATGTACCACTTGGGCTGTGCTCATATGGTTTTACCCCGTACATTCAGGTGTCACCCTCGTCATATTCATGTTGTCCAGTGATTGTTACACTGTACAATCTTCTTCCCGAGACGTGCATGTCAAAACCGTATATGTTTCTGACTTATCTCATTCCGGGACCATCTAATTCGAAGGCTGGGATATATGTATATTTGCAGTCTCTGGTCGATGATCTGAAGAAGTTGTGGGATGGCATGTTGATGTATGATGTTTCAAAGAAGCAAAACTTTATGATGAGGGCGACACTAATGTAAACTATCAATGATTTTCCTGCATATGCCATGCTCTCTGGTTGGGGGACCCACAGTAAACTGGCGTGCCCGTATTTCATGGAACATGGAAAGGCTTTTACCCTAAGATATGGTGGCAAAAGTTCCTGGTTTGATTCTCATCGTCGATTCTTAGATCGTGACCATCCCTTCCGAAGGAATATCCGAGCATTCAAAAAGAATCGGACAGAAGAGGAAGGTCCACCGCCTTTGTTGACTCCTGAACAAATATGGGGTCGGATTAGGGATCTTCCTAAAGTCATTGAAGCAGGTGTATCAAAATTACCCGGGTATGGAGAATGGCATAACTGGACAAAACAAAGTATTTTTTTTTTGGAAACTATTGTACTGGAAGGATGATCTGTTAAGACATAACCTTGATGTGATGCATATTGAGAAGAATTTCTTTGACAACATTTTTAACACAGTTATGAATATGTCTGGCAATACGAAGGACAATGAGAAGGCAGGGATGAACATAGCTCTGTACTGTAGATGAAAGGATTTGGAGTTGAAGCTGCAGCCTAATGGAAAAATGCTCAAACCAAAACCTTGTTACACTTTAACCGCCAATGAAGCGAAGTCAATTTGTCGGTGGTTAAAAGACCTTAGGATGCATGATGGTTATTCCTCTAATTTGGCACGATGTGCTGATGTAAGAACGAGGAGGCTTCATGGGATGAAAAGTCATGATTGTCATGTATTCATGGAGTGTTTGCTTCCTATTGCTTTCAGCTCGTTGCCCACGCATGTTTCGAACCCGCTTACAGAAATCAGTCATTTCTTCAAAGATCTATGTTATGCAACTTTAAGAGCGGATGGTCCGAAGAAGATGGAAGAAAACATTCCAATAATTCTGTGCAAGATGGAGAGGGTATTCCCCCAGGATTTTTTGAATCAATGGAACATCTCCCTGTCCCTCTCGCATATGAAGCGAGGCTTGGTGGACCAGTACAATATAGGTGGATGTATCCGTTTGAAAGGTAATTGTATTATATTTTGACATTTAAATATAAAGCGGTCCTTTAATAATGACTTGTTACTAATGTTTTTTATTACTTAGATTCATGTGCGACTCTAAATGATCCGTTAAAAACAAGGCTGGGGTGGAAGGATCAATTTGTGCGTCTTACTTACACGTGAGACAACCCATTTCTGTTCCCACTATTTCAACAACTTCATGCTGGCCCTGAGAAATATTAGGAATGAGGTAGATGCTTATAGTGCGGGATATCCTTATATGCTATCCGTATTTAATCTTCCTGACCGTCATGCTGGCAATGATCTTACAAACTGGTTAAGTGGTGAGGAGTATGCATCGGCCCATGTTCATGTCTTGATAAATTGCACAGAGGTGAAATCATACCATGAGTAAGTATCAATGACCCATCTTTGGAATAATGTATCACATGTTATATCAATTTCTCTTTTAACACATCGTACACGTTTTATTTGTCAGTGTGTTCCTGCAAATTAATCAATTAAGTGAACAACATGCTTCTGCTCGTACACATGTAGATTTTCTTGAATGGTTCAAGCACCAAGTAAATGTCATATAACTTAGCAAACAATATATTAAGCTTAATTACTAATTGAAAGGGTAATTATTTAATATGACTTACCTATTCGTAGGTGTATCAGCAACCATTAAGCGTGACTAATCAACACTTGAGAGATTTAGCGTACGAGCCCTATAGCTGTGTTAGATCATGGCATACATACTTTGTTAACGGGTACAAATTCCACACAGATGAATGGAACATGGTCAAAAAGACAATTAATAGCGGGGTTGTCGTATAGGGTGAAGGTACTGGTGATTTTTATGGGGTCATAAACACATATACGAGTTACAATACAATATTACTACTTATCTTTAAAAAGTAGTATTATTTTATTGTAACTGGTTTGATCCATCGAGGGCAGGCACAAAGGTGGATCTCAAGTTTGAAATTGTGGACATTCGCATGGATAAAAGATATCAACAGTTTGATCCATTTATAATTGCTCAGAATGCAAAACAAGTTTATTATGTCCCTTATCCAGCAATGCGAACGGATAAATGAGGTTGGTGTGTTGCTGTCACTACCAAGCCTAGGGGTCGAATAGAAATCGATGATGCAGAGGATGAGACACCCTTCCAGGCGGATGAATCGTCACATGTCAATGAAGTAATTGAGGTCGAGCGTATTACTGGCATATTGGATCTGCAAATGATGGGGAAGAAGTGGTCATTAGTAATCAGTCATCGATGCATGCATCATCAGAGGAAGAAGCCCAAAGTGATGACTCAATGCAAGAAGAAGAAGAAGAGTCGGACTTACAATCAGATGACGATACCGAGTCTGAATAGGAATTTTACTGTTAACTTATTTTTATTGTATTTTAAATATTTACTTATGCAATGAAATGTAAGACTTGACAAATATTATTGTATTTTAAATATTTGCTTAGATTATAGTCTGTTAGATGTCGATTGATTTATTGTTTTTACATTGATTTATAATTGTGCTATAAAAATAGATATGTCAGCATCAGGAGGACAGTCTCCCCGCCCCCCACCTCCTAGCGGTGATAAGGGCAAGGGGAAGGCTAAGTGGGGACGATACACCGTTAAGTCCCAGGTGCTTGCTCGTTTTGCTGCAGGTTCCTCCACACCCACCGCACCCACCCCCATCCCTTCCGCACCCACCCCAGCGGCTCCTATAGGAACCTCCCCCATCCATTCTACACCCTCCCCCACCCATTCTACACAATCACCAACCCATACTACACTTTCCTTTACCCATACTTCACCATGCCCGACCCACACTACACCATCCTCCACCCATGTCCAAACCTCCACTCGCTTTGCGCCACGACGCGTACTAGCAGACTACTCGCCGCCCCATACTGGACCCACACCACACCCACACCCAGCACCACCATCATCATCGGCTACGCCGGTCACACAGCCAGCAGGATTATCATTTATACCGACTCCTGGGATGCTGCCACAGTCGGACATGGCAATTACATCCTCATCATCCGAGCCCGCATATGATCACGACACGACCATTCCATCCTCATCGTCTGTGCAGCAGTCGGCCACGACGGAGGACATGCTAAGTGGGCCAGGGTTCCTGCACCTGAGGATTGACCATGGGTCCGACTTGTTTATGGATCGTAAGTCATTTTTAATTTAAAGTTTTTTAACTTTGACTATTTTAGTTACTATTCAATAAGTATATATTTGTTGGTTGTCTTATTGTTCAATTAATAAAATTATAAAATTTTTCATCTTCATCCCATCGAAAGTGAGATCGAAGCATGTTATCTACGCCATCAAGGCGCAATATCATCACTTCTGGATATCATGGGGGGTAATCCCCAAGGACAACCGGGATTGTATCTTCAGACGATTCGGAGTAAGTTGTTGTTTATTATTTCATGTAATTTTCCCTTTATTTTTCATGCATTATATATATATATATATATATATATATATATATATTGTATAATGTTATTAATATTTTTTCTTTATTAATAGGAGCTTGTGCACTGGTTACCGGAGCATGCCTCAGAGATACGTGCTATCTTTGACAACCGAGCATCTGTGAGACTGAGGGACATGCTCCGGGAGGGTAGGGAGAGCCAGATACGTTCGGATTACATCGGGCCCAACATCTGGGCCCAACTATGTGCGTACTGGGAAACTCCAGCTTACAAACTGAAGTGTCAGCAGGCGAAGAGGAATCGGGCTTCCAAAAAGGGTGGGAGCATGCACACTGGTGGTTCGATTATCCACATGTAGCATGCCATTAACATGGTACGCATATAACTAATATTTTATTTATAAAGTGTATATTTTTATTAAAAATTTATTTTATAACTAATTGATTTTATTTGTGTGTCGATTGTAGGCAGTAGAGCTTGCCCGGTCCGTTGATGTCCCTATGGTCTTTGAACACACGCATATTCGTGCGGACACCAGGTTATTTGTTGATGAGAGGTTGAGGTTGACCGTGGTTCGTTAAAGTGTTTTTTTACATTTAAATTATATGTTATATGTTATTATTATAGTTTAATAATATAAAATTTGTGATGTATTCATCATAGGAGGAGTTCAATAACAGGTTTAGTCAGGTAGCGTCTGAGGGTGCCTCCTGCTCTGGTGCCTCGGATCCTTCTGGCGGGTGGGAAGAAGAAGGGGCGGATTTACGGTACTACGACCCTAGCCAAGTCCATCCATCGGGGGTCGATGCCGAGCTTGACCATTCAGGAGCCTACATCCTCCAGCTCACAGGACACGGAGGAGGTTCAGGGGCTGAGGCAGGAGGTGCAGTAGTAGAGGGAGGTGAACGAGTGCATGTTGCAGTAGATGGAGACATTCTCTAGCCGTTGATTACGTCTCTAATTGGGTGGAAGCCATTCCATCCCTAACAAGTGATGCAAAGACCGTGATCAAGCTATTCAAGAAGGTGATTTTTCAGAGGTTTGGAATCCCAAAGACAATTATTAGTGATGGAGGATCGCACTTCATAGAAAAACAGTTCCAAAAACTCCTACTCAAATATGGAGTCACTCATAAGGTTGCTACACCTTATCATCCTCAAACAAGTGGTCAAGTCGAAGTTTCCAACAGAGAGATAAAGTGCATTCTTGAGAAGACCGTTTCAAGTTCTAGAAAGGATTGGTCATTAAAGCTTGATGATGCTCTTTGGGCTAACCGTAAGTTTTACAAGACTCCTATTGGGATGACTCCCTTTAGACTTATCTACGGGAAGCCATGTCACTTACCCGTTGAGCTTGAGCATAAGGCCTTTTGGGCTATTAAGATGCTAAATTTTGATATAAAGGCCGCCGAAGAAAAAAGACTCCTTCAACTTCATGAGCTTTATGCTAAGATTGGATGCTTATGAGTCCGCAAGATCTTACAAAGAAAGAACAAAGAAGTGTCATGATAAGCATATCCTTCGTAGAGAATTCCATGAGGGAGAACTAGTGCTACTCTATAACTCCAGGTTGCGGTTATTTCCAGGGAAGCTCAAGTCTAGATGATCCGAACCGTTAAAAGTTATGAAGGTGTTTCCATATGGTGCCGCTGAAGTTTGGGATGAAGAACGTGGAACATTCAAAGTCAATGGACAAAGGTTGAAGCACTACCTGGGAGAACTTCCACTCGAGAAGGAGGTTTCACTTTCCTTCCTTGATCGAACATCAAAGGATTGAAGGGACTATGGTCAAGCTTAGGACAGTAAATAAGAACTTCTTGGGAGGCAACCCAAGATTTCTTTTCCTTTTTATTTTTTATTTTTTTGGTTTTGAATTTTACTTTTGAATAATTTGAGAAGATTAAAGGAGAAAGATCACAAATTGATGGTTTTGCCAAGTATTTTCAGGTTAGGAAGGCATGAAGATCAAAAAGGTATGGAAAAATGAAGTCAGAGGAGATCATGGCCTGACCCTGATGGCCATCATGGCCGTGATGTAGCAATTTCAAAAAATAAAAAATAAAAAAGACAAAAAAAGAAGGGCTGAGGCAGTAAGGATCACGCCTAGGCGGTGATAGAGATCAGGGTGTGACGAACAGATCGAATCAGTGCCATCACGGCCTAGCCGTGACATGGGTCACGACCGTGACAAGGCCCAGTATCATAGGCGTGATGTGAAGAGGCTCAGTAGCCATCACGGCCTAGCCGTGAATCCCATAACGGTTGTTACGCGTGAAGAAGCCAGCAGTGCAACCCGAATCAATCATGGCCCAGCCGTGATAATGGTCACGTCCGTGACGATGTTCCTGCTCCAGTTTTAAAACCAAAAATTTGTCCCCTCTCTGCTATCCACGTAAGCAGCAACTCCATACCTCCTTCAACCTTCATTCTTCCTCCTCCTCTCTACAACCTGCAAAGCCACCATCATAAGTCTCCTTCTCCACCTATTTTCATTTAGAAATCACAACCATCATCATCTCTCTTCTCACATCCATCATCTTCTTTATCTTTTCTCACTCTCACCACCATACCCATACACTAAAAGCTTGAAAACCACCTCATTCATGACACCCATTCCAAACAAACCTTCTGCCCACAAACCAATTCCATCAATTTTGAGCCAAACCAAAAAGCCCCAAATTTTGAACCCTAACCCCCATAAATCCAAAATTTGTAAAAATTTAAAGGGGGGATTATGCTTTCTGCTGCTTTGGGAAATCATTGAGGAAATCATGGCAAGCAAATGCCAACGGGCAAATGAAGCCTCACGTCCTCATACCAGGGGAAACATAAACTCTGCAAGTAACTCTTCCGAGACTGACACTGATGATAATGGATATGGAATTGTTTTTAAGAATACTGCTCATAAGGATAGGTTTGACATTTTAAAACGTAGGAAAATAGTTCAAACAAAATATATGGATGATGCATGTATAGATACCCTGGGCTTAACTGGATGTTTGAAAACATCGGGTGGAGCGAGTTTGCTCGTACCCGATACCCTACATTTATTGGCCCTAGTTTGGAGTTCTTGAGCTCTCTAGATGCGGAAATTCTACAAGGGCCACATTGCAGAGAGGGTCAGATTACATTCCGACTCTGATGAGGATTTTGTGCTAACCCTCACTGAATTCAAAGAAATTTTTGCTTTAAATGTAGGGTGTGATAGGAGATACCCCTCTGAGTTTGATATAGATGAATTTTGGACACAAGTTAATTGTGAGAGAAATAAATTTAATGCTAGGATATCCAAGTCCACATGCCTTGTTAACCCGAGTTTGAGGCATCTCCATAAGGTTCTGGCCAACACCTTGTTTGGCCACGGTGAGAGTGATGGATCCGTCCGCCAGGACGAGGTCCTTATACTTTGGGCCATGCTCCACCCTGAGAACAATGTGGATACGCGGTCGTATATGGCTAGGCACCTTCTAAAGGCTTCCAAGAGCCCAAATGGTACTATTGTCATTGGTAGTTTAATCACCGCCATATGCCAACATTTCCAGTATGATTTGAATGGTTTTGAGACCGCCCCGGGGCGGACACGTATTTCTTTGTCAGCCTGTGAGGCTATGGGGATGATCGTCTAGGAGGATGACATCTATTGCCTGATCCACCCATTGCGCAGACACCCGATTCCTATCCCTAACCACACACTCTTGGATGTAAAAAATCCGGCAAATTGGAAAGTGCCGGTGGGAGAGGAACCTGAGCCTATTGATTTACAGAGGCCGCTTCACCCGCCACCACCGGCAAGGCCATCTGGACGCCCTTCTTCATCCTTTGCAGGTACATCTTCCGGGGACCTATATGCGCGAATCGAATCCACCATGAACACAATCTTAACAAACCAGGAGCGCATGATGGAGGAGCAGCATGAGCAGAGAGCCATGATCCAGCAGCTCTATGACTGGCATCTGAGCTATTACCCACCACCACCTCAGTGAGTTGTTCCATTTTTTATTTTTTTTATTTTTTATCCTCCCTCCGACTTGAATATTTACATTGGAGACAATGTAAGTTTTTAAGCTTGGGGTAGGGGTATTTTGCATTTTGCATATTGCATTTTTCATGTTGCATTCATTTAGGTGTAGTTTTGCATAATCACATCATTAGATTGCCCCTTGTTTTGAAATTGCATCCAATTGTGAGAACTTTGTGCCAAATAAATTGAGACAGTGAATTTTTGAACCCAATTTTTCTATTCTTGTGATATGCTAAAAATTAAAATGATTGAGATGATCTTTTGATAGTTGTTAATTAGCATGTGGTTCCTTGAATTTGTGTTTCTCGTTAATTTCAAACTACTAAATGTGAGATTTTTGAGCCTAAAAGGGGTACTCACCAAATTTACCCCATTTCTTGTGATTGAGTGTTTTCTTCCTCTTGGATTGTATTATCTAGAACTTGACTTGAAACCATTTTGAAACTTAGAAATTTTTGAAAACATATTTGAAAATAATTGAGGCATTAGGTATTTTTCTGGCCTTCTGAGCTTTGACTGATTAAATGCTACCCCTTAGTTACCCAATTTTGAGCCTAATAGAATAAAATGTTTTTCTTGGTACCTTGATTGATTTTGATGAATGATGCATGGTATGACACCTTTTAAAGTATTGCAAAAATGGCAAAAAGGTGGTTTGAAAAGTTGTGGGATGAAGAAGTTGGAAAAAAATATTTCTCTTAAGTTGAAAATCTCCTCTTCTCCAAATTTATGAAAAAGTTATAAAATATAACAAATATATATATGTGTGTGTGTGTGTGTGTGTGTGTGTGTGTGTGTGTGTGTGTGTGTGTGTGTGTGTGTGCGTGTGCGTGTGCGTGTGCGTGTGCGTGTGGGTGCGTGCGTGCGTGCGTGCGCGTGCGTGTGTGTGTGTGTGGAGAAGGGGATGAGAAAAAAAAGAAAGTAAAAAAATGAAAAGAAAGAAAGAAAGGTGGAAAAGTGAATTAAAGCCCAAAAAGGTATTTTAGAAGGTTGTCATGCTTTGCATTTTTTGATATTCTGTTAACCTTATTGAATTTTCCTTTTCATGGTTTCCCCACCTAATGATTAATCCCATGACCCCATTACAACCAAAATATAAGACCCCTTGGTTCACTGTCCATACTCTGATTGTTTATCTTGTCTGGCCTTGGTTATTGCTTGAGGATAAGTAAAATCTTAAGCTTAGGGTAGTTTGATGAGTGTGATTTGACCTCATATTTCTTTATCATTTTGCATGCATTTTCATGTAGATTAGGGATTTTTATTTTTATATTTGTTAGTTTTTCCCTTTGGAAAGGGTAAGGTGGCTTTGTCGTGTTTGTGTGCAGGAATTGATGATGAAAATGCTTAAATCTAGTTGATTTGGAGTTTGCTTGAAGATAGGACATGCAAAACATGAAAAATAAGCAAGGCAGAACCCATCATGACCTGGGGGTGATGGCCATCATGGCCATGATCACGCACAGCTGAAGAAAAAGAAGAAAGAACAAGTCAGAAGCTGTCACGGCCTGGCCGTGACAGCCATCACGGACGTGACACATAAAATCGGGGATTTTGATTTTCTGTTCTTAAACTGATTTGTAATTGCTTAAATCCCAAGTTAACCTACACTATAAATAGGGCAATTAGGCTCGAAAATAGGGACATCTGAGCTGCTACCTTTGGCTCAATTTATGATTTCTCTTCTTCTCTAATTTCTTCTCTTCACTTAGGATTTTTATGCTTTTGTTAATCAAGATTGCTATGAACATGGCAATGCTTGAGTAGTCGTTTTATTTATAGGAATTGGGGCTATGCCCAAGACTCATTTTATGTGATGAATTGATGTTTTTCCCTTTTTGTTAATTTCAATTTTCTTTAGATTTAATTCCTATTGAATGAATTACTTGTAAATTCGATGGCCACTTATTTGCATGTCGTAGATACTCTAAGGACGAACTTAGCGGCGAACTTAGGTATCAGATCTATAGGAATTGAACTTAGGACTTAAATCACGAGAGTTAGAAGCGGTCCTTCGAGGGTTCATTGAATTGTCACAAACCTTAATGGGTTCAATTGAAATATAATTACCACGAGAGTAGGGGTTGGTTTAATTGGGCACAGTTTTTGTATCTTGAGAGGGAACATTAACTTTATTAGTATAAATTCACCTTCAAAGCATTTTGATAGTTAACAATAGGGGTAGTTAATTTAGTAGCATGAGCAGTCTTGTTGGTAACCCAATTCCTAGAAATCTCTTTTAATTTGAAAAACACCCGATTTGATTTACTTTCCTAATTTGTTTAATTGCGATTTTGATACTTGATTTGTTACTTGATTCTAATTTCAAAAACCAAATTTTTCCTTGTTTAGATTAATTGATTTAATAATTAATTGTTGTTTAAGATCACGGTCTCTGTGGGTTCGATCTTTTTATTACTTGACGACAAAGCCGTATACTTGCGGATTCACGCTATCAATTATGATGATTGGTTATGTGAAATTCATGAATAAATAAGTGGGAAGCATCTTATAAACAATTATTTGACTTTAAAAAAAAACAATTGATGCTATGAACATGAATATTGACTGTTGAGGAAGGGGAAGAATGTTAATAGTCATCATTCTGTTTGAATATGAGACTTATGCTATTATTGAAAAACCATTGTGATGAACTGATTGTTTCCCTGGGAATTTTTGGAGATGATGCATAACTAAGGGACAATGGGCACAAATATTGAGTGGTCAGAACTAGGAATGAATTTCTAAAATTTTGGGATTGTTAAAAATGAATATATGTGTCTAAATTGATGTATGGACTGCCTGAGATTTAACTGTTAATAGCTTAGAATGAATTTGTATTCTGAGCTGTATTGTGCTTGTGTTATAAACTAGGAACTTTTCTGATTTTCAGGTATGGCTCCTCCAAAGAACCCCACTGAGAAACAACCTGTGAAGCCCAAGAAGTCCAAGCAACTCAGGGAGAGGAGCAGGTGTTCCCCGAGGGACCCGGGTCCGCTTCTAGGAGTACTACTCCTTCCATCCACTTCTGATCTCTTGTTCATCGGGAGCATTGGGAGTTGGCGCATAAGGACATAGTACTCGAGAGGAGGGTGGTTCTCACGGGGAACAACTATTCCTCGTCACTGATGCTATTAGGGATCGGGGCTAGAGTTACTTGGTTGATCATCCTAGGCCAGTTGATGTTAAACTCATCAAGGAATTTTATGCCAATGCTTACAGCCCTGACCCTACTGAGCCAGGCTGCATTAGCATGGTGAGGGGTGTGGCAATTACATTCCACCCCAATGACATTAACTAGTGCTTGGGCATTCCCAACACTTGGGGAGAGAGGATCCATCACTCTCAGATGCCGGCAGTCCAGGCACTTGCCCAACCCATTTTAGAGACCTGTTGCAAACCGAGAGCACAGAGGGAAATAGGGACCTCCAGGAACATACCGAGGCTGAGGAGGAGGGATCTTAATCCCGCGGCTCGAGTTTGGCATGCTTTCATACATGCCAACCTGATATGCAGCTTTCACGAGTCTAATATCATAGCTGTGCGGGCCCACCTCCTCTATGCCACAATGGAGGGGAAGACTTTTGATGTGGGCACGGTCATAGCCCAGGACATCCAGTAGAAGGTCAACTCCACCCTACAAGAATTTTCGCTGTTTCCCAAGGCCTATGACCCTGGGAAATCCATAAAATCCGTGGGAAAATACACATTTCCCAGGGATGGCCCACGGATTTAGATCCCTCGGTTTTCAGCTGGTTGGAAACGTTTCCCACGGGTACGCCCTGGGAAATACCCCGCGGTTACAGCCTTGGGAAATTTCCCAGGGATATATCCCTGGGAAATATTTCCCAGGGATATATTCCCAGGGATATATCCCTGGGAAATTTCCCAGGGTGCTAACCTTGGGAAATATATGTTTTGTTTAAATTATAAAACCTTATATACATTAATTTATGTTAAAGTGGATAAATAAATAATTATTATTTTTATATGAATGCATCAACAAAGAAATTAACATCATAATTCAAGCAAACAATTTGTTCAACACAAAATGTTATTCAAGTCATATTTGTTCAACGAAAAAATTATTTCAAACCATAATAAACATGATAAGTAAAATAAACTAAGAATCCCCATTATAAGGATCCTCAACAAAATGGTCAAGAGAGTCGTTGTCCTCCTGAGCACGCTGGGTCGTCTGACTAGGCTGTCGTCGCTGTGGGGGCTGCTGCTGCTGCAACTGTCGCACTGTCTCCATCAGCTGTCGCATCGTATCCATCATCAGACGATGCTCCTCATCCCTCTGCCGCTCCCTCTCTTGGGAAGCGACCAACATCTGCCTCAACTGAGCAATCTCCGCAGACTCCTGAGGGTAACGTCTGCATGTGGTGGACGCTCCAACCCTAATCTCTAACTTGCGCGAGGCCCCTTTCCGATAGTTGCCGGCAAGGTCTCCAGCACCGTACAAACGACCCTTATACTTGCCGCCGACGACTTCTGCCCAAACATTCAGCGCAAGCTGCTCGTCCTCCTGTGGGTTAGCTGGGGTGGATGGTGAAGAGGCTGATGATTGAGACCTATGTTGACTCATCCTCTCATGAAACTCCTCCTGTTACAATACATCAGACTATCAAAATTTGACAATATGTTACAAGATAAATTATGCAGAAAAATGGACAGAGTTTCCCCTAAAACTACAACATCCCAATGTTTACAAACAGAACACCGCAATTTAAATCCATAAATCATCATCAAAAGCTCAATAGGATGCACACAAATTATCATGTCCAAACTAGTTATAACATTTCCAATGTCAGGAAGTATCAATAGGTCCAAATATAAAGTGACTCTACAGACTCAGTAATCAAAACATGAATAGTATGTTACACGATTAATTATGCAGAAAATTGGACAGAGTTTCCCCTAAACCTCAAACTTTACAAATTGAACACCACAATTTAAAACTGCAAGTCGTCAAAAGCTTAATAAGATTCACACAAAGCAATATATTCAACTCCCTAAAAGCCAATGCTCAAAAGCCAATGCTCAAACTAGTCATAACATTTGAGGCTCTCTGCCTCTCAAGTCCAGTAAAGTATGAGTGTTACAATATCTATTGAAGTCAATAGCTTCTTCAAAAATCAAAAGGGCATATTACCTGAGTGCGCTTGGAGCGCTCATCTATGTACTCGCCGGTAGTCTTCCTAGTATGGGTGCGTTTGTGAACCTCATGAATTTGTACTCCTCGATTATACCGGTGAGCCTATAACACAAGCATAGATGATTAAGATAACAAGTAATGAACTATGATGTTGGAATAAATACATTTAATGCATAAAGAATGACAGTATGAGCATACCATACGATCTGCCCACTGCGACTGGGAAATGCTTCCTCCCGTGTGAAGGCTCCCACCCTTTTCTGATGCTCTATTTTTCTTTGCCTGAGCAGAAATTTTTTTAAATTGATTAGAAGCCCAATAACGACACAACTCCTCCCAAATACCATCTCCAATCCAGGATCACTGTATGCCACTCTCATGAGCCTCCCTAAGCATATCAGAAAGGCGTTCGGAGGCTTTATGGTGAAAGATCCTCTGGATCTCTGGCTCATCTTCGTTCCTCCATGCCGCCTGACCCTGTTTTAAGATAAATAACAATTGTTATACTAATAGTTTCGAAAATAATAAAAACCACATTAAGTAAATTGAAATTTGCTACTTACTCTAAACGCATCAAACATACTAATCCGCTCATTGTCAGTGAGTTTTCCCCATGATGTAAATGCCCTATGATACCTTTGCTGGATAACAAACGCGATGGCACTCGTTGCTCTCTTACAAGGAAGGAACCTTAACAGTAAAGACGCATGAACCAATCAAACACATGGTAATAAATTATGATAAAATGCATGAATCAACCAAACACATAGAAATTTTATTAATTCTTACCCGTTACCACTAGGCCTAATAATAGGTCGACCATCGGGCATGAGCTCAACTACCTCTGACCCATCTAGCTCCTCTAGCTCCACTGGCTCCACCGGCTCCTCTGGCTGCTCATGCACATCTGCAACTGAAGGTGAGCGTGAATAGCCTGGACTATATTGTTGCTCCTCATCCACACATGCTGAAGGAGATGCTCTATAGTGTGCATGTGTCGTGACCCCCGGGGTGGGAATCATATCGAAATGAGGCGATGTAGGTGCAACACATGGAGTCAGTGAAGGTGCTTGCTGTGGTGGGCGCGATGTAGGTACATGTGGGTGTGGTGCTGACGCTGCTGAGGTAAGCGTTGAAGGCATACGTGAGTATCCGTCTGTAGACTCACGAATCACTAAATTTGTGGAAGGTCTGTTCCGACGATGACGGGGATTTGGACGGGGGTCAGTATCAACCATAATACCCTTACCCTTATCGATGGGTGGAGGTGGGTCACGTCCTGCAGACATGTCTACAGAGCAATTTAATGTTAAAACAAAAGTTATCAGATATAGCAATAATATAAGTTATCTAAGTCATAATGTCAACAAATATAACTAACTAATAATCCAACAGCCAAAAATAAGTTATCTAAGTCATAAAGTCAACAAGTATAACTAACTAATAATCCAACAGCCAAAAATAACTTAATCATCCAAATCATAAAGTCTTCAGAAGATCTAATACAAATTAACTACGATTTATTCAGAATTTGAGTCATCGTCTTCAGCTCCTGTTGAGTCATTATCTTCTTCCTCATCGTCTTCAGATCCTGTCTCTTCATGTTCTTCAGTGGAATTATCGTCTTCTTCATCCAAATGCTCCTGGATGGATGACAAATTGGCAATATTCACTTCTTCACCAGCGACTTGCAAGTCCCCTAAGCCATCAATAGGGTCAACTTCAATGACTTCAGCTACATGTGACATTACATCCACTTGATAAGGCACCTCTCCCTCTGAATCATCCACTTCGATGCTACCCCTTGGTGTTGTCTTGATGGCGACGGACCAACCTCGTTTGTCCTTATGAGTTGGTGGATAAGGTACGTAATACACCTATCTCACATTTTGTGCTATGATAAACGGATCATCCCTTTGATTTCTTCTACTCATTCGGATGTCCACAGTATTACATTTCGGGTTAAATTTTGTGCCTCTACCGGACGGATCGAACCTGTTACAATAAAATAGAACTATTCTTTTAGTATAGTCTAAAGAAGGGTACACCAGTTCATATATATGTTGGATCACGCCGTAGAAGTCATCTTCAATTCCTTCTGTGAGACCCTTAACATGGACCCCGCTGTTGATGGTTTTTTTGCCCTCCGTCCATGATTGGGTATGAAATTTGTACCCGTTCACGAAGTAAGTGTGCCATTCTTTGACTTCTGTATTAGGACCATCGGCTAAGTTCCTTAAGTGTTTGTTGATGGGAGTTGGTTTCTCACGGTAAACCTACATATGTCAGTTCTAAAAAATCATGTCTACATTTTACTCACAATGGATAATTCAAAGATTTTTAAGTTACTAACTTGTTGCTTAAACCAGATTGGAAATTCAGCATGTATACGAGTGGACCGTTCTTGCTCGCTGTTTGCAGATATCAAGAAGGCATTGTAAAGTTGGACAATATATATTATAAGCAGAAAAATATATACTATTAGGTATTCGAAAGAAAAAGATACGAAATGCGTACTCAAGGTATGGTTTAACTTCGGTACAATTGATCAACACAAGAACATGAGCCGACTTCCTCTCTTTGTCCGATAACTAGTGAGAGGTCTCCTTCCCGGAAGCACGACCAGGCTGGCAAAAGACTGACAAGGTTAACGGATGTCTTTCACTTTCACTTTCCATTTCATTCCTACTATTTTTTGGTGACAACATGAAGTTCTTGAAATAATGGGAACAAAAATGGGTTGTCTCGCGGTGTAAGTAAGACACACAGATTGATCCTTCAACCTTAGCCTTATTTTTCACCGATCGTTTCGAATCACCCATGAATCTATAAAACAACAAGAAGTTTATAGTCATATCCTTTCACTTCGAATGGAAAAAAGTCTAATTAAAATTCTATGATGGTTATATTACCTTTCAAATGGATACATCCACCTATATTGAACCGGTCCACCAAGCCTCGCTTCATACGCGAGATGTACTGGGAGATGCTCCATAGAATCAAAGAAACCAGGGGGGAATATTTTCTCCAACTTGCATAGAATGATGGGAATATTTTGCTCCATCCTAATCAGGTCATTCTCCCTCAACGTTGCAGAGCACAAATCCTTGAAGAATTGACTCAATTCAGTAAGCGGATTCAAGACATGCACGGGCAATGAACTAAAAGCAATAGGAAGTAAACATTCCATGAATACATGACAATCATGGCTTTTCATCCCATGCATCCTTCCTTTGTTAACATCGACACATCTTGCTAAGTTGGAAGGATAACCATCTGGCATCCTAAGTTCTGTTATCCAGCGACAAACGGTCTTTGCTTCATCTATAGTTAAAGTGTAACTAGCTTTCGGTTTTAACATCTTCCCATTAGCCTGCGACTTTAGCTCCAACTCTGGTCGCCTACAGTACAAAGCTAAGTCCATTCTTGCCTTCTCATTGTCCTTGGTTTTCACACTGACATTCATGACAGTGTTTACTATGTTATCAAAAAAGTTCTTCTCTATGTGCATAACATCGAGATTGTGTCTCGACAAATTATCTTTGCAATACGGGAGGTCCCAAAAAGTACTTCTTTTTGTCCAGTTATGGCCTTCCCCGTATCCTTGTAATTTGGACACATGACCATTGCCAGTGACTTTTTGTAGTTCTCTTACTCTACTCCAAATCTCTTCCGGTTTGAACCTAGGCGGCGGTGCATCTTTTTCAACTTCCCCCTTTTTGAAGGCATTCTTATTCCGTCTAAATGAATGATCCATTTCCATGAACATACGATGCGAGCCAAACCAAGAACTTTTCCCCCCGTGTTTCAAGGTAAAGGCCTTTGTATACTCCATGCAATGTGGACATGCCAATTTACCATGAGTCCCCCAACCAGACAACATACCATAAGCAGGGAAGTCATTAATGGTCCACATCAAAGCTGCCTTCATTATAAAATTTCCCTTCCTTGCGATATCATACGTCAACACGCCGCTCCATGTTGTGACTCCGGCAAGTGTACCGGGTCGTCGCAAGTAATAAAAACACGGTAAGAGTCTACCGAGGTCGAACACAAGGATTGGGTTACCAATTCGACTAAATTGTCAAGAAATCCGATACGTTGGTTAAGCAATAGAAGGTGGTTGAGAGAAAGAGATTGAGATCGCAATTTCAAGAATCAAATCAAATAACGCTACGGTGATTAAATTCAGAAATAAAAGCATCTAAGGTTTCGAATCCACCTACCCAATCATGCAAAGTACCCAAGTGATGATATTCTCCTCCCTAAGTTCAATTTTTAATGTCAACCGGGACCCCTAAATTCTCCTAAATCCACTTCCGTGCTCATTAGGACGTATTCGATGATTTGAGTTAATTACTTACTAGGTCTCTTAACCCTAATCTCGAATTCTATTAATTCTTGTTCCCTATAGGTTGCATCGATCTCCTACTCACTCTCGTGCAATACTCGACCGATGTTCCCAATTCAAGTTCTAAAACGCGAATCGCCGCTAGGCCTCAACACGCTTAACTAGTCGATCACGCTAGCATATAATCGACACAATGAAAACAGAATTGGAAAACCATAATTGAATTAAAGGAGAGAGAGTTACATTACATGAACACTATGCCGCCATGGGTGGCTTCATCGATCCCCTAGACAAGAGGATTAGTTCCTCATGTCCGTAACAACAACGCACGTACAATCGGAATTCATCCTAAGCCTAAGAATTAAGAGAGGAGAAGAAGAAAAGAAACCACAGAATAAGGATTACAAAAGGTCTCTGAAAATTATGATCCAAATGTCCTCTTTTTCTGTTGTGATCTGCTCTATTTATAAGGAGGCCACGCGTCACGGCCGTGACGGCCATCACGGCCAGGCCGTGGACGGCTTCGTTTCGGCGCGCACTTGAATTCAAACTCTCGCGACGCGAATGATGTCTCGCGACGCGAGCCCTCTTGTCACGGCCCGTGATGTGAATCACGGCCAAGCCGTGATGTTCTCTGCCTTGTGTGGATTTTGGGTCACGGCCGTGATACACATCACGGCTAGGCCGTGATGGTCTCTGACTTGTGTGGCTTTTGGGTCACGGCCGTGATACACATCACGGCTAGGCCGTGATGGTCTCTGACTCTGGTGCTTTTCTGGAGTTCACACACTCGCGGCGCGAAGGACATCTCGCGACGCGAACCTTCCTTTCACGCCCCGTGATGTGAATCACGGCTAGGCCGTGATGGTCTCTGTCTTCCCGGGTCTTCAAACTCTCGCGGGGCGAGAATCTCCAGAATGGCAATCTCCACTTTTTCTTAACTTTCCTTAATTCTTAGAGCTTCACTTATGGACCTGAAATCAACACAAGCAACCACAAGCGTAATTCTTTCCAAAAGAAGCTAAAAACTACACAAAAGACGCAAAACGAGTCAAAGTCCAACTTAGGAACAAAACAAGGCAAATTTGGGCGAAAACGAGAGTGAACTCGAATAAATTGGCATATAAACCCTAGTTCATCTAGTCATAAAACTAGATAAGCCAGAGGCTTATCAAAATACCCCAAACTTAAACCTTGCTTGTCCCCAAGCAAGCTTAAAACTCAAAAACGACTCAAGACTCGGCAAGCTTAAGGGATTCAATCGATTTCGCACAAATTTCATGCGACTTTACAAAGCAGTTTTTCTTCTTTGATTCCCCCCCTTTTTTTCATCAATGTAATCCCCACATTCATCTACTTTAAACAATTGAGAAATTATCATTCATGCAATCATTAGTCTAAGTTGAGGATCAGGGTCACACACAAAAGGAAGATCACCAATTTCAAACAACCGCCTTCCTCACAAAGGGCATTTAGTATTTCACTCATTCGCTCAAGTTTGTCTAGGCTTTCAACTTGTTCACTCAATTTCACTTATCAAGAGCACTTCCCATGAATTTGATTTTCATCTCAAACATAGTTCCCACGAAAACATGCATGCAACATCAAAAGGTCTTTTAAAGGTTGTAATGGGGCTGGGCGAGGTAGGATAATCAAGGATATTTAGGCTTAAGTCCCTAGGAACTAAGAGAGCATGAGCATTAAACACATTTTCCACTCAAATTCCTTTCTTTCCATTTTTTATTTGGGCTCGGGTGACTACAACCTTTTCCTTGATATTATTTTTGTTTTTCCCCTTTTCTTTTGGCAATTTTTTTGTTTTCTTCTTTTCTTTTCTTTTCTTTTTGCCTTGGGTCAACCTTTATTTTCTTTTTCTCATCCCAATATGACACATACCTTGTAGCCACCCCAAACTTAGTTTCTCACAACCTTTCTCTTGCTCATTTCCATGCTCTCCTAATCCTAAGATTGGGTTAACATGGTTTTTCAGATTTTGGCTCGTAATGTAGGGTCATCAAGAAACCATAGGTCAATTGGGCTCAATTTGGCTAACTAGGGAACATGCATTAGGGATGGTTCTTTTCAGGCCAAGTAGTTATTCAAAGAAAATTGCCTAAATCATTTGATGCAACACATAATCATGCAAACCATATAGAGATTCAAGCAAATTCGGGAAAGTGCAACTTAACAGTGATTCACACATTCAAAAACAGAGTTGGAGGCTCAAATCCTCACCTGGACATTTTGCAAATTGTTTGACCGAGATACGATTCCTAGTGTGTGCACCCCCTCACCCCAAAACTTATCATAAATCAAGCAATCATAATACATCTCAAAGTTCAATTTTCAATTTTAAGTGGGGATCAACTTTTCTATTACTTGAACCTAGGGGAAATCATCAATGGTGAATATAATTCAAGCAATCCATCTATGCTCAATATAATTAAAATCCAACAAGCTTGCCGACACGACATTTCATACAAAAACTCTTGATCTTCTCAAATTATTCAAGAGTGACAAACAAAAACAAAACAAACACAAAAAACAAAAACAAAAACAAGAGTGAGGAAAAGAGAGAGTACCTAGCTTGGGTTGCCTCCCAAGTAGCGCTTGTTTAACGTCCCGAGCCTGACTCAAGTCGCCCCTAAGGGTTAATCCGGAGGAAGATCCTGCGCCATTCCTTGGCCCGTTCTTTGTAGGTTTGTGCACTTTTATATACTCGCAAGTTGTTCCCGGACAGCTCATTTAAGTCCAGCATCCTTCTATAATCAGCACGAACTCTCCACTCCGTGGTGATCCTTTTTGAGATCAATTCTTTGTCTGTACTGACCACTACGGTTGTGCCACCCTTCAACCTTGGTGCTTTGCCCTTCTTTTTCATTCCTTCGCAGCTGAGTTCTTCCCCTGCACATTCTTCCCTTGGGAGACTCGGTATGGGTTCCATGTCTCGTAGCCACTCAAGGTAAACTTCATCCCCCGAAGGGCCTTTTTCCTCACTGTCTTCCTCATGAGATTCTACCGATACTGTTGCAAGTGAAGGATCATGGTCTTCTCGAGTTGCCTTTACCTTTTCAGTTGGGTCCACCACATCCACTCGATACACAGCTGACTTCTCTTCCGGGTGCTTAATCGCTTCAAAGACATTGAAGACCACCTCATCATCATTCACCCTTAAAGTGAGTTTCCCTTTCCGCACATCAATCAAGGCACCCCCGGTGGCCAAGAAGGACCTACCCAATATGAGAGGGATCTCAGCGTCTTCGTCCATATCGAGCACCACAAAGTCCACTGGGAATATGAACTTGTCAACTTTCACGAGCAAGTCTTCAACTACTCCATAGGGATATTTGATAGAACGATCAGCCAGTTGGAGTGACATTCGCGTATCCTTTACTTCCTTGATCCCTAGCCTCTTCATCATCGAGAGGGGCATCAAGTTGATGCTTGCCCCTAGATCACATAATGCCTTTCCGAAGGTCATTCCCCCAATGGTGCATGGTATCGAGAAGGAACCGGGATCCTTCAACTTCGGAGGCAGTTTCCGTTGAAGAATGGCACTACACTCCTCGGTCAAAGCAACCGTTTCTTCATCCACAATCCTCCGCTTCTTAGTGAGAAGTTCCTTCATAAACCGAGCATATGATGGCATTTGTTCCAAGACTTCCGCAAATGGAATGTTAACCTGGAGTTTTCGGAAGACATCAAGGAACTTATTGAATTGCTTATCCTGTTGAGGCTTCTTCAATCGTTCAGGATACGGTACCTTCATGTAAGGAGAGAGGTCTTGGGGTTCAACCCACTTCTTCCTTCGGAACTCTTCATCCACAAGTTTCAGACTTCCCCCTTGCTCCGGTCCCTTGTCACTTGCCAACCCTTCTTTCTCTGGTTGCTCTTCCTCAACTGGTAGTTGTTCCGGGCCCTTGTCATCCTGAGAACTAGTGGTACCCCTGCTAGGTTCCAACACCCTTCCGCTTCTAGTAGATATGACGTTGCATTGTCCCTTGGGGTTGTTCTCGGTACTACCTGGGAGAGTGCCTGGAAGACGCTCATTAAGTTGCTTCGCGAGCTGCGCTATTTGTGTCTCAAGGTTCTGAATTGCTGAACCTGTATGAGTCGCCAACTTGTTAATGGCAGTATTTGAGTCGATTGACAACTTCTCCATTGCTGTATTCATCTTCTCAAAAGATGTGCCTGTAAAGGTTGACAACTTCTCAAAAGCCATCTCCCAAGGTTGTCTTCCACTATCTGTCAGTTGCAACTGATTAGGCCCCGGAGGAGCCTGCTGGGTATTGCGCTGCTGAATTCCAATGTCCGGTCTCAGACCCTGTTGAGGTTGTTGCCAATTCTGTTGAGGTTGTTGTTGACCGGCTAGACCACCATTAACATCACTCCAAGCAAATCCCGGATGGTCTCTTCTCATGTAGCCCCTATTCTGATTCTGATTGTTCCTCTGATAATTGTTCTGGGGCACAGTGTCATAGAAGTTGTGGCATGAGTCCACATGTTCCTGAGAGAAATTTAGCGGGCAAATCTGAGTGTCATGATCTCCATTACAATTTGCACAACCCGGAGGCGTTCCCTCGTGTATAGCATTAACCCTCTTGTTCCCGGACAAAGCCTCATTCTGCATCTTCAAAAGTTTGTTTTGCTCTAAAATGGCTTCCATTGTCCCAGAACTGATTCCACTCGAGGTCTCCCTACCACGGTTGTAATCATTATATGACATCTTCTCTAACAGTGCCCATCCATCCTCAGCCGATAAATATACAAAAGAACTGCCAGCTGCGGCATCACAGTTCATCTGATAGCGTCCCCTCAACCCATTAAAGAAGTGATGTACTTTGGAAACGGGGTCAAAGAATGCAGAGGGACATTTTCTCAACAAACCATTGTACCTCTCCCAAGCTTCATTATATGTTTCATCCTCCGTTTGCCTGAATGAAGTGACGGCTATTCTTGCTTGTGCCGCCTTCTGAGGAGGAAAGTATTTGGTTAGGAACTTCTGTGCCATTTGCTCCCAAGTTCTGATGCTGTTCCTATCCAAACTATCAACCCAATCGCGAGCGACATCCCTAAGAGAAAGAGGGAAAAGCCGCAAGCAAAACTCATCCTGAGAGACTCCCCTGGTCTTCTACAAGTCACAAGCTTCCAGGAAGCGAGTGATATGTCTATGCGGGTCCTGTTTGCTACTCCCATCAAACTGATTCTCCCGGATCTGGTATGTGACACAGGCTTCCACTCTGAAAGAGTCTGTGTTCAGGTTGCCCCTTACAATAGAAGAGTCACAATCTACCAAGCTTGGTAGATCGTACTCCAAGAGAGGCTTGTAACGAGGAGGAGGAGGAGGAAGATTTTCTTCAGCCATGCCTTCTATTTTAATTGCTTCCAACCTCTTCCTTTCTCTGGCCTCTTTTCTTAACTGCCTCTCGGTCCTGGTGATCTCTGAATCGAATAGCAAGTCCTCTTGTAGAAGAGTACCTCGCATACAAAAACAGGCAAAGACCAAGTGGAATCAAAGACACAGAGAAAAAATAATGGCAATTAAATAAAAGAAAATAAAGCTAAAAGTCAGCTTAACCAAACAGCCGAATTTCCTAAAAATCAGGAAAATTGGTTGTGCCAATCCCCGGCAACGGCGCCAAAAACTTGTTGTGACTCCGGCAAGTGTACCGGGTCGTCGCAAGTAATAAAAACACGGTAAGAGTCTACCGAGGTCGAACACAAGGATTGGGTTACCAATTCGACTAAATTGTCAAGAAATCCGATACGTTGGTTAAGCAATAGAAGGTGGTTGAGAGAAAGAGATTGAGATCGCAATTTCAAGAATCAAATCAAATAATGCTACGGTGATTAAATTCAGAAATAAAAGCATCTAAGGTTTCGAATCCACCTACCCAATCATGCAAAGTACCCAAGTGATGATATTCTCCTCCCTAAGTTCAATTTTTAATGTCAACCGGGACCCCTAAATTCTCCTAAATCCACTTCCGTGCTCATTAGGACGTATTCGATGATTTGAGTTAATTACTTGCTAGGTCTCTTAACCCTAATCTCGAATTCTATTAATTCTTGTTCCCTATAGGTTGCATCGATCTCCTACTCACTCTCGTGCAATACTCGACCGATGTTCCCAATTCAAGTTCTAAAACGCGAATCGCCGCTAGGCCTCAACACGCTTAACTAGTCGATCACGCTAGCATATAATCGACACAATGAAAACAGAATTGGAAAACCATAATTGAATTAAAGGAGAGAGAGTTACATTACATGAACACTATGCCGCCATGGGTGGCTTCATCGATCCCCTAGACAAGAGGATTAGTTCCTCATGTCCGTAACAACAACGCACGTACAATCGGAATTCATCCTAAGCCTAAGAATTAAGAGAGGAGAAGAAGAAAAGAAACCCCAGAATAAGGATTACAAAAGGTCTCTGAAAATTCTGATCCAAAAGTCCTCTTTTTCTGTTCTGATCTGCTCTATTTATAAGGAGGCCACGCGTCACGGCCGTGATGGCCATCACGGCCAGGCCGTGACGGCTTCTGTTTCTGGCGCACTTCTGGAATTCAAACTCTCGCGACGCGAATGATGTCTCGCGACGCGAGCCCTCTTGTCACGGCCCGTGATGTGAATCACGGCCAAGCCGTGATGTTCTCTGCCTTGTGTGGATTTTGGGTCACGGCCGTGATACACATCACGGCTAGGCCGTGATGGTCTCTGACTTGTGTGGCTTTTGGGTCACGGCCGTGATACACATCACGGCTAGGCCGTGATGGTCTCTGACTCTGGTGCTTTTCTGGAGTTCACACACTCGCGGCGCGAAGGACATCTCGCGACGCGAACCTTCCTTTCACGCCCCGTGATGTGAATCACGGCTAGGCCGTGATGGTCTCTGTCTTCCCGGGTCTTCAAACTCTCGCGGGCCGAGCTTCCTCTCGCGGGGCGAGAATCTCCAGAATGGCAATCTCCACTTTTTCTTAACTTTCCTTAATTCTTAGAGCTTCACTTATGGACCTGAAATCAACACAAGCAACCACAAGCGTAATTCTTTCCAAAAGAAGCTAAAAACTACACAAAAGACGCAAAACGAGTCAAAGTCCAACTTAGGAACAAAACAAGGCAAATTTGGGCGAAAACGAGAGTGAACTCGAATAAATTGGCATATAAACCCTAGTTCATCTAGTCATAAAACTAGATAAGCCAGAGGCTTATCAAAATACCCCAAACTTAAACCTTGCTTGTCCCCAAGCAAGCTTAAAACTCAAAAACGACTCAAGACTCGGCAAGCTTAAGGGATTCAATCGATTTCACACAAATTTCATGCGACTTTACAAAGCAGTTTTTCTTCTTTGATTCCCCCCCTTTTTTTCATCAATGTAATCCCCACATTCATCTACTTTAAACAATTGAGAAATTATCATTCATGCAATCATTAGTCTAAGTTGAGGATCAGGGTCACACACAAAAGGAAGATCACCAATTTCAAACAACCGCCTTCCTCACAAAGGGCATTTAGTATTTCACTCATTCGCTCAAGTTTGTCTAGGCTTTCAACTTTTTCACTCAATTTCACTTATCAAGAGCACTTCCCATGAATTTGATTTTCATCTCAAACATAGTTCCCACGAAAACATGCATGCAACATCAAAAGGTCTTTTAAAGGTTGTAATGGGGCCTGGCTGAGGGTAGGATAATCAAGGATATTTAGGCTTAAGTCCCTAGGAACTAAGAGAGCATGAGCATTAAACACATTTTCCACTCAAATTCCTTTCTTTCCATTTTTTATTTGGGCTCGGGTGACTACAACCTTTTCCTTGATATTATTTTTGTTTTGCCCCTTTTCTTTTGGCAATTTTTTTGTTTTCTTCTTTTCTTTTCTTTTCTTTTTGCCTTGGGTCAACCTTTATTTTCTTTTTCTCATCCCAATATGACACATACCTTGTAGCCACCCCAAACTTAGTTTCTCACAACCTTTCTCTTGCTCATTTCCATGCTCTCCTAATCCTAAGATTGGGTTAACATGGTTTTTCAGATTTTGGCTCGTAATGTAGGGTCATCAAGAAACCATAGGTCAATTGGGCTTAATTTGGCTAACTAGGGAACATGCATTAGGGATGGTTCTTTTCAGGCCAAGTAGTTATTCAAAGAAAATTGCCTAAATCATTTGATGCAACACATAATCATGCAAACCATATAGAGATTCAAGCAAATTCGGGAAAGTGCAACTTAACAGTGATTCACACATTCAAAAACAGAGTTGGAGGCTCAAATCCTCACCTGGACATTTTGCAAATTGTTTGACCGAGATACGATTCCTAGTGTGTGCACCCCCTCACCCCAAAACTTATCATAAATCAAGCAATCATAATACATCTCAAAGTTCAATTTTCAATTTTAAGTGGGGATCAACTTTTCTATTACTTGAACCTAGGGGAAATCATCAATGGTGAATATAATTCAAGCAATCCATCTATGCTCAATATAATTAAAATCCAAAAAGCTTGCCGACACGACATTTCATACAAAACTCTTGATCTTCTCAAATTATTCAAGAGTGACAAACAAAAACAAAACAAACACAAAAAACAAAAACAAAAACAAGAGTGAGGAAAAGAGAGAGTACCTAGCTTGGGTTGCCTCCCAAGTAGCGCTTGTTTAACGTCCCGAGCCTGACTCAAGTCGCCCCTAAGGGTTAATCCGGAGGAAGATCCTGCTTGCCATGCCATTCCTTGGCCCGTTCTTTGTAGGTTTGTGCACTTTTATATACTCGCAAGCTGTTCCCGGACAACTCATTTAAGTCCAGCATCCTTCTATAATCAGCACGAACTCTCCACTCCGTGGTGATCCTTTTTGAGATCAATTCTTTGTCTGTACTGACCACTACGGTTGTGCCACCCTTCAACCTTGGTGCTTTGCCCTTCTTTTTCATTCCTTCGCAGCTGAGTTCTTCCCTTGCACATTCTTCCCTTGGGAGACTCGGTATGGGTTCCATGTCTCGTAGCCACTCAAGGTAAACTTCATCCCCCGAAGGGCCTTTTTCCTCACTGTCTTCCTCATGAGATTCTACCGATACTGTTGCAAGTGAAGGATCATGGTCTTCTCGAGTTGCCTTTACCTTTTCAGTTGGGTCCACCACATCCACTCGATACACAGCTGACTTCTCTTCCGGGTGCTTAATCGCTTCAAAGACATTGAAGACCACCTCATCATCATTCACCCTTAAAGTGAGTTTCCCTTTCCGCACATCTATCAAGGCACCCCCGGTGGCCAAGAAGGGCCTACCCAATATGAGAGGGACCTCAGCGTCTTCATCCATATCGAGCACCACAAAGTCCACTGGGAATATGAACTTGTCAACTTTCACGAGCAAGTCTTCAACTACTCCATAGGGATATTTGATAGAACGATCAGCCAGTTGGAGTGACATTCGCGTATCCTTTACTTCCTTGATCCCTAGCATCTTCATCATCGAGAGGGGCATCAAGTTGATGCTTGCCCCTAGATCACATAATGCCTTTCCGAAGGTCATTCCCCCAATGGTGCATGGTATCGAGAAGGAACCGGGATCCTTCAACTTCGGAGGCGCTTCCGTTGAAGAATGGCACTACACTCCTCGGTCAAAGCAACCGTTTCTTCATCCACAATCCTCCGCTTCTTAGTGAGAAGTTCCTTCATAAACCGAGCATATGATGGCATTTGTTCCAAGGCTTCCGCAAATGGAATGTTAACCTGGAGTTTTCGGAAGACATCAAGGAACTTATTGAATTGCTTATCCTGTTGAGGCTTCTTCAATCGTTCAGGATACGGTACCTTCATGTAAGGAGAGAGGTCTTGGGGTTCAACCCACTTCTTCCTTCGGAACTCTTCATCCACAAGTTTCAGCCTTCCCCCTTGCTCCGGTCCCTTGTCACTTGCCAACCCTTCTTTCTCTGTTTGCTCTTCCTCAACTGGTAGTTGTTCCGGGCCCTTGTCATCCTGAGAACTAGTGGTACCCCTGCTAGGTTCCAACACCCTTCCGCTTCTAGTAGATATGACGTTGCATTGTCCCTTGGGGTTGTTCTCGGTACTACCTGGGAGAGTGCCCGGAAGACGCTCATTAAGTTGCTTCAGAGCTGCGCTATTTGTGTCTCTCAATGAGTCGCCAACTTGTTAATGGCTGTATTTGAGTCGATTGACAACTTCTCCATTGCTGTATTCATCTTCTCAAAAGATGTGCCTGTAAAGGTTGACAACTTCTCAAAAGCCATCTCCCAAGGTTGTCTTCCACTATCTGTCGATTGGGGGGGGGGGGGCGGCGGGGACCCCCGCCCTTCGGCTCTCCCCCCCCCCAACCCCCCCAATGGAAGGAACCCTATGTCGAGGAGAGTTTTCTCATTCCTTCCCCCCACCCAAGAGAAAGAGGGAAAAGCCGCAACGAAACTCATCCCGAGAGACTCCCTGGTCTTCTACAAGTCACAAGCTTCCGGGAGAGTGATATGTCTATGCGGTCCTGTTTGCCACTCCCATCAAACCGATTCTCCCGGATCCGGTATGTGACACAGGCTTCCACTCTGAAAGAGTCTGTGTTCAGGTTGCCCCTTACAATAGAAGAGTCACAATCTACCAAGCTTGGTAGATCGTACTCCAAGAGAGGCTTGTAACGAGGAGGAGGAGGAGGAAGATTTTCTTCAGCCATGCCTTCTATTTTAATTGCTTCCAACCTCTTCCTTTCTCCGGCCTCTTTTCTTAATCGCCTCTCGGTCCTGGTGATCTCTGAATCGAATAGCAAGTCCTCTTGTAGAAGAGTACCTCGCATACAAAAACAGGCAAAGACCAAGTGGAATCAAAGACACAGAGAAAAAATAATGGCAATTAAATAAAAGAAAATAAAGCTAAAAGTCAGCTTAACTAAACAGCCGAATTTCCTAAAAATCAGGAAAATTGGTTGTGCCAATCCCAAGAACGCGCGCCAAAAACTTGTTGTGACTCGGCAAGTGTACCGGTCGTCGCAAGTAATAAAAACACGGTAAGAGTCTACCGAGGTCGAACACAAGGATTGGGTTACCAATTCGACTAAATTGTCAAGAAATCCGATACGTTGGTTAAGCAATAGAAGGTGGTTGAGAGAAAGAGATTGAGATCGCAATTTCAAGAATCAAATCAAATAACGCTACGGTGATTAAATTCAGAAATAAAAGCATCTAAGGTTTCGAATCCACCTACCCAATCATACAAAGTACCCAAGTGATGATATTCTCCTCCCTAAGTTCAATTTTTAATGTCAACCGGGACCCCTAAATTCTCCTAAATCCACTTCCGTGCTCATTAGGACGTATTCGATGATTTGAGTTAATTACTTGCAAGGTCTCTTAACCCTAATCTCGAATTCTATTAATTCTTGTTCCATATAGGTTGCATCGATCTCCTACTCACTCTCGTGCAATACTCGACCGATGTTCCCAATTCAAGTTCTAAAACGCGAATCGCCGCTAGGCCTCAACACGCTTAACTAGTCGATCACGCTAGCATATAATCGACACAATGAAAACAAAATTGGAAAACCATAATTGAATTAAAGGAGAGAGAGTTACATTACATGAACACTATGCCGCCATGGGTGGCTTCATCGATCCCCTAGACAAGAGGATTAGTTCCTCATGTCCGTAACAACAACGCACGTACAATCGGAATTCATCCTAAGCCTAAGAATTAAGAGAGGAGAAGAAGAAAAGAAACCCCAGAATAAGGATTACAAAAGGTCTCTGAAAATTCTGATCCAAAAGTCCTCTTTTTCTGTTCTGATCTGCTCTATTTATAAGGAGGCCACGTGTCACGGCCAGGCCGTGACTGCTTCTGTTTCTGGCCCACTTCTGGAATTCAAACTCTCGCGACGCGAATGATGTCTCGCGACGCGAGCCCTCTTGTCACGGCCCGTGATGTGAATCACGGCCAAGCCGTGATGTTCTCTGCCTTGTGTGGATTTTGGGTCACGGCCGTGATGGTCTCCGACTTGTGTGGCTTTTGGGTCACGGCCGTGATACACATCACGGCTAGGCCGTGATGGTCTCTGACTCTGGTGCTTTTCTGGAGTTCACACACTCGCGGCGCGAAGGACATCTCGCGACGCGAACCTTCCTTTCACGCCCCGTGATGTGAATCACGGCTAGGCCGTGATGGTCTCTGTCTTCCCGGGTCTTCAAACTCTCGCGGGGCGAGAATCTCCAGAATGGCAATCTCCACTTTTTCTTAACTTTCCTTAATTCTTAGAGCTTCACTTATGGACCTGAAATCAACACAAGCAACCACAAGCGTAATTCTTTCCAAAAGAAGCTAAAAACTACACAAAAGACGCAAAACGAGTCAAAGTCCAACTTAGGAACAAAACAAGGCAAATTTGGGCGAAAACGAGAGTGAACTCGAATAAATTGGCATATAAACCCTAGTTCATCTAGTCATAAAACTAGATAAGCCAGAGGCTTATCACTCCACAACCTCTTCAAATCATCAATCAAAGGCTGTAAATAAACATCAATACCAGCCTTCGGATTGGATGGTCCCGGTATGAGACACGTCAAAAACATATAAGGTTTCGACATGCACATATTAGGAGGAAGATTGTATGGAGTAACAATTACGGGCCAACAAGAATATGGTGAAGCCGACGCTTGGATATACGGGGTAAAACCATCGGAGCTTAAACCAAGTCGTACATTACGTGGATCCGAAGCAAAATCAATATGTACCCTGTCAAAGTGCTTCCATGCTTCGCCATCGGATGGATGCCGTAAGACGTCTGAAGTTCTTTTGTTCTCAAAGTGCCATGTCATTTTTCCTGCAGTTTGCATTGATGCGAACATTCTCTGTAGCCTTAGAACTATTGACAAATAGAACATCGCCTTTACGGGAATTGGTTTGTTATTACTTGTCCCAGACTTGGGAGGGCAATACCTCGGAGCTTGACAAAATTTGCATTTGACCAAAGCTCCATCATTTATGCCGAATTCATTGTCGTAATACAACATGCATCCATTAATGCAACAATCAATCCTCTTGACTTCCAATCCCAGCTTCGACACTAACCTCTTTGCACCATAATAATTCTTTGGTACAACTCCTTTTATAGGTGTCACGTCCTGAAGAATTTTCATAAAAAAATCCAAACACTTTTCAGGAATATTCCAATTGGACTTGCAAGCTAAAAGCCTCACACACAACGATAATTTAGAGTCTGAGGCCCCTTCAAACAATGACTTTTTTGCTGTCTCAGTTAAAAGATTATAAAATCTTTGTGCTTCCTCATTCGGAAGATCTTCAGTGTTATCGTAATCATGCGCCTCGTTTACCCCGAGAGCATCAACCACCATCTCCTGCATTGACACAAACTGTTCCCCACATCCCATATCTGCACGAGTGCTTGAGGCACCCGTGCAATTCTCGTCAACCCCTAAATCAACATGTGGCACTTCTTCACCATGGAGATTCCAAAACCAGCAATTTTACCTGGAACCCATTCATATACAAGTCAGTCTTCACAAGGTCTTCACTCTTAATCTTTCGACATCGGCATTTAGCACACGGACATCTAATTCGGTTTCCATCATCGATGAAACACTTTTGTCGCTTTGCTTGGGTAACAAACTCTTCAACCCCATCTACGAAAGTTGGTTTCAAACCCCTTCTTTTCGGATATAGCCTATCATACACCCAACTATGATTCGAAGGATAACAATCCATCTTCTGCATATTAATAAAAAATCCAGATAAATTTTAACATTAAATTTCAACATGTCCACTTAGAGATAGTATTAGCATCGTGAATAGGGAGGTACAACTACAAGCAATGAGCTAAAATGACTATACCAGAATTCTTCACTGGCCAACATGGCGAAGATTTCTATATATGATGAAAAGAATTCATATTATTGATCACATGATTACTTTCCTACAATTGAATCTCTACTAAACCTTGTATTGAACATGATTTTTAAAAAGGAGGAAAATATAAGAAAAGAAAAAGTTGTTGATAACCTCCATAGTATGCAACTCCTTACTCTACCATCAACCCATTCCTACGAAAACAACTCTAAACCCCTTACCTCCCAATGCAGAACTCGTGTTCTCCCAATACAGGTAAAGCAAGCTTCCCAATTGTATAACTATATGTGTATTGATTTATTCAAGAACCTGGTTTGAAACATGGAAAAAGTCATTCACGTAACAGTAACACTAACACATACTAAAATGCTTATATAAGATATAATCAAAGTCAAAATGGAGGTTTATAACAATGGATCACTCACTCATAAAAGTGAAATTAAACACTGATATAAACAAATAAAAGAAGCATAAAGTACAACAAAAAAAGAAAAATAAAAAGGAAATAAATAAATAAGTGTAAAGGCTTTGAATATGCTATACTTTAACGCCCCTTAAAGAAAAGTTACCCAATTCCAGTGGTAATATTATCACAGTAAAAATATACTAATTTTGTTTTATCTGTATACTGTATCGCAAGGTAATAACATTGGTATTTAAAAAAAATTACCAAATAAAAAAGATTGCCATTTATCATATAATATAATAGATGCTAGAAATGGTCATAAGAGAATAGCAATCACATTTTTTTTTGGGTACGATCTTTCAATGAATTTCACACACTAAAAGGAGTCACCTATTCTTAAAGATGGCAAAAGGAATCCCCAAAAATGATTGATGATAATTGAAGAATGCAAAATAAATGCAAATTTTTTAGATATCCAAAGCAATCATAGTAAAATAATTTTTAGGCATGTAATAACAGAAAGAGATACCTGAACACTTGCATACTTTACAGTCAACTAACTAGACAAACAACCTTACCTTAATTTTCCTCTCAAGTTTGTTTAGAACAGTATTTCTTTCCAGATACTCAACAGCATACAGGTTTAAGTCATTAGCAAAAACATGCTTAACTATCCTTGCTGCAGATATGGCCAGAGGGCCAACTCCAGAGAAAACATCACCTGCCAATTGGATATATAATCAAGTTACATGTGTAAGCAAGTCATAAATAATTTTTCATAATATATAACTCATAGTAGAACACAATTCTGCAACTAAAGATTCAAAGAGAAGTTATTGCATGTAAAAGAAAGATCTTAGGAGAAGCAATCAGGAATTTTTGCACAGCCTGTTTTATGGAGGTCCATTATTTCTTGCTTTTGTTTTCATTTTCATTCAGACTTCTAGCATTATAATAACTTCAAAGTAATTTAAACGTTCCTGTTTTCCTTTTCCTTTTAGGTTGAGAGGGGGAGAGCATGTCCTCATTATTCAAATCTCTGATACTATAACCAATTTAGCATAACTTTCAAAAGAAGCACAGACTTTCCATTCATGACATAAATCAAAAAAACAATAAAGACAATCTAGTCCAGACTCCAGACTTCAGACTATCTTCGTGAATTTTTCTTTTCCCTGGTCAACCTTATATCAAATACCTAATGGAATTCCAACTATAGAATAACATCAAAGGATGACATGCACATGCTTGAAAATATTAAGAAAACCAGCCATGAAAAGGATTTCATCATTGATGACATACGTCAAATTTTTATCATATTTTTACACACTTACATTTGAAGTTCACATGGTGAATACTATGGTAGTTTAAATACATTTCCACCTCCATTTCATATCAATGAAATTCTGCTAGTATATGCAATTCATTTCTTAAGACTCGGAAGTGTTCATAAAATTCAACCAAGATTCGTATTAAATAAGAACTGAAGAAGTAAATATGTTTGAAAGGAAATCATAAATTCCAGCAAATATCATACAAACAAATCAACTATTCTCTTATAGATTAATGCAAGCGGATAGACTATAAAATTATCCCGTTATCCTTCGGCATCCTAAAAATGCACCCTGCTTAGAAAACCAATGCATTACTTCAAATGCTTATAACTATCAACTATGTATACCAACAAGTAAAATGAACTGAATGAGCAATTTTTGAAACAAGCCCACCAATTGTGAAATAAGATAAACCCCATAAGACAATATTCCACTTTCAAGCATTTTAACCAATCTCATTCTTACAGTTATACTGCATATCAAATTCACACCAAGCCCCAAGCAGTATTGTATTTGTGCCACCACAAGGGAGTTCTTGTTTCTATATTCAAACCCCCAAAGCAAACAAAACCAAAATTTCGTCATCAGTATTAGACCAGGGACTTACCAGAGCAAATCCGGTGGTAATCTGCGACTTGCGACCTGTGACTTGAGCGGCAGAAACCGGCGACCCGAGCAAGGTGGAAACCGTCGACCAGAGCAAGGTGGAAACCGTCAACCCGAGCAAGGCGGAAGTCGTCGACTTGAGAGCCTGCGATTGCGACCTGAGCACGGGAAACCCTCTGCAATGGCGAGCCCGGAATGGTGAGGCCGTGATGTCGAGGAGGGTGAGGTTGAGTGGAGTGCAGCTGAGGACTTTAGGGTTAGGGTCTTGGGAACACGTACTTGCGCTGTTCTGTTTTCTTATCCAAACACCAGAGGCGCGAAGGGACCGAGTGAAGAGGAGGAAGGCGAACAGTAGGTTAACATCATTTTCCCAGGGGCTTGGCCGTGGAAAACACCGCCTATCTTTCCAACCGTCACAACCGTGGGAAACATTTAGGATTTTGCAACGGGTCGTCCGTGGGAAACTCCGTGTTGACTAGACACGGCCAAGCCAGTGGGAAAACTGAGTCATTTCCCAGGGCTCGGTCCGTGGGAAACAGCGCTTTCTGTTACCTATGGCCCAGCCCGTGGGAAATAAAGCGGGAATGTTTGGCGCCTCTTTTTCCTAGGGACCAAGCCGTGGGAAATCAAGCGAGACATTTCCGAGGGTCTTGGCCGTGGGAAATGTAAAAATTTCCTAGGGATTTTTTTCCCTGGGTAAAAAGCCCTGGGAAATAGCTTAATTTCTTGTAGTGCCAGGAACGCCAAAGAGGTGTTGGCTCATGGATTTTTTATTATAGAGATGATGGCGAGGGCGGGGATTGTTGTTTCTGGGGAGAACGAGAAGGTTCCCCGACAGTCGATCGACAGAGATTATATCCGCCACCACTGTTATGGTGAGCCAGCACCACCTAGGAGGCCAACAGGATAGGCCCCTCAGAGGCCATTATCAGCGGAGATGGTTTTGCTCTTGCAAAACCAACAGGCAGAGAGGAGGTCGCACGAGGTACTCCGGGACTTCTTCCGAGAGATGTCCCTGGCTCAACATGAGGGACGGGTACCCATCTACCCCTCCGAGGAGGATTTGGCACCTCGGCTAGGGTGGCAGGACTATCATGGGGACCAGGATGCCCAGCCACAGGGGGGTGCCCTAGGTCCCAATAGATGATGAGGCAGCTGCTCAGGTTAACCAGGATGATGATATGTTCGAGCATATCAACTTCAGCTGAGCCGGAAGCGGCCATTTTTATTTTCTTTTGAGTTCTAACTATACTTTCGATATGGTTATATACGTTTATTAGCTAGAAACTCATATTATCTGGATACTTTATGCACTGTTTCTGACTATATACATGTTTTGTGGTGCATGTTTTAATTTTTTCTCTTTTCTTTTAAATTTTTTTATTATAATATTGACCATTAGTTGACTTGTGAATTAGATGACTAATGATTGGAGTTTCTTACGCTAGGAAAGGCAACCAATTGATGAGAGAACAACCACTCCGGACCACCCCGATTATGAGTAGATCAGTATGTGTTTACGAGAGAGATGAATCCCCTACCCTCACTTAGAAAAATTGGCAAAAGAACAAGAGGATGAGGAGGATTCGTTTCACTTGAGCTTTGATAGGGGTGTGAATGACTACGTCCGGAGGGTAATTGAGCGTAAAATTGAAGAAAGGTAAAAGGACTTCCCAGTTTGCTTATACACCGGGCATGCCTTATATGAGAAAGTCAAGAAGGCGGTGGAAGGATCCGGATGAGAGATTCCATTCCCGGATGTGGAGAATTTAACTAAGGATGAAGAGGACAGGTGGGACCTAAAATGGTTGCTAACCTTCAAGGGAGGCAATGATATCGCATGGGTGGAACTGGAAATGATCCAGCATGTAGGGGAAGGAATTCTGAGTGGAAGAGCTCCAAGAGAGGAAGCTACTATTATTAGCCCGGACATAGTTTGGGCTAAGTATCTCGATGAGGCCGAATCTTGTAGGCCAAGGAAGAAAGTAAAGAAAGACGAGGAAGAGGAGAGGCATGCTAATGAGAGCGTGGGGTCCGCTCGAACCCCTTGAGATAACCCTTTTCTAAAACTCAACTCTTTTCTTTTGAATTTTCTAGTTGCATGTGAATAAGTGGTCAACAAACAAAAACCATAGTGTCATAGAGTCTAGTTGGTAAGTCTTGATGGGATTAATTACATTGTGCCAAAAATTGAATGCATGTGAAAAAACTAGAAAAATCTTTGATGTTTTCTCTATGCTTTTGAAAAATGAGAAAAATTGATCCCCTTGAAAAATTGAAAATTGAACTTTGAGAATTTCTGTTTGGATTGCATGATTTATGACGAGTTTGGGGTGAAGGGGTGCACACATTAGGGATGTATCTCTGTCAAATAATTCCTAAAAATATCCAGGTGAGGAATTTGAGCCACCAACATGTTCTTGAAAATTGTGTGAATCATTTTCGAGTTGTACTTTCTCGGATTTGATTGAATCTATGCATGGTTTACATATCTATATGTTTCATCATATGATCTAGGAATTGTTTCTTTGAAATAGCTACTTGGCCAAAATGAACCATTCCTAATGCATGTTCCACAGTTAGCCAATTTGAGCCTAATAAGCCTATTGTTTCTAAATGACCTAACATTACAAGCCGAAAATACGAAAAAACCATGTGTACCCGATCTTAGGATTTAGGAGAGCGTGGATGTTTTGTCATGAAAAAGGGTTGTATAGAAACTAAGTTTGGAGTGGCTACAATGAGTTATCATGTTACTTAGGAATGAGAAAAAGAAAAATAACAAGGTTGAAGCCAAAGGCAAAAGAGAAAAAGAAAAAAGATACAAAAATGTCAAAAAGTGCAAAGTAAAAGGGTGTTAAAGGAAATAGGTTGTAGCCACCCAAACCGAAAAAGAAAAAATTGAAAAGGAATTAGAGTGAAAATAAAGATGTGAAAAGTTCATGCTCTCTCGATTCCTAGGGACTTAAAAAGCCTAGTACCTGTGTATATCCTACTTTTAGCCAGGCCCCATTACAACCTTTAAAAGACCTTTTGGTGTTGCAAACATGTTTTTGTGGGGACTTTGTTTAGATGAAAATCAAATCCATGGAAAGTGAGCTTGAAATGTGAAATTGAGTGAAAAGTTGAAAACCTTGACAAGTTGAGTGAATTACTAAATGCCCTTGTGAGGAAGGTAATTGTTTGAATTTGGTGATCTCACTTTTGTGTGTGACTTGGATCCTTTGCTTAGATTACTGATTGCATGATTGACTGGATTCCCATTGTTTGAAAGTAGATGAATTTGGGGATTGTTTAAAGTAAAGAAAGGGAAGCCATTGATTGAAATTGAATTGATGGGATTGCATGAAATTTGGGGCAAGGTTGATTAAGTCCATTGAGCTTACCTAGTTTTCAGTCTTTCTAATTTTTAGTTTGCTTGGGGACAAGCAAAGTTTAAGTTTGGGATATTTTGATAAACATTTGGTTCGTCTAGTTTTATGACTAGAAAGACCTCAATTTTGATACCAATTGCATGAGCTCATTCTCTTTTTAGCCCATATTTGTTTTTAATTCTTCACAACCGACATTTTGAGTCTTAGGAATAAGTTATAGTAATTTCTTCTATTTTCTATTCAAAATAAAACATTTAATTCTACTTTTAATTTCAGGTTAAAAGTGAAGCTCTGGGAAACTTGGATTAAATGAGGAAAACAAGCAAAAAGAATTTTTGAAGGTCTCGCCCCACGAGACGGTGCTAGTTGATAAACTACTGTTTTGTATACTTTATTGTTAGGAAATTGGGTGTAATTTATTGTTTATTTGGAAATTATTGTGGATACTCTCCCGATTTCCTATGTTTATTGTAGGATACATCAACATGGCAGTGGATCATTAAAACTTCGAGCAAAATGGATAAATCTGGAAGCATTTTGGAGAAAAAGGCAGAGTTTTGAAGATTTCAGAGGAGCACGACCGTGCTCAACATTAAGCACGACCGTGCTCACTAGAGGAGCCCTTGCTGATCAGCATGCCCTTGCTTGCTTGCTGGAGTTTACGTCGTTTTCTAAGCACGGCCGTGCTCATCATTAAGCACGATCGTGCTCATCAGCAAGGCCTTGCTGACTTTCTCAGTTTTAGCACGGTTTGACATCATTTTTATTAAGCACGGTCGTGCTCAACATTAAGCACAACCGTGCTCGTATATTAGAGGCCCAATCACGTAGGATTTCTCAGTTATCTATAAAAGGAGGTGATTAGGGTACAGATTAAGAGGTTGATCGCAGGGAGAAGAATAGAGTCATCAAGCGAAGGACCGTCTCCCCGTTGATTTGAAGACTGCTTTGCATCAAAAGGGTGTTTGGGTTTTAGTTTTCTATTTCTCTTTTATAGGTTGTTACATGTTTGTGATTTGTATAGTGATGAGTATGACTATGCGTAGCTAAACTTATTCCTAGGGTAATGGTGGATCTTGTGTTTTGATACCTTTGATGTTTTCCCAATTTTAATATGATTTAGTATTTCGTTAAATTGATTGGTTTAATCCTTGCATTTGAAATTCTAGAAGTTTTGATCATCTTTTACTAAGTTAATTAATTGACTGGCGACCATACCACAATTAATTAATGGAACACTAGGATTAACCAGATTTGGGGTTGCGTGGACCAAACGCAATCCCTTGTTTTCAATCAGTTATTGATTTATCAAACTTGCCAATTCTTTATGCTTCTTTTAACTGCTTACCTTGCATGACCATTGGGGGTAACTGACTAAGAGAAAGAATATTAATATTGCATGACCATTGGGTATTAATAGCTTTAGAGTGAGTGATTGGCAATCAATAAGAAATATATATCATTGAGGAATTGGGTAATATCATAGGTAGTGACATAATTGAAACCAGGCACCCTAGGCTTTCTATAATTGAACCTTTCCTTGCAGTTCTTTGTTTTTCTTGGTTTTCACAATCTTTTTATTTTTATTTCTTTGTTTTAACCAATTCGATTGTCTAAATAACACAAGGAAGTAATTAATTTAGTACTTGTCAACAATCTGTGGGTTCGATACTTGGAGTCTCAAATACTCCTATATTACTTTTGCGGGTGCACTTGCCCTTAAGTGTAGTTTTAGGGCAACAAGTTTTTGGCGCCGTTACCGGGGATTGTTTTTTACAATATTATGAAGATTAAATCCTAGTTAATTTAGACATCATTTTATTTAAATTTTTTTTTATTTTGATTTACTTTCTTGTATGCTAACGCGTTCTCAATCTCTTAACTTGTAGTATAATCCAGAAATAGAACGAACTGCGTGTAGAAACAGAAAGCAAGCTAGAGAAAGGAGAACCATGGCTCAAGAGGATGACAGGACGATGTTGGACTTTGCTCGTCCTTCAACCACCAATGCTACAAGGAGTATTACAAGGCCTACCATTGAGGCCAACAACTTTGAGATGAAGCCAGCTTTGATCTCTATGTTGCAAAATGCAATTTAGTTTAATGGGAGTCCAAGTGAAGATCCCTATGATCATCTTGCTGATTGTCTTGAGATTTGTGACACCATCAAACATAATGGTGTCTCAAATGATGCTTTTAGGCTTCAATTGTTTCCCTTTTCTTTAAGGGATAGGGCCAAACTTTGGCTAAAGTCCTTGTCGTTTGGTTCCATAACCACTTGGGACCAACTCTCTTCTAAATTTATGGATAAGTATTTTTCACCTGCTAAATTTACCAAATTGCGTAATGACATAACTTCTTTTGTGCAGGTTGAATGGAATCTTTTTATGAGGCATGGGTGCGATTTCAAGAGCTGTTGAAGAAATGCCCCCATCATGGTTTTCCTGTCTGCCAGTTAGTTCAAGAATTCTGCAATGGGTTATCTTCATCAAATAAGAGTATGATTGATGCAGTAGAGGGAGGTAGTATATGGAATGCGAGGCCAGGCATCTTATGATAGAACATATGACGTCAAGTTACCAATGGTCATCCAGTGATAGGCATGTGAACAAGAGGCAACCTACACTTTTACAAGTTGGAGCCTACAAAGTGGATGCTAATTCCGCAATAGAAAACAAATTGGAGGTTCTTTCAAAGAAGATGGAAGCAATGATACAGACACAGGCTCAGTTGATAACTCAAACTGCTCCACCTCCTGTTATTTGTGATCTTTGCGACCAGGAGGGACAAGAGAGTACAGAATACCAAGCAGGCAACCCTTTTGTGGCAGATGAAGAGGCAAATTATGTGGGTAATCCTAATCGGGGTAACAATGATACTTATTCAAATCACTACAATCTCGGTTATAAGTAAAACTCAAATATCTCATATGGAAGTTACAACCGGAATATTCTCTACAGGCCACCTCATTTGAAAAATCAAGGCCCGAGAAAAGAGGATCGCAAGCTGAACCTTTATGATACAATGATGAAACAGATAGAGATCACTGATGAGAGGTTTAAGACTTTGGAGAATCAGGTGTCTACTTGGGTAACATTGATGACACAAAGAGAAAAAGGGACACTGCCTAGTCAACCAGAGGAGAAACCAAAGGAGCATGCTAAGGCGATTACCCTTAGAAGTGGGAAAAAGATAGAGGTTCCTCATGAAGAAGACAATAAGTCAAAAATCAAGGAGGTTTTTACTGAAGGGAACCCAAAGAATGAGGTAAGTGAGAAAGATCTAGTGAAGGAAGTTCTTGTGCCATCTCCCAAATCAACCATAACTTTTCCTCGAAGGTTTAGCCAACAAGACCCCCCAGTTCACTAGGTTCTTGGATATGTTGAAGCAACTCCATATAAATATCCCATTCGTGGAGGCCATTTCTCAAATGCCCAAATATGCTAAATTCCTTAAGGTGATTTTAGGCAATAAAAAGAAGTTGGGAGAGTTTGCTACAGTGAGGCTTAATGAGGAATGCTTTGCTATCCTCCTCAAGAAGTTGCCACCTAAACTTAAAGATCCAGGGAGTTTTACTATTCCTTGTTCTATTGGTACTTCTTATTTTGAAAAGGCTTTATGTGATTTAGGTGCCAGTATTAACTTAATGCCTTTGTCTATTTTCCGCAAGTTAGGTATGCAAGAGCCAAAGCCCACTACTGTTTCATTGCAGCTAGCAGATAGATCCATTACCTATCTTGAGGTATTGTGGAGGTTGTTCTTGTCAAGGTTGACAAGTTTATCTTCCCAGCTGATTTCATAGTGCTTGACATGGCGGAAGATGAAGAGGTTCCCATAATTTTGGGAAGGCCATTTTTGGTCACTGGTAAGATCATCGTTGATGTGCACCAAGGGAAGCTTACTCTAAGGCTTAATGATGAGGAAATGGTTTTTAAAGTTTTTGATTCTTTGAAATTTCCTTCCAATTTTAATTCATGTAATTTTGTAAATGCCTTGGATAGTACATCTACACTAATATCTTCTCATTCTCAGCAGCGATTGATGGAGTACACCCTTGAGAAAATTTTATTTTTCGAAAAGGATGAATTTGTGGATTCTGAGGAGTTGATAGATGAGATAATGGCATTGGAGGCTGGGATTGCCCAAGAAAGGTGGAAAGGGACTAAGCAATTTGAAGTTCTTGAGGGACGTGGTTTACAAAAGCCAAAATCATCAATCGAAGAACCCCCAGAACTTGATCTTAAATCTCTTCCTTCCAATCTTAAATATGCATTTTTATCTCCTCATTCTTCATTGCCAGTAATAATTTCTTCTTCTTTGACAGGTTTTAAGGTGGAGAAACTCTTGCGAGTTCTGAGAGATAATAAGGTGGCCTTTGGGTGGACCACTCATGATATTAAGGGTATTAGTCCCTCAATTTGCACCCATAGGATACATATGGAGATGGAACACGAACCCAAGGTGTAACCTCAGAGAAGGCTCAACCCAAATTTAAAGGAAAAGGTGAAAAATGAGGTAATTAAATTGCTTGATGCTAGTATTATTTATCCTATTTCTTGTAGTCATTGGGTGAGTCCTGTGCAGGTTGTCCATAAAAAGGGATGGACTACTGTCATGGAGAATGATAAGAAGGAATTGATAGCTGTTAGGGAGGTAACATGGTGGCGTATGTGTATAGATTATAGAAAATTAAATGAGGCCACTAGGAAAGATCACGTCCCCATTCCCTTTATTGACCAAATGCTTGACAAATTATCTGGTCGTGAATTTTATTGTTGCTTGGATGGGTACTCCGGATATATGCAAATACCTGTGGCTTTTGAAGATCAAGAGAAAACCACTTTTACTTGCCCATATAGTACTTTTGCATATAGACAGATGCCTTTTGGTTTGTGTAATGCACCTGCCACTTTTCAAAGATGCATGATGGCCATATTCTTTGATATCTTAGAGGATTGCATTGAAATATTCATGGATGATTTTTCTGTTTATGGGTCCTCATTTGATAATTGTTTGCATAATTTGGGGGTGGTTTTGAAAAGGTGTAAAGACACCAGTTTGGTTCTTAATTGGGAAAGATGCCAATTCATGGTAACTTATTGCATTGTTTTGGGGCATAAGGTTTCTCATAAGGGTATTGAGGTTGACCTCGTAAAGGTTGAGGTAATTACTAAATTGCCTCCTCCTAACTCTGTTAAGACCATTAGAAGTTTCTTGGGGCATGTTGGTTTTTATAGGAGATTTTAATAAAGGATTTTTCAAAAATTGCAAAACCTCTTTCTAATATTTTACTGAAAGATGCCCCACTTGAATTTTATGATGCTTGTTTGGAAGTCTTTAAAATTTTGAAGGCTAAATTGATTGATGCACCTGTTGTTGTTGCTCCTGATTGGTCTTTGCCATTTGAGCTTATATGTTATGCTAGTGATACGGCAGTAGGTGCTGTTTTAGGCCAACGTAAGGATAAATTTTTTCAAACCATTTACTATGCTAGTAGAACTCTTGATGAAGCACAAAAGAATTATACCACTATAGAAAAAAAGTTGCTAGCAGTAGTATTTGCTTTTGATAAATTTCGTCCTTATTTGGTTATGTCTAAGGTTGTTGTTTATACTGACCATTCTGCTATTAGACATTTGCTTGCCAAATAGGATGCCAAACGAAGATTGATTAGATGGGTGCTGTTGTTACAAGAGTTCGATGTGGAAATTAGAGACAAGCGGGGTGTGGAGAATTCAGTAGCGGACCATCTCTCAAGGGTGGATGCTTCTGTTAGACCACAAGTTGAAGAGGCCATAAAGGAGACCTTTACTGATGAGCAATTTTTTTCAGTTTCCAAACTTCCCTGGTATGTAGATTTTGTCAACTATAAGGCAGGTAATTAACTTCCTCCTAACCTTTCATATGCTCAGTGTAAGAAATTTCTTTATGATGTTAAGTATTATTTATGGGAAGAACCTTATCTGTTTAAGGTTTGTAGTGATAAAATTATTAGGAGATGCATTCCTGAGGTAGAGACACATGCTATTTTAGAGCACTGCCATTCTAGGGAAGTTGGCGGCCATTTTGGCCCAACTAGGACAGCCCAAAAAGTTCTTCAATGTGGTTTTTACTGGCCCACTATGTTTAAGGATGCATACGATTTTGTAAAATCTTGTGATAGGTGTCATAGGAGTGGGAATATTTCTAGAAAACATGATGTGCCTCTAAACAATATTTTGGATTGTGAATTATTTGATGTTTGGGGCATTGATTTCATGGGACCTTTTCCCAAATCTTTTTCCAATGAATATATTTTGGTTGCTGTGGATTATGTCTCAAAGTGGGTGGAAGCAGATGCTTTACCCACTAATGATGTTAAAGGAGTTGTAAAGTTTTTAAATAAAAATATTTTTACAAGATTTCGCACTCCTATAGCAATCATTAGTGATGGTGGCACCCATTTTTATAATAAACAATTTAATAACCTTTTGACAAAATATGGTGTCACTCATAAGGTAGCCACCCCTTACCACCCACAAACTAGTGAGTTGAGGTTTCCAATAAGGAGTTAAAGAAAATTTTGGAAAGGACAGTTAACAGTTCTAGGAAAGATTGGTCTTTGAAACTTGATGATGCATTATGGGCATATAGAATTGCTTTTAAAACTCTCATTGGCATATCCCCTTATAGATTGAGTTTTGGAAAAGCATGTCACTTACCTGTTGAGTTAGAGCATAAGGCTTACTGGGCCTTGAAATTTTTGAATTTTGATATTCAACTTGCAGGTGAAAAGTGCTTATTGCAGCTTAATGAGATGGATGAATTCCGTCTTAAGGCATATGAAAATGTCAAACTATACAAGGAGCACACTGAAAAGTGGCACGACAAGCACATTCAAAAGCGTGAGTTTCATGTTGGTAGTAAAGTCCTAATTTTTAACTCATGACTTCGCTTGTTTCCAGGAAAACAGAAGTCTGGGTGGATTGGCCCTTATGAAGTTACCAAAGTCTTCCCATATGGCATGCTTGAAGTAACTAGAGATGGGAAAGAAACCTTCAAGGTTAATGAGCAGAGAGTGAAGCATTATGAGGATGGCACGGTACCTGAGCGCCACACAATGAACTTGGAATAACACCCCTCTCGGGGACAACTGTCAGGCTTGCGACGTTCAACAAGCGCTTCGCAGGAGGTAACCCATGTGTCTTCCCTTTCCTTTTATTAACTGTTAGTTTAGAATTTGAATCATTTTTAGTTTTTTCCTTAATTTAATTTTTAGGAATTGAATTAAGTATGAGGAGTTTGGAAGGATTCCAAAAAAATAAAATAGAAAAAATATATAAAAATAAAAAAAAATTAAAAAAAAATAAAATAATGCTAGGGCAGAAACTCTTGCTTGTGTTCACTTCTCGTAAGCATTGAATTGAGCACGACCGTGCATAATAGTGAGCACGACCGTGCTCATTTGCCAATTTGAAAAGTTAAACTGGGGTTGAGCACAGCCGTGTTTAACACTGAGCACAGTCGTGCTCCTTTTCTGATTTGAATTTGAATTTAATTTTGAAATTGAATTTTAAAATGGGGGCTGAGCACGGTCGTGCTTAACAATGAGCATAACTGTTCTCCCTTACTGATTTGAATTATAAATAGAGGAGGACAGGCAGAGCACGGATTAGGATTAACCGCGCTCTCGCCTTCTCCTTTCTACCTTTTACTCTGTCAGCTCCTTTGCCCCCTTCCCGCAGTTGTTTTTGCTCCATCTCTCAAAAAGGTATGTTTTTCATGAGCTTTCTGTATGCAACAGTGAGTGAATGCATGATTTGGTTCTTTTTTGTTTTTCCTTTTCTTCTTTATTTTCGTTTTCTTTTATTATTTTGATTTTAATCTTAATTATCAATACTGACCAAATTTTATTTGTGAAAACAGATGTCATTCTCAATCTTCCCGCATCATCCTGAGTTTCAACACATCAAGGATTCAATCCGAGACAGACTGTACCCATTCCCGGAAGTTAAAGGTTTGACTAAAGAACAAAGGGAGAAGATTGCTACCAATTCCTACCCCGGATACACTCCATCTCACTTGGATTTTTGTTGGGACACAAACGAGTATGCCCGGGTTGAGATTCCCTTCGAGATATTGAGCGGAGGGCAGGAGAATGCCCACGTGGGTACAGTGTTGGGCGTAAGTGCTATCATGACATGGTTGACAGGAAAATCAGAAGACTAGACTAGATCCCATTCCCAGAGATAGAGCGCTATCCTGAAGAGGAGAGAGACAGATGGTGTGAGCTTTACTTGGTAGAAGGTGAAGCAGCGAATGATTATGCATATCTAAATATTGAATAGGCTAGGCTTGCTAAGCTAGTATTGGAAGGAAATCCGGAAGGAGAACCGAAGGAGGAGGAGAAAAAGAAGGAGTCCTCCCGGACTCCTTGAGATAACAATTTCTAAACCCTTTTCTTTGCTTTTCTTTTTCGAATTTTGCAAATATTTTTTGGTCATAAAAACAAATAAAATAAAGAAATAAAAATTGCATAGTGTCATTGAGTCTAGTTAGGTAGTCTGCTTCTGTTTTAGTTATCTTAAAATTTAAAAAATAATATAAAAAAATTTAAAATAAAATAAAATTAAGCACAGTCGTGATCCTTGCTCAGCACGGTCATGCTCACCTGGGATTTTGAAAAATAAAAAGGAGGGCAGATCACGAGCTAGGGTTCATTTTGAACCCGTGCTCACACTCTGCCCCTTCCTCAAACTCCCTGTGCCGCAACCATCACAGCAACCACCCTCATCAATTTTTTTTCTCGTCTTTTCTCTCAATCCAGGTATTAATCATTCACTTCTACTCTTTTTCATTTCACAACTATGTTTAGTGAGTGTTTTAGGATGATATTTTGTTTCCTTTTTTATGATTATATACCTCAGGATTGTGCATAGTTATACATGCTATTGGTTCCTTATTGTGGTTTATGTATGCATGTGCCTTGTTTGGGTGTTTTTGATTGCGCATTTTTGGTCTCTGTCACGTGTTGTTTATGCGTTTGGACATTGAGCACGGCCGTGCTCATCATTAAGCACGATCGTGCTGTTCATAATCTGCAGTATCTGAGTTTTTACATTGAGCACGGTCGTGCTCATCATTAAGCACGATCATGCTCATCATTAAGAACGATCGTGCTCATCATTAAGCACGATCGTGCTGTTCATCATCTGCAAAAATGCCCAGCATCAGTGAGCACGGCCGTGCTCCCTGTCAGCAAGACTGTGCTCATTAATTTTCCAGAATACCAAAAAAATTTAAAATAAAATAAAATTGAGAGTGCATGCATCGATTATACTGCTTATTGCTTATGATGCTCTGATTTGGTGCCTGAACTGTTTGTATTTTTCCTCATTTTTCGTGGCACTAATGTACTTTTTGTTTTATTTTCAGGATTTTGGCTCCTAAACTCGCCCGTCAGGCTGCTCAGGCTAACCCACCATTATAGGGCGAGTATTTTCAGTTCCAGAGGCCTGAGCATATTTAAAGGTTCCACAGGCTAGCTCATTTCGAGTTATTCTCGACTAGGAGACTTGACATGGATATCTTGACTACTCACGGGCTTGATACCCGTGTTCAGCAGCTGATTCAGAACATCGGGTGGGAGCGCATTGGATCCATCACCCGTCCTACTTATCAGGAGCCCACCCTGGAGTTTCTCTCCACACTGAGCTATGTGTACAACGATGAGGAGGTGGAGTGCAGAGGGAGTTGACTCTGACCGAGTTCAACATCCACATCAGCTTTGCGACTGTAGAGTCAGTACAGACTGATTTGTACCAGAGGGTATTGTTGGAGCCTACAACAGAGTTCTTCGATGCGGTCATGTGGGTCTTGATCACCAGTGGGGATATACATTATAAATCTTGGATGTCGAAGGCCTCCGCCATCACTGACATGCCATTGCGTGTGATTCACTGCTGGCTCGCCCACTCCATCACAGGGCGCTATTCCACGCAGGGCGTGGTTTCGAGGATAGATTTGTACATTCTATGGTTTATGGTCCAGGCACGGCCGCTGAACGTCGGCCATATTTTTTTGCAGACATGCCTGAACATTGCCATGAGGCTGAGGGAGGGACAAACAAGATACTTCTTGGTGGGATCCTAAGTTACGCACCTGACATTTAGCTTTGGTGCCATAGACCCTCGTGCACACTATATGTGTAATATGCTCACCATTGATGAGAGGATGTTGACTCGCATCGATGTATTGGTGAGTGCCCGAGGAGGAGATCTTTACGTTTTTGCTCCAGCTGGTGCTCCAGTTGCTGCTCAGGTGGAGCCAGCAGCAGCAACCTATGATGGACACCCTCAGGAGGAGCCTGCTGCAGATTTTCAGGACCAGGTCCCTGCTGCAGATGCTCAAATGGATGACCAGGTCGCTCCACCACCACCGCAGGCAGCCGTGGACGGTCTCATTGCGCGCTTAGACAGTCTCGAGCTGGGAGTCTATGCTTGATTGGATGTTCAGGAGACGCAGATCCAAGGTATTTACCAGCGGATGGATGCACAGGACGAGCAGTTGACGGCTATGACTCAGGGCATTTACCAGCGGATGGATGCGCAGGACCAACAGTTAGCAACCATGCTCCAGATGATGCAGCGTCATTTTGACCCTCCTCCCCAATGATTCTTCTTTTATTCATTTTTGTACACAAGTGACTACACTATTGTATAAAAAAATTGAATATGCAGTCATGACAACTATTACCGGGAAGTTCTCTTTCTCTATCTCTTTCTTTCTAGCTTAGTTAATTTTCTCTATTCCTTACTTGTTCTTTTAATTATTTGCATTGGGAACAATGCTAGATTCTAAATGTGGGGAGGGGAAATTACTTGTGCTTTTATTCCTCTGCATTGAGGACAATGCTTGATTTTAAGTGTGGGGTGGGGAAATTCAATTTTTCCTTGCTAGGTGCACACAGTTTCACTTGATTTATCTGTCATATGAACTTAGTTGACTGCGATGATTGCATTATGTTTTTGGGTGATGATTCTGTGTCACATTGTTATAGAACATTAGAGATCTATATCATTAGGGGACCCAATTAAAAAAAAATTGATTTCTTTGACAGACTTATAAACAAAATTGAATTGGGGTTATCATTTGAAAGCCAAAAATTAGCATGAGGTTCCTTGTTTGATTGTTTTTCATTGAATTGAGCTACTAAATGTGAGACTCGAACCATTATAGGGGTATTTGCTAAATCATGATATTCACCCCTCTCTTTGTTTGTCTGATGTTCCCTAAGTTTGTGCATTCTAGAACTTGTTTTGCGACCATTTCAAGGCGAATTTGATTTGCATGCATGTTGAATATGATTGAGGCAATTGTTGGTATTTTTCTGGCCTTCAGATATATTGTTTTGCCATGTCCATTAGTTTCCCATTTTGAGCCATTAAAAAATATTTCCTTGGTACCCAAGTATAAATTTAAAATTGTTTGGCGGTAACCTCTTGGAAACATAAATGGAGCAATTAGATTTGGAATGTATTAATGAGATATTGCTTATGTATGGGTGGCAAGAAAAAAAATTATCGTTGGGAATTTCTCTCTCTTTGATGTGAAAAGAAAAATTGAAAAGAAAGAAAGATGAAAATAAGTGTGGATAGGATTGAAAAGAAGAAGAAGAAGAAGAAGAAGAAGAAGAAGAAGAAGAAGAAGAAAAAGGAAAAGTAATGCAAAATGTGAAATTCTTTAGAAAGGACAAATGGGGTTATTCAGTGATTCATATCTAATGCACCATTTATGCTTTAAGGGTTATTTGCTTAATTCTGGATTTCCTTTAGCCCTTTGCATATCCCTTTTCTTTCTTTTTCCCACCTGACATCATTCCCATGGCCACATTACAATCCATGAAATACCTCTTGATTCTAGGTGCATGTAAAGTTTTAGTGGAGATTTAATCTATAAGCAAGCTTATGGTAATGTGCTTTCTTTTGGGAACTTGAGTGATAATTGTCTTTACCCTTATATACATTTGAGAGTTGGGAGAAGAGTGATCCCTTATTCATTGAGAAGTTTGATTTCAGGGAACCTAAGCCTCTAATTGGGCAATATCTTGATTTTTCCATATAAAGATTTGAAGTTAAAATTATTTGTCATAGCTTGTTAAAGATTCAGGGTCCCTTGATGTTTGGTTCTTTGATTTTCTCCGTTTTCTTGTAGGACAAGATTATTGTTTGAGGAAAAGCAATCCTTAAGAGTGGGGAGGTTGATAAACTGCCATTTTGTATACTTTATTGTTAGGAAATTGGGTGTAATTAATTGTTTATTTGGAAATTATTGAGGATACTCACCTGATTTCCTGTGTTTCTTGTAGGATAAATCAACATGGGGCAGTGGATCATTAAAACTTGGTGCAAAATGGATAAATCTTGAAGAGTTTTGGAGAAAAAGTCAGAGTTTTGAAGATTTCAGAGGAGCACGGCCATGCTCAACATTAAGCACGACCGTGCTCACTAGAGGAGCCCTTGCTGATCAGCACACCCTTGCTTGCTTGCTGGAGTTTACATTGTTTTCTAAGCATGACCGTGCTCATCATTATTCACAATCGTGCTCATCAACAAGGTTTTGCTGACTTTCTCGGTTTTAGTACGGTTTGACATCTTTTTTGTTGAGCATGACCGTGCTCAACATTAAACACGGTCGTGCTCGTGTATCAAAGGCCCAATCACGTAGGTTTTCTCAGTTAACTATAAATGGAAGTGATTAGGGCATAGATTAAAAGGCTGATCTCAGGGAGAAGAATAGTGCCATCAAGCGAAGGACCGTCTCCCCGTTGATTCGAAGACTGCTTTGCATCAAAAGGGCGGTCGGGTTTTAGTTTTCTATTTCTCTTTTATGGATTGTTACATGTTTGTGATTTGAATAATGATGAGTATGACTTTGCGTAGCTAAACTCATTCATAGGGTAATGGTTGATCTTATGTTTTGATACCTTTGATGTTTTCCCAATTTTATTATAATTTAGTATTTCATTAAATTGATTGGTTTAATCCTTACGTTTGAAATTCTATTAGGTTTGATCGTCCTTTACCAAGTTAATATTTTGACTGGCGACCGTATCACAATTAATTAATGGAACTCTAGGATTAACCGGATTTGGGGTTGCATGGACCAAACGCAATCCCTTGTTTTCAATCAGCTATTGATTTCACAAACTTGCCAATTCTTTATGCTTCTTTTAACCGCTTACCTTGCATGACCATTGGGGGTAACTGATTAGGAGAAAGAATATTAATATTGGATGACCATTGGATATTGATAGCTTTAGAGTGAGTGATTGGAAATCAATAAGATATATATATCATTGAGGAATTGGGTAATATTATAGGTAGAAACATAAGTGAAACTAGGCACCCTAGAATTTCCATAATTGAACCTTTACTTGTAGTTCTTTGCTTTTCTTGGTTTTCACAATCATGTTATTTTTATTTCTTTGTTTTCAACTAATTCGATTGTCTAAATAACATAAGGAAGTAATTAATCGAGTACTTGTCAAAAATCTCTGTGGGTTCGATACTTGGAGTCTCAAATACTCCTATATTACTATTATGATAAGGTGCACTTGCCCTTAAGTGTAGTTTTAGCGCAACACTCGTCTCACGAGCCAGAACTGATGCTGAACAGAAAGCTGGAGTATTTCGGTCTCGCCCCGTGAGACAGGGCTCGCCCCACGAGGAAAACACAGGTTTCTGAAGACTTTTCAGTCTTGTCCCGCGAGACACGCCTCGACCCGCGAGGATTCAAACTCAGACTGGAGCCAAATTTAAGTGCTCGCCCCGCGAGCGATCGCAGACCAAGACTTCTATATAAAGCTTGTTGTGTTGCGAATTTACAGATCCAATCCTAGTTTTTTGTGAGCTGTCTCGTTTAAGTTTACACATACTTTTACTGTTTTTATTCATGTTTACTTTTGGATCGATGATGTTGAAGCACTCTATGAGGAACTAATCCTCTTTTCTAAGGAAGCAATGAAGCCGCTTATGACGTCATAGTGAAATTGTGATGTTTTCTACTCCCTAATTCTCAATTTTGTTTCTTAATTCTTTTTTATATGTGTTGATCATATGAGCTCGTGATTAACTAATCAAGCGTGTTGAGTCCGACGGGAGATTCACGTTTTAGGACTTGAATTAAGAACACAAATTGAATATTGATAGAAATATAATAGAGATATAGTTGATTGGTATGTTAGGTATTTTTCTTGTGCTCGACCTAGACATTACGATAATTTTAGGTTCATGATTGGCATGTAATTGAACCTAGGAATAGAAAATAATCACTATTGAACTATGTTTGATTGAGTTGGTGGATTCGTAACCTTAAATCTTCCCCATTCATAAATCACAAATTCTTGATAATTGTTCTCGCTTTGATTAAACTCTTGCTTGATTCCAATAATTGGTTACAATTTGATTTCACAACAAACTCTCTCTCTTGACTTGATCAACCCTAACTATTTCCCATAAATATTGAATATAATTGGCCACCCAATCCCTGTGTTTGATACTCGGTAATTACTTACCGCTTTAATTATTACCTGCTTCGATCCGGTACACTTGCCGGAGCCCATCATTGTGATCAAATGAGTAGGAGGTCGTGCTGAATGAGCAAGGGGTCAGCAAAAACACTGTCAAATGTTCAAATTATGACATGACCGTTCTCAAATGAGTAGGGGGCTATGCTCATATGTCAGAAAGAGATGTTTCACCAGAAAATCTCCCTTAAACCATTTTTACCCATCCTAAAACATTTTCATAATAATCTAGTGCAAAAACATCAATTATAGGAAACATATATTCATATCAACAACCACGTATAAGCATGGGGATGGGAAACAGGGTGTTACAACTAGGTCTATCAGGTCGGCCTATTTAAAAACACACATTAATATATTATTTATAATATTTGAAAGTAAAGGCTTATTTGCCTATTTAAGTGTAAAGGCCCATTTACTTGTTTATTTGTGAAAGCCTAGTGACCTGTTTATCAGTATAGACCTATTGACATCTTTATCATTAGAGGCTCACAATCCTATTAACAAGTGAAGCCTATAACCTATTTAGAGGTTAAGACATATTTAAAGTGAAGGAATATGTGTAAAATATTACACATCTGGAATTCAATTTACAGATGTGTAAAACGATAATCTGTATGTATCTAGAGTTACCGAAATTTAATTTCCAGATGTTTAAATTTTATAAATCTGGAATGTAATTTCTGGAGGTGTAAAATTTTACAGTTCCGAAATTAATCTTCGAATGTATGAAATGACAATTTGTATGTTTTTAGAGTTACCGAAATTTAATTTCTGGACGTGTAAAATTTTACTCATACAAAACTTAATTTTTGGATGTATAAATTAAAATTACAATCCGTATGTTTTTAGAATTACCGGTATTTAATTTCCGGACATATGAAGAGTAATTTTGGGATAAAAAATATAAAAAAAAAGGTCCCATATGCATGAAGTAATATACACTATGCATATAGTTTTTTTTTTTTTTTTTTGTTGAGGAAAATCAACTTAATTCATTTCACTAGCAATAAGCAAATCAATACAATGTGAGACATGATAAAAGTTTTGGGGGCTAGGCATAGAAGGAGCCACCTTTGTTAAGCAATGGGCAACTCCATTGGCTTGCCTTCTAATAAACCTCACACTAAGGTTTTGGGAAGAGATAAGAATCCTAGAACACTCTTTAATGATATAACCAAATTCAGAATATTCGACTATAGGCTTGTTGATGCTATCAGCAACCAACTTACAATCAGTTTCAAAAATAATGTTTGAGAATCCCATGTTTATGCCCCACTAGATAGAAAACAAGAGTCTCATGGCTTCACCCTCTGGAACACTTAAACGGGGGTTGTTCCAGCTAGTTGATACCGCAAAAAAGGAACCATGAGAACCTCTAATACACTACCAGAAAGAGGCATTTTACCGATGGATAATTACTGACGGAAGTGATGGTCGTCGGTAATTAAGGGATTACCGACATAATTATCGGTCGGTACACGCGAAGACAAACAGTTTCATCAATTTCCGACGGAAGTAACCGTCATTATTGTTACAGACGGCTTATATGTCGGTAAGTTTGTCGAAAAAGATGGCGGGATTAAAAAAAATGGCACCAGAGTTTACCAACGGACTTTTCCGTCAGTATATGGAACTACACATACCGATGGCTAGCCCGTCGGAAATCTTGTTAAAGTTACCGACGGCTCTGTCCGTCGGTAATCATTTTTTTGAATTACCGATGGAAAGGCCGTCGGTAATCCGTTGGAAACCCTTTAATAATTAACACCGAAAACCCTTCCCCCATCACTTTCCATTTTCTTTTCTCTCTCTATTCTCTTTTCTACCTTTTCTCAACTACACGAACCGCCACCCCCCACGACCACCGCCCCCACCACCAGCGTCTCTGGTCTCTCTCTCTTACCCCCTCTCTCTATCTCTCTGTTCCTATCCGTAAACCACCACGCTCCTCTCTGTGCAGAACCACCACATGCCGCCGCCACCGTCCACCGCGTGCCACCGCCATCGTCTACCACGCGCCACCACTCCTGACAGGTATGCATGCTTCTACAAATTTTCATCATTTAACTTTATTTTTAATTCTGTCTTTCTTGTGTGAAAACCTCACATTGTGTAATTAACCCGTTGTTTTGAGTTTTTGTTTTGGTTTTTTTGTGTGCAAATGATATACTGAAATTCCGATAATAGAGAATAATTTATTGTTGTAATATGCCATTGATTGCATTGGGTTGTTTAAAAACTCTGCTTTTGTCAATAAGTTTTGCCCACCAACAAGTAGAATATGAGCAAAAGTTTGTAACTATGTGAGAGTAAATGTAGAAGAAGTACTGCACAAAATACCTTAAGATAAATATCTTAGAATGAGAAACAGGGCTACTGTAAAATTGGTTCATGATTGTTTTGTTCTTTTATTTTTCTTATTATTAATTAAATGAGATGATAATATTGGTATATTAATAGGTTTCTATTCTGTTTTGTTTGTCTTTTTTCTATAAGTTAATGATGTCTTTCCTTTTATTTGTCAATATAAAAAACAAATAATAGTTTTTTATTGTTGTTTGTTTTTTGGTTTGTTGATGATATTTGGGGAGTCTTTATTTTGGTGTTTTTTTGGTACTGTTGTGTTACGATCATAATATTGTACTATTTTTTTGTAGTCACCAGTGTGAGAGCCATCATTTCAGAGGAGCCACACCACTAGGAGCCACCGCCACCCAGGTTATTTGAGTTTTATTTATTTATTTTGGAAAGTGTGTAAATTAAACTAAAATTGTGTAAAGTTTTTAGTTATGATTGTTGTGTACTTAATGGAATGATTGTTGTTTACATTGGATGTGATTCTTGTACGTTGTAGGTTATTTTTTGTAAATAAAAAATAAAATGATCAAATTAAATTCTAATAAATAGAATTAAAATATTGAGATAGTAGAATAATGAATTAAGGAATAAGTGCAATCTTAGTGATGAGAGGAAGTGCCAAAGGAAGAATGGAGATAGACGTGCACAATGATGATATATTTGATGTGATAATATCTCGTGAATATGGTAGTGCTTTGCTGAAGTGCGAATGGAATCAGAATAAATCAATAATTTAAAATTAAGCTTAGAAAAGACTTATGAGAAGTAATATTAATATCTCATTAGTTAAATAAAATAATTAAAATTAATTAATAAATAAACAATTAATTTATTATTAATTAGCATTAAACAAAATTTAAATTTACAAGACCATAAGCCTTGTAATACGAATTTCTCTTAATTGTTATGACATGTGTTAAGTTTCATAAGACTTGATACAATATTATAAACAATAATTTAACAATCAATAAAATTTTAAAATTTAATAACACTAGTGTATAGCATGTTTTTATAATAGTTGCTTATGTGTTTGTTTGTCAATTTTTCAGTCTTGTTTACTTAAAGTTTTATTTTATCTTAGAGTTTATATAATAATACCTAATCGAGAAAAACCTTAGTTTCCCGTTCAAGATTCAATATTATTGAGCATGTGTACTCGTGGTCATGGTATCGCTCATTTTATTGAATCTTGAATTATCCAATTAGGACAGTTTAGGAAGAAACTTTTTGTCCATTGATATACTAATAACTTGTTGATTCTCATATGTTAAATAGTTGATGAAATTTCGGTTCGATACATTTCCTTTTGTTCTCTGGGTCCATACTTGATTGTAGTATCTTAACGCGATTAAGTCGTGTACTTGGAGACCAATGGGAAATACTGGCGAAATTTCATCAGCTATAACGCATGAAAAGTAACGAGTAACTAGTATAATACGGTGGTGAAAAAGTTTTTTCTCGAATGGGATAGGGCCACGCCTTTTAAAGAAAGGGAGCGATTCGGGGTCATAGTACCATGTTAAAAAATACGTCAATTTATCTGAAAATGCAGAAGGATGGAATATTATCCCTGGAGCCGTAGTTGGGTGTATGACAGGAACGAGTCTACGAGACGACTTCCGAAACAATCATTTGTAGATGGAGTTAAGGAGTTTATATCGAAAGCCAATCAACATTGTGATTATGCTGAATAGGGGGGATTAGATGTCCATGCATAAAGCATAGTTGTATGATGGTTTTGGGTGATGATGACGTGAAGTTACACCTATACCAACGTGGGTTCAATCTTAATTATTGGATATGGACTGATCATGGTGAGGAGTTGCCAGATATTGATCTAAATGAAGTCAGTGGTGACAATCTTGACATGGGTGCATCAGGCAATGCCTTACACAACGACTATGTCGGACAACTCCAGTCAATGCATATGATGGTGGATGATTGTCTTGGGCAACATGGGAATTTTGAGGCGAATGAGTTTGATGACATGGAATAGCTGTAAGACTCAATGACTTAGAGATTTTGATATATGACAAATATAATTTAATGTGTGTGCAAGTGTTTTAGTGTCAAATTGCAAAGACAGGTATCAAGCAGTGATCAACAAGTTCAAGGAAAATATTCAAGGAAGAACTTGAAGGAATCAAGGAGCTGCATGTAGAAATCAAAAGATCAAAGTCAAAGATCAAAGGATCATCAAGACCAAGCTTAAAGGAGAATTTTAGATTTAAGTCTTAGATGATTTGTAAGAGAAAGAAATCTCTTATTTGTCAGATACAACCATGTAATCAATGGATGTATGTTTGTTATTGTAATTGACAAAGTATTTTTAAGGTTCTTGATTCAATACATAGATGTACTAAATGGGTGTACTGATGGATTAACCAAGTTCAAGATTTTGAGAAACTATCAGAACTAGCAGTATGTAATTGGTTAATACAGCCATGTACTCAACCCCTGTTCAAGAACTAGAATCAAGAAAACAGATTCTGTTATCAGACCCAAATCTGTTTTGATTGATCCTAACGGCTATAACCTGTTTTCTATATATAGAGGGATCAAAGGAACACTTTAAAAAAAGGATATATCAAAAATCAGAATTACACGAAATCAATTTGAGAGATCAATTGTGAAAATCATTCATCATCTTTCTTGATCTTCATTGTGAAAATAGTGTTTCATTCTCATAAGTGCTTCAATTTGTATATCTGACTATTGAGAGTTAGGAATCAATTTTTCATTCTATTTGATTGTAAAGAGAGAGGGAGTCTCTCTGAGTGATTAGGGTGAGGTATCCCTAAGGAAGAATATTGAGGCTCTTCACAAGAGTGTGGTATCTCGAGGTGAATGAGTGCTCTGTGGTGTAAAGGTTTTTCAAGCTACCTGGCTAAAGCTTGTTGTGTTAGTATGTGAAAACCCACAAGTGCAGTGGGGACTGGATGTAAGTCACAGTGGTGGTGACTGAACCAGGATAAATCTGCTTGTGAGGTATCTCTAAACTCAAACTCATAAATTTATGTCTTGCGTATATAACTGTGATCTTGATGTTCTAAGTTTTCAATTGATATTAGTTCTTGATCTGCATAATCAGTATTGAACCTTGAGTAAACTGTAATAATAACTGTGTATTCAATTATATTCTCAAGGATCAATATTCGAATTGAATCTTGCATCATATGTGATCAAATTCGAATAGCTTAATTTCTGTTTTTTAATCACTGAAACTGAAACCTACAAGTTTGTTCTTGATTGTTAATGCTTGTATCTGAAACTTGCATAACTTGTTCTTAATCTTTAAAGGTTTAAACAGTTTCCGTATTTTGCTATTACTGAGTTTTGAAACCGAACTTCTTTCTGTTTGATTCAATCACTGTTTGGCTCGTCCAACACAAGTGATAGAAGCGCTCGTCCAACACAAGTGACAGAAGTGCTCGTCCAACACAAGTGATAGAAGAGCTCATCCACACAAGTGACAGAAGCGCTCGTCCACATAAGAAGTGCACGTCCACACTAGTGATAGAAGCGCTCATCCACTAAAATGACCGAAGCACTGATTTATCTTTCTGAACTGATTCACCTCATCACCTTCTATTCAAGATTTCATAAAAATCCCTTCACTATTTTTGTAAAAGATCCCGAGACAACTCTGATTTGAAAAGTAACGTTTTTGAAAAGGAAGAATTTTTGAAAACTCAATTCACCCCCCCCCCCCCCCCCCTCTTGAGTCTTTGAAGCCAAAATAGCAATAGCCTCCTAATGAATCGGCGCAGAGATTCTATTTATTGTTAGAGACAAATAAGCCATTGTTTGAAGGGACGTCAGATTCAAAATTATCAATTTGTGTTAGGCTTCTAGCTTGCAAGTCCAATTGGATTGTCCCCAAGCAGTATTTGGAATATTTTTGTAAAATGCTTCAAGATTTGACACCCTTCAAAGAGTTGTTACCAAAAAGTTATTATGATGCGAAGCGGTTGGTGTTGAAACTGGGGTTGGGGACTAAGAGGATTGATTGTTGTCCGAACGGGTGCATGCTATATTATGATAGTGCTTCGGGCACAAATGACAGCACGCTGGAAGAATGTCAATTTTGTCAGACACCCAGGTACCGCGTTCCAAGTAGTCACCGCAGTAAGAACAAACATGTTCATGCGAAGTCAATGTTCTATCTGCCAATAATCCCAAGGTTGCAGAGATTGTTTGCATCAACGCAAACTATGGGACAGATGAGGTGGCATTATGAAAATGGAAGAAGTAATGACGTTATACGCCATCCTCGCAATGTACGACTTGGGTTGTGCTCAGATGGCTTTACCTTGTACAATCAGGAATCACCCTTGTCATATTCATGTTGGCCAGTGATTGTTACACTGTACAATCTTCTTCCCGAGATGTGCATTGTCAAAACCGTATATGTTTATGACTTCCGGGACCATCTAATCCGAAGGTTGGGATATATGTATATTTGCAGCCTTTGATCGATGATCTGAAGAAGTTGTGGGATGGTGTGTTGATGTATAATGTTTCAAAGAAGTGAAACTTTATGATGAGGACGACACTGATGTGAAATATCAATGATTTTCCTGCATATGGCATGCTCTCTGGTTGGGGGACCCACGGTAAATTGGTGTCCCCGTATTTCATGGAACATGGAAAGGCTTTTACCCTAAGATATAGTAGCAAAAGTTCCTGGTTTGATTCTCATCGTCGGTTCTTAGATCGTGACCATCCCTTCCGAAGGAATATCCGAGCATTCAAAAAGAATCAGACAGAAGAGGAAAGTCTACTGCCTTTGTTGACTCCTGAACAAATATGGGGTCGGGTTAGGGATCTTCCTAAAGTCACTGAAGCAGGTGTGTCAAAATTACATGGGTATGGAGAATGGCATAACTGGACAAAACAAAGTATTTTTTGGGAACTACTGTACTGGAAGGATGATCTGTTAAGACATAAGCTTGATGTGATGCATATTGAGAAGAATTTCTTTGACAAGATTTTTAACACGGTTATGAATGTGTCTAGCAAGACGAAGGACAATGAGAAGGAAGGGATGAAAATAGCTCTGAACTGTAGATGAAAGGATTTGGAGCTGAAGCCGCAGCCTAATGGAAAAATGCTCAAACCAAAAGCTTGTTAAACTCTAACCGCCGATGAAGTGAAGTCAATTTGTCGGTGGTTAAAAGACCTTAGGACGCATGATGGTTATTCCTCTAATTTGGCACGATGTGCTGATGTAAGAACGAGGAGGTTTCATGGGATGAAAAGTCATGATTGTCATGTATTCATGGAGTGTTTGCTTCCTATTGCTTTCGGCTCGTTGCCCCCGCATGTTTCGAACCCACTTACAGAAATCAGTCATTTTTCAAAGATCTATGCTATGCAACTTTAAGAGTGGATGGTCCGAAGAAGACGGAATAAGACATTCCAATAATTCTGTGCAAGATGGAGAGGGTATTCCCCCAGGATTTTTTGAATCAATGGAACATCTCCCTGTCCCTCTTGCATATGAAGCGAGGCTTGGTGGACCAGTACAATATAGGTGGATGTATCCGTTTGAAAGGTAATTTTATTATATTTTGACATATAAATATAAAGTGGTCCTTGAATAATGACTTGCCACTAATGTTTTTATTACTTAGATTCATGAGCGACTCTAAATGATCCGTTAAAAACAAGGCTGGGGTGGAAGGATCAATTTGTGCGTCTTACTTACACGTGAGACAACCCATTTCTGTTCCCACTATTTCAACAACTTCATGCTGGCCCTGAGAAATATTAGGAATGAGGTAGATGCTTATAGTGCGGGATATCCTTATATGCTATCCGTATTTAATCTTTCTGGTCATCATGCTAGTAATGAGCTTACATACTGGTTAAGTGGTGTGGAGTAGGCATCGGCCCATGTTCATGTCTTGATAAATTGCACAGAGGTGAAACCATACCATGAGTAAGTATCAACGACCCAACTTTGGAATAATTTATCACATATTATATCAATTTCTATTTTAACACATCGTACACATTTTATTTGTCAATGTGTTCCTGCAAATTAATCAATTAAGTGAACAATATGCTTCTGCTCGTACACATGCAGATTTTCTTGAATGGTTCAAGCAACAAGTAAGTGTCATATAACTTAGCAAACAATATATTAAGCTTAATTGCTAATTGAAAAAGTAATTATTTAATATGACTTACCTATTCATAGGTGTATCAGCAACCATTAAGCGTGACTAATCAACACTTGAGAGATTTAGCGTACGAGCCCTATAGCTGTGTTAGATCATGGCATACATACTTTGTTAATAGGTACAAATTCCACACAGATGAATGGAATGTGGGCAAAAAGACAATTAATAGCGGGGTTGTCGTATAGGGTGAAGGTACTGGTGATTTTTATGGGGTCATAAAACACATATACGGGTTACAATACAATATTACTACTTATCTTAAAAAAGTAATCTTATTTTATTGTAACTGGTTTGATCCATCGAGGACAGGCACAAAGGTGGATCCCAAGTTTGGAATTGTGGACATTCTCATGGATAGAAGATATCAACAGTTTGATCCGTTTATAATTGCTCAGAATGCAAAACAAGTTTATTATGTCCCTTATCCAACAATGCGAACGGACAAACGAGGTTGGTGTGTTGCTGTCACTACTAAGCCTAGCGGTCAAATAGAAATCGATGATGCAGAGGATGAGACGCCCTTCCAGGCGGGTGAATCGTCACATGTCAATGAAGTAATTGAGGTCGAACGTATTACTGGCATATTGGGATCTGCAAATGATGGGGAAGAAGTGGTCATTGGTAATCAGTCATCGATGCATGTATCATCAGAGGAAGAAGTCCAAAGTGATGACTCAATGCAAGAAGAAGAAGAGTCGAACTTACAATCAGATGACATACCGAGTCTGAATAGGAATTTTACTGTTAACTTATTTTTATTGTATTTTAAATATTTGCTTATGGAATGAAATGTAAGACTTGACAAATATTGTTGTATTTTAAATATTTGCTTAGATTATAGTCTGTTAGATGTCGATTGATTTATTGTTTCAACATCCGCGCCCGCATATGATCACGACACGACCATTTCATCCTCATCGTTTGTGCAGCAGTCGACCGCGTCAGAGGACATGCCTGAGTGGGCCAGGGTTCCCGCACCTGAGGATCGACCATGGTTCCGTCCTGTTTCTGGATCGTAAGTCATTATTAATTTAATGTTTTTTAACTTTGACTATTTTAGTTACTATTCAATAAGTATATATTTGTTGGTTGTCATATTGTTGCATTAATAAAATTATAAAAAATTTCATCTTCATCCCATCGAAAGTGGGATCAAAGTATGTTACCTATGCCATCAAGGCGCAATATTGTCGCTTCTGGATATCATGGGGGGTAATCCCCAAGGACGACCGGGATCGTATCTTCAGACGATTCGGGGTAAGTTGTTGTTTATTATTTCATGTAATTTTCCCTTTATTTTTCACGCATCTTATATATTTTTTGTATAATGTTATTAATACTTTTTCTTTGTTAACAGGAGCTTGTGCGCTGGTTATCGGAGCATACCTTAGAGATACGTGCTATCTTTGACGACCGAGTATCTGTGAGACTGAGGGACATGCTTCGGGAGCGTAGGGAGAGCCAGATACGTCCGAATTACATCGGGCCCAACTATATGCGTACTGGGAAACTCCAGCTTACAAGCTGAAGTGTCAGCAGGTAAAGAGGAATCGGGCTTCCGAGAAGGGTGGGAGCATGCACACTGGTGGTTCGATTAGCCACATGCAGCATGACATTAACATGGTATGCATATAACTAATATTTTATTTATAAACTGTATATTTTATTAAAAATTTATTTTATAACTAATAGATTTTATTTGTGTGTCGATTGCAGACGGTAAAGCTTCCCCGGTCCGTTGATGTCCCTACGGTCTTTGAGCAGACGCATATTCGCGCGGACACCGGGTTATTTGTTGATGAGAGGTCGAGGTTGACCACGGTACGTTAAAGTGTCTTTTTACATTTAAATTATATGTTATATGTTATTATTATAGTTTAATAATATAATATTTGTGATGTATTCATCGCAGGAGAAGTTCAATAACAGGTTTAGTCAGGTAGCGTCTACGGTTGCCTCCTGCTCTGGTGCCTCGAATCCTTCCCAGCTGGACCCTGCCGAGGTTGAGCAACTACAGTCCCAGGTCTGGATGGATGTGGTGGGCGGGAAGAAGAAGGGGCAGATTTACGATACTGCGACCCTAGTCAAGTCCATCCGTCGGGGGTCGATGTCGAGCTTGACCATTCATGAGCCTACATCCTCCGGCTCACAGGACACGGAGGAGGTGCAGCGGCTGAGGCAGGAGGTGCAGCAACAGAGGGAGTTGAACAAGCACGTGATGCAGCAGATGGAGACATTCTCTACAGTCATGACCGTTGTGCTCGATTTCCTCCCACCAGAGAGGTACAGCGCTCTGCAGGACGTCCTCCATGCCAGTCAACCCTCCACTACTTCTACCGACCCACCACCGCAGCCACATGATGCCAGTATGTCTTTTGAGCCGCAGCCTGATGGTCATCTGACGCCGGTGAACTCCCCCGACCAGGACGACGATGACGGTTATTATTGTGATGAGTATTAGGATAATTATAGATGTAGTAGTGTTTTGTAGTTAGACGGATATTTTATGTTATGGATTATATGTTGAGTTTGTTTTTATTTTAAATTAAGTTTAATTTAATTTCTTTTTTAATTTTATTTGTAATTCCAATTTTGTTTTTTAATTAATAATATAATAATAATTAATTAAAATAAAATATAATAATAATTAATATTTAAAATTTAAAATTTAATAAAATAATAAAATAATAATTAATTATTAATATAAGACAAAACAAAATAAAAAAATCAATTAAAATTAATAATTAAAAAAAATTAATATAAAAAAATTCCATAGTTTCCGACGGACATATCCGTCGGTAAGTGTAGTTTAGAGTTTTCGATGGATACAACGGATATGTCCGTTGGTAACTTCCACTGACACTTACCGACGGACATATCCGTCGGTAATGAGGGGCTCCGTGTGACGATTTTTCCGACGGACAAGGCCGCCGACCCAGATACGTCGGAAACCCTTTCCTACGTGCTTATTACCGACGGATACGTGTCCTTGGGAAAGTCCGTTGGAAACCCTGATTACTGATGACTTTTTGCCTTTTCCAACGGCTTCTGACGCACGAGGATTGAGAAAAAGTGTCAAAATGAGGTTATGGCTCGTAACCCTCTAAAATCATCATGTTTGTGTTGTCAGGAATGAGTAGGGGGTCGTGCTCAATGCCAGCAAGGTGTTGTGCTTAAAGAGTAAGGGGTTCGCTTAAACAAGCAGGGGGTTATGCTCAAATGAGCAGGGGGTCGTGCTGAATGAGCAAGGGGTCAGCAAAAACACTGTCAAATGTTCAAATTTTGACATGGTCGTGCTCAAATGAGGCAGGGTCCGTGCTCATGTGTCAGGAAGAGATGTTTGACCAGAAAATCTCCCTTAAACCGTTTTTACCCATCCTAAAACATTTTCCTAATAATCTAGTGCAAAAGCATCAATTATAGGCAACATATATTCATTAAAACAACCACGTATAAGCATGGGGATGGAAAACAGGGTGTTACAACTAGTCCTATAAGGTCGACCTATTTAAAAACACACACATTAATATATTATTTATAGTATTTGAAAGTAAAGGCTTATTTGCCTATTTAAATGTAAAGGCCCATTTACTTGTTTATTTGTGAAAGCCTAGTGACCTATTTATCAGTATAGGCCTATTGACCTCTTTATCATTAGAGGCTCACAAACCTATTAACAAGTGAAGCATATAACCTATTTATAGGTGAAGACATATTTAAAGTGAAGGCATACGTGTAAAATTTTACACATCAGGAATTCAATTTACGGATGTGTAAAATGACAATCTGTATGCATTTAGAGTTACCGAAATTTAATTTCCAGACGTTTAAATTTTATACATCCGGAATGTAATTTCCGGAGGTGTAAAATTGTATAGTTCCGTAATTTAATCTTTGAATGTATAAAATGACAATTTGTAAGTTTCTAGAGTTACCGAAATTTAATTTCTAGACGTGTAAAATTTTACTCATACGAAATTTAATTTTCGGATGTATAAATTAAAATGACAATCCGTATGTTTTTAGAATTATCGTTATTTAATTTCCGGCCATATAAAGAGTAATTTAGGGATAACAAATATATATAAAAAAAGGGTCCTAAATGTATGAAGTAATACACTATGCATATATATTTTTTGTTGTTGAGGAAAATCAACTTAATTCATTTCACTAGTAATAAGCAAATCAATACAATGTGAAACATGATTAAAGTTTTGGGGGCTAGGTATAGAAGGAGCCACCTTTGCTAAGCAATGGGCAACTCCATTGGCTTGCCTCCTAATAAACTCACACTAAGGTTTTGGGAAGAGATAAGAAGCCTAGAACACTCTTTAATGATAGAACCAAATTCAGAAAAATCTTGAAGGAACTAGTGGAGTGGATAAGGAGAGAATGGAGAGACTAACAAACTCAAATGATTCGTATTGCTTAGCTTGGTTTTCAAATGCTCAAGTACGTATAAGCCTTTTTATAGATGCTAGGGAGGACCCTAGATCCATCTAATATAATGAACATATTTAATGCACTTAATTAAGCACATGTATCATGCTACTTTGAAACTACAAGTTCTTGAATTTTCAAGTCCTAGAAACTTCAAGTACATGAATTATCTAGATACATGCATACTAAGTAATAAATCAAGTTTATATTTCCAACCCCAAAAAAAAAAAAAAACTTGATTCTTCTTGGTGACTCCGATCCATGCACGCATCCTTGCAAAGTCTTCAGACTTCAATCCTTTGGTGAAGATATCGGCTACTTGATCACCATTTTTCACATAGGAGAGCTTGACCTCTTTGTTCTCGACGCACTCCCTTATGAAATGAAACTTTGTATCGATGTGTTTACTTCGATCATGGAACATAGGATTCTTCCCTAGTGCTATAGCAGATTTGTTGTCCATCAAAATAGAAGTTGCTTCATTTGAGACACAACATTCTCAACAACCTTCTTAGCCAAATTGCGTGACAAACACAAGAAGCAACTGCAACATATTCAGCTTCACATGTAGAAAGAGTCACAATAGGTTGCTTCTTTGAACTCCAAGTGAAGGCAGTGTTACCCATGAAAAATATAAAACCACCGGTACTTTTTCTATCATCAATGTCACCTCCCCAATCACTGTCACTATAGCCAACAAGCTTGAAATCGGAAGAGGGTGAATAATATAGGCTATAGTCAATAGTTCCTTTGATATATCGAAGGATCCTTTTAGCCATTGTCATGTGAGTTGTAGTCGGTGATTCCATGAAACGGCTAACAACTCCTACTCCAAATAGGATATCGGGCCTTGTACAAGTCAAATATCTTAAGCCGCCAACAATACTCTTGTAAAGAGTTGGTTCCACTTTTTCACTTTCATCATACTTTGATAATTTAGTTCCACAATCGATTGGGGTGTTCACAGGCTTGCAATTTGTCATCTTGAATTTCTCAAGGACCTTTTTGGCATAAGCCTCTTGAGAAATAAAAATTCCATCTTCATCTTGCTTCATTTCAATGCCAAGGTAGTAGGACATGAGTCCTATGTCGGTCATCTCAAATTCTCTAGTCATCACCTTCTTGAACTCATCAAACATCTTCGAATTGTTGCCCGTGTAGATTAAGTCGTCAACGTATAAGCAAACAAGAAGAATACTTCCATCTTCGCCTTCTTTGACATAAAGAGTATGTTCTTGTGGGCATTTGATGAATCCATGGCTTTGGAAATACTTATCAATACGGCTATACCAAGCTCTTGGAGCTTGTTTCAAGCCATACAAAGCCTTCTTTAACTTCAACACTTTATCTTCGTGTCGTTTCACTTCATACCCGATCGGTTGTTGAACATACACCTCCTCCTCAAGATAGCCATTTAAGAAGGCAGACTTGGCGTCCATTTGATAAATCTTCCACTTCTTTTATGCGGCTAAGGAAATTATTAACATAATTGTCTCCAATCGATCTACGGGAGCAAATACTTCATCATAATCAACTCCATATTGTTGACTATAGCCTTTAGCCACGAGCCTTGCCTTGTACCTTTCTACTTCTCCTTGAGCATTTCTTTTGACTTTATATATCCATTTCACACCAACCGCCTTTTGCCCATCTGGAAGAGTAGCAAGCTCCAATGTGTCATTCTTTTGAATTGCTTGAATCTCTTCATCCATCGCACGTCTCCATTTCTCTTCTTGTATTGCTTCTTCAAAGTGCAGTGCCTCGGAATCGACAAAGAGACAAAATAATATTGTATTTTCTACCATTTATGTGGACTCATAAAGATCTCTTAGGCTCATTGTTCCTCTAGGACCCTCGGGCGAGCTTTGTGGAGAAAATTCATTTCTTCTAATATTTGGTGAGTGTGGAGGAGAACCAATAACTCTGTGCTCTTCATGATTGGACTTTTCGAGTGTAGGAAGCGAAGCACAATCTTCATCTTGATAAGTATCCCACTTCCACAAGTTTTCTTCATCAAAGTCAACATCTCTACTAATCACAATCTTCCCATTAGTAGGATTAAATAGCTTGTAGCCCTTTGAGTTTGAGCAATAGCCGATAAAAACTAACTTCTCACTTTTATCATCAAGCTTAGTTCTTGTCTCCTTGGGAACATGCACATAAGCAATACTTCCAAAAACTCGCAAATGAGAGACATTGGGCTTCTTACCACTCCAAGCTTCTTGAGGAGTCATTCCACGAACACTTCTAGTGGGGGATAAGTTGGACAAATACACCGCGCAAGCTACGGCTTCGGCCCAAAACTCCTTAGGCATGTTCTTGCTCTTTAGCATGCTTCTTGCCATGTTGAGGATTGATCTATTTTTGTGTTCCACGACTCCATTTTGTTGTGGAGAATAAGGAACTGTGAGAAGACGTCGAATGCCCTTAGCCTCACAAAACTTGCCAAACTCCTTGGAAGTGAACTCTCCTCCTCTATCGGTTCTTAGAGCTTTGATAGTAAATCCACTCTCATTTTCAACTTGAGCTTTGAACTTTTGAAATGCTCCAAATGCTTCATCCTTCAGCTTCAAAAAATAAACCCACGCCTTGTGGGAAAAATAATCAATAAAAAGTAAGAAGTAATTGGATTTCCCATATGAGGATGGCTTGATTGGGCCACAAATGTCGGCATGAACAAGTTGAAGTGGCTCGATGGATCTTGAAGTGGACTCCTTTGGAAAAGGCTTTCTTACTTGTTTTCCCAATAGACAACCTTCACATAATTGATTGGGTTGAGAGATGTGAGGCAATCCATTCACCATGTTCTCCTTTGTTAATAAATTTAATCCTCCAAAATTTAGATGACCAAATCTCATATGCCAAAGCCAAGAGGAATCTTTGACATATGTCTTCAAGCATCTTGGATGATCAACTTTGACATTGAGCAAGAAAATTCTATTCTTTGACATAGGAACCCTTGCTATTAAATTATGTGCTTCATCCCTCAAAGTGCAACAAGCATCCTTTAAGTGAACATCATACCCATTCTCAAGCAATTGTCCCATGCTCAAGATGTTTGCCTTTAAAGAAGGAACATAATAGACTTGGGAAATAAATCTATGGTCACCATTTCTTGTAAGGATAAGAACATCACCTTTACCTTCAATCAGAACTTTTGTGTCATTGCCAAAAACAATTTGGCCTTTGTGCTTCTCATCAAGATTTGTGAATAGCTCCTTGTTGCCACTCATATGGTTGCTAGCACCGGTGTCAAGATACCATAAGAATTTACTTTCACCTCCTTTGTTGGCCAATAACAAGAGTAGATCTTCTTCTTCTTCTTCTTCTTCTTTCATCTCAACAAGATGGGCCTCTCCTTGGTTTCTTGTAGAGCTCCAACATTCATGGGAGTAATGACCATATTTATGACACTTGTGACATTGAACACTAGATTTGTCATACCTTCTTCCTTCTCCTCTTCTAAAGCCATAGCTTCCACGACCTCTTGACTTTTGGAATTGGTGGCTTGAACCTTCACCATTGAAGTGATATGCGCCTCTTCCTCTTCCATGACCACGACCAAGACCAAAGTTACTACAATGATTTTTCCCTCTTTCATGGCCTTGACCTCGACCTCTTCCTCTTCCTCGCGAGCTAGTGCACTCTTGCCCTTTGTCTTTCAAAGAGACCTTTGCTTGAAATGCTTGGACTAGTGGCTCCTTCTTCTTCAATCTCTCTTCATAGGCTAGCAAAGTTCCTTGTAGTTCATCAATGGTCATGGTCTCCAAATCTTGAGATTGCTCAATAGCCACAGCAACAAGATCAAATCTTGAATCAAGTGTACGAATAATTTTCTCTACCACACGAACATCTTCTAAATTCTCCCCATATATCTTTATTTGATTCATAGTTGAATGGACTCTTGTGAAATAATCATGGATAGATTCGGACTTCATCATGTGTAAGGATTCAAATTCACCTCTTAAGGTTTGAAGACGCACCTTCTTCACCTTGTCAACTCCTTTATGAACATTTTGAAGAATCTCCCAAGCTTGCTTCGCCTTGGTTGCATGATAGACTTTCTCAAATATTTCATCATCTAATGTCGCATGAATAATGGAAAGAGCATGTTGATCTCTTTTGCGATTCTTTTGTAAAGCATCCTTTTGAGCTTCATTCAAATTTCCTTCATTTTTCGGTTCATCATATCCTTGCTCTACTATATCCCAAACTTAATGGGAGCCAAGAATTGCTTTCATACGAACATACCACTTATCATAATTCTCTTTTGTGAGTCTGGGAATTGGAATGGGGGAGTTAGACATCTTCAAGGAAGGAACCTAGCTCTTGATACCACTTTGAAGGAACTAGTGGAGAGGATAAGGAGAGAATGGAGAGACTAACAAACTCAAATGATTCGTATTGCTTAGCTTGGTTTTCAAATGCTCAAGTACGTACAAGCCTTTTTATAGATGCTAGGGAGGACCCTAGATCCATCTAATATAATGAACATATTTAATGCACTTAATTAAGCACATGTATCATGCTACTTTGAAACTACAAGTTCTTGAATCTTCAAGTCCTAGAAACTTACATGAATTATCTAGATACATGCATACTAAGTAATAAATCAAGTTTATATTTCCAACAAATCTACTGTAGGCTTGTTGATGTTATCAGCAACCAACTTACAATCAGTTTCAAAAATAATATTTTGAGAGTCCCATGTTTATGCACCACTGGATAGCAACTTCACCCTCTGGAACACTTAAGCAGGGGTTGTTCCAGCTAGTTGATGCCGCAAAAAAGGAACCATGAGATTCTCTAATACAACAGCCCCAGCCTGCGCTTGGGAAAGGGAGGCATCCACATTGCAAGTTAGATAACCCTGTGGAGGCTTAGACCACGAAAGCACAGTACCATGCACAATATTATTTGCTGGTTCAAAACGCAAGTCACGATTACTCACTCTATGCATTGAGATTACAATTGACAAGGCCATTAATAACATATACATCAACTTTTCCCTTTCTACATGTTTGCGCCTAGTAATTTTCGAAGGAAAAGAACTTGCCAATATGCTAAGCTCAAACATTTTCCTCTTATGACTCCCACAGATGAAGTCAATTTCTTAATTTATGATGCGACCCTGCTGAATTTGTATCACGTTAAAAGATGCATTGCATTGCTGTTTTATTCAACAAACAATTTTAGGACGCAGTGAGCGATTAAATTGAAGACAGCACTTACAAAATTTACAAATTAAATAGAATATAATTCCGGGGAAAACGACCCGACCGGTTACACCCCTACTTGAACCAGTGACTTCATCGTTCAATGTCCGGTCCGATTTTAAAAACATTGAAAATTAATGGGCTGAGAGAAAAGTTGATAAAAGAACCAATGGTAACAAAATCAAAATCAATAAGTGAATTGAAAAAAGTATTGATTAAAATAAATAAATTAATGAGTACCAAAAAAATAAGTAAATTAATATTTTAAGCAAAAATAAATTTAATTGAAAATAAAAAAGTATAATAAAGTGAGTTGCTTCAGGATTGCTTATTGTATGTATCATTACAATAAAAAATAGATGAGTTGCTTAAATATGATGTGTCACATTGAGGTTCACTTAAAAGTGATGTAAGAAGCCAAAGTGGGCTGCTTAAACATTTAGCATTGGAACAGGCTAAGGGACAGGGACTCAAGCACCAGTCTGAAAAAGAGCTGCAAACACCATCAGCAGATGCCACATACCATGACCATGACTGAGACTTGATTAAATCCATGAGATAAATATATTCAAAGGAGCCTTTTTTGGAACAAAATTCTATTTCGCAGTAACCTTAAGGACCAAGTAACTGCATGCCAAACAATGTGACGGAATTTCCTCACCTTCTTGCCTGTTATCAAATTACCAAACTGCAAGTAATGTACTTGTCCATTGTTAGGCAAAACAACTGAAAGTCCTCACCATTGGATGCTGCAGTTTGATTGTGATACAGAAACAAGATATAGAATCAAATAATAAGATATAAACTTCAATTTGAGCTAGTGTGTTTATGGAGTTAGAGTATTGAAACTGTAATTACTTTTGATGGCCATCAACATATTGATCTGTTTCATCCAATATATCTTCCATGAAAAATGGAAACCAGTAAAACATTAGCAATCTTCAAATAGATGAAACAAAAAGAGAGAGTAGCTTAGCAATACAGGGTTATATTTAATATTATTACTGAATGTTGAATTGCTAAATTTTTTGGCAAGGAGGAATTTATGATGTTGTGTTAATTAACAACCAAATTATCTTGTGATTTAGTGAGGGGCATTCTTTTGTAGCTTCCAACAAATATAACAATGTCATTACTTAAGTATGATTATAGCTGTTGAGTTGAAAACTCAATTTCTATCTACAAAAGAGTATCACTATCAACCATAATCAGTAACATTGACCTAAAGTAGCTCTTCCATAACATCTTTCAATGTTATTATACCAACCATTTTCTTGTTCATTGCAAGAGAATTCCCAAATGATGTACTTGAATCTGGTTGCTCTGATCTTCTATATGATGGATCAGAGTCACCCTTTTGGTGCATGACATTCTTCAGTGCTGCACTATAATATTTTGTTTCTTGTGACTGCTGAGTTGAAGCATCAGTGGAGATGCTAATATAATCTCCCGGTTCAAATGTGTAAGTTATTTTGAATATCTGAGTTTAAGGAGGAGGAGAAGGCTAATATTATGAGAGGCAAAAGATATATTTTATTGAGCAACAAACCAAGTACATATATAGCATAAACTTGCAGAAAAATCTGCTACACCAGATAAGGTCCTAATAAATAGCAAACAAATAAAACTAATTCAGTTTCATGAGTCATCCAGTCAACAAAATGCAGAACAAAAGTCATGCAAAGTTCAGTGTTATAGCATGAAAATATTGAACTCCTAAAGATATTGCTTTCATGAGAAATATGAAAGCTGACTTGTCACATGCTGAAATTCCCTATGGAAAAATGTGAATCATTATTTTATTTAGCACCAGACTGGGAGTCTTGCATTCTGCATGCATTAGTTGCAGCACTTGTGATATTCTCTTCACACTTGACCACAACAGACATGTGGCTGTGACCCTCTTGGAATTGATACAGAATATCATATAATTGCCAAATTTCACGTACTCTGTTAGCCAAAGAACAACAGCATAAGCTTAATGCAGATAACTTACAAAGATTAATGATAAGTCAGAAGAAAACTTCATATTTGAGCTCAATATATTTTCAAATATAGTAAAGCTATTTAATTGTTTTAAATAAAAAAAACTAGTTCTATTCTGAATCATGTAATAGTCTAATTGAATTTACTGAGACTAGAAGCATTGATATACAAGAAAAAGGGTGAGGTAGCAAGCACAATAGAAAAGGAAGCCAAAGACAGACAAATGAAGGGTGCAACAAATTCTCTGTACTGTTAAGCAAAGAATAAGTGTTCAACCTTGTTGGTAGCTTCACGAAGCTCCATCAAATGACTATATTTTCGTTGCCTGATCAAAACATAAACAGAGTGAAGTGCTCAATTGCACTATGCTCATATAGTTAGGACAGAACCTAGCATGTACTGCTTATACCATGTCCCTGCAAATGCAATAGCTGCAATCTAAAAAACATATCTGAAAAGCATATGGAATAGCTGCAATAGAAAAAAAATATCACCCTAAACATACACATTAAAAAGCAGATCCCTGCAAATGCAATAGCTGCACACATGCACACTAAAGATTTGTAATTGCATATCCCTGCAAAGAAAGGAAAGGCCTCGGACCCTAAGACCAACGAACCTAAACAACACATAGAGACTTTGCACCAAAACTGAGAGAAGAGATCCATCGAGGGCAGTCAAGTTTTGCACCAAAACATTAATGCTTGATTCAGTACACATATTATTCACCTAAGCTTCAATCAAAACCTAGAGGTTAGAGCATCAGATATTCCCCTCAGATTTCCATCGTCTTATGTGTTCAAAATATGATATTTTCAATCTCATAACAGCATAAGATTCACCTAGGCCAGCCAAAACATGATTGGTTGGAGAAACCATTGTTCCAACATCAATGAACAGCATATAAAACAATGAGTTCTGATTAACTAAACTAAATTAAATGTCAGACAGAGTAACTAAATAAGATGGATCCAGAGGTGATGCTACCAAAATGATTCCTTCATAGACTTCATATCAAAGAGCAAAATACTTTATCCTCGACCATTAGTCTATTAACAACACAAAATGCTGATGTGGATCTCTGGTTAGAAATCTAAAGCATTATTCACAATTATGAAAACCTCACATTAACTTGGGCTGTACAATCTGGTCACTGCCATTTGGTGAATTAATGCTCTTTAGAGTGACTACTGTGCTTCCTAACAAGTTGTGCATGAAATAAATTTTTGGTTTCAATTGCTTCTTGAATTTCTTTGTGAGCTTTTTGACAGATTTCGTCAAGTGCTAGCATTGGAAATTGCTCCTCTATAAGAACTCCCACCTGCAGCAATCGATTATCTCATTTTTTGATTAGCTTTCTTCTAACCAGAGAATCTAGAGGCACATTTCAAGAATCCACCCATCAATCACTAGTGTGTGTGTGTTCAGCTTAGATTTGAGGCAGTCCCAAATCTATTCTAACAGTGCAAATTCTGAATTCAATTATGGGCTGTAGAAATTCTAAATTTCTGAAAGTGCAATCAAACATAGTTCTCAAGATTTTGGGCACAAAATCAAAACCAAGTTGGTATGAAATAAGGTATAATAATATTTAACTTGAAAAGGTAAGAGAGCCCTTACTTTTTTCTTTTTCGTAATTTAATGTTATTAGCAATGTGAATTGTCCCAAAAGATGTCTGGTTATATTTGGTTTGCTTTCCAACTTATAGGTCTGTTTATGCATTTTCGGATCTACTTAAGGATATTTCTAGTTTCTTGCTCACTTTAACAGTGGACTAGAAATCTAGAATAATGAATATCCTATCAATAGACCTTAGCTCCAACCTTTTTTTCTAGATGGAATCTGGTCGCAGGCACTCAACATCTCAATTTGCTGTGAAATCCATGAGAGGACAACACATTGACATTAGTGCATATCTGTTTATGGCATCTAGAATTGCAAAACTCAAACTGTTGAAATTAAGAAGCCTCAAAATCAGTAAAGTTGGGTTTTCAGCGGGGATAATCGATTATGCTGTCTGCATAATCGATTATGGGACTGGCAGAGAACTTGTAATCGATTAGCATAATCGATTACGTGCTATTGCAGAATCATGGAACATGGATAGTGAAGGCATAATCAATTAGCGTAATCGATTATGAGGATTTCCAGAACAGACGGAGAGGTGGTAAACGATTAGCATAATCGATTACGGGGAATTCTAGAAACACGGAGCGCGGGCTGTAACACCCCGATTTTCGCTGCTTCGTAATATCGGTAATAAATATATAAATATATATATTTATCCGAGACTTAGAAAATTGTTTTGGACGAAATACTATTATTTTTCTGTCATGTTTTATATCTTAGGGTTACGATGAAGTTTTGGGTTGAAAATTCAGACGGAACCCGGTCTGCGTTTTCACTGACAGTAAAAGTTTACTGCTCAAAAGACTTAATTTTGAGTTGTGAACGTGATGAAAAATGTTTTTATCGTATTTACTACGATACTGGAAGTTTTGAAAATTTTGGTAAAAAAATTAAAATATTATATTTGTTGCGGGCGTATACGTCGAGATTATCTCTAGGAAAAGCTTGCGCCAGATGAACCAAGGAGTCGGAAACGTAGCTGAGATGATGGATTTGACCGACTTGACGAGCATTTATGACGAGCTTATCCGAGTCATAATGGCCATAATGGCGCATTTATGACAAAGTGAATTTTTGCTATGAAATGACCGTTTTGCCCTTGTCTTTTTATGACAATTACAAGCCAATGCCATTGGAAAATTTGACCAAACCTTACCCAAAACTCACGGCTCACTCTTGCCTTCTTCAATAAGTATGTTGTCTTCTTCATTTAAGGCATTTTTCTTCCATTTCCATGTTTTTCTTCTTGAAAACCTAAGCTTTTGCCTTAAGAACTCCAAAGTGTTCATAATTCGTCAGATTTTCCCTAGCAATTCTGACCATTTTCTATTATGAATCTCGAAAAACTTTCAACATGAAAATTGTTCATATTTCTCGCTTCTTTCCAACGACATAAAGATCATCCAAAACGGACAAGTATGTTGAGAGATCTACCCAAATTACTAAAACTGTTCTAAACCCTCATCATGTTCATCTTTCTCTTTTAAGTTTCTCAAGAACACCATGAGAAATTTGTGAAGAACATCATCCAAATCTTTCTTTTCTTGGATCATCAAGAGGTAACAACCTCTTCTCTTGTCATTTAAATCATTTCTCTTCACAACTTTTGTAGATTCATGGCTTAGATCAACATGTTCTTTATTTTACTCAAAGTTATGGAGCTAGATTCAAAAATTCATAACTAATTCTAGAAAAATCCTTTTGACATGAAACCAATTGCTATGATCTTATAATCATCTCTATTTTCATAATCTAGAAGCATAAGATGATGAGAAATTTCTTTCCTTGATTTCTGGTCATGGCCGAACCTAGGTCAAAGTTGTGTTCATAGGTTTTGTTTCAATTTCATGTCTTGATTCATGATTCAATCCTTTTGTATCTTGCTAGTTCTTGTATTCAAGTATATAGAAGATCAAAAATCAAACTCTAAACTATTTGTTTCTTCAAAAACCGAAACCCTAGGTATGAGCACTTGATGGTTTTGTGATTCAAAAGTTGTTTGTAACACTTGAATCCAACTCTAAGTTTTGTATGTTGATTAAATCCAAGAGTTGAAGAAATTTTAAAACCTCTAGCCTAAAATCTTGAGAAAAACAGAAACCCTAGTTCTTGGAACTAGATGAGTTTTAGTTCACGTTCTTGGTTCATGATCTTAGATTAAGGACTTAATCATGTTTAAGTTACATAGGGATCATAAATCCCTAAGTTAACAAAATTTTAACATTCCTAACCTAGAATTTTAGAAGAGGCCAAACCCTACCCCTATTGATTTAAGTGTGTTGTTGTTTGATTTTGATTTATTTTGGTTGCAATTCGTTCTGAAGGAATCGATCGGGTTGGTTTAACCTAAAGCTGACGGAGGAAACCGGATCAAATCGGGAGATTGTTTGAAACCGTTAGTTCAAGTCTTCAAGAGGTAAGGGGAGCTTACCTGAGGGATTTTTCTCAATAACTATTTGCTTGTGGTGTGGTTTATATGATTTATATGTGGTTGTGGTTATTGGTTTTGTTGTTTACGTGGTGTGGTTTATCTGTGTACTAGTGTGGAGTTGTTTTTAATTTATTTAATTATTTGCAATTGTATATTATACTTCTGTGATGCATGATCTGCCTGGGAAATATCTGTGATATAACTGTTGGTTGATGTGTGAGAAGCCTGACAGTGGTCAGTGCCCAATTAAAGTTAATCGGATAAAAGCTTTGAGAAGCTACGCAAATTATATTAAATGTTTTAACGGTAAAATATTGATATATAATATTAAAGGAAATTTTATTTTGGGAAAAATAAGGATGTTTGGAAAATATTATTTTTAATAATTTATTTATGAAGAAGTGAATTATGAGTCACAATGAGCGCGAAACCGTGAAAATATTTTAGCACTGCTAATTTTTACGCAAGAAATTCCGGAATATTACAAAATATTCTTTTATGAAATTAATTGGTGAAAATAAGTTAATTCTGAGTTTAGAAAATTAATTAAGTGGAAAAAGCTAAATTTTTGGCTTAGAAAGCCTTAAAAATAATATTTGACGGCAAATTGGGAAAATGTAGACGGCGAGTATTTTGAAACGGCGGTGCATATTTTAAAGAAGTTAATCCTCAAGTGAGTCATTGGTTTGTGAAAAACTAAGTTTTATTATTTAAGGATTTTATTAATGAATTTACAATTTGAAAGGAATTTCTGAAAAACCAAATATAAATTCAACCGTGTTGAAAGTGGTGTGGAACTTAGTATCCGAAATGTCGGGGTACTAATGTTCTTATGACGTTATCCTATTTTGGATTTGTTTTTCACAGAGACGTAAACGACGATATGGAACTTAGTAACCGAGACGTCGGGGTACTAGTGTTCTTTTGACGTTATAGACTTGGTGTCTAGTAGGTAGACAGTGTGTCTACTTCACGACGTAATAAACGACGGTAAAAGATTTAAGATGTTTTCTATTACCACGAACCTAAGATTGATGCATCAGTCGAGAGGTGTCGTGATTGAGCACTCGGACGGTGACGTCCTGTGTTATTAATGAAAGTTTTAAAATGTTAAAGCTCTGTTGGTCGTAAGCTTTGAGCTTCGGCAAAGGAAAGATTGAACACAAAGAAAAATGACGAGAATAAAATGTTTTGCATGCATATTCAGCAGACGTGCCTACGAGGTTAATCATGATATCTTGGTGATATTCATGTCTCGACGTATTTGTTAATCATGGTATCTTTATGATATTCCTGAAATTGACGTGTTCATTGTGCCTTTGGGCAATCGACGTACAATGAAATTCATTGTGCCCAAGGCAATCGACGTACAATGAAATCAGGGTATTTTATGATATTCATGTAATCGACGTATTCATTGCGCCTTTAGGCAATCGACGTATAATGAAATTCATTATGCCTTGGGCAATCGACATACAATGAAAAAATCCATAAATCGACGTTCTCACTGTTCCGGACAGCGGGCTATGGTAAAATCGACGTGCCTCTGTTGGCAAAAATCGACGTGCCTCTGTTGGCAATCGAGCTTGATCAGCTCATTTTAAATGACGTTGGGGGTCTCCGGAGATTAAGTGTGAATGTGTAGATGGTGTATTGAAGTGTTCCTGCATAATTTTCCAACGTTGATGTTTGGGGTGTGGAACCCATTGATAAACTGTATGCTATAATATGGATTGCTTAAGATGTTATAAACATGTATATGTATTTCCTGAATTTTCTGGTTTAATTTTCTGAATTTTACTTTGCCTACCAAGTGTTTGTAGTATTTCCTGTGTGGCTGTTGCTTTCTTTGTGTGTTTGTATTGTGCTCAGGGACTTTGTGGTCTTCATCTAAGTTATTAGGACCAAAAAGCGGCGCCGTCTGTGGGAACTCGGAAGAAGAACGACGAGGCTGAACCATGGGTACCAAATACGACATTGAAAAGTTCTCCGGAAATAGTGATTTCGGGTTATGGAGAATCAAGATGGAAGCAATCTTGATACAGCTGGGATGTGCAGATGCTTTGAAGGGTGTGGCAAGAATTCCCTCCATGCTTTCTCAAAAGGAGAAGTATGATATGATAGACAAGGCAAGAAGTGTAATCATATTGTGTCTTGGTGATAAGGCACTAAGGGAGGTAGCAAGGGAGAAGACAGTTGCGGCAATATGGGTCAAATTGGAGTCCTTGTACATGACTAAGTCTCTAGCAAATAGGCTATTGTTGAAGCAACAACTATATTCTTTCAAGATGGTCGAGTAAAGAACGATATCGGAGCAACTCGCGGAGTTCAACAAGAGATTCTTGATGATCTGGAGAACATTGAGGTGAAACTTGATGATGAGGACAAGGCTTTGCTCTTAATCAATTCTCTACCAAAGTCTTTTGAGAATTTCAAAGATGTTATACTTTATGGCAAGGACCAAACCATTACTTTAGATGAGGTTCAAACTTCGGTTAGAACCAAGGAGCATCAAAAACAGTAGAAGCTTAGATTTGAAGATAATGGAGAGGGTTTGAATGTCTCAAAGGGCAGAAATGAGAAGAAAGGATCAAAGGGGAAGAAGTCCAAGGTGAAGTCAAGGTTTCAACCGAAGTCGAAGTCCAAATGTCACAATTGTGGCAAGGTCGGTCATTGGAGGAAGGATTGTCCTGACAACAAGGGCAAGGAGTCACGAAAGACTCATGACTCAGTGGATGTAGCGGTTGTTTCAGATGGCTATGAGAGTGCGGTAGTGTTGGTAGCATCTACCTCGGAAACGTAGAGGAATTGGGTTATGGATTCCAGATGTACATATCACATGTGTCCCTTGAAATACTACTTCGAGTCTTTGGAGCTCAAAGAAGGTGGAGTGGTGCTTCTAGGAAACAACAAATCGTGCAAAGTGCAAGGTATGGGTACTATCTGGTTGAAAATGTATGATAACCGTGAAATCCTTTTGCAAGACGTGAGGTATGTTCCAGAACTTAAGAGAAATATGTTATCTATAAGCATGTTTGATGTGTTAGGATATTCAACTAAAATTGAACATGGCATGATAAAGATTTCTAATGGTTCATTAATAGTTTCTAAGGGAACTAAGAGGAATGGAATGTATATTCTTGATGGTTCTACTGTTATTGCTCATGTATATATTGCTAGCCAAACTCTACATGATAAGAATATGTTATGGCACTTGAGACTAGGGAATGTTAGTGAAAAAGGTTTAGTTGAGCTAAGTAAACAAAACTTGCTAAATGGTGATAAATTGGATAAGCTGGAATTTTGTGATCATTGCATACTAGGTAAATCACATAGAGTGAAATTTGGTTCGGGTATGCATGTTTCTAGTAGACCTTTTGAGTATTTTCACTCGGATCTTTGGGGTCCTTCAAGAGTGGAAAACTCATGGAGGGGGTTCCTATTTTCTCACCATTATTGATGACTTTTCTAGAAGAGTGTGGATTTATATTTTAAAAAATAAATCTGAAACATTTGAAAAGTTTAAGGAATGGCACACTCTTGTAGAAAATCAGCTGGGAACTAAACTGAAAGTTTTAAGGACTGACAATGGCCTGGAGTTTGTTTCAGAGCTGTTTAATGAGTTTTGTAGGAAACAAGGCATTAAAAGGCATAAAACTATAGCACAAACACCTCAGCAGAATGGACTAGCCGAAAAGGATGAATAGGACTATTCTGGAGCGTGTGAGATGCATGCTTTTGGGAGCTGGGCTGCCCAAGAGCTTCTAGGGAGAAGCTGCAAGTACAGCAGTGTATTTGATTAACAGATGTCCTCGGCTATAGACTTCAAGACACCTATGGAATTGTGGAGTGGTAAACCGGTTGACTACTCTAACTTGAGGATATTCGGGGCTCTAGCGTTTGCTCATGTTTGGCATGACAAACTTGATGCTCGTGCAGTGAAATGTGTTTTCATTGGTTATCCAGAGGGTGTGAAGGGCTACAAGCTGTGGAGGTTGGAACCTGGGGAATCAAGGTGCTTCATTAGCAGAGATGTCACATTTGATAAGACTAGAATGGCTATGATGTGCAGAAACCTAGAAGAAAGCAACTCAGATATGGCAAAGGAGAATACTCAGTTTGAGGTGGAGTCTCCTACATGTGCTACTAGAGATGAGAGTCCTCAACCAACAGAGGTTGTAAATCAACAACCACCAGAGGAATCTGACTATCAGTTGACCAGAGATAGGGCTAGGAGGAATATTGTACCTCCTAGGAGATTTGGGTATGTGGACCTTATATGTTATGCTCTTATTGCGGCTGAAGAGATTCAAGACTCAGAACCAAGGAACTTCAAAGAGGCTATGGAAAGCAAGGAAGGTCAACATTGGTTGCAAGCAATCAACGAGGAAATGGAATCTTTGAACAAGAATCAAACCTGGACACTTGTGGATCTACCCAAGAATAAGAGGGTAGTGGGATGCAAGTGGATCTTCAAGAAAAGGGAAGGTATTCCAGGAGTTGAGAAGGCAAGGTACAAGGCAAGGCTTATGGCGAAAGGTTTTACACAAGTGGAGGGGATTGACTACAATGAGATCTTCTCACCTTTGGTAAAATATTGTTCTATAAGAATTTTGATGTCAATTGTCAATCAATATGATCTTGATTTGAAACAATTGGATATCAAGATAGCTTTTCTACATGGGAATCTAGAGGAGACTATCTACATGCAACAGCCGGAAGGGTTCGCAAAGGATGAGTCAAAGGTATGTCTCTTAAGAAAATCACTATATGGCTTAAAACAAAGTCCTAGACAGTGGTATAAAAAAATTGATGATTTTCTCTTGATATATGGATTTCTAAGGAGTAGTTATGACAGTTGTGTTTACATATTGAGAAGAGAAGAAAATTGTGTTCTTTTCTTGCTTCTATATGTGGATGATATTATTATAGCTAGCTCTAGCAAGGATGAGATTGTTATGCTCAAAGAGAGGTTGAATTCTGAATTTGAGATGAAGGATCTTGGAATTGCAAAGAGGATACTTGGGATGGATATTGTAAGGAACCGGAAAGAAGGGGAATTATTCTTATCTCAACATGGCTACTTGAGGAAGATTGTGGAACGATTTAGGATGCATGAATCCAAACCTATTAGCACACCTTTGGGTCGTACACAAAGCTTTAAATTACCCAAGCTCCTAGCATCGAAGAGGAAAGTAGTAAGATGAGTTCTATTCCATATGCAAGTGGAGTAGGAAGTGTCATCTGGTTTGTAGCAGACTAGATTTGGCGCATACGGTTAGCATTGTTAGTCGGTTCATGGCAAATCTGGGTCAAGCTCATTGGGAGGCCTTGAATTGGGTATTGAGGTATTTGAATGGTTCACGGAAATTTGGTTTGAGGTACAAGAAGACATCTCAAGGGGATGATGCACTTGTTGGGTATGTTGATTCGGACTATGCAGGGAATGTGGACACTAGGAAGTCATTATTTGGGTATGTGATTACTCTGTTTGGGACAGCTATTAGTTGGAAATCAACATTGCAACCTGTGGTAGCATTATCAACCACACAAGCCAAGTACATTGCACTTGCAGAAGGAGTAAAGGAAGCCATTTGGCTAAAAGGGATGATTGGTGAATTGGGGATTACGCAAGATTGTGTCCCGATCCATTGTGATAGTCAGAGTGCTATACATTTGGCAAATCATCAAGTTTACCATGAGAGGACCAAGCATATAGATATCAGGCTTCACTTCATTAGAGATGTGGAAGAATCTAAAGAGGTAAAGATTGAGAAAAAAGCTACGGAAGACAATCCAGCGGATATGTTCATTAAGTCATTGCCTAGATCAAAGTTCAAGACTTGCTTGGACTTGATCAACTTCTATGAAGCGTAAATCCCATAAGTGGGGGAGCAGCACTCACAGCACACTGGTGATTGGTTTTGGTCTCAAAGGTCTCTGATTTGGAGTCAAGGTGGAGAAATGTTGAAAGATGCCTCAAAATCAGCAAAGTTGGGTTTTCAGCAGGGATAATCGATTAAGGTGTCTGCATAATCGATTATGGGACTGGCAGAGAACTTGTAATCGATTACGTGCTATCGCAGAATCAGGGAACATGGATAGTGAAGGCATAATCGATTAGCATAATCGATTAGGAGGATTTCCAGAACAGACAAAGAGGTGGTAATCGATTACGGGGAATTCCAAAAACATGGAGCGCGGACCGAGAAGGCATAATCGATTATGGGAATTAAATAATCGATTATGGTGCGACTTAAAAGATGTTACAATCATATTTCTACATAACAAGAAGTTGTGTGATTTTGTGCAACATTCTAGGGTTCTTGGAGCTCTGATTTCGTTCAGATACATTGAGTGTATTCATTGTAATTGATTCATAGAGATTGAGAGAAAATCAAGTGAGAATAGATAGATCTTGGGTTTGTGTGAAAATAGAGAGATAAACTTGGGGTTTGTTCATGTTCTTGTGAACAGGGGAGTGACAAATTCAAGAAGTTCTCTATTGTAACCGTGATCATTGATTCTTAGTGGTGTTGCACTCTCTCGTGGATGTAGATCACATTGATCGAACCACGTAAATCTTGAGTGTACTTTCTTCTATCCCTTTCTTGTTTAATTTTCTGAATTTTACTTTGCCTACCAAGTGTTTGTAGTATTTCCTGTGTGGTTGTTGCTTTCTTTGTGTGTTTGTATTGTGCTCAGGGACTTTTTGGTCTTCATCTGAGTCATTAGGACCAACACAAACCAAGGCAAAAGCTTGAAAATGAGGTGTTGGAGGAGCATAGGAAGTGACTTTTGTTGGGTTGTTCTGTTTTTATCACCATTAAGGTAGGATATATATATATATATGAAAAAAAGAGAGTACAAAGTTCAATATTTTTTTTAAGTAAAGAAGGCATACAAAAGCATCACTATAACGACTGGAATCCCAACTAGGTTGTCACCCCAGCCATCACCAATCATTTGCAGCACACCTTAAATATATTAAAAAAGTGAAAACAATACAAAAAATGTGGGGGGGGGGGGGGGGGGGGCATAGACCTGACCCATGAGAAAAAGTCATCTAAACCTGTAACTTAATTTTTACATCAAAGATAATATTTATGAAAGTTACATCTAAAAGAATCCAGTTGTGTAGAGGAGCGATCCCAATTCTTGATAATCTGTGAGCTGAGGGAGCAACGACTGATCGGGCTTTTGTACCATAACATTGTGCTCTGCGTGGTGAGGGAGCAAGGCCTGATGGGGCTTTTCTAAGACTTTGTCATGTATACTTTTCCTCTTTTTCTGAGATCTGACGAAGGAAATATTTCTGCTCATGGTTAGCAATCTGACTTGGAGTTTTTGACGTAACACAATTACTCGAAATGCTTCTCCAATCTCCTCTGCCATATTTATCAAGTCCATCGAGAAATAACCTATCATACCATAACAGAAGTCAATGAATGCACTATAACAATGCAAACAATAAAGCCATTTCAAGAAAGGAGAAAAAAAGTTAAAATAGTAACGATATAAATAAAAGTCATGTAGCTAGTATTGTATCCCAAGAAGGCAACCTACTCGTGTTCCTCTTTGGCCCACCGCTCACTTCTCTTGCTCTGAACGGGAGGTGACGGTGTGTGTGGTGTTGGCGGTGCTGATGGCACCGACTGCCCTGGCTGCTGTGGCAATGCTAGCTGCATGACACGGTGCACCTCTGCAACAAGCAGTTCCACGTGATCGGAATGCGCCTGCAGTTGGACGAGACCTGACTGGATGGGGACGGTATCCCTTTTCAAGGTGTCGTTGGGCTGATGGTCCTCTGCAGGGAATACTGGCGGCACCGGCAGCACGAGCTGCATGGCAGGGACAAGGTGCATCTCCTGTGTTGGCAGGTCGTCGAGATCGAACAGGATGAGGAATGTGGTACCATTATTGTTGTAATAAGTCGCCAACATGTCAGAGCTCTGCTCCATATCGGCCTGGGACTAGGAGGGGGGGCCATCAATAAACATCTCTTCCAGCAACTCCTCATGCATGACAGTAGGGTGCAACTCCTCTTTCGCAGCAGCAACATGCATATGATGACCGTGCTCCATATTCATTCTTTCTTTATTGGAACTCACTCTTCTCCTTAATTTCACTCTCACTTTGATCAGATCACTCTCTCACTCTCAATCGCATGGACGTACACACAGATGGAGCTGGGGGCTTAGTTATATAACAGTTCCCAAGTCGGTTTATTTCAAAAATTTAGATAATCAAATTTTATCCCAACAAACTTTAACAACATTAGATACTCAATTCTGCTAGATAAATGGGGACAAAAATATTCAAACCAGTACTAACATTTCAAGTAACGAGTAATAACAGTGAGTGCATCATTCCCTCTCTTTCTCGCCCGCGCCAAAACAGGGTCCTTCCGCTTCGGTTCTTTTATATAGTCGTTAACTTCTTTTAGTTTTTTATGTCAATTTCGTTCTCTCTTTTTTTTAACAAAATATTTTTTATATTTCAAATATATATATATATATATATATATATATATATATATATATATACATGAGTTAAATGTAATATGAAATATGAAGGTGGAAAGCTCTTTCTTTTTCATAAACTTTGCACGTATTCTTTTACCCCGAAAATGGGGAAAAAATTAACATACTCTACCAAATAAAATATACCCCAATATGTGACATTAATAATCATATATCTAATTATATTAAAATTAGAATAAAGTTATTTTTATAAATAAAATTTAAAATAATAAATTATAATATATATTTTTATTTCATCTATGGTTAATCCTAAAGTTTTTATTTTCTCTCTCATTTACAATAATAGTAAAGTTTTTTATTTTCCCTTTCTCACCCAAGCTTATCTTTTTTCTCATCACTTATTTTTTTAAAATATTTTATTTCTCTATATAGTTATGCAGAAAATATGGGTATTCACTAATCGGTTTGTATCGATTTTAAACCAAAAAGTCATTCAATTCAAAATAAAGACAAGTTGCAGTTCGTTTTGTATTGGACTGATTCATATATCAAATCCGAACCAATACAATCCGACTAAAAGTGTTTGGATTGAATATATGATTTAGTTTTTAATTACACAATAATTAAAAATAAATATACCGATCTATATAACATTAACATATATAACATACGAAATATCTAAAATTAAAATATTACGGGCTAACAAGTATCAATTTTACATTTGAAATATTAAAAATAGGAAAAAAATACATCACATCAAACTTATAAGTATTATAAGAAAAAATCAACAAATGAAAAAATAATAATGTAAAAAGTAGAAAAACATATATTAAATCTGATCACTACTGAAAAATATGGAATAAACGATCATATATAACGTCTATTAAGTACAAAATGGACGTTAAAAAGGAGGCGGTAACAGAACTGTAAATAAGAGGTTCATTTAAATCATCTTTTACGTCAGTTTTACATACAACAGACGTTAAAAGTGATGAGTGTCACTTTTAACGTCTGTTGTTTAAAAAACAGACGTTAAAAGTGAATATTTTACGTTCGTTATTTCATCAACAGACGTTAAAGGTGATTTTGCTAATTTTTTCCAGTTAGTATACCCTCGAGCATTGCTTTCCTCAAAGTTTCAGTTTCACTTGCTTTTCTGTTTTATGTTTCTGTTCGATCCGTTCTGATTTTACTTTTGTGTTTCTATTTTGAATTTCATTGAAAACTAAAATATGTGAGAAGTAAAACTAAGTTGAATCAATAACCCAAACCGGATCTCATTGAAGTGAATCCATAATACAAGTTACAAGATACATTCAAAAATTTAAAATCCTATTAAGTTAAATTGAAAGGGTTTATGCCTAGCCTAAACATTTGTTGAGGCTTCGTTCCCTTCACATGTCGAGGGTGAGCAAGAGAGGAGTCGAGCGGCTGAGTTTTCCAAAGCAATTGAGCAAGGGTGCACTCGATCTGTTTCGGTAATGGTTCTGGAACAGTCACTTGCTGTCAAAGCTAAGGTTTTGGAACTCTAGCAGCCGATTCTCCGGAAGGATGATAAGGTGAGCAACTCACATTATGTGATTTACTCAACCTTATCACCCATGTTATGTGATTTACACAACCTCGGAAGTTGTTTGACCATTAAGACATAAACCTTTGAGTCTAGGAATAGGAAGAAAGAATAATGATCTCTATGGTAGAGCCATATTGTGAAGCAGAAAAATAAAAGGGATGAAGCCTTTGCAGAAATTCATTATAAAAAGAAAGAGGATGAAGTTATATGGTGGAGTCATATTTTGGTCATGAAAGGAAGGAAGCTATTTATAAGGGTAGCAAGGGATAAAGTTACAAGGCATGGTAACTTGATAAAAAAATTAATTGTTCATTAAGATGATTAAGTTACAAGGCGCATGGGAAGTAGGTAGTCAAATAAAGTAACAAATGCACAGTTGTATAAACGTGCAGAAATGAATAAACAGAATTTTTTTAAAAAAATTACTTTTAATGTCGTTAAATAGAAAGTAGACGTTAAAAAGGAGGCGGTGACAAATAGATCACCTTTAACGCCTGTTATTTATACAACAGACCTAAAAATGCACTTTAATGTCTGTTGTTTTAAAAATAGACATTAAAGGTGATTTGAATTTTTTTTAGTAAGTTACCCGTGTGCATTCCCTTCTTCCACTTTCACTCCCTGCCTCTGTTCTCTGCCCTAACACATTCTCTCCACCGCAACCACCGCGAGGTCCTCTCCACCACCGCGAGGTACAACGTCTTTGCCCTACCTCTTTCTCATTCTCTGAACTTCGCACTCTTTCTAAACATTTCGTGCCATAACTCTCTCCGTCCCTCACACTCTCAGCCACCACAACGAGCTCCTCTCCACCACCACCGAGACGACGCACCGCCACCCCGGTAGCACCACCACTGAGCCCTAACTCTCTCCTTCCCCTCTATGTGAACGCAGGTAACGCCTAAACCCTCAAGGTCTTTGGTGGTCTTCTTTTTAGGGAATTCAGTTTCTGTTACTGTTATTGCCTATGGTTCATTCATTTTTTTCTGTATCTATAGTATGAAATGTTGTTATCCTGTTAGAACGAATCAAGCTGGATGGATTTTGGTTATTCTTCATTCAATTCATTGAAAGTATTTTAAGACCCTCCTAGCATGTTTATGCATGAAATAAATGACTGAATGTGTTTGATTTGTTGGAGTTACTTGGTGGTCTTGTTTCAAGATTCACAAGCCAAAGTTTTGTTAATTTCTTAGAAAGGAAGTTGGACTAATTACATAACAGATTTGGTAGCTACTATGTACTGTTATTGCAATTGTGTTTAGCATATTTGGTTCCTTGACGTAGGAGAAGAGGGAGAGAGTGTAGTAGTGTATATATATGGTTGTTAGGTTTTCAAATACTAGTGCGCTTTTCCAATCTCCCATATTGTGCTTGTATTGGATATATGTGTGTATATCTACAAAACCTATCTAGCTATGGATCGTAGTTAGATGGTTTGTAAAAGCACAAGCGATGAGTATCTGAAAGGAGTGGATGAGTTTATAGAATTTGCTCAAATGAATGATCCTAATAGTAAAGGAATGTTCTGTTGTCCTTGTGTCAAATGTTTGAATACAAGGAATGTGCGGTCAAGGATATATGTACTCATCTTATTTGTTTTGGGATTTACTTGAATTATACAAGATGGATATGGCATGGTGATGTGTTGTTAAATAATAAGCCAAGTGTCTCCCAATGTGAGGACGTTGACGTAGATATGGAGGATGATCGAGTAAAGGACATGATCCGTGATATTGGACAAGAATATTTTCAACGAGCACAAGTTTATGAAATATTGTGTAGTGATTCGGATAAGCCTTTGTATCCAGGGTGTACTACTCATACACAGTTGTCGGCGGTGTTAAAATTGGTTTGTACGAAGGCGAGAAATGGTTGGAGTGATAAAAGCTTCACTGAATTGCTTGAATTGTTGAAAGACTTGCTTCAAGAGGGCAACACATTCCCTGACCATAACTATGAGGCGAAGAAGGTATTGTGTCCGATGGGTATGGAGTATAAGAAGATACGTGCATGCCCCAATGATTGCATATTGTACACGGGATATTATGAAGAGATGCATGATTTCCCCAAGTGTGGGTTATCACGGTACAAAGTGAAGGATGGTGATGATCTTGATGATTCTAGTTGTGATGTGAAAAAAAAAGGGTCCTCCTACGAAGGTGTTGTGGTATCTTCCAATAATTCCAAGGTTCAAGCGATTGTTTGCTAATGTAAAAGACGCAAAGAACCTTAGATGGCATGATGATGAGAGGAAACGTGATGGACAAGTTCGCCATCCGACTGATTCTGTGCAATGGAAGAAGATTGATACTTTGTTTCCGGATTTCGTCAATGAGCCAAGAAACCTTAGGCTTAGACTTGCTACGGATGGAATGAATCCATATGGTAACTTAAGTAGTATTCATAGTTCATGACCTGTTCTCAGGATAATTTACAACGTACCTCCTTGGTTGTGCATGAAGCGCAAATACATGATGTTATCTATGATGATTTCGGGCCCAAAGCAACCGGGAAATGACTTAGATGTTTATCTAAGTCCTTTGATTGAAGACTTGAAAAAGATGTGGGTGGAAGGTGTTGATGTAGTTGATGGGTATTCTCATGATACTTTCAAGCTGCGTGCCATGTTAATTTGCACCATCAATGACTTTCCAACATACGGGAACTTGTCCGGGTATAGTGTTAAGGGGCATAAAGCATGCCCTATATGTGAATAAGGCACATGCTTCACCCAGTTGCATCATGGAAGGAAGACGGTTTACCTTGGGCATTAGATATTTCTTAAACGTGATCACCCATATCGTAAGATGAAAAAAGCTTTTAACGGATGCCAATAGAGTGAAAATGGTCAGACAGCCTTAAATGGAGAGCACGCTTATCAACAGGTGAAGCACATCAATGTTATCTTCGGCAAGGCCAAAAATAAGGCTAAGGCTAGTGAGAAAAACATATATAAGAAGAGGTTGACATTCTTTGATCTCCCATACTGGTGCAAGCTTGATGTCAGACACTGTATTGATATGATGCATGTGGAGAAAAATGTGTGTCATAGTGTAATCGGAACGCTTCTTGGTCGCGCTGTCGCCACGCACCAAAAAGAACGAGCGTTTACAAAATAATGTAGTATAGAGCGACAACTCGGATCGTCTCTCAAGGACTCTTTAGTTGTTGTTATTATTAACAGAAAAAGTTAAAAAAAGTCAGAATTGGGGGTTTTGGATTTGAAATTAAATAAAGAAAACAAAACAAAACAAAGCAAGAAAACAGAGCAGTTACCAAATAAGCTAAGCGATTAACCTACTGTTCTCGGTTTCCCAACTATCATCGGTTCATGCAACCCTAAGCAGATTCTAATCCCCTCCCGGTTGTAGCAATAATTCACAAGCGGAACCACTACTACGGATATATGTCCCTATTCCCGAATTAAGCAAACGGGGTTAAGCCCTTCGTGAACTAAGCGAACACGAAACGAACACACGCGAATTAAGCAAACGCGATTAATTATAGGAACATGATATCACCGAGATAAACCAACACAACACAATATACTCCTGAATTAAGCAAACAGAAATATAAAGCATGGCATTGAAAAGAGAAAAGGAAATGAAACAGATTACAGAAACCTCAAGTCTTAACAGAAACCAATCACAGTAGATTAATCTAGGAGATTAATTCTCCATTACAGACATAAGCAGAAAAGAAAAGAAAAGGAAAATAAACTATTGAAACTACCACTACTCCTACTAACTCCTACTGACTCCTACTTATACAAATTCTCTCAAGACCTCTCAATATCTGAATACTCCTTTAATTCACTTCAACCTCTGCCTCTTAGCTTTCCAAAGCCACTTAATTTGCTTAATTATGAGTTAAGACGAGGGAGTTATGTCTACATTCAATTCATAGGGCAGCTGAAACGCCTCTGACTTCTCATGGATTAAAGCCCTTCAAAACGGCTCCGTTTGGAATAATGGTCTTCATGAGAGTTAAACCTCTTTGTTTGATCTTTCATTTGCCACCGGTTTCAGTTCAAACCGACATCTACAGCCCAAGTTATGGCCCAATCTTCATGACCAGTTCAGGTTCCAGTGACAGCAATTATATTCTGACTTCCGGACTCGCGAGGCGAATGGATGCTCGCGAGGCGAACGCTTCAACTTCAAAACTGCCACAGCCGTGATCTTCAACACGGGTAAACCGTGATCGTCTCTGACTTTTCAGGGCTGGGTGACTCGCGACGCGAGATATCCTTCGCGGGGCGAACCAGAATTATTTCCTATTTATTAACCTGAAAATAAGAAAATAACATAAGTGATTTATTTAACTCCAAATCAACTAAATTAACCTAAAAACACTTTACAGACTCAAAATCTTACTTAAGGACAATCAAGTCTAATTTGGGTGAAAATGATATAAAATAAGCACAAAGCCAAGGTCTTTACTAGTTATAAAACCAGTCAAACAGAGGCTCATCAAAATACCCCAAACTTAAACTTTGCTTGTCCCCAAGCAAACTAAAACTCAAAAACTTAAAAAGACTCAAGACCTGGCAAGCTTAAGAATTCAATCAACTTTCACACAGATTTCAAGCAATTTATCAAAATATTTTTCAATGTTCCCCCTTTCAAACAAAGCAATCCCCACATTCATTTATTCCAAACAATTGAGAGTTTCATAATTCAAACATTCATTAATCAAAGCAGGGGATCTAAGTTACACACAAGAGGGAGATCACCAAATTCAAACAACCGCCTTCCTCACAAGGGAAATTTATGTTTCACTCAATCGCTCAGTTTGTGTCAGGCTATCAACATTTCACTCAGTTTTCACTTTTAAGAGCACTTCCCATAAATTTGATTTTCATCTCTAAATAGTTCCCACAGAAAATATGCAAGCAACATCAGAAGGTCTTTTATGGGTTGTAATGGGGCCTGGCTAAGGGTAGGATATACAAAAGGGACTAGGCTGAAGACCCTAGGAACTAAGAGAGCATGAACACTTTTTTACACTTCGAATTTAAACTCAAGTTCCTTTTCTCATTTTTCATTTCACTTTGGGTGACTACAACCTTTTTATTTCTTTTTGGCATTTTTTTTTTGCACTTTTAAATTTTTTTCTTCTTTTTTTCTTCTTTTTTTTTCTATATTTTTTTTTCACAATTTTTTTTTCCAATCCCAAACAACATATTACACCTTGCAGCCACCCCAAACTTTAGTTTCTTGCACCCATTCTAAGATTACATGCTCTCCTAATCCTAAGATCGGGTTAACATGGTTTTCCAGATTTTTGGGCTTATAACATTAGGTTATCAAGAATTAATAGGCTAATAGGCTCAATGGGATAACTAGGGAACATGCATTAGGAATTGTTATTTTTTAGGCCAAGTAGCTATTTACAAAGAAAATGCCTAAATCATCTGAAGCAAACATATAATAATGCAAACCAAAAAGAGATTCAAGCAAATTCAGGAAAGTGCAATCAAAAGTGATTTTCTCATAGTTTAAAACATGTTGGAGGCTCAAAACCTCACCTGGACATTTATGCAAATTGTTTAACTGAGATTCTATCCCTAGTGTGTGCTTCATATCACCCCAAACTTATCATAAATCATGCCATCATAATAAAATCTCAAAGTTCAGTTTTCAATCATATGGGGATCAAATTTCAAAAAAAAAAAAAAAAAAAAAAATTTCAAGTCCTAGGGGGGAAACAATCAATTAACATGCAATCCATTTATGCAAATATTAATCAAATCCAATAAACTTGCCATAACCAAGACACAAACACAACTCCTGAGCTTCTCAAATTATTCAGGAGCATTATTGACAATAAAACAGAAATAAAATAAGGAAAAGAAAATTAAAAAGAAGAAAGGTAAAGAAAACTCATTGAAGGGCGGTTCCCGCCAGATCCCACCGCTTGTAGCATAAGTCCCACATGGTAGCCAAAGGGTGGTAGTTCATTCCATGCTTCCCTAACTTGCAGCCTTTATACGGAAGTGGGTGCTTGACAATCATAGTAACCTCGCCCAGTGCGGCGGACTTCTCTCTACCTCTCGGGTCACAGATGACCTCCTTCTCAACAAAGTCTCCCCAATAGAAGTGGGTTTCAACCTCTTGGACTGGCCATGGTGCAAGATCCAAGGGTGCAAAATCCATCACTAGTGGCTCCTCAGGAGGAGGTGGCAAACAGTTAGAAAGTGTTACTAGTGCTGCTTCAACTTCTGCAAGGTCTTCATTCACTGCATTAACAAATGTATCACCTGCTATACACGCAGAAATTTCAGCACACACCACACAAAGGTTAGAGTTAGCAGTGTCAGTACATAAATCACAATAAAATGAATCAGAAAAAGTTAGAATGTCTGGAAATTCTTCAATTAATTCATCCACCCCATTACTCTCAACACATGCATTTGATTCAATTGCATCATCTACTCCCAAAGGTTCTTCATCATCCTCAGGCACAGTGGAGCAGATGTCCTCCTGATCCTCCTGATCCTCATTTTCGTTGTTTCCTTTCAAGTATAAACCTGCATAACAGTGTATACACAAAGCAGCAGTGCCATCACAATAACATGCATTAGGATCAGGGGATTCAACACTAAATTCATCATCAACAGAAGTATTATCAGAATCATAATCAGAAGTATTTTCAAAAATAACTGGTGACTCTGTATGATCTTCAAGGGGCTGTGGAGTTAGCATTGCAGCCGAGTTGGCGGTAACTTGATCAATTAGAGCCCACAACTTCCGAGATTCAGCTTGGTCCCTCTGGTGGGCTTCAAGATTACTTGCCTCCATTGCCTCCATCCTCTGTTGAAATTCAAGATTGTATGCCATCCGTTGATTGTTCTCTTCCATTTGTTGTAGCATTAAAGCAATCTCATCCAAGGTGCTCTGTGAAGATTCGGAAGGTGCAGAGGTGGTCACTTGGCTAGGATAGTATGGTGGTGGCTCATTAAAACTAGGATAATACATGCAAGGTGGTTCATAATAAACATTAGGCAAATATCCATACATGTAATTATCCATGGCAATCAAACATCCAGACAAAGCAGACAGAACTAATTAGCAAAGAAATTTTTTTTATTTTTTAATTTTTTTTTAAATTATTTTCTGCTAATAACAACAAACAAGAGTCCCCGGTAACGGCGCCAATTTTTGGTCGCATTGCCGCCACGCACCAAAAAGAACGAGCGTTTACAAAATAATGTAGTATAGAGCGACAACTCGGATCGTCTCTCAAGGACTCTTTAGTTGTTGTTATTATTGTGAGAAAAAGTTAAAAAAGTCAGAATTGGGGGTTTTGGATTTGAAATTAAATAAAGAAAACAAAACAAAACAAAGCAAGAAAAACAGAGCAGTTACCAAATAAGCTAAGCGATTAACCCTCTGTTCTCGGTTTCCCAACTATCATCGGTTCATGCAACCCTAAGCAGATTCTAATCCCCTCCCGGTTGTAGCAATAATTCACAAGCGGAACCACTACTACGGATATATGTCCCTATTCCCGAATTAAGCAAACGGGGTTAAGCCCTTCGTGAACTAAGCGAACACGAAACGAACACACGCGAATTAAGCAAACGCGATTAATTATAGGAACATGATATCACCGAGATAAACCAACACAACACAATATACTCCTGAATTAAGCAAACAGAAATATAAAGCATGGCATTGAAAAGAGAAAAGGAAATGAAACAGGATTACAGAAACCTCAAGTCTTAACAGAAACCAATCACAGGAGCTTACTCTAGGAGATTAATTCTCCATTACAGACATAAGCAGAAAAGAAAAGAAAAGGAAAATAAACTATTGAAACTACCACTACTCCTACTAACTCCTACTGACTCCTACTTATACAAATTCTCTCAAGACCTCTCAATATCTGAATACTCCTTTAATTCACTTCAACCTCTGCCTCTTAGCTTTCCAAAGCCACTTAATTTGCTTAATTATGAGTTAAGACGAGGGAGTTATGTCTACATTCAATTCATAGGGCAGCTGAAACGCCTCTGACTTCTCATGGATTAAAGCCCTTCAAAACGGCTCCGTTTGGAATAATGGTCTTCATGAGAGTTAAACCTCTTTGTTTGATCTTTCATTTGCCACCGGTTTCAGTTCAAACCGACATCTACAGCCCAAGTTATGGCCCAATCTTCATGACCAGTTCAGGTTCCAGTGACAGCAATTATATTCTGACTTCCGGACTCGCGAGGCGAATGGATGCTCGCGAGGCGAACGCTTCAACTTCAAAACTGCCACAGCCGTGATCTTCAACACGGGTAAACCGTGATCGTCTCTGACTTTTCAGGGCTGGGTGACTCGCGACGCGAGATATCCTTCGCGGGGCGAACCAGAATTATTTCCTATTTATTAACCTGAAAATAAGAAAATAACATAAGTGATTTATTTAACTCCAAATCAACTAAATTAACCTAAAAACACTTTACAGACTCAAAATCTTACTTAAGGACAATCAAGTCTAATTTGGGTGAAAATGATATAAAATAAGCACAAAGCCAAGGTCTTTACTAGTTATAAAACCAGTCAAACAGAGGCTCATCAAAATACCCCAAACTTAAACTTTGCTTGTCCCCAAGCAAACTAAAACTCAAAAACTTAAAAAGACTCAAGACCTGGCAAGCTTAAGAATTCAATCAACTTTCACACAGATTTCAAGCAATTTATCAAAATATTTTTCAATGTTCCCCCTTTCAAACAAAGCAATCCCCACATTCATTTATTCCAAACAATTGAGAGTTTCATAATTCAAACATTCATTAATCAAAGCAGGGGATCTAAGTTACACACAAGAGGGAGATCACCAAATTCAAACAACCGCCTTCCTCACAAGGGAAATTTATGTTTCACTCAATCGCTCAGTTTGTGTCAGGCTATCAACATTTCACTCAGTTTTCACTTTTAAGAGCACTTCCCATAAATTTGATTTTCATCTCTAAATAGTTCCCACAGAAAATATGCAAGCAACATCAGAAGGTCTTTTATGGGTTGTAATGGGGCCTGGCTAAGGGTAGGATATACAAAAGGGACTAGGCTGAAGACCCTAGGAACTAAGAGAGCATGAACACTTTTTTACACTTCGAATTTAAACTCAAGTTCCTTTTCTCATTTTTCATTTCACTTTGGGTGACTACAACCTTTTTATTTCTTTTTGGCATTTTTTTTTTGCACTTTTAAATTTTTTTCTTCTTTTTTTTTCTTTTTTTTTCTATATTTTTTTTTCACAATTTTTTTTTCCAATCCCAAACAACATATTACACCTTGCAGCCACCCCAAACTTTAGTTTCTTGCACCCATTCTAAGATTACATGCTCTCCTAATCCTAAGATCGGGTTAACATGGTTTTCCAGATTTTTGGGCTTATAACATTAGGTTATCAAGAATTAATAGGCTAATAGGCTCAATGGGATAACTAGGGAACATGCATTAGGAATTGTTATTTTTTAGGCCAAGTAGCTATTTACAAAGAAAATGCCTAAATCATCTGAAGCAAACATATAATAATGCAAACCAAAAAGAGATTCAAGCAAATTCAGGAAAGTGCAATCAAAAGTGATTTTCTCATAGTTTAAAACATGTTGGAGGCTCAAAACCTCACCTGGACATTTATGCAAATTGTTTAACTGAGATTCTATCCCTAGTGTGTGCTTCATATCACCCCAAACTTATCATAAATCATGCCATCATAATAAAATCTCAAAGTTCAGTTTTCAATCATATGGGGATCAAATTTCAAAAAAAAAAAAAAAAAAAAAAAAATTTCAAGTCCTAGGGGGGAAACAATCAATTAACATGCAATCCATTTATGCAAATATTAATCAAATCCAATAAACTTGCCATAACCAAGACACAAACACAACTCCTGAGCTTCTCAAATTATTCAGGAGCATTATTGACAATAAAACAGAAATAAAATAAGGAAAAGAAAATTAAAAAGAAGAAAGGTAAAGAAAACTCATTGAAGGGCGGTTCCGCCAGGATCCCACTGCTTGTAGCATAAGTCCCACATGGTAGCCAAAGGGTGGTAGTTCATTCCATGCTTCCCTAACTTGCAGCCTTTATACGGAAGTGGGTGCTTGACAATCATAGTAACCTCGCCCAGTGCGGCGGACTTCTCTCTACCTCTCGGGTCACAGATGACCTCCTTCTCAACAAAGTCTCCCCAATAGAAGTGGGTTTCAACCTCTTGGACTGGCCATGGTGCAAGATCCAAGGGTGCAAAATCCATCACTAGTGGCTCCTCAGGAGGAGGTGGCAAACAGTTAGAAAGTGTTACTAGTGCTGCTTCAACTTCTGCAAGGTCTTCATTCACTGCATTAACAAATGTATCACCTGCTATACACGCAGAAATTTCAGCACACACCACACAAAGGTTAGAGTTAGCAGTGTCAGTACATAAATCACAATAAAATGAATCAGAAAAAGTTAGAATGTCTGGAAATTCTTCAATTAATTCATCCACCCCATTACTCTCAACACATGCATTTGATTCAATTGCATCATCTACTCCCAAAGGTTCTTCATCATCCTCAGGCACAGTGGAGCAGATGTCCTCCTGATCCTCCTGATCCTCATTTTCGTTGTTTCCTTTCAAGTATAAACCTGCATAACAGTGTATACACAAAGCAGCAGTGCCATCACAATAACATGCATTAGGATCAGGGGATTCAACACTAAATTCTTCATCAACAGAAGTATTATCGTAATAATAATCAGAAGTATTTTCAAAAATAACTGGTGACTCTGTATGATCTTCAAGGGGCTGTGGAGTTAGCATTGCAGCCGAGTTGGCGGTAACTTGATCAATTAGAGCCCACAACTTCCGAGATTCAGCTTGGTCCCTCTGGTGGGCTTCAAGATTACTTGCCTCCATTGCCTCCATCCTCTGTTGAAATTCAAGATTGTATGCCATCCGTTGATTGTTCTCTTCCATTTGTTGTAGCATTAAAGCAATCTCATCCAAGGTGCTCTGTGAAGATTCGGAAGGTGCAGAGGTGGTCACTTGGCTAGGATAGTATGGTGGTGGCTCATTAAAACTAGGATAATACATGCAAGGTGGTTCATAATAAACATTAGGCAAATATCCATACATGTAATTATCCATGGCAATCAAACATCCAGACAAAGCAGACAGAACTAATTAGCAAAGAAATTTTTTTTATTTTTTTTTTAAATTATTTTCTGCTAATAACAACAAACAAGAGTCCCCGGCAACGGCGCCAATTTTTGGTCGCGCTGTCGCCACGCACCAAAAAGAACGAGCGTTTACAAAATAATGTAGTATAGAGCGACAACTCGGATCGTCTCTCAAGGACTCTTTAGTTGTTGTTATTATTAACAGAAAAAGTTAAAAAAAGTCAGAATTGGGGGTTTTGGATTTGAAATTAAATAAAGAAAACAAAACAAAACAAAGCAAGAAAAACAGAGCAGTTACCAAATAAGCTAAGCGATTAACCCATCTGTTCTCGGTTTCCCAACTATCATCGGTTCATGCAACCCTAAGCGATTCTAATCCCCTCCCGTTTGTAGCAATAATTCACAAGCGGAACCACTACTACGGATATATGTCCCTATTCCCGAATTAAGCAAACGGGGTTAAGCCCTTCGTGAACTAAGCGAACACGAAACGAACACACGCGAATTAAGCAAACGCGATTAATTATAGGAACATGATATCACCGAGATAAACCAACACAACACAATATACTCCTGAATTAAGCAAACAGAAATATAAAGCATGGCATTGAAAAGAGAAAAGGAAATGAAACAGGATTACGAAACCTCAAGTCTTAACAGAAACCAATCACAGTAGATTAATCTAGGAGATTAATTCTCCATTCCAGACATAAGCAGAAAAGAAAAGAAAAGGAAAATAAACTATTGAAACTACCACTACTCCTACTAACTCCTACTGACTCCTACTTATACAAATTCTCTCAAGACCTCTCAATATCTGAATACTCCTTTAATTCACTTCAACCTCTGCCTCTTAGCTTTCCAAAGCCACTTAATTTGCTTAATTATGAGTTAAGACGAGGGAGTTATGTCTACATTCAATTCATAGGGCAGCTGAAACGCCTCTGACTTCTCATGGATTAAAGCCCTTCAAAACGGCTCCGTTTGGAATAATGGTCTTCATGAGAGTTAAACCTCTTTGTTTGATCTTTCATTTGCCACCGGTTTCAGTTCAAACCGACATCTACAGCCCAAGTTATGGCCCAATCTTCATGACCAGTTCAGGTTCCGGTGGCAGCAATTATATTCTGACTTCCGGACTCGCGAGGCGAATGGATGCTCGCGAGGCGAACGCTTCAACTTCAAAACTGCCACAGCCGTGATCTTCAACACGGGTAAACCGTGATCGTCTCTGACTTTTCAGGGCTGGGTGACTCGCGACGCGAGATATCCTTCAGCGGGCGAACAGCAATTATTTCCTATTTATTAACCTGAAAATAAGAAAATAACATAAGTGATTTATTTAACTCCAAATCAACTAAATTAACCTAAAAACACTTTACAGACTCAAAATCTTACTTAAGGACAATCAAGTCTAATTTGGGTGAAAATGATATAAAATAAGCACAAAGCCAAGGTCTTTACTAGTTATAAAACCAAATCAAACAGAGGCTCATCAAAATACCCCAAACTTAAACTTTGCTTGTCCCCAAGCAAACTAAAACTCAAAAACTTAAAAAGACTCAAGACCTGGCAAGCTTAAGAATTCAATCAACTTTCACACAGATTTCAAGCAATTTATCAAAATATTTTTCAATGTTCCCCCTTTCAAACAAAGCAATCCCCACATTCATTTATTCCAAACAATTGAGAGTTTCATAATTCAAACATTCATTAATCAAAGCAGGGGATCTAAGTTACACACAAGAGGGAGATCACCAAATTCAAACAACCGCCTTCCTCACAAGGGAAATTTATGTTTCACTCAATCGCTCAGTTTGTGTCAGGCTATCAACATTTCACTCAGTTTTCACTTTTAAGAGCACTTCCCATAAATTTGATTTTCATCTCTAAATAGTTCCCACAGAAAAATATGCAAGCAACATCGGAAGGTCTTTTATGGGTTGTAATGGGGCCTGGCTAAGGGTAGGATATACAAAGGGACTAGGTCAAGACCCTAGGAACTAAGAGAGCATGAACACTTTTTTACACTTCGAATTTAAACTCAAGTTCCTTTTCTCATTTTTCATTTCACTTTGGGTGACTACAACCTTTTTATTTCTTTTTGGCATTTTTTTTTTGCACTTTTAAATTTTTTTCTTCTTTTTTTTTCTTTTTTTTTCTATATTTTTTTTTCACAATTTTTTTTTCCAATCCCAAACAACATATTACACCTTGCAGCCACCCCAAACTTTAGTTTCTTGCACCCATTCTAAGATTACATGCTCTCCTAATCCTAAGATCGGGTTAACATGGTTTTCCAGATTTTTGGGCTTATAACATTAGGTTATCAAGAATTAATAGGCTAATAGGCTCAATGGGATAACTAGGGAACATGCATTAGGAATTGTTATTTTTTAGGCCAAGTAGCTATTTACAAAGAAAATGCCTAAATCATCTGAAGCAAACATATAATAATGCAAACCAAAAAGAGATTCAAGCAAATTCAGGAAAGTGCAATCAAAAGTGATTTTCTCATAGTTTAAAACATGTTGGAGGCTCAAAACCTCACCTGGACATTTATGCAAATTGTTTAACTGAGATTCTATCCCTAGTGTGTGCTTCATATCACCCCAAACTTATCATAAATCATGCCATCATAATAAAATCTCAAAGTTCAGTTTTCAATCATATGGGGATCAAATTTCAAAAAAAAAAAAAAAAAAAAAAAAATTTCAAGTCCTAGGGGGGAAACAATCAATTAACATGCAATCCATTTATGCAAATATTAATCAAATCCAATAAACTTGCCATAACCAAGACACAAACACAACTCCTGAGCTTCTCAAATTATTCAGGAGCATTATTGACAATAAAACAGAAATAAAATAAGGAAAAGAAAATTAAAAAGAAGAAAGGTAAAGAAAACTCATTGAAGGGCGGTTCCGCCAGGATCCCACTGCTTGTAGCATAAGTCCCACATGGTAGCCAAAGGGTGGTAGTTCATTCCATGCTTCCCTAACTTGCAGCCTTTATACGGAAGTGGGTGCTTGACAATCATAGTAACCTCGCCCAGTGCGGCGGACTTCTCTCTACCTCTCGGGTCACAGATGACCTCCTTCTCAACAAAGTCTCCCCAATAGAAGTGGGTTTCAACCTCTTGGACTGGCCATGGTGCAAGATCCAAGGGTGCAAAATCCATCACTAGTGGCTCCTCAGGAGGAGGTGGCAAACAGTTAGAAAGTGTTACTAGTGCTTTGCTTCAACTACGCAAGGTCTTCATTCACTGCATTAACAAATGTATCACCTGCTATACACGCAGAAATTTCAGCACACACCACACAAAGGTTAGAGTTAGCAGTGTCAGTACATAAATCACAATAAAATGAATCAGAAAAAGTTAGAATGTCTGGAAATTCTTCAATTAATTCATCCACCCCATTACTCTCAACACATGCATTTGATTCAATTGCATCATCTACTCCCAAAGGTTCTTCATCATCCTCGAGCACAAAGGTGGAGCAGATGTCCTCCCGATCCTCCCGATCCTCATTTTCGTTGTTTCCTTTCAAGTATAAACCTGCATAACAGTGTATACACAAAGCAGAAAGTGCCATCACAATAACATGCATTAGGATCGGGGATTCAACACTAAATTCATCATCAATGAAGTATTATCAGAATCATAATCAGAAGTATTTTCAAAAATAACTGGTGACTCTGTATGATCTTCAAGGGGCTGTGGAGTTAGCATTGCAGCCGAGTTGGCGGTAACTTGATCAATTAGAGCCCACAACTTCCGAGATTCAGCTTGGTCCCTCTGGTGGGCTTCAAGATTACTTGCCTCCATTGCCTCCATCCTCTGTTGAAATTCAAGATTGTATGCCATCCGTTGATTGTTCTCTTCCATTTGTTGTAGCATTAAAGCAATCTCATCCAAGGTGCTCTGTGAAGATTCGGAAGGTGCAGAGGTGGTCACTTGGCTAGGATAGTATGGTGGTGGCTCATTAAAACTAGGATAATACATGCAAGGTGGTTCATAATAAACATTAGGCAAATATCCATACATGTAATTATCCATGGCAATCAAACATCCAGACAAAGCAGACAGAACTAATTAGCAAAGAAATTTTTTTTATTTTTTTTTTAAATTATTTTCTGCTAATAACAACAAACAAGAGTCCCCGGCAACGGCGCCAATTTTTGGTCGCGCTGTCGCCACGCACCAAAAAGAACGAGCGTTTACAAAATAATGTAGTATAGAGCGACAACTCGGATCGTCTCTCAAGGACTCTTTAGTTGTTGTTATTATTAACAGAAAAAGTTAAAAAAAAGTCAGAATTGGGGGTTTTGGATTTGAAATTAAATAAAGAAAACAAAACAAAACAAAGCAAGAAAACAGAGCAGTTACCAAATAAGCTAAGCGATTAACCTACTGTTCTCGGTTTCCCAACTATCATCGGTTCATGCAACCCTAAGCAGATTCTAATCCCCTCCCGGTTGTAGCAATAATTCACAAGCGGAACCACTACTACGGATATATGTCCCTATTCCCGAATTAAGCAAACGGGGTTAAGCCCTTCGTGAACTAAGCGAACACGAAACGAACACACGCGAATTAAGCAAACGCGATTAATTATAGGAACATGATATCACCGAGATAAACCAACACAACACAATATACTCCTGAATTAAGCAAACAGAAATATAAAGCATGGCATTGAAAAGAGAAAAGGAAATGAAACAGGATTACAGAAACCTCAAGTCTTAACAGAAACCAATCACAGTAGATTAATCTAGGAGATTAATTCTCCATTACAGACATAAGCAGAAAAGAAAAGAAAAGGAAAATAAACTATTGAAACTACCACTACTCCTACTAACTCCTACTGACTCCTACTTATACAAATTCTCTCAAGACCTCTCAATATCTGAATACTCCTTTAATTCACTTCAACCTCTGCCTCTTAGCTTTCCAAAGCCACTTAATTTGCTTAATTATGAGTTAAGACGAGGGAGTTATGTCTACATTCAATTCATAGGGCAGCTGAAACGCCTCTGACTTCTCATGGATTAAAGCCCTTCAAAACGGCTCCGTTTGGAATAATGGTCTTCATGAGAGTTAAACCTCTTTGTTTGATCTTTCATTTGCCACCGGTTTCAGTTCAAACCGACATCTACAGCCCAAGTTATGGCCCAATCTTCATGACCAGTTCAGGTTCCAGTGACAGCAATTATATTCGACTTCGGACTCGCGAGGCGAATGGATGCTCGCGAGGCGAACGCTTCAACTTCAAAACTGCCACAGCCGTGATCTTCAACACGGGTAAACCGTGATCGTCTCTGACTTTTCAGGGCTGGGTGACTCGCGACGCGAGATATCCTTCGCGGGGCGAACCAGAATTATTTCCTATTTATTAACCTGAAAATAAGAAAATAACATAAGTGATTTATTTAACTCCAAATCAACTAAATTAACCTAAAAACACTTTACAGACTCAAAATCTTACTTAAGGACAATCAAGTCTAATTTGGGTGAAAATGATATAAAATAAGCACAAAGCCAAGGTCTTTACTAGTTATAAAACCAGTCAAACAGAGGCTCATCACTTCTCAACATTCAGGGCAAGACAAAGGACGACGTGAGTGCTCGTCTAGATCTCGTTGTGATGGGTATACGAGAGCAGTTAGCTCCAGTTGTTGAGGATGGTAAGCAGACATATTTGCCTCCAGCATGTCATACTTTGTCAAAAAAAAAGAGATAAAGTTTTTGTGAGTGTCTTCAGGGCATCAAAGTTCCACATGGTTACTCTTCAAATGTCAAGAGGCTTGTCTCAAGTGATCTCAAATTAGTTGGCTTAAAGTCTCATGATTGCCATGTCTTGATGCAACAACTACTGCCTGTGGCTATTCGTGGTATTGCTGCTAAAAATATTAGACATGCCATAACTAGGTTGTGCTCATTCTTCAATGCTATATGTAGCAAAGTCGTTGACCCTCATAAGTTGGATGACATAGAAGTTGAGGCTGCTATAATCCTGTGCCAATTGGAGATGTGTTTTCCTCCTTCATTTTTCGACATCATGGTTTATTTAATTGTTCATTTAGTGAGGGATATTAGATTATGTGGCCCCTTTTTTTGAGGTGGATGTACCCAGATGAACGATACATGAAGATCTAGAAGGGGTATGTGAAGAATCCACACTGTCCTAAAGCATCTATTGTTCAAAGGTACGTTGTAGAAGAAGCTACTGAGTTTTGTTCAGACTACCTTCCTAACACGGATCCTATAGGGGTTCTTAAGCCTCGTCATGATGAGAGAAGATGTCAAGGTAAGGGTCCACATGGTGTAATGATTAAGAGCAAGGGTCGAGAAGTGCTTCAAGTACATTTGTATATATTGAATAACATCGATTTTGTTCAACCTTACTTTTGTGATCACAAAAGAAAAGTCAAGGAAGAAAACCCTCGAATGAACGAAAAGTGGTTGTTGAACAAGCATAACACTCTTAAAATGGTTTAAAAAAGAAATTCTGAAGGATGGTAGTACTACTTCTGATTCATTAAAATGGCTAGCACGTGGGCCTAGCTTTAATGTCATATGTTGGAGCGAATATGACATCAATAACTTTTCCTTTTATACAAAGCAACAAGATAACAAGAGTACCATGCAAAATAGTGGGGTTATGATCGTTACTGAATCCATGCACTTCTCTAGTTCAAAAGATACAAACCCCATTATTGCACCAATACCTTACTTTGGAATCATTGAAGAGATTTGGGTGCTCAATTACACTAATCTTACGGTGTCGGTTTTTAAAAGTAAGTGAGTTGATAGTAAAGGTGGTGTACAAACCGACGAATGGGGATTTACATTGGTAGACCTTGGTAAGTTAGGTCATACAGATGAGCCTTTCATCATGGCTTCCCAAGCAAAACAAGTGTTTTACATTACTGATCCTTCTAACAAAAGGTTGTTTGTGGTTCTTGATGAGTGTGATTTCACCTCATATTTCATTGTCATTTTATATGCATTTTCATATAGTTTAGGCATATTTAATTTGATTTTTGTTAGTTTTTACTTTGGAACGGGTAAGGCGGTTTTGTGGTGTTGTTTTGCAGGAATTAAGGATAAAATGCTCAAGATTGAACATGATGGAGCTTGCATGAAGTTGGAGCTTGAAAAGTGAAGAAAATGAGACAAACATAGCCCATCAAGGCCTAGCCGTTATGACCATAACGGCCATGATCAAGCAGAGCTGAAAAGAAAGAAGACTGAAGTCAGAACTGGTCACGGCCTAGCCGTGATGCCCATCACGGCCGTGACATGTCAGCTGAACCAGACCCTCAACAGGCAGAACTGATCACGGCCTAGCCGTGATAAGCATCATGGCCGTGACAAACCAATTACTGAAGAAACGCCCAAGGAAGATCCATCACGGCCGTGATGCGCATTACTTGGATCTGAAGCAACTGATTTGGATCTGAATTTGTGTTAGATTGGGATTCAAACTTCCCAAATCTATAAATAAGGCATCTAGGCAGAGATGAAAAAAGGACTTTTGGGTTGCTACTCTTAGGCTATAATTTAGGATCTCTCTTCTTCTTCCTCCTCTATTCTCTTACGTTTATTTTCATGTTGTTGTTAACCAAGCTTGTCATCACCATAGCAAGGCTTGAGTAGTAGTTTAATTTCTAGGGATTGGGGCTATGCCCAAGATCTGTTTTATGGTATGAATTGATGTTTTATCTTTGTTAATTGCGATTTTACTTTAGATCTGATTTCTAGTGTTTTAATTACTCGTAAATCTGGTGCGCACTTATTTACGTGTCGTAGATATTCTGAGGAGGAACCTAGCGGTGAACTTAGGTATAGGATCTATAAAATTAGACTTAGGACTGAAATCACGAGAGTTAGAATCCGTCCTTCGAGGATTAACGAATTGTCACGAAACGCAAAGGGTCCAACCTAAATTCGACTACCACGAGAGTAGGGGTTGGTTTAATTGGGCACGATTTTTGTATCTCGAGAGGGAGCATTAACTATTTGAGGATAAATTCGCCTTCAAGGCAATTTCAATAATTAACAAGGGTTAGTCAGTTTAGTAACATAAACGATCTTGTTGGTAAACCAATTCCTAGGAATCCATTTAGATCTGAAAAACCATAAACTGATTTACTTTCTGTTTTACTTGATTCTGATTCTAAGTTATTTCTTATTTCAAATATCAAAACCTTTTTCAAAATCCTTTTCTATAGTCCAGTTTAGTCCATTTGATAATTAGTTGCGATTTGAGATCACGGTCTCTGTGGGATCGATATCTTTTTATTACTTGGCGACGAATCCGGTACACTTGCTGGATCGCACGTGCACTCGCACGACATCAAGTTTTTGGCGCCGTTGCTGGGGACTGTGTTTCCTCGAATCTCAATTTAATTTTTAGATCGATTTTTCTGGACTTTTTCTTTTTATTTAATTTTTATATTTCTTTTAAAAAAAATTCTCTTTTTCCTTCTAGAGTATCTATATCTCTGTGTTTGTTTCTCTTCTATGCAAAGATCCCTAAGTCTTGGAGACCTTACTGAGGTTGACCCCGAAATCGAGAGGACCTTTCACAGACGTAGGAGACTACATAGAGAGAGAGAGAGGTTGATTCCCATTCCACTCATGGCGAATCTCCCGGATACGAAACCGTTAAAGGACTACACAGCCCCAAATGCTAGGGGTTTGCGAACTGGGATCGCTAGGCCAGAGATTGAGGAGGAGAACTACACTATACCGCCTATGCTAATTAACATGATTAGGCAACATCAATTCGGAGGATTGCCCTCGGAGGACCCGACTGATCACGTGGAGACATTCTTGGAGTCCACCGATGCAGTTAGAATTCAAGGCGCCCCGGTTGATGCTATTCGTTTAAGGTTGTTTCCCTCTTCTCTTACTGGAAAGGTAAAAGCTTGGCTGAAGCAAGTGCCTGCTAATACCTTGTCGACTTGGGACCAATTGGAGCGGGCATTCTTGGAGAAATTCTTCCCTCCCTCCAAGATGGCTTACCTACGAGCCCAGATCACCGGCTTCTTCCAAAAGGACGGAGAATGCTTATCCGAAGCTTGGGATCGCTACAAGGGATTGCTGGAGTCTTACCCACATCATGGACTCGAGAGGTGGTTATTAGTGCACACCTTCTACAACGGATTGGATTACTCTTCGAAGGTGTCACTTGATTCCGCAGCTGGTGGAGCCTTTATGAATAGGCCTCTGACTGAGGCATTCAACATCATTGAAAACTTTGCCACCAACTACCACCAACGGGGTTCAGAAAGAGGTAATAACCCGAAAAAGATTTCGGGGGGTAAGTTTGAAATGAATAGCACAGATCTTATAATGTCTAAAATTGACTCACTGAACAAACGCTTTGATCAGCTTGAAAGATCTAACGTGAGTTCAATAGGTGCCACTAACATTGTTTGTGAGATTTGTGGAATGCAGGGACATGACATAATGGAATGCCCACATGGTATTGCTCATGGATCCGGCGCTTCGGGGGAACAAGTGAACTATTGTCACAACTTCTACGACACGAACCCGAAGTTGCCAAATTATGCTCCCCCAAATCCTTACAACCAAGGAAGGAAGAACAGCCCATACCTCTCGTACGGGAACTACAGCAACACGCTGAAACATGAGTTCCAAGAAGGCCAAGGTAATAGGAAACCCGCAGCGGGGTATCCTCAGGTACAGAAGTCTAAACTCGAGTCTTTATTGGAAAGTTTTGTTGAAACTCAAACAAAACAAAATGAAGAGTTTAGACAACAAGGCAGGGCAGTAAACGAGGCAATAAAAGAGCTAGCATCTAAGGTAGATAACTTAGTCATCCATAACAAGATGCTAGAAACTCAGATTGCCCAACAAGCCAGCACATACTCTAGACCTAAGGGTACGTTCCCTGGGCAACCCGAAGCAAATCCCATTAAACATTGTAATGACATATACTTGAGGGATGATAAGCTTGGAGTGGTTGAAAAGGACATGGAACCAGAGGAGGACATGAGCGAAGATGAAGAGCCAGAACCAAAGTATGTCCCTGAACCACCATACCAACCCCCGATACCTTTCCCACAAAGGTTGGTCAAGAGGAACAAGTAGATATAGAAGCTAATATGCCTCCTAAACTGAAAGACCCAGGTAGTTTCTCTATCACTTGCTCAATTGAAGAAGTGCAAATAGACCAAGCCTTATGTGACTTAGGGGCTAGTGCGAGCTTGATGCCGCTCACTATCTTGGAAAGGTTGGGAACCAAAGAGTTGAGTCCATTCAAATTATCCTTACAATTTGCGGATGGCTCAACTAGGACTCCTCTAGGCATACTAGAGAATGTTCCCGTAAAGGTAGGGAAATTTTTCATCCCTACCAATTTCCTGGTATTAGATATGAAAGGGAATTCTGAATTCCCCATCATTTTAGGAAGGCCATTCTTAGCCACAGCTGGAGCATTAATAGACGTAAGGAATGGCAAACTCTCTCTGAATGTAGAGGAAGGTAGGGTAGATTTTGAATTGACTAACTCATATAACAACCCACCTTTTGTGAGTCATGTGTGCAGAATCGATATAACGTCTCCCGTGGTAAAGGAAGAGCTCAACATGGAAGCAACTCCGAAGATTTACATGGCTAATGATGAACCAAATGGTGATTGATGAGCCTCTGTTTGACTGGTTTTATAACCAGTCAAGACCTTGGCTTTGTGCTAATTTTATATCATTTTCACCCAAATTAGACTTTATTGTCCTTAAGTAGTATTTTGAGTCTGTAAAGTGTTTTTAAGTTAATTTAGTTGATTTAGAGTGAATAAAGTATTTACTTTTATTTTCTATTTTCAGGTTAATAAAAAAGGAATAAATCTGGAGCTTTCGCCCCGCGAGAAGGCTGTTCGCCCCGCGAACCAGAAGGTGATTGTTCCTGAAATTGCAAAACTTTCTGTCTCGCCCGCGAAGAAGTACTCGCCTCGCGAGTACCTGTAAGTCAGAGAGCATCACGGTTTACCCGTGTTGAAGGCCACGGGCATTGCAGTTTGGGAATTTGAAGAGTTCGCCTCGCGAAGATATGCTCGCCTCGCGAGAAGACCAAGAGTTGCAATTTGAAGACTCGCCCCGCAAACACACTTTCACCTCGCAAGAGTTCAAATTGAAAGCGCGCCAATTTTAATTCTCGCCTCGCGAAAGGCTGCTCGCCTCGCGAGCGAGCGCAGATCAGGAATCCTATTTAAAGGCTTTTGCAGATCCGATTGGGGGGATGGTGAGGAATCTTTAGGAGGCAGTTTTCCACTTAGGTTAGGGCAGTAGTTTCGAATCCTTATTTCTCCTTGGAGCTGCGTCTCCTTTTCTCGTTTCTTTTTATTTTACGATGGTGATTGTGTCCGAGTGTTTGTCTATGAGCATGAGGAACTAATCCCCCTCGTCCGAGGGAACGATGAAGCCACCCATGGCGATGTAAATCCAATATGATGTATGTCTTTCTCCTTTAATTCAATTCTTGTTTCCCGATTCTGATTTGAATGTTTGATCATATGTTTTGCGTGATTAATCAGTTAAACGTGTTTGAGGCCTAACGGCGATTCGCGTTTCAGAACTTGAATCGGGATCATAAATGTTTTCTAATTCTGATTTGATTGTGTTAATCATATGTGTTGCGTGATTGACCTGTTAACGTTGATGAGGCTTAGTCAGCGATTCACGTTTAGAACTTGAATTAGGATCATCGATCGAATATTGCACGAGAGTGAGTAGGAGATCGGTGCGACCTTATAGGGAACATGAATTAACAGAATTCGAGATTAGGATTATGAGACCTAGTAAGTAATTAATCCAATCGTCGAATACGTCCTAATGAGCACGAGAGTGGATTTAGGAGAATTTAGGGGTCCCGGTTGACATTGTAATTGAACTTAGGGAGGAATTCATCATTACTTGGGTGTACATATTGGGTAGGTGGATTTGTGACCTTGGACATTTTAGTTTTCTGATTTTTAGTTAATTAGTTTAATTAGATTTGTTAATTTAATTTTGATCCTATTCTCTCTCTCTCAACCTTCTTCCGTAACTTGACCGAACGCATCGGATTTCCCGCGGATTAGTCGAATTGTAGCCCAATCCCTGAGTTCGACCTCGGTAATTACTTACCGTGTTTATTTTATTACTTGCGACGACCCGGTACACTTGCCGGAGTCACAACAAGTTTTTGGCGCCGTTGCCGGGGATTGGCACAACCAATTTTACTAATTTTAGGGTAGTTTGATTATTTGGTTAAGTTACTTTTATTTTTATTTTCATTTTTGATTTCTATTATTATTCTCTATTTCTTGATCCCACTTGGTCTTGGCCCTGTTTTGTATGCGAGGTACCCTTTCAAGGTGGATTGCGAATCATGGAGACTGTTTATTTTCCAGCCTTGGACGGTGTTACAAAATATGACTTTGGGCCTAACATATCCCTGGGAGATCATTGGCGCTAGGGACGTAATTGCCCTCATGCACAAACTTATAGTGTAATCAAGAAGCATGAGGAGGAATGGGAATGGAATGAGCAAACACCGTTGAAAGCTGCTCTAGAACAATATTCCCAAGAGCTATCCACCTCTGAGGCCAAGGCAAGAGCCAACTGTGACAGTATCGAAACTGTGATGCAGAATTTCAAAGCACAAGCTGAGGAGATTTGCAAGCAGTTAGTACAAGAGTCACATGAAGCCCAATTTGAAGAAAATCTGGTTTTGGGGATAGATCAAAATGAAGACGAAGTGGTAGTGGATTCCACACTGTTTGCCAAGCAACCGAAAATTTCTGCATTGGATAACTATGTTGGCTTACATGCATGTGTGGACATGGGTAAGTTAGACCCTCCCACTCATCTGGCACACTTCCTCGAGAAAACACCATTTGACCCTAGAGGAAGTGAATTCATAATTGAAGAGGTCAATGGAGTTTTCACACACTGGCTGGGTGGAGTTGATGATAAGGTCATATTGTTGCTACGATCTCCACTCCAATTACCATTTGATCCGGGTGGAGGATCTGATATGATGAGCGTCTCTTGGCCCCTGTACCACAGACTATGGGATCCAGGTGGATGCTTCTTAATAAGTCAAGCTCGGGACGTTAAACAAGCGCTTCTTGGGAGGCAACCCAAGCTAGGTATCCCTCTCTTCTCTTAACTTTTGTTTTGTTTTTTGATTTTCGTTTTGTTTTTATCTGTCACTCTTGAATAATTTGAGAAGATCAAGAGTTGCTGTATGAATGTCGTGTCGGCAAGCTTGTTGGATTTTAATTAGATTGAGCTAGATTGATTGCATGAATTGATTTGACCATTGATGATTTCCCCCTAGGTTATGAAAGTAGAAAAGTTGATCCTCACTTAAAAATTGAAAACTGAACTTTGAGAACTTTGTTGCGATTACTTGATTTATGATAAGTTTGGGGTGAGGGGGTGCACACACTAGGAATCGTATCTCGGTCAAACAATTTGCAAAATGTCCAGGTGAGGATTTGAGCCTCCAACTCTGTTTTTGAATGTGTGAATCACTGTTAAGTTGCACTTTCCCGAATTTGCTTGAATCTCTATATGGTTTGCATGTTTATGTGTTGCATCAAATGATTTAGGCAATGTTCTTTGAATAACTACTTGGCCTGAAATGAACCATCCCTAATGCATGTTCCCTAGTTAGCCAAATTGAGCCCAATTGACCTATTGTTTCTTGATGACCCTACATTACGAGCCAAAATCTGAAAAAAAAACCATGTTAACCCAATCTTAGGATTAGGAGAGCATGGAAATGAGCAAGAGAAAGGTTGTGAGAAACTAAGTTTGGGGTGGCTACGAGGTGATATGTCATATTGGGATGAGAAAAAGAAAAAAAAAGGTTGAAACCCAAGGCAATAAAAAAAAAAGAAAAGAAAAGAAAAAAATTGCCAAAAGAAAAGGGGCAAATCAAAAGATTAGCAAGGAAAAAGGCTGTAGTCACCCGAGACAAAAAGAAAAATGGAAAAAGGAATTAGAGTGGAATGTATGTCAAATGCTCATGCTCTCTTAGTTCCTAGGGACTTAAGCCTAAATATCCTTCATTATCCTACCCTCAGCCAGGCCCCATTACAACCTTTAAAAGACCTTCTGATGTTGCATACATGTTTACGTGGGAACTACGTTTGAGATGAAAATCAAATTCATGGGAAGTGCTCTTGATAAGTGAAATTGAGTGAAAAAGTTGAAAGCCTTGACGAATTGAGCGAATGAGTGACATTTTACATACCCTTGTGAGGAAGGCAGTTGTTTGAAATTGGTGATCTTCCTTTTGTGTGTGACCCTGATCCTCAACTTAGACTAATGATTGCATGAATGATGAAGTTCTCAATGGTTTAAAGTAAATGAATGTGGGGATTACATTGATGTAGGGGGGAGATCATTGGAGAAAAACTGTTTTGTAAAGTTGCATTAAATTTGTGCGAAATCGATTGATTCCTTTAGGCTTGCCAAGTCTTGAGTCGTTTTTGAGTTTTAAGCTTGCTTGGGGACAAGCAAGGTTTAAGTTTGGGGTATTTTGATAAGCCTCTGGCTTATCTAGTTTTATGACTAGATGAACTAGGGTTCATGTGCCTATTTATTAGAGTTCACTCGTTCGCCCAAATTTGCCTTGTTTTGTTCCTAAGTTGGACTTTGACTCATTTTGCGTATTTTGTGTAGTTTTTAGGTTATTTTGAATAGAATTACGCTTGTGGGTGCTTTTGTTGTTTCAGGTTAAATAAGTGAAGCTCCGGGAGTCAAGGAAAGTCGAAAAGAAGTGGAAATTGCAAGTCTGGAGACACTCGCCTCGCGAGTGTATTCACGCCTCGCGAGACTGAAGGTCAACAAAGCAGCAAAAGTCAACATTTCTGTCTCGCCACGCGAGACTCTTCTCGCCCCGCGAATCATGAAGACCTGCAAGACAGAGACCATCACGGCCAAGCCGTGATGAAGACCACGCCCGTGAACAGTTTGAGGTTTGAAGACTCGCCCCGCGAGAGACATCTCGCCTCGCGAGAGAATGAAGACTTGGAAGTCAGAGGCCATCACGGCCCAGTAGTGATGAAGGTCACACCTGAAATTGAAGACTCGCCCCACGAACACACTTTCGCCTCGCGAGAGTTCAAATTGAAAGCGCGCCAATTTTAATTCTCGCCTCGCGAAAGGCTGCTCGCCTCGCGAGCGAGCGCAGATCAGGAATCCTATTTAAAGGCTTTTGCAGATCAGATTGGGGGGATGGTGAGGAATCTTTAGGAGGCAGTTTTCCACTTAGGTTAGGGCAGTAGTTTCGAATCCTTATTTCTCCTTGGAGCTGCGTCTCCTTTTCTCGTTTCTTTTTATTTTACGATGGTGATTGTGTCCGAGTGTTTGACTATGAGCATGAGGAACTAATCCCCCTCGTCCGAGGGAACGATGAAGCCACCCATGGCGATGTAAATCCAATATGATGTATGTCTTTCTCCTTTAATTCAATTCTTGTTTCCCGATTCTGATTTGAATGTTTGATCATATGTTTTGCGTGATTAATCGCTTAAACGTGTTTGAGGCCTAACGGCGATTCGCGTTTCAGAACTTGAATCGGGATCATAAATGTTTTCTAATTCTGATTTGATTGTGTTAATCATATGTGTTGCGTGATTGACCTGTTAACGTTGATGAGGCTTAGTCAGCGATTCACGTTTAGAACTTGAATTAGGATCATCGATCGAATATTGCACGAGAGTGAGTAGGAGATCGGTGCGACCTTATAGGGAACATGAATTAACAGAATTCGAGATTAGGATTATGAGACCTAGTAAGTAATTAATCCAATCGTCGAATACTTCCTAATGAGCACGAGAGTGGATTTAGGAGAATTTAGGGGTCCCGGTTGACATTGTAATTGAACTTAGGGAGGAATTCATCATTACTTGGGTGTACATATTGGGTAGGTGGATTTGTGACCTTGGACATTTTAGTTTTCTGATTTTTAGTTAATTAGTTTAATTAGATTTGTTAATTTAATTTCGATCCTATTCTCTCTCTCTCAACCTTCTTCCGTAACTTGACCGAACGCATCGGATTTCCCGCGGATTAGTCGAATTGGTAGCCCAATCCCTGAGTTCGACCTCGGTAATTACTTACCATATTTATTTTATTACTTGCGACGACCCGGTACACTTGCCGGAGTCACAACAGGGGGCACGATGGTTCCCCTATAAAGGGCACTGAAGAAAGGAAGGAATATTGAGAAACAACCATCGGGATAATTATCATCAAGAACGTCTATCATCAGAAAATAAAAGTACATGATATCTTTTCTCTGATAATATGGGACTTGTTTTAGTTCATCCTCAAGAATAACTGTGATCGATGCTTTTAAGGGGTCAAGGAGCCAATAACGAAAAGACACAACAAAGAGGAAATAATTTCATCAAAAGTATCTCTTGCATTGTGCCAAAAACTAATAAGGGTTTTCTTCATTAGCATTCATCAATGAAAGGCATCTTATGCATTATCATTCTATCAATGAGCAAAATCATCATTCATATTGCATTTGTCTATATGGCCTCACAAGCTTTTATCTATCCGTTCGAGCTTCTGACGGGCAATCCACCTCATAGGCTCTTTTTATCTTTCTGTTCGAGCTTCTGACGGGCAATCCACCCTGTAAGCTTATTTATCTTTCCGTTCGAGCTTCTGACGGGCAATCAACCCCGTAAGCTCTTTTATCTTTCTGTTCGAGCTTCTGACGGACAATCCACCCCATAAGCTCATTTTTCTCTATGTTCGAGCTTCTGACGGGCAATCCACCCCGTAAGCTCTTTATCTTTGTTTTTAAGATCAGTGGGCAATCCAACCCACGGATTCTTTATAGGAGATCGCTTTGCATTCGCAGGTCCTTTTGCTCGTCAGTGTACCCCGAACAAAATTGAAGTTCATGTCTTTACCCGTTTCTTATAACGATAATTGGTTAACCACGGTTACACATATTATCTAATAAGAAACAAGTAAAGAGGGGCAACTATGAACACCTAATTTTGTCCGGGTATTTTCTCATCTTATTTAATATTTAAAAAAGAGAAAAATAAATAAATAAAAATGTGCAGAGAAAACTAAAAAAAATTATCTATGATTTGGCCCACGTCCTTTAGCCCAACCCACTTACATAATCTCATCTCAAATAAATAAAAAGGCTCACTTCTTTTATTAATAAAATAAAATAAAATAAAATAAAAAATATATTAGAGGAGCAGAACGTTGAAGGCAGCCAAGGAGAAAAGCCAAAAGCTTTTAATGCACATGAGGAGGAAAAACAAGTTAACCTTCACCAAAATGTTGAGTTTGAAAATGAAGCATGAAAGTGGAAAATTTGCCTCCTGAGCAAATGCAGAAAGCTCGATGGAGACTTAACACAAAGAATGAAAATCTGCAATCTTGAGAAGCATATAACAAGCATCAGAGGCAAAACAAAGAAAGTGGAAAAGGACTTGGCTATGCAACTAAGACTGGCTTTGGGGATTTGATTTTTGGTTTTATATGCCCTGTTGGTGAATATAAGAGGCAACGAAAATCAGTGGAAAAAAAATGGAGATCCTTCCAGCCATCATCTTCTCCTTTAACTACTCAGAAAAACCCATCATCTTCCATTTTCTATTCATAATCCTCCATCCCATTCCAAATCAAAACACCAATAACACAACAAACAAAAACTAAAGAGAAAAGAAGAAGAAAGCCTCTGCCTCTGTCCTTCACTGCCATCTCCGCACGGATCCGCCGCTGCTGCCCGAAACCAACACAGTTCCCGTGCTGCCGTCGTTAACCTCGGAGCTCACCAATTTTCATCTCTGTGTTTCTCGGCCAAGCTCCGCCGTGACACAGCCACGCATACACGCTTCAGTCTCGGGCCTCTGTGTTCCTCCATGACTCTCATCATCATCGCTGCTCACGCCCCAACGCCTCGCCGTCGTCCCTGAGGTCCTATGTAGCTTCCATTCCCACCGAACCGGATCCTCGCCGCCCAGTACAGCACTACTCGTCGTCGCTTGAGCCGTCCGCGTCTCCAGACGCATCCGAGCAGCCACCCTGGTCCGATTTCCCCCATAGCCACCGCTCAGAACCACATCTTTGCCCAGCATCGCGTTCTGCCGTCGCTGCTCCACCAGATCTGTTTCCTTCCTCCTCCGCGCACCACCTTGATGCCAACCACGAATCCAGACGCAGATCCGCCCAGTACCGCACGGCTCGCCGCCGTCCACTCCGTTGCCGGCCTTCGTCTCCGCCTCTCATGCCCAGACCCCTGTTTGCTTTCCCCTCTATTCGTTGGTAAATGAGGAAGTTGGAAAGTTCTCTCTGATACTTGCTTTATTTTTTCTTATTTATTTTTATCCTTTGTCGTCATATGTCAGTTATTATGTGGGTTTGGTTGGGGTTTCTAAATGGGCTGCCTTGTTTCTTTTTTTTATTTATTGTGGTCTTAGTTTTTGTAGGATAAGTTAGTGAGTCTTTTCATTTTTTTACCTAGTGCATCCAACTTTAAAAAAGGGAAGGAGCTTCTGTCTTAAAAAAGAAAAAAAAAACGTTTTTGGGCTTCTTTTCTGTCAGATCTGAATTTTAATTATAAGGGTTTTGTGCTTTGGGCTTAAGATGTGGTCTTTTTTTTTTTGTCTATTTTTATCTTATTTGGGTTTATTGATTTGGGCCAAATCCGTTTTGGGTTGAGTTTAATGAATAGGTAACCTAAAAAATCATTTTGTCTCTTTCTTTTCAAAACAAAAAAAGGAAAAAATAAATCTTTTGAAATAAAAATCTCTTTTGGGTTCATGCAACAATCTACAACGTTGTCGTATGATTTTTCATCCTCAAGTGTTGTATGAATTGTAAGGGTTTATCGTATAACTTCGTTATCTTTAACCCTGTGCAAGAGTGAATACCCTTTCCTAAAAAATAAAATGTTTTCAATTTTCTCTCTTAACAAATTTTTTTATCCAAATTTACTAGCTGAAATATCTTTTTGAATTTACGTAACAATCTACGACGTCGATGTATGAATTTTAATCCTCAAGTGGCGTATGCATTATAAGGGTTTATCGTATAGCGCTGCTATCTTGGACCCTGTAAAAGAGTGAATTTATTTTGAAATAAAAATCCTTTTTTTTCAAAAATTATAAAAAAATATCAAAGCTTTACCAAAAACTAAAATTAACCAACCAATCAAACTTTTTCTATAAGAACTACGTGGCTTTGAGTTTCTTATTGCACCTGTGAATACGTAGGAGCAGAATCAATCATTCTGTCAAGCCAAATTTTATTTTCTTCATTTTTTTTGTGTTAAGTGGGGTAAAATAAATATTTTCAAAGGTTATTAAAATTATTTTGCACAATTAACTTGAGGTACGGTTTTTAAACGGGCGATGTAGGGTGCTAACACCTTGCCTACTCATAACCGACTCCCGGACCCAAATCTCTATCCTTTTTTTAGACTAGTTTTCCTTAAAATGAATGGTTTTTCCAATGTTTTTTCCCAAATAAAATATTGGTGACGACTCCTCTGTTTTTACCTTTCTTTTTACGGCACCCGGACGGGACGGTCGAGACATATACTAACAAAAAGTCAGTCAAAAATTCATCTTCCTTCTTGTTGCGAAGTGTGGTATTGACTATATTCATAACTAAAAAGATTGTTATGTAGTAATTGTAAGTGTGAGAATAAAAGTCATCACTATATGCACAAGAGGATAAATTTCTGCTTTTATAATTTTTACCAAACAATGCCATTAATTAATAATAGTTTTCAAACCTATTAATAATTTTAGAATTTGAAAATAGAATATTCAGAATTTTTAAAGAACAAATTTAGTCAACTGTTAATCAACTATTAAAGAACAAATCTATTAATAATTTAGGGAATATTCCGTTAGCATAATTTAACTCCTTGTTAATCCGCTGTTAAATGGTCAAATTGAGTGGAGTGTTATTTTTAGTACAAAATGAGGCTACTTGTTATTTCATCAAAATTTAAGGAGAGTTAGGGTAATTTATCCTATTTTTTAAGATAACTCTAAATTTATTTTAAAATAATTACTCCCTCCGGTCCATATTATAAGCAAAAAAAATAATAACACACATATTAAGATGGTTAGTTAATCTCATTTAATTTGGTTAAAAAATTAGATTTTTACCTAAATTACCCTTTTATGGTAATGAAAAGTTGCTTATGTTATTAGGAATAGAATGAGTCATTGGAAAACAAAGTTTGTATTAAATAAAGGGTATTTTAAGAACAATGTCATTAAATAAGTCATTGGAAAACAAAATTTGTTTATATATTGAACTAAAAGTTTTGAGATTTTTTTGCTTATAACATGGAGCGGAGGGAGTATATAACAACCTAAAAGAAAAGATTAATGAAAATCAAATATTTTATTTCGTCCGTATAATACAAAAGATACAAATATAACGAGGAAAGAGGGCAATTGCAACTGCTATTTTAACTCTTAAGTCAAGTCTCAGATGATAGAGCTGCACTAGATGCATGCTGGGGGAATCTGTTTGCCATAAGAATCACCATTGACATTGGAACACCAATTTGTTAGTTTTCTTTCGCCACAACTCCACAAATTGATGTCCACCATTGTTATGTTTTGGCATGGCTTTTCTTCACTGCAATTAAAAGTCACTGCAACATCACCACTGCAACTTCCTCGTACATTTTTGTAACTCACATTGCTGATTTGCACTTTTGAAGCCACCTAAGATAACAATCTCATAGGTTGAGTTTCCAAAACCAAATTTTAAGCCTCAATTATATACACATTTATATACACCTAGCAACGATCATTACAATAATGCTGCATATATATACACATTTATATACGCATCATTTTATATTTGTACACTTTTTTTTTACCATCTTATTACAATTAAGTCTCCCATATTTTCTGCTCACCTACAGTTCAACACTTCAATTATATGCCACCTAAATAATTGTGAGAGATTTGTGTGGAAGAGTGACGTGAGTGTAATTAGTATACATTTTTCCAAATCATTATATGGTTAGGTATGTAAAATCTCTTTCCCGTAATGCAAAAATCAAAAATAAAATTCTGCAATCACGAAATATCATTGAGATATTTACCTTTTTTTTAAATACCCTAGGGTAAATAATTAGGTGTTGTCTAAGTGCACCACCAAACAAAATAGTGTAGTGGTGTGTCATCCAAGTGACACAATCTGGATCAATCAGACTGTCACTTAGGATGGTTGACTATTCAACCAAATCATATGGTCAAAGTCCAACTAACCTAAGAGACAATATGCGGATTGTAACACTTGGGTTATAGTACGTACTTAAATGTGAGTTAGAATACGTACCTTTGCTCCGTAATTACCACTTTGACCATATTCTTGATCAATGTTAATGGGACGATCCACATTATTGATGACAATATCTTCATAGACAAAATTAGAAGCCTTTATAGTTTTGTCCAAAGGAGCTGCCCATGTTTTGATTCTAAGACCATTACTAGTACCATTAAACGTGCAATTCTTCACAAATATGTCTTCTACATCGACTTCATCATCATTCTTACCAAGGCTTCCCACACTAATTCCGTGACCAGGACCACAATATACATTCGAAATATTGACCCTCTTGGTGCCAGAAAGAATAGCAATACAGTCATCACCAGTGCCAATATTCACATTCGTGATATTTATCCCTTGTGACTTCCCCATTTTGATACCATCGGTGTTAGGGCTGTCACCAGGGGCTGTTATTGTTAGATTCGTGAGAGTCATGTTCTCACAAGCAAACATCGTGAAGTGTACGTTTTGGCTGTTAACTGAATGCAGGTGGTGGATATAACTGTTGTTGACGAAGGCAAATCCCATTGTCTGATCAAATGTATCCACAAAACATGTTATATATCATTACATACATTAATTAAAGCTAATAACATTAAAAAAAACAAAAACAAAATTCTTGTGTCTTAAAAAATGGTGTTTTTGTGTCTCCTACTAATCAAAGGCCATGAATATGCACAAGTGTTAACGAGTTATGTTTTTACTTTATTAAGTGACAAATTGTCACTGATGAGGGATAAAGAATGTGACAAAAAAATGGGATAGTAGATATTCATCTAAAAACACCAATGTGGTGTTGGTCTAAGTGATAAAGCGACTTGGGTCCCTTAAGCATGAAGTCCTAGGTTCGATCCTGGATCCATGTGTATGGAATAAACATCGCCCGTTTAAGCACGTATATGGGAGATTAGTCTCTCACATAAGGAGTGAGAGGACACTCTAAGAAACCAAAAAAAATAAAAAAAAATATCTTCATCTAAAAACATTATAACATTGTAACTGTTACTAGTAGCAGGTTAATTGTTATAATTTATAATCCATTTTAGATAATTATATATCCACAAATAATCATGATTGTGCTTCCTTTTCCATAAACTAAAATATCCAAACATTCATTTCCAATTTATTCTTGTGTGGCGTGATTTTATATGTCTAAGGTAAGACATATATATATAGTGAGAATTAAGCTACAATATATTACTGTTACTGAAATTAAAAAGATATATATTTACGCACATTCTTTAATTTTATACTACCAGTAATTAACGTAAATAATTAGTAATTAATATGTGGTCATATTTGAATCAATTATTATTATTATTTTTACATCCAATTATTAATATATTGTCAATTCATCAAAATCTGTACATGTTAGTTACTGCTTATTTACGTGTTATTACTAGTGTATGTAAACATGGTCTTGAAAAATGAATGTGAATAGCATCACTATTGTGCTTTCTTAAACAAACTTTTGGAGGGTTCCACCCAAAGAGAAAAACCTGATTTACGAAAAACAAGGAAGGAAGTTAATTACCATAAGAACAGGGTGATGGCGTCCCCAAACGGAAGCTCCTTGACCATCCAATATGCCACCTCCAAACACGTTGAGTTGATTAATATACCTGAAATCTATCCACGTGGAATCCAAACATGGTTCGGTTGGAGCCTTCAAAACACCTTCTATTATAAAGTTGGTCCAATTACCCTTACATGGACCACCAAATACGAGTGGGTGGAGCATGTAGGTTCCTCTTCGTATCACAACACTTGCATCTCCATCCCAATTGCATGCTTCACTCCATGCTTTCAAAAATGCCTTTACAAAATAGTAACAAATTATCAACATTAACTCATTACAATAAAAATGGTATAAAAAAAAAAACTACTTACCCCACTATCATCAGTCTTGCCATCTGCTATTGCACCATAGTTTTTCACGTTGAAAGACTGGATTCCATCAACTTGTGTTTTTGCAATGCAAACCAGTAAGCACATAAAAAACATCCATCTTGCCATCTTTAATTTTAGTTGTTTTTCTGGAGAATACTAGACCTACTCTTTATACCGGGCAGACGAAAAAAATGGATTTAATGCAATTGAATTCTAAGATGTTAATCCGATGCTCTATATGTTAGTTTTTTTTTTCGTTAATCGGGATAATTATGGTAATCAGATAATCTAATTAAACTGTGGTGTTATTTCTATATATAAATAAAAAAAATAAAGACTAAAATGAAAAGGACCCTTTAAAGTGGGCAAATAACTAAGAGTGTATCACCTTAATTAGTTAAATGCACATATTTCTGAACTCTCCAAATGGTCCAAGGTAAGGTGATATTTGATTTAGATAATCTTTTATTTCCAAGTAAATCACGTTCTCGAGAATCTCATTATCAGGAATATCATAGTCGTCACACATGGGAATGTAATTTTCAGTTTTCTTCCACAAAATTAACTCATCTTTTTAACATGTGAACGATTTTAAAATTATATCTCTTGTATCAAACATAAGAAAACCTGGTTAGGAGGGGAGAAGCCGCCTTATGTGCCCAACATGTTTCTGACGAAGATTAGTCACTGCTAATAATGGTGGATACTTCGTACATATAACATGATTAACAAAAAAAAATAAAAAGAAAAAAATAAAAGGCAATTCTATGGAAGGAATTAACAATTCTACAATTTATAATCTAATTATTAATTAAGTTATTTTATGAAAATCCACAACAATTATTACGTCTCTCTAATATTTAGAGGTGACAAATATGCTACCCGAATCGACTCGAGCCAACTCAATTTGGGTTATGTGCTTTATTGACCCAAACCAAAAAAAAACAAACCAATTTATTTGGCCACAAAATGGTGGCTCGGGCCCAACCCTAAAATAAGCAATCAATATGATAAAAAAGACCTTCAATAGCTCTTATTTTTTACATTTGACAGCGCTTTTGAGCATTATTGAAGGAGTAACCAAAAACAACGGTTTTGAACTGCTATCACATAAGTACCTATGATAATGCTTCTACAAGAGAACATTGTCTTAGTCTCACCTAAGATAGCATTTTTTGAAAAACACTATATATATGGTTTGATTCACCTAAAAATGGGTGTAAGTGATGCAGAAGTTTCTTGTACCCCTATAATTTTTTCTCTTATTCAGGTACATACATCTTTGTTATGCCCAAAATTTATATTCTTCAAGAGATCGTGTGATATGCCCTACTCTACATAATTACTCCTTAGTTATTTGGTTTTGCAATATTGAAATGATGCTTTTAACTCTTGATATTCTTATGCACGATGATGACCTCCCAATTTTCCAAAAAGGTAATTAGTAATGCCGATTTGATTAGTCAGTCAAGTTTGATTGGTATGTCATCTAAATACAATTGAAACCCGGTGATGTCTCATCAAATTTGTTACCTTATATAGGAGTAACAATTGATTGATTTTTCCATTAAGTGATACCATGGCTAACTTTTATATTTTACATAATTTGCTTTTAAGGATAAGATTCGTCTTAGTTGAATTAATTATCATTTTTTTTTTAACAAAAAGTTTAGATTAGGGAAGGCACGTCTCCTTGCAAGGTCAGAGAATACTACCAGTATCAACGAGAGAATTTATAGTGAAATTTATATATTGCCTACCAATAGGGAGAGATATAGAAATCAAACCCAAGTCACAACTAGTGTGAACGGAAGACTTGACCAGATGTATCAATCCCTGTTAGCAATTGAAACTATCGTTAAAATAATTAAAGAAAAATATTTTATTTTTAAATCATTTAGTAAGTTAAGAATATAATTTAAGTAAATATATTTTAGTTTGAGTCAAATTCACATTAAATAGAATCTTTTCCTTTAGTAAGGACTTCGAGTTCAAGAGCTGAACCTCCATTCTCAAGTGTGATCATTTGCTTTCATGAGTGCAATGTTCTTTTCTAGGAAGTTGTTGTTTTCGGTTGTTGCATGTGGCGAGGCATGCTAATTTGACACAAATTTCCCGACATCATACTGGACATCTGCTACAGTAGCACACTGTAGTGCTACTGTAGCAATACTTTTTTTTTTTTTTTGACTTCTTTAAAAAAATAAAAATTTTATTTCTAAAAAAACTCATTCACCAGATAATGAACTGAATTCACCAGATATTTGTACATGATTCACCAGATATTTGTACCCGATTCACAAGATATTTACACATACTTAACCAAAAAAATTTATTCTTCAAAAAAACTCATTCACCAGATATTTACACATACTTAACCAAAAACTTTATTTATAAAAAAAAACACATTCACCGGATAATTAACTGAATTCATCATATATTTGTACATGATTCACCAGATATTTGCACATACTTAATCAAAAAATTTATTTCTCAAAAAAACTCATTCACCAGATATTTACATATACTTAACCAAAAAAATTATTTATAAAAAAAACACATTCACCAGATAATGAACTGAATTCACCAGATATTTATACCTGATTTACCATATATTTGCACATACTTAACCATAATTTATTTCTCAAAAAAACCTATTCACCAGATAATGAACTGAATTCACCAGATATTTATACCGGATTCACCAGATATTTATACATACTTAATCAAAAAAATTATTTATAATATGTTTGCACATAATCAAAAAATTATTTATCAAAAAAACTCATTCACCAGATAATGAACTGAATTCACCAGATATTTATATCTGATTCACCAGATATTTATACATACTTAATCAAAAAAATTATTTTTTTTAAAAAAAAATCCACTACAATATCGCACAATACAATTACAGTGTCGCAGAATGTGACAATGTCACCGTATTGATGTGAAAAAAGCTGTGTGAATTCAGGTTTGCTAATTTGACACAAAATGCCGGACAACATACGTACACCGTATGAACAGTGCCGCATGACATGCGGCAATCAGAGCCGCATGATCATGATCATCAGATCAGACTTTTTTTTTTTTTTAAAATTTAAATTTTTTTTGTAAATTTAAATTTTTTGATTAAGTATGGGCATTCACCACATATTTGAAGGCATTCACCAGATAATTGAACTACGTTCACCAGACAATCTAAGGCATCCACAAGCTAATTTAGTATATGCATTCACCACATATTCGAAGGCATTCACCAGATAAGTGAACTACGTTCACCAGATAATCTAAGGCATCCAAAACTCGGTTTTAGTATGGGCATTCACCAGATATTCGAAGGCATTCACCAGATAATTGAACTACGTTCACAAGATACTCTAAGGCATCCAAAACTTGGTTTTAGTATGAGCATTCACCACATATTTGAAGGCATTCACCAGATAATTGAACTACGTTCACCAAATAATCTAAGGCATCCAAAACTTGGTTTTAGTATGGGCATTCACCACATATTTGAAGGCATTCACCAGATATTTATACCCCGTTCACCAGATATTGACACATACTTAATCAAAAAATTTATTTACAAAAAAAATTTAAATTTAAAAAAAAAAAAAAAAGTGCTACAGTGCCGCACAGTGCAGCTACAGTGCCACACTGTGCGGCACTGTTCATACGGTGTAGCGTATGTTGTCCCAAATTCTGTGTCAAAAAATCATTTCCGGTGTGAATTTAGCTTTTCTGTTGTTGTGGTTGTCTTCCCATATACGCGGCTTTGAATATCTGCAGTTAAGAATAATATTATTCTAGTGATGATAGAATGATTTGCTGTCTTATTAAAAAAACTTACTATAATCGAAATTGACACATGTGCTTATATTACCGATTGATCATATCCTTTAAATTTTTTATTTTTTTTTTATAAATAAAAAAATATTTAATAGAATATAAGGAGACTCAAACCCTATATAATGTAATTAGAAAAAAAATAAAGGCACCAGAACATAAGATATGATTTTAACCTAAAGCACAAGCATAACAAGCTTAGCTAGCAGGTTGAAAAATAACTAAGATTCAGCCCCCAACAAAAAAAAAAAAAAACTTGTCTCAACTTGTATACCCACAGGAAGCATAAATAAACCAAGGAAGAGGTGCCAGAATTTTCAGAAACAAAATAATAATCAGAAAACAAGATCAGCAATAACATTTGACCATAGGCGCAGGGTCTTTTAGCCAAGGGAAATAACAGCAATCGTGCATATATATAATTACTCTGTTTACTTTAGTTGGTAGTATTTTGTTTTATAGGTATGCTGGTATGGTTGTGTCTACCTAATGACAATGGGTATAATATGTCCATGGTATTATTGGATAATACTTAATTGATAGCCTCACTTAATCTATTGTTAGTTTAGTGATTAGTTAGTTTCCTCTTATAGCATGTTAGTTAGTTAGTTATTCTGTTATTGTTAGTTAGTTTTGTAGCCTTTCTGTTTTTCAGTTGCAAGCAAGCTTGTATAAATGCTGATTCCCAGCAATTGCTCAATAAGATTATTCATTCAACATTATATACAAACTGTTATATGGTATCAGAGCTCTCTTTTAGAGAGCTCTGCTGCGCCAAACTCAATTACAATCCCTTCTTCTTTCTCAAGTTCAATTACAAACCCTTCTTCTTCCTCAAGCCCCTGCAATGGCAGAAGCCTTCAACAATGGCGAGATGGTTCAACCAGAACCACCAGTTAATCCCATTCGTAACCCCTACTACTTGCATCCTGGAGAAAATCCAGGCATGATTCTTGTGTCACCGCCTCTTGATGGCACCAATTACAATTCTTGGAGCAAAGCCGCAAGAAGAGCCTTGATATCCAAGAACAAGTTCAAATTTGTGAATGGAGTAATTCCAGTTCCTGATGAAAATGATCCAACCTATGAAGCCTGGGAAATGTGCAATACAATGGTGATTTCTTGGATCACAAAATCTGTGTCAAGAAATCGCTCAGAGTGTGGTTGAATTTGAAAATGCTCAAGAAATTTGGGATGATCTGAAGAACCGATTCTCCAAAGGGGATTATTTTCGCACATCAGATTTGATGCAGCTAGTGCACTCCATGAAGCAAGGAGAAAGAACAGTTTCTGGTTATTACACTGATTTCAAGACAATTTGGGATGAGCTCGAATCAATGAGGCCAATTCCATCTTGCATCTGTGTTGCAAAATGAAATTGCAGCAGCGAGTTAACCAAAGGTATCAAGAGACAAAGAGAAATTGAGTATGTAATCTGTTTTCTGAAAGGGCTCAATGAGCAATTTGCTGTGATCAAAAGCCAGATTCTTGCAATGGATCCATTGCCTCCAATGACCAAGGCTTTCTCAATGGTGAAGCAACAAGAAGGCCAAATAGTTTCAGATTCTAAGATTCTGTTTAATAGTGCAGAGTCAAACCAGAATTGGAGAGGACAAGGAAGAGGAAATGGAAATGGATATGCTGGAAGAGGGAGAGGGAGAACTAATGGCAGAGGTTCCGGTGGCAACTTCAACAAAATATGCACCTTTTGTGGCAAGAATGGTCACACAGTGGATGCTTGTTATTACAAGCATGGCTTTCCACCAAACTTTAAATTCAAATCCAAGAACTCTTCAAATGTGAACAATATGACCTCAGATGATCCTGAAACTCCATTGGATGATCAATTCGAAACTTCCCCTGGTGATGATCAGAAGGAACCAAGTATTAGCATCAGTGCAGAACAATATGTTCAGCTTGCAGCCTTGTTCCAGAAGACACCTCAACCACACACCATCAATCAAGTAAGTCATGCCAAGACTGGTGAGTCTTCAACTCATCAGTCACAACAGAACTCAGGTAATGCACCATGGATCTTAGATACAGGTGCTACTGACCATGTGACATTTTCCCTTTCCAATTTCACTTCATACAAATGCATTAGACCTATTATTGTTAAACTACCAAATGGTGCAAACACCATGGCACAATATTCAGGAACAATCATTTTTTCTGACACATTCCATTTACATGATGTCTTATACATACCAGATTTTAAGCATAACCTCATCTCAATTCATAAACTGACTTCATCTCTGTCATGTAATCTGACTTTTGACCAATCTTGCTGCAAAATTCAGGATATTACTACCTCGAAGATGATTGGGCATGCTGAGGTCCAGAACAATTTGTACATTCTTGCTCAACCTAATCAACCCATCAAGTTCTCTCCAACCATTACTTCACATGTTTTTACAAGTTTTACAAATGTTGTTGATTCTTTTGATCTTTGGCATTTTAGGTTAGGCCATCCTTCACACAATGTCTTACACAATGTATGTAAATGCTTTCCTTATGTACAATTCAATTCCAATAAAGTTTGTGACTTCTGTCACTTTGGCAAACAAGTTAATCTTCCCTTTTTCGTCAGTACTACTAAATCCACTGCAGCTTTTGACTTAATCCACATGGACATTTGGGGGCCACTTGGCATCTCATCTATTCATGGTCAAAAATATTTCCTCACAATAGTAGATGATTACACAAGGCACACTTGGATCTACTTAATGAAATTGAAATCTGAAACCAGAAACCTTATTCAAAACTTTGTTGCTTTAGTATCCACACAATTTAACAAGAAGATCAAAGTCATTCGAAGTGACAATGGCTCTGAGTTCATCATGACTCAGTTTTATGCCAATAATGGTATTATCCACCAAACCTCTTGTGTGGAGACTCCACAACAAAACTCCATTGTTGAAAGAAAACACAGACATCTCCTCAATGTTGCTAGATCCCTTCTATTTCAATCAAATTTGCCAAAACCATTTTGGAACTATGCAGTGAGTCATGCTGCCTTTCTGATAAACAGACTTCCAACACCCACATTGCAACACAAGTCACCATTTGAAATGTTGCATTGTCAACCTCCTACCTTATTGGACCTAAAGGTTTTTGGAAGCTTGTGTTTTGCTTCAACTCTCACCCAAAACAGAACCAAACTAGATCCAAGAGCCAAGAAATGTGCCTTTCTAGGTTTCAAACCTGGTACTAAAGGATACATACTCCTCAATATTGAGACAAGAGAGATCTTCATTTCTAGACATGTCATTTTCTACGAACACATCTTCCCATATTCCAAACACCAACCAGAACAACACCAACCTGCAATCATTCCCACTTCTAATCAAAATCTCGTTTATTTCTTAAACTTCGACATCATCCCCCATGACTCAAACAGTCATCCACCTCATGCTGTCACTGCAACAAACAGCCCTGGACCTACCAATAACAGTCCTAAAACATCACACACTTCCATCCCTCAATACACCAATCCACCTCTTAGAAGGTCAACAAGAACTAGAATTGCACCTTCTTACTTGCAAGAATTTCACTGCAACGTTCTGCAGACTTCAAATGCTCCATCATCCACAGGTATAAGTCATCCTCTTTCATCTGACATTTCATATAAATCCCTCTCTCCTTCTTATTTGCATTACACCTTGACCATCACAAACAACACAGAACCCAAAACATACAAACAGGCCTCCCAATCTCCTAAATGGATTGAGGCTATGCAAGCTGAACTATTGCCACTGGACCAGAATAATACTTGGTCTCTCACTGATTTACCAAAAGGAAAGGTTCCAATTGGGTCCAAATGGGTTTACAGAATCAAGCATAAATCTGATGGGAGCATAGAGAGGTATAAGGCTCGTTTGGTAGCCAAGGGCTGCACACAAACAGAGGGTTTGGACTACCTTGACACATTTGCCCTAGTTGAAAAACTCACTTCTGTCAGACTTATCCTAGCCTTGGCTGCATCTCAGAACTGGCTGCTACACCAACTTGATGTTAACAATGCCTTTCTCCATGGTGATTTAGATGAAGAAGTTTATATGGAGCTGCCCCAAGGAGTCAAATGTGACAGGCCAAATCAAGTCTGCAGACTGCATAAGTCCTTATATGGACTCAAGCAAGCCAGTCGACAATGGTTTGCCAAACTGTCCAGTTCCCTTCACACTCTAGGCTACACTCAATCCAATCATGATCACTCCATGTTTTACAAACATCATGGACAGCAATTCACAGTTCTGCTAGCCTATTTTGATGACCTGATCTTAGCTGGAAATGATACTGCAGAGATCTCATCAGTCAAAGAACACTTGGACAGCAAGTTTAGAATCAAGGATCTTGGCACTTCAAAATATTTTCTTGGCCTAGAGGTTGCTCGATCCCACTGTGGTATCACTCTTTGCCAAAGAAAGTACACCCTGGATATCCTTGCTGACACTGGCTTCCTGGCCTCTAAGCCAGCTAGCACACCTATGGCAAGGTCCACCAAGCTCTTAAACTCAGAAACTGACACTACCCTTTATGAAAATCCTGCTGAGTCTGAGAAAACTTGTGGGGCGATTGCTTTATTTGACTAACACCGGACTCGACATCGATTTTTGCTGTCCAACAACTTTCTCAATTCATGTCTTCTCCCACCACCACTCATTACAAGGCAAAGAACTCGAGTTCTAAGATACCTCAAAGGTTCTCCTGGTCAAGGCCTTTTCTATCCATCCAACTCTGCTCTTCACCTAAAGGCCTTTAGTGATTCGGACTGGGCCACTTGTTCTGACACAAGGCGATCTATCACAGGTTACTGTGTCGTTCTTGGAGATTCCCTCATCTCCTGGAAAACCAAGAAACAGACCACAGTACCTAGATCTTCTTCTGAGGCTGAGTATCGTGCCCTTGCTGCCACAGTTTGTGAAATCCAGTGGATTACTTACTTACTCCAGGAACTCTCCATTCCATTCACCTCTCCAGCTTCTCTTTATTGTGACAGTGATTCTTCCCGACACATAGCAGCAAACTCAGTATTCCATGAGCGCACCAAGCACATTGATATAGATTGCAACTTGGTTCGATAGAAGCTACAATCCAAGCTTTTCCATTTGCTTCCGATTTCCACAAAAGAACAGCCAGCCGATATTCTAACTAAGGCATTGGACCCTCAACCGTTTCAGCATCTTCTCTGCAAGCTGGGAGTGATTAACATACACTCTCCAGCTTGTGGGGGGTATTGGATAATACTTAATTGATAGCCTCACTTAATCTATTGTTAGTTTAGTGATTAGTTAGTTTCCTGTTATAGCATGTTAGTTAGTTAGTTATTCTGTTATTGTTAGTTAGTTTGGTAGCCTTTCTGTTTTTCAGTTCCAAGCAAGCTTGTATAAATGCTGATTCCCAGCAATGGCTCAATAAGATTATTCATTCAACACTATATACAAACTGTTATAGGTATGGATGTGAGTTTTCATGTACTTCATATAAATCTAGCTAAATGAGAAAAATGAAACACTTTGCATTTCTGAAACAAAATTGCTCTGCATTCACGTTTCTTATCCTCTTCAGTTTTTTTTTTAATTGTTTTCAATGTTTTGCTGCTATTGTATGTTCTAACAATGGTATCAAGAGCAGTTTCTTATAAGCCGTCTGTCTGAATCATGAAGAGAAAAAAAATTGAGTTTAAACACTAATGAGTGATCAAATTGTGTGATCAAGATGTCTAATATACACCACTTATTAAAGTGATGTATCTATACATCACTCAAGTGGCAAAATAATGGATCATTAGATTTATCACTTGGACGGTTTGACTTTTCAACATTCTTTATATTAATCAAAATATCTAAATATTGTATTTGCTTAGTATTTAACATAAACACCTCAATTATTCATATTTGCACATATTTTAAAATGTAATCATTTTAATTTTTTTTGTTTTTATTTTGGACTAAACTTAGCTACTGTATCTAAGGGTGGCAAATTGATGGATCGGATAAATTCTTATTCGGATCTTAATTGATGGATTAAAAACAATCCATTAATCCATTATAATCCATTAAAAATTCATTAAAAAAGATCCAATCCATCCATGATCCATTAAATAAAATCCATCTGATCCATCCATTAACAACTTTTCATGAATGGATATCCAATCCATCCACTAAAATTTATTTTAAGAAATTAAATAATTTTATATATCTTTTATCCATCCATAAAATATTTTTAAAAATAAAATAATTTGTAAAAAATTAAAATATTATCTCTATCTCACCATCTACCTCCTCTTTCTTCCTCTCTCTACCCTTTCTCTCTCTCCCTTTTTTTCCTACTCTCTCTTTATCTTTACTTTCTCTCCACTCTATCTCACGACCATTTTGTATCACGACCATTTTTCTATTATTATATGGGAGTTATTGATTATGTGCATCTATAAAGGTTGTTTTGCCACAACATTCCATGACATTGCTTTACGAAACTTGTTATGACTTTCTGTGCTTTCAATTATTAGTTAATATTTTTTTTAAAGTTTCTCAGCAAAGAAAAAGGCAACGAAAAAATACGTACGTGATAACGTGGACTACTACTGGTGCTTGAGAACAATTAATTACTTAATACTTCTTATATAACAAAAAAAAATAAAAAATAATAGATAAATAAAATAAAAAATAATGAAGAAAAAATAATAGGGAACGGAATAGAAAATTAGATGGAGTGTTTTTTTTTACAAATGGAGGTTTTTTTTATTTGGTGAAAAATAATATGAAAAAAATAAATTGATTTTGGAATGGATAAGATTTGATCCATTACATTTTTTATTGTTGGTCCAATGGATTTTAAAAAATATTGGATGGATCATAAATCATCCACTAAAAAAATAATCAAATCAATCCAATCCATTTATATTATTTTTGTATAAATGGATGGATTTGATGGATTTTCTCATGGATGGACTGGATGGATGGTGGACAAATGGATCATTTTACAACCCATAAATGTATTGTAGGTGCTGTTGCTATTGGTGTTGTCGGTACTATTTAGCTATTATCAAATGACACATGGATTATTTTCCCACCTTAATGCCCATGTAATTGACACCGTTACCTTTTCTTTCTACTTTTTTTTCTTTCTCCGTCAGCTTCTTGTTTCAATTTTTTCTTTCTCCCATGTCCTTTCCCTGCCCCCACTCACTTCTCCATCTTTCTAGCATTCGAAGGTTTTTGTTCTTTTTTGGAATCTCAATTCTCAGTTGCTACTTGCTAGGTCCCGTATTTTTTCATCTCTTCTTTTTTGCCACCAAGCTTCACACTCCCAAATGCTGAATACAAAACATGTAAATGTCTATATTTCACACAAACAAGAAAACACATATGGAGGGCGTGAGAACCAAGGGGGATCAGCCGGCCACGGAGAGGCCCTTAGATGGTGAACTGAGAGATAGAGTAAGGTTACCAAGAGATATAAACATTAGATGCTGATAGAAATTGACGTTGGGAAATTTCAGTACAATTTCCCTCTCTATGTGATTTAAGATAGGCAATAATAAAAGTAACCATAGAGTAAGTGTATAAGAATCACACCAAGAATTTTTAACGTGAAAAACCCCCCTCAACGTGAAAGGGAAAAACCACGGGACCTAGTCCAACAAAATATCTCCACTATTAAAAAAGTATGATTACAACGTCTCTCTCTTGTACAAGAGGATCTCTCTTAATCTCACCCAACTAGGATGATATACAATATTTCTCGACTCTCACCAAGCATGGTGGAAATACAACTCTCTTTCTCTCAAAGAGGATTACAAGAAACTCTCTTACTCTATCACTCTTGAAGATGATTTCTCTCATTTGGATGGAATGCTTCAACTCTTCACAAGTCCTCCTTTTTATAATGAAGGAGTGTGGCTTCTTCCAAGAGTAATGAATGGAGGCTAATTAATTCTCATATTTTCAAGATCCCTTGAAAATGCTATCTTCACTTTCACTACAAAAAAAGGTTATTTAGCGACCGAAAATAGTGACCGAATTTTTTGGTTGCTGTTTGCGACCGATTGTAGGATCTACATGAAACACTGGCTATAGTTGATACTGCGACCGAAATACAGTGTAGTCGAGTTATCGGTGACTATTTCGGTCGCTAAATAAAGGAAAGTAAAAGTCAAAACTTGCTGACTTTTTAGCGACCGAACCGACGACCGAGTTAAATGCAACGGTTAAATTTTATTTATATTTGCGACCGATATTAATTCGGTCACTAAACGGCGCGCAAAAAATTAAAATAGAGCGTGTTAGTGACCGATTTAAAAATCGGTCGCTAAATTTATGAATTCAAATTTCAAATTAACTCAGTTAGCGACCGATTTTGCGACCGAATAATTCGGTCGCTAAAAATAAAATCCCGAAATCGCGATTTCCTTCCTCTCTTCCCACATTTCTCTCTTTTCTTCTCTTCTCTCTCACGCGCAGCTCCACCCCTTCCCTGTTCCGACCGCGCATCGCCACCTCTCAGCGTCTCGTCCTCCTCCGGCCACCACTTGGTAAGGTTCTCCCCTTATCCTTCTTATTTTGTGTTTCTCCTTCTCTGTCTCTCACTCTCTCTTCCTCCTCCCAGCAGCACCGTGCCACCACCGCCACCACGACCACCACCGTAGCACCGTGACCTCCTTCTTTGGTAAGGTCTCCTTTTTTCTCTCTATATCTCACTCTCTCTTTCTCTCTCTTGCTCGGTTCTCTTTGTCTCAGTTTCTCTCAATGTCTCTCTCAGGTGTTGTCACTTCCTCCTCCGGCCACCACCACCATCTCAAGGGGTTCTGTTTGCGCAACCACCACCCCCACAGTCTCCTCTGATCAGTTCTGTCTCAAGTTAGGGTTTAGGGAAGTTCTGTCAGTATGGGTATTTATGCTGTCAAATTAATCATTGATGTTGTTCTAGTGAAATCCAGAGTAGAGAAATTTTGACAGTACATGTATATTGATTTAAATAACTTATTGGATAGATAATATAAGTTAGCTTCCTCTTGATTCACCATCTCTTCGACTGTAATGCTTGGAAGTAGCACTACTATAAGTTTCATGGCCATCCCTGCATAAAATAAGCAAATATGAAGCCAAGAATGTAATTAGTAAATTACAGGCACATTGTATTAGACATAAGGAAGACTATTTTAATATGAGTTTGAAGACCAAGTCAATGTGGAGGCAAGGGTCCTAACCCCAACTTGTAAATTTTGTAAATTTTCATTGTTGAGTTGAACACTTTATATTTGTTCTTTGGGTATATGAATGTATGGAGGTTTGATAAAAATTTGATGGCTAATTAATGGCTGACCTTTGAGATTCTTTTTTTCCGAAGGGGATTGGTAAGTGAGGGATGGTGGGAAGAAACATTTGTTTTCAAACTTCTTGAACCGTTGAATTCCAAGGTCAAGGTCCCTTGAAAATGATTATGTTACACCCTGCAATACAACTTGAGTCCATCTATGTCCTATAATATATTTCTTTTTAAGGCTTGCTCATCCTTGTTTCTCTTATTTAGATTACTCAAGTACATTGTTGTTTCAACTGTGAGATGATTTGGATAGTGAATCCAAATACATCTTTACTAAGCATACTTGAGAAAAGTAATTTTCCTTTGCTCTAATTTCTGCATGTTCCCAACTACTTGACTTATTTTGCAACTATGGTTCACCATGAATTAAAACACTTCCAAAGAATGAGGATTGGAATGAAAGTGACTTTGGTGGTTTTGAATACTATGTATTTGGAAATGTTGCATGAATTTCTTGGGTGTTGCCAGGGAATGCTTGAAGTGAGTGGGTAAATTGGGTGCATTACAATTGAACAACAATAAAGGGGTTGTGCGCTGCAGCAGGTGGAAAGCTATCTTTTTTGTATTTCTTTTCTTTTGGCAGATGCATTTGTGTATTTCTTTCATTTGTAGTGCTGATCTGACTTGGTAAAATATAGTGTGCAATGGCAATGACACCCATTGGGTCATATTGAGGATAATGAGGTATATCTATTTATGTATGAATGATGAAATTAGACTAATATAAATTATGAGACTGTTGCATATATTGAGTATGAAATGTAGAAATCTTACCAATGTTAGCTGTGATAATGTCTGAATAAAATGTAGAGGGGTAATGATGGCCTATACACACTAATGATTTAAAAAACACAGAAAGAAAGGACAAAAGTAAAAGGCCTAATGGCTTTCAACAAACTCTTAAATGTTAGTTTCTTAAATGTTAGTATTTGACAGGATTAATTTTATTTTTGCATTATAGGTCATTGCTCTATTTCTCGTGAGTTGAAACCGAGTCCCTTCATCCCCTCTCCATCTCCACAAGTAATCAATTAGTCGTAATGGCAATTTGTTGAACTTTTATATTACTAACTTGAATACAATTAAGTTGGATCTAACGATATTAATTTGCTTTCGTATTGTCTTATTATATTTATCAGTTCCGGATCTTCTTGTCTGCGGTTCCTCCCCTTATCCTTACTTGTTTTTGCATTTTGTCGCATAGGTAAGTTCTCTCAATACTCTCTTTTAAGGTTCTGCTTTGTCTAAAAGGTTCTGATTGTGTGGTGCTTGTAATGTGTTATGTGAATTATATATCTTGTTGTTTGTTAGTGGAGAGCTGAGCTCAATAGGAAGGTATCATGCCTGAAAGGCAAGATGCTGATTGTGTGCTGATAATTTAATATTTATGTATGTATTTGCAATTATGTGTTGTTTGTTAGTGGAGATCAGATCTCAATACGATGTGATCCTGTAAAAAAGGCGGGATGCTTGTTGTGTGTTGCTAATTTAGAAGTTATGCATGTGTTTGACAATTATGTGTTACTTGTTAGTGGAGAGCGGAGCTCAATAGGATGTTTGCTGCTATATTTTATCTAAGTTTGTATTGAAATATGCTTCAATATATATTTGTTGAAGTATGCTGCAATCCTTATAAGTCAATGGTTTTATTTTCTGCTAGAGTTAATTATTAAGCTACGAAAGCCTTAGTTTCCTATTTGAGATTCAATATTAATGAGCATGCGTACCTTCTCAGGGCACGCGTGCTCATTCAATATTTTGGATGTGCTTGAAGGATTCTTGAAGTTTGAGATTTTTCTTTAATTCTGCCTTAAGGCCAAGGTCTTAGATAATGAAGGATTAAGTATAGGGTTAGATAAAATGAAGGGTGGGGCACAATTTGCCAGGCACATGACGTGCCGTCATCATTCAAACATTATTCACATTAGAAAGCAGCTCTGTACACAATATTATGAAAGCAACTCTGGTTTTCTACTCATTTGTTTCACTAGGAAATGGAGCTTTCCAGAAATAGTTGTTGATGACCATCCTTACTAGGTTATCTAGGCATTTCCAGTAGGAAAAGTCATCTCTATGACCATCCTTCAAAACAACGTAAAAGCATCTGCTTTCCTGAAAACTACTATGTTTGCTAATCTGTAAAGTTGCATGTGAAGTTGCATTTCTTTGTTCTATTTTAACATGCTAGTATGCTACATGGATCTTTCCATCTTTTCTTATTATCACTTGATGAAGTTTAGACATATGACTTGTTTTCCTTAACATTTTCTCAGAAAATGGATCCGACTAAATGTTTTGAGACAGTCATCCATTTAGACCAGGTACAATATCTCATCAACTTAAGAATAACGATCGGATTCACGTAATGATGGTTAAGGCATAAACTAATCATTACTAAATTGTTCTTGTGTATTTTCAGGATTTGATTTCAATACTGCAATCATTCTACCGTCGTTGGGGAAAAGAAATACCGCGTGTTGTGACTATTGAAGACAAATGCGGAAATCTGTTCAATGGGAATATAGTAATCCATGAGGATCGCCCATATTTTGCAACAGATACAAATGGTATCAGGGAGTTGTATTTGTTGTTCACTGGTGCATTGGCAAAGTTTAAGTACCTTGGGGGTTCTCGCTTCTACATGTTCATCCCTTTGGAAGATTGATGAGTTTTGAGATTTTGATTAGTACTTATTGACTGTTGTGTGTTTTTATGTTTTGATCGTTAATTAGTACATTATTAACCTTTTTTTTTTGTAAACAATTATTAAACTTGCGTTAATTAATGTAGGTGTTTTCTTGATCATAATGACTGTGGTGTTTTGGAGCGTTAGTACATCATATTTACGTTTTCTATTTATTCAAAAAAAATATTGGTGTATTTTGTTTCTATCAGAAATTAAAAATCAATGGGGTAATATTTGAAAAACAAAATTTGGTCGGTAGGATTAAGTTACAAGAAAATTTTTATAAAAAAAATTCAAAATTTGCCACCGAAATAGCGACCGAATATCAGTCACCAAATTTGGTTATCTGAGCATGCGACCAACTATACGGCGACCGAAATACCGGTCACAAATTTGCGACCGAAATACAAATTTGGTCGCTAAACATTTAGCAACCAGGGTTTCTGCTACCCCCTTAATTCGGTCGCTACACAATATAGCAACCGAATTATCATGTTTAGCGACCGAAATCTTCGGTCGCTAAATAGGGTTTTTTTTGTAGTGTTTTCTAAGAAGAATGTGATGTCTTCAAGAGTCAAAGAATAAATTCCAAGACCTTGGAAAGTGCTTCTCTATTTTATATGCAATTGAATTACACAAGATTACTTGAATGTGGTTCCTCCATTAATTAGGAGGGAATTCCAACAAATCTCCCCCTTACTGACTTAATTAATGGGCATCACAACACCTGCACCTTTGCAACAGTATTCAACCTTCTTGGTTGGTATTGCCTTAGTCATCATATCAGACCAATTAAAATCTATATGGATCTTCTCAATCTTCAATTTCTTCTCATCCAACACTTCTCGTATCCAATGATAACGGATGTCAATGTGTTCGGAGCGTGAATGGAACATGGGGTTCTTGGCTAAGTGAATGATGCTTTGATTATCACATAATCATCTTGCTCATGTCCTAGCTCACATAAGAAGTTCTTCATCCATAGCATTTCTTTGCAAGCTTCAGACGCTACAATATATTCCGCTTCGTGGTTGACAACGTAACACACTTTTGAAATTTTGACTGCCAAGATATAGCTCCCCCTAAAAAGTAATCAAATATCCTGATGTAGACTTTCTGGAATCCACATCGCCTGCCATGTCTGCATCTGAATATCCTAGAAGCATTAAATTTCCATTACCAAAGCACAAGCACCTTTTGGCATTACCTCTCAAATACCTTAATATCCACTTCACGGCATTCCAATGCTCATGTCCTGGATTTGATAGGAATCTACTTACAACTCCTACAACATAAGCAATGTCTGGTCTTGTACAGACCATGGCATACATAAGACTGCCCACAACAGACGAATAGGGCACCTTGCTCATTTCTTCTTTCTCTTCTTCATTCTTTGGACGCTGCATCTTCCTCAGCTTGAAATGTCCAGGTAGTGGAACATGCACAGGTTTGGCATTATGCATGTTGAACCTTTCAAGAACCTTCTTGATGTAGTCTTCTTGAGATATCCACAACATTCTTCTAGATCGGTCTCTAGTGATCTTCATTCCAAGAATATTCTTTACTGGACCCATGTCTTTCATGGCAAAAGACTTGCTCAATGCCTTCTTGATAGTTGCTATCTTTGCTTGTCTCTTCCAACAATCAACATATCATCAACATACAGAAGTAGTATGATGGTTTCGTGATGTGTGATATGGGATTCCGGCAAGTGTACCGGATTCGCCACCAAGTAATAAAAAGATCGATCCCACAGGGACCGTGATCTTGAATCACAACTAATTACTAAATCGATTAAACTAGACTATAAAAAGGGGATTTGAAAAGATTTGATATTTGAAATCGGAATCACATAACAATCAAATTTAAAATTGCAATTAAACAAAATGGGAAAGTAAATCAATTTAGGGGTTTTTCAGATCTAAGGAGATTCCTAGGAATTAGGTTACCAACAAGATCATTCATGTTACTAAATTGACTACCCCTTGTTAATTATCAAAATTGCTTTGAAGGCGAATTTATCCTAAATTAGTTAATGCACCCTCTCGGGTTACAAAAACCGTGCCCAATTAAACCAACCCCTACTCTCATGGTAGTTGAATTTAGTTTGAACCCTTTACACTTTGTGACAATTCGTGAATCCTCGAAGGACCGCTTCTAACTCTCGTGATTTAAGTCCTAAGTCTGATTCTATAGATCCGACACCTAAGTTCACCGCTAGGTTCCTCCTTAGAGTACCTACGACACGCAAATAAGTGGCCACCGAATTTACGAGTAATTAAAACAATAGAAATCAGATCTAAAGCGAAATCGAAATTAACAAAGGGAAAACATCAATTCATAACATAAAACAGATCTTGGGCATAACCCCAATCCCTAGAAATAAGCTACTACTCAAGCATTGCCATGGTGATGACAAGCTTGATTAACAACAACATAAAATAAAGCCTAAGAGAAGAGAAGAAGAAGAAGAAGAAGAGAATCCTAATTTTTGCCTAAGTGTAGCAGCCCAAAACCCTCCAAAAAGTCCCCGAGAGTCGAGCCCCTAGGTCCTATTTATAAGGTTGGGCAATTTGAATCCTAAACCAATACAAAAACCAGATCAAATCAGTTGTTGAAGATCCATGGATTGCGCGTCACGACCGTGATGGCCATCACGGCCTGGCCGTGACAGCTTCTGCCTTGAACGTTGCTTTACTAAGTGGTCTGTCACGGCCATGATGGGTATCACGGCCTGGCAGTGACAGATTCTGCCTTGAAGGGGTCTGGCTCAGTTGACATGTCACGGCCGTGATGGGCATCACGGCCTGGCTGTGACAGATTCTGACTTTTCCATTCCTCCTTTTCAGCTTCACTTGATCATGATCGTGATGGTCATCACGGCTAGGCCGTGATCACCCGTGTTTGCCTCATTTTCTTGTCTTCCAAGCTCCCATCTTCGTGCCAGCTCCAACGCAATTGATCCTGAGCATTTTAATCTTCGATTTCTGCACACAAGCACCACAAAACCACCTTACTCGTTCCAAGGTAAAATTAACAAATAATCAAATAAAATAAGCCTAAACTATATGAAAATGCATGCAAAATGCCAATGAATTATGAGGTGAAATCACACTCATCATTTCGCCATTCTCATAGTTCTTCACAAACACACAATGGTCTGCAGAGGTCTTTTGGAAGTTATATTGGGCCATAAAGAGATCAAACTTCTTGTACCATTTCCTTGGAGCTTGTTTCAAACCATAGAGACTTTTCTTTAGACGACACACTAAGTGTTCCTTGCCTGGTATTGCAAAACCTTCAGGTTGCTCCATATAGATTTCTCCCTCTAAGTCTCCATGTAAGAATGGTGTCTTGACATCCAGCTGCTCGATCTCCAAGTCTAGTTTTGCAGCTAGACCAAGGATTGTTCTAATAGATGTCATCTTCACAACTGGTGAGAAGATTTCTTCAAAGTCTATGCCTTTCTTATGATTGCATTCCTTGACAACAATTCGAGCTTTGTACCTTGGATTTGGGTTGTTCTCTTCATGCTTGAGCTTGAACACCCACTTGTTCTTCAATGCCTTCCTTCCGTCTGGTAACTCTACCAGATAATACACCTGATTCTCCATCAGGGACTACATCTCTTCTTTCATGTCTTGCATCCATTTCTTCTTATCATTCGTCTCAATAGCTTCCTTGAAACTTTGAGGTTCCCCTTTATCAGTAAGATTGACATACTCTTCTGAGAAGTACCTTCTTGACGGTTGTCTGACTCTCGTGTATCGTCTAACTTCAAGTTCTTTTCCGGTCTATTCTGTCTCAATCGCCTGTTCTCCAATCGTTTGGGGTGGAGGCATCGTCTGACTTTGACCCGTCTGGTCAGGTTGTTCTGTCTGATCAAGTCGACCCGTCTGATCAGGTTGACCCATGAGTTGCTCATTGTTTCTTTGAGAAACGTCTCCCCCTGAACTGTGTATTACTCTAACCTTTGGCTTCTCAGATTGTTTGACATCCTGAATCGTCTGGTCTTCAAAGAACACCACATCTCTACTTCGAACAATCTTCTTGTTTGTAGGATCCCATAATCTGAAGCCATGTTCATCTCTTGGTGTACCAAGGTATATGCACTCCTTCGTCTTACCATCAAGCTTTGCTCTTTCATCTTTCGGAATGTGAACAAATGCCCTACACCCGAAGACTCTCAATTTACCATAGGAAGCTTTCTTTCCAGACCATACCTCATCGGGTATCTTTCCATCTAACGGTCTCGAAGGAATCATATTGATAAAATCAACAACAGTTCTTACTGCTTCTGCCCAGAATGACTTTGGGAGTTTTGCATGAGAAAGCATGCTTCTGACTTTCTCGATAATCGTTCTATTCATCCTTTCAGCAACTCCATTCATCTGAGGTGTCTTGGGAGGAACCTTCTCATGTCTTATCCTATGAGCTTTACAATATGCATCAAATGGACCTAGATATTCTCCGCCATTGTCAGATCTCAAGCATTTCAGCTTTCTTCCAGATGCTCGTTCCACAGAAGCATGAAACTCCTTGAAAGCTTGAAGAACTTGATCTTTCGTCTTCAATGGATACACCCATAACTTCCAGGAGTGATCATAAATGAAGGTAACAAAATATTGGGCACCACCGATGGATCATTCAAAGATTGAGCATACGTCTGAATGAACAAGGTCCGGGATCTGTTTTTGTCTTCTTCCATCGTCCGACCTTTGGAAAGACACTCTGTGTTGCTTGCCTTCCAAACAGTCTTCACATGATTCAAGTGGTTGACCCTTGATGCCCGGAAGGTGATCTTTTGCGAGAAACTCCAAGCTTTTCTCACTCATGTGACCTAATCGTTTGTGCCACAATTCTTTGCTTGTGTCTTGAGCAACATTCATCTCTCATTTTCATATATTTCCCTGCATGATGTACAGGGAACCTTCCTTCTTTCCACAAGAAACAATCATGCTTCCTCTACCGAGTTTCCATTTACCAGCACCAAATTGGTTTATCACCCCTGCTTCATCTAACTTTCCTGCTGAGATAAGGTTCAGACGCATATCTGGAACATGTCTTACCTCCTTCAGCACTAGCTTGTTTCCATTCTCAGTCATCAAAGTCACTTCACCAATGCCAACAATCTTGCTTGTAACATGGTTGCCCATCTTCACCGTACCAAAGTTTCCTCTTTGATATGATGAGAAGAATCCTTCATAAGGAGTAACAAGGAAGGATGCACCTGAGTCAATTATCTAAATACAGTTATCATATGCAACAGCTAGATAATTCTCCTCTCCAATAAGCAATATATCATCGTCTGAGGCCACTGCAGCAGTCGGTTTATCTTCCTTCCTCTTTCGTTCAATCTGGTCAGGGTGGATTGTTCCAGCCTTCTGATCTCTCTTCAAGAATATCTGCACTCGGACTTCTTGTGGCCAGGTTTGCCACAGTAAAAACAACTCATATCTTTAGTGCGAGACTTGGATCTTCCAAGTGATTTGTCATGGCCTCCTCTGTCACAGTTTTTGCTTCTTCCTCTGTGTTGGACAACGTTGGCTTCGAACTGATTGTTCAACCCTCTTTCCTTTCGTCTTGATTCTTCATTTAGCAGACTGTTTGTCACAGAATCCATGCTAAGCTTTCCTTCAGGACCAGAATTGTTAAGAGTGGCAACCAATGTGTCCCATGTAACACCTCGTTTTTGGAAAATAAGCTTGGTGCTTTCATATATGTTATATATATGTTTGTATATGCTTGTTATGTTTGTTTTTGATGCCTAAGTTCATTTTTGGGGAAGTTTAGCCTTAGAAAGGTTCGATCCTTTTAGAGTCTAAGCAACATGTTTCATCGTTTTAGCCATATCTTGAGTTCTAGATGTCCGATTGAGGTTATATGTGTGGCGTTGGAAAGCTAATAGAATTATCTACAAGTCTTACTTTATGTATTTTGGCCAATTCGATCGTTTAGATGGTTTCAGAGTGAAATCTTTGAGCGCTCCGTGCTCATTAGGGAGCAAGGTCGTGCTCAGGTCTCAGAGTCTATAAATAGAGCAGTTATGTGAGGGTTACGACCCAAACCCTCTTTTTGGAACTTTGGCCAATCTTAGTGTTACAAAAACCTCTTCCCTTACCTCCCCTTGAACCCCTTGAAGTTCTTGGTGTTCTTGCACTAGTTGTGGGAGAGAAGTAGTGCGATAGTGTCGTTTAAGGTAACGTTGTCTTCCCTCTCTCTTAGTCTCTTTTCTATTATTAGATCTAGAGACTAATTGGTTATCCTCTTCTTGTTTGGCCAAGGCTTGGGGAACTAGTCGAGCCGCTCGAGGGAACGTGTCTAGTTTGTCAATGTTATCGTTTTGGGAATCTTCATACCGGGTATGGGGAGAAGAAATAGTATGATTATGTAGGCTTGGGGGTGGCGTAAGACAAAGGGTTACCCATGACCCTTTCCTTGTTAACATGTTTATATGTTTATATGATTAATTGTTATTTGATGATTATATGTTGTGATGATAATATTGGTATTAATGTTCTTACTATTAATTGATGTTGTTTGTTATGAATATGTATGTTAATGTTATGATGCCATGATTATGACGAGTAAGATGCTATTGACTGTTGTTTGTGTTGTACTCTTTATGAGTGTTGATTGTTGAGGATGTTAATGCCAACAATGATGTTAAAACGTTAAAATACGTTAATGATAATCATGAGAATTAAGGGATGTTTCTCCTAGTTGTTCATAAGACATGAATATAGTGTGAGTGTTAAGGTTATGTTCATAGGGCTTAGTTAAAGACCCTAGGTTTGATTAGTGAGTGTTCTAGGAACATTAATAATGAAGCTATTATTAAAGGATTAATTCCTCATGATGATAAGACGTGAATATTAAAGAAGAACATTTAAGATTAATGAAGTTGATGATCAATATATTTGTAAAAGTCAATAGGTTGAATCTGTGAACAATCCCAAGGATTTGGGAAAGGGTTTCTGACCCTTTCTTCCCAGATCAGTACGGCCACACTCCATTGAGTACGAACGTGCTTAATAGGGAAAACGCCCGTGCTCCAGTTTGAAACCCATAGTAGGACACGCATTTAAGCACGCCCGTGCTCAGCAAGCAGCACGGTCGTGCTGGCCTGCAGGTCCATCACCCCCTTACTGAGGGTGAGCACGCCCGTGCTGAGGGTGAGCACGCCCATGCTCACCTGACCAGAACATAAACCAGATTGTTTAAATAGGGGTTTTCACCCCAAACGCTTAAAAGACTTAATATGATACCAACGGAACATGAAGACCAAAGACAAGTGATAAGATGTTGTACCTTGGTAGCCTAGTGTTCGCTCCAAGTGATGAGATATTGTACCTTGGTATCCTAGTGTTCACTCCAAGGGGGCCTTGATGCTTGATGGTCAAGGTGTTGAGCTCTGGTACTTAATGAGCAGAGTGTTGTTAATGCTTAAAAGACTTAACAATGAACGTTAAATGATATTCCTCGATAGCCTAGTGGTCGATATGTTGATGGTGATAAAACTTGGGTAGCCTATGGGCCCAAGCGGAGGTGGTGGTTGTGGTTGTGTGTTCTTTCTCATGCATTCACACATCGGAGATGTTGATTGGAGGTTGTGCAACGTAGGGGAGGTTGTCCGTGAGTAAGACGATATGGCCGTCTGTGGGATTCTCCCGAAAGGGAATCAAGTATACACCGTGGTGGCGCATCCGAGAATAAGATGTGTCGGTTGTCCTAGGGGTCCACCCATGGTTTGGTGGATTGCGCCGATGTTGGTGCTTATTGTCCAATGTGGAAATTTAACCCCAAAGTTGGCATCCTGAGTTAGTTTCCATCCAAGTGAATAGTAGAGGAGTGGAGCAGAACTGCATTGCATAGCATACACGTTATATGATGATGATTGTTATGATATTTTTGTTTGATATAACATGCTTGTTTGATGAATGCTCGTCTTGCTAACTGATTTCTTGTCGTTATATGCATGTATATGTTTCTTACTCCCTATCTCTATGTTTCTTGTTTGTGGCATGTATCGTTTAAGCATAGGTCGATGTGCAGCCAGTTGAGGAGTGACTCTGAGGAGCCGCGACTCGTAGATAGAATTTCCCGTTTTCAGTAGTTGTTTAGTTGTTTCCAGTTGTATCCGAGTTGTTTTATCGGATTGGTTATACCAGCTCTGTAGTGTGACATTGGTGTTGGGTTCGTTTATGGTTTTGTTTTATGTTATATTTTCTTTATAAACATGTTTTGGTTATTTCCACGTTATGTTACAATGCGGCAGTCTCTTCCCAGTTTTGATAATTATATATATTTGCATGTGTTCTCTCTTTTTTATATATGTGTTATCGCTTTTGAATACATGCGGGGTAGAGGGTGTCACATCCCAAATCTCAGGCAGAGAACTGAGAAGTAGAAGAGTCTGCAACTTATCATCAATCTTCATTTCTATCTTCGTCAGCTAACTCACAATTCCTTTGAAGGTATTCAAATGCTCTAACCTATTCTGACCATCTGTATACTCCAACTTCACCAATAGTCTGACAAGATGAGCTTTGTTCCTAGGCGTCTTCTTTTGAATCGATGATTCAAGTTTTGTCCATAACTCATACGCATTGGTATAAGTTGATACGTGCTCGAACAAGCTTCGATCAATGTATTTCCGAATCATAGCTACCGCCTTCCGATTCTAGAACTCCCAATCTTTGTCAGTCTTCCCCTCCGGCATATCCTTTTGGGTGATTGGCTCATGCAGATCTTTGCAATATAAATGATCTTCCATCATCGGCCTCCAATAGGAATAATTTTCTGCAGTTAGCTTGAACATATCTCTGTCATGAGTGATACCGCCCTCCATCTTGAATCACACAGGATTATAACTCCCCCGATCTATCGAGCTCTGATGCCACTGTTGAGAAATACCAGTACAATTTCCCTCTCTATGTGATTTAAGATGGGCAATAATAAAAGTAAACAGAGTAAGAGTAGAAGAGTCACACCAAGAATTTTTAACGTGGAAAACCTCCTCAACGTGAAAGGGAAAAACCACGGGACCTAGTCCAGCAAAATATCTCCACTATTGAAAAAGTAGTATTACAACGCCTTTCTCTTGTACAAGAGGATCTCTCTCAATCTCACCCAACTAGGATGGTATACAATATATCTCGACTCTCACCAAGTATTGTGGAAATACAACTCTATTTCTCTGAAAGAGGATTACAAGAAACTCTCTCTCTCTCTCACTCTATCACTCTTGAAGATGATTTCTCTCACTTGGATGGGATGCTTCAACTCTTCACAAGTCCTCCTATTTATAGTGAAGGAGTGTGGCTTCTTCCAAGAGTATTGAATGGAGGCTAATTAATTCTTATATTTTCAAGATCCTTTGAAAATGCTATCTTCACTTCTCTAAGAAGAATATGATGTCTTCAAGGGTCAAAGAATAAATTCCAAGACCTTGGAAAATGCTTCTCTATTTTCCATGCATTTGAATTACTCAAGATGTACAGAGCAGTAAGGATGATGATCAGAAGGACGAAGAAAGACAGCATCTGGCTCCGATCGGTCGGGAAAGGAGATCCAGGAACAGGTCAGAAGATGGCTAGACCTCTAACCACTGGGAGAGTGTTTACCATGAGGGGAATCGAATCCTCTCACCCAACAGATCTCATAGAAGGTATGTGTAATATTGTTATAATCTGGAATAGTGGAATACGCTCCAAGAATCTAAGAGTGTGATGGGATACATTGAGTAGTAAGTTAAGGAAGTATTGATCTTGGTTTTAAATGTAGGAGGTAGATGTTGAAATAAGGAGTTCTAGTGGACTAGTATTAAGAAGATAAAAGGATTAAGTTTCGATTATGTCCTTCAAGGATGATAGATAAAGTTGAAAAGTTGAGGACAATGAACAGAATGTAATGATGGAAAAGTTCGAGGATAAATAGAATGATATAAGAAATTCTGTTATGAAGTTACCGCTGATACTTAAAGGGAAGACAGCGATGAGGAATACAATATGGGATCTATAGACTAAGATGTGATTACAAGATGTTGTCTAATTTTGAGTCACGAAATTACGAGGGTGAGTTGTTGATTAATTTGTTGATTATGTTGTTTGGTTTAAGGTGAAACCGTTAAGCTGTGGTGTGATAACGAGGAACGTCGAATTTGGGTTTCCGGTGATAACTCAGGTGGGGGAAAGGATCACTCTATTGTCGGAATTGATAAGTAGTATATTCTATAATAATTGTGTAGGGCGACCTAAACCTACTAGTAGTCGAGTAATCGACAAGGCCTAAATCACATTGGAAACCTTTTCTGTAAAACCAATGGTGATTCGGGGATTGTAGGTTTATCGACATTAGGTTGATTTTAAGTATATGATGATGTTTGACTTTATGTTATTAAATTTATTATGATACGCTGGTTGAGGTATTCCATTACTTGGGATGTATTACTTTTAGTGTTTGAATATTTCCTAATATTGTGTTATGCATGATCTGCTTGGTTTTAATATGGTGTTTAGTTGATTCTTAAACAAAGATATGTATAGTTCGGGTGTTGTTGGTTTGGGTGTGAGAATAATGGTGACTTAGAGGTACATAACTTAATTAAGTTGTTTCATATATGAGATTATGAGATATGATTTGAGGATTTATACGAGTTTCTAGTAAGGGGTCGAGGAACTAGGTTATGACCCCGTAAGAGTCGGTGAGGTTTATATACTGTTGGGTGTAGCAATTGGGCTACTAGAGATATAATGGTATGTGTAGCAATTGGGCTACTAGAGATATTATTTTATGTGTAGCAATTGGGCTACTAGAGATATAGTTTTATGTGTAACAATTGAGCTACTAAAGATATAATTGTATGTGTAGCAATTGGGCTACTAGTGATATAGTTTATGTGTAGAAATTGGGCTACTAGAGACATAATTTTATGTGTAGCAATTGGAATACTATAGATATAATTTGATAGAGGGGAATGTTCACTCGGACGAAGGACTAACATTCCTATTTGGATGGAGATGGTGTGACAGGATTGTAGTGGTCACGTTAGCATAAAGGTTTGGTTGTATGAGAGTAAGGGTAGAGGACGATATCGTAATTTGAGGATGATTATTAGTTATGTGTGATGTGTGTCTTTGACCGTTGTTATATTATATGTGATGTATTCTTTTCCGCTTTTGATGATAGAATTGTTTCTTATCCCCTTTATGTTTGTCTGTTGTATTTTATTTCTGATGTGATCGTACGAGAAGACCAGAGGTAGGAACCAGTTGATGAGGAATTAGATGGAACTCCATATGAACCAGATGGGGGAGGACGAGCCGTGGATTCCAACAATGTAGTTTAGTGTCTAGGGCTAGTGAGTCTTATAAGACGCTTTATATTTTCTGCTAAGTATAACTTTTGTTTAAGTATATTCCTGTGAGGGATCCTACTGAGAGGATACCCTCAACAGTGTTTTTTATTATGCTTATAAGACTTAAGTGTTATGTATAACATAATTATGGTGTGTTGTCTTAATTATCCAAAGTTATATGCTCATTAACTTAAGTTTTTAATTTCTATGTATTTTCACGATAAGCGCGCAATTAAGAAATTAATTAAGAAGGCTTTAATCTAATAAAACAACTGGGCACAACAGGGTGTCTCATTTTGGTATCATAGCAGTTTGATTCTATTCAGACTATGAGGTTTAGGATGTTGTTACTAGTCGTGTCTAGTTGAATCCGCATCGGATTTTGACTATGCTTAGAAGTTGGGTAGTGTGTCTGAACTTGATGCGATAATTAATATTGGTATGACATATGGTATTTATATACTGGTCTATGTAGTATTATATGTCATACTGATGAGAGCGGATGATTTCTTTTACAGAATCATGGCTCAAGGAAGAGGACGTCCAACCAATAGTGGTGATAGAACTCCGGAAAGAATCATAGGAACTGTCAACAATGACACCAGTGGAGGAGAGTCATCTACGACCCCCAATGCTATGGAAAATATAGCTGCTGCTATGTTATTACAAACACAGCAGAATGCTGAAATGCTACAGATGAACAAAGAGCAACTGGAACTAAAGAATCAAAGGAGAGCTGCAGAAGTTGAAGATACCGGAATGGTTATTTTCCTACAAGGGAAGCCACCTCAATTCCGAGGAGAGTATGACCCAGAAAAGGCTTAATGATGGGTACAAGAGGTAGAGAAGATATTTACTACTATGCACTGCAGAGAGGATCGAAAAGTAACTTATGTTGCCTTCATGTTAACTGAAGGAGCATAGTTCTGGTGGAGAGGCAAGAAAAGACTATTGGAAGCCGAAGGCAGAATGATTACCTGGCAGTTATTTACCGACTGCTTCTTCAAAAAGTATTTTCCGCATCTAGTTCGACGCGAGAAGGAAAAGGAATTCACAAACCTCAAACAAGGCAACATGTATGTAGGTGATTATGCATCACGTTTTGAGGCTCTTATTAATTACTCAGAATTTTATCAGAGATTCCCAGATGAGGATTGGCAATGTAGGAAATTTGAGGAAGGACTCAGAAATGAGCTGCAGAGGGCTGTAGTGTCTCTCGACATCCAGAGTTTCCCGGAACTGGTTGAAATATGTAGAGCTATAGATAGTATAGATCTGAGGATGACGAATGAGCATAAACAACTGAGAAGTGGAGGCCTTATTCGATCAGCTACTCAGAGGAGAGTAGATAGTTGTTCTCAAGGGAGACAGGAACCATATCCTAGACCAGTGCAGATAGTGGTACCAACACCAATTGCTACAACACAAGTGGTTGGAACGGGCCAACAACGGCAAGGCTTTGCTTGTTTCAGATGCGGAGGGCCGCATCATGTTAAAGATTGCATGGAGATACCTATATGTTTCTACTATGGGAAACCAGGGCATATAGCTTGGGATTGCAGACAACGGGCTAGGCAGTAGATGGTAGCTGCTGGTAGAGAAGCTGGAAGTTACAGAGGTGAAGTTGGGAGAGGAGATCCAGGAACAGGTCAGTAGATGGCTAGACCTCCAACCACTGGGAGAGTGTTTACCATGAGGGGAATCGAATCCTCTCACCCTGCAGATCTCATAGAAGGTATATGTGATATTGTTATAATCTGGAATAGTGGAATATCCTCCAAGAATCTAAGACTGTGATGGGATACATTGAGTAGTAAATTAAGGAAGTATTGATCTTGGTGTTAAATGTAGGAGGTAGATGTTGAAATAAGGAGTTCTAGTGGACTAGTATTAAGAAGAGAAAAGGATTAGGTTTTGATTATGTCCTTCAAGGATGATAGATAAAGTTGAAAAGTCAAGGACAATGAACAGAATGTAATGATCTAAAAGTTCGAGGATAAATAGAATGATATAAGAATAAATTCTGTTATGAAGTTATCGCTGACACTTAAAGGGAAGACAGCGATGAGGAATACAATACGGGATCTTTAGACTAAGATGCGATTACAAGATGTTGTCTAGTTTTGAGTCACAAAATTACGAGGACGGAATTTTTTTTCTAAGCGGGGTAGTAATGTAATAGCCTGATTTTTAATTACGTTGTTTAACCGGTTAAAAGATAATTATTTATATTATAATATTAGATCAAGGAAATGATTTTAAATAAAATTAAAGCATATTCATAATCTATCTTATGGTAGAAGGTTATGGTGAAAGTTTAGGTTAAAAATTCAGAGGGAACCCGGTCTGCGTTTTCACTGATAGTATGATTTTACTGAGCAGAAACCCTAATTTCGACTCATGGACAAAACCATTAGGTTTTATATTTTTTTCCGGAGTATTTTCCAAGTTTCGAAAAAATTCAATATGAATGAAATAATATTATTTTATTCGCGTAATCTTTAAGAAAACACGTAAAACCTAAGTCGGGGGATAAGTCGGGTGAACGAAGGAGTTGATTATGGAGCTGAGGTATTAGGAGAGATTAATGTAGCAAAGAGGACAATGAGTCCGGCATTAAATTTTAGTAATCGTGAATTTTCAAGTGAAATAACCAAAATACCACTAAGCTTAACCTAACCGATGCCGAGTTAAATTTTAACCATGGTTAAGGAACCAAGGTTAGTTTGTGTGGACAAGGAGCAGCCACACCATTCATTTAATATGAGCCACGTGATTTTAATCATGGTTAGCAACATAACCCTGGTTAAGGTAACTATTAATTAAATAATCACAAAACCCATTAACCTAAAACCTAAGAACCAAACAAAGCCTAAGATCTAGCTTATTTATACCCCTCAAAATCGCAACCACCCCCGCCCCCCTTCCCCTCCCTCACTCTTCATCTCTTTCATTTTCTTCACTTAAACACAAAATTCCATTCTTATTCTTCAAGAGCTCCAAGTGCTTCCATTAACAAGCTTGCCAAGATCATCATCTTTTCTTCTTCCATCTTCCTAACTTGAGGTAATAAGATCATCTCTTCCATTATTAAGATCTAAATCTTCCTATTTCATGATTTTATATTGTTAGATCTAGAACTTTGAATAATTCTAGAAAATTGTAGAAAAATCATAAAAACGTGAAACCAATTTCATTGATCTAGTTATGATCTTTACTTTCATTATCCAAGAGCATGTAATCAAAAACATTTTCCTTCCCTAAAAACTATCATTGGCCGAAACTGAGCAGAAAAGTGGGTGTGATATTTTTTGTGCCATTTTTGAATTCTAACACTTGTTTCATGCTCTCTATTACCTATATAGTCTTTGTCCAATATCTTAAATCCAACTAAATTCTCTAACCTATTCTTCTAGCCTAGGCCGAAACCCTAACATAAAGTGGTTGAAAAGTTTTTGTTTGATTTGTGAAACCTATTCTTGATCAATGCTCTCTAATGCCTTAGTAGCCTAAATCCAAAAGTTTGAATCAAAAAGAATTTCCTAGCCTAAATTTTTATACATGGCCGAAACTCAATTAAAAAGGTTGGAATATTTTGTTCATATATCCAAGTTATGACAATTTATCTAAGTTATCTAAGACTATAGGAACTAGTATCCAAAAGCTTGAAATGAGAAAAGAACCCTAACCCTATTTTGAATTAAGTGGCCGAACCTAGCTATTCTTGGATTAAGGGCGAGTTGTTGATTAATTTGTTGATTATGTTGTTTGGTTTAAGGTGTAACCGTTAAGCTGTGGTGTGATAATGAGGAACATCGAATTTGGGATTCCGATGATAACTCAGGTGGGGGAAGTGTAACATCCCGAAAATTATATATATGTGTTTATTTGATAACTATATTTATTAATTGGTCAAATATATTTATTTTTATGTGATTTGACTTATTTGATTTTATTTTCTTATTAAACTGTTTTTACTAGGTGCGTTAGCACTGTGTTATTACAGTGTATGCACGCTTGCTAGACAATAGCATTATGTTATTATTATTTGTTTAGAAAAATACAATCTAAAATTATTTTGGTTAAAGAAAAGTTATTTTCATAATCCATAAAATAAATTTATAGCATTAGAAAAATAAAAGAGATCAGTTTTATGTCCTTTTTTTTCCTTGGCCCCGGTTCAACCACGTTCTCTCTCTCTCTCTCTCTCTCTCTCCCTCCCCCCTCCCTCGGTTTGTGGTTCATCATAGAAAACATCGCCGTCGTCCCTCCACCGTCAGTGTCGCCGTCTTCCACCATCACAGCACCTTCAAGTTCATCTTCTTCCTTTGGGTAAGTGATTTCTCACTTTCCTTTGCCCATTTTCAAAACCCCCAATTTCTCCTCAAACCCTAACCCTAGGTTTTGATTTCAGATTTTGATTCTTGAAATTAATTGGTGTTTTATGCAAGTGGGAGCATGATTAAGTGTTCTCATAAATCAATTTTATCAAGCAATGGTTAATTTGATTTTTCCGCAAATTTTCTTCATGAACTTAAATACCCCCAAAACTGTTTTGATTTAAATCAATGAGATTTTTAAGAAATTAAATATATTAGTGAGTTAAATATATAATGTTGATGTTGAGTAATTGATTTTGTAATTTGTCTGGCTGTTGTACATGCTTGGACTCCCTCTCTGGGATGTTGATTGTGATTGTGCTTGCTTGGGGAAGAAGGATTTGAATTTCTGGGAGCTGACAAGAGTTACCTGTGCGTGCTGGGAAGTGCCAGAGGAACCTAGAACGTCATGTCAGGTGGGGGAAGATAATGCTCTAGGTGTAGTGTGGATTTTAATGCGGGTTTTAGTATATCTTCTTAGGAAATTATATGTGGTTTATCATTATGAATTGATTTATTATAGTTGTGTTGATCACCTGTGTGAATTATTGTATGATGATTATTTGTCTTTCTTGGTGCTTATTCCATATATTATAATAATTGTTGGGATTAGACTGTACTGGAGGAAATATTGAAGAAATTTTGTGAGGTGTTTGATTTGGATAGCATAGAAGAATTTCATGATGTGGAGATCTTTGATGCCTCAGGTCTTGATTTTGTATCTTCTAGTTAAGAAATAATGAATGTTGGAATAAGGGATATTTGGATTGAAACCATAGGAGTCTTTTTGGAGGATTGAAAGGTTGGGCGTTCCCTTCAGAGACAGAATGACTGTAAGTGAGTATATATTCATCACGATAAGAAAATAATATGGAGAGTAGTAATCATAGGTGTTTACTGAGGATAAGTTATGCCGTTGTGGAGAATGAATTTTATGGATGAAGGAATTATTAAAAGGAATCAGAACATAATTATTAAATGAGGAATCAAGTTTAGATATAATGTAAGGTACGTATGACGCTTCTAATTTTGATAACTTTATGCAATAGATGATGATTGATGGAGATACGATGTGGCTTAGATTAGTTATGATGCAAGAATCTAATTTTTGAAGGACATTAAGCTCCTTAAGTTAAATTGGATAAATCCTAGAGTGACTTCGAGTAGTTTTAAGGGATTGTCAATATACGAGAAATTAGGGAAATAAGTTATTTGATATTTAGTTGTTGATGTAAATTAAGTTGGGATTGAGTGGAGATGAGTTTAGGATCGTATCTTGATGACGTTGAATTCAGATTTAGAATGAAGCGTAAAACTCTAAGTTGTTTCTAAGGAATATTCGAGTATTTAAAGGTTAAAGAAGGATGTTCATAAATATGGCATATAAGTGGAGATTGATTTAAGTATAATTGCTTAAGATCTTATATTGAAATAATTCTTGGTATGATTACTTGCTCTTAATTGTTTGCCGATGGTATATTTAAATGAACTTCACACCTCCATTTGCTATATTATTTTAGCAAGTAATTATCTTGTTTTTATGATGCGTTTTCCCTTGCGAATTTTTGGATAAGGTTCGAATTCGAGAACCTTCATTACTCTTGATTTTTGGACGTTGAGCATCAATTCGAATTCGTTATAATTAGGCTCTAAGTGTAAGCCTATCAGTATAATCGTTAAGTCGTTTAGGGACTTGTGTGAATTGCATTTGTTTCCGAACTTAGATTCGGGAGGTGTTGGGATATTATTATTAGTTGGTATCAATTTCTTATTTATTGAATTTGTGAATTCAATCTTAAGGTTTATCCTTATTCATGTTTTGTTGTCTTGGGCTCGAAGCTAATATGATATATGTTATTTTGTAATGAAATGAATAGACCAAATGTTGGAAAGTTAAAGACTTTCAAAACCTTGTCTTTTGATGATTTTATCCTTCGGTTTGTACTTGATCTTAAGTATCAAATGTTAATTCTAAATATGATTATATACTTAATTTTAGCCTAAGTATGCTCAAATGAATTTTAAGTGTCAAAAGAATTTTGAATCAGGAATAATATTTTGGTTAATGGTCTATTCGAGCTCAATTCTTAACAATAACTCTTTTTAAATTGATACCAGTGCTTTGGGACTTTTAGTTCCTACTTTGTTTGTCTTCTGACAACATTCCAACCTAATCATAGTCATTGTTGTTCTGGAGGCATAGACACCTATGATAGGATATTAGAGGTGTGGGGGCCAAGGAGACCTCGGGGATAGTCAGGCGTGGATCCTGCCAATGGTTCGGTGTATAGATGCACCGATGTCGGTGGAGACCTGGACAACAGGGCTATCTTGAAACTCCACCAAACTAAATACTATTCGGATTTTAAGTACTCTCGCTGAAAGTGCCGAGGAGATGGCTTTTAGCGTACTCCGATTGTGGGCTTGTGCACCGAGTTTTTTACAAATATTTCTTGAATGCTATCTCGGCAGAACGTTTTGACAACAATAATCTCCATGGAGCAGAGTTAGGTCTAGTCCTAGGAATGCATTCGAGTCTCGACCTTTTTCTGAAACTATATACGTATTTTATAAATGTATCCCTGGATACACACCTATATATATTCACTTGAATGCTTGTATGTTTTCCTGCATGCCTATATCTACATTACTAGTCTATTGTAAAATCTTACCTCCTCTGTTTGTATTTCTTTTCTTCTTTGTTCCTTGTTGGCAATGATAGTGTCATCCGAGAAGTGTAAAGGAGATGAGGAATGATTGGAAGATGCTGAGAAGGTGACAGAAGATAAGTTGTTGTTATATTTTGAGTTGTTTATGTTTAAAGTAATTTTGAAAATGTTATTATATTTTATTCTGGTAATCGTGAGAAAATTTATTTCGTTTTCGAAAACTCAATGTATGTGATTAGTTCGCATACTTATGAAAATTGATTTGAGAATATTGTATTTAATTATATTAAGTTTCTAGTGTATCAATGGAATTTTATTTGATTATCTCTCCTGGCAATTGATGTAAGACCAGTGATTAGATTTTTATTTGAGAAGGTTTTAAATTTACCAAATGTTTACCAGGTAATATTTTGATGAATACAAAGTTCCAATTTTTAAAGAGGTTATTTCGAAAATAATTTTAAAAATCCTAATTTTATTAAGTTAATTAGCTTTAATTAGAACTAGGCTTTACAAAAAGGATCACTCTGTCGTCGGAATCGATATGTAGTATATTCTATAATAATTGTGTAGGGTGACCTAAACGCTACTAGTAGTCGAGTAATGGACAAGACCAAAATCACATTGGAAACATTTTCTGTAAAACCAATGGTTATTCGGGAATTGTAGGTTTATCGACATTAGGTTGATTTTAAGTATTTGATGATGTCCGACTTTATGTTATTAAATTTATTGTGATACACTGGTTGAGGTATTCCACTGCACGTGACGTATTATTTTTGGTGTTTGAATATTTCCTGATATTGTGTTATACATGATCTCCCTGGTTTTAATATGGTGTTTTTGTTGATTCTTAAGCGAAGATATGTATAGTTCGGGTGTTGTTGGTTTGGGTGTGAGAATAATGGTGACTTAGAGGTGCCTAACTTAATTAAGCTATTTCATAGATGAGATTATGAGATATGATTTGATGATTTATACGAGTTTCTAGTAAGAGGTCGAGGAACTAGGTTATGACCCCGTAAAAGTCGGTGAGGTTTATATACTGTTGGGTGTAGCAATTGGGCTACTAGAGATATAATGGTATGTATAGCAATTGGGCTACTAGAGATATAGTTTTATGTGTAGCAATTGGGCTACTAGTGATATAGTTTATGTGTAGCAATTGGGCTACTAGAGACATAATTTTATGTGTAACAATTGGGCTACTATAGATATAATTTGATAGAGGGGAATGTTCGCTCGGACGAAGGACTAACATTCCTATTTGGATGAAGATGGTGTGACAGGATTGTAGTGGTCACGTTAGTGCATAAAGGTTTAGTTGTATGATAGTAAGGGTAGAGGATGATATCGTAATTTGAGGATGATTGTTAGTTGTGTGTGATGTGTGTCTTTGACCGTTGTTATATTATATGCTATGTATTTTTTTCCGCTTTTGATGATAGAATTGTTTCTTATCCCCTATATGTTTGTCTGTTGTATTTTATTTCTGATGTGATCGTACGAGAAGACTCGAGGGAGGAACCAGTTGCTGAGGAATTAGATGGAACTCCGTATGAACCAGATGGGGGAGGACGAGCCATGGATTCCAACAATGTAGTTTAGTGTATAGGGTCAGTGAGTCTTATAAGACGTCTTATATTTTCCGCTAAGTATAACTTTTGTTTTAGTATATTCCTGTGAGGGATCCTACTGTGAGGATACTCTCAACAGTGTTTTGTATTATGCTTATAAGACTTAAGTGTATATGTATAACATTATTATGGTGTGTTGTCTTAATTATCCAAAGTTATATGCTCATTAACTTAATTTTTTAATTTCTATGTATTTTCATGATAAGCATGCGATTAAGAAATTAATTAAGAAGGCTTTAATCTAATAAAATAATGGGGCACAACGGGGTGCCTCAAAGACCACTAGGAGGGTCTACTCTCTTAGTGGAACTGGAGTCTCCGAGTCCAGGGACTCAACCCAAGGTAAGAGCTTAATTGGTGAAAGTTAACTAGTCGAGGTGATAGAAATTTTGAGGACGAAATTTTTATAAGAGGGTAGAATTGTAACACCCCATTTTTCGTAAATAAGCTTAGTGCTTTCATATATGTTATATATATGTTTGTATATGCTTGTTATGTTTTTTTTTATCTACTTCGAGGAGTATCCCACCGCCAACCTGAGACGGGGATTAATCTCACGCGGGAGTTTGTTTGGTACCTCTATGGGTGGCATCCCTCCCATCTAAGGTTTTTTCCATACCCAGGGCTCGAACCCGAGACCTTGGTTAAGGGACGAGAGGCCTTTAACCACTCACATCAACCTTAGTTGGTTGTTATGTATGTTTTTTATGCCTAAGTTCATGTTTGGGGAAGTTTTGCCTTAGAAAGGTCTAATCATTTTAGAGTCTAAGTAACATGTTTCACCGTTATGGCCATATCTTTAGTTTTAGATGTCCGATAGAGGTGATCTTTGTGGCGTTGGAAAGCTAAGAGAATTATATACAAGTCTTATTTTATGTGTTTTGGCCAATTTGATCGAGGGAACGTGTCTAATTTGTCAATGTTATCGTTTTGGGAATCTTCATACCAGGTATGGTGAGAAGAAATAGTATGAGCATGTAGGCTTGGGGGTAGCGTAAGACGAAGGGTTACCCATGACCCTTTCCTTCTTAACATGTTTATATGTTTATATGATTAATTGTTATTTGATGATTATCTGTTGTGATGATAATATTGGTATTAATGTTCTTACTATTAATTGATGTTGTTTGTTATGAATATGTTAATGTTGTGATGCCATGATTATGATGAGTATGATGCTATTGAATGTTGTTTGTGTTGTTCTCTTTATGACTGTTGATTGTTGAGGGTGTTAATGCCAACAATGATGTTAAAACGTTAAAATACGTTAATGATAATCATGAGAATTAAGGGATGTTTCTCCCAGTTGTTCATAAGACATGAATATAGAGTGAGAGTTAAGGTTATGGTTAGAGGGCTTAGTTATAGACCCTATGTTGGATTAGCGAGTGTTCTAGGAACATTAATAACGAAGCTATGAATAAATAATTAATTCCCCATGGTGATAAGACTTGAATATTAATGAAGAACGGTTAAGATTAATGAAGTTGATGATTAATGGATGAGTAAAAGCCAATAGGTTGAATCTGTGAACTTTCCCAAGGATTTGGGAAAAGGTTTCTGATCCTTTTTGCCTAGATCAGTACGGTCACGCTCCATTGAGCACGACAGTGCTTAATAGGGAGCACACTCGTGCTCCATTTTGAAACCCAGAGCAGGGCACGCATTTAAGCAAGCCCGAGCTCAGCAGGAAGCACGGTCGTGCTTGCCTGCAGGTCCAACACGCCCATGTTGAGGGTGAGCACGGCCGTGATCACCTGACCAGAACAGAAACCAGAATGTTTAAATAGGGGTTTTCGCCCCAAACGCTTAAAAGACTTAATAAGATACCAACGGAACATGAAGACCAAAGACAAGTGATAAGATGTCATACCTTGGTAGCCTAGTGTTCGCTCCAAGTGATGAGATGTTGTACCTCTACAGCCTAGTGTTCCCTCCAAGGGGGCCTTGATGCTTGATGGTCAAGGTGTTAAGCTCTGGTGCTTAATGACCAGAGTGTTGTTGATGCTTAAAAGACTTAACAATGAACGTTAAACGATAATCCTCGTTAGCCTTGTGGTCGAGGTGTTGATGGTGATAAAACTTGGGTAGCCTATGGGCCCAAGCGGAGGTGGTGGTTGTGGTTGAGTGTTGTTTGCCATGAATTCACGCATCGAAGATGTTGATTGGAGGTTGTACAACATAGGGGAGGTTGTCTGAGAGTAAGACGATCTGGCTGTCCGTGGGATTTGTCCGAAAGAGAATCAAGTATACACCGTGGTGGCGTATCCGAGAATAAGATGTGTCGGCTGTCCTAGGGGTCCACCCATGGTTTGGTGGATTGCCTCGGCGTTGGTGCTTATTGTCCAATGTGGAAAATTAACCCCAAAGTTGGCATCCTGAGTTAGTTTGGATCCAAGTGCATAGTAAAGGAGTGGAGCAAAACTGCATTGCATAGCATATACGTTATATGATGATGATTGTTATGATATTGCTGTTTGATATAACATGCTTGTTTGATGTATGCTCGTCTGGATAACTGCTTCTTTGCCGTTATATTCATGTATATGTTTCTTACTCCTTATCACTATGTTTCTTGTTTGTGGCATGTATCGTTTATGCAGAGGTCGATGTGCAGCCAGTTGAGGAGTGACTCTGAGGAGCCACGACGTAGATAGGATTTCCCGTTTTCAATAGTTGTTTAGTTGTTTCCAGTTATATCCAAGTTGTTTTATCGGATTGGTTATACCAGCTCTGTAGTGTGACATCGGGGCTTGGTTCGTTTATGATTTTGTTTTATGTTATGTTTTCTTTATAAATATGTTTTGGTTATTTCTGTCTTATGTTACAATACGGCAGTCTCTGCCCGGTTTTGATAATTATATATATTTGCATGTGTTCTCTCTTTTTTATATATGTGTTATCGCTTTTGAATGCATGCGGGGTAGAGGGTGTCACATCCCAAATCTCAGGCAGAGAACTGAGAAGTAGAAGGGTCTGCAACTCATCATCAATCTTCATTTCTATCTTCGTCAGCTAATTCACAATTCCTTTGAAGGTATTCAAATGCTCTATCATATTCTGACCATCGTATACTCCAACTTCACCAATCGTCTGACAAGATGAGCTTTGTTCCTAGGCGTCTTCTTTTGAATCAATGATTCAAGTTTTGTCCATAACTCATACGTATTGGTATAAGTTGATACATGCTCGAACAAGCTTCGATCAATGTATTTCCGAATCATAGCTACCGCCTTCCGATTCTGGAGCTCTCAATCTTTGTTAGTCTTCCCCTCTGGCATATCCTTCTGGGTGATTGGCTCAGCAGATCGTTGTAATATAAATGATCTTCCATCATCAGCTTCCAATAGGAATAATTTTCTGCAGTTAGCTTGAACATATCTCCGTCATGAGTGATACCGCCCTCCATCTTGAATCACACAGGATTATTACTCCCCCGATTTATCGAGCTCCGATGCCACTTTTGAGAAATACCAGTACAATTTCCCTCTCTATGTGATTTAAGATGAGCAATAATAAAAGTAAACAGAGTAAGAGTAGAAGAATCACACCAAGAATTTTTAACGTGGAAAACCTCATCAACGTGAAAGGGAAAAACCACGGGACCTAGTCCAGGAAAATATCTCCACTATTGAAAAAGAAGGATTACAACATCTCTCTCTTGTACAAGAGGATCTCTCTTAATCTCACCCAACTAGGATGGTATACAATATCTCTCGACTCTCACCAAGTATTGTGGAAATACAACTCTCTTTCTCTCAAAGAGGATTACAAGAAACTCTCTCTCACTCTATCACTCTTGAAGATGATTTCTCTCGCTTGGATGAGATGCTTCAACTCTTCACAAGTCCTCATATTTATAGTGAAGGAGTGTGGCTTATTCCAAGAGTAATGAATGGAGGCTAATTAATTCTCATATTTTCAAGATCCCTTGAAAATGCTATCTTCACTTTTCTACGAAGAATGTGTGTCTTCAAGAGTCAAAGAATAAATTCCAAGACCTTGGAAAGTGCTTCTCTATTTTCCATGCATTTGAATTACTCAATATTACTTGAATATGGTTCCTCCATTAATTAGGAGGGAATTCCAACAATTGAAAGTGGAAAGGGGAAATATGCGACCCCATAAACCAGGTGGCCTTCCCTGATGGACCTCACTCATCACTTGCTCCTCTTCTTCTTTTTCCAATGACGACGAAGACAATAACTTTGTTCTGCTCCCCAATATATTTATTATACACAAAAATCAAAATCAAAAATTTTTCTCTTCTCCATCAATCACTAGTGCAATAAGTGCTTTTTACGTCAGTTAAAATTGATTTTTTACGTCGGAATATTGACTGACGTAAATACAGCTGACGTTAATAGTTACTATTTTAACGTCAGTTGAGAACTGACGTTAAATATAACACTATTAACGTCAGTTCCTTAACAAAACCGACGTTAAAATAAAACTATTAACGTCAGTTCTTTAATACAACGGACGTTGATTTTGTTAAAACTAACGTCAGTTGTTTTAAAGAACTGACGTTAAAGTTTTAATTTTAACGTCAGTTGTAATAAACAACTGACGTTAATAGAGTACTGTATATTTTATAAAATACTATTAACGTCAGTTGTTTGATACAACTGACGGTAATAAGTTTTTTTTTTTTTTAAATTCAGTTTTAAAATATCACTCCCCTCGCCTATCCCCGCATTCAGTCCCCAGAATACGGAATATCACACACATTACAGAATTGCAAAGGAAAATTGAACAATGGGGGACTTAAAACCAAAACCCATGTATATATATAAATAAATTTTAGTTCCAATGTCTAAAAAACAAAACTATCTAAGGATATATATATATATATATATACATGTTATTAATTAGTTTCTAAAGTCTAACAAAAAAACTATTTATCTAAGTAGTGCGGAGGTATGTTGGCAATTCCTTTTTCAGCCGCATACTTGAAGAAGAATTCGGCGAAGCGCATCCTCAAGTCTCTTAACTCATCTTGTTCAATAGGCGATTGGTCGATAAATGCCTAGACACGTTCAAATAATAACAATAACATCAATGCAAGTCATCTTCAAAACTATAATATATAATTTAACAAGTTGTTTAAATATTACCTTCTTCCATCCATCCGTAATAGATGCGGAGACTATGTTCAACATATGAAGCATCACATAATAGCCGCACGACCAACTAATCAAAGTTGAAATCGAGACTACCAACAAAATTAATTTCAACGTCAGTTGAATATACACATAAATTAGTAATAATAATAATAATTATTTGATAAATAAACTACCAAACCTTGAGGATGTTCCATACAGGATTTGCTTTAGACTTAGAAGTCCTACTTCTCCCGTTGGCGCAACTTATGCTACTCGCCTTCAGCGCGCTATCATAAACAAATAATCATGTCGATCAATTAACAAACTCATTTATCATGTGTGTAATAAACTAAAAACAACTGATATTAAAACTTAAATTTAATTTAAGATTAGTTACTTACTTATTTACAGCTTCCACCACCTTCGGTGGCGGATCATGGTGGAGAGAGCAGAAGAATATGACAGTATGCCTAGACGGGTGAAGTACCAACAACTGCCAATGGTCATTCATACAGTAGGGAGCCAGATATAATTCTTTCGGATTGTCTCCCAACACCTTCCCTATGTATTTACTCAATGCATCGCCAGCAAAGAACTCGGGCAGAAGGATTGACGGATCTAAGAAACCGTAAACTGATGCAACGCCCTTATCAAGCTGAAGACGATGGAGATACCTAAGATATGAAAAGGGTGTGGATTTTAATTACATAATATATATAATTAAATTAAAATATTTTATTAAATTGTAATTTTCGATAAATATATAAGGTATATAATTAAAATTAACTTACGTGCACCGTAGACCGATGACATTGCTTGTTCATCCAGACGTTATTTCTGCAGCAGCGTTCGAGATCGTCACCAACGAAGGAAAATATCCTCTGTTGATTCGGGCGTGCCACCCATCCATCGTGCTCCAATGGACATGCAAAAATCTCATACGCATAATCCTCACCAAGTGAGAACAAACGAGTGATAGGTGACATGCGACACCGACGTCGACTTGGCCTTCGATTTAGGAAAATAAAATATATAAGTTTTTGATAATTAAAAAAACACAAGTACTTATTTGACTATTTTGGACCTTAATAATGAATAAATACCTTTGCTACCCTTTCGAGCTCACGTCGTTTGGAGTCCAACTCAAGCTCACGCCTTTTCATTTCCAACTCATGCTCATGGCGCTGGACTTCCAACTCCCGCTCCCTAGCTGCCAACTCATCGTCCTCCACATGTGCCATACTAAAACTCTCTTTTGTGCTCACATGTGAAGCGTTGGCAAGCCTTGCGGTGTCCTGGGATGTACCGACGGAGGAAAGCTCTCGCGGCAAGCGCTGCTTGAATTCTCAGGTTGGCTATTAAGCCTTGCATCGATGTGATGTAATATCCGGGTTGGTCATGAGGTGCTGAGTAATGTCAGCCAAAATTGATGCTTCATTGACCACCCGCTTTCGTGAAGCAGACTTGCCATAATATTGTTTGATGGTCACGTTCCCAGGAACACCGAGAACCCGACCAGGATGGTCTTTCTTGCCTAGAGCGGTCATCAAGACGTCCTGCCGTCCAGAAAGGACGAATGCGCCCTGGGAGGATTTTGCTTTAAGATCCATCTACAATGAAAAAAAATGAAAAAACGTGCAAGTGAAAAGTGTTGCAAGTATCTATACAAATATCAATTGAAATCAAGTTAATTATTTACTTACAATCTTATCTGCCACTTCGCGAGTGGCATCAGCTTTAAAGGATCCCGCCTTTGTCATGCGGCCGGCTAACCAGACATCCTCGCGGTCGATGTCCGACGGGGGACTTGATGGTGTGCCCTCAGGCACCTCTCCTCTTTCAATCCTAGCAGAGTGCTCTTCCTGCTTCGCCCTCAGCCTATCCGCCATCATCTGCTGGATCCGAGTATGGTACCCACCCTGAGACATGGTGTGGCGGTGGACGTTCTTCGCCTGATTCTGCCGACCCTTATTTGCCTTAGCCTATTCAAACAAAAACACATAATTAAATATAGTTAAATGATCTGTAATAAGCATACAAAATTAACTTAATCAACCAACCTGAAATTCTTCATCCTGTCGACTCCTGGCAAACATATCCCAAGTATCCTGATCAATCCAGGGATAATCCGAGAACATTTTATCAAGCCGCTTCTTCCCAGATAGATAGTACCTGGTAAGATCATGCTTGAACCCATTCCAACGCTTTGATGCCATTTTCATACATTTATGACGATGATCCTCGTCATTTGGCACAGTCCAAGCTACCTACACATTAGATACATATATAACAACTGGATGGATTATAACTTGAATAATTATCTAATAATGTAAATCAAATGAATGTAAAGGTAAAATACCGTGATAGCCTCCCAAATCTGATCCTTAACGTTCTGTGGAACGTCATTCCAGTGCTTGTAGTTGATGCTTACGTGCTGCTTCGCTTGTAGAAACACCCACTTATTAAATTCTTTAGCACGGGGTCCCTGGGCATTTAGATTAGCATCGAAGGACACCTCAAGCTTCTGTCCGCTCTGCCTGTCCTTCTCTAGTTTCTTCAACGAGGTGGCTCCTCTACCCCGTTTCCTATGAGCCTGTGATGTCTGTATGGACAAAAAAAAATGATAAAATAGAGGGTTGTAACATTATAAACTTACATTAACAAGAAGGACTAAAGACAGTATATAACATGCATGTAAACTTACACTAGAATCAGCAAGCGTAGGCGTGATCGGGTCCTGCGAAACCCCAACAGTGTCCTCCCGTGCATGTGGGCTATCCGACTGATCCATATGTATGCCTGTTCAAAAACAATATATATGTATTAACATAGGTTATAACTCAAAATAAATACAGAAGTATAAATAAAAATAACTAGATAGGTCCTGTAGATATACAAAACATCTATATATCCAATATAAGGACAATACGGGAGATTGAAAACTATAGTTTTTGAACATTGCCAAGAACTGGTCACGGCCTGGCCGTGATGTCCATCACGGCCGTAACGTGCCACCTGAATCAGACCCTCATAGGCAGAACTGATCACGGCCTAGCCGTGATGAGCATCACGGCCGTGACAGATCAACCAGCAGAGCAACATGCACTCAAAACCAAAAATAGAGACACTCCAAACAACTCAAACTCACGGTTTAAAGTTACAACTACTGAGACTACAGTTTCAACATACACTCAAAACCAAAAATAGAGACATTCCAAACAACTCAAACTCACAGTTTCAAGTTTCAACTATCGAGACTACGAGTTTCAAACCAGCAGAGCAACATGCATGCACTCAAAACCGTGAATAAAAAAAATGTGCCCTAATTAAAGACTCACGGGAAATAGGCGCTCGCGTGGTGGTGGTGGGGAAGCTCGAGTGGTGGCCAACATTCGATGTGGTTACTGAGAGCAGAGGGACAAGGAGAGTTAGTGCGCGGGAAGGCCAGGGGAAAGAGAGATGTCAAGTTATTGCAAAGAAGGAGCGGGAAAGACAGAGTTAGGGGTTAAGAGTGTACCTCACGGTGGTGGCGAAGAAGCCCTCGCGGTGGTTGCGGTGGAGATGAGCGCGCGATTAGGGCAGAGTGAGAGCGAGAGTAAGGGTTGAGCGTGATGAAAAGAGAAAAGACGTAGAGATGTGGAGAAGGCGCGCGGGGGTGAACGTTATAATTAAAATAAAACAACATTTTACGTCGCTTTTGGTAAAACTCGACGTTGAAGATCATATATTTAACGTCGTTGTCTTAATAAACCGACGTTAAAAACTCTCACACTTATTACGCCGGTTGTTAGTAATAATCGGCGTTAAATGTCATATATTTAACGTAAGTTGTATTAAGAAACTGACGTTAAAAACACTCACAACTTCTTACGTCAGTTGTATTACACAACGGACGTTAAAGGTTTATTAGTTTCTGCAGAAACATTCATTCCCTTGACTACTGTGCTACTTACCCATTCACCTTTGTACCTAATCCTCTTAATGAGCATTAAGTTTATAGATAAGTTTTCAAGAAAATCAGAATAACTTAGTAACTTCATCCACTGCTCCTATAAATAGCTTCCTAGCTTCCATCTCCTTTTAATTAATTTTCTGATTCACAATATGTATGGCTCTGCCGTGGAGATTAACTTCATCACTCTTTCTTCCTATTCCTAGACTCAAAGGTCTTTGTCTTAATGGTCAAACAACTTCTGAGTTTGAGTAAATTACATTGCATGGATATTAAGGTTGGGTGAATCACGTAATGTGATTCTCTCACTTTATTTCATCCCCGTCATCCCTTTCACTTTGCTTTGGAAGCAAGTGATTGTGGATTCAAGATGATGCATCAAGGAACTCCACTGAAGAAGAAAGATGCAAAGATCCATTTCACTTTGCTTTCTTGCTAGTGACTCGAGGATTTACTTTGCATCTTGGAATTCAAGTGAGGGAGGTGATGCATCCATTGGAGTTTCGATGATAGGACCGAGAAGAAAATGATGTTGATGCAGAAACTTTTTTATATTTTAGGGCTATGTTGCAGAAATTTTTTATCTTTTAATCATGTAATTTTAACTTATGAATCGCTTCAATGTCATACGATTTGATTATACATATAACTTGTTTTATGTTAAGTGTTTATTTATTTTAATTTGCACAATAATTTGTTTACTAATTCAAGCTAATTAATAAAAATTAAAAATAAACTTGTATAAAAAAAGGTTTAGAAATAAACTGCAGTACTATATGGAGTGATCCGCATTAAGAGGGACAACAGGGACATGACAACCAATGAAATGAGTTTCATAATTATTTACGTCAGTTATTTATAGAACTGACGCAAATAGTTTACCCAACACCTCATTTTTAACGTCAACTTATTTGATGACCGCCAAGTTCCGTGTATTAATTACATTATTTCCAATATTCATTCTCGCACGTGTATAATATATAGAATTATTTACGTCGCCTATTTATTTAATCAAGTAAAAATCAAACTTTTAACGTCGGTTGTATAAAAACCTCGACGTTAACAATTAATATTTTTATTAAAAACACTTTTAACGTCAGTTTTTTTAAAAAGCGACGTTAAAAGTGTATAGATATCTGCAAAAACATTCATTCCTTTGATTGCATCTTGTGCTACTTACCCATGCACCTTGTAACTCAATCCTCTTAATGAGCATTAAGTTTATAGGTAAGTTTTCTTCAAAATCAGAATAGCTTAGTAACTTCATCCCCTGCTCCTATAAATAGCTTCCTTCCATCCTTTCAATTTTTTGCTTCACAATATGGCTCTACCGTGGAGATTAACTTCATCACTCTTTCTTCCTATTCCTAGACTCAAAGGTCTTTGTCTTAATGGTCAAACAACTTCTGAGTTTGAGTAAATTACATTGCATGGGTGATAAGTCTGAGTAAATTACATTGTGTGAGTTGCTCACCTTATCACCTTCCGGAGAATCAGCTGCTGGAGGGCTAATCAGGTGCTCGGGGGTCACAGTTCCAAAACCTCAGCTTTGGCAGCAAGTGACCGTCTTGGAAGTCTCTGGAACCACTGCCTTTGCTTGAAACGGATCTGGTGCACCTGTTTTTGCCTCTCTCTTGAGCTCTCTCATGCCCCCCAGTTTTCTGAGGTCTTCGGAGTATATATAGTTTTCCCTTTGGCATATTTCATAAAACTCTCTGATGGGATGTAGCTTTAATGATAGGATTTTAAACCCTTTCAATGTAACTTTTTATAGGATTTTAAACCCTTTCAATCTTCTGTATCGATCAGTCTGTATTACACTTCATGAATGAGATCCGGTTTGGGTTATTGATTCATCTTATACTTCGCACATATATTTTAGTTTTCAAAACATAAACACAAAACATCAAAGCAATGATCATGTGAAACTGAAACTTTGAGGAAGGCAATGCGGAAGGAATCGTATACTAGATAAAAAAAATTATTAAAATAACTTTTAACGTCTGTTGATGTAGGGACTGACGTTAAAAGTGAAGAGACTTACTTATAACGTCAGTTCTTTATCGAACTGACGTTAAAATATTCACTTTTAACGTCAGTTCTTTATTGAACTGACGTTAAAAGTGAGTCACTTCACTTTTAACGTCAGTCATTAAAACAACTGACGTTAAAATTGAAATAATGAAGCCTGATATTTACAAAACTGCCACCGCCTCCTTTTTAACGTCTAGCTTTTGGTTAACTGATGTAAACTTTTACCGTCTAATGTATATTTTCCACTAGTGAATGCACTCCCATTGATGGATATAGATAGAGAACTGAGAGTTTGGGGAAAAGAGCGTGGGAGAAATAATAAAATAAAAATAAAAAGAAGAAGGTAACATACAAATAAAAAGGTAACGGTGTGAGGTAACAATCTGTATATGATGAAACAACTGCTAACATGAATGATAAGGATGATGACTTTGTTGATCATGTTTCTCAAACCCCTGTCTCTCCGAGCGGCCCTAGTGCAAAGATTATTTCTCCATAAACTGTGCCTCCTCAAGTTCAAAAAGATCCAGTTTCTGTTGCAACGTCTAGTCCCCTCAACATCAGCCCAGTTTATGCTCAGGATCTTAGCTCTTTTCCAGATGTTGTTCGGAATGATTTTAATGTTTTATCTGCTTTGTGGGAAAAGCAAAAGCATGCAAGTACTTCTAAGAAAGAAGAGTAGAATAATGATAATGTTGCTGAGGATGGTTTCACGGTGGTTATGTCCAAATCTCAGAAGAAGTATAACCTGAGACTGAATAAAAAACCTAATTCTAGGTTTGCTTGATTCTTGTTTATTTTGCAATGGTTTTGGTTTTTGTCCTCCATGTTTTTATTTTCTTTTTTATTTTATTAATAAATTTATGGTGACTTATCACCTTGCATAAAAAAATGTGTGGTGAGTCGAAAAAATAGTACACATGTCACTTTATAATAGGTTAACAGTACCACAAGGACCTAAGGTACTGCATATTAGCTTTATCGTTTTATTTTTTGTTAACTCCATATTTTTTCCTTAATTACTTATGCATAATTATGTTAAGTGAAATAAAATAAAACAATACATTAAAATATCTGAAGTGGTGCTACCTACATTTAATTGTATAAATTATTTAAGTAGAAAAACAAGTTAACAAATTACCCAAAGAAGATGTTAGACAGTCTTTTTATTCTAATAATCCAGAAACAAATTTTAGGGACTTAAGATTTATTTAGATTTTATTTTTTCTTTCACAAAAAAAAATTATTTTTTTATAATTAAATTTCAAATAATATTTTTTCATATTAATTAATAAATTAAAAAAGGGTCTTTATGTAAATATGAAAATATGGCATCTTGTTTTGCAAATGCATAAGTACCCTTGACCTTTTGATAAGATAAAACTTGTTGAAAAGTCAAACCGTTCAAGTATCAGTTTAGATGGCCTAGATTTTACCACTTAAATGGTGTATAAGTACACCATTTTAATGGATGGTACACCATAACCTTTAGTCCTGATCAAATGGCTTGACGAAGCAATATACTAGCCGTTTTTTGTTGTTCCTCAATTTTCTATGGAAAATTATCATATATGATTTATCAAAATTAGATCATGTTTGAAGTCCATTGGCTTATGAGAGCACAGCACAGTGTCCTCCCTGTTTCAGCTTCCTTTGCGCGCCCTTCTCCCCTTGTATTCAGGTTCTTTCTTTTATTTCTCTCAGCCAGCCTCTCACGTGGGCCGACTCCCCCCTTTTTTTTTTCTTTTTTTTCTTTTCTCATAATAAAAGCCACCTCCTCTTCTTTCATCATCCAATCCAACCTTCACAACAAAGCCCACATTCTTTTGCATTCCAAAATTATCCCTTTTCAATGTTTTTTTTTCTCTTCATGATACTTCTTTCCTTTTTTTCATTTCCAATCTATTTATATTATGGTGAATTCTTCGATACCCACCCAAATTTTAAAGTAACTTTTACTTTGCGTAGATGATCTAACTAGAATAAGCCACCTCAATTAAAATGGTCTATTTCATTGCTTTGGATAGACTTTTTTTTATTATGCAAATCTAATTTTAACTTTTGTTTTTATCTTTTAACCCAAAAGGACCTAGTTGCAAAAATATAATTTAAAACCCTCTTAATTTTTTGGTTTTTATTTTTATATACATACCTACCATTTCGCAAAATCAAAAGTTCAAAACTCTCAATTTTGACGGATTCATCTTAAAGAAAAGGGACTGCTGCTTTGTTGGTTACTCCTCTTTTTTCTTTGTACTGGTAACTGCTGATTTTTGGTTCCGTTGCTATCGGTTTTGGTTCGATATCTTGATATTGTTAGTTCAGGCTAAGCTATATTTTGGGGGGTAAAAGGGTTTTTTTTATACTTTGGTTTGTGGCAGTTGTTGCCTTGCTGCCGTTGGTCTACAATCTGCCTTTGCGGTTTTGTTGTTATGAGGGACAATTCTATTGGTTTGGCAATGGGGCATAGGTGGCACTCTAGCAGTATTTGATCTACAAGGGGTTTGTTTATTAATTGTTTGTCTTTAGTGGATCCGGTGATTATACATTAGAAAACGATGATTAACATGAAACTTTATTTTATGAAATGCCATATGTCCTGGAGTGATTGACCCGGTCAGTGTGTATTTTATTGGTCAATATACTCTTTTTGTTGTATTTTCTGTAATGCCTAATTTTGATTAAGACTAATTAAAATAAATAAATAAGGATTTTTCGAGAATTTTTAAAATGAACTCTTTAAAAAAATGGAGTTTTGAATGACGTCAAAATAAAGCCTGATAAATAATTGATAAATTTCAAAAGATGTACAACTCCAAGCTTTAACTCACTGGTCTTACATCAATTACCAGGAGAGGAAAATTTTAAATAATTAAGTACAATAATCCCAAAATGATTTTTATAAGTACACGGAACAAACACGTATATTAGAGGAGGCAAAATGGGCCGGCCCGACCAGGCTAGCCCGAATAAGCCCAATGAATGTAGGGTTTGGGAAGTCAAATTTGAACCCATTTTAATTCTGGACCTTTTTGGCCTGACCATATGAAGCCCGAACCCGCACCGGGATAGTCCGTATCGGGCTCGGGTAGCCAATTAGTTTTATATATTTTAATTTCTATTCATTTTATTTAACTAAAAACATAAAAATGTGAAGAAAAAGGGGCCAATATTGTTGGAGATGATGATGAGCGGGAGGCTATTAATTTTGAAGATGCAAAGCTTTCTCTAGGAGGCTTAAATGCCAATGTTGATGTCAAAACATAGGATTTTAAATATATTAGTGTTACTATTGGACTTTCATTATGATTTGTGAAGTTTGTTTTTGTTGGACTTTTTTCGTTGTTTCTATTGTTAGACTTTTTCATTGTTTATATTGTTGGACATTTTCATTGTTTAAATTGTTGGACTTTATTAATTTTTGATGTTCTTGTGCGAGTATAACTATTGGTTTAAAAGACACAAACAAATTGTTGTAAATTCGTTTGGCTGAATTAACATTTTTTGTGGAAGAATAGTTAGCATGTCTGCAGTTACAGAGTTATTTAAAAAAAAAAAAAATACTTGCCATTGTCACAATGTGTATACATGACATAACTGGAGAATGCAGTGATAACTTTAAAAAAAAAAAAACACCATAGCACTCTGTAATTAGCATATTTGTTTAAGACACTTAGGCATATTTTTTTATATAAAAAACGCTAGTCATAATTCGTTTGGGAAAAAACTCAATAAAAATGAAAATGACTGAAAATACAAATAAAAAATGTCGGCGGGCCCAAAATAGCCCGCAACCCGCATATGGCCAGGCTTGGGCACCTATTTTGCAGCCCATATTGATTCCAGGCCTTTTTAGCCCGGCCCTATAAAGCCCAACCCGCATCGGGCTAGCCCACGATGGGTCGGGTAGCCCATTTTGACACCTCTAACGTACATACACCAACTACAAAGAATTGGCTACACAGACTGATCCAGAATACATAAAAAGAAAAAGAGGTTTCCCTTAGCGACTATACTCGGACAAAAGTGACGTAAGATCATCTTCTACACTCGGTCAATCCTCCATTATCATCAGGCACCCGGTTGTTTCGGTCCAGTCACACGAATCCGGTCGTCGTAGTTAGATACTCACATACACATAGAGAAAAGAAGAAACAACATATGGAGGTAAGATTCTACGTTAGGTTAGAAATGTAGATATGGTCATGCAAGTAAACAAACAATTATTCAAGTGGATAAATATATCTAAGGATACATTCATAAAATATATAAATATACTATCAGAAATTACTAAGATTCGAATGCATGATAGGACTAGACATAACTTTGCTCCAAGGAGACTATAGTTGTCAAATATTTCATTGCTATATATATAGCAATCAGTTCACATAACTCTTCGTGGATTAAGTCTTAGTATGTGAATATCTCAGCATAAATCCAATGTCTCTCATACGTATTATTTGGATATCTCTAGGCCTAAATCCAATGTCTATCATAAGACATATTATTTGGATATCTCTACGCCTAAATCCAATGTTTGTCATATGACATATTATTTGGATATCTCTGGGCTCTCACCATACAAGACGTATTACTTGGATATCTCTGGACCTAAATCCAATGTCTTTCACAATACAAGACATATTATATGGATATCTCTGGGTCTAAATCCAATGTCTATCATAAGACATATTATATGGATATCAATGGACCAAAATCCAATATCTTTCACAATACAATACATATTATATGGATATCTCTGGACCAAAATCCAATGTCTTTCCCAATACGAGTTTGAACATCAAATGCTCATCACAAAAAGTCCCTAAGCAACTTAACAATTATAATTTATAACAGATAGGCTATACTTAGAGCCTAACTACATTGAGATCGAATTGATGCTCAATGTCTGGAAATCCAAGAATAGGGAAGGTTCTCCAATTCAAGCCTTACCCAAATATTCACAGTTCAATATATAGCATCAAGCTATTACCATTTGAAATGGTCCACACATAGCATCATATAAGATACTAATTACACAATCCATACAGATAATTCATACAAATATAATCAAGCAATTTATATCAATAACCCCGTGCAATTTCCTAAGCAACATACTAGACCCACATTTATAACCCATACTACACCTAATGTATTATCTTCCACCACCTTAGAGTAGCCCTGGAAGGTAGAGACTGATCAGCAGTAATTCGATTCCAGATATTGCAGCAAATTCCCTGCAGACATGCATCATCTTGCAAAAATTATTTGAGGTATGAAACAAACTCCAATTTGGTCAAATCAGCACTCCATTTAAAGTTTAAAGTGTATAATTTCTGAATATAAAATTCGTTTTCAAAGGCAGCGATCCATCTTGAACAGAATCACAAAACATTACACAAAGGTCACACAAAGGTCCATTATTCCTTAAGGCAGTTTGTAATATGTTTTTCTCCATCAATACTAAACGAAATCTAGTAACGTTAGTGAGCAAAATGAAGCACCAGAGGTCTAGTTTCAGAATCATTAATTAGATTTTTGCACAAAGAGAAAGGACAGAAAGAGTGGCCGAAGATCATTTCTAAGACAGCATTCTGGACTCAGTTTTATGAATGACTTTAAAATATCAAAACACTATCAAATTTCATGAAACTTGTGCCTAAAATGAAGCTAAACACGTCTAGGTTCCAGATAAAAAACAAGCTTCTCAAAAGGACGTCTAAATCAAAAGTTATCGCAGATGTAAGGACCAAAGGTCCACACGGGTTTTGTATAGTTTAAAACTTTTCAAACCAAACATCCATCCAAATCAGATAGCAAGCATAAGGAGCTTCATTATAACTTTCTAACACACAAAATCAAGATAAAATATCTATTTATATATATAATCCACAAATATAGCTGTAGAATATATAGTTATATAATATAATGTATACTTTTTTTATTTATAGTTATTAAAACTATATATTCACATGCAAGCATCTTGACCCTTGTACATACACTTGGCAAGGTGTAGATTTTTTACCATTATTTTATTATTTACTTTCTTAAATTGATATATTTTTATAATTTTTAAATATTTCCAGGAAGAGTTACAATAAAGGGAGAGCCAACAGGGGTTAACAGGGAAGGGGGTATGGGGGAAATGATTGGGTGGGGGGATAAAAATAGTTTTTATTAATATTTATTATAAATGAAATTATTTTTATAATATATTTAATTATAAATGTATTAAATAAAATTAATATATTATTTTTTTGACAAAAATATATAAAATAAAAATAATATTTTACTTCCTTAATTAGGGATATTTATGTCATTTTACATATTCATCATATTTTTTAAATTTCTCTAAACTTCTCTCTTTTCATTTTATCCATATTTCTCTGATACCAAACAAGTCTTAAAATTTTCTCTTTTTCTCACCTGAATAAAAATAGTTTTTATTAATTTTTATTATGAATGAAATTATTTTTATAATATATTTAAATATAAAATATATAAAATAAAACAATATATTATTTTTTTGACAAAAATATATAAAATAAAAATAATGCATTACTTCCTTCATTATGGGTATTTATGTCATTTTACATATTCATCATTATCTTTTTCCGAACTTCTCCCTTTTCATTTTCTCCATATTTCTCTCATATCAAACAAGCCTTAAAATTTACTATTCTTCTCATCATATTCTCTCTTCTCATCTCTCTTTCCATCTTCTCTCTTCTCATTTTCTCTTCCGTACCAAACAAAGCATTAACGTATGTATCACGGGAGTAAAAAATGAATGAGTTACTTAAATATGATGTGAGACAATGGGTCCATAGTAGGGTCCACTTAATAAACTAAAGTGGGTTGCTTTTCAAGATTGCATTGAATAAGTGGTATCAAGATAGCATTTGATCATCTTTTCAAAGAACAAGATTCTGTTGTCCCCAAGTATGATGTCTCGGTGTTCCCTACCAATCAAAAGCTAGAAATATGCATAAGTGTCAATGAGTTGTGATTTCATTTTATTAAGTGGAAAATTATCATTGGTGGGGGACATGAAAGTGGCACGACATATATCTAAATCCCTTTTCAAAATATGTTATATTAGTTATTATATCAATCAACATTTTTTTACTTTGCATTGTTTTAAATTTTTGTATAAGTTATGATTGTTTTAGATACTATAATCAAACAAAAATTGTGTTACTCAAACATATTTAGTTGTATGAATTTTAGAAAGATGTTTAAATATGTTGGATTCTAATGCGTTTATGAAAACCAACAAAATAAAGATAGGGAATGAGAAGGACACAATTCTTACTTGGGAGGGCATTAAATGAATTCGGGAAATTGAGTGAATTGTCCCTAGAAGAAGCAAAATAAATAAATAAAGTGAATGAAAAGAACACAACTATTGGGAATGACTGTTAACGTTATCAAACATGACACCAAAAGCTAGAGGCCAAAGGCTATAGCGGAAACAAAGTTATGTGAAAAGTTTTGAATTAGGGCAGGAAGAAAAAGGATGTTAAATTTGGAAGTAGCTGAAAGAAATTCTTCCCTAATAGCATTATTATTATGTGACTTCATGTTCTAATTTGAACCATCTTAACGGGGTTGAAAATGTTACATGATAACATACTTATATGTATATCTAAGTGTATATAATTATGTATAATGTATACTATTTTAATTTATATTGAAGTTCATATTTTAAATATGGAGATAATAATTTAAATATTTACGATCCACGAGATTAATTTTCTAAATGAGTATATGAATTTGTAATATAATCTCAAATGATTTATATATATATATATATATATATATATATATATATATATATATATATTCATTTTGATTGGATTAATTGTATCAATGTAAGTTAGTAGAAAAACTGTGTTACTAAAACATATTTTAGTTGTTTAAATTTGAGAAATGTGTTTGAACACGCTGGGTTCCAATTCATTGAAAAAAGCAAAAATATTAAATAAATAATGATATGGAATGAAAAGGACACAACTCTTGGTTCGTAGAGCATTAAGTGAATTTGAGAAATTAAGTGAATTGTCCAAATACATTGAAAGAAACAAAATAAAATTGTAGGGTATAGAAAGAACACAACTCTTTGAAATGACTGTTAATGTTCCCAAATGTGGTGATAGTGGTGGGAGTGCAACTTTATCAATAAACTAAATATTGGATTTTGGAATTCTGAAAAAAAATGCTATGACCTGTTAGCCAAAGTTTCTTTGTAAGTTTGTAGAGGACAAACTAATCTCCAGCCGTGGAAGGTAAATATACTTTTTTAAAAATGATTAATTTGACGGGGAAAAGCTGAGAAATAAATCAAATATATTTTTCAGAGGGAAGGAAAATAATAATATGATAGATAAATATATTTTGTAAAAATGTTTGACTTGCACGGAAAAAAGGATAGAAAGAAATCAAATAGAAATTTTAAGAAAGAAAAAAATTAATATGGTATACAATATTTATAAAAAAAATAGTTAACTTGAAAGGGAAAAGTGAAGAAATAATTCAATTGATTTTTCAAGGGAGAAGAAAATATGATAGATATAATACAATGCAATTAATTGAGGTGACATTTGGCATAAAAAATAGTTCCAGATTCTTGAAAAAGTCAGATGATTTTTTTTTTCTTCATGTCTTGTACAAGAGATAAAAAGTCATTTGATGACTTTAACATAAAACTTGCCTTGGAATAAATTTTCCACATGCAGCCTCTAAGTTTTATTTGCATGTTTGATATCAGGAAAAAAAACGTTCCGTGAATGGAGGTTCTCACGAATGTACTTTACACGACAATATAATCTCCAGTGGTGGAAGGTAAAAATGTTTTTTTTAAATGGTTAATTTGAAGGGAAAAAGCTGAGAAATAAATCAAATGGATTTTTTAGATGGAAGAAAAATAATAATATAATAAATAAATATATTTTCTAAAAAGTATTGACTTGCATAAAAAAAATAATCGAAAGAAATCAAATAGGTTTTTAAGAAAGAAAAAAAATGATAGACACATGTTTTCTTTTTTTAAAAAAAAATCAACTTGAAAAGGTAAAACGAAGAAACAATTCAATAGATTTTTCTAGAGAGAAGAAAATATGGTAGATATAGTGTAATGCAATTAATTGAGGTGGCATTTGATATAAGATATAGTTCCAGATTCCTGAAAAAATGAGATGAGAATAAATTTTTTCATGTTTTGTACGAGAGATAAAAAGCCAGTCCATGATTTTGACATAAAACTTGCCATGAAATAAATTTTCCACGTGAAGCCTCTAAGTTTTATTTGCATGTTTGACATCGAAAAAAAAATCCACGAAGGAAGTTATCAAGAATGTGGTTTACACGACAATATAAACATTCTCAATAGTAAACACGATATAAAATCCAAATTTTTGCAACCACCATTAAACCTTAAAATACTATTGCTATAAGTGTAAAATACAATTGCATTATAAAATCCTTTTTTTTCATTTTTTTAATAAAAAATTTATTCAGCTATTACACTTATGTATAGGAAATTATAATCCCTGACACACCTCGTGCATTGCACGGGTGCACACACTAGTGATAGGTCCACTCCTCATCCTCTTCATCGCGTACCTCGTCTTCTCCACCGCATTGAATGAAGGGTATGCACCTCATCTTCTCCGTTGTTTGCCTGACCAGCCTCGCTCGAGACCCAGCTTTAGCGATGCCTTAGATTGACCAAATCTTCACCTCGGCTTCTTCGCTACGTTGCCCAACCATTGCCATTAAAGATCTGGGCTACGAATCCACATATTTGTGATGCTAAGATGACGAATCTGGGTTCAGATTACGGTTCCCTTTGAGAACACCTCTACCTCTAGATTTTCTTCTTTCGTTTCTGGGGTTGAACTTGTAACGCCCCGATTTTCTGCTTATTGCTAATCTATGCTTAAGTGTGTGTTCACCAATAATTAATTTTTAAAATTTAAGAGATTAGTTTGATAAATAAAATAATTTTCATAACTTAGTTTATCTTAGGAAGCTCCAGTAAAAATTTTCGCTGAAAATTCAGACGAATCACGGTCTGCGTTTTCTCTATCGGTACAAGTTTACTGATCAGAAAATGAAATTTTTACTCATGAACGAAACGATTGGGCTTCTAATTACGACTGCCAATGTTTCCACTGTTTTAAAAAATTTCGTTTAAAAAATTTATTTTATTGATTTTTCGGGTGCGATTTTCATAGGAAATACTATCGTTTTACACAGCTGGGGAAAGGAATAGAACTGGAACAAAATAAAAGGAAGTCAATGAATTTATTTGCATCAGATTTTGGAGTGTTTGGTGAGCAAAATCTGATTTGAATAGTAAACCATTCTTATATGAAATCATTATTTTCATAATAAATTATTATATTTCAAAAAAATTCATTAAAAATACAAATTAAAAATTTTAATTCCCTCTCATTTTTCCTGCTGAGTCCCCCCTCCTCTATATAAACCCCTCTCCCTCACACTTCTTCATTTTTCCTCTCATAAACTCAAAAACTCTTACTACACTTGCTTCTAATTCTTCTTGTTCTTGAGAAAGCTCAAGCTTTTGCTTTCAAGCTCTCATTTTCTAGCAGCTACTAGGTATAATACTCAGCTATTATACTTCATATTTCCTTGTTATTTTCATTTCTTATACATGCATGATGAAATTGTTTATAGCTAATCTTATTCCTTTTGTTTTAAAACCATTTGCTTTCAAGTTCTACTCATCTTCATCACCGTTATCAACCCTTGCATGTTGAAAAAGACCCTCCTATGACCATTTTGAAGGGGTGGCCGAAACCCTAGGGAGGAGAAGTGATTATTTTTTTCAAGTTCATTTCCATGCATGGTAGAAAAATCATGTTTTATGACCATGGTTCTAACTCATACTCTTAAAGAAAGTTCTCTTAATATAAAACCCAATTTTATCAACTTCTACTCAACTCTATTTTCATTTTCATGTCTTCCATGTGGTCAAAAATCATCCTACCCTATGACCATGGTGTTGGCCGAAAACACCAAGAGGAAAAAGGAGAGCTTTTGATGAAAATCCCACATGCATGGCTTAAGGACTTTGATTTAGGTATTTTTCAAATTATGTAGTTTGTTAAAAATATGTATTCCTTCCTTCTTGTGATTCTATGGCTAAAACTCTAAATTTTTTGAGTTAGTGAAGCCTAACTTTTGATCATTGGAAGAATGCATGTCAAACAAACTATATCCTTTGCATGATTAATGTTATATGGTGTTTGAAAAAATTTAAAGTTCCTAGCTTTGTTTTCTTGCAATGGCCGAAACTCACTTGATGAGTTGATGAGGCTTGTTCAAATTTTTTTAAGTAAAATGATGCTTAGAACACCATAGTATTTACATGCATGAAATTAGATTGATGAAAAATAATATTTTCCCACCATTTCTTGTGGGCCGAAACCTATGGTTAACGAGGCTAGGGTTCTAAATTTTATTTTTCAAGTTTTAAATTCTGTTTTACCTATTTGATACTTAAAAAGTCTAAATCCAAAGGCTTGTAGAAAATAACATTTTCTAGCCTATTTTATAGAGCATGACCGAAAGCATGCATGAAGAATAAGGGTAATTTATAAAATTTTTTAACTTATGTTAAACATATGTGTTACCTATGTTTGCTTAATGATGATTGATTGAATATTGGTGAATATGATTTGGTTTAATGATTGATTTTGTTTGGATGAATATGATGAGTTTTATGTGATTTATATGTATTATGTGTTTATTTGATTTGTACAAAGCTTATGATTATATAAATGTGTTAGCGTAATGATATATTTGTTCAAGTTGTTGCATTGAAAGCCTAACCTTGGGTTAGAGCTCAAATAAATAAATTAAGATAAAAGTCTTAATACAAATTGTGGGGGAAGCTGTAAATAAATAAATTTTATTTGAAAATAAGTTTTGATTTAAAAGAGAAGAAATACAAAATCATATTTCAGATTTATTTTGTAATATTAAAAATTTTATGAAAAAGGGCAATATTTTTCTTTTGATGAGAAGTAGAGTTTTTGAAATAATTTAACAAGTAAAAAGGGACTTCCGAAATTAATTCCTTAAATTAGAAGAAATTTTTTTAAAAGAAAAGTTAATTTGATTTTGTTGAAAAAGGATGATTTTTTTTAAAATCAAGGTGATTTTTTTTTAAAATCAAGGTAATTTTTGAAAATGAATTTCAAAAAGTTTTATTAAACACTTTACTCAAAACAATATTCCAATAACTTGGATAAGTTATGGAAATTTTGGTTTTGTTTTGTTTTTCACTGAACGAAAAATAACGTTGAAATGCGGATCTAGTAACCGAGACGTCGGGCTAATAGTGCTAATAAACACGCTGATCTATGATCCGTATCACGTTGTTGTGGACTGTGTGTCCTTAGTATATGTTGTTGTGGACTGTGTGTCCTAAATACGTTATACAAACGTGGTGAAAGAAGTAAAGGTGAAAAGTTAATTTTTCTATGACCACAAAGTATAAGATTGGTGCATCGGTTTAAGACTCTTGTGATTGGACACTCGGACTCAAATGTCCCGTGTTTACAAATTTGAATACATTGAAAAATTATGGAGGTGGTGAGCCTTTGAACTTCGACAATGAAAGAATTATACACAAAGAAAAGCTACGATAATAAAATGTTTTTCATGCATTTGGCAGACGTGCCCAAAGTTGTTTTGTGTGAATACCTTGAAGGGCAAGGTATATCATGCTATGTTGTATCATTGTGCCTTGACGAACAATGAAATACATATGCCTTGATTACTATGCCTTGAGTTGGATAGCATGCTATGGATATCCACGCACGTTGCACACTGTGCCAGGAGTTTTGGGCAGTGTAGTGGAATAAAACATTGTGTCTTTTATGGCAAAATTTCGGTCCTGATCAGCTCATTTTAAACAATTTGAAGTTGGGATCTCCGGAGATTAGGATAGAAGTTTAATATTAATTATAAAGTGTCATGGTTTTCAAAAAGCGAGGATTATCTCTTTTTTTGTACTGCTTAAAATGATATCATGTTAATTGTATAGGTTGTTTCTGTATGTTTTGGGTGCATATAGTTGTCATAATTATCCATATATTGGTATCTTACCCTTGCATTTCCTTTATGTATATATGTATGTATCCTGTTATATGGAGACTAGATGGACCCAACTCTGCCTCTCGTGCACTCCCGGGTGCGAGCGATCATGTTTGAGGATGCCGACGGCCCTGGGGCTTGGGTGATTCATCCGGGGAATCACACGGCCGAGTACACTGGCCGGATTTGCACTATAGAAGGAACACAAGAGGGAGGTCCAGAGAGATGGATTCATACCGTGGAGACCATCCATATATCACTTCCGCCAGCTTGGTTGTATGTACAACACCCAGCAGACCTAGGATAGCTAGCGTTAAATCCACCACCTCTGAATGTGGCACCTGCATCACCTATAGAGGAGGACCTCGATGAATTCATGGAAGAAGAACCCCAGTATCATCCTATGAGCAGTGATGATGATGATGATGATGCACCTGACGAGGGAGTCGGGGTGGAAGTATCCTCTTTTGATACTTCCTCTGGAAATGAGGGAGACTTCCGTGGTCTCTCGAATGGGTATCACTAGTTTGTCTTGACCAGCTTAGGAAGTCTAGCTTTATTTTGGGGTATGGTGTTGGATGGATCCTTTCAGTAAGCATGTTTTATTTTGTCTCTTTAACCTCCAGTTTAATGTAGTATTTTGATTAAGTAACTTGGATGTACACTCAAGGAAACTTCTGTCAATGTACCTGTCACTAAGGAGGTGTTTGTTATCAATGTGAATATTATGTATGTTTTCTATGTATGTAAGTTGGTCTTTAAATTCCATGTCTTATATTGTGAGTTTTTAATTGAAAATGAATTATTAATTAAATATTAACTTCCGAAAGAAATCGACATGTCTTCTAATAACGTTAATATTAAAAAAGGGTGATTTAATGTAATACTCGGGAAAGGGTGTTACAGAACTCGATTATGAAGTTCATGACTCGATCAACCTTCACCTTTGTCTTGGACGTCACAGAATTGCTTCCTCGAAAAGTCTGAAAAAAGTGTGTCTCTGTTTCGTTGCCCTTGCAAATGATTCTCTGCTTTCTGGTTTGGCCAAGATCCTATCGTGATGTGGTTTACCTCTGGTTAGGGTTTGATTTTCTGGTTTGTTGGTTCCTCTTTCATTTGGGTTGTGCAGGTATCAAACAGATCTGAGGATGTTAGTAGTGAGGAGTAAGGTGTGGGATGGTGGCAGCTGGTGGTGGTTGATGGTGGCTAAGGGTGGCGATTGTCACCAAAGAAGAGATTGGGATGGACTTATTTGCAAATACCTATTATTAAAACAAAAAAATGCTATTTGTATAAATACGAATATACTCAACCTATTTTTGTAATAATACAAGAATAATAATTATTGGCTTTGACCATTTGATCAAGTAAAATGTGGTTAAAAAGTCAACCAACCCAAATGACAATCTGAATGATCTAGATATTTTCAATTGAGTGGTGTACCCATGTACCACTTTGGTGATTAGTGCATTAGAAGGCACATACGAACGTAACACTGTTTGACTTTTGAAATTAAAGACACGTTTGCTCATAATAGTGGCTATCATTCTGTTTTCTAATTGGTTAATTGTCCTTTCGTCGATTTTCGTATTTACAGTTGTTGTACTTAAGAGCTGAGCTCTTATACATTTGGTTGATGAATTGATGTATTGCCTCATACTTATTTGATATAATTGTTTGCTTAAAAATAGCTACATATATGAGAAAGGATCGATATAATGTATGGGGTTCTCATGATTAGGGGTTAAACCACATGGATCCGTTATCTGTATGGTGTCATGGATGATAATAATAACAAAATTTAAATTTGTCTGAAAAAATTAGGTTCAATTAGAAGAAATAATAAAATGTAAAGTATGATTATATTGTTAAAAGGATTTCAATTACTGTTTTGTATTTGACCAAAATAATATCGATTAATGGATACATATATTTAATTATTTTTAAGATGGCACTAAATTTCTACTAAAGTAATTATATAAAGAAAATATTAATAAAAAATCATATCTTTAAATTTTGTCTGTGTCATACAAGAGATACAAATAAAGCTAGGAAAGAGGACATTGTGACTGTTATTTTAACTCTCAGTCGAGTCTCATATGATAGAGCTGCACTAGAAGCATGATGGGGGAATCTGTTTGCCATAAGAATGACCTTCGACATGGGAACAAAAATTTGTCAAATTTTGGCCTTTTTTGTCACCTTGATCACTAGGCCACAGATTAATGTTATCCACTGTTATGTTTTGGCATGGCTTAACTTCACTGCACTTTAAACTGACTGCAACATCACCCTTGCAACTTCCTTGTATATTTTTGTAACTCACATTGCTGATTTGCACTTTTGAAGGCACCTAAAACAACAATCTCATAGGTTGAGTTTCCAAAACAATGTTCAGTGTGTTATATTTAGCATGTTGAGCTAATTAAACTAAGAAACGATGGATAATCACATATAATGTTACATACACACACACTTATATTTATATTATTTTAAATAGAGCATGAGGATCCATGCAATAAAGAAAAGCACACATTCATTAAGTGTACAGTGTTGAATCAATTATTTGGTGATTGATTCAACGGTGTATACTTAGTGAATGTGTAAATGTGTGATTTATCGACCACAGGGAAATCCATTTTCATAGAGTACATACCTTGGTTCCGCAATCATTGCCCGGACAATATTCTTGATCAATGTTAATGGGATGTTCCACATTATCAATGATAATGTCCTCATAGACAAAATTAGAAGCAGTTAAAGTTTTGTCCAAAGGAGCTGCCCATGTTTTGATTCTAAGACCATCACTGGTACCGTTAAAAGTGCAATTCTTCACAAATATGTCTTCTACATCGACTTCATCATCATTCTTACCAAGGCTTCCCACACTAATTCCATGACCAGGACCACAATAAACATCTGTTATATTGACCTTATTGGTGCCAGAAATCATAGCAATACAATCATCACCAGTGCCAATATGTGCATGCGTGATATTTACCCCTTTTGTTTTCCCTATTTTGATACCATCTGTGTTAGGGCTGTCACCAGGGGCTGAAATTGTTAGATTTGTGAGGGTCATGTTCTCACATGCAAACATCGTGAAGTGTGCGTTTTGGCTGTTAACAGAACTCAGGTGTTGGATATAACTGTTGTTGATGAAGGCAAATCCCATTGTCTGATCAAATGTATCCACAAAACAAAGACGTTATATATCATTACATGTAAAGCTATTAATGTAAAACAAAAAAAAAAAACAAAAATAGCGTGTTCTTACAATGGATGAGAATTTGTTGTCTCATTCTATTGTATCACGTTCTCTCCTCATCAATAATGTCTTGTCACATATTTTACTTTTAAAATTATATGAAATTTTAATTTATGTGACAGTATATTATTAATAAGACCAGGATGTGCTGCATCAAAATACGAAAGCAAATCTTCATCTTAATACAATAACCACTAATTAATATAGGTGAACTCTAGTTAGGTACGGATAGTTGGATACTAATACTATCAACTTGGGGAAAACTCTAGTACATGAGTTGAGACCTCTTATATTCTATCTTATATATATTTTGATTATAAAAAAAATACAACATATGGTCTTTAAAAATTGATATGGACATGGGGAGGCCCAAGAAGATCTTAGTGTATGAGAGAGGTAAATGGAAGCCCATTAAATGGTTCCAAGGGTGCAATGCACCAGACTACTCCCAGGAGAGAGAAACTTGTAACTAACTGCTGCCTAGTGGCAGCAAAAGAGTGGGCTGGAGTGACTGAGAAGGGATTTCTGTTAAGTAAGGTGGAAAATATATCTAGGAGAGAGGGAAAAAGTGAGGGTATGCTGGAATTGGACTTGGAATCTTGGGAGAGCTCTAGACCTCTCGAATGGTCTAGAATCCATTGTAGCCTCATTGTTTCTGCATTCTAAGCCAGTATCTCTTTAGTACAATCTGGAGAATTCTAATAATAGTTAAGATTACTCCCTATTCTCCTGTTCTTACTAATTGATACTCATCAAAAATTAACGTGAATAGCATAACTTTTTGCATTTTTTTTTTTGGTGGGATTCACCCAAAGAGAAAAATCCGATTTATGAAAAACAAAGAGCTTACTTAATTACCATAAGAACAGGGTGACGATTGGTTCCCCAAACCTTAGCTCCTTGACCATCCAATGTACCACCTCCAGTGACAATGATTTGATTAGCATACCTAAAATTTATCCAAGTCGAATTCAAAGTTGGTTCGGTTGAAGCCAACAAAACACCTCTTATTAAAAAGGTGGTCCAACCCTTGCATGGACCAACAAATACAACTGGGTGGAGCATGTAGTATCCTCTTCCTATCGGTATCTCAACACTTGAATCTCCATCCCAGTTGCATGCATCACTCCATGCTTTCAAAAATGCCTTGACAAAAGAGTAACAAATATTCAATATTAGCTCATTATTACTATAAAATAAAAATTGTAAGAAAAAAGAGAAGGAAAAAGTGGAGGCTTTACCCCACTATTATCAGTGTTGCCATCTGCAATTGCACCATAGTCATTCACGTTGAAGAACTTGCTTTTATTAAGTTGTGCTTCTGCAATGCAAACCAGTAAGCACATCAAAAACATCCATCTTGCCATCTTTTAATTAGTTGTTTTTCTGGATAATACTAGACCTACTCTTAATTAATTTATACTGGGCTGACAAAAAATGGATTTATAAAGCAATTAAATTTTAAGATATTAATATGATGCTATAAATATTAATTAGTCAGGATTATTATTGTTATCAGATAATCTTATCAAATTTAGTGTTTTTGCAATAAAATGCCCCATCCAAAACACTACTTTATTTGCATACATTAGAGTAAAATTAATTCTAGAAGACCATTTCCCTAAAATGATTGATGATTCTATTTTTTCAAAGAGTGGAAATGATAAGTCAATTCTTTTAAAAGAAATAATGTATCTACAATTTATAATATATGCTATTAAGGATTTTTTTTATGCAAATTCATAATCAATCATTGTTAAATAATGAAGTAACTAACTAATAAAATAATTATGTATTAAAAAATAAAAATTACCTTTGAGTTTAAAATGAAAAATGTTCAATGAATAAATATTATATAATTTTAGTAATAAGAAATCAAGATTTAAAATATCTCTCCTCATTAAATAATTTTTTTAATTTCCATTATAATAAAAATACTCATAATTACTCTCTCCTTTTAACAAGATGGTAAGCTTAACCTGTTAGTGTTGATCAAAGTACAAGAGTTTCAAACTAAAATCAAAATAAATACACTCTTACTAATAGCTCCTCTAAAGAGAGCTTAATTAGGTATAAAATATGAGCAAGAGTCGAGAGACTATGCGCTGGTGATTCAATAATTTAAAGTACATTGGAATTTTATCCCACTAATAATTTAAGCGTTAATATATTTTTACTCGCTCGGTTTACACAAAAGCTCATTTTAAAGGAATTATGCATACTCATATGTGACTATTAAAATAGTTATAATAAAAGTCAAATTTTAAAATGATGGGTGTCAATACATAATTGATTGTTTGTGCAAAAACACTTTACACTACATAACTATCCAATAACAAATAACAAGCTGCCAACATGATGTGGTACAATTGGTAGATAACTGAGCCCCTTAAGCATGTGGTCAGGAGTTCGATTCCTGACTCATGCGTCGGCTCCCGACCGGAGGATACTCAGGTTCACAAAAAAAAAACAAGTTAGAGGCAAATGAAAATGCTATTCTAAAATGATTAAGGTGGCGTTTGGAAGAGCTTATTTAAGCTACTTTTAACTTATCTGATGACATAAGCTCTTATGCAGTGTGTTTGACAGAGCTTATAAAAATAACTTATGTCATCCCATAAGGAGTTTTTGACTTATTTTCATAAGTCACTGGGAGAAGCTTATGGAATTATCATAAGAGCTTATATACTAAACACACTCTCCGTGTTTTTCACTATTCGAATCCTCTCATGCCATTTTTTTTCTTTTTCTTTCTTTAAGTGCTTATGGCATAAGCTCTCATGCGATAAGCAGTGTGTTTGGCAGAGCTTATAAAAATAACTTATGTCATCCCGTAAGGAGTTTTTGACTTATTTTCATAAGTCACTGGGAGAAGCTTATGGAATTATCATAAGAGCTTATGCACTAAACATCCTCTCCGTGTTTTTCACTATTCGAATTCTCTCATGTCCCTTTCTTTCTTTTTATTTCATTAAGCGCTTATGGCATAAGCTCTCATACGATAAGGTCTTATGTGATAAGCTCTTAATTAAGTTGTTTACCCAAACGCACCCTAAGTTAGATTATCAAAAAAAAAAGAGTGATTAAGTTAGGTTGTATTGACATTTAATGAAAATAGGTTAAAGTAATCTTTTGGTCCCTATACGTGACACTGATTTTCAATTTGGTCCCTATACGTAAAAAGTTATCAATTTGGTCCTTATACGTGACACTGGTTTTCAATTTGGTCATCACTGCTAATTGGTCCCTATATAAGAGAGACCAAATTACAAATTATTATCACATATAGGGACCAAATTGAAAATAATTGTCACATGTAGGGACCAATTTCATTTTTTTTTGTTGAATTGGTCCCTACATGTGACAATAATTTGCAATTTGGTCCTCTTATATAGGGACCAATTAGCGGTTATGACCAAATTGAAAATCAGTGTCACGTATAGGGACCAAATTGATAAATTTTTATGTATATGGACCAAATTGAAAATCAGTGTCACGTATAAGGACCAAAAGATTACTTTAACCATGAAAATAAAAATCTTATGATCTCACTACAAAAAAAAGGGTGTTTAGCGATCGAAGAAATCGGTCGCTATTCATCAAAATTCGGTCGCTAAATAGGTTAACGACCGAATTAGCGACCGATTAATGACAGTTGCTAAAACCTTGGTCACTAAATCATTTAGCAACCGAATTTGTAATCGGTCGCTATTAGTGAACGAATAATTCGGTTGCTAATTTATAAAAATCGGTCGCTAAATTGGTCTCCTAAAACCAGTTATGTGACCCATTTTAGCGACCGAAAATTCGGTGGCTAATTTGGTCGCTAAATTGGCCACCAAATTAAAAAAAATCAGTCACTAAATGTGTCCCCAAAACTTGTTCTAGGGACCAATTTAGTGACCGATTTCTTTCAAAAACATATAACAAACGAAATATAATTTTTTTTATAAGCTAAAGTGTATTGAAAGAGTATAATGGGTACTCTAAACTCATAAACAAAAGAACCAAATACAAGAGGGATAAGGTTGAGATTCAACCAAAGTCGGAGAAGACAATAATGGTTGATATACTAACTAATCGTCGACCAAAAAGAATTCCTCGGCACCTAATATCTAAAACCAATCCACCGCCCAGCTATTGGCAATTCAGTGCCTAAAAGCTTATTAGGGATAACAGCAGCAAAAGAGAAAAAAGCCCTTTGAACCTTTACACCCTATAGAAAATCAAAAGCCCAAAAAGACCATAACAAGTCCATAAACTTTTAATATGTAGCAATTAATTCAATGGAACACAGATGATTGAATGGAAAATTGGATATAAAATGTATCCACAAATTCACAATCTTCAAAATCTTCAACAACCTTGTAGGCTACAATCCTTTTCTATCAAGCTGTCTTATCAATAAGAGAAAGAGAAAGCATATCATACAAAGTCTAAAAGAAATGGGTAGGATTCATTTATTCCCTTTTCTTTACATTTCATTCTTTCTAAAAGTTTCCACACAAAGTCTAAGAGATATGATTTGTGGACTTACTCACGTGAAGAGATGTTCTTGTTGACATGTTCGCTAGAAACCAAACCACAAAAATTACCCAGAAATACATCATACCCTGCGAATAAGAAAATAATATACATGATATAATTCCAAAAAATGATGTTCCCTAAAGCACAAATATTATCTTGACAAACATAACAAACCTTGATCATTCGCTTCAAAAGCTGGAGAAACAACAACACCATTAGATACCCAACTGAATCCAACTCATTTTAATTTCTGCATTTCACACATAGCAATCACACTATATGATATTTCAATGCAAACTCAAACTCAACCAATATTATTCAATTGTTACATATCTTGAAACCACATATAACCAAAAGTTCAAAGATACTTGCATGCTTATACCCATTAACAAGAGTTCAACCATTTTTATCATACAAAAATCTAAAATCAACATGCTGGAGTTCAAAACCAATTTACATCTCATACAACAAATAAAATTCAATAACACATTAAGCAATTGATTCAAGCATTTTCTCAAACAGATTATGTTCAATCTAACAAGTTGATTCACATAGAACTAGAATTCATAGGACAATAAAACCAGAAAAAAAGAAAGAAAGAACCAACAGAGAGTGGGATGATAGTTGTAGGACGATGGGGACGAACGCAACGGCATGAGCACGAACTGAGCACGTTACTTAGCGGTGGCGGATGGGAGGGCACGAGAGCGGTGGGAGAGAGAGAGACAGGGGGAGAAAGAGACGCGAGTGAGACAGAGAAGGAGAGAAGGAGAGGGAGAGAGAGATGCGAGTGACAGAGAGAAGGAGAGAAGAAGAGGGAGAGAGAGACGCGAGTGATAGAGAGAAGGAGAGAAGGAGAGGGGGAGAGAGACGCGAGTGAGAGAAGGAAAGGGAGAGAGAGACGCGAGTAAGAGAGAGAAGGAGAGGGAGAGAGATATGTATGCTTACCGTGTGGAGGAGGTGGTGGCCGGCGAGGGGCTTCTGCGGCGCTGCGTATGAAGAGAGGAAAAGAGAGAAATGGGGGAAGAGAGGAAGGAAATCGCGATTTAGGGATTTTAGTTTTAGCGACCGAATTATTCGGTCGCTAAAATGGTTAATTTGAAATTTGAATTCATAATTTTAGCGACCGAATAATTCGGTCGCTAAATCGCTCTATTTTAATTTTTTTACGAGCCGTTTAGCGACCGATTTAATATCGGTCGCAAAAGATAACTTAATTTGAACCGTTGCTGGTCGCGCTGTCGCGCACGCGCCAAAAAGCGAGCGGTTTTTAAAAATGTAGTTTAGGGAGCGACAACTCGAGTATCGTCTCACAAGGACTCTTGAATTGTTATTTATCACAAAAATCAGTTTTTTGGGGGGGTTTGGATTGAAATGCAATTAGAAAACAAAGCAAAACAGAGCAATAAAAACAAAGCAGTTTAAATGATTACCAAATAAACTAAAGCGATTAACCTACTGTTATCGGTTTCCCACTATCATCGGTTCATATAAATACAAGCCCTAAGCAGATTCTAATCCCCTTTCGGTTGTAGCAACAATCAACAAACGAAATCGCTACTACGAGATATATGTTCCTATTCCCGAATTAAACAAACGGGTTAAGGCCTCATGAACTAAACGAACATGAACGAACACACGCGAATTAAACAAACGCGATTCAATATAGGAACATAACATCACCGAAATAAATCAACACAACACTATACACTCCTGAATTAAACAAACAAAAATATATAGCATAGTATTGAAAAGGGAAAAGCAAATAAAACATGAATTACAGAACCTCAAGCGTCAATGGAAACCAATCGCAGTAGATTAATCAAGGAGACTAGTTCTCCATTACAAACATACACCTAAAATGCTAAACCTACTGTTGCAGCCCCAACTATGAAAAGAAAAGAGAAGAGAAGAGAAGATAAAAACTAAAAACTCCTGCAATCTGTCCTAGAACAGACTTAAATACAGAATCTGGATTCCGCGAGCTCGCGAGGCGAACTACCTTTCGCGAGGCGAATAATACGAACAGTCATCATTGTTTGGCTTTCTCGCGAGGCGAGCTTAATATTCGCGAGGCGAAACTCTTCAAATTCCAAACTGTCACGCCCTTGATCTTCAACACGGGTAAGCTGTGATGGCTTCTGGTCTTCCAGGGTTGGATTACTCGCGAGGCGAGTCAAGTATTCGCGGGGCGAGACAGAATGGTTTGCATTTTCTGGAACAGTCAGCCTTCGGGTTCGCGAGGCGAGCAGCCTCTCGCGGGGCGAAGAATCCAAAACTACTTCACTTTATTAACCTGAAAACAAGAAATAGCAGTAAGTGCTTTATTTGACTCTAAACTGGCTAAATTAACCTAAAACTACTTTAGAGACTCAAAACGTTGCTTAAAGACAATCAAGTCTAATTTGGGTGAAAATGAGATATAATTAGTACAAAACCACGGTCATACTAGCCATAAAACTAGATGAGCCAGAGACTGATCAGTTGCATTTAATTCGGTCGTCATTTCGGTCGTTAAAAAGTCATAAATTTATGACTTTTACTTTCCTTTACTTTGCGACCGAAATAGAGACCGATAACTCTGCTACGCTCTATTTCGGTCGCTGTTTCGGTCGTAATATCAACTCTAATCAGTGTTTGATTTAGATCCTACAATCGGTCGCCATTTCGGTCGCAAACAGCAACCAACAAATTCGGTCGCTATTTCCGGTCGCTAAATAACCTTTTTTTTGTAGTGTCTAAAAGTAAACACATTACTTGCTAAGAAAAACTAATTCTAAAAGGATCGATGCTAATTAGTATGAGAAAGATGTTAATTGTAGTAATAATACGAATTAACTAAAGGCATCAAATCTGTAAGCGTTTTTTGAGTCGTGCGGCCTGCCCTGACCCTAATGGACCCCCGGGATCCAACTCACCTAAAATTTTTTATATAAAAAACAAAACAAAACTAAAGGCATCAAATTATAATTGGGTGGTAGGAATCATTGTGATAGAAGAAAAAAAGAAAGAGAGAGAAAGCACTCTCCACAAGCTATATATCTTGAAGAGAGTACGGATTTCATTTCGTACTATACATCGCCTTATTCTTTTAGAAGAGCATTTTCCTAAAATGACCGATGTTCCCGTCCAAATTAGACCAAGGGTCTAATGTAGGACGTACGCAACTATATTGGGTGAACGACCCAATAAGGATGAAGATCAATCAGGATAAGAGGAAAACAACTCAGTCAACCTAAGAAGAAGACATCTCGGTCGGGACAACAATACATCTAGGTCGGGACAAGAAGACAGCTTAGGACACGGGGAAGTCAGTTTGGCCGATTGGGCTAAGGCTCAATTCTTTGAAGATAACTAGGTTAGGCCACTAAAAGGGCTATAAAAGGAGGACCTTGATCCTCATTAGAGATTTCCACTCTCTCTCATACACACTACTCACTACAAAAAAAAAGATGTATTTAGAGACCACCAAATATGGTCGCTAAATAAGGAAATTAGGTCGCTAAACCATTTAGCGACCGATTTAACATCCACCAAGTGTGGTAGCGAAATGTTTGGTCACAAAATTATTTGGTGACCGCTAAATCAGTCGCTAAATGGTTAGCGACCAATTTAGGGACCGAATTTCTACATTTAGCATCCGAATTTCCATATTTAGTGACCGATTAAGTGTGGTCGCTAAATTCGGTCTTTAAAATACGTTTTTTTTTTTGTAGTGACTAGCCTAGGGTTTAGCTTATATATACGTCATATGTAATAAGTCTTCCATGACTCTTGTACTCAATCTCTCATTAATATTATATATAACTCTCCATCCTAATTAGAGATTATTGTTCTATCAGAAACAATTGATGATACTATTTTTCCAAAGATCGGTAGTTGTAAATATTATGAGTCTTTAAATGCATCTAATGATTCAAATAAATCGACAATACATTCAATGATTGAACTTTTGTTGAAGAAAGACTAGAGAGATGAGTGGTTGGAAAGCATCCAAATCCCCTAATTGTTATATTGATTCATACAGAGTGTTACTTTATTGGATATTTTTATATTTAAGATCAGTCTTGAGAACTTGCATTTTAGGAAACAAAATATAAATTAGGATAATGCTATTACAAATATTAGTGCAATTTATATGATTCATATAAACTTAGAGCTCGATTGGGGTTGGAATAATTGAGATAGAAATAAAATTAAGAAAATAAAATATGAAAAGTAAAAAATCGAGTCTAATACTCAATAAATAAAATACTATAATTAATAACAGTCAATGATAACAAAATTAAGATTAGTCAGAAGAGCATAAATTTAATAAAATAAATAAAAAATAAAGTATCATAATGTCCTTGAAAAGTTTCCTATGAATTTAAAATTTGATTGTGATAGTCTGATAGAGAAGTTCGAGAAATAATGGGATGTGATAGTAGTCTATATCCTTGGTATACAAAAAAGAGAGTACATATGTACCTTTTTTCCGCAATTATCACTTGGACAATATTCTTGATCAATGTTAATGGGATGTTACAAGTTTGTTATAGACAAAAATAGAAGAGTTTAAAGTTTTGTTTAAAGGAGCAGCCTATGATTTGATTCATTTAATTGATAATAGTAAATGACAATAATTATTTCTTAACTGACATTTTTATAATTATATGAAAAACATATCAACTAAACAATAAAATTAAAATAAGGTTTAGTTAAACTTTTGGTCCTCTATTATTGATCATATGTGATTTTGGTCATTATAGTTTTTTTTTGGGTACACATTGGTCCCTTTATTTTTTTCAATGTTACAAATTCAGTCCTTCCATTCGATGTTTATCATTTTTTTTCAATGATTAACATAGAGAAACCACTCATCTAAGCACATAAAACCTTTGGTTGAGTTTCTCCCTCCTCCGCCTCTTTTATTCAACATGATTCAATGGTTCATTTTTGCTATTTACTAGTTTTGTAGCTCATTTTTGAGACCTATTTTTGACCCCCACCACATGGTACCGTACTACAGAAGCTGAATCATAGGTTCTATGTGCTTAGAGCAGTGGTTTCTCTCTATTAATCATTGAAAATTGACAAACATGGAATGGAAGTTTTGAATTTGCAACATTGAAAAAAATACAAGGACCAAACGTGCACAGAAAATACTATAGGGACTAAAATCACACATGACTAATAATAAGAGGACCAAAAGTGCAATTAAGCCTTAAAAATGGTTTGTTTTCATATTTGCATTCAGTTGTTATAATCAATGTTATTAAAACCAAATCGATTGGTCAGACCAGTTAGACCGGAAACAGGTTTCTTGTCTGGCTCGGTTAGTATCTATGACCGGATATGGAACTGAACCGGGGGTTAATCCAATTAAATCGCGATCGAATCGGGTTGAACCGGGTAACTTTGGCTGTGGTCAAACTGGTCCAGCTACACTCGCGCTGTCTGCACGTTGGCGCACGCTTTCCAAGCCCACACGTAGTAAAAGCGGGCGCGTACTGAATTGATTTTCATGAAAATTCAGCAAAATAACCACGGCAAGTGGGGGTTTTCTGCAATTGGGCTACTCTTTTTTTGGTAAACAAGAGTTTTGATTGGAGGAAGACACATCATCTTGTAAGATCAGGAAATACCATAAACCTCAACGATGATTTATAGTGAAATTTACATATTGCCTATCAATAGGAGAGATCTAGGAATCGAACCCAAATCACAGCTGTGTAAACGGAAGGCTTAACCAGATGTGTCAACCCCTATTGGCTTGACCAGATGTGCCAATGGGCTACTCTGATGTTCGTGTATATTATGGAAATAAATAAATGTTATATATATATATATATATATATATATATATATATATATATATATTTGTTATATATTTAATAAAACCAAGTCAACCGATCCAACCAGTGACCCATTAACTCAATGCCCTGATCGAGTTGGGCCGGTTTTAATAGCACTGGTTATAATCATGAAAATGACAATATTTTTTTTTTCATGTTAACAAGATTCTGTAAAGAAACAATAGAACCAAATTCTTGTCGGTTACATTGGTGGCGCAGACACTTAAACAGAGTAAAATGACTTAGTACTTGTTTGTTTTATAGTTGTAATGTGGCGTAACTCCGTTTCGTCTTGCGTCGAATGAAAGTTGTCACTGGGCATTCAAAAAAATTGCCTCGGAACGCGCATTTCCTCACTTGCGTTGAGGAGAATATTAAAAAAAGAGAGCCTTAGCAAAAGATTAAATATCTAATATTAACATCACTCAATGCTAATTGAGCTGCAAACTCGTTGGCAGGTAAATGATTCATTTAGTTTATCAACCAAAACTATTTAACTTTTTAGTTGCTATATTAATATATAGTTGATTCAGGAAATACTAAGATTTGTTATGGTTCTTTTCACGTTAAATGACATCTTTTAATCGTTGTTTTTAATTCCTGTCATTTGTTGGGAGAAACAAAACTCACTTTTATTTATAATTGAGTAAATAGTCAATTTGGTCCCTGAAACTGTGAGATCGTGTCAATTTGGTCCCTCAAATTAACGAAATTACAAAAAGGTCCCTGAAACTGTCAAACGTTGATCAAGTTGGTCCCTCCGTTAAGCAGGGTTACTTGACGCCGTTAATGGCGCTGACGTGGCACGTTAAGTGCCCATGTGGCATGACAGCTATACCACAGTTTCAGGGACCAATCTGACACTAAATTTCAGGGACCAAATTGACACTCGAAGGAACTAAAAACATATCTTCTTCTTCCTTCGACTTCTTCCTTCGGCCGTCTCTGGTTGTCTCTGTGCTCTCTCTCCTTCGCCGTCTGTTTGTCTCTCTCTCTCGCTCTCCCAACTGGTACAAAATCCTCGGCGTGGAACCCTTCTCCAACGCCAGCACCATCCGAAAACAGTACAAGAAACTCGCAATTCTCCTCCACCCTAACAAGAACCCTTCCTTCCTCAGATCCGAGGAGGCCTTCAAGCTCGTTGGTGAGGCCTCCCGGTTCCTCTCCGATAGGGTTCGAAAGCAGGAATACGATATGAAGCTGCGGATGAGGATTCAGGAGGAGCAAGAGGGATTAAAATCATCCTCAGAGTTATAACAATCCAGCCAGTGAGGTAGGGATTAAAATCAAGAGAGAGTGGGATTACGAGATTCATGTTACTGTGTCAGGATTTGAATGATGTTTCAGAGAGCGAAACGAGCAAGACCATTACTCCATCCTGCTAATAAACCTCCACCCCGTAAACCACCACCTCATCGCAATCCCATTCCTTTCATCACCCAAATCAAAGAAACACATGACCCAGAAGAAGCCCTATCACTCTTTCACCATTACAAGGAACGAGGTTTCACACACCATTACCCTTCCTATGCTGCATTACTCTACAAACTCGCTCGTTCTAGAAACTTCCAAGCCGTCGAAACCCTTCTCACTCACATGCAAAACACGGGCATGCACTGCAGAGAGACCCTTTTCATTGCTCTGTTTCAACATTACGGTAAATCATTACTTCACCAAAAAGCCATTGATCTCTTTCACAGAATGCCTCGGTTCAATTGCGTCCGCACTTTCTGATCCTTCAATGCGCTTCTTAATGTACTAGTTGATAACCATCGGTTTGATGAAGCCAATGATGCTTTTAGTCGTTCTTATGAAATGGGTTTTCGTCCAAACACGGTTACATTCAATATAATGATCAAGGTGTGGTTGGGGAAGGATCAATGGGGAAAAGCATGTGAGGTGTTTGATGAAATGCTTCAGAAGAGAGTGCAGCCCAGTGTTGTGACTTATAATAGTCTCATTGGGTTCTTATCTAAAAAGGGTGATTTGGATAAAGCAATGAGGTTGCTTGAGGACATGAATCGGAAAGGGAAATACGCGAATGAAGTAACTTATACGTTGTTGATGGAAGGGTTGTGTTCTTTGGAGAAGTATGAGGAAGCTAAGAAACTGTTGTTTGATATGGCGTATCGAGGGTGTAAACCTCAACTGGTCAATTTTTCTGTTTTAATGAATGATTTGGGAAAGAGGGGAAAGATTGATGAGGCAAAGTCTATACTCAAGTGAGATGAAGAAAAGGCGACTTAAACCTGGATCTTTGTAACATATAACATATTGATAAATTATCTTTGCAAGGGAGGTAAGACGGCAGAGGCTTACAAAGTCTTGATTGAAATGCAGATTTGGGGGGGGGAGGGGGGGGGGGTGCAAATGCTGCAACATACAGGATGATGATTGATGGTTTATGCCGGATTGGGGATTTTGAGATCAGTCTGAATATTTTGAATGCAATGCCGGATTGTTAGGTTTTTAGTCCCTTTGAGTGTCAATTTGGTCCCTGAAATTTAGTGTCAGATTGGTCCCTAAAACTGTGATACAGCTGTCATGTCACATGGGCACTTAACGTGCCATGTCAGCGCCATTAACGGCGTCAAGTAACCCTGCTTAACGGAGGGACCAACTTGATCAACGTTTGACAGTTTCAGGGACCTTTTTGCAATTTCGTTAATTTGAGGGACCAAATTGACACGATCTCACAGTTTCAGGGACCAAATTGGCTATTTACTCATTTATAATTTCTACAATTAGTCTCTGACTTTAAATGATAACTTTTATGCACAAAAGAAAAGGGCAAATGCGAGACTTGATTACAGAATCTTCCAAATCAACTCTCTCTTTCTTTATCAACTGAGTTAACTCGGACTATAGCACATTTAAGTCCATTTACTGTCAAAAAACTCATGTTTTCCATGCATTTAGTTAAGGACTTGGATAGTGGGTACAATTTTATACCGCCATTATGTGTTATTCTCCGCAATATAGAACATGTGCAACAAGCTCGTAAAATGATAACATATGTAACCATTGTTACACATGTCCTATTATCATTGAAAAACAACAGATAATATACTTATAAAATTGTATCTATATTTTGTCCTTTAGTTAAATGGTGATAATATGCTACTCGCCTAATAACATTTTACTAATGTGAGGACCAAAAAGTAATATTTATTACTTAAAGGACTAACTTCAAATCAGGAATGAAGTTAGATAACGAAAAATATTATTTTGGCTATATATTACTATTAGGCATTGGTTTAAATAAATATAAATATAGCATCGCTAATCAAACTTTTACGTGTCCTGCGTTATACAGTAAAATCTTTAAACCACTCAACCCCCAAAGAAAATGGGAAAAACAAACGCACCTCAAAAAAATGAGAAAAACAACGAAAATGGGGAGGGGAGCCAAAAATAAAAGCGCAGGCCACAGGTCCTGAACGTTTTCAGCAGCTCACAACTTAGATTTAATGGTTGAATTTTCGGAATTAACCTTCCTGGTCCTGGCTAGACCTTCTTGAACCAATGATACAAGAAGCTGCGAGTTTAACATACGGAGAGAGACTTTAAGACGAAGTTAAACAGGGAAGGAATGAGGATGAAGATGTATGGTGGTAATCTTACCTCTCCCTTCTGATTGAACATTTGGCCTGTGACATAGCCTCGTGCATTATAGGAAGTAGGAGTAAAGATCTGCAGAATAAATTGGATTTATAAACAACAGAACAACAACAACAACAAAAATCAAAGGAAAAATTACAACAGAAGTTCTTGGGAAAAACTATTTCTCATTCAACAACAGTGAAGTATTGGACTGATTAATGAGTAACAATTATTGGTTTAATTGGTCAATTAATTGTTCCTAAACTGAAAATATGTTTACCAAAATCTCCTTTACTGTAAATTTCCCAAAATTAAATATGAGAAACAAGGACTAAAAATTATTAAACTCACCGCAAATAGCACCCATTCATCAGCTCTTACAGGTCGGTGAAACCACATCCTGAAAAATTCAAGAAGTATTTAACAAAAAACAAAAAAGTTCATACCTTGAAAAGTTGTTAGGCATGCCTCGCAGGTTATAATGTTGATATGTAAGTTACTTATCATGCAACCAATAGGATTTAGATACTTACGAGTGGTCCAGACTAACAGAACGTGTCCTAAAACCCTTTCCACGGTGGGGATTCAAACTTACTTGAAGAAAAATTAGATCTGAAGCATATGCCACCACACACCTGCAGTACAAACATACAGAAAACTAATGAAATGCAAGAAACCAGATGCCTACCAAAGTGACTATCCCATTGCTATTCGAAGACAATCTACATATTATCCAGATATGCAGGCTCAAAATAATGTATTTGGTACAACCAGATGACATCTTTAGCTGTCTCCATTTCTACAAACTCTCCCAACCAGTCCTTTTTTTGGAGAAAAGTTTAGCAGAGATAAGCCACAGATTTAAAAATTCAAAATTGTAGTTCCAGAATTACATGATATTCAAGTACAGGGCTCTAAGGGTTTCAAGCATTGACTTTGGCATGTGGGTAAAAGTTCTCCTAGTTCATGTCTTATTAAATTAACAATTCTGCTAAAACACTCAGAGAACAAGCATATCTAATTCTAAAGCAAATTGAAGAGAAGTACCTATGCAAGGCCTGATCATCTGAAAGTTTTCCCTTTGCTCTAAACCAGTATCTAAAACTGCATACAGAATTTAAACAAGTTCAGATGAGCTCTAGCATTAGAAACACCAGACATCAGAGCTATGTTGGGTAAAATGATTTGGAAATAAACGAAGGCAAAGGATTGATGTACAGTACTCTTCCAGCAAACCTTTCTCACCAAAACTGCACAAAAGACCACTATAAAAGTAAGCAAAAATATCAGAGAGAGCACCAGGCTAACCTGGAAGGCGATTTTGTCTGATTTGTTGAAATTTTAGCTTCACAGAACCGTATCTCTATGGGCCAGGGGATGAATTCAGTTGTAGCCTTTTTGTTCCGGTAAGCTCTGAAGCAACAAATTTTGTCATTATGATACAGAAAATTAGAAGATTAGCCTATTCGATCTGAATGGAGTAAGTTCCTTGGAAGTTGGAAATCAAGTGCTATTATTTACTTATTCTTGTCAGATGTATTTAATTAACTACAGTTGGTTAGTTAGAGTTTATTAACTGCTCTAGGGTTAGAAGAACCCTTCAAGGTAAAAAAAAATTGGGAGGATTTAGAAGGCCTAATTCAAGAAATACCGCTAGGTGAAAAGATTTTTTTAGGAGGGGATCTAAATGGGCATGTAGGGAGGGCACCTAGAGGTTACGAGGGTTTGCATGGGGGATATGGCCTAGGGGAGGTAAATGGTGAGGGTAAGTCTATTCTGGACTTTTCATCTGCTTTCGATCTTACTATAGCCAATACATGTTTTAGGAAACGTGAGGAGCATCTTATCACGTACAAAAGTGGGGTGACAAGCTCTCAAATAGATTTCTTTCTTATTAGGAGATCGGATAGAAAGATTTGTTTGGACTGTAAAGTCATACCTGGAGAGAGCTTGACTACCCAACATAGAGTCTTGGTTATGGATGTAAGAGTTAAGAGGAGTGTGAAGAGAAGAGGCTACGAAAAGGTTTCAAGGATCAAGTGGTGGCAACTGAAGGGTGAAAAACAAAGGATCGTCCAACACAAGGTTTTGGAGGGAGGGTTTTGGGAGGCAAACGGAAGTGCAAATTATACGTGGAACAAGATGGCCAAGGGGATTAGGAAGGTAGCTATAGAGACGCTTGGTGAATCAAGAGGATTCAGACCTAGGGGTAAAGAATCCTGGTGGTGGGATGAAAGTGTGTAAGCTAAGGTTCGGGTTAAAAGGCAATGTTTTAAAGCTTGGTCTTTATGTAAAAATGTTGAAAATTGGGAAAACTATAAGGTGGCCAAAAAAGAGACCAAGAAGGCAGTGAGCGAAGCTAGAACTAAAGCTTTTAACGGGTTGTACCAATCCTTAGGCACCAAAGATGGTGAGAAATCTATTTATATGCTTGCTAAAAATAGGGAAAAAAAGACAAGAGACTTGGACCAAGTGAAGTGTATTAAGGATGAAGGTACAGTTTTGGTTAAGGAACAAGATATTAAAGATAGATGGAAGAATTATTTCCACAAGTTATTTAATGAAGGTTTTGAAGTTTTATCACGCTCACGGGTGCTTGACATCAGAGAGGAGGACCAAAATTACACTTTTTATCGTAGAATCCAAGAGCATGAGGTAAAAGAAGCTTTGAGAATGATGGATAATGACAAGGCAGTTGGAGCGGACAATATACCTGTGGAGGTATGGAAGAGTCTAGGAAATAGAGGCATTAGTTGGCTCACGAAGTTTTTTAACGAGATTATGAGGTCAAAGAAAATGCCGGACGAATGGAGGAGAAGCACTTTAGTTCCGATTTACAAGAACAGGGGAGATATACAAAATTGTGCAAATTATAGGGGGATTAAGCTTATGAGTCATACTATGAAGCTATGGGAAAGGGTGCTTGAACGGAGACTAAGAAAAGAAACCAAAATCACCGACAACTAATTTGGTTTTATGCCCGGGAGGTCGACCATGGAAGCAATTTACTTGCTACGACGAGTGATGGAACAATATCGAAGGGATCAAAAAGATTTACACATGGCCTTCATTGATTTGGAGAAAGCGTATGATAGGATGCCAAGAGAGGTTTTGTGGAAAGCCCTAGAAAAAAGAAAGGTGTTCGGATTGCCTATATTCGAGCTATCAAGGATATGTATGAGGGGGCTACGACTAGTGTGAGAACGCAGGATGGAGCCATGGAAGTTTTCCCCATAACCATAGGTCTGCACCAAGGGTCAGCTTTAAGCCCCTATCCTTTTACTTTAGTCTTGGATGTACTTACGGAGCACATTCAAGAGCCAGCATCGCAATGCATGCTTTTCGCAGATGATATAGTTCTAGTTGGAGAGTCGAGAGAGGATATAAATGGAAGGTTGGAGACAAGCCTTAGAAGCATATGGCTTCCGTTTGAGTAGAAGCAAGACGGAGTATATGGAATATAAGTTTAGCAAAAAGCGAAACACCTCTAGCTTAGAGGTGAAAGTTGGAGACCACAACATACCACAAGTTACACGGTTTAAATATCTTGGGTCTATTATACAAAATGACGGAGAAATTGAGGGAGATATAAACCATCGGATTCAATCAGGGTGATCGAAATGGAGGAAGACTTCGGGTTTTTTGTGTGATAAAAAAGTACCTCTTAAGCTAAAGGGAAAAATTTACCGTACAGCTATTAGACCGGCGATGTTGTATGGGACAAAGTGTTGGGCGGTAAAAAATCAACATGAGAGTAAAATCAATGTAGCGGATATGAGAATGTTGCACTGGATGAACGGAAAAACTAGACGTGATAGGATCAGGAATGATAGCATTAGAGAGAGAGTTGGGGTAGCACCTATTGTAGAAAAGATAGTTGAATCTCGACTAAGGTGATTTGGGCATATATGGAGGAGACCTTTAAATTATGTAGTAAGGAGAGTGGACCAGGTGGAGGGCAATCCAATAACTAGAGGCAGAGGTAGGCCAAGAAAAACTATAGGAGAAACTATTAAGAAAGATTTAGAGGCCAATGATTTAACTATTAACATGATAGAACATTATGGCTGTAGCCGATCCTACCTAGTGGGATAAGGCTTGGTGGTTGTTAGTTTTTAGTTTTTCAGTGCTGATAGCTTTGTATGTAACAACAATTGTGTACTGAATTCTCGGGTTCTCTCTCAGTTTTACTCTATGCCTTTGTTCTTGCTATTGCAAGACTCTTCAATTGTTTATCACTGTGATCACTCTAGATCACAGACTCTTGTCTTTTTCATGAATGTTTGGAATTAACCGTCCATAGGTCAAAAGATCTTTTGGTTTTGTGCCCAAGGAGACACCACAATGATTAAGAACCAGGTACTCCAAACTTGGAGGCCCCAGGTTTAAATCTGATTGGGAAAGGCAAGGGTGGATTAATGGGAAGGATATGGGTTTTCTCTGTTGTGTAACCCAAATCCTAATAGACAAAGAAACACAATTTACTTCCACATGCAGCCTTTGTATTGTCCAGACAGATATATTTTGAAGAGGAGATACCATGACTGTTTCACAATAAACCAAGACAACTACATGCAAAAAAAGATAAATAGAAACAAATAAATATAGTGATATAGAACAATATCTCATCAACCAAATTTGCAACACATCTTACATTGGAAGACGAGGGTCGGTAAGACGTCTCTCCCGCAGCTCTTCCATTGGTAGAAGCTATAAGTAACAGAAAAATCTAATATTATTAATAATCTGACATCCACAGCAGCAATCTGATAATTCTTAATGAATATAAGGTTGAAACTTGCTTTATCTGGAGCGGGGACAGATGGCATAGCTACTTCCTGGTGGTCAAACCCTGATTCTTCTTTCTGTCGATTAAGGTAAACAATGATAAATGTGCTCTGTAATTTAGAACAGAATTCCTTGAGTAAATCAAGAGCATATATGTTAAAGGAACATGTATCAGTCACACTGACGAGTGACGAGTGACGAGTGACGAGTGACGACAGCTTAAACATAAAGTTGCATTAGCAATATTATATTTTGCGTAATGGAAAAATTAATAATAAAGGGAAACTTCCCTGGGAAGAATACAGAGCTACAAAGTTTAATGCACTTGAACTAATATTTGTTTTCCCTTATTTTGACCTTAAAACCCTTCTTTGTTATCCAACACAATCTTGAAACCTAGCATAAGTTCTTAATTAGCACTCAAAATAGTTCTGAATGTTATAGCTTCTTTTTGTGGAAAGCCCTTTATTTCACTATAAGAATTTAACTTCTTAGTCATAATTATCTCCAGGAACCGTATGTACAGTTTTTCTAACTATATAGTCACATAGCTGATCAAGTTAAATATTCTTACACCTTATTTCATACCATTTCTTATCTTCACTTTCTTGTTTCAGGCCAGATGATCTCGACCCTGTTCAATCCAGCCACAAAACCAGCAAACGAAAAAGTATGTTTGGCTAGACCAAAAACAATCAGACGAAGGGGTATATACAAGGACGAATGGAGAGGCAGCCATGGGCCCTGCCTCCTCCCTTCCTCCCTCCTCCATATATTTTGTCCTTTTCCATGTGAACGTGCTTACTGGATCTTAAAATACTTCTTCTTGTTGCGTTGTGCAACCTACCCTAGCCCTTGCTTGGAATAGATGAACACCACTATCATCTACTTATGGGTTTGTAGTCCATAAATAAATTGGCAATAGAATGATATTTAAGTAATTCTCCGTACTAGGATAAACTGTTTTTTTTTATAGGCTAATGTTAGTAAGTTAAATATTATATTAGTTTTCTCCTTTGTCAGGGTTTGAACCCTGGAGCTTCAACTCCTTAACACCTTATACCCTTAGGGCTCGTTTGGTGGTCAGAATAAGAGAGACAGGATAGGATAAGCTATCATATCCTGTCTGAAACTATTGTTTGGTGAGCCAACAGGATAGGATAAACCAATCCTGTCACCTATCATATCCTGTTCATTGGAGGAGCTGGGTTAGAACTCAACAGGATAGGATAAAGTGATTTATAGTATAATAAAATATAAAAATATTTTATATATAAAATAATTAAAGTATAATAAAATATAATATGGTTACCAAAAAGGTATAATAAAACATAAAATAATAAAAATATTAATAATTAATTTTTATTTTTTTTTTTATTTTGTCACGAGGCTAATTTTGTTACTTCACATTATTTTAAAAAAATGAAAAATAAATAAAAAAGATTCTAATAATTTAACTATATGTAAAGTAAAAACTAAAAATGATTATTTAAAATTATAACAAAATTAATTTAAGCTAAACAATATTTTAAAATTTTAAAATATTATATGTAATTTTATCACAGTGACAATTTTGTCTTTTTATATAATCTTAAAAATTAAAAATTATAAAAACTAAAATCTAATGAAATATGAAAACATTCACAATAAAAACCAAAATTTTAAAATTCGTACTAAAATTACAATGCTATCCACTTAGTTATCTGGTGGATACCAAACGTCGGATAGGATAACAGTTTATCATGCTCATATCATATCCTACTCCTATCCTGCTCTCTTATCCTATCCGCCCTATCCTATCCTGACCACCAAACGAGCCCTTAGCTCAAACCAGTTGAGCTACCCCACTCCCTATTGAGATAAACTATTATTATTCCAAAAAGCAATATAGTAACTAGTAATATATTATGAGACAAGATACGTAGATATGAGTTAAAGTAATAAATTTTGAGACATGTTTGCCCGCTCCTTTGATGTTGTCAAGATTCGTCCGGCATGTAACATATCAATTATTTATTGCTTGAGTAAGTCTATGAAGTTCCAACTGTTCAACCTTATTTCTGAGGTCATGAGATACCCAAAATTCATTTTGAATTTTATTTAGTACCTAGTGCTGTAATCTAGAAATAGACACCAAACAGGCAAACACTACCAGACAAGTAAGAAAGTGGCGTTAATACAAGTAAAACTGGTGCATCACCAAAATATTAATCTCCTTTAGTATCCTTTTCATCATGCTAAATAAAATAAAAATCTACGATGCTGCAATCCAAGTAAATATAAATGTCTTTCATGCCAGAATTCAAGAAGGGAGCCCTCTTTCGCTGCCTCAGCTTTTATCATCAATTAAGAGATTAGCCTTACTGTAATTAATGATAGGGACGTTATATTGCTGCACTATCTCGGATATTCTTCCAAATGGTCTTGTAAGAACAGTATATGTGAATGTTGTGTGTCCACACATCTATGTTATTTATAATCACATATTAGGGTACAAGAGGATCAGTCATAAATACAAAAGAATAAAATCAAATTCCTAATTAATAACTGCATCCCTAATTCCTAGCCCTTGCTATTTACATATTAACTATTAAGCATGTGTTAAATATGTTTTCTAGCACTCCCCCTCAAGCTGGAGAATATATGTCATATGAGCCAAGCTTGCTACAAATGTAGTCAACACGAGACGAGAGCCTCTAAGGGACTTAGTGAACATGTCAGTCAACTGCTCACTAGAGTTGACAAAATCAGTTGTGACTTCCCCTGAAAGCACCTTCTCTCTTACAAAGTGACAATCTATTTCTATGTGTTTGGTTCGTTCATGGAAGACCGGATTTGATGCAATATGAAATGCAGTCTGATTGTCACAGATAAGTTTTGTATCTTAGATATCTCCCAACTTTAACTGTTGGAGTAGTTGCCTAACCCATGTAAGCTCACTCGTAGCTGCTGCCATAGCACGGTATTCAGCTTCTGCACTGGATCTGGCAACTATGTTCTGCTTCTTGCTCCTCCATGAAATCATATTTCCTCCAATAAGAACGCAATATCCAGAAGTGGACCTCCTATCTGATGGTGATCCTGCCCAGTCAGCATCAGAGTAACAAGTGATTTTGGCATTGTCTTTATCTTCATATAATAATCCTCTTCCTGGTGCATTTTTGATGTACCGAAGGATACGTATGACAGCATCCCAATGGCTATCACAAGGGGCATTCAGGAACTGGCTTACCACACTAACTGCAAAGGTGATATCAGGTCTGGTGACTGTGAGATAATTGAGTCTGCCCACAAGACGTTGATATCTTCCCGGGTGTTTCAATGGCTCCCCCTGACCCGGAAGAAGCTTGACATTGGGATCCATGGGAGTATCAATAGGACGACAATCAAGCATACCGATCTCAATGAGAATATCCAAAGCATACTTCCGTTGGTTAATTGAAATTCCTGAAGTGGACTGAGCAACCTCAATTCCTAAAAAATATGAGAGGACCCAAGTCTTTTGTTTGGAATTGTTTGAAGAGGTATGCTTTTAGCCGCTGGATAACATCTATGTCATCACCAGTAATGACAATGTCATCGACATAGACAACAAGATAGATGCGCCGACCAGAAGGAGAATGGATAGAGAAAACAGAATGGTCAGCCTCACACCGGGTCATGCCAAACTGTATTAATGCAGAGCTAAAGTGTCCAAATCAGGCACGAGGAGACTGCTTCAATCCATAGAGAGAACGACTAAGCCAACAAACAAGTCGAGAGTCACCAGAAACAGTAAAACCTGAGGGCTGGTCCATATAAACCTCTTCCTGTAACTCACCATGCAAGAAGGCATTTTTAATATCCAGTTGGTGAAGAGGCCAATGGTGAATGGCGGCCATGGCTAGAAAAAGTCGAACATAAGTGATTTTGGCCACAGGGGAAAAGGTATCCCCATAATCTAGATCAAAAATCTGCGTATAACCTTTAGCCACCAAACGAGCTTTGAAACGATCAATATGACCACCGGGTCCAATCTTCACTGTATAGACCCAACGACAGCCCACAGTAGTCTTGTCAAGAGGCAAGGGAACAATCTCCCAAGTACCATTGGATGCAATGCTGCCATCTCTTCCAACATTGCCTTGCGCCAGTTGGGATTAGCCATGGCTTCACCAGTAGACTTAGGAATAGACACAGAATCCAAAGCAGAAACAAAGGAAACATAGGAAGGAGATAAACGACCATAATTTAAAGTACAAGCATAGATAGGATTAGGATTGCGAGAGGACCGAATACCTTTCCGTAATGCAATGGGAAGTTCAGGTGCAGAAGGCGTAGATGGAGGGGCGATTGGAGCAGGAGATGAGACTGGAGGATCACTGGAAGGAGGCACGGTTGAAGCCTGTGTCCGCTGCTGGTAGGGCTACCAAAAGGATCCGCGGACCAACTATCCATCTGGTCCATCCATGACAAAATCCATCCAATCCATCCAATAATAATAATAAAACTAAATGGATCGGATTGGTTGGATTGATTTTAATAATGGATAGATATAATCCATCCAATAAATTTTTTAATCCATTGGACCAAACAAACAAAAAAGGAATGGATCATTTAATGTCCATCTGCCGAACACTGAGCTTAGAGGAACCTTCCTTCAAGAGATTCAGGTACAGTGCTTCTTCCAAGTACTACTTTAGTGCTTCACCATGCTCTTGCATAATCAGTTCGACGTAATTTTGCATCATCGAAATTGCCAAATTGATGTTGCTACTGCTTCGCCATCGAACAAATTGGAAGAAGTCAAACTCCAAAACTCTAATGCTCGGTGCTCACGAGAAACTAAGAAAGGTGCAAAGAAAGGATTGGGCTGAGAGAGTCCTCTCAAGGCCTTGGTCCAATTTAATTTGGGTGTAACTTTGAAATGTTAAAAGTGTTTCATAGTTTTAAAAAAAAATAAATTCGTGTATTTAATTAAGATCTTTAAAATTTTAGAGAGAAAAATATTTAGTTTGACAATTTTTAAAATAAAATTTTATATATAATATATATAATATATTTTAAATGGATGGATCGGATATCCATCCATATAAAAATGATTAATGGATGGGTATGATGGTTTTTTTTTTATGGATCATGGATGGATTGGATTTTTTTTAATATATTTTCAACGGATCGAAATGGATTGATGGATTATCTTTGACCAATCCATTATAATCCGAATCAAAATCCATCCGATCCTTCCATTGGTCGCTGGTAGGTACGCAAAGGAGGTGGAGTGGGAACAACAATAGGTGCCAGAACAACTGGTGGAACATCTGGAAGGTCCTTAGTAAAGTTGACGTCAAGGATGGCGAAGGTGGAGAAGAATGGGACAGTCTCAAAAAAGGTGACATCAGCAAATACAAGATATCATTGAAGTTGTGGACAAAAACAACGATAGCCCTTTTGCAAACGTGAGTAACCCAGAAAAATATATTGGAGAGATTTGGCTGAGAGTTTGTCTTTTCCTGGAGTGAGATCATGGACAAAACATGTGCAACCAAAGACACGTAGAGGAATAGGATAGAGTTCTTGTTGTGGTTACAAGAGAGAGTAAGGAACCTGATTGTTAAGGATGGAGGAAGGTATGCGGTTGATAAGATAGCAAGCCGCGAGAAGCGCATCACCCGAGAAGCGAAGAGGAACATTATTGTGAAGGAGTAGGGTACGAGCTGTTTCAACCAAGTGCCGATTTTTTCTTTCGACAACACCGTTTTGTTGTGGTCTGTGAGCACATGATGTTTGATGAATAATTCCCTGTGAAGTCAAAAAGGATTGAAACTGGGAGGACAAATATTCACGAGCATTATCAGTGCGTAAAATTTTAATTGAAGAACCAAATTGATTTTGAATTTCAGCACAAAAACCTAGAAATATATTAAAAACATCAGAACAATTCTTCATTAAAAATAACCAAGTACACCGGGAAAAATCATCAATGAAAGTGACAAAATAATAGTAACCTAAGGTTGAGCAAACACGACTAGGACCCCAAATATCATAATGAACTAAAAACACCACTGGACAGCAGCAGCCCAGGTACTGTAGTTGGCAGTCCCCATTAATTTTTCACACAGGATGAGTGGAACATTGGTAAATGTCACTGCAGCACTTGAATCGGAAGAGGAATCGTTGGAGGCCATGAGAAAATAGGCTGGAACAGGGCTGGAGAAGGTCGCCGGAGTGAGGGAAAGGCGGCGGAAAGTGGGTCATGCCTGAAAGCAGCAAAAAACCGGATTTGTAGACGGCGCGTGAGACGCACCCGCCGAAGGAGAACAGAGCAGGCGGTGGAGGCACACCGGAGGATGGGAGCGCGGTGGCACGGGAAACAAAGCACACAGTGGCGCGAGTACTGTTCACCCGAGAAGGAGAACCACTGCAGAGTAAAAAAGACCTAAACTACTGATATCATGTATGAACAGTATATGTGAATGTTGTGTGTTGTATGTCCACACGTCTTTGTTATTTATAATCACATATTAGGGTACAAGAGGATCAGTCATAAATACAAAATAAAATCAAATTCCTAATTAGTAACTACATCCCTAATTCCTATAAGTTTGAAATGTTAAGCTTGAGGATAGCAGTTTAGTCCAAAAGTTTAGTGTTATAGACTATATTCCATTAAATATAATAAGCAAATCTCCATATACAAGAGAGAGCAGAAAATATGGCCAGATTTACAACTAAATAATCTGAAAAATGACTGAAAATTTAGCAAATTTCAAGTCAAAAGAAGAATATGGATTACTTGGAACGAAGCCAGCAAAGTGAATATGACATTTCCCCTTTGAATTGCATCCACTTTCCGTGTAGCAAAGCTCTTTCCATCACGAATACGGTGAACTTGATAAATAATTGGCACTGGAAAAGGAATGCTTATACTAAGTATAATTTGTTTATCGTATCAGCTAAAGCACACAAATGAATTAGCAGTACCAATAACGTAGTACAAGTATGATGATAATGGAATTCACATGAGATTTTATCAGATCATTCATTAAGTATATATTATATGATTGTAGCGTAGTCTCCTGGGCATAAGTTGTTTGGGATCTTTGAAGAGTCTTGGACCTGCCCTATGGATATGCATCAATTTCTCCTTACTAAATTTAGAGGTTTTGGCTATTGTAAAATTCTGTGGCAATGCTCTGTTTATACTATTCTTTGGTGTATTTGGTTGAAAAGGAACGGTAGAATGTTGAATGGCAACTTTTTCAACTCTAGACTTTGTTTGGGATAAGGTTACTATTTTGGCGTCCCTTTGGTGCTCTGCACATAGCCTGTTCAGTGGTGTTTTTTTGTTAGACATGCAGAGGGGTTGATGTGCTTTGTTGCATGGATCTGCCACATAGGCTTTAGATGTTTCTTTTTGTTTTGTTTTGTTTTGTGAGGATGCCTTATCCTCTTCTTCTTCTATAATTTCCTCTTCTCTTCTAAAAATATTTCTTTTGTTTATTATACATAATAAAAATAATATATTACATGATTTACTCAATAGTCAAATTTATTCTAAAAGACAGAAACATTAGGATCTATTCTCTAGAAGAAACTAAAGAAAGTCAACATGAAACCAAACTTAGAGATTCTTCAAGATAACCCAAGGATATATAATTCTTCATAACAAGATATAGTTTACATGAAATGAAAGCATTGAGTTTAGCTAACGACCCATAAAGAGCTTCAAAATACTTACTGCTATTGAGGATGGTTGGATAGATTATGCTGTATGACTCAATTACCTGTTTTACTCATAACTCTACCCAAGTTTTGGTTCTTTTGGATTATCTACTGATTTGTCTAATCTCTCAGTGCAAAACATTTAAGCAAAGGATAAAATAGTTGAGGACATTGTACCAAAACGACTTTTCAGACTAGTAGTGATAAGCAGGTGGATGAGTAACCTGGAGTAGGATTTGTCAAGTAGAGGATAATTCTTAAACTAAACTATCAACTATAAAATAAAGGATGGGACTATTTGCAATGGCATATCATATTTAAATGGGTGGACCAGAAATAATGCTAAACCAATTTAACGAGTGGACCAAAAACAGAAAATGGATCTTTCGAGTTTCCTAGTTTATGCAGGTATAATAGTTTACACATCTCATCTTAGGAAAAGGAGTAAAAAGAAACAGAAAGGGAAGTTATATCCAGAGCATTGTCAGCAAAGTTAAGTGATTAAACATGCTTACGGTTCAAATCCCCAGCAAGAATAAAATAGGAATGCAAACTATGAACAATTTTAAGACAGTCAACAGATTTTGATGCTGCAGCCAGTGCCTGCATGTTACATATTATCTTGTAAGTAGTCTATGTCTAGAAGCTGCTACTGACATGAGTAGCATGCTTAAATATAAAGATAAAGCAGTTTTATCATACCTGTCCAATCAACTGTCCCCCAAACACCTTTCCAAAATGTGGAGCACCGGGAAGGGTAATTCCTTGGAAGCTATCTACCTTCCAAAGAGAAATAAAGAAAGCTATAAGGCTGAACTCCTGGGTATGGACTATGGAGCATGTTACAACTTACTATCAAATATACACCAGTATACATCAATATACCAGGGAACCAGGACAACCACATCTGATTAGTTCCTTCTACCCTCTCTATTAGCAATTATATATCTATAAATATTCGAAGATATTTAAACTGTATCATCTTTCCCCTTCTTTTTAATTTCTTAGCTTTCATAATGTGCATGTTTTTTCTTTTCTGAGAGTCATTTGCACAAGATGTGGAAAGATCTAAGGTAAAAAGGAGTATAAGGATGTAAGTGGGCACAGTTTCACATATAGAAACATAAAGTGTGGTTTTTCTTGCACAAGTAATCAGTCCATAAAAGATTAATTATGTAAGGACTTCAGCAGTAAGAAATCAAAGATTCAAACTAATGGCTTATTAAGATCACCTCTATGGGTTCCAAATGCAATATATTCTCTACAGTTGAACATGACTCAAGAGATTTCTCTGCACTCCAGATAGACTTTGGCTGCAGCAGTGCCGAGTGCTCATGGGGCAGCACTAAGCACGTCAGCTGCCACAGCAAACAGCAAAAGTCACTACAGGAGTAAATCATCCATTTCATTAAGTGTACCCTAGGTGCTTGTACACTCAACCTGAGGTGTTGACATTGGAAAGCAGTGGGACAAGAAACTAAAAGGGCACCTTAGACATAGCAACAACATCTGCCGGGTGAACCGTATTTGACAAACCTGCAAGTTGCGATTTCACATTATTCACATGTGATTATAGTTTATGAAGCGATTTAAGGAAATATCTCTCATATCTTTAATGACAGAACAAAACTCAAAACAGAATTGATATATTTGATGATTGATGATTGAAAAAACCATAGGTGTAATTGATGATTGAATATTCAATTCAGCCAAAAAAAAGGTTAGAAGAGAGAAAATAAAAAAAGCAATTTGGGGGCAAAGTCCTATTGATTTGTGGTAGCAAGAAATAATAGTACAGCGAATGAAGCATTAGAGAAATTGCAGCAACCAGAAACTTCTCAACCCTTTTCCTGCTAACTTTAAGCAACCATGTCCTAGAAAAACCTATGCTTTCTAAAGCAGTAAAAGCTCACCAGTGTAGTTAGAAAAATTTGAAATAATTGACATATTTCCAGTGCAGTAGAAGAAAATAAATAAGAATAACCAAATCATAATGACACAAACTACCAGACAAGCACATGGCTTATGGAATGAAAGGAAAATACTAAAACAATAAAGTACAGTTTGAAGAATAACAGTTAAGTTTACTACCATAACCAAAGTAGTCATATCTTTTCAATTGAAACTCGGGACGATTTTCATCATTGGCACTAACGGATCCAACAACTTCAGCCTGCAAGCAAGGAAACTGGCCTTTCAGCTTGAAATTGCCAAATGTAATGCTACACAAAAGGGAAAGAAAATAATTTGACAATAAGTGTGCTAAGGATAATGGTTAAGGAATTAAAATATAAAGTATTAAATGAAAATTTGAAGTATGCAATACCTTGAAAACTCAAAAAAAAAAAGAAACATTTCATACTTTCATCTATAAGTAATTAGGAGGATTTAGTGAAGGTTATAAAATGCTTCTCAACAAGTTTCCTTAGGACACGATTAGGAAGTCCCAAAAAATAACTTTACATGTATAACAACTCACACCCAATCAGTCTATTGCCACCTTTTCCAAGTAACTTTTTTCTCATTTTTCTATAATGCACTTTATTAAATAGTTGAGTCAAATTAGGGGCTGAGTGACATTCCTATACCTATCCAAATTTCTGATTAAAAATTATAATAATTAATTTCAAATATAAAAAAATGTTGAAGAAGATAAATAAATTCGTTTTTTTTTTCCTGAATGTCTCTAAGAAGACAAGGATCAAACTATAGCCTTGTTGTGATTGTGAAATAACCTATGTGATTACTTACTCTATTCCTTATACATAGACAAAAAAACAAGCAACAAATGGGAAAGGAGGATAATTTTAATATTGAAAACCAGATAGACGAGGTCATGCAGGACGAAACAAAGATTTTCCGAAAACAAGTTAAAATTAACAAGATCAAGCAAGGAAGAATATTTATGTAAAATGTGTTTGTACGAAGATGCAGCCATGGTTTTTGTGTTTGCAAGTCAATTTCCTTCAACGTACCCTTCAAAACTTTCTCATTAGTGATCGTTTTGTAAATGTAATGAAGGACCAACTCTTCATCACTGTAATAGAACCGAAACTCGGGATGCACATGATTTTGTTGTTTTGAAGCAAATGAAAGGAGAACGATAATGCGTGATAGAGAGGGGGAGAGACAGAGAGAGGGAAAACTAATTAAGATCTTTCAGAAATGTGAATAGATGTAGATAACTAATTTAACTCAACTCTCTAATAATAGACATCTTAGGAAAATGAGAAAAAAGTTAGCTGGAGATTAGTGCAATAGACAAATAAGAGTGGCAATAGAGGCTCTCCCCAATTCTCATTAGATTTGCCTAAAGATCAGTGCAGGGTCATATCAACAAATTTCTACACAAATCCACAAGTAATCTGATGAAACCAACCTGACTGTTTTTTTGTTTCTCTAACTTCTGTGACATAAAAATATAAGCATACCTGTCCTTCCAATATGAAGTAAACGCCATCCCCAGGCTCACCCTCTCGAGCAACATACTCTCCTGGCTCTACACAACAACCCATCAATCGAGAATTCAAAACATTAATGCACGAATCTTGCAACTGATTGTTGCAGTTCTAAATACTATACTTCAAATACACATCACACACACTCCATCAACCAGCACAGGATGGTAGGAAAAAATGAAGAAAAAAAAATTAAGGAAAATTCTCAGAACATATTTTCAGATAATTAAACAATTTAACAAAAATAGTTTAAAATTACAATGAGGTGCAACTGCAATTGCGACCATAATATTTGTAGTTTTGGATGTATCCAGAACCACAATTGCAGCTGCATCAGCGATATTTCCTACAATTATCACAATTTATGTAACTACGATCTCAAGTGTAATTTAAAACATCCAATTGTAAAAACTGGAAAAATTACCATAGTGTTTGAGAACCACAAGTTGAGATATCTTCTTCAGAGAGGAGCTAGGAAGCCTCTGTAGAAGAGGAACGCATCCGAGAAATTCAAACACTGCAAACATCAAATCAAATCAAATGAAACACAACTAAACAACAAGAAGAAAAAAAAATCGTTACACAAATTCACACACATAAAACTAAAGAATGAACAGAAAAACAACAAAATAACAATAAAATTGTTAGCTCCTCAATTCCTCATGTTTGGTTGCTGAGACAAAAAAAAAAGTGAAAACCAAAGACAGCGCAATTCGAATTTCGAAGTCACTCTAGTTATTCGAATTTTCTCAGCATCCAAACAGAGGATTTTCCACACAAAAAAAAAATCACGGACCTTGCTCTTTGTCCATTTCGCAGAGCGCATTCAGTGATTTCCCTTTACACGGAGAATTCAGTGATCTTTGTTTTTATCGCAAGCTCAAGAGACATATATTCCGTGCATCACAGGAGTTGGGATCCAGTGCTCGGCAGTGTAGGTTTAAAGCGTGGACACGTAGAGGCTCGACCAATAGGGATGCATTGTGAGATGCAAGTTATTAGTGTGCGAACTGAGGATGAAAAGTTTTGGGGTCCACGTGAATAACATTGGTCGGTGGTCGCAATTGCATGACTTTATGACGTGGTGGCCCACACCAGATATGTCCTCAACTAATAAGTGTAAGTGTAAATAAAGGACGTGGTGCTCCGAATCCGATTTCATGTTGGTGGTGTGGATTGATCGCAAACGTCCAATAATTGGTTTCCTTTTTGACATGTTTTCCGTTCTAAGTTCTAACAAAATCATTTTTTATAACTTGGTAGTATGCCTCAAAAAAAAAAAAAAACTTTGTTAGTAATATCTTATCATTTGAAATTTTGCTTTGGAGACATTATTGTGTCAATGAGAGATGGACATTTGGGTTGAACGACGAACTTGATCGTTTTTGGTTTGTGTACTGGCCGAGAATGTAAGACCGAGAACTCGTCTATACATCGGACCAACCGAGCTTACCCCCGCGAATGGGCCTTGACCCAAACTCCTCCGAAGCCGAGGACATGTCAGCACACCTGACACCCGAGAATAACTACTCGGCCCCAAGCTATTCATCCGCAGCTAACTGGGCCGAATATCTCGCTGGCCATAATGCCACTCCGGACAATCAGGCTCCGGATATCTCTCCCCATGATCGCGATCTGATCCAAATATTCCTCCGCTTATTTCGGATCCTGATCTTGAGAGAACAACTATAAATAGGGGGCTTACCCCTCATTCTAGAACTACGTTTGCTTTGATTCCCTTTTGGATACGTAGGAGCAGAATCCACATTCTGTCAAGCACAATCCAAAAACACCCCACTAATCCTCGTTCGGCCGAGTATTTCATACCCGAGATATTTGGCAGGAACATTTGGCGCCGTCTGTGGGAATCCAAGCAAACATTTTCCCATACCACACAAAAATGGTGAGGACGAGAAGCGGAAATTGCAGGAGGGAGGAGCCAAGGAATGCCAACCACGGAGTTAACGGAGATAATGGAGAAAACATCAGTAGGCCCAGCAGAATGACCGACAACCCCGTGGTTCGGAGCTTCTCGCACAGTGTCGCAGCGCTAAGAAGGGAGAATGAAGAAATCCGCCAGCATAATGACCGTCGGGAGAGAGAGGCCGAGTAGGGAGAGGTCGGTCCTCCTCCTCACATGAAAGAAGAGCGCCGACCTCCCGAGGTTGAGGGGTCCGAAACTTATATCGGGAAGGAGGTCCTCGCCTCCGGGCTTCCCACCACAACAACCGAAAGCAGAGGAAGAGGGATTCCCTAAGCGGCCCCAGAATCTTCACTCCAAACGAACAGACTTAATGACGGGGGCCGACTGCGGAAGCCGAGGCATCCTTTCACGAATGATATCATGGGGGTCCCTTGCCACCCACCTACAAGCCCATCAACATTGACAAATATGATGGCACCTCGGACCCCGAGCGCCACTTGGACGCCTTCACCACGCAGATGTACCTTTTTACGGATGACGATGCTTTGTCCGTGCAAAATTTTCCCAACCACACCGAAGGAGGCAGCGTTGACTTGGTACACCCAGCTACCCCCAACCTCGGTGGACTCTTTTGACACATTCGTGGCTAGGTTCGATGCTCGTTTGCCACAAGTCGAGCCCACCAGAAAACCTCGGCCTCCCCGGTGAACTTCAGGGCGGAGAAGAATGAATCCCTGCGCAACTTCATGGCCAGATTCAAGAAGGAGGCGGTACTCATCCCCAATCTCAGGTCCGATGTTGCACTACACACCATCCCGACCGGGTTGAGACACGGCCCTTTTGCTAGGTACTTAGCTCGCAAAACCCAAGCCGATATGGACGAACCGAGAAGAAAAGCTGCAGTTACATCAATATGGAGGAGGTAGAGGAGTCCAAGAAAAGGATCGGATCGGACCGATGAGGTCGACCGCGAGAAGAAGGCAGAGATAAGAGGAGGGCGGGGGTGATAAGCCGAGATTGAGAGGCCCAGTGAGCATTTCCAGAGGGGACCGAAGTATGATCATTATACTCCCCTCAACACAAATAGGGCTCGGGTGTTCGAAGAAGCGACTGCCGCGTGGAGCTTCCGCAGCTCCCAAAGGGTGGCCACACCCCGAAATGCGGATCGCTGAAGCATTGTCGGTTTCACCGCAACTATGGCCATACCACCGAGGAATGTTGGGTCCTACGGGATAAAATTGAAGAACTGGTTCAGGCGGGTCACCTCAAGCAACTTTGTCCGAAGAAACAACAACAACAAGTGAGAGGCGTGGGGGAAACAGAGAAGAAGAGAGGGTGACCGAGCCCGAGGAGGGGCGGCGATCGAAGAAATGAGGAGAGAGAGTAGAGACCAGAGAAAGGCAAAATGAAAGACGGGAAGAGGATAATGTCATTCGGGGGTGATAAACACCATCTCGGGGAGGGTTCGCGGGGAGGCGCCACAAGTTCAGCTCGGAGAAGACATCTGCGGGCCATCCGAGCCGTTAACCCTCAGTATCCGGCAAGCCTCCCGGAGTTCCCCCTATTATCTTTTTCGATGATGATTTCGTGGGAGTAGATCCCAACCAGGATGACCCCATGGTGATCACCGCATAGTTGGCCAACTTATCGGTCAAAAGAACCCTCGTCGATCGGGGAGCTCCGCGGATATATTGTACTACTCAACCTTTCGAAGCTAGGGATCCCGGAGAAATCAATTCAGCCGTATGACAAGAAACTCGTTGGTTTCAGCAGGGGAGCAAGGTTGATACTCGGGGATATATTGACCTCTTGACCACTTTTGGCGATGGCAGAGCTTCTAAAACCATCATGGTCAGGTATGTGTTGGTAAACGCAGATTACATCGTATAATATCCTCGATCGGAAGGCCGTCCTTGAACGAGTTAGGGGCCGTGGTCTCTACCCCCCACCTCACGATGAAGTTCCCCTCCAGCTCGGGAGATATAGTGGCTGTCCGAGCAGATCGAGGAGGATGGCGAGACAGCTGCTACGCCGATAGTTTGAGGGTGAGCAAACTTAAACCCGCACCAAGAGAAACCCTAGACAGGGGAAGGACAAGGCGGTGAGTTCGATAAACTCCGTTGAGCTGGATCCCGGATGGACGTGCGGGAACAACGTCCGCAACCTATTGAGGAGCTAGAGAAGTTCCAACTCGCGCGCGCGGCTGAACAGTGTACCAAGCTCGGTGGTCACCTTGAACCTACTCTGAAAGAAGAAATAAAACAAGTACTGCGCAGAAATGCCGATCTATTTGCGTGGACCACATCCGACATGCCGGGAATTGATCCCAGAGAAAGAGGAGATTAGGTGAAGAGAGGCGAAAAGTAGTCGAAGAGGAGACGGCGAAGTTGGTCAAGGCCAACTTTATCCGAGAAGTAGAATACACCACATGGTTGGCCAACGTCGTTCTCGTCAAGAAAGCAAACGGCAAGTGGCGCATGTGCACTGATTATACGGATCTGAACAAAGCATGCCCAAAAGACTCTTATCCCTTGCCGAGCATTGACAGGCTGGTTGACGGGGCTTCCGGATATAGAATTTTAAGCTTCTTGGATGCGTACTCCGGGTACAACCAAATTAGAATGTACCCCGGATGAGGAGAAAACAGCCTTCATTACCGAGGGGTCGACATCGCTCTGAGTAATGCCGTTTGGGTGAAGAATGCGGGAGCTACGTACCGAGACTTATGGACCGAGTATTTGAGAAGCAAATTGGCGGGACCATGGAAGTATATGTGGATGACATGGTAGTGAAATCGATGACCCCAGTAGCCACCCTTTAGATCTGGAAGAAATATTTCAGCAATTGAGAAGGTTCAACATGAGGCTCAATCCAGGAAAAGTGTGTTTTCGGTGTCCATGGGGGTAAATTCCTCGGCTTTATGCTTACCCACCGGGAATTGAAGCCAATCCCGATAAGTGACGGGCCGTAATTGAGATGAGAAGCCCGCAGAACGTTAAAGAAGTACAAAGATTGGCGGGACGATCGGCGTCATTATCTCGGTTCCTACCCAAATCGCAGAGAAAGCCTCGGCCTTTCTTCAAGTTCTTTGAAGAAGCCCCAAACCTTCAAATGGACCGAGGACTGCGAAAAGGCTTTTGTCGACTTCAAGGACTTTCTGTCCTCCCCGCCGATATTAACAAGGCCCATCTCGGGAAAGAATTGTATCTCAGATCTGTCACCTCCGAGAATGCCATTAGCGCGATCATCGTGCGGGAGGTAGAGAAAGCCCAAATGCCAAGATACTTCATCGCCAGGTGCTCCATGATGCCGAAACTCAGTATCAAGTTATTGAGAAGTCTGGTCTTAGCCTTGGTGACTGCAGCTCGGCGGTTGCGCCCGCATTTCTGAGTCACCAAGTGGTTGTTAAGACGGATCACCCCATCAAACAGATACTCAAAAAACCCGAATTGGCGGGGCGTATGATTGCTTGGTCAAGAGAGTTGTCCGAGTTTGGCTTGAAATACGAGATGAGAGGACCCCTGAAATCACAATGCCTGTCGACTTCATAGCCGAGCTCCATCCACAACCGAGGCCGAGGATACATGGTGGAATCTATACGTGGATGGATCCTCAAATATCAAGGCGATGGAGCGGGGGTGATTCTCGGAAGGACCAGGAGATTTGATATTGGAACAATCGTTGAAATTCGAGTTCAAAACCTCGAACAATCAGGCCGAGTATGAAGCTCTCGATAAGCGGGACTAAGGTGGCGAATGAAATGGGGGCGAAAGGCTGTCAAGTGCCAAGTGATTCACAACTAGTTCTAGGACAAATATCCAGGGGCTATCGAGACGAAGGAACCTCGACTCACCGAGATATTTGTGTAAGGTTAACCAGCTAATCTCCGGCTTTGAAAAGTTCACCATTGAGCACATTCCCGAGAAGAAAACACTCGGGCTGATTTCTTTGTCTAAGCTTGCCAAAGACAAAGAAGCCGGGACACCACAGAACGGTTATTCAAGAAACCCTCAATGAACCAAGCATTGGGACAGAAGAGGTGATGGCCAATGAGTTGGTTGACCGAGAGTGGATGACACCTATCTGGGAGTACTTATCCTCAGAAGCTCTACCCTCGGATCAGGCTGAGGCCAGGAAAGTCAGGCTAAGGGCGAGTCATTTCACCATAATCGCCGGGGAGCTGTATAAGCGGGGATTCTCGGCGCCTTTGCTAAAATGTTTGACCAAGGCACAATCTAAGTATGTCATGGAAGAGGTTCACCGAGGAATCTGTGGTTTTCGCACACCGCGGACTCCATTCAATAAAAAGCAGAATTTATTATGAATATGGTTTTATTTTTCCTTGCCTTGCCGAAGTCTTTATTTTGCAGATATCCTATTTTAATGGCCGAGTACGAGCCATTGTCAAAGGGGCCAAGTATGAGCCAGCGCTAAATCTACGAGCCGTAGTCGAGAGGGCCAAGTATGAGCCCGGCGGCCGAGTACGAGCCGTTGTCAGAGGGGCCAAGTATGAGCCCGGCGGCCGAGTACGAGCCGTAGTCAGAGGGGCCAAGTATGAGCCCGGCGGTCGAGTACGAGCCGTTGTCAGAGGGGCCAAGTTTGAGCCCGGCGGCCGAGTACGAGCCGTTAGCCGAGTTCGAGCTAGTCAGAGGGGCCAAGTTTGAGCCCGGCGGCCGAGTACGAGCCGTTGTCAGAGGGGCCAAGTATGAGCCCGGCGGCCGAGTACGAGCCGTTGTCAGAGGGGCCAAGTATGAGCCCCACGGCCGAGCACGAGCCGTTGTCGAGGGGCCAAGTTTGAGCCCGACGGCCGAGTACGAGCCGTTATCGAGGGGCCAATGTGAGCGGCGGTCCGAGCCGTTAGCCGAGTTCGAGCTAGTCGAGGGGCCAAGTTTGAGCCCGACCGAGCACGAGCCGTTGTCGAGGGCAAGTTGAGCCCGCGCCGAGTACGAGCCGTTAGCCGAGTTCGAGCTAGTCGAGAGGGCCAAGTTTGAGCCCGACGGCCGAGCACGAGCCGTTGTCGAGGGGCACGTGTGAGCCCGGCTGCCGAGTACGAGCCGTTAGCCGAGTTCGAGCTAGTCAGAGGGGCCAAGTTTGAGCCCGGCGGCCGAGTCCGAGCCGTTCAATTCCAAAGGCCAAGTCAGAGCCTCATGGCCGAGTACGAGCCATAAAGTTAGGTATAAAGGTCAGGTACGATCTTACTAGCCGAATCCGAGCTACTTTATAGTTATTTACGCTGAGTTCAAGCTACGAAAATAGTAAAGCTGAATATGCGCAAAAAACAAAATTCGTAAAGGCCAAGTATGAGCCATTGTTTTATTAAGGAAACCGAGTACAATAAGGCAAAAATAAAGCCGAGTGATACATTCAAGGAAACTGAGTACAATGAGCAAAAATAAAGCTAAGTTTGACTCTTGAAAAGTACATTCACGGGACTGAGTGCGACGCTGAGGTTGAAAGCCGAAATTGAAAATAAGGGCCACTCGGCCCCCAGTCCCCCCGATTCAACGCCATCGCGCTCTCTCAAGGGAGGCTGTAGTTCACACTCCCCCCTGAGAAAGCTGGACGATGAGGTGCTCGGCCAACTCAGGGAGTAGACGGCCGCTACCCCCTTCTCGACTCCCGAAGATTATTATTCTCCCAGTTGACATCCTTCTTGAAGGATCAAGGAATTCTGGATCCCGTCTCCCACTTACATCCTTTTTGGCGGATGTGAAACCCAAAAAAGGATGTCAACTGGGAGAGGGGAACGTGAACCCCTGTTGTTAGCATGGAACTACTCGGGTGGAAGAGAAGTAAGAAGTGAACTTGACTGATAGAAAAGGATGAGGAATGAACAAGTGGGAAGGGCCCTATTTATAGGCACGAAAGGAAGTATAATGTGTGAGAATTTGTTGGGAAAACAAACCTCGAAACCAAGCGAAGGGCAACGATTGCGTGAACCCATTACGGTTCCCAAAAGCATTTAATGCATGACAACGCAAAATGAAATACACGTGCTTTTAGTGTAATGACCACCGTCCATTTTGGACGGTAGAGTATTTCGGCCTTAGCCGAACATTCGATAAGAATCAGCAAAATGATAATAATATTCATTCAAGTAATCGGGTTACAAGGGCATGATCCCAGTACAAAGGAGGAACAAAAAACTATTAACAGCTACTCCCCCCTATGGCTTTCCTCGGCCTCTACATGATCGTCCGGAGAGCCCCCCACTACGTCCACCTCTTCCTCCCCCTCGGCAATGATGGGAACAAGTTCCCCATTTACCACCTCCATATTCACATCGGCCCCCGAAAGGTCGATGCCGGGAACCAGAACCTCAGCTTGGGCAATGCCTTTGTCAAAACCTTTCTGGTGCTCGATGACAATGCAGCGGGTGGCCTCCTATACGTCCTCCTCAAGCAGTATCTTGGCCTGAATCTCAGCCTCCAAGGCAGCCTTGAGCCGATCAATCTCAGCCTGAGCCTCTTTGATCTTTTCTTCGGCACGAGCCTTGTCTTCTTCCACTCGAGCTCTGCTTTCCTCGGCTAATTTCGCCCGAGAATCTAGCTCGGTGTTCCGAGTGTTGATATCGGCGATGGTGGTAGTCAAGCGTTCATTCTCGGAGGCAATCCGGGAGAGATCCCCCTTCAACCTCTCAATAGCAGCGAACTCAGACTCCAATTGCTGAGACTTCCTCTCGGTCTCCGTCACCTCTCGGCTACAGAAACGAGCCAAAGCCGCAAAGACGAAGGCGAGAGGACCGAGAGGCCTCCATGCTGGATCGGGCCCCCGCTGCTTGATAAGCCGAAGATCGCGGCTTTTAAGAGGGTCGAGTCGAAAGAGGAGGAGGGGTTGAAGTCTTCACCCCCTGAGAGATGAAGTCCCCGCCTTCGTGGTGGTGTTGTACCATTTCGGCTCGAGGGGGTAGAAAGTGGCTGTTCTCGCCCCACGATTATGCGCCCCCGAGTAGTGGGGCGAGGGGAGCTTGGGCCGAGGAAGGGGAGAATCTTCGGCCACCACTTCAACCTCTCGCCCTCTTCCTTTTTGAGGGGCAGATGACGAAGCCCCTTTCGCAGAAACCTTGGTGGGAGGAGGTCTTTTCGCTTCTTCTTTCTACCAAGAGGGACCCCGACCCTCTTTACCAACACCAGCCTTGACAAGCTTTGAAAAGTCGAACTTTCCCATGATGATGATCAAAAAGAAAGAGTTGTTAGTATAACAACACAGGCAGAAAATACTTAAGAAACTAAAAAGCCGAGCACTTACTTTTAAGATCGGACCTTGGGGTGGAGGAGAAGGGGAGTTTCATAAGGCGTGCACAATGGAGGGGCCGAGGAAGACCCTCTAGTACATCTATATCCCGCCTATCCTCGTACAGCAGGGAACGATACTCAAGCCGACGAATTTTGTGGGGAGAGGATTGCCAATATAAAGGAAACTTGGCATGTTTATTCTCGTCAAAAAAGTGGGAAGTATGAGAACTCGAAGGGCGAACACGGAAGAAGCCAACCTTGAAGTCTTTATAAGACGAGGCGAATAAACTAAGAAGACCTCTTCGGTTCAACCCATTAAGAGATACCCATCCCTTTTTCTCGCCAAATCTGGTTTGATAAAAATACAAAAATTTTGGAGTGGTAGGCTCTATTCTTATATATTTACATAGAATCTGAAAGGCTTTCATAAAAGCCCATTGTTAGGGTGAAGTCGAGTAGGTGCGACGTTCATGGTTCTCGGAACATCGCACTCAAACTCGATAAAGGGAAGAGACACATGCAGTTTGTCAAAAAGTGTTTTATACATGTATGTAAAGGGAGGCTCGGAAGGCGAGCCCTTAGAAAGACACACTCGGTGCTCGTGCACGGAGAGCAAATAAACTCGGACTCGCCCCCGAGGCCGAGATATTGATATGGGACCGAAGTTCAACAATAGAATCGGAGTCCGGTAGTCGAAAAAAAGGTTCCAACCTCCCCTTTAACCTGTATACCCGGGAAGGGTTATATCGGGAATAGGGTCTTTAGGAACCCTAAGGCGTTGTTTACGGGCGGCGGGTTTGGACACTCTAGGAGGGGGAGAACCGGACCTAGACGAATCAGGTGGAAGAATCGAATCGGTCGAAGATGACCGGAGGAGGATGGTTCCGCCTCCCCAACGCTCGCTTCCGCGAAGGAACAGAAGAAACAGAAAGGGATCCCCGATTGGGGAAACTTCACCCTCAACCAGAGGCGAAGTATTTGACTGAAGACATAGATGAACTCATGTCCGAAGGTCGAAATAGAGCTTAGAAGCACGAAGGAAGAAAAGAGACGGAGCGTGCACGGAGGATAACAAGCAGAGGAACAAGGGCGAAGCTTGGAAGACGAGGGTGAATGGCGAGAGAAGGGTAAGCAAAGTAGGAGGAGTGGAGTTGGCGCCGGAGAAGGTATTTATAACCCGCAATTGGTGGCCCATTGTCCATTGGGCCCAAAAAGGGCGCGACTTTTGATTTTCCCCCATTAAATGGGCGCGGAACTCTATGGTTTCTTGTGCGTGGCGTCAAGAAGTAATAGGGGAATAATTGCTTTTCTCGGCTGAGAGAGAAGACTTGATTGAAATAACAGTGAGAACGTGGATAATCGCATAATCGAAGAATAAGCTCGGTTTTCATACGTGACGGCTCCTTCGCTTATTCAAGCTCGGAGCTCGGGGGGCTTGTGATCGCCGAGAATGTAAGACCGAGAACTCGTCTATACATCGGACCAACCGAGCTTACCCCCGCGAATGGGCCTTGACCCAAACTCCTCCCGGCCGAGGACATGTCAAGACACCGACACCCGAGAATAACTACTCTACCCCAAGCTATCCATCCGCAGCCTAACCTCGGCTGAATATCTCCCGGCCATAATGCCACTCCGGACAATCAGGCTCCTGGATATCTCTCCCCATGATCGCGATCTCGATCCAAATATTCCTCCGCTTATTTTGAGCTCCGATCTTGAGAGAACAACTATAAATAGGGGGCTTACCCCTCATTCTAGAACTACGTTTGCTTTGATTCCCTTTTGGATACGTAGGAGCAGAATCCACATTCTGTCAAGCACAATCCAAAAACACCCCACTAATCCTCGTTCGGCCGAGTATTTCATACCCGAGATATTTGGCAGGAACAGTTTGACATGTCGAGGAAGTCTGAGGTTGTCTCTTTGTGGAGCCAAGACTTTACCCTTAAAAAAAATTTGTAGGCACACAACTTCTCCATAATAGCGATATGAAAGTTTTCAACAAGATTAAAGGGCCAACCAGCTAACCGAGCAAACAAGATCTACGCTTTATGATCGACTACCATGCTTCGGTATCAGATCCGGATAGCCTTGCAAATGAGTATACTTTGAAGCGACTTGAGGCTAAGGTTCGACTTTTGAAGGATAAGATATTTGAGGATGTTGTTGAAGTCTATGTGGCTGAGAAAAAAAGAACTTGAGAAAGTGATATATGGCCATAATACTAAAGTCCAAGCCAACAAGCAGTTGATCCCATCAAGAGACGAGCCGCTCAAAAATTAAAACACAGGGAAAGTGGTTTAGGTACATAATGTCTCATTTAAAAAAGACTACTGGATGAAATGATACCTTGCTCAAAAAATCATCCATTATGGTCAAGGAGTTTTCCAATTTGATTAGTAGCATATAACTCAATATATGCAATTGTTTTAAGGAATAAATCTCCTTTATTCTCCTTCTCGGATAATACGCGATACTTGGTTCATAAGATATGAGTAAGATTAGGGGTACAATGGAAATTTCACCTCCCTTTATTCATTTAAGAAAGTGAGCTCATCTTAACATGATCATACCTTAAAGAACTCTACCTTGAACGCTTTGTAGGATGACTTATAGAAAGTAAACAAGTGATGATGATGAATTCAATTAATGGTTATCCAATTGATATTTTTGCTCAATTTGACTTGAAAGAAACTTAAAAAGAACTTGGCAACAATTGCTTCTATACTGAGAAATTCATATAATATTTCAACTTGTTTTGGACCCAAGAGGTGACATTCACTTCATAAACGGGCAAAAACTGTGCAGCAATTACTATGTCATGATGAACATGAGTGATGTTATTTAAAATAGGGTCATACTAAAGAGTGTTCTTAGGAAAGCAAGTTTCATTGGAAAATCAAGCATTTCACTTTTTCAAATGTTAAATACATCAATTCTATATATAAACCTTCTTTTCTTAGTTCCTTAATGAGTGTCATTAAGGACACTCGGGACACTCGTTAGCATTTTCCTTTAAAATATGACCATGGATAAGGGGTGAGAAGTATACAAGGCCTAATATATAACTCGGGGTTATAAGATGACTAGTTCATAGAACTCGCCTATTGCATGATGGACATAAATGGCGCTTATGGTACTAACCTTGAGAAGTCGAGTATTTGTAACGCTTTGCCAAGAATTAGTGAAAAAGTAGACTTTTTACTTTTTCAAGTTTGTAGTTTGGGGGGCTTATGTACTCTCTGAACCGGGGAAGGTCAGGGCCCTCCTAGGTAAATGATGTGTTTTGATATCTCTTTTGAGCCTGGGAGTGAAATGCTTACAACGAGCCAACCTTCCATTGACCCAATCGAGGAACTAGCCTGTACTGGCCGAGAATGTAAGACCGAGAACTCGTCTATACGCCGGACCAACCGAGCTCACCCCCGCGAATGGGCCTTAGCCCAAACTCCTCCGAAGCCGAGAACACGTCAGCACACCTGGCGCCCGAGGACGACTACTCGGTCCTTTTCCATGACAGGCCACGCGCGAAGATACCTCGGCCCCAAGCTATCCCCGCAGCCTAATCGGGCCAAATATCTCACTAGTCATAATACCTCCGGATAATCGAGCTCCAGGATATCTCTCCCAATAATCAGGCTAATCCCGATATCTCTCCGAATGATGATGGCCTCGATCCAAATATTTCTCCGCTTATTCCGGGAGCTTGATCCCGAGAGATCTCTATAAATAGGGGCTCACCCCCTCATTCGTAACTACGTTTGCTTTGATTCCCATTTAGATACGTAGGAGCGTAATCCACATTCTATCAAGCACAATCCAAAAACATCCCACTAATCCTCGTTCGTACGAGTATCTCACATCCGAGGTATTTGGACGGAACATTTGGCGCCGTCTGTGGGGATCAAGCAAATATTTTCCCATACCACACAAAATGGTGAGGACGAGGAGCGGAAAGCTGCGGGAGGGAGGAGCCGGGGAATGCCAACAACGGAGTTAACGGGGATAATGGAGAGCGATCCGTAGGCCCAACAAAGAATGACCGATAATCCCATGAGTTCAGAGCTTCGCGCAGATTGCAGGCCACGAGAAGGGAGAACGAAGAAATCCACCGGCAGAATGGCCATCGTGAAAGAGAGCAGAGCAGGGAAAGGTCGGTCTCTTCTCCACAAGAAAGAGAGCGCCGACCACCGGAGATTGAGAGGTCCAGAAACTTGTACAGGGAAGGGGGTCCACACCTCCGGGCCTCCCATCACACCAACCGAGCAGAGGAGGAGGGATTCCCTAGGCAGGCCCCAGAATTTCACTACAGACAAACAGACTTAATGACAGGGCCATCCTGCGGAAGCCGAGGCATTCCTTCACGAACGATATCATGAGGGTCCCCTTGCCAGCCAACTACAAGCCCATCAACATTGACAAATATGATGGCACCTCAGACCCCGAGCGCCACTTGGACGCCTTCACCACGCAGATGTACCTCTTTACGGATGACGACGCTGTCATGTGTAAAGTCTTCCCAACCACTCTGAAGGAAGCAAACACGACTGGTACACCCAGCTGCCCCCAGCATCGGTAGACTCTTTCGATACATTCGTGGCTAAGTTCAGCGCTCAGTTTGCCACGAGCCGGGCCCACCAAAAAACCTCGGCCTCGCTGGTAAACTTCAGGCAAGAAAAGAATGAGTCCCTGCGCAACTTCATGGCCAGATTCGGCAAGGAGGCGGTACTCATCCTCAATCTCAGTGCCGATGTTGCACTACACACCATCCTGACCGGGTTAAGGCCTGGCCCCTTTGCTAGGCACTTGGCTTGGAAACCACCGGCCAATATGGACGAACTGAGAAGAAAAGCTGCGGGGTTCATCAATATGGAGGAGGTTGAGGAATCCAAGAAAAGGGAGCGGATCGATGATGCTGACAGGCGAGAAGGTAAAGAGAAGAGGAGGGCAGTGGGTGATAAACCGAAATTTAAAGGCCCGTCCGAGCACTTCCAGAGGGGACCGAAGTATGAGCATTATACTCCCCTCAACACAAACCGGGCTCGGGTGTTCGAGGAAGCGTAAAATGCGGAACTTTTGCAGCTCCCAAATCGTGGCCACACCCCCCAAAACGCAGATCGACAGAAGCACTGTCGGTATCACCGCAATTATGGCCATACCACCGAGGAGTGCTGGGTCCTAAGAGATAAAATTGAAGAGCTGGTTCAGGCTGGCCATCTCAACAACTTTGTTCGAAGAAACTACAACAACAGTGAAAGGCGTGGCAGAAACAGAAGGAGAGAGGGTGACCAAAGCCCGAGGAGGGGTGGCGGTCGACGAAATGATGAGAGAGCAGAAACCAGAGAAGGTCAGAGTGAGAGACGAGAAGAGGATAATGTCATTCGGGGAGTAATAAACACCATTTCAGGAGGATTTGCGGGGGGAGGCACAACAAGTTCAGCTCGGAGAAGACACCTGCGGGCCATCCGAGCTGTCAACTCGGTATCCGGCAAGCCTCCCCGAAGTTCCCCACCTATTATCTTTTCCGATGAAGATTTTGTGGGAGTAGATCCCAACCAAATTTCTAAAGGCCAAGTTTGAGCCTGGTGGCCGAGTACGAGCCAATGGCCGAGTTCGAGCCAGTCAAATTTCTAAAGGCCAAGTTTGAGTCTGGTAGCCGAGTACGAGCCAATGACCGAGTTCGAGCCAGTCAAATTTCTAAAGGCCAAGTTTGAGCCTGGTGGCCGAATTCGAGCCATGAAATTAAGTCTAAAGGTCAAGCATGATCCTATTAGCCAAGTCCGAGTTATTAAGTTTAAGCCGCGAAATTATTAAAGCCGGATATGAGCAAAGAACAAAGTTCGGATCAAAAAGGCCGAGTACGAGCCATTATTTTATTAAGGAAACCAAGTACAATGCGTAAAGCAAAAATAAAGCCGAGTTTGACTCTTGAAAAGTACATTCAAGGGACCGAGCACAACACTGAAATCGAAAGCCGAAACTGAAAATAAGGGCCGCTCGGCAGGACAATAGTCCCCCCAATTAGAACAGGGGCAAGTCCAGACGGCCCCCAATCCCCCTGATCAAGCGCCACCACTCTCTCTTAAGGGAGGCTGTAGTCACTTCCCCCTGAGAAAGCTGGATGATGAGGTGCTCGGCCAGCTCCGGGAGTAGACGACCTCTACCCCTTTCTCCACTCCCGAAGATTATCGTTCTCCCAGTTAACATCCTTCTTGAAGGATCGAATCATAAAAGGAATTCTGGATCCCGTCTCCCACTTACATCCTTTTTGGCGGATGTGAAACCCAAAAAAGGATGTTAACTGGGAGAGGGGAACATAAACCCCCGACACTAGCATAGAACTACTCGGGTGGAAGAGAAGTAAGAAACGAATTTGGCTGATGGAAAAGGATGAGGAATGAACAAGTAAGGCAGCGGAATGGCCCTATTTATAAGCAAGGAAGGAAGTAGTATGCGTGAGAAAGGGTTTGTTGGAAAAACAAATCTCGAAACTAAGAAAAAGGCAGTGATTGCATGAACCCATTACGGTTTCCAAAGCATTTAATGCGTGACAACGTAAAGTGTAAAACACGTGTTTCACGTGTAACAACCACCGTCCATTTTTTATGTGGACGGTAGAGTACCTCGGCCTTAGCCAAAGATTTGATTAACAAGGCGAACACTACAAAGAGTCATCGGAATGATAACAATTTTCATTCAGTAATATCAAGTTACAAGGGCATGAGCCCATTACAAAGGATGGACAAAAAACAAAAAACTACAACAGTTACTCCCCCCTATGGCTTTCCTCGGCATCAATGTGGCCTTCGGGAGAGTCCCCCACCACGTCTACCTCTTCCTCCTCCTCGGGAATAATGGGAACAAGTTCCCCATTCACCACCTCCATGTTTACATCGGCCCCCGAAAGATCGATGCCAGGGGCTAGAACCTCAGCTTGGGCAATGGCCTTGTCAAAACCTTTTCGGTGCTCCATGATAATGCAGCTGGTGGCCTCCTTCACATCCTCCTCGAGCCCCATCCTGGTTTTGGTCTCGGCCTCCAAGGCAGCCTTAACTTTCTCAATCTCGGCCTAAGCCTCTTTAAGCTTTTCCTCAGCACGAGCCTTGTCCTCTTCAACCCGAGCTTTACCTTCCTCGACCGACTTTGCCCGGGAATCCAACTCGGAGTTCCGAGTATTAATCTCAGCAAGGGTGGCAGTCAGGCGTTCGTTCCCACGGGCCAGCTCCTCGCGTTCAGAAGAAATCCGGGAAAGATCCCCCTTCAACCTCTCAATAGCAGCAAATTCGGACTCCAACTGTTGGGACTTCCTCTCGGTCTCTGTCACCTCTCGGCTACAGAAACGAGCCAAAGCTGCAGCCCAAAGGCAGTAGACCGAGAGGGCCTCCATGCTAGATCGGGGCCCCTGCTGCTTGATAAGCCGAAGATCGGCGGGCTTTAAGAAGCATGAGTCGAAAGAGGGGAAGGGGTTGAAGTCTTCACCCCAGAGAGATGAAGTCCCTGCCTTCAGGGAAGTGTTGTACCATTTCGGCTCGAGGGGGGCAGGAGGTGGCTGTTCTCGCCCGGCGGTTTCCGTCCCCTGAGTAGTCGGGCGAGGGGAGCTTGGACCAGGAAGGGGAGAATCTTCGGCGACTACTTCAACCTCCGCCCTCTTCCTTTTTTGAGGGGCGGATGACGAAGCCCCCTTTGCAGAAGTCTTGGTGGAAGGAGGTATTTTCTGCTTCTTCTCGGTCGAAGAGGGACCCTGACCCTCTTTAGCAGCACCAGCCTTTACAAGCTTTGAGAAGTCAAATTTCCCCATGATGACTGCCAAAAAGAAAAAGTGGTTAGTTCAGCAATACATACAGAAAAGATTCAAAAACTAAAAAGCTGAGCACTTACTTTTCAGGTCGGCTCTCGGGGTAGATGAGAAGGGGAGTTTCAGAAGGCGTCCACAATGGAGGGGCCGAGGAAGTTTTTCTAGTATATCTATATCCCGCCTATCCTCGGCCGGCAGGGAGTGGTACTCGAAGCCAACAAATTTTGTGGGAGAGGATTGCCAGTATAAAGGAAACTTGGCATATTTATTCTCGTCAAAAAAGTGGGAGGAGTGAGAACCCGAAGGGCGAACTCGGAAGAAGCCAACCTTGAAGTCTTTATACGATGATGCGTATAAACTAAGCAGACCTCTTCGGTTCAACCCATTAAGGGATACCCATCCCGTTTTCTCGCCAAATCTGGTTTGATAAAAGTACAAAATTTTTGGAGTGGTGGGCTCTATCCTGATGTATTTACATAGAATCTGAAAGGCTTTCATAAAAGCCCAGCTATTAGGGTGGAGCTGAGTAGGTGCGACGTTCATGGTTCTCAGAACGTCGCACTCAAACTCGATAAAAGGAAGAGACACATGCAGCTTCTCAAAAAGTGTTTTGTACATATATGTAAAGGGGGGCTCGGAAGGACGAGCCCTGAGAAAGACACACTCGGTACCCGAGCACGGAGAACAAATGAACTCGGACTCGTCTCCATAGGTCGAGATATTAATATGGGACCGAAGTTGAACAATTGAATCGGGAGTTTGGTAGTCAGAGAAAAAGGTCCCAACCTCGCCTTTAACCCAGGTATACCCAGGAAGGGTAATATCGGGAATAGGGTCTTTTGGAACCCTAAGGCGTTGTTTACGAGCGGCGGGTTTGGACACTCTGGGAGGGGGAGAACCAGACCTAGGAGAACCAGATCTAGGAGAACCAGACCTAGGAGAATCAGACTCGGAAGAATCTGAATCAGTCGAAGACGACCCGGAGGAGGACGGTTCCGCCTCTCCGACGTTCAGTTCCTGTGAAGGAACAGAAGAAACAGAAAGAGATCCCCCAATTGGGGAAACTTCGCGCTCAACTAGAGGCGAGGTATTCGACTCAGAAGACACAGATGAACTCATATCTGGTAACCAGAAATTGAGCTTAGAAGCACGAAGGAAAGGAGGAAACGGAGCGTACCTGGAGGATGACAAGCAGAGAGATAATGGCAGAAACTTGGAAGACGAAGGTGAATGGCAAAGGAGGGTAAGCAAAGTAGGAGGGAGTTGGCGCCAGAGGGGATATTTATAGCCTGCGATTGGCGGCCCATCTCCCATCGGGCCCAAAAGGGCGCGACTTTTGATTTTCCCCCCATTAAAAGGGCGCGGAACTCTAGGGCTTCTTGGCCATAGCGTGCCGTAGAAGTATTAGGGGAATAATTGCTTCCTCTGACAGAGAGAGAAGACTTGATTGAGATGACAGCTGGGAATGTGGATAACTGCATAGCCGAAGAATAAGCTCGGTTTCACACTTATCAGCTCTTTCGCTTATTTAAGCTCGGAGCTCGGGGGGCTTGTGTACTGGCCGAGAATGTAAGACCGAGAACTCGTCTATACGCCGGACCAACCGAGCTCACCCCCGCGAATGGGCCTTAGCCCAAACTCCTCCGAAGCCGAGAACACGTCAGCACACCTGGCGCCCGAGGACGACTACTCGATCCTTTTCCATGACAGGCCACACGCGAAGATACCTCGGCCCCAAGCTATCCAGCCGCAGCTAACTGGGCCAAATATCTCGCTAGTCATAATACCTCCGGATAATCAGGCTCCGGATATCTCTCCCAATAATCAGGCTAATCCTGATATCTCTCTGAATGATAATGGCCTGATCCAAATATTTCTCCGCTTATTCCGGAGCTTGATCCTGAGAGATCTCTATAAATAGGGGGCTCACCCCCTCATTCAGAACTACGTTTGCTTTGATTCCCATTTGGATACGTAGGAGCAGAATCCACATTCTGTCAAGCACAATCCAAAAACATCCCACTAATCCTCGTTCGGCGGAGTATCTCACATCCGAGGTATTTGGACGGAACATAGCCCAAATGTTTGATACCAACGACAGATTACCCAGAACGAGCACTTTATCACTGTCAATCTCCCCATGAGTCCAATGATACTCGTGCCACAAGGAATAATGCCACGTCCCTAATACGTGATAGGTTAGTTAATTAGCAGGATCCTCGGATATCCATGTTAAGGAGAGTTAGCTTCTTAGCCTCATCTTCTATATATACTTGATATTGGGCAGCTGAAAATGGGGAGAAATAAAAGACAGTTTCATTACGTACACTAGATTGATTTTTAGGAGGAAATCCTTCTCCATCAGCAATCATTTCTACACTCTTGGGTGAAAAATACTTATAACTCAACTACAACTATGATTTATGATCATGTACTTATGTTACGAGCCTATAAATTATAATTGTACTGGCCGAAGAGTGAAACCCGGTCACCGAGCTCGAATACCCGGCCCAATCCGGAAGTTAAAGATAATAAATTAAAGATCACCTAATTGAGGGATAGGATATTATCCTTAATTAAATCATGATATTATCTGAAATAACCTTATCTGGTTAAAAGATATAATATCCCTTAAATTAAGGGATAACATCTCAAAAGAGATTTAAGAGATAGAAAGAGATAAATCAGATCTCTAAAAGATAGGGGAATCATATTATTACCCATGATAGAAACTCACTTTTCACTGAACTCCGGTGGCTCTCTCTTAAGCGTATTAGAGAAACTAATTCGACCAAGAGACTATCAGACAGTCCTTGCTCCCTAGTATTCCTCAGATACAAATTAAAATTAAGAGATTGAGACCACCACGGCCAAGGGTTGAACTGAGAACTACGTCTGACTTTGATTCCCGTCAGGATACGTAGGACCGGAATATTACATTCTGCCAAGCCTTAATCTAAAACAACCCCCATTATTCACTCTTGGTCTGACGTTCATGGCGAGGTTCCGGCAAACCGGATCTCGGCAGGAACAATAATAATCACAACCTCATGTAGTGTTCCAAAAGCCCTATGATTATCGTGGCACTTATCCAACTGTCAAACATAAAAAAATTGCATTAAAGCAAGTGTATTAAATTTGGTAAACTAATAATCTAAAAATTTTTAGGTGAATTCTCCGATACCATCAATAAATTTAGTGTAACTTTTACACTCTTTATGTGGCCCAATCATAACATGCCAAGTCAATTAATGAACCCACATCAGCACCACATGGGATGTATTTTCATTTTTATGGAAAGATCCAAGAAACTCTTGCCATTGTTTTTTTTCCCAAGGGACCATTTTGCAAAATTAAATATAAATAAAAAAATAAAAAATAAAACAAATTAACTAGGGTTGCTAATCTAAATGTGAATCAAAATCTAATAACTTTTCATCTTCTTTTCTGTGTTCATCAACCTTCAACCCCTATTTATCAACTTCATCTTCTCCTCCGTGTTCTCCGTTTGCAAAAAAATCAAAGAACATCATTCCAACTCTAAGCACCATCACCTCTAAGATTATACTATCAATAATCTTAGAAGATCAGGTTCATTACATGGCATTACAGTCAAATCGTGGAAACTGTGATGTATTCTATGGCACACATTGCTGAAAGTGGTGCAATCATGCACCTTAAAGATGAGTAATTTGGACAATTGAATGATCATGTTATACTACATTTGCTTGCACATGAACATTAATTATATTTTTAAATTCTATGTCCATGTTTTCTCTCCCCTATCTCTCTATTATGTTGTATTCATTCCATTGATCTTATCCATGATTTCTCATCCAATGGAGACACGATGGACGAGACTTGTGGCGCTGCTACACTGTGGCTCGCAGACGGTGGTCGTGAAGCGATTGAGTGACACGACTGGTCTAGAGCGTGTGACGTGGTTTCTGGCTTGATCGAGGAAGAAGACGCGATTTGGAGCAGCGTCTATTGGCAGAACAACGGGCCAACTGGAATTGACGAGCACATGGAGGTTGGATGTGACGTCATGATGGCCTGGTCACATGCACAAAAACACGAAGAATCAAAACGTGAAAACTGAGAGGTGCATAGACAGAGGTGAATGGAGTTACAAGGCAAGGGAGTTACACAGACGGAGCAAGAACTGAAAGGGACAAACGTCGAGGTGTCGAATAACAATTTTACTGAGGTGGGCGTCGCTCAGTAAAATTGTGGTGCTGCAAATTCAGCTTGAGGGTGGCATGCTGTCTGAGACACCCCGTTGTGCCCCATCGTATTATTACATTAAAACCTTAATATTTATTTACTTAATCGCTCACTTATCATTGAAAATACGTAAAAATTAAAACTTAATTAATAATTATATAACTTATGCATATATAAAACATACCAAAACTATATTACATAAATACACACCTGTTATTTATTACATTCCAAAAGCACTGTTAAAGGTACCCTCTCAGTAGGATCCCTCACAGGCATATACTTCACTACAGACATACTCAGCGGAAATATAAATACTCTTTAGACACACTGGCCATACTGTCTATACTCTAATCGCCTTGAATCACAGCTCGACCTCCAGCATCTGGTTCGTAAGGAGTTCCATCTAACTCCTCAGCAATTGGTTCCTCCATTGGGTCTTCTCGTACGATCATATCAGAAATAAAACACAACACACAGAAAGATATAGGGAATAAGAAACAGTTCTATCATCAAAAAGCGGAAAAGAGTAATAGTAAATTATACAGTAATTGTCACAGACACGCATCACTCAAAATCAACAATCATCCTCAATCCACTATATCATCCTCTACCCTCAGCCCATGCAACTAAAATTTTATACTGATGTGGTCATCTTTACTCCTGTCACATTAGTCAGTAGTCCAGAACTATTTAGGGTCAAAACTCAGTGCGCCCCTATTCCTGTATCTCTCACAGGCAATAGTGCATAAGCACAGTATGCGTCACTATTTCCCCCATTGAAGATAGCACATAAGCATATAATAAATAATAACTCGGTGCGCCCCTATTCCCTAATCTCTCATAGGAAATAGTGCATAAGCACGATATGCATCACTATTGCCCCCATTGTAAATAGCACATAAGCATATAATAAATAATAACTAGGTACGCCCCTATTCCCTAATCTCTTATAGGAAATAGTGCATAAGCACAGTATGCGTCACTATTGCCCCCATTGGAAATAGCACATAAGCATATAATAAATAATAACTAGGTGCGCCCCTATTCCCTAATCTCTTATAGGAAATAGTGCATAAGCACAGTATGCGTCACTATTGCCCCCATTGGAAATAGCACATAAGCATATAATAAATAATAACTAGGTGCGCCCCTATTCCCTAATCTCTTATAGGAAATAGTGCATAAGCACAGTATGCGTCACTATTTCCCCCATTGAAAATAGCACATAAGCATATAATAAATAATAACTCGGTGCGCCCCTATTCCCTACTCTCTCATAGGAAATAGTGCATAAGCACGATATGCGCCACTATTTCCCCATTTGAAATAGCACATAAGCATATAATAAATAATAACTCGGTGCGCCCCTATTCCCTACTCTCTCATAGGAAATAGTGCATAAGCACGATATGATTCTCACTGACTTTTATCAATAGCAACCTAGTACCTCAAACTCTTCCTCACAACCTCCACTTGCATTCTATGTCACGTCTCCTCATTTAGATAATTTAATTTAGCTAAGCACCTCTAAGTCAATTCATTCTCTCACCCAAACAATCATCTCTTGAACAACACATATCCTTACTTAAAAATCATCTAAGCACAATATTTAAAAACAGGCAGATCATGCATAACATCAGAAAATATTCAAATATCTCAATATCATATAAATATTTAAACACCGAAATAATACGTCACATGCAGATGGAATACCTCAACCAGCGTATCACAGTAAATTTGATAACATAAAATCAAACATCCTCAAATACTTAAAATCAACTTAATGTCGATAAACCTACAATCCCCGAATCACCATTGGTTTTACAGAAAAGGTTTCCAATGGGATTTTGGTCTTGTCGATTACTCGACTACTAGTAGGGTTTACGTCGCCCTACACAATTATCATATAATCTACTACTTATCGATTCCGACGATAGGTTGATTCTTTTCCCCACCTGAGTTTTCACCGGAAACACGTACACGACGATCCTCGTTATCCAGCCACGAGTTAACACAACCACCTTCATTCAAACAACATAACTATAATCAACTAACAACCATCTATGACACTTTAGGGCTAGGTTCGGCCAAGACTTAGAAAATAGGTTTAGGATTATCTTCTTAATGCCATCTTTTGGATCCTAGTTACTAGAGTCTTAACTAACATAGATTACTTATTACAAGACTAAAATTTGAAACAAAATCCTCTAACCTTTAGGGTTATGGTTTCAGCCCATATTAGGAAAATAGGCTAGGAAATTTAGTTGGCTTCAAGCTCTTGGATAATGAAAGTGGAAGACATCACAAGATCATAGAAATTGGTTTCACATTAAAAGGATTTTTCTACATTTTTCTAGAATTATTTGAAGTTCTAGATCTAGGAATGGAAAAATATGATTCATGGCATAAACATGATAAATACATGAATATGAAAGCTTATATGATCAAGGAGATGAGCTTTTACCTCTTGAAGATTGAAGAAATGAAGAAAATGATCAACCTTCACTATGTTGAAAACTGGACAGCTTGAGGGTGTGATGGTATTGTGAGTGTATCTCACAATATACGCATCCAAAAATTACGAACTTTGGATTGATAGAAAGATAAGAAGAAAAGGAACAACTTTGGTGTTTAAGGTTTAATTTGGTTCGGATCATAACAGGGGTGAAAAGGGCCTTCTTTATGCTGTTTCGTGGGTTGCTGGGAATTCTGGACAGTTTCTGTATTTTGAGCCTTTCTCCCAATCCACTTATCCGTTTTTGATGATCTTTAGCTTGTTGGAAATAAGAGAGAAAGAGGAACAACTTTTATGTTGAGTGTTTTTCGAGTTTCAGAAAGGAAGATGGTCATATGTTTGGTGGGAATTCGGTGTTCTTAGGGTTTTGTAACTTAGTTGGTGGGGAAGATGAAGAGAATGAAGAAGATGAGTGAAATGGTGAGGGAGGCCACGGTTTTGGGGTATTTATAGGAGTAATCGTATGCCTTGTTTGGTTAAAAGGAATTGGTTTAATGTGTTTTGTGATTATTAAATTAATATAAGCTTAACTAAGGTTATAATTAACTTAACTAAGGTTATTTTGGCTAACCATGGTTAATAATATGTGGCTCACATTTGATGGAGGTGTGGCTGATTTTTGGCCACACAAAATGACTCACCAATGAGTCATCGATCTTATCCATTAGCGGTTCCCGGAAATTCAAGACGCATTTGGCTCGTTTACCCGATTTCGGTTTTTGAGAGGAAAATAATGAAACGAAAGCAAAATGAAATAGGTAAGATTTATTGGAGGTTGAGGCACGAAATTGGAGAGATGTGGGAAGTTTTCAACCACGTAAAATGAGTGGATAAGAGTGCGTAGATGCGTCTTGTTAATACCCGCGAAAGCTTGGGGGTATTTTGGTCTTTTTACCTAAATGTCATGATTACTTGCATTTAATGCTCATAAATGCTTAGTGACTCATCCTCCATGAGTCATCATTTATGACTTGTTGTCCCGATCTCTTGACGGGTCTCTGCACTTCCCTTCTCGACTCCGTCGGTTTCCCGATTAGGGTTTTACGCCCGTAAAAAGTGTAATATTTTATTTTCGGTTGAAAATTTTCAAAACAACCAAACTCGTTAGAAATATGATTTAAATATAAACCATTTCGTTCACGAGTCAAAATTAGGTTTTCTGCTCAATAAAATTATACTGTCAGTGAAAACGCAGACCGGGTTCCGTCTGAATTTTCAACCCAAATTTTTATCGTAAGCTTCTACCCTAAGATAGAATATGGATATGATTTTTATTTCATAAAAATCAATCTCCATGAACTCGTATAAAAATATAAATAAATACATTTATACCGGTTAATACAGCGAAAATATTTTTACTGAAAAAATAAAAATCGGAAAATAAAAAGTAGGGTGTTACACTGTCAGCGTTGTGGTGGTGGATAAGAGGCTGACCGATTGGGGTGCGTGGTGGTCGCGATGGTATGGGTGGAGGCTGCTGGTGCGCTGTGGTCGATGTTTCATTAATAAATGGCTTTTCCAATGAAGTTCCTATCTTGCAACTGAAATATTAATAAAACAATAAAAAAATATCTAATATTAATATATAATAATGTTTTACCTTAAGAAAGATGTGGTGTAGAGTCTTGCATGCTTTGAAAAATGAAAAAAAAAAAAGTAATGTTAATATGTGCACCACTGTACTGTAAAAATATAATAGCTTGATAGATGAATGGTCTAGATTATTTAATCACGAGATGCATATGAGCACTTTAATAGGGTGTACAATAGACATCACCTTGAAATTATGCATAAATCTAAGGAGGTATTTGTTAAAGGTAACACAGAAGTGCTCTACATGTCTTTCAGTCTTCATAGGATCCTTATCATCGGTGTGCTGGGATTTTACAATTCAGTGAAAGAACTATTGGCTAAAGATTGGGAGGTGGTGTTTCTTCATGTCCACAATACAAAATTAACTCAATAAATTCTTAACCATTAGATTCCTTGACTGTAGTGACTGCAGGGGATCCAGAGATCCATAATAATAGTTTGTTAGTTGGGCTTTCTACCCCATTGTTAATAAAATAAAATATATCTTCATAAAAAAATAAAAGAAAATATGTATGTGATTAAAGTTTATTTAAATAACATAAATGTTCACATGGGGAAAAAAATTCTAAAACGTATTAAAGTTTAGATATTTCTTGCAGGTTTTGAATTTTTATTTTATTTTTTTGGTACAAGAAGGGGCTTAAAGCCCAAATAGAAAATATCTACGAACTAACTATCCAGGGTATGAAAGCCTCTGAAACATCATTAACCAGAAGAAGCCTTAGGTCATGATAGGGCGAAAAAATTTCCTGGAATCCATAATCTTTCTCGAAAGTGTAGTTGGCATGCCAATCGACACAAGTGTTTCCTTCTCTCATGGAGTGGCAGAAAGCTAACTCCCATTCTCTATCCTTTAGTCGAAAGATCCTGTGAATAAGTTGGTTTCTAGATGCTTTGTTTTCTCTTGAGGCCAACAACTTGATTATAGTATTGGAGTCATTCTCTACAACAATCCTTCTATAGCCAAGTTGCCATGCCAGAGATAATCCATTGAGAAGACCCCAATCCATAGTTCAGCAGTGAAAGCCGAGCATATCCCTATACGATTTTTTCAATAAATTGATAATAAAAATTGCAGTTGCTAAAAATGATAAACATTGTACTTTTCAAAAAAAAAAAAAAAAAATAAATAAATATATAATATATATATATATATATATATATATATATATATATATATATATATATATATTAAAAAGAGCTTTGCTAACAGCTTTTCAAATTAACAAAGTCGAAATAATTTTTTAAATAATTGAATCCATTTCTTTTTTTAGCGTTTTAGATGATTTATTTTTATTTAAAACTTTGGATTTTAATTTTCTTGTGTGATAAAATCTTCAAAAATATATTTGACTATTCATAATTGACGAAACGAAAAAAAAAATATTAGTAACATTATTTTTAATACTTTTTTTTAAAAAATAAAGGTGAGAAAACGGGCTATTAAGTCCAACCCAATTCATGCGGACTGAAAAGCCCAATTTTATTTGGGTCACGGAATGTCAGTTCAACAAGGTCGCCCCAATTTACTACCTCAATTTTTTTTTCCTGGTAACCATTATATAGGTTTTAGGTACTAAGTATCATTGTTGTTAGCAGTGACAAATCTCCGTCAAGGAACCTATTGGACACACAAGGTGAATTCTTCCCTCCTAATCATGTTTTCTTCATAAACAAGAGTCATGATTCAAACTCCTGACCACTTAGTAGCTAAGGTAACCAAGTCCCTTATTACCTAGACCAAGTACTCCCTCCGGTCAACAATATAAGCAAAAAATTTCAATTTTTTTGGTTCAAAATATAAGCAAATTTCAATTACTTTCATCTTATTTAATGAAGTTATTCTCAAAATACCCTTCATTTAATACAATTTTTGTTTAAGGTATGTTTGGGAGGATGGGATGAGGTGGGGTGGTTAGTGATGGAGTGATGTGGTATATAAGGCTTGGCCCATTGTTTGTGAGTTCATTCATTAATGGAGTGAGATGGTTTAAGATGGTAATTCAAACCACTCAATCACATCCAAACCTCCGATTTTTATATCCTCTAAATTGGGGGTTTGAGATTTCTCCCTCAAACTTCCAAACAATGAAGTGGTATATTTTTACACTCTACCCTAAACCACTTCATTACTAACCACCCCACTTCATCCTCTCTAAAACTCCCAAACATAACCTTAGGTAACAACTTAATTTTTTATTTCTAATGACTTTTTTAAATGAGATCAACCAACTATCTTAATTCGTGTTATTCAATTTAGTGATAGGAGGGAGTATATGTTTGTACCTCTATTTCTTTTCTAACACAGTTATTGAGTTAATTTGAGGTGGTTCCACTTAATACACGAGTCAATTCTATTCAACGAGTCTTAGTCTTACATAAATATTAAGTATTTAAGGGAGTAAAAAATGTGTCATGGTCATATTACAACTAAATAGTATTGATTTATCATTAGTATATCTGTTCATGGAATCAAATGATTCCAGAGAGTAGATTCTCAAAGGAATGGGTTTGACAAGCAGGTATTTTTGTCCCACCTCAATTTTCTACTACTCACTGTTCCTTTTCTACTCAATCATTCATGATTCATACAAAAAACTCAGAACCTTAACCACCAAATTTCTCCGTTTTTCTTTCGGGAACTTTCATTTTTTGCTATCAAATAATTGTGTTTATTAAGGCTTCAGGTTCAGCTAGTAATCGTGCTTTGCTCCAAACCCCAAAAGTCCAAGAAAGAGTGAGAACACTCACCTCACCTGCTTTTATGCTTGTCAAATTTCTGCAGAATTTTGGACTCATGGGTTTCTGTCTTTTCCATTGTAACTTGCAACCTTTTGGGTAATCTAAGTTTGTTGGATTTTCTAAAATTCTCAGTTTCTCACAAACTGGGTTTCTTTGAAAATCTTTCAGGTCCTTCAATTCAACTCAAAGTTTGCATTTTGAGTTTGTATATCTGTGTATTCACTCCCATTGTATATGAGGGCAGAAGCTTTAAGCTTTCAGTATAGCTTTTAAGCAGGGAACCCTTGAACTTGAACTGCAAGTCTCCATTTAATTTTCTTTTGTATTCATTCCTATGATACATAATTAAGTTGTTGTTGACTCTTTGCTCTGATTCTTTAATATTCTGAATCCTTCTACCTTCATTATAATATATAAAAAGCTGTAGGGTTTATATTGATTACTCTCTGATACAACCCTATTGGTATAGACTACATCTGAAACCTGTTAGGTTTTATTGTTATTTATATGAACTGTTTATTTTGCTTTGTAACATTTCTGAGCATGCTGGAATCATAGGCATTGATGTCATTTGCCTGTGGGCTTCCTTTACTTGAGTGTGTTTATTGTCTGGCCTGTACTCGTTGGGCGTGGAAAAAATGTCTGTACACTGCTGGCTATGAGAGTGAAAACTGGGGGCTGGCTACTGCAGAAGAATTCGAGCCTGTACCTCGAATGTGTCGTCTAATCTTGGCCGTCTATGAAGACGATATCCATAACCCCATATGGGCTCCACCAGGTGGTTACGGCATCAATCCTGATTGGGTTATCTTACGTAAGAACTATGATCATAATCAAGGCCGTGTTACTCCGTATATGATATACCTTGATCATGATGATGCTGAAATTATACTAGCTGTTAGGGGACTCAATTTGGCAAAGGAAAGTGATTATGCGGTTTTACTTGATAACAAACTGGGACAGGCAGAATTTCATGGTGGTTATGTTCATAATGGGTTATTGAAAGCAGCAGGCTGGGTTTTTGATGCAGAGTGTGAGGTTCTCAGGGAGCTGGTAGCCGAAAATCCAACTTATATGCTGACATTTTGTGGGCACTCCCTGGGAGCTGGGGTGGTGGCGCTATTGACATTGCTAGCGCTTCATAATCGAGACAAATTGGGGATACAGAGAGACAAGATAAGATGTTTTGCGATGGCTCCTACTCGGTGCATGTCTCTCAATTTGGCTGTAAGATATGCAGATGTTATCAACTCTGTTGTACTCCAGGTTTGATAGTCTCATCTTTTTTATGAACTTAAATCAATTTATTCTGTTATTAATTTTTATTTTTATAGAAGAAATGATATCTAGCACATGTCCAAAAAAGGAAGGATCAGCATCTGTCCGAATAAAAAAGGATATTTCCAATCTTATCTATCAATTTATTAGTTTTGTGCACTAATATTCTACTAATTGTTTACTCTGACCAACCAGGATGATTTTTTGCCCCGGACAACCACTGCTCTAGAAGATGTCTTCAAGTCACTTTTTTGGTAAAAAAATTACTATGTTTTCCTTACCTTTCCCCACCCTGTGCTTAGATTGCCCCAATATTTAAGACATCAAAGACAAATTATTACTAAGCCAGTAGAGAACAAACAGGGTGAACAGATTCAAGTGTGCATGTATTATCATGTAATAATTGAAAGTTAAAACTATTCATTCGAATCGGAGAATTGAACACCTGATCTCTTGTACATCTTCGTGTTCCCATTAGTTGAAAGTTTGATAGTGGAAGAATCTTTCCATGGGATTAGAGCAATGCCTTTTGTAAGAGATACAAAGAGCATTCCTCGGTCCACACGTAACAGCTTTAAGTTCTTAGGAAAAGTTGGTCTTGGACATGGTGTCAAAGCCTCTTATTCATAATTAAACTAAATCTCAGCAGAAGATAAGATGGGTCTATGCTTTTCCATGCTTCAAGCCCAAGGGGCTTATGTATGAGGGGGCATGTAAGACATTGAAGTTATTATTGGGACTAAATTTAACTGCTTAAGTGCTTTGTAAGTTGGGACAACATCTGTTATCCCACAAAGTGTGCCACAACCTTGTGCCATGGATTCTGATTGGTCAATTGATTTAAATATCCAATAATTAATAATGAGAGATGATGTTTCTCGATGAAGTAGAATCCATGATACATGGATGGGGCACATTTTGTGGGACAAGTGGACAGCAGATATTATCCCTTGGAAGTTGGTCCTTGACACTCAACCTCTATATGTAACTACCTGCATTTTCAACTTTTTTACTTATTAGAAGATTTTAGTGACCTTGTTTATCATCCGCTGAACACTTCTCTTGCTGAAAAATCATTCTGTTTTTTGTTCCCGATCTGTGTCTGATTCCAACCAGTTATGGTATTATTTTCTTGGTTAATACGCAACTCTTGTATTTATTTAGAGCTTTTGGGACTTGTTGGGTGAAGCGTGATATAATAATACTAACCACGGGAAATAACTTTTTTAAAATTTTATGCATATGCATTGGATTAGTACAATTCAGTGTTTGCTATCAAGATGTGCTACAAAGGTTGTTATCTTTTCTTGGCAGTTTGCCCTGTTTATTGTGTATAATGTGCTTAAAGGATACTTGCACATTGGAGGAGAAGATGCTTAGAGATCCTAGGCGTCTATATGCACCTGGTCGTCTCTATCACATCGTGGAGCGAAAGCCCTTCAGGTACAGTATGAGGCTCTCAATACAATTTCACTGAGCATTTATTTATCTCAAAGCCCAGGATATCTTATTGAACTTCCTCTAATTAAAAGATGACTATTCTCATAGTCCTGCTTGTTGTCACTGTGTAAGGAAAATCATGAATTTTAAGGAAAAAAACGGTTATTAGATACTCTTCAAATTTTCAAACATAATCCAACTTGTGGGTGAGCTAACTGGGAAGGACAATGATGGATGTGGCCAGAGGGAGTTGATCCCTCATTCTGCATGACGTTTGCCTGTGAGGAAGCCAGTACAATGGATGTATTGTGTCACAAGTGATGCCTCAATCTTTTCACTCTGATTGGGAGCAAGCCATTATGGATTAAACCTAGCTTTGACTGTATCTTCCCAGGGTTTGTTCATTCTGTGAAAATTTGACATAATATAAATGTGTATTTGTTGGAACCCACCGTCCAAAGATAATCCACCGTCCAAAGATTATCCACCGTCCAAAGGTTCATGAACTGTCATTAATAGTTTAGGAAATAGCCATTGTAAATTAATGAGGTTCATGTGTTCTCTAGTCATAAAATTAGGAAATGTCTATAGGAAATAGGTGCCTCATTTATTTGTCTTGTAATTATCAGTTGTATTTAATTCTTCTAGTGTATAAATAGAATACCTCTATGCTGTGTGAAAGCAACACAAGCAATTCAGAAAATATTTGTTTTGTTCCTCCTTTCAATTTGGTATCAGAGCTCCCGACCTTGGGAGTCTCTGCCTTTGCTTTTCCGCTGCCTCGGCCTTCATTGCTGAGTGACCTTAGGTGCCTTGCCTTCATTGCAGGACCTGTTTGTCTTGTGCCTTCATTACATGTTCAGCACCTTCATTGTGCTTTATCTTTCTTAGTTACAGTACCCAAAGTCATCTTCACCAAAAACCCTCTTCTTTGTTGCTGCCTTCATTGCAGCTTGTGTTTTTTACACCTTCATCGCACTCTTGGTTGTTATCACGCCTAACCATCATGTCTAACACTGAGATTACCAACATCTCAGCTATCACCCATTACTCTAGTAAGCAGTCTTGCACTTCTTCAAATGGTATAAATGGTAAGAATCTATGTTCTTTATTTTCTCATGCTTCGTAATGCTTGTCCCGAGGATTTTTGGATTATTGATTCTGGTGCCACCGATCACATGACCTTTTGTTTTTCTCATTTTTCATCCTATCAAATCCCCATCGGTAGTCATCACATAACTGTAGCTGATGGCTCTCATACATCAGTTGCAGGATTTGATAACGTTAAAATTAGTCCTTTTCTAAATTTGCAAAATGTGCTTCATGTTCCTAAACTGTCATCTAACCTTTCTATACATAAACTTACCAAAGACCTTAATTGCGCTGTAACATTTTTCCCTTCTCATTGTGTATTCCAGGACAATACTACGGGGAAGACTATTGGAGTTGCCAAGGAACAGGGAGGGTTGTACTACCTTGAGATGGAAACTTCAGGTGAATCTGGTGTGAAGTTACAACATTCCTGTCATCAATCCAAGTCTTGTTCCTCCCAAATTTGGCTCCAACATAAATCGTCTTGGGCATCCCCCATTCACTCTACTTAAGTCCATGTTTCCTTCTTTGTTTTTGAATGAATCGGTTGAGTCCTTTCAATGTGATGTTTGTGAATTTTCCAAACATCATCGGGTAAGTTTTCCTTCAAGTGCTAAGAAAAGTGATGAACCTTTTTCTCTTATTCATACTGATGTTTGGGGTCCAGCTTCTGTTCCTAATATTTCTGGTGCAAAATGGTTTGTGTCATTTATTGATGATTGCACTCGTATTACTTGGATTTTTCTAATGAAAAATAAATCAGATGCGTACCATTTGTTTATCCAGTTTTATCATATGATTAAAACTCAATTTGATAAAACAATTAAACGTCTGAGGTCTGATAATGGTAGAGAGTATGTGAACCAAAATTTCTCCACCTTTCTTAAACAACATGGCATTGTTCATGAACTTACATGTGTTGATACCCCCCAACAAAACGGGGTTGCTGAAAGGAAAAATCGACACTTGCTTGAAATTACTAGAGCTTTATTGTTTCAGATGTTTGTTCCAAATTCATATTTGGGGGAAGCTGTTTTAACTGCTGCTTATCTAATAAATAGAATACCGTCTAGAATCCTTGGTGGTTTGAGTCCTGTTCATGTCATGAAAACATTTTTTCCATCTGTTCCTATTATGCAAAGTCTTGAATCTCGTGTTTTTGGTTGTGTTGCTTTTGTTCATGTCCATCGTCAGCATCGGGGCAAACTTGACCCTCGTGCTATTAAATGTTTGTTCATTGGTTATGCCCCTGACAAGAAAGGATACAAATGTTATCACCCTTCCTCTCGTCGAGTGTATGTCTCCATGGATGTCACCTTCCAAGAAAATCAATCATTCTTCGATTCCTCTCACCTTCAAGGGAGAATAATACTTCGATTTGGAAGCTGAGATTTTTTGAAGGCAAAGCATTCCCTTGCTCCAATCTTCGATATGCTCTCGGATACATAGGAATTAGCTCCTCGGACTAGAGCAAGCTCGCCAAAACTGGTCTATCAAAGGAAGAAACACCCTCCCTCGGTCCAGCCGCAACCCCAAATATCTCGAACCCATGGTAAGTATTGAAAACACTAGTCCCATTCATGTTGAATCTATTCCTTTCATTCATTCTGAACCTATTCCTTTGGATAATTGTGATCCTAACATTGATGATGACTTACCTATTGCTTTAAGAAAAGGAAAAAGATCTTGTGCTAAGTACCCTATTTCCAAATTTGTTTCCACCACAAACCTTTCTTTGCGGCACCAAAGCTTTATTGCGACCATTGACTCTATCGGAATCCCTAGAACAAGACAAGAAGCATTGAAGGACAAGAACTGGGTTCAAGCCATGAATGAGTAGATGCAAGCTCTGGAAAGAAATGGAACATGGGAAATTGTTGAGAAACCAAAGGAAAAGAAACCAGTGGGGAGTAGATGGATCTACACTGTAAAGTACCGGTCATATGGTACCCTAGACAGGTATAAAGCAAGACTAGTGGCAAAGGGATACACTCAGACCTATGGCATTGATTATGAGGAGACATTTGCTCCAGTGGCAAAGATGAACACTGTTCGTATTTACTCTCTCTTGCTGCCCACTCTGGATGGGAACTACACCAGTTTGATGTCAAAAATGCTTTCTTGCATGGAGACTTAGAGGAGGAGGTGTACATGGAGATTCCCCCAGGGTTTGGTCCCACAAGTGGAACAAACAAAGTTTGCAGATTGAGGAAGGCTTTATATAGGCTAAATCAGTCTCCCCGAGCATGGTTTGGAAGATTTACAAAAGCTATGGTGTTGCTGGGTTACAAACAAAGCCAAGGAGATCATACACTTTTCTTTAAACATTCACAAGGAGGAAAACTGACTGTACTTCTTGTTTATGTTGATGATATAATTATTACAGGATATGACCTAGTTGAGAGACAACTGCTTAAGGAAAAATTATTTGCAGAGTTTGAGATGAAGGACCTTGGGAAACTGAAGTATTTCTTGGGGATTGAAGTGGCCTACTCAAAACAAGGCATTTTCATCTCTCAAAGGAAGTATGTGCTTGATCTTTTGAAGGAAACAGGGAAACTTGGATGTAAACCTACAAGTGTTCTCATCGAGCAAAATCACAGGATGAGCACTGAAGAGGAGAGTGTCAAGGTTGACAAAATCCAATACCAGAGACTTGTGGGGAAGTTGATTTACTTGGCACACACTAGACCAGATCTAGCATATGCGGTCAGTGTTGTGAGTCAGTTCATGCATGATCCGAGGGAGAGACACTTACAGTCAGTAGAACGTATATCTGCAGTATCTCAAAGCTACTCCGGGAAGGGGACTCTTGTTCAAAAAAGGTGGAAACTTGACTATGGAGGCTTATACGAGATGCCGACTATGCGAGTTCGAGTAAGTGATAGAAGATCCACAGCAGGCTATTGCATGTTCCTATGTGGGAACCTTGTTACTTGGAGAAGTAAGAAACAAAATGTAGTGGCTCGATCAAGCGCAGAGGCAGAATTTAGAGCTATGGCACAAGGAATCTGTGAACTGTTGTGGATGAAAATTGTGCTCGATGACTTGAAGATAAAGTGTGAAGGTCCTATGAAATTGTTTTGTGATAATAAATCGGCTATCAGTATTGCTCATAATCCTGTTCAGCATGATAGGACAAAACACATTGAGATAGATCGACACTTCATCAAGGAAAAATTGGATAGTGGATTGATAACAACAACCTACATTCCCTCTAGGCAGCAGCTAGCAGATGTGTTAACAAAGGGTTTGCCAATGGATCGATTCAACCAACTTACTTGCAAGCTGAGAATGATTGATATCCATTCCCCAGCTTGAGGGGGAGTGTTGGAATCCACCGTCCAAAGGTTCATGGACTGTCATTAATGTTGGAATCCACCGTCCATAGGTTCATGGACTGTCATTAATAGTTTAGGAAATAGCCATTGTAAATTAATGAGGTTCATGTATTCTCTAGTCATAAAATTAGGAAATGTCTATAGGAAATAGGTGCCTCATTTATTTGTCTTGTAATTATCAGTTGTATTTAATTCTTCTAGTGTATAAATAGAATACCTCTATGCTGTGTGAAAGCAACACAAGCAATTCAGAAAATATTTGTTTTGTTCCTCCTTTCAATTGTATTGATAAGTTATTTACAACATTCTAACAATTTTTTGTTGTTCTATGATAAGTGCTTTTTAACTTTTTTCTGCTACTTGCAATTACAAAAACTTGCAATTTGTGTATAAATGTTGTAACTATTCTTTAATACAGAGAAGACAAAAGTTACATAGCTTTTGTAGAAAAGTTCTAAAGATTTTGCATCGAGAGTTAACTTTTCGATAAAATGTTCGAAATTCTATGTCAATGTACTCTTTTTTTTGTGCAAATGTTACCGCTTGACACCTATAATATCATTTATAAAATACATTTCTAGAATATGTTGATATTGTTTTGATTGTTTTTGATATGTTGATGATATAGATGATTTTGTTTCCTAGTTTATCATATATCTGTTGTAAATAGGAGATATTCTCAATCCCTAAAATCAAGGGATTTGATACTACACTATGTAATTTCTTGTTCTATAAATTCACAAAACTGGGAGGGTTTCTCTTAAGCAATTTAGCAATCACAAGTTGGTATCAGAGCTAGGTTCAATCTGGTCACGAACCTGGTCACGAAACAGTTCTCCGAAGAACAAATATGTATATGGTCTTTGTTCTTCATGGTTTACATAAGAACTTTGAATCTGTCCGGAATCAAGCTCTAACTAATCTTAACATCCCCACGGTGGAGGAGCTCATTGATCGTCTTCTACGAGTTCCGTCACCAGTGGAGACATCCGAGATTGGCTCCCAGACAGCTTCCGAGTCCTCAGCCTTGGTTTCGAATTCGGCACACCGTGGAGGACGAGGCTGTGGGCGTGGTGGAAGAGGTGGTCGTGGTAGAGGTGATCGTCCTCAGTGCTCTTATTGCAAGCGCGTGGGTCATACCCAAGACAAGTGTTATTCTTTGCATGGTTTCCCGGAAAAGTCAGCCAATGTCACGCATTCCGACGATCAGAAATTTGAGATTGGGTATGATAATCAGAAAAGTGGCAGTCAGAATAGTTTTTCAATTGATGAATATAAGGAGTATCTTCAGCTTAAGGCAACCCAATAAGCCTCATCTTCAGCAACTATAGCTCATACTGGTAATTCTACGGTTTGTTTCTCTCATTCATCTCCTGTTGGTTCCTGGATTTTGGATTCCGGTGCTTCTGACCATATAACTGGTAATTCTTCTCTCTTTTCCACTTTATCTTCTACCAAAACACCACACCACATCACCCTTGCTAATGGCTCTAAAACACAAGCTACTGGTATTGGTCAAGCCTCACCTCTTCCCTCTCTGTCTTTAAATTCAGTCTTATTTATACCTGGATGTCCTTTTAATTTAATTTCTATCAGTCAACTTACTCGATCTCTTAATTGTTCCATCACATTCACTTCTACTTCCTTTTCTATCCAGGACCGGAGTACGGTGAAGATGATTGGAGCAGGATCTGAGTCACGCGGTCTCTACTACTTACAACCTCCATCCTCCACAATATGTGCTGCCACAGAGTCGTCTAGTCTTCTTCATCGTCGGTTGGGTCACCCGAGTTTGAATAAATTAAAGAAAATGGTCCCTCATTTCTCTAACCAACAGTCATTGGAGTGTGAGGCATGTCAGCTTGGAAAACATGTTCGGGCATCCTTTCCAAGCAAGGTTATAGGTCGTACAGAGTCTCTTTTTAGTCTTGTTCGTTCTGATGTTTGGGGTCCTAGTCGTATTTCTTCTGTCTTAGGATATAGGTACTTTGTTACTTTCATTGATGATTTTTCTCGTTGTAGTTGGTTATTTTTAATGAAAGAACGTTATGAGTTATTTACTATTTTTCAAAAATTTTGTGTTGAAATACACAATCAATTTGGACAAACTATTCGTATCTTACGCAGTGATAATGCCAAAGTATTTTTTTGCCCGTTTTAATGCTTTTATGGCATCTCATGGTATAGTTCATCAATCGAGTTGTCCTCACACACCTCAACAAAATGGTGTGGTTGAGCGTAAACATCGCCATATCATTGAAACAGCTCGTACTCTCCTATTACATTCCAATGTTCCTGTGAAATTTTGGAGTTATGCTGTTCTCACTGCAGGTTATTTAATAAATCGAATGCCATCTTCTGTTCTCAATAACCAGGTTCCTCACTCCATTCTATATCCTCAGGCACCCCTTTATACTGTTCCCCCTCGTGTTTTTGGCTCCACTTGTTTTGTCCACAATGTTGCTCCAGGTCTTGACAAACTTGCTGCACGTGCCATTAAGTGTGTCTTTCTCGATTATTCTCGGGTTTAAAAAGGGTACTGGTGTTATTCTCCTTCAACAAATCGCACTTATATCTCTGCTGATGTCACCTTTTTTGAGGATACACCATACTTTGCCTCACAGGTCCTGTCAGAGTCTGTTTCTCAAGTCCTGCCTATTCCAGTCTTTGATTCTCCCGTTTTCAGTCCACCTGTTTCGCATATATCAGAGGCTGTCCTTGCTGCTCCTAAGTACCCTACCGAGCCATTTCGTCTCACTTACCACCGTCGTCCTCGTCCTACAACTCTGGAAGTTGCACCTGTTGTGGACACCAGTGACTCACCTCCTACTCCTTTGTCTCCATCGATTCCGGTCCAACCTGAGCCTTCCGCTGATCTTCCCATTGCTCTTCGCAAAGGTACTCGTTCTTCCCGCAATCCTCATCCTATTTATAATTTTTTGAGTTATCACCGTTTATCTTCCACCCATTGTGCCTTTGTATCTGCTTTGTTGTCCATTTCTATTCCTAAAACTGTTCAGGAAGCACTATCCCATCCAGGCTGGCAACAGGCTATGATTGATGAGATGGCAGCCTTGGAATCTAACCATACTTGGGATCTTGTTCCCTCTCCTCCTGGGAAGTCTACTATTGGTTGCCGTTGGGTTTTTTACTGTCAAAGTTGGTCCCGATGGGACAGTGGATCGCTTGAAGGCCCGTCTTGTGGCTAAAGGATATACTCAAATTTATGATCTTGACTATGGTGATACTTTTTCCCCTGTTGCCAAAATGGCCTCGGTTCGTCTCTTTTTATCCATGGCTGCTACTTCTTGTTGACCTTTATATCAGCTGGACATTAAAAATGCATTTTTACATGGTGAGTTGGAGGAGGAAATTTATATGGAACAACCACCTGGGTTTATTGCTCAGGGGGAGTCAGGTCTTGTTTGTAAACTTCAGAAGTCATTGTACGGGTTGAAACAGTCTCCTCGAGCCTGGTTTGGGAGGTTTAGTAAAGTCATACAGCAGTTTGGCATGATTCGTAGCGAGGTCGATCACTCCGTGTTCTATAAACATTCACCGTCTAAAAAGGTCATTTATCTTGTGGTCTATGTGGATGATATTGTAATTCCAGGTGATGATCATGAAGGAATCACTAGACTAAAGCAACATCTGTTTCAGCATTTCCAAACTAAAGATTTGGGCAAGTTGCAGCATTTCCTCGGTATTGAGGTTGCTCAGTCAAGGGCAGGTATTTCCATTTGTCAAAGGAAGTATGCACTTGATATTTTGGAAGAAACTGGGATGCTGAATTGTAAGCCGGTGGATACTCCTATGGATCCGAATGTTAAGCTTATGCCAAATCAGGGGGAGCCATACTCAAACCCAGGCAGATATTGGAGATTAGTGGGAAAGTTGAACTATTTCACAATGACTAGACCAGATATAGCCTTTGCCGTCAGTGTTGTTAGTCAGTTTCTCAACTCTCCTTGTGATAGTCATTGGGATGCAGTTACTCGTATTTTAAGGTATATTAAAGGATCTCCTGGAAAAGGGCTAACATATGAGAACAGAGGTCATACAAACATTGTTGCCTATACAAATGTAGATTGGGCGGGATCTCCGAGTGATAGGAGGTCAACGTCTGGATATTGTGTTTTCATTGGAGGCAATCTCATCTCTTGGAAGAGTAAGAAGCAAAGTGTAGTTGCAAGATCGAGTGCAGAAGTAGAATATCGAGCCATGGCTCTCACTACATGTGAACTTGTATGGTTAAAACATCTACTTCAAGAGTTAAAGTTTTGCAAGATGAGTCCTATGCAACTGATTTGTGATAATCAAGCAGCCTTCACATTGCTTCTAATCCCGTCTTTCATGAACGGACTAAACATATAGAGATCGATTGTCATTTCATTTGAGACAAGATTCTTTCAAAGGAGATTAGTACTTCATTTGTCAACTCTAATGATCAACTTGCAGATGTTTTCACCAAGTCCCTACGGGGTTCACGAATAAATTACATATGTAACAAGCTTGGTGCTTATGACATCTATGCACCAACTTGAGGGGGAGTGTTGATATTGTTTTGATTGTTTTTGATATGTTGATGATATAGATGATTTTGTTTCCTAGTTTATCATATATCTGTTGTAAATAGGAGATATTCTCAATCCCTAAAATCAAGGGATTTGATACTACACTATGTAATTTCTTGTTCTATAAATTCACAAAGCTGAGAGGGTTTCTCTTAAGCTATTTAGCAAGCACAAGTAATACGAATTATTGAAAAATAGATTGAAGCCTGCCTAACTTAATTTATGGTTTGATGCATGTATTTATGTTGAAGAAAACAGTTTTTCCCCTGCATAGCACCTATGCTTAAATCTATCAAGTTATTAAATTCATTGAATAGAATCTTATTTAAGCTGTATGCACTATGCAGTAATAATTTGTAGTATAGCCTCTTCTGGTTTCAGGACAGGAAGATTTCCACCCGTTGTTAGGACAGCAGTACCTGTTGATGGGAGGTTTGATCATATAGTTCTTTCTTGCAATGCAACTACTGACCATGCCATCATTTGGATAGAGAGAGAATCCCAACGGGCTCTTAATGTAAGCTACTAGCTTCTTTCAGTACTCGAAGATCTATCCACCAAAACTGTGTATATAAATCATGCAGTTCTCAGCCACTTGGCTTGTATTCATTGAGTTCACCATAGCCGTGAACTTACTCTAAGGTAGCATTTACTTGACGTGCTAGAGCGGAATGGAACAGAACATATGGGTTCTGTTTTATGTTTGCTGTATTTATAAACAGAACAAAACAGGACACGAGAGTTAAAAAGTCGTGCATTTTGGTTCCATTAGATGGGTGGAACCAAAAAGAAAAGAACAGGACACTTCATTTTGTTCTGTTCAGTTTGCACATCAAACACTACCCAAGTTAAAGCAAAGGTTTGTTGAAAAACAAGGAGTTGATTAAGAAATTTTGGAAAACCACATTGAAATATGTTGATGAATTTACTCTCGAAATATATAAGTCTATCTTGTTCTTTCCCCAACCTTTAGCAAGAATTGGCTGTTTTGATTAATGTAGGAAAGTGTTTTGCCAGCTACCGATGACTGTATTCTACAATTTTTTTAAATTGTTTTTTTGTTGAATTATTTTTACTCTAAGATTTTGTTATTATTTGTTATTAATTGATTATAATCATTAATTGATATTTGGTATTTTCTATTTAAACTTGTGTAAACTCATATATCTATACCGACATGGTTATGTCTACGTCTGTTTAAACCTATTATATTTCTTGCATCAGTTAATGCGAGAGAAAGATCAGCATATGGAGATTCCAGTAGAGCAGAGGATGGAGCGGCAAGAATCTCTAGCTCGAGAACACAGCGAAGAGTACCGGGCAGCCCTTCAGAGGGCAGTTGCTTTGGATATTCCTCAAGCATATTCACCTTCCTCATATGGAACATTTCATGAAATGGATGTTGGGGAGGATTCTGGAAGATCAAGTGGCCAAAGCTCCTCCTTGTCTAATAAGAAGCGAACAGAAAATTGGAATGACTTTGTTGGACGCTTGTTTGATGTGGATGATTCAGGTCATATGGTGTTCAAGAAGACATATCCGTAAAAAAATTCTCTTTATATCCAGCTTAATAAAGCATTATTTTCTTCTTTCTTGCTCTCTTCATTTTATTATATTTTTTTGGGACAAAAGAAAGAATTCTTTGATTTATATCAAGCACCCATTTTAGTATGATGTTACTGCTGTGATACAAACTTAAATGTAGGTTCAACACACTGAATTTTCTAATCTAATGATCTGGGTAGTGAGAAGGCTCTACTGGACCACCATCTTACATAGTCTTAGTAGATTGTATTAGCCTTTAGAAATTCTAGGGAACACGGATACTGCTGTTTATTAAGGTGCCCAACTGTCGGATACGTTTCCGACACCAACACTCCCCCAACACCTGGACAACACATGTCGGACAACCCTCACCAGGTGTCCAACTAAAATGAAATTTGTCGGCTCCGACATGCACTGGACACGGCTAGGACATTTAGTCGTCACCCCAAAACGGCTAGATATCTTGAAGGATATGACTGTTTAGAAACATTTCAAATTTTATTTGGTAGCTTTCAGAAAGTCAATTTGAAATGTTTGGAGTACATATTCTTTTATCCATTCTTTAAAGAGAAACAAGATGGCACCTCATAGGGCAGAGGATTTAGTATTTATTCAAATCAATCTTCCAGGAAATACTCCATGATATCACGAAGAGGAAACTAAATTGTGGGATATAGTAGGAGATGGGTTTGGATCACTTAATGATTGTGAAATTCTTGAAGTTGCTAATTTGTCACTTGATGGACCAGAGCTAGAGGCTGTCTTTTTCAATGATGATGATCAAGAATGGGGAAAGGTTTTAGATAGACTTGTTCTTTCCTTAATTTTTGGTTGTACGTAAATAGGTTATGGTTCATTTTTTGTTTTGGAATTGTTTTGCCTTTTTGGTAAAGAGACAAAATGCTTATATTGTAAAATGACTTCTTAGTTTTTTTTCTTTGAGACTCATTATTGTAGGAAAATATATAAAATTATAAATATTGATTCTCAATTTAGATCTTTTGTCATGTTACTCATTTAAATTCATTAGGCACCAAGGCATCCTACATTTCAGGCATTGCCCGTGGTGTCTGTATCCGTGCTTCATAGTAGAAATTTCTCTTGCTGTCTCTTTAGAGTTTCAGGTTATAAGTCCACACGAAAGAGAAATAAATTTTGCCTTATGTCCTAGATTAGTATTGGTGATGAGAAATGTGACCCCAAAACCAAAATATGCTTGTCCAGATATAGGGAGAAATAACTGGCTCTAGGCATAATATGTTTATAGCTGTCAAAGGAGTGGTCAAAATGGAAACCTGATTTATTTTGCTGCCTGCAGCTTTCAATAATGTTTACCCATTAAATGCAGTTATTTAGAATTGAAGTTGGTTTGGCATAGGAGATTATACTGGAAAATGAGTAAATATGCTTCAGCTTTAGCATTCAACAAGAAGCAGCCTTCTGGTCATGGCTTAATCTGAACACATTACCCTGCTTTGTGAACTCCAGATTTTTACAGAAGTTCCCTTGTCACAAAAATTTCAGTATATCTTCCATCAGATGCATACGAGTTGGATGCAAGTAAACAAACTATGTGCGTATAATTCAAGCATTAGCGCCATCTGCGACATGGCAACCTAGCATGTTTATGTGTTGCATATCACTGAGACTAGCTATGGTGATAGATGTGTTTGTTCAATGTTAACATGATATGTGGACAAATTTCACAGTTGGGTTCCACTGTTGTTTGACAAATCGTTCAAACTCTATGAAGTTATGTTATTCCATAAGAAGTGGACCAAGCCTCAGGTAAGTATTGGATGAAAAATGCCTTCCATCAGGATCACTCATAGGCTTGGCATTATCCAAGGAAGTGCATTCTCACTGGCAACTGTTAAGCAAACATCCCATGCAGCTTCTGTTCTAGGCTTTAGAATATGCAGTTTTAATTCTAAAACAGTATTTTGCATGCTTCAAATGTGCCTATAATACAGACAAAGATAAATTATTCTATCAATTTATTCCATATTAAAGCTGTGGCAAAGACTAGATACTCACATGCTAGACTAATCCCTCAGGATCTGCAAATGTCTCTAGAAAGTCCTCATACTGGTTTATTGATTGCAAGTCACAAGCAAAGTTTAAGCTAGCTTCATTCTTTTCTAACATTGCCATAATACCTGATAGCTGTTCAGAAATTAAAATACACCGGACAATATATATATATATATATATATATATATATATATATATATATATATAGGAGTGAACAACACCCCACCTTTTATATACACAGCACACACACGCAAAAACATACACTTACAAATAGAAAACTCTGGTCGAATGGGACATGCATTGATGATGTGTTTAGTTTAACTCAGAAAATAACTTGGAAATTCTTCTCATTTTTGGGTACTTGGTACAGAAGATGCATTAATTTGAAATTCTTACAAGAAAAACATTTTGAACTGAATTAGAAATTATTTTCGAAACTCGTGGCTAAAAGTTGACCCTATATAAATAAATAGAGGTTGAATGAAGACCCCACTGGTTAAAAGAATGTCAAAGAAAGCATGGGGGCGGGGGTAATAAATATATTGTTAATATGTTTAAAAATTGGTGCTTTCTGGTTTTTTCTTTGGAAAATAACTTTATTGAGGTCACTGTTGAGTACTGCTAGTGATTGTTTTCTCAACCTCCCGTAATAGGGTAATGGGGTGGGATAGTTCAATTGATTTGAATTAAGGGTATAAGAAGTTGAAGTATGAGGCGATAAAAGAGAAAAACTAACTCCCGAGTGAGCGTGGAAGACAAAACTGGGGAGCCAAATTATTTCCACTTCATTGTTGGCTAGATTTGCCATTTTTGCTTTTGCTGTAATAATTGAGACAATCCTCATGGGTTTGTCTTAACTTCATGGATATTTTTTAGCGATGAGGGGTAGCTGGAAGTATTTAATTGGACCCAAATTATCTGACTAATCACAACGAAATTAAATGCGTCAGTGGTAAGAGCAAAATTGTATGCATCTTTTCGGGTGTTAATGATGTAGTGCAACCATAATATATCCCACTGACTCTAGTGTCCAGATTCTGTGTCTTTACCTTGTTTCAATACCATAATGATTCAATACCCAATCTTTCTTCTTAGGTCAAGCCTATCATGTCCTAGACATCATTTTGTCACATTGTTTCCTGGTTTTAGAAAGTCTTTTTGCATTAAAAGCATGGTGGGAATCATCTTAAAGTTTGGAAGCACAAATATTCAAAAGCAAAAAAACAAAAAAAACCATCCCAAGAAACTAAAGTCAGACAATAATATGATTCTTCATGTATGTATAAATATCATGTATGGTTTTGAGTGTCTATGCTTCCAATATACAAGTCTAGGTGTGACCAATGTCATTGGCTAGGACAACTAAAGGGTTCTGAATCAATGTATTAAACCCCTTGCATGTGTATTTGATAGATTCCCTTTGCACTATGTACAAATGTTATGGCACTAATATTTTCATATTGGAAGAACATGCCCAACTTATATGTATTTGTCTCATAAGCCATGGCTGGTGCATGCTGTTCCTGTCAACGCACTAAATATACTCTTATCTGAATTTGACAAATGAAGGGCTGCTAAATGCCTCTATATACCATGTTTTGTACTTTGTTAACTTAGGGTGTGTTTGGGTAAACAACTTAATTAAGAGCTTATCACATAAGACCTTATCGCATGAGAGCTTATGCCATAAGCGCTTAAAGAAAGAAAAAGAAAGAAAGGGGCATGAGAGGACTTGAATAGTGAAAAACACGGAGAGGATGTTTAGCGCATAAGCTCTTACGATAATTCCATAAGCTTCTCCCAGTGACTTATGAAAATAAGTCAAAAACTCCTTATGGGATGACATAAGTTATTTTTATAAGCTCTGTCAAACACACTGCATAAGAGCTTATGTCAACAGATAAATCAAAAGGAGCTTAAACAAGCTCTTCCAAACGTCACCTAATGATTCTTAATTTCCTAGTGGTCTCAAGCAACTAGATGCATTGCTTATTGACCAAGTATTTGACCAAATTCACAGAAGAATGTGAGTTCCATGCATAACGGAATATACAAATTCATCTTGGTTGGGAAGCTTGCTTACCAGCCTGTCTTTCTGACTTTGCATAATTGCATATTAAAATCAAGCAGCATTGAAAGAAAATAAAGCTATATATCTAAAACTTCTTTATCTTGCATTAATATCTTATAAGTGCTGACCAATTCTTATTATATATATCTCTTTATTACTTTCTCCCTATCATTTATAGCAGAATACATTCTCATACCCAGTTCTGTATTTGTGTCAAATTTAAAGTAAATCTTTCAGGTGAGAAAAAGTGTATGCACTTTTAGTGACAGAATTTGTATCTTCATTCAACCTTTGTTAATGGCCTTGTATTTATAGCCTTTTCAATAAGTCATGGTCCTAGACTCATGATAGCCCACAATCATTCACTTTAGACCAATCATTTATTTCCTACAATAATTCCTTTATATACTAACGACACTACCCAAACAGACCAACAAGTTAGTTTTGTTTTGGCTTTATGCTATATATCTTTTGTTGGCACTTCTCTCACTTCATTGCAAAAAGTAATAGACTTGTCTTCTCTTTACTCTGTCTTATATTTGCCTGCCTTAGTTACCCCTCTTCAGCTCCAAGCTTCTGACCAAACTTCTATTGGCAATATACCATATTTCTTCCCATCTTAGACATTATGTCTAAGTCAGAACCTTGTTTTGAGCTTCCCATTTTGGACATTTCTCAGCCATTACAACCATCTTCCCTCTCCTCTCTCTCTAAAGCTTGCAAAGATTGGGGATTTTTCCACATAATCAACCATGGAATCTCCAAAGATCTTTGCAGCCAGCTCTATTCATTGTCCAATTACCTCTTCAACCTCCCTTCTGATACTAAACTAAAACTTGGTCCTCTCTCCTCTATAAAATCCTACACTCCTCAATTCATTGCTTCTCCATTCTTTGAGAGCCTCAGAATTAATGGACCCAACTTCTATGTTTCTGCTAAGAGTTCTGAAGATATCCTCTTTGGCAAACAGAATTCCAAATTCAGGTATAGTATGAGCACATTCTTGTGATCCGATTAAACTTTCAGTACCTTTTTTTTTGTCCCTATTCTATGCTTTTATTTGATCAAAGTATAAGTGTATTTCTCTTCTTTTGTTTTTGAATAGCGAGACACTGCAAGAATATTGTAGCAAGATGGCAGAATTATCTGAAAAAATTCTAAAGCTTGTGTTGATGAGCTTAGGGGATGGCTTGGAGAAGTTGTTTTATGATTCTGAATTCAAGAAATGCCATGGTTACTTGAGGATAAACAGCTACTCAGCTCCATCAAGTTTGGAGGATAAAGTTGAGGGGCTTGGAATGCATACTGATATGAGCTGTATAACTATCTTATATCAAGATGAAATAGGAGGGCTTCAGGTGAAATCACAAGAGGGAAAGTGGATAGACATAGCCCCATCAGAGGGTACCTTAGTGGTGAACATAGGGGACATGCTGCAAGCTTGGAGCAATGATAAATTAAGGTCCTCAGAACATAGAGTTGTTTTGAAGCAGCCTGTGAACCGGTTTTCCCTAGCCTTCTTTTGGTGCTTTGAGGATGAGAAAGTGATCTTGGCACCAGATGAAGTGGTTGGAGAAGGAAACAAGAGGATGTACAATTCATTTGTGTGCTTGGACTACTTGAAATTCAGAGAGAACAATCAAATAGGAAGATTTGAAAAGGTTGGTTTCACAGTCAAAGATTTTGCTGGGATCAAATCTCAACTTTAAATGGTTACAAAGTGAAAATCAATCCATTCATCACTCATTTATGTAGATAACATGCATAATAATGCTTGCTATACGTCTTACATTACATTTATGGTGCTTTTAAGTTGTGAAACTGGTATATAAAATAAATAGAGACAGAAAAGACTTTACTGGTTTTCAAATGTGCATATTTAATAGTTGCATAGTTTATGTTTTCTGTTGTTTTATAGTGAAAGAGTACAAAACAGTGTTGGTTGTATGAAGGTTTTTTGTTGAGAGTTTCCTACTGCAAATGAAGAATAATGTAATTGTGTTGTTCTATTCTTATTGTTCTTTGATTGGATGTGCATATCTTTTAGTAAGCAGGCAATAAATTTAAAAGCTTACATAGATCTACAACAATATTGTATGGTTGGTGAGTACCAAAATCGCCTCTATTTTATAGAAAACTGCTGCCAAGTAGCAACAAGGAAACAATTTACTGCCTAGTTAGATCTTTGTTCTAGATTAGCTCACACTAGTAAATCTGTGTGCTCCTTGTTAGTTTTTCAAGTAGGGTTTTTCTATCATGTGCAATTTTACATAGGTTAAGGAACTCGGAATATTAAAGTTATATAGAAAGTTGTGTATTTTATATTTTCAAAACTGAAATACTTAATTTTTCAATAAATAGTTGCTGTTTTTGGGTTTCTTAACCCGTACAAAGTTGTACATGATAGAAAAACCCTTTTAAGTATAGCAGCTTTGCATGCATAGATAGATTTTCTTGGGTTTTGCTAATGTCCAATGAAGTCCTCAGTTTTCTCTTTGCAAAAAAACCAAGTGCATCCTCAAAGGCCAAAATGGAACTATGCGACTTCTAGCATAGCAGCTTGTATCCTAGCTGTATCCTTTTGACAAAATTGATTGAAGCATCTGATCCCAGTTCCCAAGGCATAAATACATGGGATGGGGAAAATAGGCTAAACCCCTATTTTGGTCTCTTATCTTTATTTTAGTTTTTATTTTAGTCTCTTATCTTTTTTTAAGTTTTCATTTTTGTCCTTTCTGTCAGTTTTCGACTAACGGCGTTAGGTATCCGCCGTGAGTCGCCAGAAACCGCCGTCGGAATCTGGATTTTAGAGAGAGAAAATCTTGTTTTTCTCTCTCTTCTTCTTTTTTCCTCCTTCTTCCTTCTTCCTCCAGCACCACCTCTCTAAACCGCCACCACCGCTCGAGTTCGCCGTCAATCACGCTGCCAGCGGTCTCCTTCCAATCGAAACAATGACAACAACGAGGAAAGAAGGGACCAAAACGGAAAGAATGGAGAGGAAGGAGGAAGAGAGAGAGAGAGAGAAACGGGATTTTTTCTCTCTAAAACCCAGATTCCGGCGACAATGGCAGTTCCAACGACTGACCTTGGCGGTTTCCAGTGATCGACGGCTGCGGATTGACAGCAGGGACCAAAATAGACTTCTCCTTTGTTTTTTCTATATGCACGGCTGCGGTTGAAATATTTATGAAGACAAAAAGAGTGAATACAAAAGTGTGAAAACATGAATTTTATTTGTTTGACAAGTTTTAATACAATAATTCAAAAAATATATAATTATGCAAGTTTGGGTTTTATATATTAAAAGAGTTTAATTCTGATACATTGTTAGTGTAAAGTCTTTTACATTATCAATCAATCACAAATCATTTTATGTGTAATTTTTAAGGTAGTTATGATACGAGTCAATTTTTTATTTATTTTTTATGATATGATAACTTATGATTAGTTGATAGCGTAAAAATTTTCAAACTAACATTGCAAACCAATGAAATTCATATTAAAGTACTACTCGTGTAACATTGTTCCTATAGCTAATCAAATGTCTTTTTTATTACAGAAATTGAAATTCATAGTTAGAAAAGGTTAAACTAGGAGAACTAAAATATTCAAGTGTGGATTATTTCTCAGGACCTGAACAAAATCATGAAAGGAAATTTCATCAGTTTTCTCTCATTTCTCATCTTTTTTTTTTTTGTTGATAAAGTTTCTCATCTTTCTTGCTCTTCTGAAAAACATGAAAAAGCACTAAACTATAAATAATGCAAAAACAAACCTTTTATGATCATATATATATATATATATATATATATATGATAAATTATGATCATATCTATATTTGATGTATTTATATTGCAAATTTGCAACATCTGTAACGGTCTTACCTGAATGAGTTTCCGTTTCCATTTCCCTTTGAATTTTCTGATTTATTGGGTCACTGCCTGCTAGCTAGTCATATCACATGCTTTAGCACATTGATTGTTAATTATTTTCTCGTTCATCTCTTAAGTTCTCATTGATTCACACGAATCATATAGAATTATGATTGTAGAACACATATTGGAGACATTATATGATGTTTCCTTTACTTCATTAGTGGAAAAAAGGGATTCCACATCGGTTATTTTTGGTTTTACACATCGGTTTTAAAACTGATGTTGAAACGACCGATGTGGTTTATTGCCACTTTACACATCGGTTTTAAAACCGATGTTTATAATATTTTATACAGCGGTTACCTCTTAACCGATGTGGAAAATTAATTTGTCAATTGGTATCCTATTGGGAAATTTCACTTTCCACATCGGTTTTAATGAAAACCGATGTGTAAAGCGAAATTTCCACATCGGTTTTAATAAAACCGATGTGTAAAGTCTCATTTTTTTTCCTGTTATTTACATTTCTATCATTCCTTTCCCCTGTTTCAGTAATGCAGATCAATATATACCAGAATAACATACTGTAAATATTCTCAACACAACTAATATATATTGAATTTATTACGAACAATATATACGTTCAATTACATTCAGACAACAAAAATAATTAGAAACCAAAAAGCTACATGATATATTATAGATTTCATATCAAAATACATATGATCAGTCAAAAGTAATAGCTAGTACATGATAAGTTTTTAAACTAACTACATATATACAAACTATGGTTGGTACACTTCAAGAAAGAAAGTTGCCCAATGCCTCTTTATGTTGATGTCGGAATCAGATAATGGAGTTGGATTGTTGAATATCTGCAAGTTTAATTAGACAAAAGATTATATCTTTTAAATAATAAACTAACATAAAACATATAACGAATCTATACTATTACTTCTAATTGTGTCAATTAACATTTACCTCGTGCCATCTTTCAGTGATCCTGGAGGAGATAATTTCCAACATCCACTACATCACATAGTAGCCACATTCCCATGATCCACGTTGTATACGTGACTACGTACAAATGAAACCCAATTAGAATATGAGGAATTAAATAAAATAGAAATCAATTATTGTACCCACTGCATTTGATGCATTTGAACTAATAAATATCTTACGCTAGGAATAATCCATCTGATAGCCCGAGTACGCCTTTCACCACGCAACACGTGGGTTGCATTAATAGACCTATCATGACAAAAACATTAATTAAAGTATATATAATAGATTTCAGATAATTAAAATAACTGCATTACTGATTATAAAGTATTTTAATGCTTATGTTTCGATGATCGTCTTCAGTTGATTCGCCGGCTTATTTCCCAATGAGTAGAAGAAGACCACGACGTTCATTCTTGGGTACAAGAGCAACAGTTGCCAATGCTGGCTGTATTTGCGGAACAGTTAGTAACTAAGTCATATATAGTTATACTTAAATAACCGGTACTTACTTATTGAGATAAGGCGCAAGATAGAATTGATGATCGTCTCGGGCAAGTATATCACGTATGGTAGTGACCGGGTCTTCTGATGCTAGGAGAACATCACCCTGAATGAACACGGGGTCAATGAATCCATAAAGGGCGAGGTTACCCTGATCGACTAACATACGATGCAGATACCTAATATATTGGAAAAACATGTTAATTATCATAGTATTTAAAAATTAATTACTTAATTTATAAATAAAATGTACTTACGTGCACCATAACGATATGTGTGCAGAACTAGCCATTTCTTTATTGAGTACCATCTCCATAAGTTCCTACTTTGGGATATACAGTTCATCACTAGGGCTGGCATCATGTTCCAACCTTACCAAGGCTGCGTCATTCTCCATGGTGACAACCTGTATAGCCAGAACTTTAAAAACATCACCATGGCCAGGTGCCCCTTTGTCGATCCCCTAAACAACATAGATATATATTAGTAATCACGGATAATTAAGTTATTTAATTCGTTATTAATTAAATGGTCAAATGAATACCTTGGCAGGAGCAGACATCTCTGGTCTTCCTAGATCCGACCTTTTAGACACAATATCATTTCCAACATCCTATAACGAATAAAAATAAAGCATTATCTTTAAACAATAATAAATTATTTCAACTATGAATATAGAAAAACACAACTAACCGAATACCTCAGATGCAACAAGAAAGCTGACCAGTCTTCTTGGCCAGAGGATGAAGGATTCAGGGGCCTGACCCACTGTTTGAACCTCCTCAGTGGGCACAGGGACTCGAGCATCAGCATCTCGAATAATCTCAACAACGACCCTCAGCCGATCATCCGGTAATAAACGATGGTGTATGGTATTACCTAAGTTATTATGTGCCCTACCCAATGCCACTAAGCGGCGATCATGATGATCATCAACATACAGCTCACACCTATCAGGGTCGTCATCATCATCATCATCATCATCATCACCGTCATCATCATTTTCAGGATGATGAGGAGGATCACATGAGCCCTTAGTGCTCACATGGACAAAGGGTTGGACAGAGGGTTGGACACCGGTTGTCATCTGCTGGGACATAGAAGTCAATATTGCCATCTGCTGGGCAAACTGCTCGGCCATCTCCTGTCGAAGCTCAGCTGCAATCTCCTGTTTTAGTCGTGCTCTGTCTGCTTCAACATCCCTGTGGCATTGGTGTGAAGATGAACCATGGTATTGGCGAATGCCGACTCCCCATCCAACACCAATGACACGGCTCAGGTGGTGCGGTTTCTGGATGGAGCGTGACTAAGATATCATCGCGTCCTCTAGGAACAAAGGTTCCTTGGGTTAGCTGATCATCCAAGGCATCCTATCACATAAAATATCAGGTCACATTACAATTCGGTAACAATCTTAAAATGACAATTACAACAAACTATACTTACAATCTTCTCAGCTACTTGGCGGGCCTCCTCAGATGTATATTGTCCCGTTTTTCTTTGTCGGGCCCTCTTTCATTTATGATGGCGTGGGGGTGGAGGTGGATCAACAACCTCTGGACGATTTTCAGCATTAGAATCCTCCTGAGATGCTGCTTCCTGACGTGCTTTCTTTTCCTCTTCAACCATTTTCTGAATAAGCTTTTTATATCCCCCACGAGACATGACATGGGGGTAGACATTCTTGCTTTGGTTTTTCTGCCCCTTTTCCTCTTCTCCTATTATAAATAGAAGACAATTAAATTACATAAGTAAATAAAATTAATGCAATTACATAAATTTAGAGACAAATCAAATAAGTTAACTTCGAAAAGTCGGGATCATGTCGGCTCTGAACAAAGCGATCCCACGTCGCCTTGTCAAGAAACGGATACACCTCAAGTGGGTTCTTTTTACTTTTTGGATTGAATACATAGTATGTGCCCAGGTCGGCCTTAAAAGCCCTCCAACGCTCTCCAGCATACTTTAGCAAACGCTTCTTCATAACGTACGTATCCGGTATGTCAAAGGTCAACTACATTAAGACCAAAAGAATCAACGAATTACTTTATGATATTATTAAGATAAAAATAAAGTAGATACAGACAAACACAGGACGTAGAAGTATAGATACCAGAATACTCTCTCATATCTGATCCTTCACGTCTGCCGGTACATCTTTCCACCTATCAATGAGTATACTAGGCCTGCTCCTAGCAAGGGTCGCCACAAAACTGTTAAACTGATCTGCCATTGGCCCAATAGGTTTGAGGTTATTATCAAAGTCTACTTTTATCCTTTGATTTGAACCACGGTTGGCAGTCAAATTCCTCATTCGTGTGGCACGCCCCGCCCTTTCTACCGGTGAGAGCGGGGTCTCAGACCCATTTGCATGAAGGAGGGATATCCTCACGATCAGCCATGTATACCTGTTTAAACAAAAAAAAAAACTTGTTAGTATGTCAGGATAAATATCAAACATAACCTATAAATATCGATCAACGTACATAAATATAACTTATAAATATCAACGTAAACATATAATATGCCAAACTTGATGGTAATATCAAACTAAACTTACTTTGTGGTCAATTAGTAAAGTTCTCCCATAACCCTTCTTGGTGATCATTACGAGTAGCATGTACATCATCCACTTCATTTTCCTCATTGAAATTAGGCACTCGTGTTGAGAAAGAAGGAGTATTAGAAATATCAAGAGTTGAATCGTGATTTCCCTCACTACCATTATACATGTTTTTTCCCTGGAGAACCACTGACCACCTTTTGTTAGAAGGATCACGGATATAAAACACTTGTTTTGCTTGGGATGCCATGATGAAAGGTTCCTCTTTATTACCTACCTTATTAAGGTCCACCAATTTGAATCCTAACTCATTGGTTTGCACACCATTGTTACTGTCGACCCACTGACATTTAAAAACAGGTACTCTAAACTTCGTGTAATCAACCTCCCATATCTCTTCAATGATTCCAAAGTATGAAACTGATGCCATAACAGGGTTTTTATCTTTCGAACTAGAGAAATGCATTGACTCAGCGACGACCATAACCCCACTGTTTTGCATAGTACTTTTGTCATCCTGGGACTTTGTATAGAAGGAAAACTTATTGATATCGTACCCACTCCAGCATATGACATCAAAGTTAGGCCCCTGTGCTAGCCATTTTAATGTATCAGAAGCAATACCATCCTTTGCAATTTTTTCTTTAAACCAGTTCAAGAAAGTCTTGTTATGCTTGTTCAAACACCATTTTTCATTCATTATAGGGTAAGTTTCATTGATGATGCTTTTATGCTCACATAAGTATGGTTCAACCTCATCAGTGTTATTCAATATATACAAATGTGCTTGAAGCGCTTCCTCCCGATCCATGCTCTTAACAGTGATACCTCGTGTACCCTTACCATCATATCTTCCTTCGTGACGAGACTTCGGAAGCCCTACAGGTTCCGCTTCTGACATGTAGTCTGTACAAAACTCAATAGCTTCTTCTGCAACATACCTTTCAACAATAGATGCTTCGGGACGGTGTGTATTTTTCATATATCCTTTCAAGATCTTCATGTATCGCTCAACCGGGTACATCCACCTTAAATAAACGGGGCCGCACAATCTAATCTCCCTCACTAGATGAACAATCAAATGAACCATGATGTCAAAAAATGAAGGTGGAAAATACATCTCCAATTGGCACAAGACAATGGCTGCCTCATTTTCCAACTCATCCAAATTTTTAGTGTCAATGACCTTGCTACATATAGCATTGAAGAATAAGCATAACCTAGTAATGGCATGTCTGACTTTTTTAGGCAATATGTCACGAATGGCCACCGGTAGTAGTTGTTGCATCAAGACATGACAATCATGAGACTTTAAGCCAACTAATTTGAGATCTTTCATTGAGACAAGTCTTCTGATATTTGAAGAGTAACCCTGTGGCACTTTGACTCCCCGTAGACATTCCACGTAAACTTCTTTTCTCTTTTTTTGATAAAGTATGACATGCTGGGGGCAAATAAGTCTTCTTATCCCCCACTTTAAGTGGAGCTAACTGCTCTCGTATACCCATCGCAACTAGATCCAGACGAGCATTCACACCATCCTTTGTTTTGCCTTGAATGTTGAGAAGCGTTCTGATTAAACTGTCACACACATTTTTCTCCACATGCATCACATCAATACAATGTCTTACATCAAGCTTGCACCAGTATGGAAGATCAAAGAAAATCGACCTCTTCTTCCATATTTTCTTCTCGGTAGCCTTCTTCTGGGTCTTCCCATAGATAACATTAGTGTTGTTCACCCTTTCATAAACTTGCTCTCCAGTCAAGGCCACCGGAGCAATTTCATTCTCCGGAAGTCCATTGAAAGCTTTTCTTAATCTACGATAAGGATGATTACGTCGGAGAAATCTCCGATGCCCAAGGTAAACCATCTTCCTTCCATGTTGCAGTTGATGGTAACATGTGCCTTCTTCACATATTGGACATGCTTTATGCCCCTTAACACTATACCCACACAGGTTCCCGTATGCTGGAAAGTCATTGATGGTGCAAAATAACATGGCACGCAATCTGAATGTCTCACGGCAATACCCGTCGATCACATCAACGCCTTCATCCCACAACATTCTCAAGTCTTTAATCAAGGGACTCAGATAAACATCAATATCATTTCCTGGCTGTTTAGGACCCGAAATCATCATACTTAACATAATGTATTTGCGCTTCATGCACAACCAAGGAGACAGGTTGTAAATTACAAGGAGAACAGGCCATGAACTATGAATACTACTTAAGTTTCCATATGGATTCATTCCATCGGTAGCAAGTCCAAGCCTGAGGTTTCTGGGCTCATTGCCGAAATCCGGAAACAAACTATCAATTCTCTTCCATTGCAAAGAATCGGCCGATGGCGAAGCTGTCCATCACACTTCCTCTCATCTGCATGATATCTAATGTTCTTTGCGTCATTTACATTAGCAAACAATCGCTTGAACCGCGGAATCACGGGAAGATACCATAACACCTTCGCAGGAGGACCTTTGGTGACCACATCACAACTAGAATCACCATCCTTCACTTTGTAGCGTGATACCCCACACCTGGGGCACTCGTGCATCTCTTCAAACTCTTTCCTGTACAATATGCAATCATTGGGGCAAGCATGTATTTTCTTATACTCCATACCCATCAGACACAATATCTTCTTCGCCTCATAGTTTCAAGATGGCAATGTGTTGCCTTCTGGAAGCATTTCTTTAAACAACTCAAGCAATTCAGTAAAGCTTTTATCGCTCCACCCATTTCTCGCCTTCACATTGAACAATCTTAACACCGCTGACAACCGTGTGAAATTAGTGCACCCCGGATACAAAGCCACTTGCGCATCACTGCACAAAGTATCATACACATGTGTGCGCCGAAAAGACTCTTGCCCAACATCACGGATCATGTCCTCTAGTCCATCGTCCATTTTCACGTCATCAACTTCCTCTCTATCCGACACCCTCGGCCTGTCTAACGATTCACCATGACATATCCATGTTGTATAACTCTTGCAAATCCCCTCACAAATAAGATGATCACGTATCTCCTCAGCTTCTAGTCGTCTCTCATTCAAACAGTTAACACAAGGACAATAAAACCTTCCGTTACCACTATCAGGAGCATTTGTTTTTGCAAACTGTAGAAAATCTTCCACTCCATTCTCATACTCATCACTTGTCCGTCTAGCATTCATCCAACCGCGATCCATGACTAAACCAATACCTTCGTACTTAGTCCAACATATTCATCAACCACTTCTTATGATAGGATATGGCCCTATCCCATTCGAGAAGAAACTTTTTCAACATTCGGTTAACAGTTAGTCCTTAACTCTCATGCTCATGCTTGACAAAATTTCGGCAGCATTTCCCTGCGGTCTCCGACGTACACTACTTGAACGCGATGACATCCACCATGACAAAGTATGCACCAGGAGAACGAAAGGAAATGTATCAATCCGAACTTTCATCAAGTATATAACATTAGAATCAATGAATAAATATTTTAACTGAATTAAGAAAAAGTTTTTTCCCAAACTGTCCAACTTTGGACAATTCAAGATCCAACACAATGAGCGGTACATTAAGCACATACATGTACGCTCATTAGTATTGCATCTCAAACGGGAAACTAAGGATTTACTAATTATTGTGGGCATATTCTCGAATCAAATGAATTTTCAAGAAAATACATTAAAACTCCAATGAAAGCTTTTCAGCCAAAACGTACCTTCTAAGAGACACGTCTAGTTGTTATTGTGCAAAGACAACAGAGAAGTGAAGAAAGCAGAGGCAGTAGCACTATGCAACGGAGTCAAAGACACTTGTACACCTGCCAACTAAAAACTCTTCCTTGAGTTAAGCATTCTAGAATTGAGAGAATTCTGTAAATAGTCATTGAAACTTCAATAGGCAAAATACAAGACAGCAAAGCTGAAGAGATCTACACAACTTAATGGTATGGTTGATTAATGGTGACACACTTGTAAGTTGTAACTAAATTTCTGAGTAACTGAATGAAACTCACCAGGAACCCTATGACTACTCCTCAAATCAGATCCACAATCCAGGAAAATAACAACTGTCAATTTCTTGTTCTGCAAATAGAGTAAGAAAGTTGCTCAAACATTTATGTTGCTCGAGATTATTTAAAACAAGATTGAGTAACTAAAAAAGCTAAAATTGAAATAGCTAAACATGCAAGAAAAATCACTTTAAAAAGTATTACAGCTACTGTAATGGCGAACATACCTCATCCTCATCCCCTTGTCACTGACTTTTGTGCTTTGATAGCTGCTTTGGTTGCAACTTTTGCAGCTAAGTTCTTCCTTTCCAAGTTCTGCATCCAGTAGTAACACAATGGAGCACAATTGTATCACATATAAAATAAGAAATAGACTGTTAAATAGAAGTTAGTCATATAGACCCATTGAATAATAGAAACCACTTCTTATTTCAAGAAAAAAAAAAAAAAACAGTGCTTGATTCTGAGTTGTATAGCCAAAGTTATAAATTAAAGAATATGACAGAAGATGAAAACATGCGGATAAGACACGTAATTGAACACAAAAACTGCACTAAAATTGTTAAGAGATTAAATCCAAGACTTGTTTTTTGACCAAGTTATGACTCAAGATTTTTAACAGGATTAACAGAGCAAAAATCCAAATTTTATAGTGCAAATTATGAATAAAACTGCAGGGGTTGCTAGACTTAACCACATAGCAAATAAATCAAGGTTGCAAGAGGGGATACATGTGTTCAGCAAAGGACATAACCATCATCCAGAATACAACACTAGATCTCAAAAAAACAGTATCAAGCATTTTGTCAGTCATTTAGTCTACAACACAGTAAACATTACAATGTTCAGCAAGGTAAATCCCATAGAAGCAAAATAGCAAATAAATGTAGAATGCAGAATAGGAGAATACAAGGATACACATTAGTATAGCACCCATTTTAAAACTGAATGAAGAATACACAGAACCACATCATGCTAAACTCATTATACTAGAATAACTACATTCTATAAATAGAGACAAATTAAAGAACAAAAACTCTTAGACAGAATAGAAACAAACTGAGTTAATTAAACAACTACTTGATGCATTCATTGATGCTTAAAGGAGCCGGGACAACAAAATGCTTTCAACACACATTCATTGATGCTTATAAAACAGAGGAAGACACTCACCAGCAACAACAAACAGCAACGGAGGAAGCACAAGAGGGTTGGTGCGAGATGCAACAGCGAGCCAGAGATGGCGGTGAGCAGAGGAAATGAACTTCGAGGAGGAGATGAACTTCGAAGTGGATTGCGTGAAGGAAGAAAGAGAGCCACGCGTTAGCAGAGGGAGGGATTGCTTCGATGTGAGAAAGAGATGAGTGTTTTGTGTTTTAGGTTTTCATAAACTAAAGACTGGGAGGGCGCGGAACAGAAGAGGGAATGAAAAACTAGGAATATTACACATCGGTTATAACGAAAACCGATGTGGTTCACCATATTATACACATCGGTTATATAAAAACTGACGTGGTTAACCATATTATACATCGGTTACTAAAAACCGTTGTGGAAAAAGTAAAATTTTAAATTCGATTTTTTTTTATAATGTTATACATTGGTTACAAAAAACCGATGTGGAAAAAGTAAAATTTTAAATTCTAATTTTTTTTTATAATTTTATACATCGGTTAGATTGAAACCGATGTGGTTAATCACTATTTTACACATCGGTTCAGATAGAACCGATGTTAAATAATAAAAATTCTGGCTTTAAAATTTTTTTGTTTTAATTTTAAACATCGGTTAGAAATAACCGATGTGGAAATGTTCTACACATCGGTTAAACTCTAAACCGATGTGTAATACTTTGATTTTAATTTCAAAAATGCCACCGTCTCGTTTTACACATCGGTTTAAAAGAAACCGATGTGTAAACTCCGATGTAAAAAACATATTTGACACTAGTGCTTTTTTGTAGTATTCTTAAAATACGTGTATACATAAATGATAAAAGTAAGTAAGAGATAGAAATAAAAATATACAATATCACATATGATATATAAATTTTGTGTTCAAGTAACACAACTCATCATATATTTGGAACCTAGTTTTTTATTTGCCTTTGTTCAACAATTTATCTTTCTTATTTTGTCTGTTACTTTTGTTTATGGCATGTATAATCACAATATGAATTCATTATTTTGGCAGTTGGCCATTCTACACCCTAACAAATAAATGTTTTCATATTTTTAGGTAGAAAACACTTCTTTATTCACCCCATTGTCAACTGTGCAAATAAAATATAAGTTTAATAATCAATTATTTCAACAATACAATATAGAGATCATAGTTTTGAACTTGTGATTAATCAGCCTACCGCCCAAAAAGTTCATATCCAGTCCAACAAGTAACTAAAAATAAAAATTTACTAGTTGCCCCTCGTTGAGATATGCGGCCGTTCCTTCATTTATTGTGGTTCAGAAATCATTGGATTGCTATAGCTAAAGGATATAGAGAATATCAACAGGATAAGACTAAAGGTAAGAACAAATCTAACTAAATTATTCTGATATGTATATCTTTTTAAAAATAAACTATGGTATATCCACCAAAAAAAACTATGGTATTCAAAGCAGATGCTGCAGGTAAATTAGTTGAGTAAGCTTTTTATATTGAAAAATTCAAATAATAAGCAATTTCAAAGATTATAAAATCATAATTTACACGAGTTAATATTATAGATAGCAATCACAGGGAATTATTGTTAGTAAACATTTCAAAACTAGAGTCGTTTCTCTCTCTCAATTTTTTCTCTACTTCTCTTTTCCTTCTTCCTCATCCACCTGAGTTTTGGGGCATTTTTTGACCTAGAATCATCAAGGTTTACAAAACCGGACCGGTCATCGAACCGGTGAAGGCAGCGGTTCGAGGTTCAATGGTCCAACCGAGGTTGAACCGGTTATAATTAAATATTATTATTTTAATTTTTAATATAATATTTGTAACAATATTAAACAAAAAACAACATAACAACTAAAATTATTAACCACAATTTTTTTTTATTTTGAAATTAAAGTAAATAAATATAAAGATATATATTAAAATCATCTTCATAGGGAAAACCAACCCAAAATCTACAACCAGCCCACATATGTTAGAAAACAAAAGAATTGGGTTTTGGCTAGGATGACCCAAATCCTTTTATACTAATTTTTTTTTAGGAAACCGGTTCAGGCCGGTTCACTACCGGTTATGACCGGTTTTACCGGTTTTGAACCTGTTCTCCGGTTTTTCCATCGGTTCAATACAGGGACGATTTTCCATGTAAACCGGACCGGCCAAGGTCACGGTTCCCAGTCGGACCGGCCGGTCCGGTCCGGTTTTCAAAACCTTGGGAATCACCCCTCTACATCGTTTTTCTCTCCTTTTATCTAAATAAGTGGTTTTTCCACATTGATCTTGTTTTTCTTTCGTGTTTTTCCATGTTTTCGTCGTCTGGGTGCGGCGGTGTTTTGTTCGTCATCTTGTTGCGACGTCATTTGGTTTCCCGTCTTGTTGCGGTGTTCGTTTGGTTCAGATTGATATATCAACTTCGATCCATTACAGATTCAATTAAGACTTGGGCGTCAACGTTACAGATCCGGAGGCATGGGTATTCCGGTCACTTTGATTTTGTCACATTTGTAGGCATTTTTCCGTGTTATGCTATTAACCTGGGTGCTATGAGTTTGTTCGCAAATTCATCCTTTTCAATTTTTAGCGATGTTGAATTTGTGTTGTTTTCGATGTATTTTATCAATTTGAATGAATGAATATCTTTTTTTAGTAAAAAAAAAAAAGGATAGCAATCAAAGAATGCACCTCAGCAATAAAGAAAGAATGTATTACAAGAAAACTAATCAATGCCATTATAAAGAATTACAAAGTAATAATCCACAATAAGAAAGTAAATCCACACCAAATGGATCTAACAAACTACAATTTTTTTTAATCTTCTTTATACTTGCATCTCATCAGGGAAATGTTCATCTTGCCTTAATTTGGTCTTTTTTGGATTTTTGTACTTCCAATAAACGGATGTGTATCTAGTAGACACTTTCTGCAGGCAGAACAAGAAAGCCTTTCAAGTTGGAAATCTGTACTTTATTTTTGCTCCTTGAAACAACATCAACATATGATTGGTCTGAGTGGTATAAACAAATGGTCATACTCCTAACTCCTATAACTCTTAACAAGTCAACAGTTAAGCACAATAGCCAAAATTAAGCTTCCAGACACCTTCCAAAGCGCTTCTTGGATCATCCTTGGTGGTGCTGTCGTTGCTCCTCGAAACTGAAACAAAGTTCTAAGAATTCAAACTTCACTACGATGATTGAAGGGAGGGGATAAGTATTACTCAAAGCTGACTTTCCAATAAGACTTTCTCAAATTATTCATAAAATAAATCACTGCAATAGGCTAGAATTAATATTTTGATAATGTCCAGATTCCTAACCTAAAATTAATATACTCTTCTCTTCCCTTCAAGCTACGCTTAGGTAACCAATGGTGACAATTCCCCTATCAGAATAGTTTCTAAGGCAATGTGGAAGGTCATTAGAGGGCTGTGTCCACATATTTTGGATCCTAAGACAGATCTATTAGAGATTTTTTTTTTCCAAATTTTATTATATATATAGAAAAACAATCATTACTTTTGTTGTGGTCTAAACACTGAATGAAACACAGAAATATACACCAAGAACAAGATCACAGCAATGATGCAACAATGCAACAGAAACAGAATTTGACAGAAAACAGAATTGCAGAAAACAGAAGATTATATGGCAGAACAGAAATGAAAATGTAAAGCAGAAAGAAAGAAAGATCAACACCAAGAAATAACGTGGTTCAGCCGATGTGGCCTACATCCACGGGAAGAGAGCAAAGTCTTCACTATGATTGAAAAGAGTTACAAGATCAAGTTTCAAACTTCACAAGAATCTACACTAGCCCTTGCTTTTCCTGCTGAGACACAGCCACAAGCTTCCTAGTTCTTCCACTCTTGTTCTCACCAAAACTCCTTGATCTAGGCCTAACTCTCTATGATTTAGAAAAGGAAAGATTACACAGTTGATATACAATCACACACACACTCCTAATCCTACCATACACATGTATATATATAGATAAGAAAAGGAGACTTCAGCTGCCAAGTTTTTCTCCAATCCAAAACAGAATTCTGTTTGTGCACCAACAGAAAAAACTGATTTTGCTGCCAAAAGAAAAAATGCTTGTAACTGACTTTTGCTTGTAACTGAATCTGTTTTTGAGACATTATCAACAAATCTCCACCTTGTCTCTAAAACCCTTCAATCATGGTTCCAGCTTTGCTCTCTTGCCTGACCTTATGCTTCTGAAAAACTGATCAAGTCCAAGCTATGCTTGAACTTGGTTAGAGGTAGGGATTTGGTTAAGGCATCGCCAGGATTTTCTTCTCGTTGAAACCTTCTCAACAAAGAATCTCCTTTGCCTCAATTGCATCCCTTATGAAATGTAATTTAATGTCAATGTGTTTGGATTTGTCATGGTAAACTTGATGTTTGGATAAGTGAATGGCACTTTGGTCTGTCACTATAAATTGTAACACGTTTTGTTGAACTCCAAGTTCACCAATAATCCCCTTCACCACATTGCTTCTTTGACTCCTTCAAGAAGGGCTATGAACTCGCTTGTGTTGTTGATAAGGCTACCACCGACTGCAGGACCGATTTCCAACATATAGCGAGTTCCAAACATGGTGAAAACATAGCCAGGATAGTGACTTTCGGGTATCAACATTTCCAAGATAATCAATCCACATACCCTATGATGGCATCTTGAACATGATGGTGTCTTTTAAAAGAAGACCAGATTTCTCGAGAGCCATTAAGGTATCTTAGTATCCACTTCATTGCTTGCCAATGAGGTAAACCAGGATCACCATAAACCGCTCATCACATTCACTGCATAAGCTAAGTCCGCCCGCAACACACCATTCCATACATGATACTTCCAACAGCATTCGCATATGGAATTAATGCCATTTTCTGCTTTTCTTCTTCTGAGGTTGGCCCTTGCTTTGATGAGAGTTTGTCAAGTTGGCCTAGAGGTGTTCCAACTGGTTTTGATTCATGCATTCTGAACCTTCTGTATGTAGCCTTGCTGAGACAGAAACTGCCTCTCCGTTTCCTGTTTCTGCATATATCCATTCCAAGGATCCTCTTGGCTTCTCCAAGCTCCTTCATATCAAATTCTGATTTCAGCTCAGCCTTGATCCTTTGAATTTCAGACTTCTTAGATCCTGCAAGAAGAATGTCATCAACATATAACAAGAGATATATAATCACTTCTGCATTTTCCTTTAGGAAATACACACAACTGTCATAGTTGCATCTTTGGAAACCAATCTGCATTATGAAACTGTCAAATCTTTTATTCCATTGCCTAGGACTTTGCTTAAGACCATATAAGGACTTCTTTAACAAGCAGACCTTGTTTTTGTCTTTAACAAAGCCCTCGGGTTGATGCATATAGATGGTTTCTTCTAAATTTCCATGAAGGAAAGCAGTCTTGACATCTAGCTGTTCTAGTTCAAGATCAAATTGAGTGGTTAAAGCAAGAAGAATCCTTATTGAGCAATGTTTGACTACTGGTGAGAAGATCTCATTGTAGTCTATGCCCTCAACTTGAGAAAACCCTTTTGCCAGAAGCCTTGCTTTGAATCTAATACTGTTGTTGCTTTGAGCATCTTCCTTTCTCTTGAAGATCCACTTGCAACCTACAATCCTTTGTCCTTTAGGTGGATCAACTAGAGTCCAGGTGTTGTTTTGTTCAAGAGATTTCATTTCCTCTTCCATTGCTTTCATCCATTCCTTCTTGTATCTGTCCTTGACTGCTTCAGTGAAGTTGTTAGGCTCACGGTCTTGACCTTCTTCCCCTATGCTCAAGGCATAGCATATGAGGTCTGCTTGTGCATATCTCTTTGGAGGGACTATATTTCTCCTTGCTCTGTCTCTCACAAGGTTGTAGTCACTTGTAGCTGGTTGGAATTGTTGTTGATCCTCGTGGCCCTGTTTCATCTTGTCGCCGCATCTGCATTCTCCTTTCTTGTTGTTGACAGCTCCACCTCAAATTGAGAGGTCTCTGGAGCATTTGTTTGAGTGTCTGGCTTTTCCTTTGACAGCATGGCCATTCTAGTCTCATCAAAGACTACATCTCTGCTGATTATACATTTTGGTTCTCCTGGATCTAGTCTCCACAGTTTGTAGCCTTTGACACCAGTGGGATAACCAATGAACACATGTAACATCCTAAAATTTTAATATGATTATGGTAAAATAAAAAGGTTAAGCTAGTATGAGTTTTAGTGTAGAAATTATTATTATTATAATAATTTATAAGAATTATTTAATAGTCACAAAAGAATGCAAATGTTAAAAAAAAAAAAAAAAAATTGAACCACCATCCAAATTGTAAGGCACGTTCAGGAGGCATAAAATCAGGAAATCTGTAAGTTCAAAGAGAATTCTTTTGCCATTAAAAAAAAACAAGAAACATGATGGGGCCCACATGATGATCATTGGAGAATTGGCTTTAGCCAAGTAAACAGCCAGGACGTGGGTGAATAGGAAGTGGAACCCACAATGATGTAAAATCACATTTGATAGAGAATTGAATTGGATGATGTTTATACCGGGCCGTTTTCCTTCTGGCCCAATTTTTCTCATTTGAAGAGATATAACACAAACAATTCACCCTAGACAGTGATAGCAACACAGTCACCGAAATAAAAGAGGTGGCAGCTAGAGATGTCAATTGGGCCCTAAGCCCTAAGGCCAGCCCATCTGGCCCACAATAATAGCCCGGCCCATTTGGCCCATAACTAGAGCTGTCAAATGGGTCACCCTAACCCTTTTAGCCCTAGCACATGTGGGCCAGGGCCAGATGGGCCACAGGGCCAAAAGGGCCACATTAAAAAAAGCCCACAGGGCCAAAAAGCACTAAAAAGCCCTAGGGGCCAGGGCCAGCCCATGGGCCATATTTTTTTTATAGTCCTATTTATTTTATTTAATTTATAAAACTTGACAAAAAGAATAAAAATTATAATCATGTTAACATTAGGTAATAATATCATTTAACCTATGAAATTAACTATCAAATATGTATTAAGTGCTATAGTTTTCTCTAAAAAAATTGAAGAGAAACCATTGTTTTATCTCTTTTCATCCTTGTCTTTATATGAAATGAATTGTTAAAGTAGATAACTGATATCAAATTATTGCAATAGATAATATTCCAGCTAAGGAAAACCATTCACTTGGATTTAAGTGGTTGTGCGATTAGTGAAGGAAAAATTATAGCACGTAATGCATATTGAAATAGATAATTTCATAGGTTAAATGATATTATTACATAATGTTAGAGTGATTATAGTTGTTGTTCTTTTTGTCAAGTTTTATAAAATAAAAAAAAAAAGGTCCATCAAAAAAATTATGGCCCATGGGCTGGCCCTGCCCCTTAGGGCATTTTAGGGTTTTTTGGCCCTGTGGGCTTTTTTTTAATGTGGGTCTTTTGGCCCTGTGGCCCATTTGGCCCTAACCCATACGGGCTAGGGCTAAATGGGCTAGGGCCGGCCCATTTGACGGCTCTAGTGGCAGCGCCACACAACTCTACCGGTAGGAATAAAAATAAATAAGAGATCAGCTTCACGGCAAGAAGGGTTCTTTACTGGAAGAGGATCAACTTTCTTATCTTTTGGGTAAATTTTAGAGGTGAGTAAAAATAATCTTTTCTCACACTTTCATGGTATAAATAATTTGGGTTCTTAATTTATTTGAAAATTTTAAAATATATTGAGGTTCATTCGAATTCTTAAAATGTTTCATCTTATTGACAAATTGATTCGGTAAAAATGTTTTTTCTTGAATCTTCAGAGAAATAGTCTGATTATTTTTAATTTGTTGGATGGTCTCAATCTTAAATTCTTTTCTTCCATTTACGTTGCCTAATGCGAGTTACAATTTCATGTGCCTTCCCTGTGCAATTAGCATATAACTATGCTGTGCATACTAAATTAGCGTCAATGTCAATAGTGACATGAAGAATGCTTTTATATATATATATATATATATATATAGATATATATATATATATATATATATATATATATATATAAAATTAATCACTGTTAAGAAGAGTGTTTATATGAGTATGTACTATCATGTTGACTTGGTATGACCAATTAATTATTGTCATTGATGTATGGAGTTCGAGAATTTAATTGATAGTCATCTGGGATGACATATCGCATTACACACGAGTTGGTCATCACCTTCTGGGAAGGGATGATGGTATACATTCTATTCCGGGAATAGGATGGAGATATCACCATCTGGGATGGGATATCGATGATTAAAATATTCACATCTGGGATGGAATATTACTAGATACCTCCATCTGGGATGGGGAAGGCAGTGGGACGCCATTGCATGGATATGAGCTCATAGACCTTAGTGGATCTGGGATTCACACCGGTTCCGGGAACCAAAGAGTCAAGTCAAGTGATTCTGGGAATCACCGAGTCATGTTCATGGAGTTGTATTGCATTGTGTAGAGTTTGCATGGTAAACGTGATTAAATGCAATGAGATGTGACCGTTCTTTGAACTTATGAGTTTGTACTTTAAATGCTTGACATTAATTTTATTTATATATATTTATTTCTTTGGAGGTTTATTTTATTCAATATTTAAAAAATTAGCGGGTACCATGAATGTTTTTCCTAGGTTATCATACTTACTGAAAATAACACTATTTGCGAACCTTTTTATTAAATGATTTTTATTCACTGGGATTATGTCTCATTAAAAGTGTTATTTTCAGAGCACGAGGACGAAATCATTGAAGCTGAAGAGGATTGAAGACTTAGCGATTCTCCTCATTTATTACATAGCTTGTTAGTATTCTATTTTGAATAAGGAGCCGTTTGTGGCTAGACAAGTTTTTTTTTTGTTTACGTTGGGTTATTTTAGTAGACGCCCGGGTTTTGAGGCAAATTCAATTTTCATTTGTATAAGGATTTATTACCATTATTTTACTCTAATAATCATTAAGGTATTTTCAGACAATTATATTTATGAAAATTTTATTCAGACAATTTTTTTTTGTGAATCTATTTCGGGTTACTATTGTAACGAAGGGCGTTACATTTATGGTATCAGAGCAGTTCGATTCTAAATCGGACTGTGGTATTGGGGCTTTTTCTAAAACAAAACTTGGGCGTGTAGGATGCTTGGTTGTGTTATAATTCTGCATTCTATTCTTTTGGATATTGGACTTGATCAACCCACTGTTTGATTGGTGGTATGCGATTATGGCAAGAAACAAAGTAGGAGAAATGATGCACTTGCCGCGACTTTGGCTCGAATGGCCGTAGTTATGCGGAGGAGCAGACGGAGACTCTCCGTCAGATGAGGGATAATGGGGACATGCTTAACATGGTGCCGGCTGCAGCTCCAGATCCACAGTACAGGGGTCTGTCCGAATTCAGGAACAATAACCCGCCTGTTTTTCGAGGTACCACCGATCCTATTGAGGCAGAGGAAGGGTTGATGAAATTAGAAAATATCTTCCGGGCCATGAGGTGCTCTGATGCTCAGAAGGTGGATTTTGCCACCTATATGCCTGGAGTCGGATGCGAGCACCTGGTGGGACTGTGCTAGGGGCGGGTTGCTTGCTTCGGGCGCCCCTATCACATGGGACCGATTCAAGGAGGTTTTCTGGAGAAATACTTTCCGCACAGTGTCTGGATACAGAAGGAGATGGAGTTTCTACAGTTTCGTCAGGGGAGTATGACAGTGGCTGAATATGTGGCCAAGTTTGAGAGCCTTGCCAGGTTCTCTGCTCATATGAGGGATAATCCTGACGGTCAATGGAAAGCGATTAAGTTCGAGCAGGGTTTGAGGCCAGAGCTGCAGAGCCTTATCGGACTCCTAGAAATTCGGGACTATCCCACTCTTGTGAACAAGTGTAGGGTGGCAGAGCATAATATGCAAGTTGTATTGGCCGAGAGGCAAAAGGAGAAAAATCTTAGCGATGGAAAGAGATTTCAGGGCAAGGATGGGAAATTTCATAAGCATTTGCGCCGTCTCCTCCATCAACAAAGGGAAGCAAGTGCATGGAGCCCTGACCGACACGGGCGCCGGGTGTCACAGTGTGGGTTGAATCATGGAGATCGCACGTGTCCAGGGCCAGGCATGCACCACTTGCTACAAGTGTGGTAAAGTGGGGCACTATGCCGTAAACTGCAGGAGAGTGGAGGACCACCCAACCTAGACCACTGAGCCAAGGGAGAGTCTTTACGCTCCAAGGGGAAAAGGTGAAGGAGTCAGATGGCCTGATACAAGGTATGGGTTTAATTAAAGAAAGAAAAATCAATTTATTGTTTGATTCAGGGGCAACGCATTCATTCATATCTCTAGAGTGTGTGAAAAATCTATCTTTGTCTGTTACTAAGTTGCCATATGATTTGAGTGTCGGTACTCCTGCAAATGATAAACTTGTTACCTCTATTGCTTGCTTGAATTGTCCCTTAGTGTACCAAGGTGTACCTTATTTTGTTGATCTTATATACTTGCCCATGTCTGGGTTAGATGTCATTCTTGGTATGGATTGGTTGTCTGCAAATCATGCTGTCATAAATTGTTCTGATAAAACTATCTCCATTCCTATACAACCAGTGTCTAATGATTTTCCCGCACTAGCTTCTATTGTTTCTGCTGTTGCTTGTCATAAGTGCTTAGTTGAGGGAGCTCAAGGATATGTACTCTTGTTCTCTCGCTAAGATAGAGGCCGACAAAGTGATGTGACTGGCTATACCGTGGTGTGTGAATTCCAGGATGTTTTCCCCTAAGGATGTCTCTAGCTTGCCTCCGAATAGGGAAGTTGAGTTTAACATAGATCTAGTGCCGTGGAGTGGACCAAGTGTCGGTAGCGCCTTATAGAATGGCACCTTTAGAGTTGAGCGAGCTTAAGCAGAATAGCAGAGGAGATGCTAGGGAAGGGGTTTATTAGGCCTAGTGTGTCACCTTGGAGAGCACCTGTCCTACTGGTGAAAAAGAAGGATGGGAGCATGAGGCTATGTGTTGACTATAGGCAGTTGAACAAAGTGACCATCAAGAATAAATACCCTTTGCCTAGGATAGATGACCTCTTAGACCAGCTGAGGGGAGTGTCAGTGTTTTCCAAGATAGATCTAAGGTCGGGATACCATCAAATTAGAGTTAAGGATGAGGACATTCCTAAGACAGCCTTTAGGACAAGGTATGGGCACTATGAGTATGTAGTGATGCCCTTTGGTGTGACCAATGCCCCAGCCGTTTTCATGGACTACATGAATCGGATCTTTAGGCCATTCTTGGACATCTTTGTGGTGGTGTTCATAGATGATATCTTGATATACTCTAGGACACCAGAGGATCATGAGGGGCATTTGAGGTTAGTGTTGCAGATTCTAAGGGAAGAACAACTGTATGCAAAGCCAGAAAAGTGTGAATTTTGGCTTGATGAGGTGAAGTTTTTAGGACATACCATATCTAGGAGTGGTGTGGCGGTCGACTCTAGTAAGGTTGATGCAGTGCTTGGATGGGAGCAGCCTAAGTCAGTGACCGAAGTGAGGAGTTTCCTAGGACTGGCAGCTTACTATAGGAAATTCATAGAAGGGTTCTCTAGGCTAGCTTTACCTCTTACCAAGTTGACTAGGAAAGGACAATCTTTCGAGTGGGATAAGGAATGCGAAGGGAATTTTAAGGAGCTTAAGAGGAGATTGGTGTCATCACCAGTCTTAACCATTCCAGATCCCTCAGTGAGTTTTGTGGTATATTATGACGCTTCTAAGAATGGTTTAGGTTGTGTGTTGATGCAGGAAGGCAATGTAGTGGCGTATGCATCTAGACAGCTTAGGACACATGAGGTGAATTATCCTACTCATGACCTGGAGTTAGCGGCAGTAGTTTTTGCTCTTAAGATTTGGAGGCACTATTTGTACGGTGCAAAGTTTGAGGTTTTTAGTGATCATAAGAGCCTTAAGTATTTGTTTGACCAAAAGGAATTGAATATGAGGCAAAGGAGGTGGATGGAATTTCTTAAGGACTATGATTTTGAGTTGAAGTACCATCCAGGGAAAGCCAATGTGGTGACTGATGCACTCAGTAGGAAAACCTTACATGTGTCTAGTTTAATGGTCCAAGAGATGAATATGTTGGAGGAGTTCAGAGACATGAATCTAGATGTATCTCTTAGTGCTCTAAGCTTGAAGTTGAACAGGCTGGAAATTTGCAGTGACCTTAGAGAAATGATTAGGCGAGAACAACTTTTAGACCAGGAGTTACAATCTCTTTTAGACCAAGAGAATTATGTGTTGTCTACTGATGGTCTAGTGTTGTTTAAGAATAAGATCGTTGTTCCTAAGGAGGGGAGCCTTAGAGAGAAAGTTTTAAAGGAAGCGCATAAGGGGAAGTTCACCATACATCCAGGGGTAACCAAGATGTACCAAGATCTAAAGTAGATGTATTGGTGGCCAGGAATGAAACGGGATGTGGCTAGCTTTGTAGCCAAGTGTCTAGTATGTCAAAAGGTTAAGATAGAACATCAGAGACCTTCGGGTTTGTTGCAGCCTTTAGAGATTCCTCAATGGAAATGGGAGAGGATTTCAATGGATTTTGTGATGGGTTACCTAGGACTCGTTTGGGATTAGATGCCATATGGGTAATTGTGGATAGGTTGACCAAGTCTGCTCACTTCTTGCCAATTAAGGCAACCTATAGTTTGAGTAAGTTAGCAGACTTATACATTAAGGAGATAGTAAGGCTTCATGGCATACCTACCTCTATAGTGTCAGATAGGGACCCACGGTTTACCTCTAGATTCTGGAGGGCTTTCCAAAGTGCTTTTGGTTCTAAGTTGAGTTTTAGCACAGCCTATCATCCCCAAACGGATGGTCAGTCGGAGAGGACCATTCAGACCCTTGAGGACATGCTTAGAGCATGCGTTTTAGATGAAGGTGAGGGTTGGGACAAATTTCTACCTCTTATAGAGTTTGCTTATAACAACAGTTATCATGCTAGCATCGGCATGGCACCATACGAAGCTCTTTACGGGAGGAAGTGTAGGTCCCCTTTATGTTGGTGTGAGGTGGGTGAGAAGACCTTGTTAGGACCAGAATTAGTCCAGGAGACCACCGAGAGGATTAAAGTCATTAGGGAAAGGATGCGCACTTGCATGAGTAGGCAAAAGAGTTATGCCGACAAGAGAAGGAAGCCTTTAGAATTTCAGGAAGAGGAACATGTATTCTTGAGAGTCACTCCTAAGACTGGGGTGGGGAGGTCAATGAAAGTCAAAAAGCTCAACCCTCGTTTCATGGGTCCGTTTCAAATCCTAAAAAGAGTCGGGCCTGTTGCTTACCAATTGGCTCTTCCACCACAGCTGAATCTCCATGACGTCTTCCATGTGTCTCAACTCCGGAAGTACGTACCAGATATTTCACACGTGATAGCTCCTGAGTCAATACAATTGAAGGATAATTTAATCTTTAAGCCCAGACCTATTCAGATCATTGACAAGAGCACAAAAACTCTGAGGAACAAGATGATCCCATTGGTGAAAGTGATTTGGGAAGGGTTGACTCTAGAGGAAGCTACTTGGGAACTTGAGGAGGATGTTAGACAATATCATCCAAATCTTTTCGGCACAGGTACACAACTTAGTAATGCATTACCTTTAATGTTGTGTAGTTTGGGTGAGACGTGAGAATTTCGGGGACGAAATTCATTAAGGAGGGGAGAAAATGTAACATCCTAAAATTTTAATATGATTATGGTAAAATAAAAAGGTTAAGCTAGTATGAGTTTTAGTGTAGAAATTATTATTATTATAATAATTTATAAGAATTATTTAATAGTCACAAAAGAATGCAAATGTTAAAAAAAAAAAAAAAAAATGAACCACCATCCAAATTGTAAGGCACGTTCAGGAGGCATAAAATCAGGAAATCTGTAAGTTCAAAGGGAATTCTTTTGCCATTAAAAAAAAACAAGAAACATGATGGGGCCCACATGATGATCATTGGAGAATTGGCTTTAGCCAAGTAAACAGCCAGGACGTGGGTGAATAGGAAGTGGAACCCACAATGATGTAAAATCACATTTGATAGAGAATTGAATTGGATGATGTTTATACCGGGCCGTTTTCCTTCTGGCCCAATTTTTCTCATTTGAAGAGATATAACACAAACAATTCACCCTAGACAGTGATAGCAACACAGTCACCGAAATAAAAGAGGTGGCAGCGCCACACAACTCTACCGGTAGGAATAAAAATAAATAAGAGATCAGCTTCACGGCAAGAAGGGTTCTTTACTGGAAGAGGATCAACTTTCTTATCTTTTGGGTAAATTTTAGAGGTGAGTAAAAATAATCTTTTCTCACACTTTCATGGTATAAATAATTTGGGTTCTTAATTTATTTGAAAATTTTAAAATATATTGAGGTTCATTCGAATTCTTAAAATGTTTCATCTTATTGACAAATTGATTCGGTAAAAATGTTTTTTCTTGAATCTTCAGAGAAATAGTCTGATTATTTTTAATTTGTTGGATGGTCTCAATCTTAAATTCTTTTCTTCCATTTACGTTGCCTAATGCGAGTTACAATTTCATGTGCCCTCCCTGTGCAATTAGCATATAACTATGCTGTGCATACTAAATTAGCGTCAATGTCAATAGTGACATGAAGAATGCTTTATACATATATATATATATATATATATAGATATATATATATATATATATATATATATATATATATAAAATTAATCACTGTTAAGAAGAGTGTTTATATGAGTATGTACTATCATGTTGACTTGGTATGACCAATTAATTATTGTCAGTGATGTATGGAGTTCGAGAATTTAATTGATAGTCATCTGGGATGACATATCGCATTACACATGAGTTGGTCATCACCTTCCGGGAAGGGATGATGGTATACATTCTATTACGGAATAGGATGGAGATATCACCATCCGGGATGGGATATCGATGATTAAAATATTCACATCCGGGATGGAATATTACTAGATACCTCCATCCGGGATGGGGAAGGCGATGGGACGCCATTGCATGGATATGAGCTCATAGACCTTAGTGGATCTGGGATTCACACCGGTTCTGGGAACCAAAGAGTCAAGTCAAGTGATTCTGGGAATCACCGAGTCATGTTCATGGAGTTGTATTGCATTGTGTAGAGTTTGCATGGTAAACGTGATTAAATGCAATGAGATGTGACCGTTGCTGAACTTATGAGTTTGTACTTTAAATGCTTGACATTAATTTTATTTATATATATTTATTTCTTTGGAGGTTTATTTTATTCAATATTTAAAAAAATTAGCGGGTACCATGAATGTTTTTCCGGTTACCGCGCCGGCTGAAAATAACACTATTTGCGAACCTTTTTATTAAATGATTTTTATTCACTGGGATTATGTCTCATTAAAAGTGTTATTTTCAGAGCACGAGGACGAAATCATTGAAGCTGAAGAGGATTGAAGACTTAGCGATTCTCCTCATTTATTACATAGCTTGTTAGTATTCTATTTTGAATAAGGAGCCGTTTGTGGCTAGACAAGTTTTTTTTTGTTTACGTTGGGTTATTTTAGTAGACGCCCGGGTTTTGAGGCAAATTCAATTTTCATTTGTATAAGGATTTATTACCATTATTTTACTCTAATAATCATTAAGGTATTTTCAGACAATTATATTTATGAAAATTTTATTCAGACAATTTTTTTTTGTGAATCTATTTCGGGTTACTATTGTAACGAAGGGCGTTACAACACACATCTTGTTGCTCTGGCAGCAAGCTTGTCTTGTTTAACATGTGCAAAGGCCAAAGCACCAAATATCCTTAGTTTGGAGTAGTCTGCAGGTTTGCCTCTCCAAATTTCTATTGGAGTTTTGAAGCCTATAGCAGATGATGGACATCTATTGATGAGATACACTGCTGTTACAGCAGCATCTCCCCAGAAACTCTTTGACAGACCAGCACTCAATATCATGCATCTTACTCTTTCTAAAATTGTTCTATTCATTCTTTCGGCCAAGCCATTCTGCTGTGGAGTACCTGCAACTGTTCTATGCCTTCTAATTCCTAGCTTCCTGCAAAAATTGTTAAACTGCTCTGAAAGATATTCCAGGCCATTGTCAGTCCTTAAACACTTAAGTTTGGTTCCAGTTTTAGTTTCTATTTCAGCATACCAGTCTTTGAATTTCTCAAAGGTTTCACTCTTGTTCTTAAGTATATAAATCCATACTCTCCTAGAATAATCATCAATAATAGACAAGAAGTAATAACCACCTCCATGAGTCATGGTTCTTGCTGGCCCCCATAAATCTGAGTGAGCATATTCAAATATGGATTTAGTGGTGTGCTGTGCAATATTGAAACTAACCCTATGAGCCTTGCCAAGAATGCAGTGATCACAGAAGCCTAAGTTACCTATTTCATCATGGTTTAGGAGGTTCTGTTTGCATAGTTCTTTTAGACCTTTCTCACTAACATGGCCAAGCCTCATGTGCCATAATCTGGTTTTATCTATAGGGATCTGACTAGCTACTGAGGCTTGGGCTATTACAGTGGATCCATCTAAGATATAGAGACCATTCCTCTTGATGCCTTTAATTATTACTTTGTTGTTCACAAAAACTTTAAGTATACCATGTTCAATGTTAGTTATGTGACCTAAGCTATCAAACATGCTTATGGAAAGTAAGTTTCTCTTCTTGATTCTGGTACATACCGACCCTGTGATTATGGTCTCTTGTCCATTATACATCTTCAACTGATTGTGCTGCTCCTCGAACCTTGCAGGGCTTGTTGTTTCAAAGCAAGACAACTCCACCATCTTGAAGATTTAAAGACTCGAAATAGTCCTTTCTTGGACACATATGATAGGTGCACCTTAATCCAGCACCCAATCCTTTTCTCGATGCTGAATTTGACAAAGACTAAAGCCTCGCAGATTCATACCCCGAGGACTCATAGCCCGATGAGACAATTGCTGCATCACCAGTTTGTTGGCCTGTCTTAAAACCTTTATTCTTCCTCTCGTGGCACTCCCTTTTGAAATGACCCTTCTTGTGGCAGTGGAAGCATTTGTACTTGGACTTATCTTGATTCCTAGACTTTGATCCGTGCTTTCCCGGTTTTGCACTTCTCTTTTCATGTCTTCCTCTTATGACACTCGTGCCTTTCGCATTGCCTTCTCTGCTATTGCTTCTCTTTTCTTTTGGAATTCTTTTGTCCTTATGGATGATTGTACCTCATCAAGAGTGATTGTTTGATCTCTTCCAAACAAAATCGCATCCTTGAAGTGTTCATAGGAACTTGGCAATGCACTCAGCAGGATCAGTGCCTTATCCTCATCATCCATCTGAACTTCAAGATTCTCAAGATCATCAAGAATCTTGTTGTAGTCTGCAATCTGCTCTGCAACTGACTTGTCTTCACTCATCTTGAATGAGAAGAGTTGTTGCTTCAAGAATAATCTGTTTGCCACGGATTTGGTCATATACAAAGACTCAGTTTCAGCCATAGAGCAATGGCAGAGAGGTTCTCTAGCAACTTCTCTTAAAGGTTTGTCTCCAAGGCACAGTATGATGATGCTTCTTGCCTTGTTTATGAGCTCCCTTTTCTCAGCAGTTGTGAGAGTGTTTGATAGAGCTGCCTCACCCTTGAGAGTGTCCCCAAGACCTTGTTGAACAAGCACTGCAGTAGATGATGCTTGATAGAGCTGCCATAGAGCAGCTGCAGTAGGTTCTCTAGCAACTTCTCTTAAAGGTTTGTCTCCAAGGCACAGTATGATGATGCTTCTTGCCTTGTTTATGAGCTCCCTTTTCTCAGCAGTTGTGAGAGTGTTTGATAGAGCTGCCTCACCCTTGAGAGTGTCCCCAAGACCTTGTTGAACAAGCACTGCCTGCATCTTGACTCGCCATAATCCAAAGTCATTTGTGCCAGAGAACTTTTCGATGTCAAACTTTGTTGAACTCATGCTGAGATGCTTCTTCTTTCAGTTTTCAGTTTCTTTCTTTCTTCCCACAGACGGCGCCACTTGTTGTGGTCTAAACACTGAATGAAACACAGAAATATACACCAAGAACAAGATCACAGCAATGATGCAACAATGCAACAGAAACAGAATTTGATGAAACAGAATTGCAGAAAACAGAAGATTATATGGCAGAACAGAAATGAAAATGTAAAGCAGAAAGAAAGAAAGATCAACACCAAGAAATAACGTGGTTCAGCCGATGTGGCCTACATCCACGGGAAGAGAGCAAAGTCTTCACTATGATTGAAAAGAGTTACAAGATCAAGTTTCAAACTTCACAAGAATCTACACTAGCCCTTGCTTTTCCTGCTGAGACACAGCCACAAGCTTCCTAGTTCTTCCACTCTTGTTCTCACCAAAACTCCTTGATCTAGGCCTAACTCTCTATGATTTAGAAAAGGAAAGATTACACAGTTGATATACAATCACACACACACTCCTAATCCTACCATACACATGTATATATATAGATAAGAAAAGGAGACTTCAGCTGCCAAGTTTTTCTCCAATCCAAAACAGAATTCTGTTTGTGCACCAACAGAAAAAACTGGTTTTGCTGCCAAAAGAAAAAATGCTTGTAACTGACTTTTGCTTGTAACTGAATCTGTTTTTGAGACATTATCAACAACTTTATTATTTTCAATTTATTGTTGTTAACAAAATCACATGCGCAACTGATTTTTCTCCGACGGTACCAACGTTTAATCTTCTTAGATGGAAGGAACAAACAGTTTCAATTGCAAATCAATTTTTACTTTCCCGAAATTTCACTCATACACACTCATAAGCATTAAGATCGTCCCGTTTTTTAAAAAAACGTATAGGATTGTTGGGTCATATAATTATAGCACTTGCCCAGCTTGGGCTAGAAAGCCACATTGTTACTTGATACTTTAATAAAATCTCTCTCACATACATATTGTTATAGTTGGGCCTTTATCATGTTTTGATGTGTATATTACATGTTAGATTTTTGGGCCTTTATACAATATATAAAATTACAAAGGGTCAATAACTAATTGAATGTGGGGCCTAAGGCAAGTGCCTTACTGGCCTTGTGGCTTCCACGGCCCTGGGTCATAATCATGCTACTTTATGGATGAAAGAGCATTTGAAGAATGTAGTTTACACTTAACACTAGTAAAAAAAAATAAATTAGAATGACAAACCTTAGCTTTTGTAAAAAAAATAAATTAGAATGACAAACCTTAGCTTTAAGTGCCAATGTAAGAACACCGTCAACTGTTGATTCAACTGTGTGAGCATCTAAATGCAGATTGTTTATGGCATCCATGATATCATACAATATGTATTCTCTATAAGGACATTTCATCTCAATCAGAACCTCCTGCTCCATGTTAACTTTCACATCCAATGAATTAGCTTCTTCATAAATAATTCTTTCTAGCTCTATGTCTGTCTCATTAATATCACAAGCCTTCCTCTTATTTATCAAAGGTTTCATTCCCATATATATCTTTTTGGTGCCATACTTATCTATTATCTGCTCTAGCACATATGGGAATTTTCTTCTGGTTTTTGCCGCGGAATCTGCAATGTCCATGAAAGATTATAGTTCTTCCACTCTTGCCTCAAGCTCTTTTAGAGATGGCAATCCGGACCCTACCCACCGGGTACTCGTAAAAGATACCCGTCATGGGTAGGGTAAAAACCCGTTTTATGGGTACGGGTACGGGAACGGGTAATTACCCGCAAATCTGAGAGGGTATGGGGGCGGGTACGGGGATCTTGGTACCCACCCCGCCCCATACCCGCCGTCCCTTCCTTCATCTTCCAGTTCTGGATCTTTTTGTTCATCTCCTCCATCTCCAACCACCGTCCCTTCCTCGATTCCTCCTGCCGTCATCTTCCTCTGTTCCGCCCCTTCCCCCTTCATCGATCCTACCTTCATCGCCTTCATCTTCCTCTATTCGGCCCCTACCTCCTTCATTCCGACTCCAAAACCCTAAATCGCATTTTCCCACCTCTCTGAAATCAGGCCGCCCTCCTCATCAAGCCGTTCAAGTCCCGTTTTCGCGCAACCCTACAAGACGCGGCCTGCAACTCGCACTCTCCAATCTGTTGGGTATTAGGAAGCTCGAGTTCATCTCCCCCTCCCTATAAATTTCTAGACACAAGATGAGGAACGGGCCGAAAATTTTCATTCTCTCTGTTTCTCATTTCAGTTCTTAGCCTTTGTAATTTAGGGATTTCATTGTATTTTGTTTTGGAGAAATTTCTGTTTGTAAACAAGAGGAAAGGGGTCCAGATTCCAAACAAGGGATTCTGCCTACTGCATATCATTGCAGCGTTTCTGCAAATTGGTACACTATCCATCTTCTTTATCATGATACTCTAAGCATTTTGATTGAGTTTCATACACCTTTCCTTAGTTGTTGTTTTTTCTTTCTTCCTTTTTTATCTGAGTTGGCGTGATTTACTCTGTTATAATATAATTTGCCATTCTTTGTTACAATTATGTGTTAATTTAAGTAAAGATGATAAAGGTGGCTGCTATGTTTTATAAGTTCTGTTGATATGAACCAGTCTTTAAAATTATCATGATATTCGGTTGTGTTGTCCCAGGCATTAAGCCCTTTTCACTTTGTTTCGTTCCGAAAAAATAAACAACCTATCCCTTGAAGTTTCTTACTGTATTATTCATTTGAATGTTGTTATTAGATAACTATGTGTTCATATGTATAGTTCACGAGAGCCCGAGAATGATAAGTTTCTTACTGTATTTTTTTTTTTGCTTTGCTATGCGTTTTACCTTGCGCTTCATTTTTAAAATGTTGAACCTCTGGCATATTGTTTTCATTGGTATGTCTTCACTAATCTTTACCTTGCTCTGTGTTCATATTGTTTTGCTCTGTGTCACTTCATTTTTTGTTTTGTTTATCTTTGCTATTATGCGAATTTTAATTGGTTCTGCTTGCCTTTTTATTAGATGGAAAATGCAGTTTGATTGATTCAATCAGAGGAATCTGAGAGTAGCTCATCTCCCGCACAACCTCAGCGTGTTCCCAGTGGTAATGTGGGAAGTTCTGAAAAAGATCAATCCCAAACTCCAACAGATCATATTCCTATTTCTGTTGATGATACTAATGCTATTGAGTTGACTGATGATGGCAAAAAAAAAGAAAGATATCTGTTGTTTGGAACTACTTCACGAAAAAAATAGTTAATGGTGAAGAAAAAGCTATATGCAATTTTTGCAACAAGCATATGTGTGGTAGAAGATCTGATGGAACACATCATTTGCATAAACATTATGAGACTTGTAAAAGAAGGCCATATAGGGATATAAGACAATCGATCTTGTTGAGAGAATAGAAGAAGGTGCATGGGTCATCTACTTATTTGAGTAACTATCACTTTGATCCAGAGAAATCAAGAAGAGACCTTGCTTGTATGATAATAGTTCACGAGTATCCACTTTCAATGGTGGACCATCTGGGGTTCAGAGCATATTCTGAAGGTCTTCAACCTTTGTTCAAGGTTCCTAGTCGAAACACAATAAAAAATGATATTATCAAAATCTATGAAAATGAAAAGGTGAAGACTATGGGACTCTTGGACAAGATCGGGAGTAAGATTGCTCTAACAATAGACATGTGGATAGCTAGTAACCAAAAGAAAGGGTATATGGCCATTACAACTCACTACATTAATGATGATTGGGATATGCAAAGTCGTATATTAAGGTATGATATTTGTTAACTTTATCATATACATATAGTACTTTGCATTGTATTAATATGTAATAAATTATTTTGCATACTAGGTTTGTGTATGTAGAGTGTCCACATACAGCTGAAGCTCTTTCAAAGGTGTTGGTCGAATGCATGATAGATTGGAATATTGATAGAAAGTTGTCAACCATCACTTTGGATAACTGTAGCACAAATGAATCTCTTGTTGGTATGTTGTTAAACGAACTTGATTGTTCTACTCTTATGCTTGATGGCCAATTATTTCACATAAGATGTTGTACACATATTCTGAATTTAATTGCTCAAGATGGTTTGAGTGTCCTTGGAGATGACATAGAGAAGGTTAGGAATAGTGTTGCCTTTTGGACAGCCACACCTAAGAGAGAACAAAGTTTTAGGGAAGCAGCACGTCAAATAAAAGTTTCAATCACAAAGAAACTCATTCTTGATTGCAAAACTAGATGGAATTCTACTTATCAAATGCTTGTTGTTGCATTGTCTTATAAAGATGTTTTTACCCGTCTGAAAACAAGAGAGCATTTGTATACATGTTTGCCTACAGCAAGTGAGTGGGAAATTGCAAAAGAAATTTGTTGTAGGTTGGAAGTCTTTAATCGTGTAACTGAGATGTTTTCAGGTACACAATATCCCACAACAAACATATTCTTCCCTTTGGTTTGTGAAATAAAGCTCTCTTTGAAGCAATGGGAGACTTGCTCAATTGAGGCTATTAGAAAATATGGCTTCAAAAATGAATGACAAGTTTGAGAAATATTTGTCTGTTATTCATGGAATTATGGGAATTGCCATTGTTTTGGATCCAAGATATAAATTGAAGTTGCTAGAGTTCTTATTTTCATTGCTTTATGGATATGCATCTTCAATTAAAATTAACAAAATCAAGAAATTATGCTTCTCGTTGTTTGAAGATTATCAACTTAAGACTAATGGGATGGTTGAAAGTTCAACTGAAAAGTTAAATGACAAGGATTCAAATTTGGATAATCTTACTTGTAACAATTTTCTTAGTGGTTATGACTCCTTTGTCAATGAAACCATTGACATACAATCAAAGTCTGAGTTGGATCAATACTTGGAAGAGAAGGTATTGCCTAGGAGTGCTACATTTGATATACTTGGATGGTGGAAAACAAATGGGATCAAGTTTCCAACATTGCAAAAGATTGTGCTAAGGATATTTTGGCCATCCCAATTTCTTCTGTTGCTTCTGAATCTGCTTTTAGTACAGGAGGTAGATTGTTGACTCCTCATCGTTCTAGGCTTCATGAGAATACTTTGGAGGCGCTTATGTGTGCACAAAGCTGGATAAAGCATGACAAGGAAGGTAATAAATGTTGCATTAATATATTTGTTTAATGAAATTTGTGTTTAGTATAACCATTAATTTTGTTTTTTGCTCTAGTTTCTATTGGTATAACTGGACCAAAGCAATATTTACACATGAAAGACAAACGTTTGCGGTCTTTTCAAGACTCTGATTCAGAAGATGAGGTAAGATAATCTAACAATTTGTTAGTAATTATTGCTTTACAAGTTTATAATGTATAACTATAACTAATATAATGTATGTTTTTTATTTAACAGGTTTTGGAGAACATCGGCAACATCGGCTCAGGAATTACAACTTGATAAATTTATTGTTTTGGAGGCTTGTTGTTATTTACTTGTTTTGGGTATTTTACATCTTTTTATTTGATATAATACGTTGGTTTGTAATGTTTGATAAAGACATTCGAAACATTGTTGGATGGTTTTTAAATTAAGTTATGATCATTTTGTTTTTTTTTTCTTTGTTAAAGTTAGGTAATGGATGCTCGTGTGGGTATTTAGGTACCTAGAGGGTACGGGTAAGGGTAGTGAGGTTGCTACCCATGAAGGTACGGGTCCGAGTACGGGTAATTTTTTTAAATGCGGGTATGGGGACGTGTATTATAGTACCCTACCCAAACCCTACCCATTGTCATCCCTAAGCTCTTTCAAGTATTTGATTGTTTCTCCAAGGATTGAAATCTTCTCCACCTGCATATGTTTAGCAAATCATTGTATTAGAAATTATTTCAATATTTACAAGGTGACCTCATGAAATAATTAAAGGGGTTTGCAAAACTAGTTCCTGACAAAATATATATAGCAAAAGGGTATTGGTGAACTTGTGTTTTATTCACTCATAAACCTAAAGGATTTTCATGTGAGGGGTGTAATGAACATAGTTATCAGAAAAGCAGAATACTTTGGTTCGTGGTATGGGTTCGGGAACGTGGTACGCGGCTTAGTTGAATATGTAGTACGTAAGGGGTAGACTTAGTTGGTACGCTATTTCGGGTCGTGGTATGTATAAAATTATTGTTCGGGACGTTCTCCTAACGCAATCTACCACTCTGCGGAAGAAGATGGCGCCGTCCCCTCGACGCAACTGAAGGATCAAGAAACACAAAAGCTTGAAGTTGAGCGTTGTTAAGTGCTGTTTCACTCTTCCTACGTCTTCCGTTTCGGTTCGATCCGACATATCTTTGACTCGCAACTGCAAATCCCCCAACTCCAACATGTTTGGCCGCCTGCGTGGTTCTTCTTCAGGAATTGTTTCTGATATCGCTCTTTGCCTTTCTCAAAACTTATCGGTCAGTAATTCTGTTTTTGTTATCCAATATTGTAGAAACCGAACTGAAATGAAGAAATGATCGAGAAAGATCCGATGAAAGTGACCAAACTCTGGTCACAGTGATGAACTCAACAAGATGAAACATAAACTTGTAGTGCAAGTTATCGCAAAACAGAAGAGAAATGAGAGATGAGCTGAGAGAGAATTGAGTGAATGATTTCTGTATTCATTCATCTGATTTGGTTAGTTACAGAGAAAGTTATTTATACATATTGATCTAGCTAGTAAATTAACTACCTCTAACTAACCTCTAACTAACTTTCTAACTGTCTAACTGCTCTAGGTTAGTTAATATTATACTGATGACACCCCCCCTCAAGCTGGGGCATACAAGTTTAGGAGGCCCAGCTTGGACTGAATGTGATGGAAAGCTTGAGGTCTCAGAGGCTTGGTGAATGTATCTGCAAGCTGTAGTGAAGATGGTACAGGCAGCAACTTGATCAGCCCAGAAATGCACTTCTCTCTGACAATGTGACAATCAAGCTCTATATGCTTGGTTCTCTCCTGAAAAACATGATTAGCAGCTATGTGTATAGCTGATTGGTTATCACAATATAGGAGAGCTGGAGAAATGAATGGTACTTTGAGGTCTTGCAGCAGAAAATTGAGCCATTGTATCTCACAGGTGGTGGCTGCCATGGCTTTATATTTATCCTCACAGGAGCTCTTGGATACAGTGCTTTGTTTCTTTGATTTCCAAGAGATAAGTTAAGAGCCAAGGTAGATACAATACCCTGTGATGGACCTACGGGTATCTGGACAAGTTGCCCAGTCACTATCACTGTAAGCCTTGAGCTGGAGAGTGGAGTTGCTAGGCAAGAACAGACCGAGACCTGGTGAACTCTTAAGGTATCTCAATACCCGAATGGCAGCACTGTAATGGGTAGTGGTTGGTTTGGCCATGAACTAAGATAGTTGCTGTACAGCAAAGGCTATATCGGACCTTGTTGTGGTCAAGTACAGCAACCTGCCAACTAGTCTTCTATAGCCAGAGATGTCTTCAAGTGGCTCGCCATCAGTCTGGCTCAAATGAATCTTGCAATCCATAGGTGTAGCAGCTGGTTTGCAAGTAAGAAGGCCTGCATATGAGATCAATTCTAGAGCATATCTCCTCTGGTTCACAGTAATCCCAGCTTTGCTTCTAGCAACCTCTAGTCCTAGGAAGAACTTCAAGTCATCCAAATCCTTGATTTTGAACTTGTCATCAAGTGCAGCCTTGATTTGGGTGATCTCGGTAGCATCGTTTCCAATGAGAATCGCACCATCAACATAGACCAAAAGAGCTGTGAATGAGTGTGCCGAGGTCTTAACAAAGAGAGAGTAGTCACTTCTGGACTGAGAGTAACCGGACCCAATCAATAATGAAGACAACTTGGCAAACCATTGCCTACTTGCTTGTTTAAGTCCATAGAGGGACTTTTGTAACTTGCAGACTTGGCCAGAGTGAGCAGCAGAGATTCCAGGTGGCAGGGTCATATATACATCTTCCATCAAATCTCCATGCAAAAATGCATTGTTCACATCAAGTTGCTTAAGGAGCCAACCATTGATGGATGCTAAGGATAGGACCAGTCTCACTGTAGTCAGTTTGGCTATTGGAGAAAAGGTATCTAGATAGTCTATCCCTTCCGTTTGAGTGTAGCCCTTTGCCACTAAGCGAACTTTGTACCTCTCAACTGAGCCATCTGCCCTATGCTTGATTTTGAACACCCATTTGCAACCGATTGGTGTCTTATCCTTGGGAAAATCAGTTAGGAACCAGGTTTCATTTGCTGCTAAAGCTTGTAGTTCAGCTTGGATGGCTTGTTTCAAGCAATCTTGTTTGATGGCTTGAGTGTAACTAGTTGGCTCAACCTCGGCAGAAACAGAAAAGACAGCATATTTGTAAGAGGGTGAAAGATAATTATAAGACAAATATGATTGAATAGGATAGGAGACACGTGAGGATGGTGTGGCATCAGCTGTGGTGCAATCTGCTGCAAGGCTGCAGTGATATTCTTGCAGGTATGAAGGTGTCTGCCTCTGTCTAGTAGATTTTCTAATTGGTTGAGATGGTGGTGATGGGGGTGAGGGTGGAGAATCTAAACGGTGATGTGCAGGTTGGCTATCAATTGGCGGATTTGGTGAATTTGGTGGAGAAGTATTATGTGAGGGAGACTCAGGTGGAATCAACAAGCTATCATTATAGACATTTGGGTCAATGTTCTGAGGAGCAGGGAAGGGACAAGTGAGTGATGTCAGTGAGTTTTGGACAGAATCATGGATTTGAACAAAGGTAAATACTGACTCATAAAAGGACACATTTCTGGAGGTGAATAACTCTCTGCTGTGCAGATTTAAAAGGATATAGCCTTTTGTTCCTGCTTTGTAGCCTAAAAAGACGCATTTGCATGCTCTTGCATCAAGTTTGGTGGAAGAACCTGCAGGAATGTTTCCAAAAGACAAACAACCAAAGACTTTCAAGTGGTTAAGATCAGTGACATTACCATAAAGTTTTTCATGAGGTGAGTGTTTCTTTAGAAGAGGTATGGGCAAGAGGTTGATAATGTGGACAACATGCACAATGGCATATGTCCAATAGACTTTGGGAAGGTAACTTTGTAACATGAGAGCTCTAGCTACATTTAGAATGTGTTGGTGCTTCCTCTCCACAATCCCATTTTGTTGGGGGGTGTAGGTGCAGGTAGTTTGATGGATTATTCCATTGGACAGGTAATAGTCCCGCATAAGAAATTCAGGGCCATTATCACTCCTTATGGTTTTAATTTTACAGTCAAATTGTCTTTCAATCATTGTGACAAAGTTTTGTAATAGTTGAGAGGCTTCACTCTTTGCTTTCATTAAGAAAATCCAAGTGAACCTAGAAAAGTCATCCAATATGCTTAGGAAGTACCTATGTCCATGGACCGAAAGAATGGGAAATGGCCCCCATATATCAGCATGAATCAACTCAAAGGGTTTGACAGATTATGAACTAATAACAGAAAAAGGGAGTTTCTTTTGCTTTGATAAGTGGCAAACATCACAAATGTATTCTTTATTCACATTAACAGAAGGAGTAAAGGAATGAATAGTTTGTATACAATCATTTGAGGCATGAGCCAAACGAAAATGCCATAAGCTGGACTGTGGGACAGTAGTAGTGTTTATTGACACAGAATTAGAAGAAAAACTACTTTTACAAACAGGCATCTTCAAGATATAGAGCCCATTTTGCACCTCAGCTACCAATCATCCTCAATGTAGTTTTCTCCTGGATACAACAAGAATACGAGTCAAAAGAAAGTGTATAGGGTAAAGATGAAGTCAATTTGGTGACTGAAAGAAGGTTATATGAAAAAAGAGGTATGTGCAATACATCATGCAATGTAAAATTCTCAGAAAAGGTAATGCTACCTAAATGACAAGCAAGGACTTCATTTCCATTAGGGAGTTTTACCCTAATTGGCTTTATTTTATGGAATGATGAATAAAATGAAAGATTATAGAAAATGTGGTCAGTTGCACCACTGTCCAATATCCAAGAACTAAGGGGAAACAATAAAGGGTTACCTGAATCATGAGGAGAAGGGTGTGCACATGATGTTGATGACATTATAGTGCTAATTTGGTTAGTCGAAGGTGAAGGTAACTGTTTCTGAGATTGCTGTAACAAGTTCATCAAGCCTTGGTCGCTTTCGCCAGATCAAATTGAATCCTCGATCTGTCCCGATCTATTTTTACGGTTAATACCATCGATCTCTTCATTCTTTGTCAAGATCATTGCCTTCAAATTGCGAATCGAGTTAATTCTCCCTTGATTCCGGAATTGAAAATTAGGAGGGAAGCCATGCTTCCTATAACAGGTATCAACAGTATGTCCAGTTTTACCACAATATGTGCAGACCTTTCCACTGTTAGGGCCTCTACCACCCTGGTTTTTGCCAAAGTTCCCAGAACCTCTACCATTTCCACGACCATAGCCATAGCTATTGTCCCTTCCTACTGCTGCAATCATCTTTGGTTCAACAATTTCAATGGCTAACTGTCTTTCTTGTTGCACTATCATTGAGAATACTTCATCAAGTAGAGGAAGGGGCTTCATTAACATAATTTGTGATTTTACTACTCCATAGGGCTCATTTAACCCTTTCAAGAACCTTATCACACGATCCTGAGTTTTATACTTTTCAACATTTATTAACGCATCACAAGAACACCTCAATTCACATGTACACACTGGTAAAGGTCTGTAATCATCTAGTTCATCCCAAAGAATCTTTAATTCTGTGAAAAAATCGGTTACACTTAGCTCACCTTGCTTGAGGGAGATTATTGAATCTTCTATGTCAGAAATGCGGAAGAGATCCCCTTGAGAAAATTTTGATTTGGGCTCCTTCCAGACATTGCTTGCTGGAGCATTGTGGAGTATGCTCTTTGCAATTGACTCAGACACTGAGCACATGATCCATCGCACAACTAGGTTATTGGCTCTTCTCCAATTGGAGAACATGGAATCGGTTTTCGATGGCACAGGGATGGTACCATCGATAAAACCTATCTTATTCTTCGAGATCAAGCTCATCTCCATGGATCTTGCCCACTGATGATAGTTTTCCTTTGTCAAAACAGGGGAAACAAGAACAATTGAAGGATTTTCAGATGGATGAACATAGTAAGGTGAAGAATCATCAATGACATTTCTGGAACCTCCATTGGAACTGGAAGAGACAGAACTTGAACTTTCATGCGTCATGAGGCACCAACGAAATGTAGCAGAGCTCTGAAGAATCGGAGCTCTGATACCATGTAGAAACCGAACTGAAATGAAGAAATGATCGAGAAAGATCCAATGAAAGTGACCAAACTCTGGTCACAGTGATGAACTCAACAAGATGAAACACAAACTTGCAGTGCAAGTTATCGCAAAACAGAAGAGAAATAAGAGATGAGCTGAGAGAGAATTGAGTGAATGATTTCTGTATTCATTCATATGATTTGGTTAGTTACAGAGAAAGTTATTTATACATATTGATCAAGCTAGTAAATTAACTACCTCTAACTAACCTCTAACTAACTTTCTAACTATCTAACTAACTGTCTAACTGCTCTAGGTTAGTTAATATTATACAGATGACAAATATCATTAGCCCAACATTTGCGTGTATGTATGATTCTGCTTAGGGTATTAGGGGTTTTCTGGTACGTTCTCTCTGCAAATTGTAGTAGGCTTTCCATTTCTCAACAATAATAAAATATACTATGTTGTACAGCTTCGAGGTGTGCGTGTACAAAATATAAACATATGAGGTGGTGTTGGAGGGGAGATCCCTGATAACAAGCGCCTCGAGTATGCTCTTCACATTGTGAGTGAGCTTCGAGTTGACAACAAATATGTCAAGGACCTTAGCAAAAGAGAATTATATTCCCTGCGGGAGTTGCTATCCAACTACTTGATTGGAAATGATTTGGTACTTCTTCTTCTTTACTTTACTTGTTCGTTTCGTGAATCCCCCCGCGTTGGTTGGTTAATTAATGTTTGTTTAACATAATATGTGATTGATTGTTACTTTTGGTTGTTATCAGAAAAAGTGTGTTGACACTGATGTGGGAAGGTTGGTCAACATTCAATGCACTAAACTTATGTCAATTGCCAATTGGATATGTTACTAAATAGGCTAGTCTAGTTGGTGTTTGATGACCACTGGGCAATATTCCAAACTACTAGATTATCAAATGAGGCAGAGAATGGTGCTAATTTTATCATGCTAGAACAAAATTCAATTTTTTTGGTGTTGGACTCACTAAATGGGTTTATAATAGATAGCCTCACTAAGTGTGTTTGTATATATAAACATGAAATGGTTGTGACGATGAATGGGTAAAGCATTTATTGTGCCAATGTTCAAAGGTGGCAAAGATTTGCATGGATTCTTCCCTCACTTGCTATTAGACCATTCTTTATACAAGCGTCAAGCAATCAGTTAGCCTTATTTTGTATTTGTATTTGTATGTTGATTCCACAATTTGAACCTGCATTTTCCTTACTGTAAGTTATGCAAGAAAAAAGTTTATATAAGGAGATATTCCACCAAATAATAGAAGAAAAAATGATTTTTGTATGCCATGTTTTTTGTCCGCACCCACAGAATAAAGGGTGGTAAAAACATAATGTAAATATCCACATACGTGATAAGTGAGACTTCATAAAGGGCATGATCAGATGAGTGAAGAACCAAGGGTTATCATCTTTACTACATAACTCGTGCACTTGTGGATAGAAACTCAGAGTCTTAAACTAAAGTACTATGAACATTGCAAAAAGAAAAAGGCAGCTTATATTCAACAATGATGCTATAAGTAATATAAAATAGCTCAGTATCTAATAGTACAAAATACGACAGCTTTTAGCACAAGTATAACATGAGTTGCAAGACTATCACATATTGTTCTTCAAGAAGATCCTAGTTCCCTGTTCAAGTAATCGATAAACATTCTCTTTGCACTATCTGCATCAGAAGGAGGTGCTGATCCACTTAAACTTGTTTGCCCTGTCAATTTTATGAAGGTTCGTCGCATCCTTCGAAGCTCTGGCAGTCCAACTGATCTTGAAATATTGATTGTAGGCAAGTCTTTCCCTACAGAAATGCCATTAAGTGGCCCACCAAGAGCATGAGATTGTGCTTCTACTATAGCATTTGTGACCTCCTGTGTTGCTTTGTCCAACTCAAAGAGAGAATTTGCATCTGAGAAACGCGAAGTTTGAGTTGCAATAGTTGGTTGTAATATCTTAACATCGTGGGTTTTGGAGTCCACCTTCTTTGTTAAGTAGGAGACAGCTTCTAAAATGGCAGCTGAAGATTTCTCTGTTCCATCTCTGTGAGGCCATAACTCAAACAAAGGAGAATCCCATCGGTTTCTTCTATCTGGTTTCTCAAACCTTCTTACCAAATCTTCAAATATCGAATCATCGTAATTAGCTTCTCCTTTCTCCCTGCGCTCTTCATTCCATTTTTTACAATAGGTTTCTTCAACATCACAGTAAACCACACAGTATCTAATCCCTGATGCACGAGCCAAGCACCATAACTCATATCGGTAACCCTTGATATTATTCAAAGAATCCACTATAATGATGCTATCTTTGGACAGTGACCTATCTACTTCTGACCTTAGCACCCCTCTTAAATTCTTCTCCGAAGGCATATTCGCAAAACTCTGATTACGATCAAGATGAAAGCAAGCTTCATCTATGATCCTTACTTGCTGTGTCGATTCTGATTCTTTGAGAGCTTCCACTAGACAGAGTGCAGTTTTGGATTTTCCACTGCATGGCTGACCACAGATTACAACCAATGCCATTTGGAATGGGAAAATAATTAGTATTATAAGATTTCACCAGGAAATGAAATGATCTCTCCTTAAAGACACTACTACCTGCAATATATTAACATAAGATGATTAAAAAACAAGCTAGCAGCAGAAAAACCACCATGGACACTGGTAACCATTTAAAGGAGCATCTAATCCTAATTTCTATGTATTGCATACTAATCCAAAATTCTTCTTCCATAAACAAAACAACATTTAAAACACTATAATGTAGTAACAGGTGTAATACAAAAACCATATTACTCAAGAAATAGGTATTAAAATTTAAAAGAAACCCATCAACCAAAACATTAACAAGACTCATCCAAACTGAATAAATAGAATAAATCTCCATTAAATTGATTATTATTGATCGAGTTAAATGAGAATATGTTCATTAACATTACTAAATTGAAAGCCTCATTCATAAAAATGGAATCATAGACATTCAAAAATATGATTTTCTTTTTTTTTGTTTCCCAGGGTAGGGTAGGGTAGGGTATCAGCAAAGACTAATCCCACGAGCCGGGTAAGACCACAAGGACGGCAAAACTCTCCTCTAACGCTCCTGCATTCCCAAGGCCAGATTCGAAGTCGAGACCTCTGGTAAGCTGGAAGAGACCCGCGCCGTCTCATTCAAACACTTGATTATACCAAAGGTCGAATTTTTCAAGCTCAACTGTGTGTAAATTTTGCGATTTCAATAGTAAAATTGTTAAATCGTGGGCATAAAGAATAAGAAAAAAGCGATATGAATATGAAGTGAGAGAATCAGAGATGATACCTGCAATCCTGAAATAGATAGCGGCTCCGTCAATCTCCGCCGATCACTTTGCCAAGAATGTTGCGTAGCTCCATCGAGTAAATGCAAACATAGGTAGAATAAAAAGTCAAAAACCCTTCAAAACGCACTGTTTAATTCACAAATCAAACTTTTTCCTTTCTTTTATTTTCTAGAATCTTTGACTCTGAATATGAGTAGATGATACCCTGCTTGTTAATAAAAAATAAAATAAAATAAAATAAAATAAAAAAATAATAAAAAATGTAAACAAAAAAAAATTACAACTCCTTTATTTTGTTTTAAGTTTTGTCTTTTTGTTAATAATTATATTTTTTATTTTGTGTAAAAAAATTAGAGGGATGGGATGATACCCCAGTCCAAAGCATGGAAAACTTTCGGGATTCTATAAACACTTACAAATGATAATTATAATTTTTTATTTTTAAAAATTTATACATAAACAGTAAAAACAACATTATAAGATAACATTTTTGAAATTATTAGTAAACACAAAACTGGAAACAAAGTAAATGGTGTCCGTGTATTTTATTAGATGAGGCTGCATGTTCATATGTAAGTAAAACCTTTTAATAAAGTTTACATTTTAATTGATAAGTACCAAATCGCAATTTTATTACCAACGTATGTTGTGTGGCACGATTGATAGATAATCGGGTTTCTTAAACATGTGATCAGGAGTTCGATTCCTGGCTTAACCGGATCAACCTTCTTTGGCTTTACGAAGCTTTTTTTATTTGTAGTAGTTTGTGTCCATTGTCCACCCCTTACACTTTTCTTTTCTTATTAATCCATGTTGATTCGTGGTGTACTCGTAAAAATATTGTCATGTGAAACAGCATACTCTTATCATATTTATGGTTGTAGTTGGACATATTAAGTTCTTGTGTTTGTGTCAAAAAAAAAAAATTCTTGCGTTAAAAAAGAATGGGTTTTGCTAATAACCCAAGAAAACTATATAGAAAAATTGACACAATTTTTTTTGAAAATAATATATTGTTAGGTGACAAATTTAAATGAAAGTCTCAGCTAAAATAACTATTTTTATTGTATTCCAATTTAGTAATATATTTGTATTTATAATTATTATTTACATAGCTTTGTTGCTGAATTGAAATCAGCGTTTTAGCTTGCTGTCTAACGCCAATTTTCTGAACAAGTATCAATTTTCATAGAACAGAGGGGTACGATAATTTTTTTTTGTTTGTTAACGCAGTGCTCTATATGGATTTGTTAGAAATTTTGCTTTTGATTTGATCTAGTGAGATAATGCCTCGTTGGTTTTGTTCAATGCGATACAAAGTGAGCAGACAATAAATCATCCATGCTTGGCCTCTCACATCATGTTGTTTGATTGTTTTTTTCATTGCCACTTGATACAAATACATTGTCATGTGACTGTATTTTTTTGGTTTTTCAAGGTACCCTCCAAGCACAACCGTGGATGTTAATCCTTCCAACCGGATAGGATCACAAGGACGGCAAAGCTCCCCGAGAGTTTTAACGCTACCCTCGTGTATGGACTATGGTTCATGAACTCATTCCCTGGGAAGTAAAAGTGGAATCCACATTGAGCCTCCCATGTCAAGATTTCGTTAAGAAATATTAGGAGGCCCTAGTTCTAATGTTCAACTATGACATAATTGTCTGTCAAAAAAAAAAAAAAAACTACGACATAATTGGGAAAGTTGACTTTCATTTTCATAGTTCAACTAGTCTATAATGAAAGAAGAGCATTGCATATTTTTTTGTCCAAAATTGACTACGCATTGTTATTTGTCAAAGGAAAAAAGAACTCCTTGGTGTGATATAATTTTTTTTGTTGCCCTTTTGATCTTCGTACTTTTGGGATGGATTTGTGAAGTGAGAACCTTGAAAAGGTGTTGTGATGTTTAGGTTTACAACAATGGCGTATAACAACATATCTTCAATTCTTCCCACTTCTGTTGTACAGATAGTGAGGTATATTCAAAATCAGACAATTATACCGATTAGACTTTTAAGAAATAGTTTTACTTTTATGACAGAAGATTATATATAAATCATGCTTAACCCTTCAACTGAGAGTAGTACAACTGACAACTAATTTTCATACAGATGCCAGTGAATAGCTTTCCATACATTAATCTATACTTGACTAAGTTCTCCTAAAGCTATGGCATACAAAAAATTTGTAGGATGGAAGAGCACTGAGCACCAGTGTTGGGATGTGTGTAAAACCCACTTGTGCTTTCTATACATCTTGGTTCCTCATTGATTTATCTGCATAAAGAACATCTTCAATCCAAGCAACAATATTGAATGCTAAGCCTTCTAATACTCTTGAGTAGCTCTCTAGGATTGCTTTCCCTACATCCTGCAGAAGATAATTTTCATTTCTTAGTCCATGACCTCACAATTAGATATCCGTTAGTTCACTTTCTACAACATATATCCTTATCATGGTGTCCTAAAATGTTCTTCTTTTGTTTAGGAAAATGATAATTCCATTGTTTTCTGCTTCATTTCAATGTTGATTGCTGCATATGATATGAATTTATACACTGCTAAGCTTACCCGGTTGTATTGAATCTTGCATGTATCCAAGGAAGTCTGTGAAAGCTCAGGATATCTTTGCTTCAAACAAAACAATAAAGTCTCAGCTCTCTCAGCTAAGACATAGTTTTTGTCATTTCGGTCTGTGTCAGCCATGAGGTCCTTTAGTTTGTTCCATGATGATTTAGAATGGCTCAAACAAGCTTTACGTCTCCATGTGTACATTGAAGATTCCACCCTGTCTGCCAGCTCAAGTGCTTCATGTTCAGAACTTATTTTGAGACAGTCAAGAAGGTGGTCGGGTGAGAACTTGTCTGAAGCACACATACAGCGGTAAATTGTGTCCCCTAGGCTTGCTCTTCCACTCTGAAGAAATTTATGTTTGAAAAGAAAAAAGAAGTCAAATAAAATTTTAGTCATTATGACAAAAAATGTACACTACTCAATGCATTGTATGAAGGAAATTGTTTTTTTGGACAATATACACGACAACCGTAGATGGATGATGAGTGTGGGAGAGTATCGAAGTTTCACATATTTGGAGATGAAGTAGAGATACATATTAAAATGTGTGTTGTACAAATGTTGTCGCAAATAACGGGACTGTTGTATGAATTTGAACAGTGGTGGATGGTGATGACCTAGAGTGTTTTCACTAGCAAGCAAAACAATTGTTCTCCTGCACCAACTTTATCAGTCCAAAGTTTTTGTAATTAATTTCAGAGGGACAAGCATAAAATCAATAGATGATCTCATCAGATTAGCATGTTACTATTACTACCTTATATGAAGTTATACCATCCTGTTTCTGTACAAGACTCAGCTGTTACTATTGGCTTTAATAAAATGCTTAGGAAATTTAATGATCCAAGCACAAGACACTTCTTTATGGGATTGAATTTAGTGAAATCCTGAATCACATCCCAAAAATATTACACCTGTGCAGACTCATAGCTTGGATTTTAGGCTAAAACTTTGAGAAACAAAAATAATAATTAACAATTGGATCACCAATGAGGACTAACCTTAGGAAGATTTGCCATATATGTTTCTGGGATATCCATCTCTGCAAGAACAATGCTATTTATTGCCATGGCTGCTTTATGAATTTGATTAGCACAGTCTCGTTTCTCAATCAAGTGTTTCCTTGATTTATTAGAGAGGCCACCAGGGTGAACACAAGGAACTGGCAACCACCATTTTTCATCTTTCCTCTGAACAATCCTTCGAAACGAGCCTGCACGCGAACGAGTTGAATTCCCTGATATGCTCCCTTGCTCAGCATAACAAAATTCAGTATCATGGAAACTATCAAATATTTCCTGTAAAGAAACAAGCATTCATGTTTGTAAGGCACAAGGCCTGGGGATGAAAACAGACTTGTCACATGCAAGAAGCAATTGAAGTTTGTCTTACTATGAGCATAGTGTCAAGCTTCTGCAAAGCTGGGAGGTTGATATAAATATCTGATCTTGGTCTGCTTGTCATCATCTGAGAGACATCATCACATAATATATTAGACACATTTTGAGATGCCATATGATCTTCATTAATGTTATACTTATGGTTGAGCAATAGTTCACCTCCACAATTGTGCCATCTTCTAAGTATTGTGCAGTTGGGGCAAATTCTACTATGTAATCACACACAGATAGAAGACAATTCATTTCTCTTTTCCACATAGCCTTCTTCTCAGGCTTCAGTGGCTCCAACTTCAAATTTTGTCCAAATACAGTGGCTGCAAATTTCCAATCCAGATATGTTTAATGACTATCAATTGAACAAACAAATAATAACCATTTAATTCTTTTTTGCAAGTTGAAATTCTAAATTTGTCTATGAATTTAGCTTATTCAGAAACTACAATAAAAGTAATTCCATTTCATCAAATTGAGGCCTAATATTTCAGCATGTATGCAATAAAATTAAAATATCAAAAAAAGTTTCACAGCTCTTTACTAAATAAAGAATTACCATAAAGGTTGGTAATGGAATTTGAGACTGTAACTGCAGTGCAGACCCCTTTCCCACCACCAGACATGTCTTCCCCCAATAGTAGCTTTGCAAATCTTTCCTTCATCATTTCAAGCTCTGCAAATGTCCACAAAATTCAGTTAATTCCTATATAATTGTACTCATTCACAGAGGGGAAAAAAATCACAAACAACTACACAAGCTGTGCAAACCAACCTGTTTCCAAGAGATCAAGGACATCAGGTTTATCATCCAATGAATGCCTGTGCTGCTTCATTCCTAATCTGGAAAGAGCAGCTTGACTAGCTCCTGGTTTCACAGCCGTCCACCGAGAAGGCGAAGGCTCGCTAGCATAGCTATTGTCATCTATAGGCTCAGAGAAGTTTGAGACCTGTGAGTTAGTCCGGCAATATGCAAAAGAATCACCACTGAGTGTGGAGTAGCCAGCAGTTTCAGTGAGTGAATGATCATTTTGATCCACAGAAGAAGTGGAAGGCTGATACCCCACATCAGAGTTTTCATCAAAGTTGGATGAATTATCCATCTTAACTCAACAATCTATGGTCAACACTCAAATATTCTCTCAACACCTGCACATATATAATCATGCAAATTGAGTTACAAATTGCCTTTATATATGACTCTAAATGTCACCTAGGGACATAAACATACTATGATATAAAAGCAGGATCCACAACTCAGCTTAAAATGAACATTTACATATGAAGTTAAATACAGAAATAGAAAAGGAAAAAACATTAGATCAAAAGAAGATGGAAACTTGAATTGTTGTTGTCTTTTCCAAGCAAAAAAGCAAAAGCTTACAAAGAATGTTCCTGCTATTGAGACCCGAAATAATTCACTGAAAAATGCAGTAAAGGGTTGTGGATAAAGCATTCTTTGAGAACTTTCTGTGGGTGAAAAAACTGAAATTTTTAAAACTTCAAAGACAACGGTTGGAAAATAAAAGCAACGGTCCCCAGCATTGTCTTTTATCATGTTACCTTTTTATTAGCCTGGTTTGAATTTGAAACTGTTGCTAGTTAAACATCATTTGAAACTGTTCCCCTCCTAATTCCTCTTCCCTGAAGGCAACATATATTCATGCCAAAAGAAAGGAAAAAAAAAAAGAAGAACATGCTTTCTTTGAAGAAAATCAAGTAGGGAAGTTTTTTTGGTCTTCTGATACTGTAATAACCCAATTAAAGAAGGAAAACCCAGTCGCAGAAATGGTGAAATTCTTGTGTAGGATCAGAATGACATGCAAGGTGTATCCAAGATGGAAATGCAAGTCTTTAGTTTGGTGTGGTTATATACTATATATGATTCTTAAACAAGTAATGTATAGAAATGAAAAGGTATATTTAAATGAAAAAAGATAAATTGTAAAAATAGTTGTAATTTTATATAAATTTTGACAGATTATACAACAGTAACATAAATCGATTCAAAGCATAATTTTTTTTTATAAAAAAATTGAAGAGAGTTTTTTTTTTTTATTGTTTTATGATTTAGGGCGATATTTAATTATTGAGTCTTTTTTTTTCTATCATATTTGAAATTTTTTTATGAGATTTACCATCCAAGATTATTGTCACTTCCCTAGTTATGAAAGATTATAAGACGCCGGATTTCATTATAATAAAATGATCAGAATTTATGGTTCACAAATTAAAACAGGTTGATCCCAGTTATGGTGAAGACTCAAGATTGATGATATGGCTGCATGTGAACCATATGAACAAGAAGTGAGATGCTGAATTTTTTCGTAACTAATCTTCGTCGGGAACCTGACTGGCCATTTTTAGTGGGGTCTCTCCTCCTAATAATTTTTTTTTCATTCACAAGACTCGAACTTGAAATCTTGCTTAAGGGATTCGAGCCCAGTTCCATTCGGACCAACGTAATATTGGCAAGAGATGCTGAATTTACACGTAAATCAATGATTCTCTTATATTTTATTAATTTTAATATTAATTTATTTTCCCTAGTAGTTATAAACTTATAAATGATGGGGCCAACTTTTTAAGGAGATGAAGACAACAGCTTCATCATATTCAGCAGCTTTCCTGAAATATAAAGTATTATATCCATTAAGACATAAAACACATTTTAGCTGTCTATATGTAATTCATATATTCATGGCGAATTAAACTTGTTGAAGCTTAAATCGAAGATTTGGAAATAGGATCCCACTTGCTATTTTCCATTTTTGTTGGTGGAAATTTAATACGACTGATTATTGAGTAGCTGGCCTGGTTGAATCAGGTTAGTTAGAAAGGCACATGGAAACAATAAATTAATTTTGTTGATAATTCTTATTTTTAGTTTAGGGGCTTGAAGATTCTCAAAGACGTGCAACCCATTTCTCAAAGTATAGTCTTCATGCTCTTAATTTGGCTCATGGGTGCTCAACATCACCAAGAATATATGTCGCTGTTCCCTTTGTGAAGATGATTAGAAGTCAAATAAATTAAAATAATATGCACTTATATAATTAAGGGTAATATATATGATATTATTTTTAAATATTTGTATACATAAAAATAAAGTAAAATCACTAGAAATGATATAGCAATAATAAAGGTTTTATGTTGAAGTCTTGGAGCCATAATTAAAACAAATTCATAAAATAAGCTGAGCACATTACATGAGTCTAAAAGCATGTCATCCACTCTTGATTTAATAAAAAAAATAAAAAGGCTAAAATAACAGAACTCATGGTTTTACTTGTCCTTTTTAATTAATTATCCATGAAAGTGATAATGCTAATTCCTCTTTTGTTTATCTTTGGAACTCTTTTTACGGTACAAAAACAAGATATCCCACCATGATATTCTCAGTATATTCATAATCGATTGGCAAATTGAATGGCTTGATTTTTTCTCCTCATCAATGAATTTTCGTTCTCCCATTACATACTTTTCTTCCTGCAACAAACACCAATTGTTGATTAGCATTTTGATAATTAATTTCCACGAACAAAAAAAGTCCAATATTACCTTTGCAATGAATTTAAATCCAATCTTTATCTGTCCCTTGTAGGTATCATCTTCAAGTACCACATTATATGCAGCTGGTTTAATTTCTATATATCCCTGATTAGTTCCTTCAGTAATTATTCCACCTATATAAACCCTGCTTTATGGGGAAAAAATAATGTAAAATATGTAAATTAATCCGTTTGAAGGTAAATTGTATATAGATACTAGTAAGCTATATTACACACCAACAATAACAACTAAAGTCTTTTATCATATACTAACATGTGGTTTGAGTGATAACGAGTTCGGACTTCTTAAACAAATAGTCAGGATCGGGGTTCGACTTCATACCTCTTATGTATGGAGAAATTTTGTTGGGAGGAGACAACCTTTGTTGTCCAAATCCCCGGACAGAGACTAATCAATGTTTACGATGATGGATACTTCGTACCAATGATATGGTAACAAAAAAAAAGTCTTTTCTCATATGAGGTTGGTTGCATATCAACTCACCGTGGGGGTTGGGTAACTCAAGTGGTTTGAGCTAAGAGTAAAAGGAGTTGGAGGACTAGGAGGTCCAAGGTTCAAACTTTGACAAAAGAGAAAAATTAATATAACAACTAACTACTAACATTTGCCTATAAAAAAAAACATATCAACTAACCATATTGTGTTGTAAAATATATCAAAATAATATATTGTTAAATAATATTAATAATAATCAAAATTATTTTTTTATTGAAGTGTACCGTTCTAAAAAAATAATTGTTGGCCTTATTTGTAGACAGCAAATTGAGTGAGAAAAAAGAAAAAAAAATGACATTCTTATACAATTTTTCCAAACACCCCATTTTGAGTAATGATATTTGGACACAAATGATATTCAACACCGTATAAAAGTACCCTTCCTCGCTTATTTATTATTTTCTTCTCTCGCATCATGTATTTCATCACTCCCAAAACACTCATAAGCTCTACGGTGTCTATACAAGATGTTCAAATTGTGTGTCTAAATATATTTACTCTTTTGATAATAACAATGGATAAATAATCAGTGATTACAAAGTTGCTAAAAAAGAATTAGAATATGATTAGTTCAACAAACAAACAAAAAAACCGAAAAAAGGAAGTACTTGGCTTCACCCACAAATCCACCATTTCTGAAGAGTTTTGTGGCCATGATTCTACATTTGAGATGGGTTGAGTTCTTGCAATCAAACGAGGAAAAACCAAATACGAATTTCTCATTCCACCAAGGTTTCTTACGCTTTCCTGCATCACATATATAAAAACTCAATAACTATTTAGAATCAAGGGGAATTTGAGTCTCATAGGACAAATTAAATTAAAGAAAAGGGAGCTAGTACTTTAACCTGATGAAACTTTGCTTCTTTGAGATTGAGTCCCGCACTCAATAATCACATAGTACGAAGGTGTTCCTATGATCGTACTTTTCATTAATTATAAGCAATGTGGTTCCAAGAAATTAACGAAAATGAAATAAATTATATAATAACGTTTTGGATAAGAAGAAAATCCATTAAAACCATATGAAATTGGCATGCTAATTTGATATAGAGAGTGAAAAGAAATTAGGAAGGATACCAACAAGTTTTGTGTGTTTAATTCCTTCAGCATTAACAAGAAGCACTTCAAGAATTCCTGTGTTCATGTGTCTATATCTATGTGCTAGATTATGGGTATAAAATAATGAAATTTCATGGAAAGGTATTTTACGTAATATATTATATATGCTGTGTTAGAGGACGGAAGGTGGCAGTTTCAATTGTTCACTTAACGTATTAGTTGGGGTCACAATGAAGTTGCTATATATGACAGTTTCAGTTAAATTATAATCTTTTCAATCTATCTACTTATACATGTTATTAATGGTAAATTGATCATTTCATCAGTTTTAGTAACTCATAATTCGTTTAATAAGAGTTTTACTTTGTTTTGGTTCCAAAAAAAAAAAAAGAGTTTTACTTTGTTTGAGATTGCTCATTTGCATAATTAGTACTTTACCAACCAAACTGTTTTGTTTTCTTGTATTGTTGTTTTCCATTACTTTATTTTTGGTTAAATTGTTCTATTTATATTAACCGGTGACAAGGAAATATATATGGCATAAAGGAAGTACTTATTTTGTAAACCAAAAAAAAACTTATCTAAAGAAGTATGCCAAGAAAAAGAATACTATACATTTTGATAATTAATTTTTTCACACTCTTTTAGGGTTATATTAATCTTCGCTCAAGCCATTGCCTTTCCCCACAAATGTTTTCCTCCAATCTCAATTTCATAAAATTATAGAAACTCCACAACCATTAAACTCAAACTGACTTATCTTAAGTTATCCATTATAAGTTTTATTTTTTTATTTTTTGAGTTAATGTCCTCTCAATTTCTTTTTATATATGCAGTTAGTCAATATATCTATATATATATATATATATATATATATGGAATCATATTGGATCATTTCACAAAGAGATATTAGAGAAAATAGTTGAAAATATGAAATCAGAGTATCCAATGAAAGTACAATATCAAAATATTTAATTGTTTTTACAAAGCTTGAACACTACAAGCTTGAAAATATTACAAGATTTTGAATATTTAAAAGAACTTACAGAAACTTGTGCTTCTAAAGAAAACTTGTACAAAACGATCTCACTACAAGATTACAAAAGAAACAGATTAGTAAGTTCTGAATGAGGTTCAAAGCATCTCCTCAACTGAGTCTTGAGGCTGCTACTTATAGATGCGAGAAGCCTTCAGTGGAGGACGGATTTGAAAATTTTGAAATCCACAAAAGCAGGTACTATTTTACTTTTGACCTCTGGTACCAACTTTCACTATTGATTTTTGCTTTTGTCGGCCATGAAGATTCGTCGGCACTTCACGACAAACAACTTTTCTTTTTCTAAAGTAGCACGACACATGGGCGGTCGCATTTGTGTCCAAAGGACGCTACTTTAAACTCTGAGTGGGTATCTTGAAAGGGAACTGTCGGCCATCTACTTATCCACAAGGGAGATGCGACAAAATCCAATTTTGATTTTATTAATAAAAAAATCCAACATCTGGATCGTTATTCTCCAGATAAGGATTGAATTCATAATCTTCTTCATTAAGAACCGGTCCTTCATCTTCATTATCTAATCCTACTGATGATAAAGCTTCCAAGAGCATTTTCTTGAGCTCTGCTGGTGAAGAAGCATTTACATTAATGGAGTAGGGATTCAATGGTTGGGAAGAACCAACAACTTCTTTTCCTTTTGAAGAGGGGGAATTTGCTGGAGTGATGGACGAGGGGAGTCTCCTCTTTTGAAGTCCATATTTTTTCCATGTTTCAAATTTTTCAAGAACAATTTGTTCACTGAATTTCCTCCACCAAGAAACTGTTGCAGTGGAGCAAATATATTTTGGAAAAGGTTCGGTAAGATGAACATGGTATTCATAATTAAATTTTAACAACCATGCTATCCCGAATTGGGCACAAAAATGTAGTAATTTTGCATGAATTGGGATTTTAGGAGTCAAGGTCTTATACTCAAGGTATTTTGAATAAAGGGAATTTGGAAGTATTTCTGCGGATAGACCATGAATCCAAAACCATTCCATAAACCAAGATGGGTAAACAGATTGGTTACTGATGATGTTAAAATAAAAAGAATGTCTGGGATTGGGAATGCAAAGGAAATAATCCCAAGCTTTTTCATAATCCCAATAATTGTACACTGGTGGGTCGAAGACCCGAGAAAATCTTTTGGGCTTTGATGGGCTTTGACCCCAATCAGAAAGAGTCAAAACCTTTAAAATTTTACACTGGGAATACGCCACTATTCCTGGTGCATTTTCATTTTCATTTTGATTGATTTCAACAGACTTAGAATCTATTAACACATATTGATAAAAGGATAAAGGTTTATCGTTTCCATGTGTAGGAATCCAACCAAACCCTTTTGTAAAATATTGTGCTAATAAATCCAAGGCTCATTTTTAATGGGATCACCCATTTCTGGTTCCAGAAGCATATTTTTGACACAATATGCTTTTAATTTACATGAAAGAGGCTCTCTTTCAATAACTTGGGTATTTTGTGGTTCTTTTAGTGGGGAGAATTTATTTGAGGTTTCAATTTGGGCTTTTGAGGAGGATGATTTTGGGAGGCCTGTTTGTGTAATTTGGGCTGCAGATGGGGCGAATGAATCTGCTGTTAAGGATTTTGATTTTGAGGTATTTGAGGCAGGGGAGGCCCTACCACTTACTGACCCACCTCGGGCCTTGGATGCCATTTTAAGAACCTGTTTCATTAAAAAATTCCCTGGTTAGATAATCAGGGATAAAATTATTTTCACCTTTTAAATATTCTATTTCAAAATCAAAGCAGCTCAAAAGACTTTGCCATCTAGCAAAAATATGTTTAGAAACTAGATTTTTAGCATCTTTTTCTAAAACATCTTTGGCAACTTTGCAATCAATACGTAATAAAAACTTTTTATTGAATAAATCATCTTGAAATTTTGTGATACATAGCACTATAGATAAAATTTCCTTTTTTATAGTACTATATTTTTCTTGTGAAGAGATCCAAAGACCAGAGTGATAACGGACAATTTGCTCAATTTTTGACCCTGGAAGGATCTGTAGCAGGATGCCACCATATCCTTTATCAGAAGCATCAGTTTGAACAATTAGACTTGCTTCGGGATGAGGAATACCTAAACAAGGTAGACTCTTGACATCTTTCTTAATATCTGAAACTAATTGAGACAACTCAGAAGACCAAGGTTTATGATTTTTGGTTTTCCTAAGTCTAGAATAAAGGGGTTTACACTTTATCCTAATATTGGGAATAAATTCAGACACATAATTTAAACATCCTAAAAATCTTTGTAATTATTTTTTAAAAGTTAATTCATTGGGAAATTTATCAGCAAAAGCAATGCTTCTACTGATTGGAGTTATGATACCTTGAAAAATTTCATGGCCCAAAAATCTCATTTTAGTTTGACAAAGCTTTGTTTTCTTGGCTGACAAAGCCATACCATTTCTTTTAATGGTTTCTTTAAAAATATTTAGATGTTTAAAATGTTGTTCCAATGATTTAGAAAATATTAAAATGTCATCAATATAAATGAGTGTAAATTCAGAATGAGGATTTAAGATCTCATTCATGATATTTTGAAATTCTGATGGAGCATTTTTTAATCCTAAAGGCATTACATTCCATTCGTAATGGCCCAAAGGAACAGTAAAAACTGTTTTATATTTATCTTCTTCTTTTAAAGCAATTTGATAATATCCAGATTTTAAATCAAATTTAGAAAAGATCACACCATCATGTAATCTTTTAATAAGATCTTTTTTATTTGGCACAAGATAACGTATCCATTGCAATGCTTTATTTAATGGTTTATAATTTATAACCATTCGAGGTTCTCCTCTTTCAATTTCAGATTGATTATTTACATAGAAGGTTGTGCAACTCCAAGGGGATTTGCTAGGCCTAATGAATTTTTTATTTAGAATATCCTGAATATCTTTTTTACAAAAATCTAAAGTCTCACTATTCATTTGAATAGGTCGAGCTTTAGTTGGAATTTTTCTTTCATCAAAATCCTTTTCATATGGTAGTGACACCGTATGAACTTTTATCTCCCAAAAAGCATTGGGAATAATAGAGCAGACTTCATTTTCAAATTCCTTTTGTAAATTAATTATTTTTTCTTTTATTATAGGATCTTGAAGTTGTTTTTCAATTTTCTGATAAAGAATTTCTTTTTGAAGAAAACCAATTTGACTTTCTTTACCTTGAATTATAGACAAAAAATTTGTTTCTTCAAGATTATCATTTATAGTATTTAATTCTTTTGTTTTTATAGGATTAATAAATTCAAAAAGTACTTCTTGATTATTTCGTGTAGTTATAATTCCTTCATCGGAGACTTTGACGGGATATAACTGAGTTATAAAAGGGGATCCTAATATTATTTGTTCAGATGTATCTTTTACTAAAAGAAATGAATTTTTGAAACAAATCCCAGAATTACAAATACTGGCTTCATCTAATTTATATTTTGCTTGTAATTTTTGATTATTTGCAGTATATAATTTTTGAATAGTCTTTTTATAATATTGAGTAGGGATCAGACCTTCTTGTATACAGTTTAGGTCTGCTCCTGAATCTATTAATACAATAAATGGCTTATGAAAAGAACTACCAATTTTTAAGTTTACTTTGACATGCCATTTCTGTTGCATTGCTTTGATTCTTAAGAAGAAATTAGCTTCTTCTTCAGGATCCAAATGCTGGGTAGAGGATGAGGCCGAAGCAGAAACAGTTCCTGTTCCTTTCCCCGAGGATTTTGAAAAATTTTGTTGCAAAATTTGATATTTGGTTTTTAAATCTGCAACCTCAGCTTTTAAATATTTAATTTCTTTATACAAAAAAGAAAGACTTAAAGGTTCTTGAATAAAGGATGATTCTGGAACATTTTGAGGATTCAGAATATCTTTTAAACTATAACCTTTAAATTCTTTAGTTTCAACTTCTTTGGTTTCAAGTTCTTTATATTTTTCTAACATGGCTAATTTAATTTGTGGGTCCTCAATTTGACCAACCAGATCAAGGAGGACACATGCTTCCTTAGAAATAACATTGATTGTAAATTTACAATCACAGTTATCTCCTAAGCAACCATAACTTAAACAACTTGCATCAGAATCAGAAGATGTTTCTTGATTCTGATATATTATTTCAGGATCATCCTCAGAAGAGGATTCAATTGACGAATCGGTTTCATAAAGCAATATTTTAGAAATTTGCTCTTTGATTTCATCGTCCATTTTTAATTCTTTAATTTTTTGTTTAACTCTACAGTCTCTTGCCATGTGACCAACACGCCACATTTATAGCAAGTTATATTTTTCTTAAAATCTTTAGTTTTACTAAAAGATTTATTTTGAGGTTTTCTTTTATTAAAAGTTTTAATAGGGTTTTCCATTGGTGCTTTTCTAGAATATTTTTTATATCTTTTAAACTGTTGAGGTTTAGTTTTTCTTTGTTTTGATGGAGGAGTCAATTTTTCATATCCAAATTGCTCACAGAAATTTCCTAATTCTTTATTATTAGTTCTACTTTCAAATTTAGCTTGTCTATGCATTTTTATATCAGTACAGAATTGTAATACAGTTTTATTTATTATAGAAATTAACCTTCCATAGGTTAATTCTTCCAAAGGAGTGACAGGGTACTCCAATTTGATTAGAGTTTTAACTTTATTAGAAAAGTTTTTAGGAAGACCAGATATAAATCTATCTTTCCAATAAGCTTCTCTGCAGTCAGTTCTTGTATAAATTTTTGCTAGAAAATTATCTTTATACCATCTAAACTCTCCAAGAGTAGGACAGTATAAATTATTTAATATCTCTAAGGATCTATCAGCAAAAGTATTGGTATCACCAATAAATGCTTGAGATATCCCAAATATTAAAGTTTCAACTTGTTGATCTACATGGTAGTCAACGGTTTGACCTTGTTCATTATTTCTAGTTTCTGTTTTTATGGCAGAGAGAACAACGTTTCTCTCTATTTCTTTTAAATTATTGTCCCACCAGCCTTTCAGACTTCCGGTGAAACCTTGAATTAGAATTTTAACAGTACTTAATGCATTATTTCCTGTTGCTCTATAGGCAGTTGCTGCCATAGACATTTCTTCTAATTTTCGCATGATTTGATGTTCTGAAAAACCATCAATATTCCACTCAACAATGCCTTCACCAGTATATTGTGAAGCATTATCTAAACTATTATCTTCAAATTGAATATCAGACAAAGTGGGCCTGTGATAATAGTTTCTTGAAGTGGGATATGATCGTGATGTGTTTTTTATTTTATTTTCAACATCAATGTCAGTGTCAACAAATTGTTTCTCTAGTTCTAAAATATCTTCGTTTTCTATTACATTTAATTTTGATGAAGATAATTTTAATGAGGATAGTCTTTTATTAATTTCATCTAATAATTCATTATTAGATTCTTGACCAATTTTAATTTCTTTTATTTCAGAATCAGATAATTTATAAGGAGTAATTAAAGGTATATTTAATTTTTTACTTGACTTAAAAGAAGATTCTTCTCTTTGTGGTATATCATTATCTTCGGATGAACTTGCAACTTGATACAAGAGTTGATTTGTATAATTTAGTTGATATTGAATGTTTTTAATATCATTTCGGGTAGGGTTTTGAACAGATAAAGTTTTAACATCTTCTTTCATTGATTTGAAAGGGGATGCTGTAATTTCAATGTTATCCACATTTGGAAAAGTAATTTCTTCTAAAGGTGGAATAACATAAATTACCTCTTTACCTTTAGATGTTTTCCAAATTTTCTTGGCAGAATTAAGAGCATTTAATTCCAAATTTTTGAAACAGTAATTTTCAAACCAGTCAAAATAGGGGACAGTGTCGTCCTCTATTTCTTCCAAATAAGAAAAATAGGCTTCCCTATATTTCTTTATTTCGGATTGAGGAAAAGTTGAGAAAAACCATTTCCTCATTTTTTCATATTTAGGTTTCAAAAATTCTTTTTGAATCTTTTCACGATCAATGTAAAATTTTGTTATAACAAAAACTTGATTTACAGTTTCAAAACTTTGATTAATTTCAGATAGAGTCGGAGACTCTTTCTGGGCTTCAGGTTGAACATTTTGGGATGTTTCAACCCTATATTCAGGTTGAGGGATAACAGGGTGATCTCTCACACCTGCTAATCTCATGGAATGGAATGAATCCATTGATCTTCTTGAAGTATTTGTATTAGTTTGCCTGGATCCCTCAGGACAAGTCCTAAAAGATCTAGTAGAATTACTTCTATTAAAGGGGGCAAAACTAATAGAAATATTTCCAGAAGAATATTCAATGGGTACTGACATTACAGAGGGTTCTGGCTCCTCCGGAGGCAGAATCTCTTGTAAACTCGATTCTAAATTTCTCAAGACTTCATTATGGTTGAGTCTTCGAGGAGTAACAACATTTGACTTTTGAAGATTTACTTGTAAAAGTAAAGTATCTTCTTTTGATGAAATATTTAAAGCTTTTGGAGAAATATTGGTTTTCATAGCTTTGTAATATATTTTGTATATTACAGCCATTGGATAGGAATTTGGATTCCAAATTCCTTCCTTTATTTTAATATCCAATTTGATGTTATGCTTATTTTTACCAAGGCTCTCCAGGGACATGGTATAATTTGGAAAATTATTGAAAAAAGTGGGACCATCATGAAGATTGGTCTCAATTATTGAAAGAATTTGATCCTCAAACCTGGCAGGTCGAGTATCTCTTAGACATACACACACTGGGGTGTCTATGCCTAATCTATGTAAAGGTTTAATGGCCACTTGTATTAAACCAATATGTAAAAATTTATATTTTTGTTTATGTTCTTTAAGCATAGATAAATTCAAGAGATTTAAAGATTCTTGAGTTTTATCTACCTTAATGGTATATTCAGCAGTTTTAATAATGAAATCAGATTTAAATTTATCTAATAATTTTGTCTTATATATCTCAGAAACATTTAATGGAGGAATACTCCAATTATGAAGTTTCTGTTCTATATCTGGCAAAATTATTTGTTGTTCATTTATTAAAGATGAATTTAAACTTTCACTCTGACTAGATTCACCTATTTCTTCAATTTTCTCTTTACCTTTTTTAGAAATCATCTTTAAGAGGCTAGACATGATGATCTAAACCCTAATACTCTAGTACCTATGACCGAATAAGAAATCCTTACCAACACCGGGAACACCAGGCTTACCAACGGTTTTACTACCCACCCTTGGGCTTTACTACCGGGAACACCCTTCAGGCTTACCAACGCTGCAAGGAAGGACAACTCAAAATGATAAAGGCACCAGAGCACTAAGGCTCTGATACCAGAATTCCACTGTAAATCAAGTTTTTGTTATAATAAAATTTTACATTGATCGTGAAAAGATTCAAAAAGAATTTTTGAAACCTAAATATGAAAAAATGAGGAAATGGTTTTTCTCAACTTTTCCTCAATCCGAAATAAAGAAATATAGGGAAGCCTACTTTTCTTATTTGGAAGAAATAGAGGACGACTCTGTCCCTTATTTTGACTGGTTTGAAATTTACTGTTTCAAAAATTTGGAATTAAATACTCTTAATTCTGCCAAGAAAATTTGGAAAACATCTAAAGGTAAAGAGGTAATTTCTGTTATTCCACCTTTAGAAGAAATTACTTTTCCAAATGTGGATAACATTGAAATTACAGCATCCCCTTTCAAATCAATGAAAGAAGATGTTAAAACTTTATCTGTTCAAACCCCTACCCGAAATGATATTAAAAACATTCAACATCAACTAAATTATACAAATCAACTCTTGTATCAAGTTGCAAGTTCATCCGAAGATAATGATATAGCACAAAGAGAAGAAGAATCTTCTTTTAAGTCAAGTAAAAAATTAAATATACCTTTAATTACTCCTTATAAATTATCTGATTCATTCAGTGAACAAATTGTTCTTGAAAAATTTGAAACATGGAAAAAATATGGACTTCAAAAGAGGAGACTCCCCTCGTCCATCACTCCAGCAAATTCCCCCTCTTCAAAAGGAAACGAAGTTGTTGGTTCTTCCCAACCATTGAATCCCTACTCCATTAATGTAAATGCTTCTTCACCAGCAGAGCTCAAGAAAATGCTCTTGGAAGCTTTATCATCAGTAGGATCAGATAATGAAGATGAAGGGCCGGTTCTTAATGAAGAAGATTATGAATTCAATCTTTATCTGGAGAATAACGATCCAGATGTTGGATTTTTTGATTAATAAAATCAAAATTGGATTTTGTCGCATCTCCCTTGTGGATAAGTAGATGGCTGACAGTTCCCTTTCAAGATACCCACTCAGAGTTTAAAGTAGTGTCCTTTGGACACAAATGCAACCGCCCATGTGTCGTGCTACTTTAGAAAAAGAAAAGTTGTTTGTCGTGAAATGCCGACGAATCTTTGTAACACCCCCCTTGGGCATTACTACATAACACGTGTGAAAATAAAATTAAAAGGATAATTTGCTGGTGCTTTCGGAAAATAATTTATATAAGTACATAAGTGTCTGAAATTGGGTATAAAAAATTTTGTCACGACTCCACACCTAAGCCTTGATCGACACACAGACTTACTATCATAGCTTGGCAAGCCTATTTAATTTAAAGAATATACTTAAATAAAAGCTAGTATTTTTACGAAAATTTCGATAGAGTCTCCTCTGTAATTCGGACATCCCAGGTAAAAGAACACCTGCTAAAATAATTACATTTTCATTTCCAGAAGTCCAGTTACACCAAATATAACCAGGCAATAATATGCTAAAGATAGTTATATCAATTAGCTTTACAAGACCAACAAGAAATAGCTTAGGTTTTTATTCAAAAGACATGCTCTCCGAGCTATAAACATTCCATTTTAAAATAAAGGCTCTCTGAGCCATACTCATACATACTATCAAAAATAATCTAAGTCTCAAACCCTAAGCTGGTCATTCTAAAAGTTATTCCTGAGGAAAAACTCACGTGATCATTCCATAATCAAGTGCTTCATCAAGCAACTAGATCTAAGCCTCTAAGTGACTTAGAAAGACTCATCTGCACCATCGGTACTAAAGTACCCAAGATACAATAGCGAACCCGAAGAAACCTGAAACATCTGTAAGGGTGAGACGCCAATATATGGATTTAACACAATAACTAAATGCGGGGCACAAAAGAAGACACATACACATATACATATTTATAACAACATAAGCAATCCATATTATAGCATACAGTTTATCAATGGGTTCCACACCCCAAACATCAACGTTGGAAAACTATGCATGAACACTTCAAAACATCATCTAAACATTCATACCTAATCTCCGGAGACCCCCAATGTCATTTAAAATGAGCTAATCAAGCTCGATTGCCAAAAGAGGCACGTCGATTTTTGCCAACAGAGGCAAGTCGATTTTACCATAGCCCACTGTCCGGAACAATGAGAATGTCGATTTATGGATTTTTCCATTGCACGTCGATTGCCCAAGGCGTAATGAATTTCATTATACGTCGATTGCCGAAAGGCGCAATGAATACGTCGATTACATGAAATAATGCATTAAGTACTGTTAAAATTCTAATTCAAGGTTTCACCGGAAGTCTGAAAGGCTGGTGGGACAATAATTTAAAAGAAATAGAGAGAAACGCTGTTCTCTCTGCCATAAAAACATAAACTAGAAATAATGAACAAGGTCAAACCGTTGACTACCCTGTAGATCAACAAGTTGAAACTTTAATATTTGGGATATCTCAAGCATTTATTGGTGATACCAATAATTTTGCTGATAGATCCTTGGAGATATTAAATAATTTATACTGTCCTACTCTTGGAGAGTTTAGATGGTATAAAGATAATTTTCTAGCAAAAATTTATACAAGAACTAACTGCAGAGAAGCTTATTGGAAAGATAGATTTATATCTGGTCTTCCTAAAAACTTTTCTAATAAAGTTAAAACTCAAATCAAATTGGAGTACCCTGGCACTCATTTGGAAGAATTAACCTATGGAAGGTTAATTTCTATAATAAATAAAACTGGATTACAATTCTGTACTGATATAAAAATGCATAGACAAGCTAAATTTGAAAGTAGAACTAATAATAAAGAATTAAGAAATTTCTGTGAGCAATTTGGATATGAAAAATTGACTCCTCCATCCAAACAAAGAAAAACTAAACCTCAACAGTTTAAAAGATATAAAAAATATTCTAGAAAAGCACCAATGGAAAAACCTATTAAAACGTTTAATAAAAGAAAACCTCAAAATAAATCTTTTAGTAAAACTAAAGATTTTAAGAAAAATATAACTTGCTATAAATGTGGCGTGTTGGTCACATGGCAAGAGACTGTAGAGTTAAACAAAAAATTAAAGAATTAAAAATGGACGATGAAATCAAAGAGCAAATTTCTAAAATATTGCTTTATGAAACCGATTCGTCAATTGAATCCTCTTCTGAGGATGATCCTGAAATAATATATCAGAATCAAGAAACATCTTCTGATTCTGATGCAGGTTGTTTAAGTTGTGGTTGCTTAGGAGATCACTGTGATTGTAAATTTACAATCAATGTTATTTCTAAGGAAGCATGTGTCCTCCTTGATCTGGTTGGTCAAATTGAGGACCCACAAATTAAATTAGCCATGTTAGAAAAATATAAAGAACTTGAAACCAAAGAAGTTGAAACTAAAGAATTTAACGGTTATAGTTTAAAAGATATTCTGAATCCTCAAAATGTTCCAGAATCATCCTTTATTCAAGAACCTTTAAGTCTTTCTTTTTTGTATAAAGAAATTAAATCTTTAAAAGCCGAGGTTGCAGATTTAAAAACCAAATATCAAATTTTGCAACAAATTTTTTCAAAATCCTCGGGGAAAGGAACAGGAACTGTTTCTGCTTCCGCCTCATCCTCATCCTCTACCCAGCATTTGGATCAGTTGGATCCTGAAGAAGAAGCTAATTTCTTCTTAAGAATCAAAACAATGCAACAGAAATGGCATGTCAAAGTAAACTTAAAAATTGGCAGTTCTTTTCATAAGCCATTTATTGCATTAATAGATTCAGGAGCAGACCTAAACTGTATACAAGAAGGTTTGATCCCTACTCAAAATTATAAAAAGACTATTCAAAAAATATATACTGCAAATAATCAAAAATTACAAGTAAAATATAAATTAGATGAAGCCAGTATTTGTAATTCTGGGATTTGTTTCAAAAATTCATTTCTTTTAGTAAAAGATACATCTGAACAAATAATATAAGGATCCCCTTTTATAACTCAGTTATATCCCTTCAAAGTCTCCGATGAAGGAATTATAACTACACGAAATAATCAAGAAGTACTTTTTGAATTTATTAATCCTATAAAAGCAAAAGAATTAAATACTATAAATGATAATCTTGAAGAAACAAATTTTTTGTCTATAATTCCAGGTAAAGAAAGTCAAATTGGTTTTCTTCAAAAAGAAATTCTTTATCAGAAAATTGAAAAACAACTTCAAGATCCTATAATAAAAGAAAAAATAATTAATTTACAAAAGGAATTTGAAAATGAAGTCTTCTCTATTATTCCCAATGCTTTTTGGGAGAGAAAAGTTCATACGGTATCACTACCATATGAAAAGGATCCCCTTGGAGTTGCACAGCCTTCTATGTAAATAATCAATCTGAAATTGAAAGAGGAGAACCTCGAATGGTTATAAATTATAGACCATTAAATAAAGCATTGCAATGGATACGTTATCCTGTGCCAAATAAAAAAGATCTTATTAAAAGATTACATGATGGTGTGATCTTTTCTAAATTTGATTTAAAATCTGGATATTATCAAATTGCTTTAAAAGAAGAAGATAAATATAAAACAGCTTTTACTGTTCCTTTGGGCCATTACGAATGGAATGTAATGCCTTTAGGATTAAAAAATGCTCCATCAGAATTTCAAAATATCATGAATGAGATCTTAAATCCTCATTCTGAATTTACACTCATTTATATTGATGACATTTTAATATTTTCTAAATCATTGGAACAACATTTTAAACATCTAAATAATTTTAAAGAAACCATTAAAAGAAATGGTATGGCTTTGTCAGCCAAGAAAACAAAGCTTTGTCAAACTAAAATGAGATTTTTGGGCCATGAAAATTTTCAAGGTACCATAACTCCAATCAGTAGAAGCATTGCTTTTGCTGATAAATTTCCTGATGAATTAACTGATAAAAAACAATTACAAAGATTTTTAGGATGTTTAAATTATGTGTCTGAATTTATTCCCAATATTAGGATAAAGTGTAAACCCCTTTATTCTAGACTTAGGAAAACCAAAAATCCTAAACCTTGGTCTTCTGAGTTGTCTTAATTAGTTTCAGATATTTAGAAAGATGTCAAGAGTTTACCTTGTTTAGGTATTCCTCGTCCCGAAGAAAGTCTAATTGTTCAGACTGATGCTTCTGATAAAGGATATGGTGGCATCCTGCTACAGATCCTTCCAGGGTCAAAAATTGAGCAAATTGTCCGTTATCACTCTGGTCTTTGGATCTCTTCACAGGAAAAATATAGTACTATAAAAAAGAAAATTTTATCTATAGTGCTATGTATCACAAAATTTCAAGATGATTTATTCAATAAAAGTTTTTATTACTTATTGATTGCAAAGCTGCCAAAGATGTTTTAGAAAAAGATGTTAAAAATCTAGTTTCTAAACATATTTTTGCTAGATGGCAAAGTCTTTTGAGCTGCTTTGATTTTGAAATAGAATATTTAAAAGGTGAAAATAATTTTATCCCTGATTATCTAACCGGGGAATTTTTGACTGAAACGGGTTCTTAAAATGGCATCCAAGGCCCGAGGTGGGTCAGTAAGTGGTAGGGCCTCCCCTGCCTCAAATACCTCAAAATCAAAATCCTTAACAGTGGATTCATTCGCCCCATCTGCAGCCCAAATTACACAAACAGGCCTCCCAAAATCATCCTCCTCAAAAGCCCAAATTGAAACCTCAAATAAATTCTCCCCACTAAAAGAACCACAAAATACCCAAGTTATTGAAAGAGAGCCTCTTTCATGTAAATTAAAAGCATATTGTGTCAAAAATATGCTTCTGGAACCAGAAATGGGTGATCCCATTAAAAATGAGCCTTGGGATTTATTAGCACAATATTTTCCAAAAGGGTTTGGTTGGATTCCTACACATGGAAACGATAAACCTTTATCCTTTTATCAATATGTGTTAATAGATTCTAAGTCTGTTGAAATCAATCAAAATGAAAATGCACCAGGAATAGTGGCGTATTCCCAGTGTAAAATTTTAAAGGTTTTGACTCTTTCTGATTGGGGTCAAAGCCCATCAAAGCCCAAAAGATTTTCTCAGGTCTTCGACCCACCATTGTACAATTATTGGGATTATGAAAATGCTTGGGATTATTTCCTTTGCATTCTCAATCCCAGACATTCTTTATATTTTAACATCATCAGTAACCAATCTGTTTACCCATCTTGGTTTATGGAATGGTTTTGGATTCATGGTCTATCTGCAGAAATACTTCCAAATTACCTTTATTCAAAATACCTTGAGTATAAGACTTTGACTCCTAAAATCCCAATTCATGCAAAATTACTACATTTTTGTGCCCTGCCCAATTCCGGATAGCATGGTTGTTAAAATTTAATTATGAATACCATGTTCATCTTCCCGAACCTTTTCCAAAATATATTTGCTCCACTGCAACAGTTTCTTAGTGGAGGAAATTCAGTGAACAAATTGTTCTTGAAAAATTTGAAACATGGAAAAAATATGGACTTCAAAAGAGGAGACTCCCCTCGTCCATCACTCCAGCAAATTTCCTCTCTTCAAAAGGAAAAGAAGTTGTTGGTTCTTCCCAACCATTGAATCCCTACTCCATTAATGTAAATGCTTCTTCACCAGCAGAGCTCAAGAAAATGCTCTAGGAAGCTTTATCATCAGTAGGATCAGATAATGAAGATGAAGGGCCAGTTCTTAATGAAGAAGATTATGAGCTCAATCCTTATCTGGAGAATAACGATCCAGATGTTGGATTTTTTGATTAATAAAATCAAAATTGGATTTTGTCGCATCTCCCTTGTGGATAAGTAGATGGCCGACAGTTCCCTTTCAAGATACCCACTCAGAGTTTAAAGTAGCATCCTTTGGACACAAATGCGACCGCCCATGTGTCGTGCTACTTTAGAAAAAGAAAAGTTGTTTGTCGTGAAGTGTCGATGAATCTACATGGCCGACAAAAGCAAAAATCAATAGTGAAAGTTGGTACCAGAGGTCAAAAGTAAAATAGTTCCTGCTTTTGAGGATTTCAAAATTTTCAAATCCGTCCTCCACTGAAGGCTTCTCGCATCTATAAGTAGCAGCCTCAAGACTCAGTTGAAGGGAGGCTTTGAACCTCTTTCAGAACTTACTAATTTGTTTCTTTTGAAATCTTGTAGTGAGATCGTTTTGTACAAGTTTTCTTTAGAAGCACAAGTTTCTGTAAGTTCTTTTAAATATTCAAAATCTTGTAATATTTTCAAGCTTGTAGTGTTCAAGCTTTGTAAAAACAATTAAATATTTTGATATTGTACTTTCATTGGATACTCTGATTTTCATATTTTCAACTATTTTCTCTAATATCTCTTTGTGAAATGATCCACAGTGACATTCTGGTATATATATATATATATATATATATATATATATATATATATATATATATATATATATATATATATCTTTTTACGCAGTAAATGCCTTTAAATATTTGTAAGTTTGATATGAAAGACACCAGCAACGTGCCAACGTACTTATTTTCTCAGTAGTATCATTGATGTACTCTTAAGTATATATTTATACCAAGGCCTATATATTTTATTGAAGAAATTGACCCATTTAACCTATTAATTTATTAAATTTTTCTCTCCCTGTGAGAAGTGAGTGTTTTCTCTCCCTGTGAAGACGAGGATGAAGGTCTTAGTATGCAGGCGAGTGGAGGCGGTTCAGAATGATATGAGGTTGTGCTTATTGAGGCGTTTCCTTATAGAATGTCCAATAAGAACAATGGCGATGAAGGATTGTATGGTGGGTGTTTGGAGGCCGATCAAGAGTGTAGTAATCAAAGAAGCCTCCCCTGGTTTATTCCTGTTTCAGTTCTTTCACAAGAAGGGCATGGAAGCAGTCTTGCAAGGGGGTCCATGGTCTTTTGATAACTATTTGCTCATCTTAGGACAGATGCAGTTGGGTTTCCTATCCAGAATATTCCACTTTTCATGGTAGATTTATGGATCCAGGTGCATAATCTTCCGGTGGGGTTTATGTCCAAGCTTGTTGGGAAGCATCTAGGCAATTATATCGGTAAATTTCTGGAGCACGACCCATCGAATGATCAAAGCATATGGAGAAGCTACATGTGTCTGAGAGTCATAGTAGATGTTCGGTTGCCACTGAAGAAGGATAGGAAGGTGAGGATTGTTGGGGGAGACTGGTGCTTTGTGCAGTTCAAGTATAAAAGACTGATGGTGTTTTGTTTTGCCTGTGGCTGTCTTGGCCACACATAACAAAAATGTGCAGTTCTTTTTGCCCAGGATCATGATGATGGAGTAAGAGGTTGCAGTGTTGCCCTGCGAGCTGAGCCACGGAGGATGGCGATGGGAGGCGATTCCCGGTGGTTGAAGGATGAGAGAGAGGAAAATCTAAACCCTAGCGAGTTGGGGGGGAAGTAGCGGATTTGGTGGAACAAATAATTCCCCGAATCAAGGTGGTGGAGGTATGGCTGAAGAAAATCAAGGGATCCCACCTAATCACTCAAATCGGATGAGCGCTGAAATCGGGGTTAATGAAGTGACTAAGGGAATATCCGCTGGAGTTAATGCTGGGTCCAAGTCCGCAAATAAGAGGCTTTCAATTTCATTGGATAAGTCAGTAACCAATCAACATTTATTGACTTTATCTAATGCAATGATTGGTGCGAATAATAGCTTGACCTCGTGTGATGATGAGGAGAATGAACGAAAAAGGAGGCGTGGGGGCCACGTGATGCATGGCCATGCAGAGAACAACGTAGCAAGTATGGTAGGGTTTTTTGAAGGAGGAAAAAATTTCGAGGGTCATGTTGGTGATAAAGAGTCAGTCCAGAATTTTTTAATGACAGGGCCTAGTTTCCAGGCCTGCCAAAAATAATGATCCTTCTCAGCTGGAATTGCCGAGGCCTGGGTAACATGAGTGCAATTCCCTCCCTAAAAGATCTTACCGGTGCTCACAACCTGGAAATTATTTTCCTTTGTGAGATTTTAGTTAATGCAAATAAAATTGAAGAGGTGAAGGTGAAGTTGGGTTTTTCTCATTGTCTCGGAGTGGATAGAGAAGGTAGGAGTGGTGGTTTAGCAGTGCTATGGAAGGATCCGACAAAAAATCATGTTACTAGTTTTGCTCGTAATTTCATCAATCTTGAAGTTGATGAAGGGGATCATGGAAAATGAAGGCTCACAGGATTTTGTGGATGCCCGGAATCTATTAGAAGAAGAGAGTACCGAAACATTATTCGATCTTTGGTTGGGCTTTCTGATCTTCCTTGGTGTATCATGGGAGACTTCAATGATTTATTAGCTCAGGCGGAAAAGAAGGGCAGAGTTGAACGTCCCCAATGGTTAATTGATGGCTTTCGAAACACAGTCTTGGATTGCATTTTGACTGATATTCCTTTGGAGGGGTACCCTTTTACTTGGGCCAAAAGTAAAGGTTCTCCGAATGAAATTGAAGAGAGACTTGATAGGGCTATGGTCACCTCTTCTTGGTGGAGTCTTTTTCTAGAATCCAAACTGGATAATCTTATTGCATCAATCTCGGACCACAGTCCTATTCTTTTATCTACAGAACCTCAAGTTGTGCAAGCTTTTATTCCCAGGCGCTTTAAATTTGAAAATCACTGGCTTGTTGAGGATGATGTTCGCGAAGTGGTGGAGGAGAGCATGTTTGTAGAGCAAGATCCTATTTTTAAAAAGTTGGGTCGTTGTGCTCATAATCTGGAGGTCTGGGGTCGGTCCAAAAATCCAAAGTTCTGTGAAGATATTATGGCGAGAGGAAATTGGAGGGCTTGCGGGACAGGACCAACCAAGCAGATGTCAACCATTTTATGGCTCTTAGAAGAAGGCTAGCTAAGCTTCTTGTACAGGAGGAAACATGTTGGAGGCAAAGAGCTAAGTTGCATTGGCTTAAGGGAGGTGACACAAATTCCCGTTTTTCCATGCTTTAGCCACGACTAGGAAAAAAAGAACAAGATTGAATCCCTCAATGATGACAATGGAGTTGATTCCCAGGATGGTTTGTGCGCCTTGGCTAGTGACTATTTTACAAACTTATTTGCTAGCCAGGCCAGTGATGTGAAGTTTGTTATTGATCGAGTTACTGGGAAATTGTCTCCTGAGGATAATGATATCCTCATAGCTCCTTTCTACGATGATGATTTCAAAAAGGCTCCCCTCGATATGCACCCTGATAAATCTCCAGGCCCTGATGCTCTCAATGCCGCATTTTACCAGAATTTCTGGGATGTTTGTGGTTCAGATGTTATTTTGGCGTGCAGAGTTTGGTTGCATGATGGTACCCTTCCTTCGTCTATTAATGACACTAATATTGCCTTGATTCTGAAATGTGATAATCCTAATTCTATGCATGATCTTAGACCAATCTCGTTATGCAATGTAATTTACAAAATTTTATCTAAAACTCTTGCTAATAGATTGGCTTTGATATTGATAAATGTGTGTCAGAGGAGCAATCAGCTTTTGTTCCTGGTAGAGCTATTGTGGATAATGCATTGATTGCAACTCAACTTCTCCATTTTATGAAGTGCAAGAAAAAAGGTGTTATGGGTGAAGTTGCTCTTAAGCTTGATATCTCTAAGGCATATGAAAGAGTGAGTTGGCTGTTTTTGCAAGAGATTATGAGGAGGATGGGGTTTCATGAGCAATGGATCAAATGGATGATGATGTGTGTTTCCTTAGTCAACTATTCGACTCTCATGTATAATGAAAAAGCAGGTTTTATTGTAGCTGGTCATGGTCTCAGGCAAGGCGACCCTTTGTCCCCCTATTTATATATCCTTTGTACTGAAGGTCTTTCTAGCATGATTAGTAATGCTGCTAGGGGTGGTCATATTCATGGCATTAAAATTTGCAGGAGGGTTCCTATTATTACTCATCTCCTCTTCGCGGATGACAAATTCTTGTTTATCCGTACTAACCCTCAAGAAGTTGGTTTCATGAAAAATTTGTTGATGAAGTATGAATTGGCGTCTGGACAAAAAATTAACTTGGAAAAATCGGCCATGTTCTTCAGTAACAACATCCATCCTTCTGTTCGTGTTGAGTTAGCTGAGTTGTTGGGTGTGCAAGGCAGCACCCCAATGGGGCAATATCTGGGTATCCCAGCGATGATTGGAAGGAACAAGAAGGAGGTGTTTGGCTATGTTAAAGACAGTATTTGGAGGAAGATTAGTTCCTGGAAAGGTAAAACTCTCTCTATGACTGGTAAGGAAATTTAAATTAAATATGTATCTCAAGCAATTCTCTCTTATTGTATGAGCATATACCTTATCCCTCTTTTCCTTAGTGACGAGATCCAAAAAATGCTTAATTCCTTTTGGTGGGGCTCGAAAAATGTTGAATCCAAAGGGATTAAGTGGTTGTCTTGGGACAAATTATCTGTGCCAAAATGTTGGGGTGGTCTTGGTTTCAGAAATTTATATGCTTTTAATTTGGCAATGTTAGGGAAGCAAGCCTGGAAATTTGTTGTGCAACCAGATGCTCTAGTGTCTAAGATCTTCAAATCTAAATATCTTTCCCATGGGAATTTTCTTGAGGCCAACTTGGGTCACAATCCTTCATATGCATGGAGGAGTATTTGGATGTCCAGAATTGTGGTGCAAAAGGGAATGCACTGGGGTATTGGAGATGGGAGTCAAATTCCTCTGTGGAACTCCCCTTGGTTGGGAGATGGTAAGCAGATTTTTGGTCCTCCTAATTTTCCAGTTGAAGCGCAAGCCATGAAGGTTAATGTCCTTTGGAAGCCATATGAAAAGACTTGGAATGTCCATCAAGTCCCGTCTTGTTATAATCATGATATTGCTCAGCTGATCTTAAGAACTCATTTGAATGAGTTGGTCCAGGAAGATATGATTATTTGGAACCATAGTAACGATGATTTATATTCGGTCAAAATTGCATACAATATGATATTGTCAGATATTGTTGATTGTTCCCATTTGCGGTTGGAGGGTGACTAGGCGCAGATTTGGAAGCTTGATGTTCCTTGTAACATCCTAAAATTTCAAATGCAATTTTATTAATAAAAAATATATAATTTATTAAAAGGTACCATGTAGAAATAAATAGTGTAAGAATGTATTAGAATTGCTTTCTTTATAATAAAAATAGGTGGGCCTACTATATTGATTTGGAAGAATTAAAAAAAAAAGTAATTGGCCACGTAAAAAATACTTGGCTTTAGCCAAATTTGGTGTTATATAGTGCAACACATGAAAGTGAAGTGGTGCAGCATGTTCATTTGAATTTTTTTTAAAAAAAAAAGAAAGAGTGGTGGGCTGCATGTAGTTAATTGAATTGAAAGAAATGATAAAAGATAGCAGGTACGTTGGGGGGGGGGGGGGGGGGGTCCAAGTTCACGGCCTTTTCCTTTTAATACATGCTCCACACCATAATACCAATTAATCTTAATCGAGGGTTTGAGATAAAAGAGAATAAAAGTTAGCGTCAGGTCATCAGCGCACAGATAGAAATTTATCTCTCTGGCACCGCAAGAACAACAAAAGAAGATTGAGGAGTATCGTTACGGTGCTAGATTGGGGGCCACACAGATCAACAAATAGTAGTAAAAGAAGCGTAGATTTTTGGTGAAGCACAAGTTTTTTTCATAAATAATTTTTAGAGCATTTTGGAGATCTTCTAAAGGTGAGTAACAATACCTTTTACGAATCATTTCCATGGTATATGTGTTTGTTTTTGTGGGCAAGGGTTTATCCCATGATTTTGGGAACTTTCAATTAAATTGAGGCATGTTGTTATTATTAACCTATTTTCAAAAATTGGGGTTTTTCAATTAAGACACAAATTGATTAAATTAACTATTTGATATGAAACACATGCTTGGTATTTGTATTGGTTGATTGATATGCTTGTTGATGCATATTATTCCTTGTGTTTATGATTGCTATATTGTACTTGTAAATTTATCCGATAACATGATATTTGTTCAATTGATATTTATGAGTTGATTATATGATGATATGGAATTGTAGTGGTTACATGCTTTGAAAAGTTTGTCAATTGTGATTGATAGTTTTATGCTTCGGAATATGGATGAATAAATATATGCATGATGTGTGGAATTTGTTGATATGCCGCCTAATTAAGATAGGGACATCGCCTTGTAACATCACCATTTAATGGGATGTCGAATTAAGATACGGGGCAAGGAAGTCCATTTTATGAACGAGGCTCTCGGGTCACCTTTTAATGGGAGGCACTGAACCAATTTAATTACGATGTTCTCGGGTCACCATAGGGGCAAGGAGTCAATTCTAAAATGGGATTCCCGAGTCACCATGTGGGCAAGGAATCAATTCTAGAACGAGGTTCCCGAGTCACCGCAGACAAAGGGCAAGGAACCAATTTAATGAGGTCCTCGAGTCACTGAATTGGGCAAGAAACCAACACATAGTGGGGTTTCCGAGCCACTTGAGGATTGTGTTATTGTGTGATGTGTGCTTACTTCATTTAATTAATATATGATATTTGATTATGTTGTCGCTATATGATTGTTGTAATTAAATGTATTTTTTTTAATGAACATTATTTTGGAAAATTAGCGGGTACCAAGGACAGTTTTTCCGGTTACCGCGCCGGTTGAGAATATCACTATTTTCTAAATATTTTATAACTGTATTGTTGTTCACTGAGATTTTATATCTCATTAAAAAGTGTTGTTTTCAGAGCCCGATAACATCTTTGTTGCGGACACCGAGGATTGAAGAATTATTTTCTTGTTTTTTTTAGCTTAGCTGGTTAGTAATGTAGCATGGCTTATGAGTGCCATGCAGTCATCATTTATTATTTTTAGTTTTTCTTCTCGGATTGTAGTTAGACGTCTGGTTTTGAGGCTTTTCTTTTTATTTGGTTTTATTCAGACGTATGGATTTAATATTATATTTATTACTTTGATGTTTTATTATTATTTTATTTAATATGAGACATTTTCCAGACTTATATAATTGAGAAATTTTTTACGATTAGCATATTTTAATTAAATGTTTTAAAGGATTTTTATACAATTTATTTTGAATTACTAATGTAACGAAGGGCGTTACATTCCTGCTAGAGTTAAAATCTTCTTCTGACGTGCTTGTACTGATGCTCTTCCTTCAAGGTCTTAGTTTCAACACAGGGGTGTTAATTGTTCCTGTTTGTGTGTGTTATGCGATAAACAAGTGGAGAACCATTGGCATCTATTTCTAACTTGTCCTCTGAGTATATCTTGCTGGGAAAACCTGAACATTTGGCACCTGATAAGTCCCCTATTGGACACTCTTTTATCGTTCCAGGAAGCTATCCTCAAGCTGTTGTCCGTTCTTGACAAGGATAAAAGATGTCATTTTGTCATGGCTTTATGGAGTTTTGGGGGGGGGGGGGGGGGGGATGACAAGCTTTGGGAGGGGAGTATTCTCTCATATGTTCAAGTTCTTCAGTACGCTAGTTATTTCCTTAGTGATTGGAGTCAGGCCCGAGTGCATGGGCAAGAGCAGCAACATACTAGAAATCTAGAATTGATGGTGAAGACCGAGTTATTGCATGGAAGGCTCCTGAGGCAGGGTACGTTAAATGTGGTAAAACTAGCTTTGGCATGTGCATTAGAGATGCAACAGGTGGTTTTGTTCTTGCTAAAACTGATTGGTGAAGAAGAAGGATGGTAGTATGAGGTTGTGCGTCGACTATCGACAGCTTAAAAAGGTGGCCATTAAGAATCGGTATCCCCTCCCTAGGATTGATGATCTTATGGATCAGTTGATCGGAGCTTGTGTTTTGTCGAAGATAGATTTGAGGTCAGGGTACCATCAAATTCGGGTTAAGTCTGAAGACATCCCGAAGACACCGTTTAGGACGCGTTATGGTCACTATGAATACTTGGTTATGCCCTTTGGTGTGACCAATGCCCCTGTTGTGTTCATGGACTACATGAACAAGACCTTTCACCCTTACTTGGATAAGTTTTTGGTGATCTTTATATATGACATCTTAGTGTACTCTAAGACTAAGGAAGAACATGAGGAGCACTTGAGGGTTGTCTTACAGACCCTTAAGGAGAAGCAGTTGTATATCAAGATGTCTAAGTGCGGGTTTTGGTTAGAAGAGGTTAGTTTCTTAGGTCACGTGATCTCAAAAGGTGGGATAGTCGTCAATCCGGCTAAGGTTGAGACGGTGCTCCAATGGGAAGCGCCAAAGTCAGTGACCGAGATTAGGAGTTTCTTGGGTTTAGCAGGGTACTATAGGCGGTTCATAGAAGGTTTCTCTAAGTTAGCCTTACCCTTAACCCGTCTCACCAAGAAGGAACATCTGTTTGTGTGGGACTCTAAGTGTGAAGAGAGTTTCCAAACCCTTAAGAATAGGTTGACATCAGCACTAGTTTTAGTGTTGCCCGATACTAGTAAACCTTTCGTAGTATATTGCGATGCTTCCAAGCAAGGTTTAAGTGGAGTATTAATGCAAGATGGTAAGGTAGTGGCTTATGCTTCTAGGCAATTGAAAACCCATGAGAGGAACTACCCGACCCATGATCTAGAGTTAGGAGTTGTGGTGTTTGCCTTAAAGATTTGGAGGCATTACCTGTATGGAGCGAAGTTTCAGGTCTTTAGTGATCATAAGAGTCTGAGGTATCTCTTTGATCAAAAGGAGCTAAATATGAGGCAGCGTAGGTGGGTGGAATTTTTAAAGAATTATGAGTTTGATCTTGTAACGCCCTTCATTACATTAGCAACCCAAATTAATTTCAATAAAAATCCTTCAAAACATTTAATTAAAATACACAAGTCATAAAAATTTTCTCAAATAACTAAGTATGAAAAAACCTCGTATTAAATAAAATAATAGTATTTACAAAGTATTGAAAAATATTATTAAATCCAATCATTTGAATAAAATCTAAAAGCCTCAAAATCGGGCGTCTAATTACAATCTGAGAAAAATAGTACGTAAACCAAAGAACTTCATCCTCATAATACTCTAAACCATACTACATTACTAACCAACTAGCTAATCAAAGATAACTCTTCAGATCTCTGGATCCTCAACAGCGATGTCCTCAGGCTCTGAAAACAACACTTATAATGATATATAAAATCTCAGTGCACAACAATACAGTTATAAAACGTTTCGAAATTAGTGTTGTTCTCAGCCGGCGCGGTAACCGGAAAAATTGTTCACGGTATCCGCTAATTTTCCAAAATAATATATAAAAAGAATACTTTAAATAACAACAAAAATTTCATCAAGTCAAATGCATATAGCATAAGATCAACTCGTCTCAATGTATCCCATTCCACATTCTAAATTAACCCAAGTGGCTCGAAGGCCTCATAACTAAATTGGTCTCTTGCCGGCATGCCATAAATATAACACATCACACGACAATGGCATCATATTGCCCACCCCTACTCATGAGGAATGTTTCGATGTCACCCTCCTGTCGGGGACATTTCTATTTCGATACCTCCCATATGCACATGGCGGTATTTCTCCCTTTTCAACACCCCAACGTGTGGCGGTGTTGCTTTCTATATCCCTTTTTAGGTGGTATTGCTCTTTTTTGACATCCCAATTATATGGCAATGTTACTTTCGATACCCCGTTACGGTGGTATTACTTTTCGATACCCCTATCATAGGTGGTATTGCGGCAAACATCATACAAAATATTATAACTCAAATATGTCATGTCTCATGCATGTAACAAACTATTTCCCTCAATATTAAACATATAAACTTCCACCAATAACAAACAATCATGAATATTACAACATATCATACATGAATAAGCACGTTACAACATTAACTAATCAATTAATTCCCCTTTTAAACAAAATCCCACTTTTAGAATTTAGGTTACTAACAAACAATATGCATCAAGTCAATTAAAGACTCCCAAAACCACTTGGTAATCCCTTATCAACAAAACAATCATATATACCATGAAAAGGGTTCATAAAAAGTATTGTCACTCACCTCTCGAAGACCTCCAAAGCTCTTAAAATTATCTAAGACAAAAACAACGATTAACCAGAAAAGTCCTTAAGTCCTTTTTCTCTGTGTGCAAACGATGATCAGCGCGGTTCTCTTCTTTTATTATTATTTTTTCCTTTCCTTCACCCACTGTGCGGTGACATGCTACCATCATATTCCTTCCTACGTTTATATTATGAAAACCCTGAGGACTTGACCCTGATTGCTTTTAACATTATTTTATATATGTATTTTATTTTCCTTTTAAATCATCCATGTGGGCCCACTTTTCTATTATCATAATTTAACCTTCAATTTTTTGTACGTGAGTTGCCAGCCCCCTCCCTCGAATTGGCATTCAATTTTACTTTTTTTTTTAAAAATCAATTTCTTATGCTAACAAATTCACTACACTAAATCTCTTAATTATATTTTATTTGCACTATACTTTTTAATGATTTAATCTTTTTTTAATCAAATTAATTATATTAAAATTTTAGGATGTTACATTTTCTCTCCTCCTTAAATAATTTCGTCCTCGAAGTTCATCTCATACTCACGCATCTATTTTAATATATGTCATATTCAAGACATAAAGGTTATCGTACCTTGGATAATAAGATCTGGGTATTGTCGTACGATGTCCTCCGCCATCTCCCAAGTGACCTCATCAGGAATCAATCCTTCCGATAACAATTTCACAAATGGAATTGTCTTGTTCCTTAGAGTCCTAGTGCTCTTGTCCATAATTTGACTAGGACTGGGCTTATAGATCAAATTATCTTTCAATTGTACAGACTCAGGAGCTATCACATGAGACTTGACAGGCACATATTTTGAGTTGCGACAAATGGAAAACATCATGAAGGTTTGCCAACTGTGGCGGAAGAGCCAATTGGTAAGCAACATGCCAGACTCTTTTAAGAATTTGAAAAGGTCCCATGAAATGAGGATTTAACTTGCCGACATTTATTGACCTCCCAACCCCAATCTTAGGAGCGACTCTCAAGAATACATGTTCCTCTTCCTAAAATTCTAAGGCTTTCTTTTTCATGTCGGCATAACACTTTTTACCTATTATATGCAGTACCCATCTTTCCCTCAGCTACTCATCCTAACTATGGTCTCTTGGATTAAATCTGGTCCTAACAAGATCTTCTCACCTCCTTCTCACTAACATAAAGGGGACTTACATTTCCTAATCACATCATCAAAATACTTATATATAGTCTTCAACTATTTCACCAGATAATAAGTATATAATTCATGGCATCTTAACCATAAAACTATATTTTATTTTATTATATTAAAAAAAATTAAAAATTTGACATGCTAAAGTTAGTTGGGGCAATCCCAAATAGGTTGGCATCACAATCCCTACCAATCACTTGCAGCACACCAAAAATTTATTAAAAAGAATCAAAAGAAACAAAAACATGGTGGGCAAAACCAAACCCATGCAACAAGAAATTCATCTGAATTTATAATTAGAAAGGCCCAACATATTCCGTTTAAAGTCTGCCGAAATGAAACTGGATGGTAAATCCCACAAAAATAACTTCTATTAAAAAGAAATTCTTTTTTTTTATTTAAAAAATGAAATGATATCATTTATATAATAAAATCATGCACTTAAGAATTTGTTTCTATCCATCCGCCTAATTAGAATACCTTCCCTTGCATTTCATCATTATAAGTATTTTCACAAATTAAATATATAACAAACAATCCACAAAAGAAATTGAAGTAAGGTTTGATACCATCCATACATAGATATAATAGTCTCTTCCAGATTCTACACCAAATTTCTTATATTATTTACAGAACGGATGATTTTTTAAATAAGAAAAGTAAACAAAGGAGAAGCAGTAGTTGTAACACCCCCCCCCCCCCCTGGGCATTACTATACTATCACATGCGGAAATAAATTAAAAGAATTTTGCTGGTTGCTTTCGAAAAAATTTGATTTATTTGGATTCAAAAAAAAAAATCTTGGTGTAAAACAATTTTCTTTGAATAGTATAGTACGTAACGTACTCATCACAATAGTAAAAAAAAATAAAACATATTATTCACAACAAAATTTAAACCATGTAAAGGTTTTCAAAATACCTACACAAACTTTCTCAAAACATACCACCCAAAAGAAATCCTAAGTTGGTCGCTCTAAAAGACACTCACTGATAAGACCTCGTGACCATCCCTATGATTACACATCTTTTCCCGCAATCCGGACTTAAGCCTCCAAGTGACTTAAGGAACTCTTCTGTAACTTCTGCATTCGTGTACCAAGGTACAATAGCAAAGACAGAAGAACATGTATATGCAAGGGTAAGTTCCAATATATGGATTTTAAAACGATAACCATATGCACGACTCTCAAATACCAATTAACATGAATATTCATAGATAAACAATATATATTTATCAAAGGGTTTCATACCCGACGGTCGTAACCGTTTTAAAGAAACAAAAACCATGAAACTTCAATATTCAACAACTAACTTTGAGACCTAATCTCCGAAGCTCCAACCAACAAGTGAATGAGCTGATCAGACTCTAGTTGCCAATAAAGGCAGAATCAATGCCCGATATGGCAAAGTTCTATTGACCATTCCACAGTCCAACTCAAGGCAAAGTGGTGACTACATATAGCACATGGTCTACTTGGTCGTATATCCATCAAGGCACGATGACGCAAACTGCATGAATACTTGCCATCAAGCATTCAAGTCCTATGCAAAGGCACGTCTGCCCTGTAATGCATGTAAAACGTTTTGTTCTCGCTGTTTTCTTTGTGATCAATCTTTAGGTGTCGGAGCTAAAAGTCTCACGACTAAATTACCAATTTAAACTTTCAAGTTTAATACCTCTTTCCAAAATAACTGACTCCAAGTCAAAAGGTGTGCAAATCACGAAATCCAGACCGATGCACCAGTCTTGGACGCGTAGATTTTAGTGTACAAAACCAAATATACGGTTTATATGACATTGTAGTCCATAATTTCCTCTTCGGACCCCAGGCCCATATCTTAGAACTCTAGACCCGACGTCTCGGTTGCTAGGTTCGTTTAAACCATTTTTGTTCTGTGAAAAACAAAACAAAATCAAAGTTTCCTCAACCTATCCAAGTTGATGGAAATAACTCTAGGTTTACCGAAAATCCTTTTTCGTTTGAAATTCGTTTTGTAAACTTAACAAAATTCCTTAAAAATTATTTTTGTTCAAAAATCAATAATTTGAACTGTAAAACATTATTTGAGACAAATTCTCATTAATACCCTCTTTAAAAACACTTTGATAAATATTGAAGGAATTGTCCATCGTTTGCTGTTTTAAGACGCATTTAGGTAAAAATATGACTCTTTGTCGTAAATTAATTTTTCCAACACTGTAATAAAATTATTTTCAAAACTTTTTCGCTTAAAATATTATTTTCTAATATTTATAAATTACTCAGGTGAAAATTAGCATTGCTAAAATATTTTCACGGTTACGTCCTCACTATGGCTCATAAAACGCTCTTTCGCTGTTAAATGATTAAAATAATGTTATTTTTCACTTTTCCCATTTTTCATTAAATAAATAACTAGGTAATATTATATTACTATTTCCATTGAATTAAACTCATTAATTCATAAAAAAGCTTTTAACTGCTTTTAACTCTTATTTAATTGAGCTCTGACCACTGTCAGGCTTTCAAATTCACAATCCACATCAAATAATACTATCATGCTAAGATTACATCAATTAGAAAATAAAACACATAGTCAAATAAAATAAATAATTAAATGCAAACAGCACAAATAATTAACAACAAATGATAACTTAAGCAAGTAATGCTAACTAATTGAAATTTTACATAGACTCAATAACTCACACAATCAATAACAATTACACATGGCTATCAGACAAAATCCCTCAGGTACTCCCCTTACCTCAAAAACACAGTATCTCTGAGAAACAGTTCGTCGGAAATCTAAGTAACGTCGATAACGCGCGTATCCGATAACTTAGCTTATCCTTCATTAAACATAACACTCAATCAACAAACAAAAAACAAAATGAAGCCTAAAATCCTACATGTTGGTTTCGGTCAAGGGCTGACTTTGGGGTTCAAAATCCTTAAAATTTCTAAACTCTTGAATTAGTGATTTATAATCACTTAAAACCCTACATCAATGATCATGGCATAAAGATTGAAATTAAATCTTCCAATCCTTCAACAAATGATTTTCGACCATGACCATTAAAATGGTGTAGAGACTCTAATTTAACTCAAACAACATAGATCTAATACCTATATAGCTTATAAGATTGAATCATGTAAAGAAAATGAACAAAATCCTCCCCCCACAAAACCCTAGGTTCTGCCTTCTTAGGTTAAATAGGTTCGAATTTTTTTTTTGATACAAGCTTCTAGATATAGAATATAGAGGTAATAATAGGATTATAGAAATTGGTTTCATATTTTTAGGATTTTTCTATGATTTATGGTGTTTTTTCAAAGTTCTAGATCTAGAAACTTAAAGTGATGAACATAGATGAAATAGACTTTGAATCATGAAACTTATTGAAGAACATAGACATGATTAGGGAAGGAGAACCGGATTAACCTCTTGAAGATCAAAAACTAGTGAAGATCCAAGGACTTGCTTCACAAAATCAAGCTATGTAACTTAGGAGTTTTAATGGAAAATGGCAAAGTTGATGAAGAAGATGAAGATGGTATTTTATAGAAGTGAAATGGTCTCACTTGGGAGGGTTTGGTCGTGGCTTTCAAGGGCATAAGGGTCCAAACATAAATTTTTAGGGACAAAGGAGTAATCTTACAAAATGGCACTTTTGTGATAAAATCCAACATTAAGGACAAAATGGTAATTTCCAAAAAAACCATCATGACAAACATGTGGTGAGGAGTGGTTGGTGATGTGGCTGATTTGTGTCCACAATTTGTGGGAACAAACTTGGCATTTCAATGAAAGTTCATGGGTAAAACCGTCCAAGGGTAAAATAGTCTTTATACTATTTTAAAGAAATATCTAGATTTTTATTTAAAAGCAATCATGACATGAGTGAATCATCCATATGACTCACCACCCTAGGTGGCAAGAGGTCTCAGCATCCGACGTTGGGTTTTGTCTCTACACGTCCGTTCTCGACTCCGTCGATTACGTGATTTAGGGTTTTACGCCCAAATCGAGTATAATAACTTATTTATTTTGAAAATTTTCAAAATAACCTTTATTGTAGGAAATGAGATATAAAATCTATTCATTTTGTTCTCGGGTCAAAATTAGGTTTTTTGATCAGTAAAATCTTACTGTCAGCGAAAACAAAGACCAGGTTCTGTCTGAATTTTCAACCAAAAATTTCACCGTATGCTTATAAAAATAAGTATGATATGAATATGACTTTGATTTTCCCAAAATCATTTTCTAAGTTTCAGATAAAAATATAAACGTTTATTTATATTTATACCGATCTTAGAAAGCGGAAAAATTGGGGTGTTACAGTAGTGGCATCCACATACTAATTCTTATCTAGCCCAAGATTATAATTTTACAAGAAAGAAATAGTTCCACTTTCTGTTAATAAGAAGGCCTTGCTTAAAAGAAATGTGATAACAAAAATAGATGATAAGATTTAATAAACTTGCAATTAAATTGTGTAGGCATTATGCAGGAACAATTGTAAAAATAAACACCACAATAGTCCTAAGAAATCAGTTCCATCTTAATCTCTAAGTAGGCACATACAAATAAGAAATGACATTTTTCACTTTTTTATAAGAAATATAAGTTTGTTATGATTAGACATGCTATTAATTTATATGAAAAACAATTCCTAGGGGTATATTAATGACGATTAATATTTGGTCACTTAAGAAGCAATCTGAAATTTCAAGGAAGATGATTCTCTAAAAATAATTACATAACAAAACATAATAATAAAATTTGAGAAAATATATACAACTTTAAAACAACATCCTTTTTATTCCCGTTCACCAATGTATCTCCTTTAAATCTTAATACATCTTGGTTATTCCTAAATGTATGGTTTCTTTTATGTGTCTCTCCTAACATTTTTTCTTCTTCTTCTAAGGCTCCCCTCCTTAAAGAACAATGATCCTATTCTTAAACAACACTAGACGATTATCAGATAACACATAATTCTCTTGATCCAAAAGAGATTGCAATTCCTGGTCTTAAAACTACACTCGTTTAATCTATTTTCTAAAGTCACTACAAATTTTTAACCTATAATTCACTTTTTTTGCCTTATATTTAACCCTCCCTCTCTCTCTATCAACAATCATTTAAGGCTTTTATGATCATTAAAAACTTCAAATTTTATCTCATACGAGAGATTTACCTTTCCTAGTCAGCTTGGTGAGAGGTAAGGCTAGTCTAGCTAACCCATTTATATCTTCCTATAACACTCTTCCAATTCTAGGAAACTTATCACATATGACACTGTCTTAGGCTTCTCTCGTCCTATCTCTGCATCTACTTTACTAGAATCAACCGTCACTCTACACCACTTATCTAAGATCATTAGTCCTGGGCAAAAGATACTTATCCCCAATGGTTACTTTGTTCAATTGCATATTGTCGACACATAACCTTATATCCTCATCATTTTCCCCCACTAAAAGCACTCAAAACTTAATACAAAAGAAACATATTTTTAAAATTTATAAAGTGAACCATAATATAAATTAAATATTAAATGTATATTAATTAGATTCAAACAAAAAAATAGAATCCATGCCACAATTAAATCCATGCGTCAAATGAAGTTGGAAATATAATTACAATTCTATAAATTGGCCTCGACACGATGGTGGTGAACTTCATGCACATGAGGAATTAAAAAAAATAAGACATTTCAATTAGATATGGAAATGGGTTTTGACACTGTTGGCAAAAGTATAGATGATGAGAATAGCGTAAATGAGAAAAGACCAGCATGAACGTACATACAAAACTGCCATTAGTAGTAATTCTTTATAAATTCAAGGAAAACACATTTATTAAAATCAATTCATCATCAGCATTAAAAAATCTCATATAAAGAATCAAGTACCCTAAATTCAATTTTTTTTATAGACTAATCTACATATAAAAATCCAAAATTAGACGTACCATGGAAGGGTAAGCAAATTTTACTTTTACTCACACGCTGCAGGTATTACTGCCACATCACTATAAATCTCTATCTTACCAGAAAAAAAACAAGTTTATGTATCGATCCTTGAGATCTCTAAACTAAGCACTTATTACAAGAAACAACAAATATAATATGGGTCGACATCGAAGGATTAATCGACATTGGTTGTGAAGAAGTAAAAAAAAATGCTTTATCAGAGTACTGCTTTATGACAACAAGTCTAGATGACAATCAGTCCTTACCAAGAATAGCATCCAACCCAGACATAGATAACAAATAAGATCGATTGCATAAGGCACATCCCGATGCACAAGAAGACGATTTAAACAAGCACTTGAATTAATAAGATTATCTCCTATAGAAGCAGAAACACATGAATCAAAGGACAAACGAAAGATAGGCAACTCAAATTTCACACATGAATGATATACCAATGAACGTGCTGCTCCTGAATCAAACAATATAGTAACTTTTTCTCCTATACAAGTTAAAGAAATCCAATCTCCTTTGGATTCTAAGTTGCCTCGGAATGATGGCGGATCATTCTTCTTGAATTTGAAAAGCCCCACGTGCTAAGGGTCCTAGGTTGCCACCTTACCGTCAGTGATTGGCCTCCATTCCCCTACAGTTGACGATGAGTCTCCGTCTGTCCTTGCATAGCTCTGATCATACAATCCAAAGCTGCTGCAAGTGCAATGTTCGTCCCTCGCCTATTAGTCATATAAATCTGCACACTACTAATGAAATATTGGGCTGATCAGGTCCAATATCCCAAAGAATAACATGCAGTATTTATAACTCTAACAAGCATCCAATGCGCCCAAGTTTGGAATTAGAAAAAGTCCTGCTACCACAGTCCGATTTAGAATCGAACTGCTCTAATACCATAAATGTAACGCCCTTCGTTATATTAGTAACCCAAATTAATTTCAATAAAAATCATTCACAACATTTAATTAAAATACACAAGTCATAAAATTTTTCTCAAATAACTATGTATGAAAAAACCTCGTATTAAATAAAATAATAGTATTTACAAAGTATTGAAAAATATTATTAAATCCAATCATTTGAATAAAAACTAAAAGCCTCAAAACCGAGCGTCTAATTACAATATGAGAAAAATAGTACGTAAACCAAAGAACGTCGTCCGCATAATACTCTAAACCATACTACATTACTAACCAACTAGCTAATCAAAGATAACTCTTCAGATCTCTGGATCCTCAACAGCGATGTCCTCAGGCTCTGAAAACAACACTTATGATGAGATATAAAATCCCAGTGCACAACAATACAATTATAAAACGTTTCGAAATTAGTGTTGTTCTCAGCCGGCGCGATAACCGGAAAAACTGTCCGTGGTATCCGCTAATTTTCCAAAATAATATATAAATAGAATACTTTTAATAACAACAAAAATTTCATCAAGTCAAATGCATATAGCATAGGATCAACTCGTCTCAATGTATCCCATTCCATATTCTAAATTAACCCAAGTGACTTGAAGGCCTCATAACTAAATTGGTCTCTTTCGATGTCACCCTCCTGTCGGGGACATTTCTATTTCGATACCTCCTATATGCACATGGCGGTATTTCTCCCTTTTCGACACCCCAACATGTGGCGGTGTTACTTTCGATACCCCTTTTTAGGCGGTATTGCTCTTTTTCGACATCCCAATTATATGGCGATGTTACTTTCGATACCCCATTACGGTGGTATTACTTTCCGATACCCCTATCATCGGAGGTATTGCGGCAAACATCATACAAAATATTATAACTCAAATATGTCATGTCTCATGCATGTAACAAATTATTTCCCTTAATTTTAAACATATAAACTTCCACCAATAACAAACAATCATGAATATCACAACATATCATACATGAATAAGCACGTTACAACATCAATTAATCAATTAATTCCCCTTTTAAACAAAACCCCAATTTTAGAATTTAGGTTACTAACAAACAATATGCATCAAGTCAATTAAAGACTCTCAAAACCACATGGTAATCCCTTATCAACAAAACAATCATATATACCATGAAAAGGGTTCATAAAAAGTATTGTCACTCACCTCTCGAAAACCTCCAAAGCTCTTAAAATTATCTAAGACAAAAACATCGATTAACCAGAAAAGTCCTTAAGTCCTTTTTCTCTGTGTGCAAACGATGATCAGCGCAGTTCTCTTCTTTTATTATTATTTTTTCCTTTCCTTCAGCCACTGTGCGGCGACATGCTACCATCATATTCCTTCCTACGTTTATACTGTGAAAACCCCGAGGACTTGACCCTGATTGCTTTTAACAATATTTTATATATGTATTTTATTTTCCTTTTAAATCATCCATGTGGGCCCACTTTTCTATTATCATAATTCAACCTTCAATTTTTTGTACGTGAGTTGCCAGCCCCCTCCCTCGAATTGGCATTCAATTTTACTTTTTTTTTAACAATTTCTTATGCTAACAAATTCTCTACACTAAATCTCTTAATTATATTTTATTTGCACTATACTTTTTAATGACTTAATCTTTTTTTTTAATCAAATTAATTATATTAAAATTTTAGGATGTTGCAGATCTAACCTACCACCCAGGAAAGGTCAATGTAGTGGTCGATGCCTTAAGTAGAAAAATCTTGCACACCTCTGTTTTGATGGATAGGGAAATGGATCTAATTGAGGAGTTTAGATACATGAGTTTAGCTTGGGAAGTTACCTCTAAAAGCATTAGGCTTGGAACCTTGAAGGTTACCAACAATTTGATGGATCATATTAGAAAGGGTCAGAAGTTAGACAAGTTTCTCTTAGATCAGTGAGAGTTGCTTACGCAGGGTAGAGACCTTAGTTTTAAGGAAGGAAGCGATGGAGTCTTGAGGTTCAAAGATAGAGTCTGTATACCAGACGTCCCAGAGCTTAAAAAGTTGATCCTTGAAGAAGGACATAGGAGTGGACTGAGTGTGTACCCAAGTGCCACTAAGATGTATCAGAACTTAAAGGCATGTTTTGGTGGCCTAGGATGAAGAAAGACGTGGCTGAGTTTGTGTATGCTTGTATAGTGTGTCAAAAGGCTAAGATAGAACACCAGAAGCCATCAGGAAAGTTACAACCGTTAAGTGTCCCAGAATTGAAGTGGGACAATATTTCCATGGATTTTGTGTCTGGACTCCCTTGGACTCCAGCTGGTTTTGAGGCTATATGGGTTGTCGTGGATAGACTGACTAAGTCCACCAATTTCATCCCGATGTATCAGATAGAGACCTGAGGTTTACCTCTAGGTTTTGGAACAGTTTGCAAGAGGCTTTAGGAACCAAGCTTAGGCTAAGTTCAACTTATCACCCTCAGACTGATGGTTAGTCTGAGAGAACCATCCAGTCCTTAGAGGACTTGTTGAGAGCTTGTGTGTTAAAACAGTCTGGTAGTTGAGAGGAGATGTATGACACCCTTGTGTTGGAGTGAACCTAGTGATAGTGTGGTGCTAGGGCCGGAGATAGTCCAGGAAACAACAGAAAGGATCGAGATGGTTCAAGAAAAGATGAGAGTGGCATAGAGTAGGCAAAAGAGCTACCATGGCAAAAGGAGGAAGGCGCTCGAATTACAGGAAGGTGATCATATGTCCTTGAGAGTTACTCCAACGACTGCGATTGGAAGAGGGATGAAAGCAAGCAAGCTACCTGTTATAAGGAGATCCGAGTCTTTCCTACCTTGGTGGACAAGTGCAAAATCTTCGAGGATGCTTACGAGGCCAGGATATCAAGCCGCAAAAGATCAGAGATCCAGAGCAGTAAGGATGAAGATCAGAAGAACGAGGTGAGACAATGTCATTGATGGTCTCCGGCAAGCGTACCAGATCGAAGCAAGTAATAATTAAACGGTGAGAAACTGAGTATTGAACTCCGGTATTGGGAAACCAAGTGTCACTTCACAAATTAAACAACTATTTAGACTGAGAAAAAGGTGTGAAAAGATTTTATGAAAATAAAAGAAACAATAAAATAAAATCAAATATTTTTGGGATTTTAAATATGAAAAAGAGATTTCCAGGAATTGGGTTACCAACAAGGCTGCTCATGCTACTAAATTGACTACTCCTCTTGTTAATTATCAAAATTGCTTTGAAGGTGAATTTATCCTAAATAAGTTAATGTTTCCTCTCGAGATACAAGAACCGTTCCCAATTAAACCAACCCCTACTCTCGTGGTAATTGTATTTAAATTGAACCCATTAAGATTCGTGACAATTCAATGGTACCCTCGAAGGACCGCTTCTAACTCTCGTGATTTAAGTCCTAAGTTCAATCCCTATAGATCCAATACCTAAGTTCACCGCTAGGTTCGTCCTTAGAGTATCTATGACATGCAAATAAGTGCGCACCAGATTCACAAGTAATTCATGCAATAAGAATTAAATCGAAAGCAAATTGAAATTGACAAAAAGTAAAACGTCAATTCATAACATAAAACAAATCTTGGGCATAGCCCCAATCTCTAGAAACAAAAAGACTACTCAAGCATTGCCATGGTCATGGCAAGCTTGATTAACAAAAGCATAAAAGAAAACCTAAGAGAGAAGAAGAAAATGGAGAAGAAGAGAAATCCTAGTTTTTGCCTAAGGTATCAGCCCAAGTCCTCCTATTTTCGAGCCTAATTGCCCTATTTATAGAGTAGGTTAACTTGAATCCCAAGCAATTACAAAATCAGATCAAATCATGTTTTAAAATTCCAGATATTACGTGTCACGACCGTGATGGCTGTCACGGCCAGGCCGTGACAGATTCTGTCTTGGAAAACTTGGCACTGACGGCCTGTCACGGCCGTGATGGCCATCACGGCCTGGCCCTGATGGCCATCACGGCCTGGCCCTGACAGGTTCTGACTTTTTCGTTCTCTTCATTTCAGCCTTGCTCGATCATGGCCATGATGGGTGTCACGACTAGGTCGTGATGGGCTCTGTTTGGCTCTGTTTTCTTTAATTTTCAAGCTCCATCTTCATGCTAGCTCCATCATGGTTGATCTTGAACATTTTAATCTTCATATCCAAATCAATATCTCCAAATTAATTGCCAAATCTTATCATATCCTTTATTGTTGTGATAGGCAATTATTATCCAAATCCAAATTGATTAATTTGGATCCAATCTTTTATCTCAATGCCAATTGAATTATCTTTTAATCATAATAATCCAAATCCAAATTGATTTGGATTCAAATCCATCATGTGGGCCCTTGCAATTTACTTGGCAATCTTCAATCTAATTGATATCCTTCAATCTAATTGATATCCTTCAATCTAATTGATATCCTTCTTCTTTGTCTTTTCCTAAATATAAAAATAAGAAAAATCTCGAGAAAATCATATAAGATCTAATTAAATCAATTAAATGCACACATTGACTCTAAAATAACAAAAATAGGAAAACAAAGTCTAATTTGGGCTAAATCAAGTATTCAACTCAACTTAATTGATTAAATCCACTCTAAAATAATAGATAAAACATGATAAGACAATGGATTATCAGTCATCGGCATAGACTTCAAGTAGAATGGCAAGGAATCACAGTTCTCGGCAGGTAAGCCCAAGGATTGGGATTCTCCTAAACATGTCAGATTTGGAAAACGTGGAGAAGGTCACTATACCCATCAATGCAAGGAGCCGAACATCATCTGTTTCAAGTGTGGCAAATACGGTCACCTCAACAAGAACTGTAAAGGAGAAAAGTCAGAACCACAGAGTGCGCAGCTCCAAGTCCGTGGACTTAACCCAACGTATGCGCCTAATTGATGAAAGTTTAACCAGTTAAGGTGATAGAAATTTCGAGGACAAAATTTTTATAAGGGGGGTGGAATTGTAACACCTCAAGATTCACCCTTATGTTTATATGTGTTAGTTATGGTATATATATGTTTGATATTTATATATATGTGTATATATTATTGCATATGATAATATGTATATTAATATATGATTATTTTCATTAATATGAGATTGTGTCTCTTAATGTTTGATTTTATATGTTAATATATGATATGCGATTTTATTAATAATAAGCGATTAAGAATGTTATGATAAGATATCGTGTGATTTAGTATTTAAATAGAGATAGTGTTATTCTTATATTTTAGTCCCTCAACCAATCGGATTTGAGTCCTTATCAATATAGGATCATCCTCTTTTTGTTTATATCTTAAGACCTTATCATAATCTCCTAAGGATCCTATCTAGGAATACCTACCAAATCTGTCGCTAAACTTCCATTGAACTTTTGACCATCTTAGAGTCCGATTTAGGATTCGATCATTAGACAATAATTTGTAGATAGTTCTCTGATCTTTCTAACGACACAAATAACGCCTCAATCGAAAACTTTTAGCTCAAGTTATGGTCAAAATATCAAACTGTATACAGTTTGGGCTGAATAGGAATCCGTTATGACCCAAACGCATATATATACCATTAGACTTGACCTAAACCTACTTTACACGACCCCAACACTCAGAAGACTGCCTCCCTCCTTCCTCTTTGAATCCTTATAGGTTTTCTCCCTAAAACTCTCTCCAAGGAACCCGTTCTTGCACCGTTCTTCACTGCTTCTTGATAGGAGAACATCGCTATGAATAGGGGTTCGTTGTGCTTGTTGTTTAGGACTTTAGAAAAAGTAAAATCCGTGCACCTTGTCCCTTGTGTTCTTTTTTTCAAGTTCTTGATCTCTTCCTTTTGATTTCTTGATCTTAGAGTTGAACCAAAGTGTCTCTTTGGCGTACTTAAGGTCGTAGACACGCGCTAGTGAGACGGGACCCTAGTGGATCTTCTTTCTTCTTTTGAAACGCGAACCTCATACCAGGTATGGGATAAGAATTGTGTATACACTAGGCTAGGGAGTAGCGTAAGTTGAGGGGTTCCCATATCCCCGTTTATTGTCGTTATAATGTATTGATGCCATGATCTGCCTTGTATGACTGAATTGTTTATATGTTTAATTGGATTAATTGGTATGCCTATTTGTTATAATTGTTGAGTTGTTCATGATGTGGTATGCCTATTGAATTGTCTTATACCATGAGTTTTGGTTGAATTGGTATGAATACCCATGATTATGAATGTTGTTGTTATGACTTAGATTATGTTGATCACATTGACTGGATATGTTGTTGACGATGATGTTACCGTTATGTTGAATATGTTAATAAAACTCTAATTAACTTAATTAGGACTCTTAGTTAACATTGGAATCAAGGGATTAATTCCCCAAGCTTCATAAGACATGAATTGTGTTAGTGAGGGGTGAAGTTTCATGTCGAATATTTTAGTTAAGACCCTAGGATCTGATTTGAGAGAATTAGGGAGACTAAACTCCAAGAACACGTTACATTCTGCCCAGAATAGTATGGCCCTGCCCAGGAGCACAGCCGTGCTGAACAGGGAGCACGACCGAGCTCCCAATTAAATTCTGGAAAACAGGTCGCGCATTGAGCACGGCTATGCAGGACAGTGAGCACGATCGTGCTCCACTTGAGTGGCAGCACGACCGTGTAGGGGGTTTAGTATGCCCGTGCTTCCCCCTACCGGTCAGAACTTAAGATTAATGAATTAAAGGGGTGTTTACCCCAATTATCCCCAAATGATGTGATAATACACTAATGAAATGATAACAAGTTAGATAACTTAATTAAAGATTAATTAAGATAACAAAGACTGATAAGCTGGTTAAGCCGGTACCCAATGGGTTACCTCACGTTGTCACACTTTGGTGCTTTTTGGCCAAAGTGCTCTCGATGCTTTTTGGTCGAGAAGTTGTTATGTTGGACCTTGGTGCTTTTTGGCCAAGGGGGCCTTGACCTCACAGTGTGGGTCTAAGGCGTTAATGTTGATATTAGTGATAAGTCTTGGGTGCTTTTAGGCCCAAGCAAAGGAGGTGGTTGCCTTATGTGTTGTTGTGCCATTTGCATAGAGCATTGGAGTTGATGTTGAGGGGGATGTTCAACATAGGGGAGGTCATCCTAGTTATGATGATCTGGCCCAAGTCTCGGGTGGTTCACCCATGATTTGGTGAACCGTGTGCCCCCGAGGTGGCGTATCCAGTTATGATACGTCGGCTCTCCAAGGGGTTCCTCCATGGTCTGAGGAACTATCGGTGTTGGTGCTTTTTGGCCAGTACGGATATGTAACTCCGAAGTTGACTTCCTGAGTTAGTTGGATCCACATGCATTGATGGAGTAGTGGAGTAGGGTTGCATTGCACTGCATATCATATGTTGGATGATTAACATGTTGTTATGGTATTATATGATGATGTATAAACATTGTATGTTGTTATATTGCTATACCATGCTATGATGTATGTGTTGGGAATTTGCGTATATAAAAAAAAAATAACGCAGCGGAAAAAAAATTCCCATCGAAGGATCCTTGCGAATGGTCATGATTTATGGTTAGAAGATTTACCTCTTGAAGCGATGACAGTTGATTACAATTGTCTATCACGAACACCGCACGAACGATGTCTCTAAGGTATCCACACGAGCAGATTCCGTGAACGTCCAACGTCACGAACCCGAAGCGTCTCTGTCTCACAGTGCTAGCTTCGAAAATCGAGACCTGCTGTTCACTATCACTCTCTATGTGCGGCTAGGGTAAAACAAAATCGTGTAGGCACAATAGCTTAAGTGGTCTACTTATAGCAGCACCTCCTTAAGTGAGTTAGTGAGCAGCGTTTGACCTAAGCCCCATGTACTATGTGCTAGGCCCAATAGAAAAGTCTAACTCTCCTTTTAATGCTTCTTTTAATCCGCTCTTATGTATGTGACCCTATAGGTTCCCAAAACGTTAGTAGTAATATTAAATCCCATTTAATATTACAAACAGTGAACGGTATCTAGCAATACATCACTGCTACCTAAGTAGTGAGAAAGTCAGTGATTTGACGAAACCTTTCTGTGACAAATATTCATGTGCATTATTATCCCTTTGTCCATATATCTATATTGAACACAAGACATGGAATGTGTCACCCTTGTATGGTTCAATATCATGTTCCCTGATACCCGAGTAGACTTAACAACAAATGAGGTCAATATCTCATATTGACTCATTTCAGTACGGCCATGCATTTTACAGTCTCACTCTATCAGGGGCCCCACAGATATTACTCCTGTTATGTAGGAGGGACAAATTCCATCTAGGCCACTCACATCCCTCTACATGGCTCGTGGTATGCCCAATTTCCGTCTTTATAATCATCATATTACAGATGACGTTTGACGATATTAAAGCACACGACTCCTCATGTAGGGATCGTAGCGATTTCAAGTCGAAGGATTGCATACACCATTGTCACTATGAGAACTACTTATGACACTCACACAACGCTCCATGTAGTGTTCTCATGGTGGGTCAATCCAGTACATCATTACTCTAATGTGTACCTATGTGGCAACTCGATATCTCATATCCATGACCCGTGAGATATGGTCATCAGTCTGCACACATAATAGTCTCAATGTATTATTATTGTCCTTATTAATAAAATACTTGACTACGGATATTTAAGAATAGGATTTCATTGTTCAATAGTGTCTCACGATCAAGTCATATACTTGATATTCTATTAAACTGAAATTTCTATTCTAAGGACTTTATTATGTTTAAACAAGTAACACAATAAACTGGAATGCCTCATATCATATATATATAATAGCAAGATACAAATGTAAGTCTAAGAAATACACTGGCATCTAGGGCTTACACCAACAATCTCCCACTAGCACTAGATCCAATCAGGCATAAATCTAATGCCCATCGATCTAGTGTGACCTTCGTGCTTCTGTTGAGCAAGAGGTTTCGTAAGTGGGTCAGCAACGTTATCAAGTGTTGGTACTCTGCATATTTTCACATCTCCTCTATCGATCATCTCTCGAATGAGATGGAAGCGCCTAAGTATATGTTTGGATCGCTGATGAGATCTAGGTTCCTTAGCTTGTGCAATGGCCCCATTGTTATCACAATAGAGATCAATGGGGTCCACAATACTAGGAATTGTACCAAGCTCAGCAATGAACTTCCTGATCCAAACAGCCTCCTTTGCTGCATTGGAGGCGGCAATATACTCAGCCTCTGTAGTAGAATCGCGGCGTCGTCTCTTGCTTTGAACTCTTCCAGCTCACCGCCCCGCCATTCAGGCAGAACACATAACCAGATTGCGATCTGGAATCATCCTTATCGGTCTGGAAGCTAGCATCGGTGTAACCTATTACAGCAAGCTCTTCCTCGCCTCCATATACCAAGAACGAATCCTTAGTTCTTCTCAAGTACTTAAGGATGTTCTTGATAGCGGACACGATGACTTTCACGGGATCGATCGGTACTGCTCGTTATGCTTAAAGCATACGATACATCCGGTCGAGTACATAACATGGCATACATGATAGATCCAATTGCGGATGCATATGGAATCTTACTCATGCGATCCCTTTCTTCTTGAGTGGAAGGGGATTGTGCCTTTGATAGGCATATACCATGTGACATAGGCAAGAGTCCTTTCTTGGATTCATGCATGTTAAAGCGTCTCAACACTTTGTCTATGTATGTACTCTGACTTAGGCCAAGCAATTTCAGGGATCTATCCCTATAGATCCTGATTCCCAATACATAGGTAGCTTCACCCAAATCTTTCATAGAGAAGCAATTCCCTAACCATGTCTTTACATTTTGTAGTGTAGGGATGTCATTTCCAATGAGTAATATGTCATCTACATATAACACCAGAAAAACAACAATGCTCCCACTAACCTTCTTGTAGACACAAGGTTCATCTTCATTTTTGATGAATCCGTACTGTCTTACAGCATCATCAAAACGAAGGTTCCAACTTCTGGAAGCTTGCTTCAATCCATAGATTGATCGCTGCAATTTACATACCTTTCCAGCATCCTCTGAAATGTCAAAGCCTTCAGGTTGTGTCATGTACACATCCTCAAGAAGCTTTCCATTAAGGAAAGCAGTTTTGACATCCATCTGCCATATCTCATAATCATGGTATGCAGCGATAGCAAGTAAGATCCGGATGGATTTAAGCATCGCAACGGGTGAAAAGGTCTCATCATAGTCGACACCATGAATTTGCTTGAAACCCTTAGCCACCAATCGCGCCTTAAAGGTATGTACTTTACCATCCATGTCAGTTTTCTTTTTGAAAACCCACTTGCACCCTATGGGTTTTACCCCTTCAGGTGGCTCTACCAAGGTCCATACCTGGTTGGTGTACATGGAATCCATCTCAGATTTCATGGCCTCAAGCCACTTCTCAGATTCTGGGCCAGTGATGGCCTCCTGATAAGTCACAGGCTCATCTTGATCCATGAGCAATACATCACCTTATGGAGTCATGAGAAATCCATATCTCTCAGGCTGGTGACGTATCCTGTTAGACCTACGCTGGTCTTGTGCTCTTTGGAGCAGGTTGTTCCTCCATAGCATTTTGTGAAGGTCGCTCATGTTCTACCAATGGTAGGTCACTACTCTCTGATTCTTGAATTTCTTCAAGTACTATCTTCCTCCCACTGGTTCCTATGGAGATAAACTCCTTTTCTAGGAATACACCAGTCCGTGCGACAAACACTTTGCCTTCGGAAGGATTATATAAATAGTATCCCTTTGTTTCTTTGGGATACCCCACAAAGAAGCATTTATCATATTTGGGATCAAGCTTATTAGAAACTTGACGTTTTACATATGCTTCACAACCCCAAATCTTCATAAAAGACATGCTGGGTCGTCTACCAGTCCATATCTCATATGGTGTCTTTTCTACCGTTTTGGATGGAACACGGTTAAGTGTAAAAGCTGCTGTTAATAGAGCATGTCCCCAGAAAGAGTTTGGAAGGTTTGCATGACTCATCATAGACCGAACCATGTCCAACAAGGTTCGATTTCTCCTCTCAGAAACACCATTCCATTGTGGTGTTCCAGGTGGAGTGAGTTGAGATAAAATTCCACACTCTCTCAGATGATCATCAAACTCTAGGCTCAAATATTCACCACCTCGATCTGATCGAAGAGTTTTAATATTTTTACCAAGTTGGTTTTGTACCTCATTTTTGAATTCCTTGAACTTTTCAAAGGATTCCGATTTATGTTTCATAAGATACACAAATCCATACCTACCGAAATCATCAGTAAATGTGATGAAGTACTGAAAACCACCTCTAACTAATGTGTTTAGGGGTCCGCATACATCGCTATGTATAAGACCCAAAATATCATTAGCTCTTTCACCTTTTCCGGTGAATGGAGCTTTAGTCATCTTTCCCAATAAACAAGACTCACATATCTCAAATGATTCATAATCAAATGAGTCCAAGAGTCCATCTTTATGGAGCTTCGAAATGCGCTTCTCATTTATATGGCCTAAACGACAATGCCAAAGATAAGACGGGTTCAACTCATTTGGTTTGAACCTCTTAGTATTTATGTTATAGATGGGCATTTCAAGATCAAGGACATAAGCCCATTACTCATGTGTGCACTAGCATAAAAAATATCATCCAAATAAATAGAACAACTTTTGTTCTTTATTATAAAATAAAAACCAATCTTGTCCAAACAAGAAACGGAAATGATATTCCTGCTAATTGCAGGCACAAAATAACAGTTCTCTAACTGAATAGTAATCCCAGTGGGCAAAGTCAATACATAAGTCCCTATAGCTAAAGCAGCAACCTTTGCTCCATTTCCAACTCGTAGGTCGACTTCGCCCTTTGCCAATGGTCTACTCCTGTTTAGATCCTGCACATTTGTACAAATGTGAGAACCACATCCAGTATCTAATACCCATGATGCAGAAGTAGATAAGTTGACTTCTATAACAAACACACCTGAAGTGGAAGTCTCACTTCCCTTCTTCTTCTTGATTTCTTCCAGGTATTTTGGGAAGTTCCTCTTCCAATGTCCGGTCCGACCACAGTGGAAGCAATTGCCTTCCTTAGCCACACCACCCACAGGCTTCAAGCTAGAAGTACTGGGCTTGATCTTGTTGATGGCTTTGCCCATGCCCTTTTGTTTGTACTTGGGCTTCTTGGGCTGCTTCTTGCTATTTCCAGTCTGGACCATCAAAATGGCCTTCCCCTTTCCTTTGTTAATATTTTGTTCAGCAGTTCTTAACATGCTCAACAATTCTGGCAAAGGTTTGTCAAGATCATTCATATTATAGTTCATGACAAACTGACTATAGCTCTCAGGAAACGATTGCAGAACTAAGTCGGTGGCCAACTCTTGACCTAAAGGAAATCCCAGTCTCTCGAGATTCTCAATGTACCCGATCATCTAGAGTACATGAGGACTCACAGGGCTTCCTTCTGCCAATTTACACTGGAAAAGGGCTCTGGAAACTTCGAACTGCTCATTCCTTGCTTGTTCTTGGTAGAGTAGCTTAAGGTGCACGATCATATCGTACGCCTCCATGGTCTCATGTTGCTTTTGCAGCTCAGAGGTCATGGTAGCAAGCATAAGACAGCCGACGTCTAAGGCGTCATCTTGATGCTTCTTATAAGCATCCTTGTCGGCCCTAGGAGCATTTGAAGCCGGTGGCTCAGGAATAGGCTCCTCAAGAACATACAGCCTTTTCTCATGTTTGAGGACAATCCTCAAGTTTCTGTACCAGTCCAGAAAATTTGTTCCGGATAGTTTATCCTTCTCAAGGACGGATCGCAATGACAGGTTACTTGATGTGTTTGATGCCATGGTAATATACAGAAATAAATATGCAAAATATAAGTATCATACCATGAAGTTATTTAATAAGGTCTTTAATTAAATACGCCTCCCACTATTTTACTCAAAACAATGACCCTCATCATTGATTCGGAAAATCCCGTTGGAAGATTTTCTAGTGGGCCAAGATCCATATTTCACCTAGCTTTAAGTCAGCTTTGGCTGATCACTCAAAATTCGGTTATATAGGTAGGAAACACTTTCCGATTGTATCTCATGCAACTCTTGGACAGTTGGGTGAATAACTCTTATTCTAATCCATCACATGGACTATATCCCAACTTTTAAGCCTCTAAGCCTTTCAATCCTATTGAAGTTGGCTTAGTTAAGTCAGACCCAATGGATAGCAGTTGAACATTACATTTGTCCCATCGCGTCTTACTAGTATAGATAAAGGTACCCCGCTTTGGCGGACCCACACTTAATCGATCATAGTCTTGACGAATGCCATGCATTGGAAGGACTTTAAATGTGACTTAATATTTCCTTTTGAGGGATTTGATTAAAATTTGATCTCATCATTTGTTAAACTCTTTAACTTACTATTTACATACATGCATCTCATACATATATTAGTTAAACCCTTTTAACATACTATATACATACATGCATCTCATACATATATTAGGCAAATAAATGTGATATGGTTATGGCCCCTAACGCATTGATTCTCCCAAGCCAATGAGAGAATCTAAACTGAAACCTAGGAGCGTCCAAGCTTCTCCAAGCATGATCTCCCACTGGATAATGTCTTCTTGTCTGCATCATTACATTACATAAACAGAAACCTCATTTTACATATGAGAGGAGTGAGATGAGAAAAGAATATACATATGGAATATAAGAGAAAGGCACAGCACGCAGGCCGTATTTCAAAATAAACCAAAAGACTAAGGCCATAACCATCCACCATGCATCACAACGCAAATAATAACAAACAATAATAATACCTCTTTTATTATTATTAATATTGTTATTAAGTGATACAAAAGATTTCAAAAAATTGAATTTCGAAATAACACACTACGCAGAGGTAGCACGGGGCTTCAACCTCTCAACCCTAAAACCGCAAGGCCCGTGAACACTTCACGTTGCAAGGAACGGCGGCTAGGGTTTCAACCCTTGGAACCTCAGCTGCAAGAACATGAACTCTTCATGTCTGAAACCCCTTAACGCCGCCAACAGAGAACTGAAACCGATCATGTTTAACATCAACACTTGACACCATCGCAGAACATAATAAGGATTCCAGAACCAATGTACATATCGCATATATACATAAACATGCAATAGACGCATATATCATATACATACCAAAATTACAGAAACAAGGTTTCGCAAAACGGATGCAAATGATTTTCAGAAAACAATTTTCAGAAAAACGATTCACATTATAAACATGTTATCATACATAACAGGTAAACCACGTAACAGAATCATGGTTTCGCAAGCGGCTCTGATACCACTGTTGGGAATTTGCGTATATAAAAAAAAATAACGCAGCGGAAAAAAAATTCCCATAGAAGGATCCTTGCGAATGGTCATGATTCATGGTTAGAAGATTTACCTCTTGAAGCGATGACAGTTGATTAAAATTGTCTATCACGAACACCGCACGAACGATGTCTTTAAAGTATCCACACGAGCAGATTCTGTGAACGTCCAACGTCACGAACCCGAAGTGTCTCTGTCTCACAGTGCTAGCTTCGAAAACCGAGACCTGCTGTTCACTATCACTCTCTATATGAGGCTAGGGTAAGACAAAACCGAGTAGGCACAATAGCTTAAGAGGTCTACTTATAGCAGCACCTCCTTAAGTGAGTTAGTGAGCAGCATTTGACCTAAGCCCCATGTACTATGTGCTAGGCCCAATAGAAAAGTCCAACTCTCCTTTTAATGCTTCTTTTAATCCGCTCTTATGTGTGTGACCCTATAGGTTCCCAAAACGTTAGTAGTAATATTAAATCCCATTTAATATTACAAACAATGAGCGGTATCTAGCAATACATCACTGCTACCTAAGTAGTGAGAAAGTCAGTGATTTGACGAAACCTTTGTGACAAATATTCATGTGCATTATTATCCCTTTGTCCATATATCTATATTGAACACAAGACATGGAATGTGTCACCCTTGTATGGTTCAATATCATGTTCCCTGATACCCGAGTAGACTTAACAACAAATGAGGTCAATATCTCATATTGACTCATTCCATCTAGGTCACTCACATCCCTCTGCATGGCTCGTGGTATGCCTAATGTCCGTCTTTATAATCATCCTATTACAGATGACGTTTGACGATATTAAAGTACACGACTCCTCATGTAGGGATCGTAGTGATTTCAGGTCGAAGGATTGCATACACCATTGTCACTATGAGAACTACTTATGACACTCACACAACGCTCCATGTAGTGTTCTCATGGTGGGTCAATCCAGTACATCATTACTCTAATGTGTACCTATGTGGCAACTCGATATCTCATATCCATGACCCGTGAGATATGGTCATCAGTCTGCACACATAATAGTCTCAATGTATTATTATTGTCCTTATTAATAAAATACTTGACTACGGATATTTAAGAATAGGATTTCATTGTTCAATAGTGTCTCACGATCAAGTCATATACTTGATATTCTATTAAACTGAAATTTCTATTCTAAGGACTTTATTATGTTTAAACAAGTAACACAATAAACTGGAATGCCTCATATCATATATATATAATAGCAAGATACAAATGTAAGTCTAAGAAATACACTGGCCTCTAGGGCTTACACCAACATGTATGTTCAACTTATTCCCTATTCCCATGCCATTGTGTTTACATGATTTGTTACTCCCTGCTTTCCTGTTTCTGTTGTTGCATGTATTTCCTTATGCAGAAGACGGTGAGCAACCAGCGGAGGAGTGACTCTGAGGAGACGCGACTCTAGTTAGAATGCTGAGTTATAGTTGTTAGTTTTGTTAGTTGTTTAGCTTGTTTCCGTGATGTATCCGGATTTTGGTTATACCAGCTCTGTATGTGACATCGGGGTTGGGTTTTTCTTTATCTGTCTTGTTTATGTTTTACTGTTTTATAACTATGTTATTTCCGTGTTGTTTTTGTTGAGATATGAAACCTTTTTATCCAAGTTTTTATTTTTTTCAAATAAATGCATGTTTTATAATTACCTCTTTTAAGTAAATGTTTTATATTAACATGCGGGGTAGAAGGGTGTCACAGGCTGACGGTGCCAGAATGACTGAAAAAAGATGCTGGTATGACGTCACGGCAGCGAAAAAGGGGCAAACCGGAATAGGAACACAGTTTGCCAAGAAAATTTCTCACTGGAGAATAGTGGGTCCATCGGGTAAACACGGTTTTAGGGTTGCCTCTATCTGGCTCTAGATACCATGTTAAATAAGAGAAAACAGAGGCATAGAGATGGTGAAACCATGTGTCTCAACTACACAACGGAGTCCGATTTATATAGGTTTAATGAAATAAGTACACAATGAATATAGGATATGCTATTCCTATTTACAAGATATGATATGATATGCCTAAACCTGTACATTAATTACAAAGATTATAATCATGTTTTCAACATTTACATTTACACGTTTAGCAACCGATTGTTGAACAACTCGGTCGCAATAACAATAAGTTTGAAAGTCAAACTTTGTTAGTGACCGAATTTAGTGAACGTATTCATTAAAAATGAATTTTATTTGGAGCCATTCAGCGACCGATCGAGCGACCGATTTATCAGTTGAGTGAATGGTGACTCAGTTGGCAACCGAATTATTCGGTCACTAAAACTAAAAAACCCTAAATCACGAAATCTCACATTTCCTTCCTCATTTCTTCATTTTTCTTCTCTCAGCTCTACTCCCTGCCTCCACCACCGTGCCAGTTCGTTGTCTCCCTTGTCCGTCCCCACAACCGCGTCCCTCCAGCCACCACCGCACCACTCCGGCCACTACCGCATCACAGTAAGTCTTCTTCGCTCTCATCTCTTCCTTTTTTCTCTTCCTATTCTTCCCTCTCATCTCTGGTCTTTCCCGTAGAAACAGTGCCCACCACCTTAGAGCTCCGGCCTCCACAGGGACCACCGCAAGGACCACTGCAAAGGTATCCCCCTCCTTCCTTCTCTATATCCCCCTGCCCCCTTCCTCAATAGTTGCTCATATTATTTGTATGTTTAGGCTCCCTCCTAATTATCTCCCTCCTAAAGAAATGTCAAAGGCTAAAGAACATTAACAAAGAAACATTGCTAATTTAATGAAAGTCATATCATGAGTGATGAGATCTTTAGATATGTTTTTCGTACAAATCCATGAGTAAGTATGGGCAATTGTAATCTTAAAAACTCAGCTCTTTATTTGAGTAGAAAATGCAAATGAATGGTGGGATAATTATTCTTAGGTAAATCTTAGCTAGCTAGTAGCAAGGATGACTGAAATTTGATGTTAAAGAAATTGAAGGAAAACAATTTGACTACTTAAATTGCAGGGGTAAATTTTTGTTGTGCAAGTTGAATATGTTTATTATAAACTTGTGTTTGATTCAGCACATGCTTTGCTAGTTATAGATAGTTAATTAGTTGATTAATTTCTCTTAATGTTCATAATTAATTTGATGCCCACTCAGAATGTTCTCTCATACTTTAAGATGGTGTTTCCTTTGTTGTTTGATTTGCATGCATATGACTTGCATGGAATTGAGATAATCTGACAAATGAGGTTATTTTTTATTATCTGAATCTATGCTTGGATATTAATGCTTTCCCATGTTTGTTACCCAGATAATATACTACTGCTCCTCCTCTCTCCCTAGTGAAGGTCTCCTTTACTTTTCATTCTTTTCTTGGAGTTGAGGTAAGTCAATTACTTTCTCTTATTCGTTGGTTGTGTGGTATAAGTAATGTGTTGTTGTTTGTTAGTGGAGAGTTGAGCTCAATAGGATTTGATCCTGTCCGAAAGGCGGGATGCTGGTTGTGTGCTGATAATTTAGAAATGATGCATGTGTTTGCCAATTATGTATTGTTTGTTAATGGGGAGCGGAGCTCGTTAGGATGTGATCCTGTCCGAAAGGCGGGATGCTGGTTGTGTGCTGATAATTTAGAAGTTGTGCATGTGTTTGACAATTACATGTTACTTGTTAGTGGAGAGTGAAGCTCAATAGGATGTTTGCTACTATATTTTATCTAAGTTTGTATTGAATAACACTTCAATGTATATTTGCTGAAGTATGCTGCAATATTTATAGGTTAATGGTTTTATTTTCTGTTAGAGTTAATTATTAAGTTACGAAAGCCTTAGTTTCCTGTTTGAGATTCAATATTAATGAATCTTGAATTGTCCAAGTGGGACAGTTTGGGAAAAAAACCTTTTTCACACTCGTACAATAGTCATTTCCATGTTCAAATGCCTTATATACTTGTTGAAATCTCGGTCTGATGCATTTCCTTTTGTTCTCTGAGTGCATACTTGATCATGGTGAATCTCACCATGCTCGAGTCGTGTACTTGGAGACCGATGGGAAATGCTGCCGAAAATTCGTTAAGTACAAGGCATTTGAATAAGGGAATAACTATTATTAACCGAGTGTGATAAATGTTTCTTCTGGAATGGGATAGGTTCATACCTTGTCATAAGAACGAGATTGATGGAGTTATTGGAATGCATCGTAATATATAAGTGTCGTTGTAGGGTTTCTTAGGCTATTTAATTGGCATCAATGGATATTCTGGAGAATCGAAAATTGATGTATCGTAGGTTGGATCGGAATAAACATCTTAGGGAAGAGTTTAGAGTTGGAGTGGGTGAGTCTATAGGGTTTGTTGTTAGCCATGAGAGATTTATAAGGCGGGGCGATGATCATTTGAGGTGTCCTTGCAAAAGATGCAAGTGTTAATCTTTCAAAACTGTGGATGGAGTTGTGGCCAATCTTTATGAGAAGGGCTTCATGCCTGATTATTATTGGTGGAGTAACCATGGTGATGCGTTGCCCGATTTTAACCTGGCTGCGTTTGAGCAGAGGGAAGAATTGAATCCATACGAGCAGATGATAATGGATCATGCTGGACCCTTGGTTGGTGTTGCACTAGAAGAAGATGGGGGAGAAGATGGTGGAATGGGTTCCTAATACATAGAGGAGAATCCGAATCTCGAAGCTGCAAGATCTCCGTTGTGGGAAGGATGTCAGGAGTACACGGAGTTGTCGATGTGTATGGAATGGTTGAGTATCAAATCTGATTACAATATGCAAGAAGAATGTTTTAATCACCTTGCCATGTCAATGTCCAAGGCGTTGCCGGAAGACAATCGGATGCCTACTAGTTTTTACCATGCTAAGAAGTATGTGGAGAATTTGGGTCTGGGGTATTTGAAAATTGATTGTTGCCCGAATGGATGTATGTTGTACTACAAGATTGATTCAGTGGATAGCATAACATGTTGTCTATTTTGTGGTGCGGATCGGTACAAGACAACCACTAGGAGGGGCATTGAGAAGAAGACCGCTTTTAAAAAGATGTGGTATTTTCCGCTCTTGCCAAGACTTACAAGATTGTACTCTTCAATGGCCACTGAATCTCACATGAGGTGGCATAGTGAGCATCAGAGGGAGCAAGATGTCTTGTGTCATCCATCAGATGGAGAAGTTTGGAAGCATTTTGACAGGGTTCATATGGCGTTTTCGCAGGACCCTCGGAACGTCCAATTAGGATTATGTACGAATGGATTTAATCCTTTTGGGCAATCTGGAAAAGCCTACTCTTGTTGACCGGTTATCCTGACTCCGTACAATCTTCCCCCAGGGATGTGTATGAAGTGGGAGTTTACGTTCCTGACAGTCATAATTCCGGGTCCGTCTAATCCAAAAGGGAAGATTGACGTGTACTTGAAGCCGCTGATAGATGAGTTGACAATGTTGTGGAATGGTGATGTGTTGACTCATGACGTATCTTTGAGGCGTAATTTCATGATAAAAGTAGCTTTGATGTGGACAATCAATGATTTCCCCGCCTATGGGATGATGTCGGGTTGGATAACCGTAGGGAAGCTTGGTTGCCCAATATGTATGGAGCGATCAAAGGCATTCACACTTGAAAACAGTCGAAAGATCACATATTTTGATTGTCATCATCAATTCCTTCCACAAGATCATCCTTATAGGAGGAACATGAATGCATTCAAGAAGCGTTGTGCGGAGACCACACCCTCTCCCCCGCGTTTGTCTAGTCCTAATTTATGGCGGAGAGTAGAGAATTTACTGCTCGTCCATGAATCCCATGAAGAACATATTCCTGATTATGGCGTCAAGCATAATTGGACGAAACAATTAAGTATATTTTGGAAGTTGCCGTATTGGAGAACGCACCTACTCCGTCACAACATTGATGTCATGCATACTGAGAGGAATGTGTTTATGAATGTGTTTGACACTGTGATGGACATCAAGGGGAGGACAAAGGATACAAATAAAGCCCAATTGGATTTGGCGGAAATTTGTAATCGAAAGGAGCTTGATTTGCAAAATCGTGGTCGTGGCAGACTTATCAAACCGAATGCAAGTTATACACTAAGCAAACCAAAGAAAGTAACTGTTTGTAAGTGGGTTAAAGAACTAAAGTTACCCGATGGGTATGCTTCCAATCTGGGTAGATGTGTTGACATTAAGGAAGCAAAGTTGTATTGGTGAGTTGCAGTAGTAAATTGAAAAATATTAAAGTAAATAAATAAATAAATAAATATTAATTTTTATAATAAAATTTAAAATAAAAACAAAAAAAGTTAAAATTAAATAATATTAGTGACCGAAATGGCAACCCCAACATCGATCGCTAAGATTAAATTAGAAAAAATAAATAAATATATTAAATTATTTCATTTTTTAACGATCGAAGTATCATTCGCTAATATTGGTTATTGTAACCAATATTAGTAACAGAATTAGTGACCTATAATCAGTTACCAACTTGGTTGCGACCAAATTATATAATTTAGCGACCGACTATTCGGTCTCTATTTGGAGACCGAAACATAAATTCGGTGGTTTCTGCTACCCCAATGATTCGATCGCTAAACAAAATTGTGATCGAATTAGCACGTTTAGCGATCGTTAGTTTTGTTTTTGAAATGATTGGTCTTACTTGGAATCGTCTACCTAGTTAAAAAAATTATAAGCATGATTTGTTACTATTCTTGAATAATTATTACCTATCACAATATCTTTTAGTCACTATTTTTAATAATTGACATGTGTAAATAGTGGTGCATTCTTAACATATATTCGCAATCATATAATATTGAATGGAGTACATTTGACCAGCACTGCCTAATCAAAAAAAGAATTACACAAATTTTGTGTCAAAAAAAAAAAAGAAAAAAGAAATACATAAATTTAACATGGATAATAAGTATTGAGGCCCATCTTTGTTTATTGAATTGAAAACCAATAATAACAAATAAGGCCCGGGTTATGATTTTGACTGGGCGGTTCAATTGATCAAGAAAATAAAAATGGGTCTATATGCTATCATGCTCACGCCAGTCCATTTAGTCTGTTTGTTTTGATTATTTTCGCTACAGAAATGATTTTTTGACAGCCAGTTTTGACAACTGTACGTGACAATAGTATATTTTCTGAAAATTAAATTTCGAAAGTATCCAAAAATTAAATTTTGGAGGTATAAAATGAAAATTCTAATGTTTTTATACTTTCCGAAATTAAATTCCGAACGTGTTTTATCCATCCGGAATTTAATTTTCGAAAGTATAAACTTTTACATGTCCGGAATTTAGTTTCTGAATGTGTAAAATGAAGTGGGATATGTGATTTCTTATAAGTCTGATAAATTGTATCTCTGGAAATTAAATTTCGTACGTGTAAAATTTTACACGTCCAGAATTTAATTTCCAGATGTATAAAATGAAGTGTCATATGTGCTTAGAGCTTCTGGAATTTAATCTCCAGATGTACAATTTTTTTCAGACTTATAAAAATTCACATGTCCCTCTTCATTTTACACTTTCGAAAATTAAATTCCGAACTGAACCGAAACAAACCAATCTACTCTTGAATGGTTTGATTTAATTTTTATTTTGTAAGAAAAATTTATAAAACCGAATCAAACCATCCTATTACACCCCAGATTTCGGACGTCAGAGAAATTAAAAATGATATGGGGTTACATTCATACAAATTACGAGGGTAATAATTTTTCACTCCGTATATTATACTCATTCTTCTCTAGGTTTTATGAGGTAATACCCCAATTACTCTAAAACTTAAAAATACACCTCACTCTAGTGGTTCATGCTTGCTAACAATTCAACGGAACATTTACTCAATAAAAATGCATAATTTATAATTGAAAATTTATCCATTCAAATCATAGTGATTGAATGCAAGTGGTTAACGCACTGCTATTTAAGGACGAATTGTTCGGGTTCTGTTTAAGTTCGATAATTGGGTATGCAACAACCCTTGGTCAGACTTTACTAACCGTGTGGCTGACTTGGAGATTAGTCCCATAGAGGGTCCACGGGATCTAAAGCCGTGGGGATACTCCGAGGGTTCACTCGATCCCAAAGACTAATTAGGGTGAATACCAAAAATAAATAAATTATAGGATGAAGTTTTTATATTATGAATCACATTACAGTAAATTTTGTTTTTAGTGGCAATTAATTAATGGCAATAAATTAATTGCCAGTATTTCATAAATTAATTTGAAAATTTTGTAGCTAAACAATATTAGCCACTATGAATAGTTAATAACAATTAACAACGTCATTTATATGAGACAATCTCCATTTGCCTAATTTCTACTCATTTCATTTCTCCGAAGGGTGCTGTTATTTACCCCACAACATTTTCTAATATACCACATTTTAAAAAAAAAAACTATAATATCTCCAAAATACCCAATTATCTTCATACACCTATAACCTATGTATTCTTAAAAAAATACACCACTCCTCACTTTTCCTCTTCCCCCACCACACCGTTTGAAGTATGGGTGTTCAGATCCAAACCGATAAAAAAAAACCCGCATAACCAAACCGAAATAATCGAAAACCGATGGAAACCGAATTTAATTGGATTTTTTTGACTGAAAATAGGGAGAACTGATTGGTTTGGTTCGATTTTTGGTTGGAGATTCGGAAACCGAACTGAACCAAATCGAACCGAAACTATACATATACATATGCATTTTAAATATATTCCTGTCGTTTTATTACTGTCGTTTCACACTTTCCTCAAGCTCAGTTACTCTCATTTGACCCACAAACTCAACTTAGTTCAAACATCAAAGTCTTTCTTCTCCTTCCCAGTTTGGTCATTAAGTGATAGCTTTTAAGCTACTGTGTGGTCTTTGCATGACTATTTATTATGTTGATATTTTGAGACACATGACATAATTGCTTTTTAAAGTCCATATGACAATGCTTTGTATACGGATTTGGTTTTTACAATTTAACTTAATAAGAAACAGTTTGGCCTTTCATTAAGTATACATATTTTTTGCACTTTATATAACGTAATTTAAATAACTAATGATGCATGGTTAAAAATCGAACTAACCAAACCGATCCAAACAACATTTAATTGGATCGGATCGAATACTTTTTTAGAAGTCATCCAAACCGAACCAAACCGCGTGTACTTTTATACTTTGGGTCAGATGGCTTTTTTTCCTCAAAACCGATCCAAACCGAACCGCGAACACCCCTAGTTTGAAGGTTTAAGGACAATGAGTGGAAGGATCACTTAGGCTATGTTTGGGAGTTTTGGAGAGGATGTATTGAAATGATGTTAGTAATGGAATGAAGTGGGATGGAGTGATAAAAGTATATGACTATATTGTTTAGGAGGTTTAATGTTCCCTCCCAAACCTCCCAAATTGGAGAGTATGAAAAATAAAGATTTGGATGGTTTGGAGTGGTTTGGCTCCCATCCCCAACCATTTGTTTAAAAAACTCCCACACAATAAGTCAAGAGATTTATATCATTCTACTCAATTACTAACCATCTCACCTCATCCTCATCCTCATCCATTCCATCTCATTGTTTAAAAAACTTCCCAAGAATAACTCAAAACACCCTTAGGATTGTCAACTAATCTGTGAAGGCATCCAACGTAGCAACCCCTCCCCTCCCCATCAACCTTCATCACGAACTTCTAAAAAAAACCATAACCCAATCACCCATCAAATCCTATCTTAACACAGAACCCAATAAAAAACTACAACCCTGTGATCAACGTCTATCTTGAACCATCATCCTAAATCAAATAAAATTTAACTGAATGCAGAACAGAGTAACAAATAGAAGCACTATCTTAACCAACCCCAGACCCGGAGCAAGAAGACGCACTCGCGCTCAGCCACCGTCAATTGCGAATCACCTTTGCGGCGAAGCACAACATAAAACTCGTGAACAGTAGGACGCGACTCAGCCGTCGCGGTAGCCTCCCCGCGCCATCCCGCCGCCACGACAAATGTAGCACCACCGCGTAAAATCTGCGGATCCCAAGTTCTTCCTCCACCTCGCCGTCTCTCGACCACCACGCCACCGCCGGTCGAGGCTCCGACCATTGCGCCTAGCTCACGCCGACATCGCAGCTCCGACGAACCCACGACACCACATAGCCATATCCCCGTTGTCCTCCCAGATCCGATCCCCACACTGCGCAGCATCCACCCCGAACGCATCTAAGCCGCCGTGGTCCCTCGTTCCACATATTACAATCTCTCAGTGTACCGGAAGTTTATTTCCCGTATGCTTCAAAATTGCTACCGGAAACGTGGTGTAGAATAATTATGGCTATTTTGGGATGTTACAATTTTTTTAAAAAAAATTCGTGGTGTTTTAGGCAAAACTGTGGTGTAAAAAGTCACACCCTTCCCCAAATGCGTTAATAGTGGACCAGCGAAACTCAATGGCCCAAGAGTCGCATTGGATCAGTAGAAAACATGGGCCTTTATGTTTTCAAACAGTAGAAAACAGTTATAAGTGGTTTTACCCGTATTTCCTACTATTGTCGGTAAAACTTTTAACGATACTCATCGGCTAATAAATAATTGTTGGTATAGGTTTTGGGGGTTAATGCTGCTAAAAGCCATAATAATTGTCGTTAAAAATGCATTTTGTTGTAGTGTGAATATCAACGAACAATATAAAAACATTTATACTAATTGTACATTACAATTAAATATATAAATAAATTTTAAAAAACTCAGAAACATGCTTGATTCAGCTAAATTAATAGAAAATTTAGCATTGTCGAACTTAAAATCAACTGGACGAATAAACTTCAAAGTAAGTTTAGGATTGTATGAAGAACGAATCTTCTCAGTTTTCAGAAGTCTTTTATTTTTATTTTTTGTGTAATTGATTCTCAGATTTCAGAAACATAAGGAATCGTCCGTAAGCTTATTTGGTTACTTTTTGGTGTTTCAAGATGTGAGTTAGTGAATGTTGAAAGGAATGGTTTTTTCTTTTTGGGTGGCAGGGGTTCAAGTTAGATTTTCAATCTAATTGATAGTTTTCTTGGAACATTTACCTTGTTTCTCTTCATTTGTAAATGTAGTCACTTCATATATGGATTAGAGCACTTCTAGTGCTCTCTTTAATAAACTTTTGTTTATAAAAAAAGAAAAAAGAAATCTTACATATAGCCAGGTTCTGAAAAGCCAAATTAAAGCTTGAGCATATGTGTCAAGATAAATTCATTGAATACCATTTACCACAGTCGTAGTAACCACCTCCTCCTCAAGCTGACCTGATAGCATTTTGTCCTACTTCTGTGCCTTTACCCCGAGACTAGTATATTCATCATAATGTTCGTTGCAGGGTAAGAATATTAATGCATGCAATGCTTTGCTTTTTAATTTTCAATTTTTTTATGTCATAAATTCTTCATCGTAATTCAAAATTGTGTCATATATGGCTCTTATATCCCTTTTTTTTCCACATTATTCCAGACTCAAATTTCATATAAATTTAGTTTGCGAATGTATACATATATATTATATTATATCACTATGAAAATCCATACTACTTTATATATATATATATATATATATATATATATATATATATATATTAATACATTGAATAAGTCTGGATCCATTTTCACTGTTTATGCATACGTGTCGGTCCCTCCATTATTCACTGTTCACTACTTGTTGACCGTGTTACTGTTGTTATTTTTATTATTTTTGAGCTTGCTTAATCAGGTAGAGAAGCATTTAATTAGATTAGACATTTTCAAGGACAGCTGGTCAACCATCATCATGACTTTACAATTTTTCTTTGAGCATAACACGACTCCCCATCCTTCCCTTTCTTAGCATTTTTTTATTTGGAAAAAAGGACATCCTTTAATCCGAAGAAAAAAGAACACAGAACATTGTTTGGACAAAGCCATCTCAGATCTCACTTTCTTTTCCTCTTCTCTTCTCAAAACTTGCTCCCTTTCTCTTCTCTTTCCCGAAGGTGGCGAAGACGACGGATAAAGCGTGGCCGGAGAAAGTGAAGCGGTTGCAGTAAGGGTCGAGGAGGAGGGCGAGGCGGCGGTACTGAACGGCGAAAACAGTGAACAAAAAGGCCATGGGTAAAGACATGGAGGTCCATTTTTGATCTACAGATGGGGAGAGACAAAGAACGAGATGGCTTTCTGAATAATATGAAGGAGGAAGACGAGGACTCCTAGGGGATGATGTTGCTATGAAAGGTTTGAAGGAAGCTTCGTTCCTAATTTTTTTTCTTAAGTTGCTTTTAGTTTCTAAATTTTATATTATTTTCGTTCCTGGGAATCATTCTGATTTCGATTGCATTTCTAGGGTTTCTGATTGGGGGTCTTGGAGGGAGTTAGTGATGGCGGCGGCGGTGGCTTCAAGGACGACGACGACCAAGCACCGTGGAGAACCAACGACGGGCTCTAACGGCGGCAACGACGAAGAGGACGACCCCTCTGTCTTCTTTCTTAACTAAACTTTGATAAAAATCGACTCATTGAAATTTTGTTGGGTAATCTTTTTCTTGAAACCCTCGGGTCACTACTTCTTGCCTTTCCACTTTTCAATTTTCTGCAACTGTTGTATACATTTTTTTAGTTAAATTGTAGACAGAAATAACAAAATGAACTATATTATTAATATTTCCACTTCTTAAACGATTTTCTTTTTCTTTTTTACCTTTCATTTTTTAGGTAACGTTGTGTTTATTTTTCTGGGAAGATTTGTTGCTTTCTATTTTTAACAATTATATGCTTCTATTCCATCCTGCTTTGTAGCTAAAGAATGGTATTGTCAAGATCAAATATCTTAAGTAACTGAAGATGATCAAATACACAAATTTTACCATGGGAAGACTAGAGCAAGGATGTACAAGAGGTATGTTACATGAGTTTATTTTCTCTACATTCTCATTTATTCTTCCTTTATCAATCTTTTTTTCTTTCCAGTCCTTTTGATTAAGATTTTACCATAATTCTAACTCTATTACTGACATATCTTATTCTTTCCTTTGACATTTTATTCCGTCACTATATCTGTTTATTATATGCAGGTATGGTGTTCAAATAATTTATTATTTCATATTTTATTTTTTTGTGTTTGAGTTATTGATAGGAATGGCATTCTCTTCTTCCTTTGAGCTGAATTTCTTCAACCTTTATAGAGATTTCTTCAACCTTCAACGTTAACTCCAGTTGGTGTGCACTTTGATAAGATATATAGTTCTCAAAGGTAATTCCCTCTTTTAATTCTTAAATCGTGACATGTTTAATTTTTCTCTGTTTATTTCCTTATTTGAATGCCCAAATTTTGTGGAAGGAGATGGTGTTGGTCAGTAAAGTTGCAGATAAATGACTTCTATTATATTTTTTACATGGTTTCGTTTATATGATTTGAATGATAAAGTCTTCACAGAGGGATGGGCAACACCTCTTCTCTTTTGTGGTTTGTTGAGAAGCATATTGTGTGAGGTTGCGTCATGGTATTTGAGGAATAATGGTTTGAGGTAACTAGAAATAAGGACACACAATGATTTATATGATTCTGACACTTTAAAGCTATAATGCAATACTGTATTCTATATAATTTTCAAGAATTTAGCATTTCTCATGTGTTTTGAGTTTAAGTTTGATGTCAGGCCAAATTGACAAAACAACATGTCCTCATTGTCCTGTTTGGTCATTGCATATTGTTACATTGTTACTTAACTTTAGTTTTGTTACTCCAAATAGAATGGAGTTTGTTGCTTTTGAAATATATATAAAGTCATGTTTGAACTAAAATATAAGAATTCTAGGAGCTACCTATATTTCTTTTTTTTTTTTATATTTTTAATTCCTTGGCATGACACTTTTCAATTCCAGTTTAGCGATGCATAATATTTCGTATGCTCATTAGGATCAATAACCTATTGAAGCCGAAGGGCTGTTTACCCAGCTGACTGAACTTTAGGGGGTATCAATTAAAACCTTCAAAAAGAGAAATAGGTTAACAAAATATATTCACTAAAGAAAAATATATTAGAACTCATAATGTATTTTTTCTCTCCATTTCTGTTATTTCAAAGCTTCCCTTGAGTACTTTATTTGATCTAAGTTGTTCAATAAAAAAAGCATGACTACTATTGATGCTTTTTATGTTTCAGCTGAGCAGCTATTCCTCAATGGAAGGTTGTTCTTTACTCAGCCTCATTATGAGCAGTTCTTTAAGGACACAAATGCCTCTTCAATTGACCGTAATTTCATTCTGAACAGCTTCAAATGGAAGGTGTTTTTCATATTGCTCTTCTCTCGCAACAAATCTGTTGTCAGTTTTCTCTTTTAATTAAAATAGGATTTGGATCAGGTGTTTGACCATAGACAATAATTTGATGTTCCCCCCTAATGCTATTTGCTATTGGTGTTGAGGTTGCCAATGTGTTTTAATAACTTACTTTAGTCTGCTTTAAAAACTTATTTGAATTCTTATTTCAAGAAAGGAGGCTTTGGATAAGGTTATGATTTCGATAAAACTGTACAACAAATGTAGCCTTATGCTGGGCATTTTCAAGTGTTTTAATATTAATCTATTTTAAATTTCTTTCATGACTGGAATTAATTTGATAGCATATGAATGAATATTGTTATGCACTTGCAAAATTGATTCTTCAATTTTTTTATTTGTTCAACTTTGCTAATATGCTAATTTTATTTGATGCTGGCTATCTTGATCTTTCTGGTCTTCTTGGACTTCTGTTAGATATGAGCAGTCTATGAGTGGCTATGTCAATGGAAAAGAATGATGTTAATTATTCGGCATTCAAAGTCATAAAATTCGTTTACAGGGAAACTAAGGATGAGTTTAGTGAAGCTGAACAATTTCATAGGTGAAGATTAGTTTTCTACTTCAGTCATATGTTTTTAATTATATCAAGCAGAGGCATGGATCCAATGAATGAAACATGGCATGGAACGTGTTTTATATGACACAGAATTGTATAATTTGTTTTTTTTTTGTCAATTAATTGATTAGTGTAATATAGTATTATAGATTTACCATTATATTTTTGCACTTCAGCATGTGAATGAAGTGATTAATATAATTTATTTGTCATTGCCTCATTGTTTTTTTTTTTGTTGTAGCAATTGACTCATTCGGTTGTGTTTATTTATTTCATTGTCTTGTCATTGTTTTTTAAAGATATTATTCCTTACTACTTTTAGACACTTATTCATTGTCTTGTCATCAGTTCGTTTATCAGTTTCAAGAATTTTGGAATCGAACTAATTACTATATTTTAGTATTTATATATATATATTAATACTTAATATTTATTATATTTAATAATTTTATATTTTAATATATATTTTAATTATATATATTTTTTAATATTTTCGAGTCCAAACCCAACCGAACCGAACCGATTTTGATCTGGTCGGATTTTTTATTATTTTATTATTAATTTTTTAAAGTGTACAGTTTTTTTGTTTTTAAATGTTTCTAGTCAAGAAAGGTAGCAAACTACTGTGCTCTTCGGAAAGTTTAGCGGTGTAAACTCGAACTAATTTGATGAACCGATCCAATTAAATTGGTTTGTATTTTTTTTGTATCCGGGTCTGAGCCAAACCCAATGGTGATTGGTTTGGTTATCAGGTTCAAGAATTTTGAAACAAAATTAATTACTATATTTTAGTATTTATATACATATATATATATATATATATTAATATTTAATATTCATTATATTTAAATATTTATATTTAAATATAAATATTAATTATATATTGACATCCTCTTGATCATTGTGCTAAACGGTAGATAAGTAAATTATAATCATCGTTGAGAATTGATTTTGAAATTGTTTGATAGATAAAAGAGTAAAAGATTCTCATAGATGTAATATGATTCATATTTTAACTCATATTTCAATAAATCTGCATTATACCGTTTTTGAAAAAAAAAATCTTATAGCCACCCATACGTACCGCACGGGTTATTATATATATATATATATATATATATATATATATATATATATATATATATATGAGGGTCCAATTCAACTGTGCACTTGTCAAATTCTTACACTATCACTGACAGTTTGGCAGTCATACAGATGGAAAGAGAAAGTATATAAATTACTTTTTGATATGCACAAAATTATATTAATAGAAATATATATTTTTACATAATTTGTATAACTGCACACACGTTACTAATTTATATTAATAGAAATATGTAATTTACATAATTTAGGCAACAACTTTTCATCCAAAAATTATTAGAGGAATCAAGGTGATATATACGCATGCCATTTGCCATTTGCCATTTGCCATTTGCATGTTAATAAGGGAAAAATGGCTAATTTACATTAAAAAAAAATAACTTTTTATACTAGTAAGTGATAATTTCATTACTATTTATTATATATATAAAATGATTAACATTCAAAAAAAAATAACTTTTTATACTAGTAAGTGATAATTTAATTATTATTTATTATATATAAAAAATAATTAACAAATTAATGATTGTTTTATATGAGAGGTAAAATAAATTATTAATTTGATAATCAGCTCATATAGTTATATAAAAAAAAATAAAATTAATGTAGAAATAACATAACTGTTTTTTTTTTTAAAGGAGAGATAACATAACTGTTAAAGGCTCCCTTTTAAAAAGTGCTAGCTAAATTAAGGATTTTTATAGTAGAGTGTGAGAAAACATTTGGATAAACAACTTAATTAAACGTTTATTCGATAAATTGTTTTTAAATAACTTAAAAATAACTTATTTTTATAAACTTCTCGAACAAACTTATTAAAATAAGTTAAATTAGATTATATAAAGATCATAAATTATTTACGTAAACTATTTGTATAAGTTTAACTTCATAAACTATTCTAATAAGCTCAAATAAGTTTTTTATAAACTTTTTCAAATGCATACTAAATCATGTATATGCTCAGTTGCATCATAAAAATGAACTAATGTAATAATATCCTTCTACCCGAGAGATGTTTGGTGGAATGATTCTTTTTAATTTTTCAGTATCTAACTTTAGAATCTTTAATATCCATATTTTGTATGCATTAAAAAATACATTATCAGGAAACTAACATTTTCATGAATTTTTTTTTTTACTATGTTTCCCCTAAAAACATTTCCATAGGAAGGATTAAAAATCTTAATTTCCCATTATTGGGATAATTAACAGTTGTATCTCATCATATCTCAGCTTTATCTCCATGTAATTAGGAATAACATATTTAGCTCCTACAATATCTCTTGTACATTATTAACATATCATGTACCATGTAATTAGGAATAGCATATTTAACTCCTACAATATCTCTCGTACATTGTTAGCATATCATGTACATAATTACCGGCTAATCTTTAGGCAAATGATTAGGTGAATATGGTGTATATATTCTTCTGAATATCAACGTGAATAACAAGGGAAATTATATCATACTTATTCTTTATGGTATCAAGAGCAGGAAAATAAATCCTCCCTGATACTACTTTGATATTCTCCTTTAGTTTTTTGCCGGTATCAAACCGATATCAAACCGAATACCATGACTGAAAAAGATGGCGACGACGGCGATAGCGATAATGGCAAGAAACAGACTTATGACAATGGCGGGAATGGGAAGAAGCAGATTTCTCTCTCGTCATACTATTTGCAACCTTCTGATCATCCTGGGAAAGGCAAATGTGTTACCATTGATTCTATCATAGGGCGTGGGCGAGGCAAAGCTCTTGTTGCTAATACTGCTCACTTCACAGCACCCTCCTCCTCTGGTTCCCCTATCTTGACATCCCAAGACAGAAGCTGCTTTGACGGATGATCAATGGAGTACCCTCTTGAATATGTTTAAATATTTAAATAATAATTATGCCTCCAATGAAAAATTGACGGGTAAGTCTTTTTCTTCTTGGATATTGGATATGGGGGCATCTTATCACATGACCGGAGACAAACGCTTGCTTGTGGATGTCTCAGATATTTTTCCTTGTGGATGCCTCAGATATTTTTCCTTCTCCTATTATGCTGCATGATGGGACACATACCAATGTTGTCCAAGAAGGGGCAGCAACTGTTGGTGCCAATATGACAATTAAACATGTTTTATATGTGCCTCGATTAACTTGCAATTTGATATTCTTTTCTCAGTTGATCAAAGATTTAAATTGTGTAGTCATATTAACTGATAAACTTTGTGTGATACAGGACTGCACTTCGAGGATGGTGATTGGAGCGGGTGAAGAGAGGGATGGGGTCTATTGGCTTCGCTCGATGGCACCGAAAGCTCGAATATGTCATGCAACTGATGCTGATTCTTATCAAATGTGGCATCGACGTCTTGGACATCCATCTCCCCAAATAGTGGGTCTTCTTCCCGGTGTGAGTAGTAATGATTGTCGTAGAAATAAGGATGAACCTTGTGATATTTATTTTAAAGCCAAATAGACTCGTGCATCATTTCCTCTTAGTTCTGGCAATGCAGTTGAATTGTTTGAGTTGATTCATTGTGATGTATGGGGTCGTATAGTGTTCCCTCTTCATGTGGTGCCTCTTATTTCTTAACTATTGTTGACGAACACTCTAGAGGGATTTGGATTTACTTGATGGCTAATAAGACAGAGGTTGCAAAACTTGTTAAGAATTTTTGTGCGATGGCTCAAACTCAATTCAATAAGAAGGTGAAACATATTCGAAGTGATAATGGAACCAAATTTACATCCTCGGGAGATTATTTTGCTGCACATGGTATCTTGTTTGAAACATCTTGTGTTGGTACCCCCCAACAAAATGGGCAAGCCGAACGGAAAAACCGACATATTCTTAATGTAGCCCGTGCCCTCCGGTTTCAAACTAATCTACCTATTGAATTTTGGGGTGAATGTATACTCACAGCTGGTTACCTTATTAATCGTACACCTACTTCTGTTCTCCAAGGCAAAACCCCATATCACATTATTTTTGGTCATAGCCCCATCTATGATAACGTTAAAATTTTTGGGTGCCTTTGCTTTGCTTCCAAGATTCCTCGTGACCGCAACAAGTTTGCTGCTCGAAGTCGGAAGTGCATTTTTATTGGGTATCCTCATGGCAAAAAAGGATGGAGACTATATGACATTGATACTGGGGAATTTTTTAACTCTCAAGATGTTGTTTTCTATGAGAATCAATTTCCCTACATGTTGGTGTAAGCCTAGAGGCCAATGTATTTCTTTAGACTTACATTCGTATCTTGCTATTTTATATATATATGATATGAGGCATTCCAGTTTATTGTGTTACTTGTTTAAACATAATACGTCCTTAGAATAGAAATCTCAGTTCAATAGAATATCAAGTATATGACTTGATCGTGAGACACTATTGAACAATGAAATCCTATTCTTAAATATCCGTAGTCAAGTATTTTATTAATAAGGACAATAATAATACAATTGAGACTATTATGTGTGCAGACTGATGACCATATCTCACGGGTCATGGATATGAGATATCGAGTCGACACATAGGTACACATTAGAGTAATGATGTACTGGATTGACCCACCATGAGAACACTACATGGAGCGTTATTTGAGTGTCATAAGTAGTTCTCACAGTGACAATGGTGCATACAATCCTTCGACCTGAAATCATTACGATCCCTACATGAGGAGTCGTGTGCTTTAATATCGTCAAACGTCATCTGTAATAGGATGATTATAAAGACGGTCATTGGGAATACCACGAGACATGCAGAGGGATGTGAGTGACCTAGATGGAATTTGTCCCTCCTACATGACAGGAGTAATATATGTGGGCCCCCTGATAGAGTGAGACTGTAAAACACATGGCCATGCTGAAATGAGTCAATATGAGATATTGACCTCATTTGTTGTTAAGTCTACTCGGGTATCAGGGAACATGATATTGAACTATACAAGGGTGACACATTCTATGACTTGTGTTCAATATAGATATATGGACAAAGGGATACCCTATAGGGTCACACACATAAGAGCGGATTAAAAGAAGCATTAAAAGGAGAGTTGGACTTTCCTATTGGGCCTAGCGCATAGTACATGGGCTTAGGTCAAGTGCTGCTCACTAACTCACTTAAGGAGGCGCTACTATAAGTAGAACACTTAAGTTGTTGTGCACATAAGGTTGATACCCTAGCCGCACAGAGAGAGTAAGAGTGAACAGTAAGTCTCGGTTTTGAAGCTAGCACTGCAAGACAGACGCTTCAGGTTCGTGACGTTGGACGTTCACGGAGTCCGCTCGTGTGGATACCTCTGGAGACACCGTTCGTACGGTGTTCGTGATAGATGAATTTCAACCAACAGCCATCGCTTCAAGAGGTAAACTTTCTAATCATGAATCATGACCATTCGCATGGATCCTTCGATGGGAATTTTGCCACTGCGTTTTATTTTGTTTTATACGTAAATTCCCAACACTACAGTCATCATCCTACTTCTATTCCTACCTCTACTGGGTATACTCATCCTACGGTTTATGACATGGATTTTGTAACCCCTACTTCATCGTTGGACTCCACACTTCCTACACCTACCCCACAAATTGTGATGCCTTCCGCTGCACCTGTTGAACCAACACATAATATGGCTTCATCATCTAGTGGGACTGATAGGTCAGCTAATGGGTCTTTGGAAGTAAGGGGGAGTGATTTTATTGAGTTGGAAGCACACGTTACTGCTTCTCTTGATGGGGCTACATATCTCTCTTCTGCTCCCTCTGATGGTCATATCCAACGCAGCTCAAGAGAATGCCATCCATCAGTACGATTGCACGACTATGTTTGTCATACAACGCGATGTCTAGAGCCCCCCTCTTCATCATCTACTCAATCCCCATCTTCAGGTACGCCTTATCCTATAGTTAATTATGTGACTTGCAATAATTTCTCTGCTTCCCATGCTCGTTTTTTGGCCGCAGTAACTGCAGGACATGAGCCGACACACTTCTCTGAAGCTGTTCGTTCTCCTTCATGGCGTGACGCCATGCGCAAGGAGATTGAGGCTCTTGAAAATAATGGCACATGGACTCTTGAAGATTTGCCACCTGGAAAGAAAACTATTGGGTGTAAATGGGTGTACAAAATCAAATACAACTCTGATGGTACTATAGAACGACATAAAGCACGTCTTGTTATTCTTGGCAACAATCAAGTTGCGGGTATTGACTTCAATGAGACCTTTGCTCCAGTTGCTAAGATGGTCTCCGTTCGTGTGTTCCTTGTGGTAGCCGTCATTCGCGGTTGGGAACTCCATCAAATGGATGTTCACAATGCTTTTCTTCATGGTGATCTTGATGAAGAAGTATATATGTCACTTCCTCCTGGTTTTTCTAGTGCCTCCCCTGGGAAGGTTTGTAGATTACGGAAATCTCTATATGGTCTCCGCCAGGCCCCTCGTAACTGGTTCTCTAAGCTTGCTTATGCCTTGAAGTCATTTGGATTTGTTCAATCCTATGCTGATTACTCGTTGTTCTCCCTTGAACGACATGGTATCATTATTCATATTCTTGTATATGTTGATGACTTGATCATTGCTGGGAATGATTTTGAGGCAATTGCTAATTTCAAATTATCTTATCACTTGTTTTCACATGAAAGATCTGAGAGTGTTGAAATATTTTCTTGGTATTGAGATCACCCGCGGACCTGATGGTTTGTTTCTTTCTCAGTGTAAATATGTGCTTGATATTATTTCTGACTTTGGTTTGCTTGGTGCAAAACCATGTGATTTTCCCATGGAACAAAATCATCAATTGGCTCTTGCTACAAGTCCCGTTGCTCATCCGGATCGTTACAGACGACTAGTTGGTCGCTTGATTTACCTCACCATCACTCGCCCGGAACTATGTTATGCTGTTCACACTCTAGCCGAGTTTATGCAAAGTCCCAAAGAAGCCCACTGGAATGCTGCTCTACGAGTTCTTCATTACTTAAAAGGTCATCCTGTGCAAGGTCTTTTGCTTTCTAAGGACAGTGCCTTAAAGCTTACTGCTTATTGTGATTCAAATTGGGCCACTTGTCCTTTGACTCGTCGTTCTCTTACTGACTACTTTATTATGTTGGGTGTTTCTCCTGTTTCTTGGAAGACTAAGAAGCAGCCCACCGTTTCTCGATCCTCTGTAGAGGCTGAATACCGCTCTATGGACACTGCCAATTGTGATCTTACTTGGCTTAAATCCTTGCTTAAATCTCTTGGTGTTCATCATTCGACACCTATGTGTCTGTTTTGTGATAGTCAAGCGGCTCTCCACATTGCCGCGAATCCTGTTTTTCATGAACGTACCAAGCATATTGAGGTTGACCGCCATTTTGTTCGAGACCAGATTCAAGCTGGCAACATTGCTACCTTTCATGTTCGCACCAACCTACAGCTAGCAGATATTTTTACCAAGGCTCTCGGGAAGAAACAATTTCAATTCCTTCTTCGCAATTTGGGCACTCGGAATCTTCATGCCCCAACTTGAGGGGGAGTATTGGGATAATTAACAGCTATATCTCATCATATCTCAGCTTTATCTCCATGTAATTAGGAATAACATATTTAGCTCCTACAATATCTCTTGTACATTATTAGCATATCATGTATCATATAATTATGAATATCATATTTAGCTCCTACAATATCTCTTGTACATTATTAGCATATCATGTACATAATTACCGGCTAATCTTTAGGCAGATGATTAGGTGAATATGGTTTATATATTCTTCTGAATATCAACGTGAATAAGGGGAATTATATCATACTTATTCTTTACCCATAGACATGAAAATTTTACTTTTTTGAAAAGAATATCTATACTAATATAAAAGATGGAGAGCCATTTTTACTGTACATACATGTGTCAGTGCCAGGATTTTTTGCAATTATTTTATTTTATTTTTTAATTTTTTTTTAAAAACAATTTTATTTTATTTTACTTTATCTTATTTTTTTACGTTTATTTTAATTTTAATTTTAATTTTTTTTTAAAAAATTCTTTATTTTTATATTTTTTTTTATGTTTTCCTTAATTTTTTAAATTTTTTGCTAATACTTTTTTCTTGAATTTATTTGTATACACTGACAGTGTAAAATTTTTTTACAATGTCAACCAATCAAAAATTGGCAAACAGTAAAATTAGAGTTGTCATGTTCTTAATATTTTAATTTTTGTATACTTATATTTTAATGTATATATAATTTAATAGTTTAAAATTTTATATATTATATATATATATAATTTTAATATTTTCCGCTTCGAACCGAATCAAACCAAACCAATTTTAATTGTTTTTGATATTGTTATTGACTTTTTAAAGTTTATAAATTTTTTTTGTTTTTAAATATTTTTAGCTATGAAAGGTAGCAAAGCTACCGTGTTCTTCGAAAAAGTTTAGGGTCGTAAGACTCGATCCAATAATTCGATGAATTTGAAATTAAATTGGTTCGTTTTTTTTCTTTTTTGTGCACGGCTCCGAATTGAACCAAACTCAATGGTCATTAATTCGATTATTTTTGAACCGAACCAATTACTATATTTTAATATTTATATATATTTTAGTATTCAATATGTATATCACTTTATAAATTAACAACTTTTCTTCTACGGTTCCTGTAACAGTAGAAAGAGTTGTCAATCGGTGGATTATTTTGGATTATTTGAATTTATTTATTTATTTTTTAAACATATATTCTTTATGATATATTTTTTTTAAATTTATTTTTTTCCGAATTAGTTTTTTTCTAATTTACTTTTTTTTAAATGTTTATTTTTATAATTGAATTTTTTTAAAAAATTGTTTTCTAATTAATTTTATTTCTCAAATTTTTTCGAATATTTTTTCTAATTAATATTTTCCTAATCTTTTAAAAATATTTTTTAAATACTTTTTTATATTATATTGTTATAATTTTTTTTTAAATTTTGTTTCCATTTTTTATTTCTAATTTACATTTTTATTTTTCTAATTTTTTTATAATTTATTTTATATAATTTATTTAAATATATATTTTTCGTAATTATTTTTTAATATTTTTATAATTAATTTAAACTTTCTTTTATAATTAGTTTTATTTTTCTAATTTTTTAAATCTATTTTTTCCTATTTTTTATATATTTTTTTCATATTTTTTTTTCTAATTAATTTTCGAATTATTTCTTTTCTAATTTACTTTTTTCTTTTTCCTTTTAAAATATTTTTTATATAAGTAAATTTTTTTCTAATTTTTGTAAATATTTATTTTCCTAATTAAAAAAATAATTATAATTTTTGTTAAAATAATTATGAAAAAATATATTTAAATTTTTTTTTTAAAATTAATTATAAAGATAAATATTTATAAAAATTAAATTAGAAAAAATTTATTTATTTTATTTTTATAAATTTTTTAAATATATTTATTTTCAAATTTATTTTTTCCTTATTTTTCTTATTTTATTTATTTTTTTCAATACATTTTTTCTAATTGTTTTAAATATTTTTTTATAAATACTTTTTTCTTCCTAATTTTATATATTTTTTGTTTTAAAATATGTTTTTCTAATCTTTTTTGTTTTTTCCCCTTGCCTTTTTTTTTAAATAATAAACAATCTATACTAATTGATATGGGAAAATTAATTTTATAGCACAATAGTACAACTATGTTAATTTATGGAATATTATTATTATTATTTTATTTTTTTTCTAAAACCTTACATTTTTTTTTTTAAACTATTTTAAATAATAATTTTATATCAATACTAATTAATAAGGGGAACTATTCATATTTTGTATTTTTTTTTGCTACAACCTTGCATTTGTTTTTTCTATTTTAAATAATAATTTTATATCAATACTAATTAATAAGGGGAAATGCTGATTTTAGTGTAGCACAATGGTGCAAGTCACATGTCAAGTGATGAATTTTTTTTATTATTTTTTTTATTTTCTAAAATTTATATATATTTTTGTTTTAAAATATTTACAAACCGGTAAAGGTACATGTTTTGAGAGTCAAACACGACAATCTCTGAATTGACATAAATAGAGGCATAATTATTCATATTTTCTAATATATATTTTTCTACCTCCTTGCCTTTGTTTTTTTTTTCTATTTTAAATAATAAATCTATATCTATACTAATTAATAAGGGGAATTGCTGATTTTCTAATAAAGGGACACGCGTCAGCACCACATGATTTAAGATGATTAGTTGATCATTAGTAATAATCAAAGAGAAACACTTAACACATAGTGTTACATTACATATTGTAATATCATTTTAAAATAAAAATAATATTCAATTCTTTGCACTCAAATTATAGATAAAATTGTTTTAAGGTTTTTGTTGTTCACTTCTCTCTGTAAATAAAAAGCCTTGAAGATGAATGAGTACCACCATTATGGGTGGGAAGGAAATATTGAAAGCAAAGTGTGAAATAAGTAAAAAAAGTTTGACATAATGGACTTAATTTGGGATAAAGGAAAAAAAAAGTTTGGTACATATAAAGACATAATTCAAATTATTAATGATAACAATGTTATCAATAATAATAGTAATTAATGACCCGTGCATCACACAGGTGCAAAAATACTAGTTATATCTTATTTTTCCGGGTGAAAAATACTAGTTATATCTTATTTTTCCATGGTCAATATTAGTATTATGTTAAAAATACTTTTGTTAGAGAGAAAAGAACCTCCTAATCAAATCAAGGCATGAACAAAACTGGTATGCACTATTCATTTAAATTATTTTAAATTTTAATATTTTATAATATTAATTTTTGATTTTCAATTAATATATATTAAAGGAATATACATATAAACCAAACATGGGTATTTAATTCCCAATTAGTAATATTGTTGAGAATGTTTAAGTCCTACCTCACATTTTTAATTTTTCTGTGAGTGATTCTCGAGAATCAAGATCTTTCTACCAATTACACCCTGGGTGTAGCGTGAGTGGGATAAAATAACACAAATGCTAATTTGATACAATTCTTGGACATCAATGCGGCGACACCGTATGTGCCGCACTGTACGACACTGTAGCTGTACTATGCGGCACTATAACGGGTTTTTTTTTAAAAGAAAATTTAATTTTTTTTTATAAATAATTTTTTTGATTAAGTATGTGTAAATATCTGGTGAATCGGGTACAAATATCTGGTGAATTCAGTTCATCATATGGTGAATGAGTTTTTTTGAGAAATAATTTTTTAGATTAAGTATGTGCAAATATATGGTGAATCCGGTATAAATATCTGGTGAATTTAGTTCATTATCTGGTGAATAGGTTTTTTTGAGAAATAATTTTTTTGGTTAAGTATGTGCAAATATATGGTGAATCAAGTATAAATATCTGGTGAATTCAGTTCATTATCTGGTGAATGTGTTTTTTTTTATAAATAAAGTTTTTGGTTAAGTATGTGTAAATATCTTGTGAATGAGTTTTTTTGAGAAATAAATTTTTTGGTTAAGTATGTGCAAATATCTGGTGAATCATGTACAAATATCTGGTGAATTCAGTTCATTATCTGGTGAATGGGTTTTTTTTTGAGAAATAATTTTTTTGGTTAAGTATGTGCAAATATCTGGTGAATCAGGTACAAATATCTGGTGAATTCAGTTCATTATCTGGTGAATAGGTTTTTTTGAGAAATAAATTTTTTGGTTAAGTATGTGCAAATATATGGTGAATCGGGTATAAATATCTGGTGAATTCAATTCATTATTTGGTGAATGTGTTTTTTTTTATAAATAAATTTTTTGGTTAAGTATTTGTAAATATCTGGTGAATGTGTTTTTTTGATAAATAAATTTTTTTGTTAAGTATATGCAAATATCTGGTGAATCATGTACAAATATCTGGTTAATTCAGTTCATTATCTGGTGAATGAGTTTTTTAGAAATAAAATTTTTTATTTTTTTAAAAAAGTCAAAATTAAAAAATAAAAAAAAGTGCTGCTACAGTGCGCTACTGTAGCAGATGTCGTGTATGATGTCGCAAAAAATGTGTTCAATTAGCACAGCTCATAAAATAACTTTAAAGGATCCCTGTACACAAATTTTCTACATAATCTTATTGTATATCTTAAATTGTGATATCATTAATCACGATTTCGACGTGGTTAACCAACTTACCAATCATTTATTTTAAACACTATTAGTCAAGATTTATACACTCATTGAATACCAACTGAGGTTGGCGTGAGTGGTTAAAGGCATCTCGCCTCTTAACCAATGTCTCGAGTTCGAGCCTTGTGTGGAAAAAAAATCTCAACTAGGAGGGATGCTACTCATCGAGGTGTCGAACAAACTCTCGTGGGAGATCAATCCCCGACTTAGGTTAGCGATGATATACTCCTCAAAGTAGATCGAGAAAAAATACACTCATCGAACAAATTATGAGATGTCTGAACGCACAAATAGCATTTTTTTTTGTTATTGGTGGGCATGGATGGGCGAAGAGTAGCCATAAACCAACTTCTTGGGTTAGGTGAAGGCGACCTAGTGTTTGCCCTCAACTGCAGCAAGTCACACTAGTGTAAAAGAGTCTTTCTACAACGCTTGAAAAAGGCTTTCTATATCGGTTGACCAATCGTTGTAGATACGTTCGATGTAGAAAGTACATTTCTACATCAGTTGGAAGACACAACCATTGTAGAAAGTGGGATTTCTACATCCAAATTGTGGACTCTGATGGACTTTCTACATCGGTTGTTTTGACCAACCGATGTAGAAAGTTAACTTTCTACATCGGTTTTTTCGACCAACCGATGTAGAAAGTGCACTTCCTGATTACTGTGTGGACTTTCTACACCGGTTAAGGTCACAATCGATGTAGAAAGTCTTGTATTTATTTTAAAAAAACCTCAATTGTTTCTTCCCTCGCTTCCTTTCCTTGTTTTCATTCAATATTCAGTACATATCAACAAAATAAACAACAATACAAAATCAATAAAAACTCAACAATTAACATTAATATCCATATATATAATTCAATATCCATATAATTAACTAGTACTAATTAATCTAGCTATATCAACTGTTAGAATAGATGATCTTTTCTTATCTTATCTTATCTTAGAGTACATCATATCTTATAAGAGTATCTTGAATTATCTCATAGAATTAGGTTGTTATCAGTTGGTTATTATCATAATTAGTTTCCCTTTTCAATTAGGATTAAGAGTCTTGTATCCCTATAAATAAGGGTCAGTACTTAAGCTTTTTGTACAACAAGATTATAATCAATCATAATCATATTTTGAGTGTTCATTCTTTTTCTTCTCTTTCTCTATCTAAACTCATAACTTCAACATGGTATCAGAGCGGTACCATCCTTCATGTCCTATCTCGTCACTATTCCGTTGCTGAGTTCGGTTAAGTATGAAGGAACTCTAATCATCTTCTTAGCCATACAAAATTTTTTTTTTGCCATTTTTCTCTCCCCCGTTGTGTTTTCCTTTTCCGGTAACCTGAAGGAGGTGGATACCATCCTTCGTCTTTCCGACCCTTGTTTTTGTCCCGTCAGTCGCTGTTCGATGCAGTCGTTTCCAACCGCCGACCCCATCACTTGACTCACTGGCCGCCAATCTGTCCAAACCGCACCGTCATTCACCTCCCAACGCGCCGAACTTGCCGGCCTATGCTATTTTCGGATCTGTTCTCACCTCCCTCTATGGACCACTTTTCAGCAACCACCTTGATGTGTTTGGTTCCCTTAGGCTATGTTTTGCTGTGTTCGAAAGCTCAAATATTTGGTCTACTGTTTGCTTCTCCAGTGTTTGTCATGCAATTCTTATCCACTGATGGATCATACCAGTGGCTTCTCTTCCCACCGACGATCATTATTCCGGTGGTAACTCCTTTCCCACTGATGGATCGTACCAGTGACTCCTTCTCTTATCCACTGATGGATCGTACTAGTGGCTTCTCTTCCCACCAATGATCATTCCGGTGGTGACTCCTTTCCCACTAATGGATCATACTAATGACTCCTTCTCTTATCCACTGATGGATCGTACCAGTGGCTTCTCTTCCCACCGACGATCATTCCGGTGGCGACTCCTTTCCCACTGATGGATCATACCAGTGACTCCTTCTATTATCCACTGATGGATCATACCAGTGGTTTCTCTTCCCACCAACGATAATTCCGGTGGTGACTCCTTTCCCACGAATGAATTATATAAGTCGTGACTTCTATTTATGTCGATGATTGACTTATGTTGGCTATGACTCACACTAGCCCAACTCATTGTCCCGGATGCTTTGGCCCGGCTCTTTTTCCTAGATGCACTGGCCCGTCTTTCTCCCATATGCACTAGCCTTGTCCCCTTGTCCCAGATGCACCGGCCTCGTCTCAGTCCTGGAAGTTGCGGTTTTGAGGAGTTCGGACCTTGCTTTGTTAGATTGCTTGCAAAGAAATTTCTGTCAGGCTGATGATCATTCCAGCTAACTTGCTAAGTTATCTTTCCAGTAACTCTCTCCGACTTCTCCAACATTCTTGAGTTGCCTTCCAACCATAATTTTCGTGGAACTCAAAATTTTTTTTAATTTTTTAATTGGGAAATACATTGTTTTCATCTAACAAGCTTAGTAAGCTTTAGCTTTGGGGGGGGGTTAGAATAGATGATCTTATCTTATCTTTGAGTACATCATATCTTATAAGAGTATCTTGAATTATCTCATAGGATTAGCTTGTTATCAGTTGGTTATTATCATAATTAGTTTCCCTTTTCAATTAGGATTAGGAGTCTTGTATAGTGCTTAAGTTTTTTTGTACAGCAAGATCATAATCAATCATAATCATATTTTGAGTGTTCATTCTTTTTCTTCTCTTTCTCTATCTAAACTCATAACTTCAACATTAACAAAAAACTAAACCTATATAAATATCAAACTAAAAACATCTAAGATACAAGTGGTTTACTATAACCAAGAAATATGTTTGCCCAACACTCCTTGATGTCCTCAATTTCATCATAAGAGAATGGTTCCGCATTGTTGAAATTTTGTAATTTCAAATAACATAAGATAAACAATATTAGCAAATAGAGTAAAACAAACCTATTATAATTAACTCTTGTACTTAAAAACACTATTAGTTACCTCCTCCCATCGATTAGTAATATTGGCCGAGACAATAGTTAGTCAACATATGTCTCAAGACAAAATATTCACTCTCAGTTGTCTCGTTGTCAATTAGACTACAAATTATAGACAATAATAAATAAATATATAATAATTACTATTATATATATATATAAAACTTCCAATTGAGTCTCGGGTTAACTACTTACATTGCAACGAGCCTTATGTATTTACTGTGAAGACAAATTAACTCAAGCAGTAGATCATAGACTCAAACCATTTGCAACTTTTTAGGAAAATATTGCCTGTATGAAACACACTAGCATCTCACGAGATTTTTAAATTCTCAGCTAAGAATTCTCTATAATATCAGTAGTTCAATTTGACGACCTGGCTGATTTGCCGAGTCTACATCTATGAGACCTTATGCATCAAATGATAGTAATCATGCAAAAATAAATGGGTGTTTGTAACACTCCCTTGGGCATTACTATACTAACACGTATAGAAATAAATTAAAAATAATTTTATTGGGCGCTTTCGAAAAAATTTGATTTATTTGAAGTCAGAAAATCTGGGTGTAAAACAATTTCCTTTGAATAGGGTAGTATGTAACGTACTTATCTCAATAGTAAAAATAAAACATATTATTCACAACATAATTTTAAACTATGTAAAGGTTTTCAAAATACCTACACAAACTTTCTCAAATCATACTACCCCAAAGAAATCCTAAACTGGTCGCTCTAAAATATACTCACTGATAAGACATCGTGATCATCCCTATGGTCACACATCTTTTTCCGCAATCCAAACTTAAGTCTCCAACTGACTTAAGGAACTCTTCTGCAATATCTGTATTCGTGTACCAAGGTACGATAGCAAAGATAGAAGAACCTGTATATGCAAGGGTGAGTTCCATTATATGGATTTTAAAATGACAACCACATATATGACTCTCAATTACCACTTAATCATAAATATTAAAGACAACAATATATTTAAATATATCTCAAAGGGTTTCATTCCCGTCAGTCGTAACCTCTTTAAAAACCATGACACTTCAATATTCATCAACTAACTTTGAGACCTAATCTCCGGAGCTCCAACCAACCAATAGATGAGCTGATCAGGCTCTCATTGCCGAATAAGGCAGAATATAAGCATTGCCAGATATGGCAAGTTTCAAATAATTTGGCTTGTCAAGGTTCCGAGTTCCAACTATTTAAGTACATAATTCGATAGGATACGAGCTCCAACCATCATCGTAAGTAGTTCACAAGAACATCCAACGATAGTCGTAATTAACTCGGCCTATAAAATATGAGTAATACCTGAGCTACCGAAATAGTCGTAATTAGCCCGGCCTTTCCTAGACCCCCATTCATTTCACCCAAAGGTGAAATGTAACTCATAACATGGATACCTACCAAGGTACCACGCATAAAACCTTTAGGCACATTTGTCACATAAAAATGCAAAATGCATGTAAAACGTTTTGTTCTCACTGTTTTTCTTTGTGTTCATTCTTTATATGTCGAAAATAAAAAGTTTCGCGACAACCCATTATCTTAAACTACTAAGTTTAATATCTCAATTAAACCATAACCAACCTTAAGTCAAAAGTGTGCAAATCACGAAATCTAGACCGATACACCGGTCTTAGACACGTAGATTTTACTGCACAAAACCAATACACTGATTATAGGACCTCTAGTCCACTATTCCACTTTCTTTAGTCCCGGGCCATATCTTTAGGAACACTAGGTCCGACGTCTCGGCGGCTAGGTTCATTTACAACTTGAAACTATGTTTATTCTGCGAAAAACAGAAGTAAAACCAAACCTAAACCTTTCTTAATCTGACTGAAATAATCCGCTGTTTACCAAAAATCCATTTACGTTGAAAATTTTCTGTTTTATTTAAAACTCACTAATTTAAACTCAAAAAACTTATTTAAGACTAATCCTCAGTAATAATAAATTTTATCTCTTTTTAAGACTACTAAAAAAAATATTGACGGAATTGTCAGCCGTTTTCCGTTTTCAAAACGTAAATAGGCAAAAACGTGACTCTTTACTGTAAATTAATTTTTTCTGACAATGTAATAAAGTTATTTTTGAAACTTTTCTTCATAAAATAATATTTTCTATTATTTAGAAATTCCTTGGGTGAAAATTAATAGTATTAAAATATTCTCACGGTTACGTCCTTGCCGTAACTCTTAAAACGCTCTTTCGCCGTTAAATCATTAAAATAATATTATTTCTCGTAAATTCCCATTTTTTACCAAATAATTAATTAAGTAATATCATATTACTATTTCCACCTAAATTAACTTCATCGTTTCATAAAAAGCTTTTAAATGCTTTTAACCGCGTATTTAATCCAGCTCTAACCACTGTCAGGCTTTCAAACTCACAATCCACACCAACAATTATTTCATATCAATAATATGACACTTAGAAATGTAAAACATATCACCAAATATAACAAATAATTAAATGCAGTTAAATTAAATAATTAACAACAGATAATCAATAAGCAAATAATGCTAACTACAAAATAAATACATACATACCATAATTAAGACACACAATAACAATTACACATGGTTATCGGAAAAACCCCTCAGGTACTCCCCTTACCTCTTGAAGATTTTTCTCTTGTCGAATTGAAATTCCATCAAACGTCTGGTTTCCGCAAAACACATACACGACTCACACAACAAATTACCCTTCATCAAAACACAACAAATAATCATCAATCAAACACTAAATACACCTATGCTCCTATATGCTAGGTTCGGCCATGTGGGAATTAATTAGCTAAAAATTTCTAAAAATCCTAAGCTCTTGGATTAGTGATCCTTGATCACTTAAAACCCTAAAACAAAGATTAGAATACAAAGATTGAAATAAAATACTTCAATATTCCAAAAACCCTAATTCGGCCATGACACTAAATTTGAGTTGGAGATTTCAAAACTTCACATACTCTTAGATCCATGACCTTAGAGTAGTGTAGAGTTAAGACAAGTTATCATAAGTTGAAAAATGAAACAAAATCTTTCAACTCCTCAAGAAAATAATTTCGGCCATGAGTAAAATAATGGCTTAGAGATTTGATTTTGATTCAATAATCATGGACTCAACATATATATGAATTATAAGATTGAATCAAGCAAGACTAGTTAACAAAATGAACAAAGTCCTCCCCCACTAGAAACTAGGGTTCAGCCTTGACAAAATAAAAGGGCACGAAATTTTTGTTCGATTTATCCTTTTGGATCTTAAATATAGAGAGGATACTAAGATCATAGAAATTGGTTTCACTTTAAAAGGATTTTTCTATGATTTTCTATGAATTTTCAAAGTTTCTAGATCTAGGAATTGAAAAATATGATCAAGACTTCAAATCACAAAAATCAATGAAGAAAATGATGATGATTGAGTGATATAAGAATGGTATACCTCTTGGAAATGAAAAATGGGCAAGGAATCACCTATTTCCTTCACAAAATCAAGCTATGGTACTTAGAGCTTTAATGGCAAAAATGGCAAAGCTTGGTGGAGAAGATGAAGATGCCTTTTATAGAAGTGAAAATGGGCCTCTTGACTGCCTAGGGCCGTGGCCTTTGAGGGGTAAAAGGGTCCAACACACAAAAATTCAAGGACAAAGTAGTAATCTCACAAAATGCATTTTTGTGGTATTATGACAACATAAGGACAAAATGGTCATTTCCCAAAAAGCAATTATGACCAACATGTGGTGAGAAATGAGTGAGGATGTGGCTGATTTGTGTCCACAAATTTTGGGGCAAACTTGTCATTTCGATGAAAGTTCAAGGGAAAAATCGTCCAAGGGCAAAACGGTCTTTATACTAGTTTAAAGAAATATCTAGATATTTTGTAAAAAGTAATCATGACATGGGTGACTCATCCATGTGACTCACCATCCTAGGTCGCATGAGGTCTCAGCATCCGACGTTGGGTTTTGTCCTTACACATCCGTTCTCAACTCCGTCGATTACGCGATTTAGGGTTTTACGCCCGAATCGAGTATAATAACTTATTTATTTTGAATTTTTTTAAAATAACCTTTATTGTTGGAAATGAGATATAAAATATATTCATTTCATTCTCGGGTCAAATTTAGGTTTTCTGATCAGTAAAATCTTACTGTCAGCGAAAACGTAGATCGGGTTCCGTCTGAATTTTCAACCAAAAATTTCACCATATACTTATAAAAATAAGTATGATATAAATATGAATTTGATTTTCCCAAAATAATTTTCTAAGTTTCCGATAAAAATATAAACATTTATTTATATTTATACCGATAGAAAGCAGAAAAATTGAGGTGTTACATTGTTCACTGTTCACCAACAACAATGTATATTACAAAAGCCACATACAACACATAGCCACATTGCAATCCAAGGTTCCAAACGTACATCACAGCACCAGAGAGAAAATACATGGGTCTACTATCCATTGCAAATCACAGTCCAGCTTCGACAAGCAAAAGAAGAAGAAAAAAAGAGAAGCAAAAGTTCATCATGGAGGACATTAAAAGTTCATCGGGCATTACCTCTTGTGGCATGAAATGAAGGGACGCGAAATGAAGAAGGAAGAAAAATGGTGCGCGGTTATGAAGATAGAAGAAAGCTGGAATGAAGATATCAAATCTTCCACACTACAATGTGAGAACTCGGGAAACACCTGTAGAATTCCAAAATATCAATTGCAAGCACAACAATACATTAAAATACTAACTCCAAAAATACTATTGATGAAGTGTCCATGGTGAGAGACCAACCAGCAATATCTCATTGCATGCTTGTTTTCTTTCTTTCTTCCTATCCAAAACCGAAAGGTATCCTGCAGAGCACCAGAGGACAAGAAGTTAATACACGTGAAAGTGGTGGGCCATGCTGTTTATAACCATCAACATGAATCTGATGCGTAAAATTCTAAATGGATATTATAAGAATAAAAGCCATAAGAAAATGTGTTGGGACCCTTCCTGAACACATACTTTATCTTAATAATAAGGAGGAGCAAGATTAAAAATAGCAATGCTCACCATGGAAGTGCAAAGACAAGAAAAAGGAAGGAATTTGAGTTTTCATTTTTCAACACCAAATTGGGTTTTGCTAGACCGCATGGAATTGTAATTTAATAAAGTTAAGATTGTATTTGCATGTTTCTTTTCATTTTGAAACAGAGGATACTCCTTTCTGAAAAACTCATCAGCTAACAATGTGGAAAAACCAACATGTGACAGTTGGAATCAGAAGACTTACTGATACAAGATGTAGCCAGGGTAGTTAATGTTAGGGAGAATCACACACACTGGGAAGGCTCCTGCAATCGAGAGAATGAAAGACAGAAGATAGAAAAAGAGAAAACAGAAAGCGCAGAGGGAGAGAGAGTGGTGAATGAATATTATTGATCAATGTGTATAGAATTGTACACTTGCACTTTATATTTATAGTGCTGAGAAACTGAAAACTGAATTAACAAACTAACAAACTTTAACTAATCATAACTGCCCTAACTAACTTCTATTACTAGCTATGGTTTGAATTAACTACAACATACCCCTCTTAATTCAAACATTCTAGACTTACAACACCTAGCTCCTTTCTAAGCTTTGCAAACTTATCAGCTTTTACAGGCTTAGTTAATATGTCAGCAACTTGAATTTCTGTAGGGCAGTGTGCAACCTCACGCATTCCCTTGTTGACTTGTTCCCTAAGGAAGTGGAATCTTGTCTCAATGTGTTTGCTCCTACCATGAGATATAGGATTCTTGGCTAAGTTTATAGCCGATTTATTGTCTATTAGTAACTGAATAGGCTTCTGCACATCAATATTCATTTCACTCAACAATGAGTCTAACCATATAGCTTGGCAAGCTGCATAGGATCCAGCTATGTATTCAGCTTCACATGATGACAATGCCACAACTGGCTATTTCTTAGAGCACCAAGAGATTGGTGCACCAAGAAATTTGAATAAGTATCCTGTTGTACTCCTTCTATCCACCCTATCTCCACACCAATCTGAATCCGAATATCCTAACAAATCAACCATTTGATGAGCTGACTTGCCAGGAAATAGCACACCAAACCTCACAGTTCCTTTCACATATCTCAGAATTCTCTTGGCAGCTAGCATATGAGACTTCTTTGGTTGGTTCATGAACCGACTGATGAGACCAACTGAGAAGCACAAGTCGGGTCTGCTATTACAGAGATACCTCAAGGAGCCAACTAATTGCTTAAACACAGTTGCATCTGCTCCTTCTTCTGTTTCAGTTGCTTCCAGCTTTAGATTTGCCTCTGCAGGTGTTGTTGCAGAGTTACAATCTATCATCTTGAATCTCTCAAGTACCTCAGCAGCATATTTCTGTTGGTGCAGCACAATTCCTTTTGGATTAGTGGCAAACTCCATTCCAAGGAAATATGACAACTTTCCTAAGTCTGCCATCTCAAATTCAGCCATCATTAGTGCCTTAAAACACTCAATTTCTGTGGAGTCATTTCCAGTCACAAGTAGGTCATCAACATATAGACAAATGATCAGCAGGCTTGACTTTTTCTTTACTTTCACATACACACCATACTCAATTGAGCATTTAGAAAACTCATGCTGAAGTAGGAATGTATCTATTCTTTTATTCCAGGCCCGGGGGGCTTGTTTAAGGCCATAGAGGGCCTTGTTCAGCTTGTACACCATGTCTTCTTTCCCTTTAATCTCAAAACCTGGTGGCTGAGTTACATACACTGTTTCTTCAAGAGGTCCATTTAGGAATGCTAATTTCACATCCATATGGCATAGAGACCGTCCATTGTTGCTTGCCAAGGCCACTACTAGCCTTATAGTTTCTAACCTTGCCACTGGTGCAAAGACTTATGAATAGTCAACTCCATGCTTCTGCAAAAAACCTCTAGCAACCAATCTTGCCTTGTGCTTAGCAATAGAGCCATCAGGATTCAATTTCAGTTTGAAAATCCATTTCACATCAATTGGCCTTTTATCTATTGGCTTGTCAACCAATTCCCACGTATGATTCCTCTCAATGGCATTAAGTTCATCAATCATTGCTGCTTTCCAGTTTTGTTCAGTCATGGCTTCCTCATAGCTCACTGGCTCTGCATCTGCCAGAAGAGCAAAGTGAACTAATTCACCTTCAGATGTTACTGCACTGTCAGGTAACATATCAAAATCATCAAATCTGCCTGGCCTTTGCCTTTGTCTCTGTGGCCTTGTTTCATGAGATGCTTCAGTGATCAATTCCTGCTCAACCACTACAGACTCTTCCTCAATTAATACTGGAATCACAGGATTGAAACTACCTTTTTGCTCATTCCAATCCCATGACTCAGTTTCATCAACATACACATCTCCACTAACTTCAATTTTTTATTTCAGTGGATCATACAATCTATATGCACCAGTAATGTGATATCCTACTAAGATCATTGGCTTACTTTTATCTTGCAACCTTTTCCTTCTAGCATCAGGCACATGCTTGAAACATAAAGAGCCAAATATTTTTAAGTGACTTACCATAGGTTTCCTGCCAGACCAGCATTCTTCAGGAACCTTCTGCTTGAGTCTCTTAGTGGGACACCTGTTCAACAAATAGGCTGCTGTGGTGACTGCTTCACCCCAAAAAGAATGTGGTAGCTTCTTCTGTTTCATCATGCTTCTGGCCATGTTCAACACAGTTCCGTTCCTCCTCTCAGCCAAGCCATTATGCTGAGGAGTATAGGGGGCTGTCACCTCATGTTGGATACCACACTGTTCAAGGAAGTCCTCAAACTCTTTTGATGTGTACTCACCTCCACCATCTGTCCTTAGCACCTTGATCACCTTGCCACTTTGCCTTTCAGGGAGAGCTTTGAATTTCTGAAAGACCTTAAACACCTCACTTTTGTTCTTTATCAAGTAGAGCCACTGCATTCTGCTGAATTCATCAACAAAGGTCACAAAATACTTATTTCCACCTAATGAGGGGACCTCAAGAGGACCACAAACATTTGAGTGAATCACATTCAACACATCAATTGCTCTCATAGGTAGATATGTAGCAAAAGTATTTCTGGATTGTTTTCCAGCAAAGCAAACCTCACATACTTTTTCAGGTATAACTATTTTTGGAAGTCCTGTCACCATCTCATCTGCAACTAATTGTTTTAGACTTCTAAAGTTTAAGTGACCAAACCTCAAGTTCCATAGCCAGCTTTCTTGGTTTGTCATAGTTGCCTGAAAACACTTCATCTCAGCTGTGTTGATGTTGGCTTGGAAGGTTCTGTTTTTGGAGAGGGGAGACCTTAGTACCAATCTCTGATTTGGATCATATAATTCCAATGAATCATGCTTCATTGTGACTGAGAATCCTTTCTCAACTAGCTGCCCAACACTCATCAGGTTGCATTTCATCCCAGGCACAAACAACACACTTTCAATGAGTGTTGTCTTGCCATCTTTTCTTTTAATCACAATGTTACCAACACCTTCTACTGCAAGTATTCTACTATCTGCAAGGCTGATCTTTGCCTTTCTGCTGGAATCAAAGTCCCTCAACCATTCCCTGTGGCCAGTCATGTGGTTCGAGCACCCTGTATCAAGGTACCAAGCTTCACTGTGAGGATTCACATCATTGGTTGCCACCAACAGAACCTGATCTTCATCTGAATCCTCATCCTGAGCAACATTGCCCTCTTCTTCACTATCTTTGAACTGCTTCACTTTTCCTTTGCCATGCCAACATTCTGATGCAAAGTGTCCCCACTTCTCACAATTGAAACATTGGACTTTCCTTCTATCTTGGACTTTCTTGCCACCTCTACCTCTGCTAGAACCTCCTCTCACATTCCTGTTAGGGAAATCAGCTTTATCACCATTCTTGGAATGATCTTGGCTTGAAGACCATCCTTATTTACTTGGTCTGCCACCATTTCTTTTGCCTTTATTCCATTTCCCTCTGTATGATCCCCATTTCTTGGAGACTTGAGCTTGCAGTGCTTGCTCTACTGCTGTCCTGCCAGTATTTCTTTCATTCAATTTCAGCTCATGAGCCTCCAAGGAGTTCTGCAGTTCCTCGAGTTTCATGTCCTCCACATCTTTGGCTTCTTCAATTGCAACCACTATATGGTCAAATTTCACAGAGAGTGACCTTAACACCTTCTCAACCATCTGTTGATCTGTGATAGTCTCCCCACAGGTTCTCATTGAATTCACTATGACCAAGAGCCTGTCAAAATAATCTGAAACAGACTCTTGTTCAGTCATTAACAGCTGCTCAAACTGTCTTCTCAGGGACTGCAACTTGACCTTCTTAGTCTTCTTAGCAACCGCATAGAGGTTCTGAAGTGTGTCCCAAGCTTCCTTGGCTGTCTTTGCATTGGAAATTTTCTGGAAGCTTGCAAGATCCATGCATTGATGGAATAGACATTGTGCTTTATAATCCTTCTTCTTAGCTGCATCATCATCCCTCTCTGAGACTCCTCTTTTGACTATCTCCAAGAGTTCTTGGTAGCCAAGAATGGCTTCCATCCTTACAGACCAATAATCCCAATTCTTGCCATCAAGAATTGGCAAGTTAGACATGAAACTACTGCTTCCATTCTCTGCCATGATCACAGCAATGGCAACACTCACATGCCCCTTATCTTTCTGCTCTGGATACCAATTTCTTAGGGAGAATCACACACACTGGGAAGGCTCCTGCAATCGAGAGAATGAAAAACAGAAGATAGAAAAAGAGAAAACAAAAAGCACAGAGGGAGAGAGAGTGGTGAATGAATATTATTGATCAATGTGTATAGAATTGTACACTTGCACTTTATATTTATAGTGCTGAGAAACTGAAAACTGAATTAACAAACTAACAAACTTTAACTAATCATAATTGTCCTAACTAACTTCTATTACTAGCTATGGTTTGAATTAACTACAACAGTTAATCCGGGATAGCGGCGGACCCAAAAAAACGCTATAACAGTATAGCAAGTAGCGGGATGGTCACAGTTTTAGGCATTTTTTTTATAGGTTAGAGAGTAATGTAATTTTATACTATATAATATACATACATATATATGTACAAAATATTAAAAATGCTCAAAATTCAAGTCATGTTCATAATTCATGATAGATAGTCATACTGTCATAAGTCCTAAGCAAAGCACACTAGTTAATAACATCAAGAAGTAGTGTGCACATATCAATTTAAGCCCTACTAGCCAAGAGGTCCGAAGCTGGGAATTAGTATCTAAATTCTCTAACATAGAATCTATTAAATTTTTAGAAGCAACGAGTAACTAGGATTTCTTTTATTTGCTCCTGCTGACATTCAAGATACGTGACTTAAAAGGAAACAGGGACACAGTAAAAGCGTTCAAAGTTAATCATGTAGCATGAGTCACAACCTTACGTGAGAATAGATAGGATATGTGCTCGAAGAATGGATAAGAAGTGACATAATTTTATAAATTTTTTTATTAAGTTATAGAAATATTTGATAGAGAAAATTGAAGTAGACATGTTTGTCATGTTCACTTATAATTTTACAATTAATTTTAAATGTTTTTACTAATTAATTAACATTAACAGCTAATGTTCTATTTTTTATTAATGAAACGATCAATAACTATTCAACTATGAACTGTTGGAGAATTCTCTCGTACCCCTAGGTACCGTATCCTTGAACAAAATAATAATAATTAAAAATAATAAAATAATGGATTTATCCCAAGAAATAGCAATAAAATTTGACGGAATAAAAAAAACCGTGGAAGAAATAAACAAAAATATCATTCAATTAATATAAAATATCAATAAAATTTCAAATTATACTTATAATAGAACACAAAAAGGATAAAATGAAATAAACAATATAAAAGAAACACTAAACAATATATGTAAAGGAAAAGAAATAGACGCAAATAAAGATATTGAAAGAATAAAAATAGTTCACGAACAATTAGAAAATCTTTTAAAAGATGAAGAAAATAATAAATGTGTAACAGAAAAGAACAAGAAGATTTATCAAAAATAAAAGATTTAGAGAAAATAATAGTAAAACAAGAATTAAGCATAAAAAATACCCACACCTGTATCCGCATGGAGAGGATAAAGGACGAATACATAGAAACATTAAGAAAATCAAATGATTTAGAAGAAATTCAACAATTACTAGAATAATTCAAAATAGTTGAGGAAGAAAATAATCAGATACATAAAATAGAATATATTGATCAAGTAGATAAAGAAAATGAAAATGAAGAAATAATATTAAATTATAATTCTTCTTCAGAATTTGAAGAAAACTATATAAGAATGGAAAAAGGTGAATATAGTGGAAAAGTCCTAAAAGAAAATGGGAAGAATATAAATATACATCCAACGGAGCTTGAGATAAGTATGAAGAAGAAACTATGTATAATAAAGGATATGCGATAAAAAATAATAAATGAACGAAAATTCAAGAAGAATTTAAAGCTCGATACGATAATACTAATGCAGGAAGTATATTAAATCTTGATTGTACAATAAATAAAGAAGAAATACTTTTGAAGTGGACTAATGAAATGATATTAATAGTTTTAACAGATGATAGATTTAGAAAACTAAACTTTATAGAAACCAAGAATTTTGTAATATTTAAAACATCAGGAAATGTACAAAAGTTTTTAATAGGAATTAAAGATGAAGATTGGATTCAATATGGAAGAATGGTAGACAGCAACATGGACTATGTTAAACTAGTTATGACATTAATTCATCAAGAATTTTAAGGATATAGTATGATGGACCAAAAAGAAAAAGTAAATAAAACTTTACTTGAAAATGCTAAATCACATTTAAATAGAATGCAAATTTGCGATATGTGCCAAATCGAAAGTTTTATCTGTGAATACCAAAAATACTATTATCAATTGAATGAAGCGTCTAAAGAAATATATAAATATATTTTTATAGACAAACTACCATATCCACTTAACTCGAAAATTAATAGATTATGGGAGTCAAGACCAGATGAAACAACAAATACTTTAGGAGGAGTTATTCAATTCTTATACCAATAATAAAGAGAACAATGTTTAACTAGAGAAACAATAAGGCAATTAAACAGAGGAAGTACTGTCATTTGTTGTGACATTCCAGAAATAGAGAAACCAGGGAAATATGGTTGTGATAAAATAATAAGAAAAAAAATACTATAAAAAACCAAATTTACGAAGAACTTATCCTAGAAAGAAAACCTACTATAAAACAATAAGAAAAAAATATTTTAGAAGAAAGAAATCAATACCAGGAAAATACTGCCCAAAGGGTAAGAAGAAATGTGTATGTTGGATATGTAATGTTGAAGGTCATTATGCAAATGAATGTCCTCAATGAAAAGAAAAAGATTTTAAAGAAAAATCAAAATTAATAAAACAAGTATTCAAAATGTATGAACTAGAACCTTTGGAAGAAGAACCAAGTGATTCCGAAGCAAGTATATACGAATATGAAGAAGATGAATTATCTTCAGAAGAAACAGAATCCGAATAATACTTATATAAAATACTAGTAGAAAAAAGTAATAAAGAAACAGAAGCTTACATAAATATTGGAGCAAGCATTTGTCTAGCGACAGAAGCACTTTTTGATAAATGGGAAAAATTAGAAAAACCACTAAAAATACAAATAGCAGATGGATCAATACATCCGCTATATTGGATAGCAAAATGAATTACTTTTGTTATATAGGAAAAATTATTTATAGTACCTACAATATACAAGCAAGAGACAGGAATAGATGTAATTATTCGAAATAATTTCTTAAGGTTATATGCACCGTTTTGTCAATACCTAGAGTATATAACATTAAAAACACCATATATTTACCAAAAACAACATAGAGAAATTATAAAAATTCCAATTACTCATTTTTCTAAATGTACTTATTCTCAATTATCAGAGTTTCGCAAATTGAACCGTGGTGAGATAATTAGTGAAATTTGTACAAAAATTCGCCATGTATTAATGAATCTAGAACCAAATAGAACTTTTGCAGCTCATATAGAAAAACTTTTAGCTAAGGTATGTAGTGAAAATCATTTAGATCCAAAAATTAATAATAAAAATACTGAATTAATCGAGTTAAAATTAAAAAATCCAATAAAAGAAGTAAAATGTAAACCCATGATTTACACAAGGCAAGATAAAGATGAATTTGCAAACGATATTGAAGAAATGTATAAAAAAGGACTAATTAGACCTTCAGAAAGTAAGCATTCAGCACCAGCTTTTTATGTAGAGAACCATAATGAAATTAAAAGAGGAAATAGAAGGATGGTAATTAATTATAAACAAATAAATGAAGCTATGGAAGGAGATGCATATTTTCTTCCAAGAAAAGACTTAATTATTGAAAGAATTAGAAATATGAATTGGTTTAGTACCTTCGATTGTAAACTAGTTTTTACCAAATTAGATTAACTAGAGAATCTAAAGCACTAACAGCATTCAGTTGTCCTCAAGGTCAATATGAATGGAATGTATTACCAATGGGAATGAAGCAATCGCCAAGAATCTTCCAACGAAGAATGGATTCCATACTCAATGAATTTAAAGACTTTTGTCTCATTTATATTGATGATATATTAGTCTTCACCAATAGAGATATAAATGACCACTTCAATAAGATAGAGTTAGTACTCAATAAATGTCTTGAGCATGGGGTAGTTTTAAGTAGAAAGAAAGCTGTTCTAGCTCAAAATAAAATTAATTACTTAGGATTAGAAATTGAAAAATGAAAAATTGTTATGTAGCAACATGTATTAAGGAAGCTTCAAGATTTTCCAACAAAATTAAAAGATAAAAAGGATTTGCAAAGATTTCTTGGATTACTAACATATATTTCAAACGAAGGTTTTATCAAGAATCTTGCAGCAGAAAGGAGAGTACTTCAGCAGAAGCTAAAGAAAGATGCTCTCTGGTCATGGACCAAGGAAGATGAAAGACTTATTATTAACTTGAAATACTTATGCCAGGATCTTCCTGAGGTATATCATCCATCGGATGATGATTTAATTATTATTGAGACTGATGCCTCAAATGACTGTTGGGGGGTGTTATGAAGGCAAAACCCCCTGGATACAAAAAGGAATTACTATGTCGATACATGTCTGGAACTTTTTCATACAGTGAAATTAATTATCCTACTCATGAAAAGGAAACACTAGCACTAATCCGAATGTTAGAAAAACATCAGATCTATATACTAGATAAAGAATTTATTGTACGAACATATTTGACTTATGTCGCAGGTTTTAAGAACTTAAACCATAAAGGAATTTACAAGCAAGGAAGATTGATTAGATGGCAAATGAAACTTACTGAATATAATTACTCATTCTCCCATATTAAAGGAGATAAAAATGTTCTTGCAGATATACTAACAAGAGAATGAAGCAACAAACAATTGAAGCAATTAATAAAGAAGCAGCTACAACTTCAAAAAGTACTAGAGAAGCAGAAATTGAAAGAATTAGATCTGATCAAGACAAATATTGAAGTATTAGAACTTCAAATACAGGCCAAAGGAGAATCTTCAGAAGAAGAGGTCTTGAAAGAAATCAAACAGCAGCTACAGGAAAACACTAGGGGGAAATGGTATACTATTTTCAATGGACCATTTCCAGGAATTTATGATGATTGGCACACAGCAACCTCTCATTGTATAGAGATTTCTGGAGTATATCACAAAAGATTTTGAACACAAGAAGAAGCGGAAAAGGTTTTGAAAGATCACCAGGAAAAGACATTGAAAGATCACCATGAAATTGTTATATTATTATCTTATATTTGATTATTTATTTTAAATTCAAATATTAATATAATAATAATTTTATTTTAATCGAGTCTTTATTCCCTCAACGGCTTACTCCACAATTTATTGTTATAACGGTTAAACTTTTCTACTTAATATTTACTTCCTATTTTTAAGGCTTTTAGCTTTGATTGTTAATAATTATTTCTGCCGTTGAGGAAGTTCCAAAAGGCATACACACACACGTAGGTGGTTAAGTGTGAATTGATTCTTCTTCATTTTGATATTTATTTATAGGCAACAGGTTTTTCCAGATGAGCAAGATAAAAGGGTAAAATCATTTTGAGTTTTGGTGATTATCGTATGAAGTCACAGTAAAATTTTCGGTTGAAAATTCAGACGAAAATCGGTCCGGGTTCTCACTGTCGGTACAAGTTTACTGAGCTAGAGACAAAATTTTAATTTGTGAAAGAGACGGTTAGCATTTTTATGATGCTTTGTGTGGGTTTGGAGTTTTTCTAAAAATCTTGTTCGGGGCCAAATCTTAGGAATTTCCCGGGTGAAATCGTCGGGAAATACGATCGGGGAAGTCATCTGATACGCAATAGAGCAGAGCATCAAGAGGATGAAGTGACATGAAGTAACTTGATGTGAAGGCTATGACACACCTCAAAAAGTAAATCTTGACTTTTTTTTCAAAATCTCACTTTTTCGTCTTTCTCTCTCCAATCACATCACCTTAAGTCTTTATCCTCTCTACAAGCAACTCACCTTATTTCTTCTCTTCTTTCTTCTTCCAAAACCGTGACCTCTCTCCCTCACTCTCTATAAATACTCTTCATTTCCACACTTCATCACTTTCCTCCATTTTTTTTCACATTTACACCTTACTACATTTCTTCTTCTTCTTCTTCTTCTTCTTCTTCTTCTTCTTCTTCTTCTTCTTCTTCTTCTTCTCCTCTCTTACAAAGTTTACATTTTTATCAAGCTTTTCACTTAAAGTTCTTCATCAAAGTTGTTCATCTTGTTGAGGGTAATACTTCTATGTAGTTCTTTTTCAAAGTTTCATCTTTTGTTTCAAAGTTTTCTTCTTATGTCATTTATGTGCTTTTAACTTCTAAAACCTCTCAAAAATGGTAGAAAACTCCTTTTGAGTTGAAACCACTTTCTATATTCTTGTATTTACTCATACTATCACATACTAAAAGGTTGTGTAAAACAAAGTTTCCTAACCTCTTCTTTCTAAGGAGGCCGAAACCATGTATATGGTTTAGATGAATCTTGTTTCAAATTTTACATGTATGAGTTTGTATTTGAGTTTCATTTCCAAGGTGATCATGGAACAAGGATCCTTTATGGTAAAGGATGTTATGTCTAAGTGATTGGAAAGTTTAAAGATTTGTTTTCCAAAATGATCATGGACCAAGGCTCCTTTATGTTAAAGGATGCTATGTCTAAGTGATTGGAAAGATTAAAGATTTTTACTCTATTTTTATGTAAAGACCAAAACCAATGAGTTTTAAGGCAATGTTGTTTAAGTTTTGTTTTCCAAAATGATCATGGATTAAGACTCCTTGACATAGGAGGATGCTAAGTCCAAGTGATTGGAAAGTTTGAAGATTTCTAACCCCTATTTCTTGAAAAGGCCGAAACCTTAAATGGTTATGGCAAAGATGTTGAGTTTTGTTTCCCAAAGTGATCATGGACTGAAAAGCTCCTTATGTTAAAGGATGCTATGTCTAAGTGATTGGAAAATTTAAAATATTTTCTTGCCTTATTTTCCTATGATGTCCGAATGTAACATTTGGCCTAGGATGTGTTATTTTATTTTGTTTTCCAAGATGATTATGGATTAAATCTCCTTCATGTTAAAGGATGTTATGTCCAAAAGGTTGGATGATTTAAAGATCTCTAACCTCACAAACTTGTTAAGGCCGAACCTAAGAGTTCATGGTCTAAGACATTTGATTTTTCCATTTTTCGAAATGATCATGGTTTCAAGCTCCTTACTATGTATGGATCCTAACCTAGAGAGATTGGAAAGTTTAGAAATTCCTAGCCTATTTACCTATGCTTGGCCGAAACCCTAAGTCAAGTACTTAGTGGGATTTTTAATTCAATTTTGTTAAAAGATTGTTGTTTATGAACTTCTAGAACTTGAGGATCATAAATCTAAGAGTCGCATAAATTTTGAAAACCCCTAATCCTAGTTTATTGTATGTACCGAACCTATACCTTGTGGTTAGTGTTCTCGAGTGATTTTTAACTCATGATTTTATGTTGGTAACCTTATACTTCCATCACCGGAGAAGCGAGGACGTTCATGAACCTTCTTTTCAAATCCAAACTCTTAACTCCGACGTGAGATAAGAGGGGATTTCCTAAAGATATTCAATAACTGTATGCATGTGTGTAGGTGTTTAACTGGATATTTATATGTTGATTGAGATTACTTGGTTATCTAATGTACTTGAACTGTTATGCTATTATCTGATGCTGAAATGTGCTTGTTCTAAATGTTATAATACATATCTGTGATGAACTGCTTTCAACTGTGATATTAGCATTGAACTGATAACATACACTGCTGTTGATTGAAAGTTTGCTAAGTCAGACTTGTGTCTGTGCTCAATTGTTATAATGATTAAAAACCTTAATAAGCTTTGAAGATGAAGGAATTGGTGTTCTTTTCCAAAAGCTCATTAACTTAAAGTACTTGTTTTAAATGTTGGAATGGTTTTGGTGCTTTTAGATGGATCCAGACGTTCCCTTGGCACAGTTGAGCTCGAGGAACGAAGTATTTGATCATGCTGGGACGGCAGGGAACTGGACTATACATGAGGGTGCGACGACCGTGATGTATCGAGGACCAGTCACGACTACCGAGACGAATGCTAACGGAGTACCCGTACGAAGGATCCATACCGTCGAGACGAGGACTGTGACGCTTCCACCTCCATGGTAGTACCTTCATACGCTACAAGTCACCGGACTCCTTCATGAGCATTTTGATCCAGTTGAACCGCTTGCGGAGGACCCAGTGGAGGAGGATCCCGAAGAGGATCCTGAGGAGGAACCTTTTGAGATGATAGAGGTCGAGGACGACGAGGAGGAAGAGCCAGAGTACCATCCGCAGGATCCCGGCGATGACGACGTCCCTATCGACGATGGCGGTGACGTTATTGATCCGACATCTGATATCTCATCTGAGGGTAGTGTCTGTGGTCACTCTGCATGTAGGAGGCATTGGTAGATCGTTTGTCGGCTTTTGGAGTTGTCCCGATAGTCCCTAGGGTTTTAGAGCCATCTTTTGAGTCTTGTACCCAGTTCCCTATTCTCGGTTTGATGTTTTCTTTTTACCTATTTCTTCTATAGCCATTTCAGTGTATGTTGGCCAGTTCGACAAGGCCTGTCTTTTAATCAAACCTAAGATCCCAAGTGGGATAGTTATAATTATATGTGTGATGTTTATTTTCATGTTCTGAATGTTCATCACCTTTTCTTAACTGCTTTTAAAAACAAAACAAAAAATGAGTACCCTTTTTCGGTAACCTTATATAAGAGGTTATTTTTCCGAAGGTGACCAACGTTTAAAATAAGTTCTTTTCCGCAACGGGTAACCATGGATGCCGGGTTTTAGGGTGTCGCACAACGCATGATAGACAAGGCACACACACAAAACATTTTGTATCAGTGATTTCTTTATCAACCTGGTTTACAGGATATAGAGAATATTAAGGGGTAAAATTATTGGGTTTCTTGTTCCCTTGAGTATCCAAACAGTTGTTCATGTGTCCATGCTATTTCACGTGCAGTGCTAGTAAGAAGTGGTTGTTGTATCTTGGAGAGTACAAGCTTTGAGACCAACTGCACCGGACAATCTACTCGTGGTGGCGAAATACTCTTAAGCCCAGTGTTTTGTACGTCTCAACCAAAATCGATAAGTTTATCTTTACAAGCATTATTTTATTTAATTGCATATTTAGTTGCTTCCTATTTTTCTTTGTTCTTGTGTTAATTCTATATTAATTATTAATTTTAATTATTAATTTTATTATATTTTCTAACAATCTTAAGAGTATTTTCTTTAACATAGAATTAATATATAGTTGTTGCTGGTATTTTATTGTCTCGCTGAATTGCTGAATTTTTGTGGACAAAAAATATAAAAACAAAATCTAACCTAGTGTATAACATTAAAATAAGACTATGATCACTACCTTGATGAAATACCCTTATGGTCACCATATTGCTCAATGTAGATACGGTATAAGAAACAACCAATATGTCACTCCTAAATTTAATTTAGTTGAGACAGATGATGTAATTGTGGGTGTTGTTTCTGAGACTATATTTGAGATGAATGAGACATCATGGGTGGTAGACTCTGGGGCTACTGCACATATATGTGCAAATAAAAATGTGTTTACCTTCTATAAGACTATAGGGGAAGGAGAGGAGCATGTGACTTTAAGCAATTCAAGGACAATTGTTGTTCTTGGTAAAGGAAATGTGAATTTAAAACTCACCTCTGGGAAAACCCTCTCGTTAAATGATGTTCTCCATGTGCCTGATATGAGATTCAATTTGGTGTCTGTATCTATGTTGAGCAAAGCAGGTGTCAAAGTTACTTTTGAATCTGATAAAGTTGTACTCTCTAAATGTGGGGGTTCTGTGGGTTATAACACCCTGTTTTTCACTGTTTTAAATAACAGAAATATATTTATACGATTATTTAAGTTTTAGAAAATTATTTTAAATAAGCGGAGGTTACCACTCAATTCTACTTGAATGTAGAAAGCTACGATTAAAATTTAGGTTGGAAAGTCAGACAAAACCCGACCCACGAATTCCATTGACAGTATAATTATACTGCTCAAAAGACCTAATTTTAATTCGTGAATGAAAAACTTGATATTTTTATTTTATTTCCTATGATAGTGTATTTTTAGAACTATTTCATAAAAAGTGAAATAATATACGTTTTACGGACGCTATACTCAATCGGGCGAATGATGGAGCTGATTACGGGAGTTTCGGGACTCGATAAGTGGATAAACCCAATATTCTCTTAGGACTAAGCCATCCATGTGAGAGGTTTAATGTGGCTTAGGGTTATGTTAGCAATTTTTGATAATTTTATTTTGACCCCTAAACTTTCTATTAATTACATTTTGGTCCCTAAACTAATTTTCATAATACACTAAGTGAAATGGGCCAAATTCTTGTCATCCAAACCCATTAAGGGCTGCTGCCTAGAACCCAAATGTCATGACCAAAGATTAATTTTCATGATGCCATTTTAATTACCTAAGCTTCCTATGTCATGATTTTATGCCATAAGCTATTTTCATGCACAATGTCATTTGGACTTGGGTTTTCTTGGGCCAAAAATGGCGCAAGGCCCCTGCTTGCCATGGCTGCCTATAAGCCTGAAGATTCAAGCTCATTCAAGATCATTCTCACACTTTCTCACATATTCTCACACTTTCTCAAAAGCTCTCAAGTGTTCTACCTTGTTCTTATTTTTCTCTCACACAAAGAAGCCAAGTTTGTGAAGGAGGTTGAAGATTGCTTGATCATTTTTCAATTCCAATTGGTGATTCTTCACCCTCATCATCTTTTAGTCATTGTTTCTTCAAATCATTTCATGATTCAAAGCTTTATTTTTCATGTTCATCTTAGTTGTTCTTAACTTTGATAAATCATAGAAAATCATAGAAAAATCCTTTGAGTTTGAAACCAATTTCTATGTTCTTGTCATCATGTATATGTTCTAAATCCAAGAGTATGTTGAAATCAAAAATTTCCTTCCCTTTTTACTCATCAAGGCCGAACCTATAGAGGTGAAGTTAGAGGAGATTTTGTTCATGTCTTTTGTTATTAATCATGTATATTAGCTTGTTAGTATATATGTGTAGGGAATCCAAGTTGTTTTGTCAAACAAAAATCCCTGGCCCTATCAAATGTCATGGCCGAAACTAGGTGTGTGTGAGTTAGGAAGTTTTGATTTCCAAACTTAGTTGTTTAGCCACTAATCCATGATCTTGGTTAATTAAGGATCATTAATCCATGACTTAGTCATGATTAAGAATTTTTAGTCACCAAGACCCTTGAGGCCGTGGCCATGTAGGAAGGATTTTGATGGTTTTAATTGTTTGATTGTATTGGTGAAGGTTGAATTTATTCTGCTGTGTACGTGAGAACTGGGCATTCGACAAAGCAATTTATTCTACTGAAAATTCTAAGAGAGGTAAGAGGGGATTACCTGGGGGATATATTTGATGGCTATATGCTATCCTGTGTTTCTCTATAATTATTTGTGTGTTAGTATTTATTTAAGTTGTTTAAGTTATGGTATTTGTATCTGTGTTGGTTTAATTACGTTTAATTGTTTATCTGCAATTATATTATGTTGTTGTGATGCATGATCTGCCTGGGAATATCTCTGTGATATTATTGTTGGTTGTTGTTTGAGAAGCCTGACAGTGGTCAGTGCCCAATTAAATTAATTGGATAAAAGATTTAAGAAGCTTCATAAATTATATTCAATGTTTTAACGATAAAATATTGGTATATATATAATATTAATGGAAATTTTTATTTGGGAAAAATAAGGAATTTTGGAAAATATCATTATTTTAATGATTTATTACTGTAAGAGTGAATCATGAGTCACAATGATAGCGAAATCGTGAAATTATTTTTGTACTGCTAATTTTTACGTAAGAAATTCCGTAATATTATAAAAAGTTATTTTATGAAATTAATTGTTGAAAATAAGTTAATTATGATTTTAGAAAATTATTTAAGTGGAAAAAGCTAAGTTTTGGCTTAAAAGGCTTTAAAAGTTATAATTGACGGCAAATTTGGAAAAGTGTCGACGGCAAGTATTTTGAAACAGCAGTACGTATTTTAAGTAAGTTTAAAACCTCAAGTAACTCACCTTTGTGAAAACTAAGTTTTATTATTTAAAGATTTTATTGAAGAATTTCCCATTTGAAAAGATTTTCCGAAAGCAAAATTAATTCAACCGTGTTGAAAGTGGTGTTGAACTTAGTAACCGAGACGTCGAGGTACTAAGGTTCTTTGTTGTTATGGACTTAGGATCGTTTGGACTTTGAGATCCTGTAGACTTGGTGTCTACTGTATACGTGGTGTTTACCGTGTTTAAACATTTAAGATGTTTTCTATTACCATGAACCTATGACTGGTGCATCGGTCGAGAGGTGTCGTGATTGAGCACTCGGACTGTGAGGTCCTGTGTTTTAATGAAAGTTTTAAATATGTTAAAACTATGTGAGTCATAAGCCATTTTGAGCTTCGGCAAAGAAAGATTGAACACAAAGAAAAGTGTTACGAGCAAAGTGTTTTGCATGCATTTGACAGACGTGCCCATGGTTCTATGTGTGATTACCTTGCGGCGTCAGGTATTTCATGCTACGAATTTTCTTCATTGTGCCTGGGTTGGACAATGAAACCCCATTTACGGTTTTATCTCTGATGCCCTGGGTGTGGACAGTGTGGAATGGGTTATAGCTGTGTGCCTTTATGCCATGGGATGGCAATTGAGCCTGATCAACTCACCATGTGTTGGGATATCTCATGAGATTAGGTGCGAATTTAGTTGACGAATATGAAGTGTTCATGCATAGTTTTTCAAATGATGACATTTGGGGTGTTAAACCCATTGATAAACTATTTGCTTATGAATGCTTGTGTTGATATATGTGTATGTGTTTTATATGGTGTTTAGCAAGTAGTTGTCGAGTAAAATCCATATATTGGTTTCTCACTCTTGCATGTTTTATTTGTGGTTTCTCTACCTGTGCATATATCTTTACGTCTGAGATTAGATGGACCCGGATAAGCCTCTGGCATATTCGACGCTTCGGTCGATCATGTTTGATCGTGCTCATTTTGGTCGTACCTGGGAGATAAACCTTGGGATACTCGGCGCCACCTTTCATGGCCCTAGTAGAGAGGTTGTTGACACAGTAGAGGCAGGACCATAGTGAAGGATGCATGTTGTGGAGACTGTTGAGGTATCTCTACCTCCGGTATGGCTATACTTACAGTACTTGGCTGAGCACAGGTTACTTGATTTGCCACCTCAGCCGATTCCGCTTCAGATAGCAGGACCAGCAGTACCTCCTGTTGAGGTAGTTTTGGATGAGGTCGAGGAAGACCCAGATGAGTACTTTGAGGACGATCTTGAGTTCCACCCTCCTGCTGTTGATGATGATGATTCTTTCGACGAGGGAGCGGGAGCAGAGGTATCTTCATCGGATACATCTGCTGTAGGTGGGGTTGATCATCATGATCTCCCCAATGGTTTTCATTAGCTTGACCAGCTATAGGTATAGTTCTGGGGTAGCGAGTTTTGTCAGTTTTTGATCTGGCTACCGAGAGCCATGAGTTTTTGGTATGGTTCTGGACTGCTCGTTACTTATATGTATATGTCTTTATTTTCTTTGCTTGGTTTGATGGAGAATAGCCTATACTTATGAGGGCTCTTCTGTGATCTCCAATTAGATATAGTGTGTGTTTAAATGATGATGCATATATATATCCACGTTTATTTACGTTCACGATGGTTCGATGTTTTTTTTTAAAAAAAATCAGCACTATTTTCATAATGAGACGTTTACTTTAAAGTATATTTTCCGAAAGTAACCAGTGATTAATAATTTAATTTTCCGCTTTTGGGTAACTATGTGATGACCCTAGAAGGTGTCGCATGGGTAATGGGTATTATAGTAGTGGCCTGTTTAAGTTGAATGTTTATGAAATTATTAATAAAAATGCATTGTCTTCTTATTTGATTGACTCCGTTGATTTGTGGCATGGTAGAATGGGACATGTTAATTTCTCTTATACAAAGAAAATGAGAGAATTAGGAATTTTGCATGATCTGTCAACTAATAATAATGAAAAATGCCCAATATGTGTAGAAGCTAAAAGTATGAAGAAGCCATGCAAACCTGTAGAATTTCGTGAAATGGACCTCTTAGGCCTAATTCACTCAGATTTAGGTGGCTTAAAATCTACAATGACCAGAGGAGGTAAAAGGTTTTATATAACTTTTATTGATGATTGTTCAATATATTCTTATGTATATTTGCTGAGAACCAAAGATGAAACAGAGGAGAAATTTAAAATTTATAAAGCTGAAGTAGAGAATAAATTAAATAAGAAAATCAAAAGACTTAGAACAGATAGAGGCGGAGAGTATGATTCTAATGAGTTTAGTGCCTTTTGTGAACAATATGGAATAACTCATGAGACAACGCCTCCTTATTCTCCAGAATCCAATGGTGTAGCAGAAAGGAAAAATAGAACTTTAAAGGAAATAATGAATGCTATACTTATAAGTTCCGGGGCTCCTTCAAATTTGTGGGGGAAGCTATTCTTTCTGCTTGTCTTATACAAAATAGAATCATATTTAATAAAACTAATAAAACCCCTTTTGAACTTTGGGAAAACCGGTTACCAAATTTAAAATATCTTAAAGTGTGGGGGTGTTTGGCTAAAGTGTTGTTACCTGAACCTAAAAAAAGAAAAATTGGTTCTAAAATGTGTGATTGCATGTTTATTGGCTATGCTGAAAATAGTGCTGCTTATAGATTTTTGGTGCTTAAAAGTGATGTTTTAGAAACTAATACTATTATCAAATCAAAAAATGCCGAGTTCTTTGAAAATATGTTTCCCCTAAAATCTAAAATAGAAAAATCAATTGTTGATCCTTCGTGTGAATCTGCTTCTTGTTCTAATAATTTTGAGCTTGAACCTAGAAGGAGTAAAAGAATTAGAAAAGAAACCAACCTAGGAGATGACTTTTTCATCTACTCAATGGATGGAGATCCCTTGACATATAATGAAGCAATTTCTTCTCCTGATGGTCCTCTTTGGAGAGAAGCTATTAATAATGAGATAGAATCAATTATGAGTAATCATACATGGGAGATAGTTGATCTACCTCAAGGAGCAAAACAAATAGGTTGTAAGTGGATTTTTAAAAAGAAATTGAAACCTGATGGTTCTGTTGAAAAATATAAAGCAAGGTTGGTAGCTAAGGGGTATACACAGAAAAATGACTTAGATTATTTTGATACATATTCACCGGTGGCTAGAATTTCTCCCATTAGAATATTGATAGCTCTTGCTTCTATTCATAATTTGATAGTACACCAGATGGATGTAAAAACAGCTTTCTTAAATGGAGATTTAGAGGAAGAAATTTACATGGATCAATCTAAAGGGTTTATTGTTTCTGGTAGTGAAAATTAAAGTGTGTAAATTAGTCAAATCCCTATATGGTCTTAAGCAAGCACCTAAACAATGGCATGGGAAGTTTGATAGAGTGATGTTGTTAGATGGCTATCAAGTGAATAATTTTGATAAGTGCATCTATAGTAAATTTGATGATAGTTTAAATGGTGTTATTATTTGTTTATATGTTGATGATATGCTTATATTGGGAACCAACATAGAAGTTGTTAATGAGACTAAACAATTTTTATCATCAAAATTTGACATGAAAGACTTGGGAGAGGCTGACTTAATTTTGGGAATTAAGTTAACCAAATTAAATAATGGGTTTAGAATGTCTCAAGAACACTTTGTTGAGAAAATATGATTTTTATGATTCTAAACCCGTGAGTACTCCATATGTGCTAGTTTACACTTGAAAAAGAATAATGGGAGTAGTGTGTCACAAACCCAATATGCTCAAATAATTGGTAGCCTCATGTATTTGATGAATTGTTCAAGACCTGATATTTTATATGCTGTAAACAGATTGAGTAGATATACTCATAATCCTAACAAGGATCATTGGAATGCTTTGTATAGAGTCTTGAAATATCTTCGAGGAACCATTGATATTGGTTTGTGTTATGTGGGATACCCTTATATACTTGAAGGGTATGCAGATGTAAATTGGATATCTGATTCTGATGAGACTAAATCCACGAGTGGATTTATTTTTACCCTTGGTGGTGGTGTTGTCACTTGGAAGTCATCAAAGCAGACCTGTACTGCCCGATCTACTATGGAGGTTGAGTTTATTGCCCTTGACTTGACAGGATCGGTGGCTGGGTGGCTAAGAAATCTCTTAGCAGATATTCCTTTATGGAGGAGACCCATTTCCTCCACATCTATAAATTGTGATTGCCAAGCAGCAATAGCAAGAGCAAATAATAAAGTTTATAATGGAAAACATAGACATATACGTATACGTCATAATTGTGTAAAGCAGCAGCTAAATGATGGGGTTATATCCCCGAATTATGTGAGATCAGAAATGAATCTGGAGGATCCATTTACAAAACCACTAAGCAAGAAGGTAGTGGAAAATACATCGAGGGGGATGTGACTTATGCCTAATTCAAAGATGGAGAGTGATGGTAACCCAACATAGTTTGTGAAAAATTCACAAGTCTATAATAATATGGGTAAGAACAAATCACTTGTCAATTTGATTAAACACTATCCATTATATATGATGGTCCATCCCTGTGGTGTAGGATAGTGTAATACTACAGCGTTGGAGGTTGAGTATATACTCTTAATGAATCTATAGCTCATGAATGAGTGGTGTACTTGACTGTGGTGTACAGTTGATAGATTCACCTATATGAGTGTTGAGGTGGGGCCGCCTCTATGGAAGCTTGGGCAGACTTTCTAGAGCCACTCATGAAATCCAGGTAACGGTGCAAGGCCGAAAAGCACCACACCGTGTTGAACAACATCGGATGAGAGATCAGTGTGGGTGATGAGTTCATTGATTCACAAACGGAATGAGGTTTATAAAGGTTCTAATCTCACCGACATTCTAGTGAGTCATAGCTCATTTGCTGTATGTGCTAGTTCATAGTCCAAAAGACACTGGTGCTTATGCATTGATTTCTCAAACTCTTGGGTACAGTTTTTTATTTGACTTTAAAATAAATATGTGGGGGATTATTATATTATTATCTTATATTTGATTATTTATTTTAAATTCAAATATTAATATAGTAATAATTTTATTTTAACCGAGTCTTTATTCCCTCATCGGCTTACTCCCGCAATTTATTGTTATAACGGTTAAACTTTTCTACTTAATATTTTCTTCCTATTTTTAAGGCTTTTAGCTTTGATTGCTAATAACTATTTCTGACGTTGAGGAAGTTCCAAAAGGTACACACACACTCAGGTGGTTAAGTGTGAATTGATTCTTCTTCATTTTGATATTTAATTATAGGCAACGGGTTTTTCCATATGAGCAAGATAAAAGGGTAAAATCATTTTGAGTTTTGGTGATTATCTGGTGAAACTCTCACACACTCCCTATCCAACATTTTTCACTCTATACCTATTTGAGATTTGTGCTTTTTATCAAAGTCAAAGAGCATGCTTCAACATCGCATGATAGACAAGGCACATATACAAAACATTTTGTATCAGTGATTTCTTTATCAACCTGGTTTACAGGATATAGAGAAAATCAAGCGGTAAAATTATTGGGTTTCTTGTTCCCTTGAGCGTCCAAACAGTTATTCCTGTGTCCTTGCTATTTCACGTACAGTGCTAGCAAGAAGTGACTGTTGTATCCTGGAGAGTACTAGCTTTGAGATCAACTGCACCGGGTAATCTACTCGTGGTGGCGAAATACTCTTAAGCCCAATGTTTTGCACACCTCAGACAAAATCGATAAGTTTATCTTTACAAGCTTTATTTTATTTAATTGCATATTTAGTTGTTTCATATTTTTCTTTGTTCTTGTGTTAATTCTATGTTAATTATTAATTTTAATTATTATTTTTATTATATTTTCAAACAAAACAAAATAAGGGAAAAGACATTTATCTTGGCCCAAGAACCTTTTCTGAAACTATAAAGAATCCACCAGAACCAAAGACTTCTATGAGAATACTTGGAAGAATTCCTTCTTCCATTGATGACTACCAAATTACTTTCGGAAAATACCATGAACTCAAAAGAAAAATTCTCTGAAAACCTAAAAAGACTGACCAACCGGTCTGAAAAAGAAAAAATCAATTGTTTCTACATCGTAAACCGAAATATATTTGGAGTTAAAGTTATAATTACTCCAAGAGCATCATCAATACTGGCGTTTAATATGTTTCAGTTTGGACTTATTGAATGTCTTTATTTAAGTAAAGCTTCAGAAGAAATCTGTCTGTTCCCATATAGCCTAAAGGAAGCTGTTCAGAATTACAAAAGAAATGTTGCAAAAGAAAGGTATATCTTCTTGAAATTTTACTCAGCTTATCCTGACTTCGTCACTAAGCAACCTGCAAAGCACTTAATCTTTATTGGAGTAAGCAACAATAGCTTCTCCTTGAGAGATGAACCAACTAGAGAAGACTACAATGAAGACCAAATTACTATAATTCTGGCCAACCAGCTAGCAAGCATTTTCACCCAATGTCAAATAATTGGAAAAGATTCCCCCATCAAAGCATTATACAAGGGACCACATACTTTGCTTCTCAGCAAGACAAGTGGTAAAATAATTAAAGAAAAAGACTTAGCATTACTGACGAATTTTGAACTACCTTTCTACACACTTCAAGGACTATCAATGAACTACCGTCCAGCTGTCCTCGATCAACTTTGTTCGATGATAAAGCATAATGGAAATCATGCATGTAAAATATGCGTGGCAAAAAAGGATAATAATGATTGTCGGCAGGAAGATAATGACTCAGACGATGCAATAATAGAAGAAGGACTTAATCGCATACGTCAGTATGTGACTTATTGAAAGTCAGATTGAATAACTGATGTAGATAGTAAGGACTTTTATGTAAATTACCTAGCACCCTTAGGTGTATAAATAAGTCATCTTATGTTGAGGCAAGGTAGAGTTTTCATTCAGAAAAACCTCTCGTGTTTGAGAAGTTCTCTTTGAATAGAGAATTGTGCTATCCTCCTTAGGAGTGTTGGTCGGATTCTTGAGAGTGAATCCATTATGTTCCTATGTATTTCCCTCTACTTATCATCAATAAATACTACATTTTATTACTAACGTTTCTCCAATTACTTTAGTATTGAACCTCGTTCAACTTACTGCAGTGCACAGAAGAATTCAAGGCTGATCTTGAAAGAAAAATACCGCTCAGGTATGACTCATCAACCATTTCAGTTAGCTTGTTATAAGATAGATTTTAGCAGTTAATTATGTTTGAAATCGAAAGAGAAAAAATAGATAATAATGATATAGAACACCTACAAATTACTGAAGAAGATGGGAATTATGAAGGGAGTATTTTAATAGATCCAAAATTATTTCAAAAAATACAGAGAGATAACTTAAATTTAGCAAAAGATGCAAATGTGAAAAAACTTGACGGAATAATGAAGAGATTTAATCACAAAGAAAATATTATATACTATGAAAAGATAATTAATGAAACACCTATTGATATATCAGAAGCACAAGGAAATACTTGTATACAATTACTAAATAAAAGGAAATTAACAGAATTAAAAATGAATTTAAAAAAGGAAGAACATAAAAGAAAGATAGGATATATCCATATAGGAGCTATATAGGTTTTAATTAAAGCCACTGTTCAGGAAGGAATAAATTCACCTATAGAATTAATATTAAAAGATAATAGAATAACTGATCCAAAGGATAAAACATAAGGAGTAATAGAAGGAAATTTGAAATCTACCCAAATATTGGAATATCATTAGATACCCAAAGATTAGATCAATCATTAGCTCTAGAACATAGATTTCTAAGAAGCAATTTAATGAGATCAGGAGATAAAATCTTCTCAATAACTTATTGTGTTAATTATGCATTAACAAATTCTCACCATAGTATTACCTTCAGAACTAATGATAGGATAGATGTACCAAGATTATTTGAAGAAATAGGAAAAATTTGTTATCCCAAAAGAAACGAAACAACAGAATTAGGAATCTCTATAAATAAACCAAAATTATTAAATTTAATTCCAAAACCAATTACTTTTCCAGAACCAGAGAAAACTGATGAAGAAGAAAATATTAATAAATTATTAAATCAAGTAAGAGACCTAGCTCAATATTTAAGAAATAAGATATGAGAGATATAGAAGAACTCTGGATGTTTGACTTTAAATCAAGGAAAGGTGAAATTAAAAATGAAATAAGAAACCTTTCTGGAACCTTTGATTATTATATAGAAAAAGAACCAAATAATAGATATAGAAAATGGATTGAAAGGCAACTAATAGAAAAAGAAAAGCATTAATAAATATGGAAAATTATGAGGAAACCAGAAAAACTATAAAACAAGAAAGTAATGGATACAGATCTACTAACTAATGGAAATATATTCAAAATTTGATGACCAAACAGAGAACGAAATAATGAATGTTTTAGTGATGAACTTACCTATCGATTGTAAACAATTAATAATTGATAAAATAAAAGCTCAGCATAGACAAGAAGACTATTATTTAGCACATATATCATTAGATATAGAATGGAATTACATGGAAGAAATATGATTGACTTTTGAGTATGATAGACTATCATTATCCAATATATATGAAGAATATGACTTATTAGATGATTAAATGAATCAGGAAATATTAAGTATATTACCTATGAAAATGTCCAAAGATTGTAGGCAAATAACAATTAACAAATTAAAACACCAACATTGGCAACAAGAACTTTATCTAAAACAAGTACAATCACTAGTAGAAAATATACAATAGACAGTAAAGGTTTACGTCAGCTAACCAAAAACTAGACGTTAAAAAGGGGGCGGTGGCAGTTTTGTAAATAATTAATTCACTGTTAACGTCAGTTGTTTTAAGGACTGACGTTAAAAGTGAGGCGGTGGCAGTTTTGTAAATATTAAATCACTATTTGCGTCAGTTGTTTAATGAACTGACGTTAAAAGTGTTTTGCAAGAAATTATTAAAACTTTTAACGTCAGTTGCTTATAAACCTGACGTTATAAGTGTGATTTTTACTTCAGTTAAATAAATAACTGACGTAAATAATCAACTCATTCCTATCTTTCTTTCGTTGTCATCTCCCTGTTGTCACTCTTAACGCAGATCATCACTCCATATAGTGCAGTTTATTTCTAATCTTTTTTTAAAAAAGTTTATTTTTAATCTTAATTAATTAGCTTGAATTAGTAAATTAACAAATTCTTGTGCAAATTAAAATAAATAAACACTTAACATAAAACAAGTTATATATGTATAATCAAATCGTATCTCATTGAAGCGATTCATAAGTTACAATTACATGTTTAAAAGATAAAAAATTTCCGCAAGATATATAGCACTAAAATATAAAAAAGTTTCTGCTTCAACATCATTTTCTTCTCAGTCCTGTGCTCAGAATCTCCAACATTGATTCTTCTCATTGAAGCGATTCATAAGTTACAATTACATGTTTAAAAGATAAAAAATTTCCGCAAGATATATAGCACTAAAATATAAAAAAGTTTCTGCTTCAACATCATTTTCTTCTCAGTCCTGTGCTCAGAGTCTCCAACATTGAATGCATCCCCTCCCTCATTTGAAGTCGATGCTCCATCTGAATCCATAGTCACTTTGGAGCCGTGGCAGAATGAAGGGTGCACTCGATCTGTTTCAGCAATATTCTTGGAATAGCCACTTGGTTCCAAAGCCGAGGTTTTGGAACTGTAGCTGCTGATTCTCCAGAAGGATGATGGTGTGTGCAAATCACATTACGTGATTCACCCAACCTTACCATCCATGTTACGTGATTTACACAACCTCAGAAGTTGTTTTGACCATTAAGACAGAGACCTTTAAGTCTAGGTATAGGAAGAAAGAGTGATGAAGTTAATCTCCATGGCAGAGCCATATTGTGAAGCAGAAAAATTAAAGGAAGGAAGGAAGCTATTTATAGGAGTAGGGGATGAAGTTACTAGGCGTCGTAAGTTGCTAAAAAATTAAATTGATCATTTAAGAGCATTAGGTTCCAAGGCGCATTGGGAGTTGGCCTGGCAGTCATATATTATAAACATGCAGAAAAGAAAACGTCTGAAGGAATAGGAAGATACACTTTTAACGTCAGTTGTTGAATAAAACTGACGTTAAAAGCATTTTTAAAATAAAAAATATTTATTTTTACTTCAGTTAAATAAACAGCTGACGTAAATAATCCTATATCCCTATCTGAAATGCCCTGTTGTCACACAGGTCTGTTAACGTCAGTTGTTGAATAAAACTGAAGTTAAAAGTGTTTTTAAAATAAAAAATATTTATTTTTAACGTCTGTTGTTTATACAATTGACGTTAAAAGTGTGATTTTTACTTCAGTTAAATAAATAGCTGACGTAAATAATCCTATATCCCTAGCTATCTGAAATGCCCTGTTGTCAGTCAATTAACACAGGTCTCAGAGCCATTTTGTGAAGGAATAGAAATATAGAGGAAAAGAAGAGGCAGTATTACAGACTGTTACAGAAGAATGTTACTTTAACACTTTTAACGTCAGTTGTATTCAACAACGGACGTTAAAAGTGTTTTTTTAAAAAAATATTAATATTTAACGTCAGTTTTTTAATAACACTGACGTTAAAAAATTAATTTTAACGTCAGTTGTTTAATACAACTGACGTTAAATGTTGTTTTAATATGTTTACACCCGCGCGCCTTCTGCACTTCGCTGCCTGACGTACGTCTCTTTTCTCTTTTCATCACGCTCAACCCTAAATCACTCTCAACCCTCACTCTCACTCTCACCCAGCACAGAACCCTAATCGCGAGCTCATCTCCACCGCAACCACCGCGAGGGCTTCTTCGCCACCACCGTGAGGTACACTATTAACCCTAACTCTGTCTTTCCATTCATTCTTTGCAATAACTTGACGTACATCTCTCTTTCCCCTTCCCGCGCACTAACTCTCCTTGTCCCTCTGCTCTCAGTAACCACATCGAACGTTGGCCACCACTCGAGCTCCCCTCCCCACCACCATGCGAGCACCTATTTCTGGTGAGTATTTAGGGCACATTTTTGTATTTTTGGTTTTGAGTGTATGTTGAAACTGTAGTCTCGATGAGTTGAAACTTGAAACCGTGAGTTTGAGTTGTTTGGAATGTACGTCCCTGTTTTTGGTTTTGAGTGCATGTTGCTCATTGGTTGATCTGTCACGGCCGTGATGCTAATCACGGCAGGGCGTGATCGATTCTGCCTGTGATGGCATGGTTCGTTCGATTTGGCACGTTACGGCCGTGATGGACATCACTGCCAGGCCGTGACCAGTGCTAGGCAATTAATCTTTAAAAACTATAGTTTTCAATCTCCCGTATTGTCCTTATATTGGATATATATATGTTTTGTATATCTACAGGACCTATCTAGTTATGGATCGTAGTTGGATGTTTTGTAAGCGTACTAGTGCTGAGTATTTGAAGGGGGTGGGAGAATTTATAGAATTTGCTCAAAGGAATGTTCCTAATAGTAATGGAATGTTCTGTTGTCCTTGTGTCAAGTGTTTGAATATGAGGAAATGTACGGTGAAGGATATACGTACTCATTTGATTTGTGAAGGGATTTGCTTGAGTTATACAAGATGGATATGGCATGGTGATATGTTGTTGAGTAGTAATACGACGAGTGTCTCCCAAAGTGAGGACGTTGACGTAGATATGGAGGATGATTGAGTAGAGGACATGATCCGTGATATTGGACAAGAATCTTTTCATCGAGCGCATGTGTATGATAGGTTGTGTGGTGATGCGGATAAGCCTTTATATCCAGGGTGTACCACTCATACACGGTTGTCGGCGGTGCTAAAATTGGTTTGTGTGAAGGCGAGAAATGGTTGGAGTGATAAAAGCTTCACGGAATTGCTTGAAGTGTTGAAAGACTTGCTTCCGGAGGACAACACATTGCCTGACCATAACTATGAGGCCAAGAAGGTATTGTGTCCTATGGGTATGGAGTATAAAAAGATACACGCATGCCCCAATGATTGCATATTGTACACTGGTGTTCATGAAGACAAACACGATTGCCCCAAATGTGGGTTATCACGATACAAAGTGAAGGGTGGTGATGATGATGATGATGTTGATGATGTGAGAAAAAAGGGTCCTCCTGCGAAGGTGTTGTGGTATCTTCCAATAATTCCAAGGTTCAAGCGATTGTTTGCCAATGCGAAAGATGCGAAGAATCTTAGATGGCATAATGATGAGAGGAAACGTGATGGAAAGGTTCGCCATCCTGCTGATTCTATTCAATGGAAGAATATCGATACTATGTTTCCGGATTTCGCCGATGAGCCAAGAAACCTAAGGCTTGGACTTGCTACGGATGGAATGAATCCTTATGGTAACATGAGTAGTATTCATAGTTCATGGCCTGTTCTGTTGGTGATTTACAACATGCCCCCTTGGTTGTGCATGAAGCGCAAATACATGATGTTGTCTATGATGATTCGGGCCCAAAGCAACCGGGAAATGACTTAGATGTTTATCTAGGTCCCTTGATTGAATACTTGAAAACGTTGTGGGTGGAAGGTGTTGATGTAGTTGATGGGTATTCTCATGAGACTTTCAAGCTTCGTGCCATGTTATTTTGCACCATCAACGACTTTCCAAAGATACGGTAACTTGTCAAGATGCAGTGTCAAGGGGCATAAAGCATGCCCTATATGTGAAGAAGGCACATGCTACACTCAGTTGCATCATGGAAAGAAGACGGTTTACCTTGGGCATCGGAGATTTCTTAGATGTGATCACCCATATCGTAAGATGAAAAAAGCTTTTAATGGATGCCAAGAGACGGAAGAAGCGGCGGCCTTAATTGGAGAGCAGGTTTATCGGAGGGTAAAGGACATCGATGTTATATTCGACAAGTCCAAAAAGAAAGGTAAAGCTGTTGAGAAAAACATATGGAAGAAGAGGTCGATATTCTTTGATCTTCCATATGGCGCAAGCTTGATGTCGATTAATTGCATTGATGTGATGCATGTGGAGAAAAATGTGTGTGATAGTGTGATCGGGACGCTTCTCAACATTCAGGGCAAGACAAAGGATGGTGTGAATGCTCGTCTCGACCTCGTTGCTATGGGTATACGAGAGCAGATTAGCTCCGATTGTTGAGGATGGTAAGCGGACTTATTTGCCGCCAAAGATGTCATACTTTGTCAAAAAAAAGAGACAAAGTTTACATGGGTGTCTTCAGGGCATCAAAGTTCCACATGGTTACTCTTCAAATATGAAGAGACTTGTCTCTAGTGATCTTAAATTGGTTGGCTTGAAGTCTCATGATTGTCACATCTTGATGCAACAACTTCTGCCCGTTGCTATTCGTGGTATTGCTACAAAAAATGTGAGACATGCCATTACTCGGTTGTGCTCATTCTTCAATTCTATATGTAGCAAAGTCGTTGACCCCCGTATGTTGGATGACTTGGAAGTTGAGGCTGCTACAATCTTGTGCCAATTGGAGATGTATTTTCCTCCTTCCTTTTTCGACATAATGGTTCACTTAATTGTTCATTTGGTGAGGGAGATTAGATTATATGGGCCGGTTTTTCTGAGATGGATGTACCCAGTTGAGCGCTACATGAAGATCTTGAAAGGGTACGTGAAGAATCCTCATCGTCTGGAAGCATCTATTGTTCAAAGGTATGTTGCAGAAGAAGCTATTGAGTTTTGTTCGGACTACCTTCATAACACGGATCCTATAGGGGTTCCTAAGCCTCGGCATGATGAGATCAGATGTCAAGGTAAGGGTACACATGGCTTAAGAATTAATAGGAAGGATCGGGAGGAAGTGCTTCAAGCACATTTGTCTGTATTGAACAACATCGAATGTGTTCAGCCTTTCTTATTTGAACATAAAAGAAAAGTCAATCAAGAAAACCCTCGAATGAGCGAAAGGTGGTTGTTGAACAAGCATAACAAGACTTTCTTACCATGGTTCAAGGAAGAAATGCTTAAGGTTGGTAATCTTCGCTTCTGATGACGTAAAATGGCTAGCACGTGGGCCTAACTTCAACGTCATATGTTGGAGCGGATACGACATAAATAACTTTTCCTTTTATACAAAGGAACAAGATAACAAGAGTACCATGCAAAATAGTGGGGTTATGACCGTGGCCGAAGCAATGCACTTCTCTAGTGCAAAGGACACAAAACCCGTTCAAAGACCGACACCTTACTTTGGATATATTGAAGATATTTGGGTGCTCGATTACACTAAGCTTACGGTGCCGGTATTTAAATGTAAGTGGGTTGATAGTAACGGTGGTGTACAAACCGATGAATTGGGGTTCACATTGGTAGACCTCAACAAGTTAGGTCATATAAATGAGCCTTTCATAATGGCTTCCCAAGCAAAACAAGTGTTCTACATCACTGATCCTTCTAACAAAAGGTTGTCCGTGGTTCTCCAAGGAAAAAGCATGTATAATGGTAGTGATGAAAATGAAGATTCAAATCTTGATATTCCTGAGACTCCTTCTTTTTCAACAAACATGCCTACTATAATCGAGGAGACACAGGTGGACGATGTACATGCCACTCGTGATGATCATCACGAAGGGATATTGATATAGGTAGTTTAAACTTAGTATACATTTATAACCTATGTTAATAAATTAATATATATTGTTTTGAACAGGCATACATATGGATCATTGTTCCATTTTTCCTTTGCAATTATGTAATGTGTGTGATATTCTGTGTTACTGGGATATTTACTGAATGCAGGGATGGCTTAGGGGAGTGATATTTTAAAACTGAATTTAAAAAAAAAAATACTATTAACGTCAGTTGTATCATACAACTGACGTTAAAAGTATTTTATAAAAATATACAGTACACTATTAACGTCAGTTGTTTATTACAACTGACGTTAAAATTAAGACCTTTAACGTCAGTTCTTTATAACAATTGACGTTAGTTTTAACAAAATTTACGTCGGTTATGTTAAAGAAATGACGTTAATTTTGACAAAATTAACGTCGATTGTGTTAAAGAACCGGCGTTAATAGTGTTATATTTAACGTCGAGTTCTCAACCGGCGTTAAAAGTGTAACTTTTAACGCCATTTGTATTTACGTCGATCAAGATTTCGACATAAAAATCAATTTTAACTGACGTAAAAAACACTTATTGCACCAGTGAATAAAGAGTACAGTTAGCATTTTGCAAAGAAGAACGAAAACAGATAATCAAAGAATTAGTAGAAATAGATGAATCTATAAGTGAATATGGGTATTAATTATTAGTAACCCAAATTATGCATGAACACTACCTAAATTATGTATAAATACTACCCTGAATATAAAAATAAAATTATAAATAAAATTAATAGAGAAATTAATATGGTGGTACCATTTTGGTATCAGAGCTAAGTAATAAAAAGAATTATGGATTCCCAAAATATAGAAAAATTTGTACACAAATTAAGTATGCTAGATTTAACTAATCAAGATATACTAAAAGAATTAGTACAAGAATTAAAAGCTGAAGCTACATGCGCATGTAAAAAACATATGAATTATCATTGTGAATATTGTGATTGTAGAGAATACGATAGAAAATAGAATTAATACGATTAATAGTAAATAAACTAGATTCATGGATAGAATAATATTAATATATAATAAAATACTAATGGGTAAAATTTACCCTAAAAATATGGTGGGTACCGTAGCACTCACCTAAACTACTCGTACCAACTCTTCGTTATTATCATTAAGCATCGTTTGTGGTGATAATAAAAAACATTTATTGGATTGTGTAAACTCTGCACTCCTTTTTAGAAGAGCTGTGTTATCGTCACAACCGAGATACGAGAACATACGCGATAACAAATACTATAGTGCTATTTTTTTAAAAAAATTTTTGACTTTTTAAAAAAAATTCAGATTTTTTGAATACTAACATTTTTGGTTAATTACGTGCAAATATCTGGTTAATTCAGTTCATTATATGGTTAATGAGTCATCCTAAAGCTTACAATCATTTTCCACAACCATGTAAATATTTGGTTAATCACGTGCAAATATTTGGTTAATTTAGTTCATTATATGGTTAATGGGTCATTCTGAAGCATACAATCATTTTCCACAACCATGTAAATATTTGGTTAATTCAGTTTAAGTTTAATATATGGTCAATGGGTCATTCTGAAGCATACAATCATTTTTCACAACCATATAAATATTTGGTTAATCACGTGCAAATATTTGGTTAATTCAGTTCAATATATGGTTAATGGGTCATCCTGAAGCATACAATCATTTTTCACAACCACGTAAGCTTCATGATGACCCATTAACCATATAATGAACTGAATTAAAACAGATATTTGCACGTGATTAACTAACTATTTACATGGTTGCGGAAATTGATTATAAGCTTCAGAATGACCCAATAACCAGATAATGAACTGAATTAACCAGATATTTGTATATGATTAACCAGATATTTGCACATACTTAACCAAAAAATTTATTTCTCAAAAAAACTAAATGTTTTTTTAAATAAAAAAGAACTGCTACAGTGCCGCACAGTGCAACGCAGTAGAAACACATACAATTGTTGTCGTATGTTGTCTATTTTTTATTGTCAACTTATCATTATTGTTTTTAGAATTAGTACGAGTTAAAAGTAAAACAATGCCTTTCTCCTCTAAACTCCGAACTCTTCATTTCTCTCACCACAAACTACGTGTCTCTACATTTACTGTCCCACGACTCCCACAGTTCCACCACAAATGCATTTTAATGTCTCTACGTCTAGAAACTCTTCATTTCTCCCACGACTCCCACTTCTTTATGTCTCTGTATCTTCTGCATCTTATTAGCATCTTCATTTCACATCATACATTCATCTTCTGCATTCAAACTCCAATATTACCATTGCTCAAAAAGGGAAAATCAGGTTATGAAGCCCTAGCGGCCCTATAGCACCGCAACAGATCGCAAATCCGTGATTTCCAGCTGCAATAGCGGCCGCGACGGTCGCAACCTAAGAACGCTCCGCCCCGTCGTAGAGGTAGCGGTCGGCGGCCACTCCACCACGCACCACCGCTATTGCGCGCTACTCGCTACCCTGGATGTAGAAAAGTTTAGCAGCATAAAAAAATAATGATAAGTGCCTAAAAAACATGACATATAAGTATAACATGATCAACAATCATCTAACACACCAAAATGACTAGCGGGCTAATTTGTATGCTAGTTGGCTATAAGGGACTACAATGAAAACATATGGTTCATTAAAAGGACTTCACTGAAAAAGATTTTAGAAGATTGAAATAAACACAACTTAAAAATGTAGAGACTATTTCACACACACAAAAAAATGAGTTATTGTTAGACTCAATGACTTAGAGATTTTGATATATGACAAATACAACTTAATGTGTATGCAAGTGTTTTAGTGTCAAATCACAAAGACATGTATCAAGCAGTAATCAACAAGTTCAGTGAGCAATTAAAGGAGAACATTCAAGGAAGAACTTGAAGAAATCAAAAGTGCAAAAAGACAAAGATCAAGGAATCATCAAGACAAGAGCTTAAAGGAGAAATTAGATTTAAGTCTTAGATAATTTGTAAAAGATGAAATCTCTTATTCACAAATAGCTCATTTGAAAAGATGAATGAAAGAAAATCAATTTTCATAACATGCATTAAAAGGAATAAGTTTTTGTTAATGAAAATGATTTTTGGAAATAGGATTTTTTAAATCGAAGCGCTCGTCCCACACTGAAGTAACATAAGCGCTCGTCCAACACTGAAGTAATAGAAGCGCCCGTCCAACAAGTGACAGAAGTGCTACTCCATTGAAGTGACAGAAGTGCTCGTCCACAAGTGACAGAAGCGCTCGTCCACTAAAGTGATACAAGCGCTTGTCCACTAAAGTGACAGAAGTGCTCGTCCACTAAAGTGACACAAGCGCTCGTCCACTAAGGTGACAGAAGTGCTCGTCCACACAAGTCTTTGGACTTGCTAAGACCTTAATGAGAAGAATCCGTCCAATGACATGGCATATGGAGCTCGTCTACTAGCCCGTCGGAATGTAAAATATTAATGGCTACATGGACGCGATTATTTTAAAGATGGACACGAATTCTGTAAGAACTATCAGAATCTTATTTCAAGAACCAAAATCAAGAAAACAGATTCTGTTAAATCAGATCCAAATCTATTTCAATTGATCCCAACGACTATAACTTGTTTTCTATATAAAGAGGGATCAAAGGAACACTTTCATAATATCAATCATAACAACAATACACATATCATTCATCATCTTTCTTGAGCTTATTGTGAAAAGTGTGTTTCAATACTCATAAGTGCTTCAATTTGTTTATCTGACTATTGAGAGTTAGGAATCAATTTTCGTTTTTATTTGATTGTAAATAGAGAGGGAGTCTCTCTGAGTGATTAGGGTGAGGTATCCCTAAGGAAGAACATTGAGGCTCTTCACAAGAGTGTGGTATCTCGAGGTGAAGGAGTGCTCTGTGGTATAAAGGTTTTTCAAGCTACCTGGCAAAGCTTGTGTGTTAGTGTGTGAAATCCCACAGGTGGAGTGGGGACTGAATGTAGGTCACAGTGGAGGTGACTGAACCAGGATAAATCTGGTTATGCGGTATCTCTAAACTCAGACTCTTTAATTTCGGTTTATGTTCAAGAACCTGCGACTTTGATGTTTAAAGTTCAATATAATTTCTGTTCTTGATCTGTATAAACTGTATTGAAACCTGAGTTCGATTGTAATCAAGTCTGTATTATCTGCGTTCAAAACTGAGTTGATCAAAACCATTCTTGATTGCTGAAACTGAACTAATACTGAAACTGAAACCTGCAAGTTTGTTCTTGATTGTTAATGCCTGTATCTGAAACTTGCATAACGTGTTCTTAATCTTTAAAGGCTTAATCAGTTTTTGTATTTCGTTATTATCGAGTTTTGAACCCGAACCTATTCTGAATTAATCTTTCTTACCCTCATCATCCTTCTATTCAAGATTTTATATAAACTTTTCATTGATTTTGTAAAAGATCCTGAGACCACAAATTCGTAACTCTGATTTGAAAAGTTTTGTGAAAAGTTTTTTAAGAGGGAAAGATTTTAAGAAGACTCAATTCACCCCCCTCTTGAGTTGTTGAAGCCAAAACAACAATTGGCATCAGAGCGAAACTCTGAAGTTTGGCTTAACAGCTATAAGAGTATGACTTCCAATGACTGTTTGAATGAAGGGGCTTCCCCTGCTTGCCCTCTTGCCTTCAATGGATCTGAGTATATCTATTGGAAGGAAAGAATGGTAATCTTTCTTGAGGCAGCAGGTGTTGACATATGGGATGCAGTAGAAAATGGACCATTTGTCCCCTCTACTATAGATGCTAATGGTGCTCCAAGAAATAAGTCTAAAAATGAATGGAATGAGGATGATAAGAAAAGAGTTCAATATAATGCACGTGCTAAGAATATTATAACATATGCTTTAAGCCGTGATGAGTTTTTTAGGGTTTCAAATTGTAAATCAGCAAAGGAGATGTGGGATACATTGCAAGTAACACATGAAGGAACCACAGACGTCAAAAGAGCAAGAATGAACACCCTCACACATGAGTATGAGTTGTTTCGCATGAATCGAGGAGAACCTATGACTGAAATGCAAAAGAGATTCACACACATTGTAAATCAATTGACTGGTCTTGGAAAAGCAATCTCCAATGATGATCAAATTAACAAAGTAATGAGATGCTTGAGTAGAGAATGGCAACCTAGAGTCACTGCAATCTCAGAATCCAGAGATCTCTCATCAATAACCAATGCCACACTGTTTGGAAAATTGCAAGAACATGAATTGGAGTTGAACAGATTGAATGAGAGTGAAGATACTGATAAAAGAAAGAAGGGATTGGCTCTGAAATCACCAGTCATAGAAGAAGAAGACAGTGATGACGATGATAATACAAAACAAGAGGCTGAATCTGAAGAAGGGATGGGAATGCTAGTTAGAAAATTCAAGAACTTCCTAAAGAAGAAAGGCAACTTCAAAAGAAAGTCATCCACTTTTTAAAGGAGAAGTTTCAGCAAAGGTGACAACTCTTCCAAGAACATCACATGATATGAATGTGGAAAGATTGGCCACATGAAGCTTGATTGTCCAAAACTGCAAAAGAAGGACTAAACAGAAAAGTTTGACTCAAAGAACAAAAAGTGGAGAAAGCCAAGAAAGGCCGACATTTCTTGGCATGATAATGATCTAGATTCCACTGAAGAATCTGAATCTGAGGAGGCAAACTTGTGCTTGATGGCCAGCAATCATAGTGATTCAGAAAGTGAAGTAAGTTCTAATTATCAACCTTCTTATGATGAATTGCAAAATGCTTTTGAAGAACTTGATAAAGAATCTATTAGACTTGCTAGATTGCTAATTAAGTCTAAGAAAACCATCACATGCCTAGAAGAGAAAAATTCTGTTTTAAACAAAGAGCTAGATGAATTAAAAGCAGAAAATTGTGCTGTAAAAGAAAGATTGGCTACTGTTTTGGAACCATCTATATGTGATAAATGTCCTAAGTTGGAGAAACATATAAATTATTTGAATGGTGATCTATCTAGAATTACTAGTGCTAAAGAAATCTTGAATGCATCTAGCTATACATTGACTAAAGAGGTTAAAAAGCTGAAAAATGACCTAGCAAGATTCACAAATGGTAGAGATAACTTGAATGCTTTGTTAGGACAGCAAAAATGTGTTTATGATAAGACTGGAATAGGTTATAAACCTAAGATACATGAGAAATCTTTCAAGAATTTTTTTGCTGCACCTAAGACATCAAACACACCATTTGTTAAATGCAATTTTTGTGCTAGAAAAGGTCACACAGCTTCTACATGTCAATACAGAAAATTAGCATACAATAAATCTAAGTATATATGGGTTCCTAAAGGAACTATTGCTGCAACTAACTCAAAAGGACTAAAACAGATTTGGGTACCTATAGAAAAAACATGAAATTCTGTTTTGTAGGTGTGGTGGAAGGTCAAGAGCAAAAATTGGAATCATGACATAGAGCCTACACCAAACACAAAGTGGGTAACAATAAAGAAAGAATATTGATTGAATATGTTTTCTAATTATCATTATGATTGTGAATCTTTGTGTTGACTTATATATCATTGTATAATATGTCTATATTGTTGTATTAAAGATATTTGATCAATCATGGAATAATCCTATGGCATTTGTGTCTCAAGTAGAACCAAAGAACATAGATGATGCTATAATTGATGAACATTGGATGATGCCTATGCAAGATGAGTTAAACCAGTTTGAAAGAAACCAAGTTTGGAAACTAGTGCTTAAACCCAAGAACTGTCAAGTAATAGGTACAAAATGGGTTTTTAGGAATAAACTAGATGAAAATGGTATAATTGTAAGAAACAAGGCTAGATTGGTAGCCAAAGGGTATAACCAAGAAGAAGTCATAGATTATGATGAAACATATGCACCAGTAGCAAGATTAGAAGCTATAAGAATGCTACTTGCTTATGCTTGCATAATGGGATTTAAATTGTATCAAATGGATATTAAGATTGCTTTCTTAAATGGATTTATAAAAGAGGAAGTGTATGTTGGTCAATGATAGTGTGATTTTACATCGTGTTTCATGTACACTTTTGCATGCATTTTTCATATAGATTAGGCATTCTTTATTTGATTTTAGTTAGTTTTTGCTTTGGAACGGGTAAGGCGGTGTTATGGTGTTGTTTTGCAGAAATTAAAGATAAAATGCCCAAAATGAGCCATGATGGTGATGACAATTGACAAAAGTCCAGCAACAATGTAAAAGGCCTAATTGATGGATTGGATGATTTGGATATTAATGACTTACCATAAAAATAGAAGATGAAGATATTGATTGGGCAGTTAATTTAGAAGATTTGAAGTCATTAAAGAATACCAATCACCATATGCAAGGAGATATATCTTGAATTCAATCCACGCAATGTTTATGGCAAAGCAAATCACGGGGCCACATGATTGTTGACAAACTAAATTAGAGAATAAATTACTCCCTGTGATAGTGCAGTAACGTAAATCAAAATAAATGGGCCCAATACAAAGGAAAGAAGGATGGCAAATTGAAAAGGAATAATAAAGATTGCACTACAATTAAGAGAATCTACATTTATTTGATTTTAATGATAGTTGATAGTGCTGATTTTTCCTACTCATGCGGCATTTTTGGGTTTTGGGCAATAAAAGGAGCACATGGCGCACAAGAAAAGAGATTCGGGGGGTCTCTGACACAGATCCATCAGACAACTTTTAACCAAAAGGATTCTTGGAGGCTGCGAAAAGGGTTCCAACCCTAGAAGGGAGCCGCTGAGAGGGGTTGCTGTGACGACGGTGGAAAGCTCCCATGGAGTTTCTTCTCTCCTCTTCTCTTATTTCTCTGGTTTTGGCTTTCTCTGTAATTATGAGTAGCTAATCCCCGTTTGTTGGGATGAGATGTAACTAAACTAAACTTCATGTATTTGTCTTGACTGATTAATCTATTTTTATGTTTCTCTATTAGTGATTGATTTCCTTCGCTTAATGCCTGTTGTGGCTAGCACCCCCATGACTTGATTAGTGTTTTGGTATGCAATTGGAAAATTCGTATTAGAACCAGAACTGGAATTAATCACCTAGTAACCCTTGCATCTAGGAATGGAGTTTGGTTTACTAGTAATCGTGTAATCCCTAATCTTAATGCAATTTCATTAATCTAGGCCACCTAAGGAATTAGGGTCTATTAGTGGATTTAGGCTCTTGTCATATGAGGAATCAGGGCTTGAGTAATCTAGTGGATTGATTTTAATATTTGAAGCATGAATGGGAGGTATCTAGTCCTGGTAGTACATGAGGTTAAGGTTTAGTGAAATCTGATCCCAACATCTTTTATCCCCTTTCGCATTCCAAGTATTCAATAAAAATACAAAAAGATTTTATTCCTTTTGTTTTGTTTGTTTTGAATTCTCTTCATAGTCTAGATAGTTGCTAAACTTGTGAACTGGTAATTGACATCCAATCCTCGTGGGAACGATATCGGTCTCACCACCGTATTACTTGTACGACTGGGTATACTTGCCTATATTTTAGTCTAACAAGTTTTTGGCGCCGTTGCCGGGGATTGGTTTTGTCAATATCATTAGTAACAAAGAAGACAACTAATTTAGACATTTTTATTTTCATTTTTCTATATATATTTGATCTTTTTGTTTTGAGTTTTGTTTGTGCAAGGTGGATGCAGTTCGTGGACAATTGTTATTATCCACCTGATGAGAAAGCCTCAAGTCACACTTTGGAGGACAACTGGTGTTTGGGAGACTGCATAGATTTGATGGATCATGTTACTCCAACACAAGTTGATTATATGACGGTAAGGCTTATATATAACTTCTCCAAGGATGATTGGGAAACCTTTTGCTCGTATTTACCACCCCCACCACCATGTATGATTCCCATAGAGCCACATGAAGCAGAATTTGAGCAGAATATGGCTGTGGGGATGGATCAAGATGAAGATGAAGTGGTGGTGGTGGACGAGTCACAAGAAGAGGAAGTACCTTCCTCAAATCCTTGGGAAATTGAAAAATGGGAATGGAAGAAGCAAACACCTTTGAAGGTTGCTCTTGAACAATATTCCCAGGAGCTATCCGCCTCTGAGGCCAAAGCAAGAGCCAATTGTGACAATATCGAAACTGTGAAGCAAAACTTCAAAACGCAAGTGGAGGAGATTTGCAAGCAGTTAGTACAAGAGTCAGATGCAGCACAATTTGAGCAAAATCTGGTTTTGGGGATAGTTCAAAATGAAGATGAAGTGGTAGTGGACTCCACCATGCTTGCTGAGCAATATGAATTGACTGCATTAGATATATATTTTGGCTTAAATGCATGTGTGGACACTGTTAAATTAGTCCCTTCCACTTGTCTATCAAACTTCCTCGTGAAAACACCATTTGACCCGAGAGGAAGTGAGTTCATAATTGTAGAGGTCAATGGATTTTTCACACACTGGCTAGGTGGAATTGTGGATAGAGTCATATTGCTTCTGCAATTGCCACTCCATAAACCATGGGATCCGGGTGGAGGATCTTACATCTTGGGCACCCCTGGGTCCTTATACCACAGGCTATGGGATCCAGGTGGATGCTTCTTAATGAGTCAAGCTAGTGACGTTAAAGAAGCGCTTACTGGGAGGCAACCTAGGTTTTCTTAACCCTTCTCTTTAGTTAGTTTTTGTTTTTGAATTTAACTCTTGAATAATTTGAGAAGATCAAGAGGAAAAATAATAAATTGAGATTTGCCAAGTGATTTCAGGGAGAGAAGGAAGGAAGAGCAAGAAGACAAGAAAAAGCAAAGTCAGCAACCATCACGCCCAGGCCGTGACACTAGTCACGGCCGTGATGAGCCAGAATTGAAGACCAGAAAGGATCACGGCCTAGCCGTGATGAGCATCACGGGCGTGATGAGAGGACCCTGCAGATCAGAGAGCATCACGACCTAGCCGTGACAGGCTACTCCTATGGACCAGAATTGATCACGGCCTGCCCGTGATGAGGCTCACGGCCGTGATGCATTTCCCAAGAAGTTTCTGATTGGAATGTGAGCCAACACCCGATACCACATCGGTAAGTCGTTCCAATTTTTCTCCTCTCTCAAACTTGATTGTTTACATTGGGGACAATGTAAATTCTTAAGCTTGGGGTAGTGGTATTTTGCATTTGCATTTTGCATGTTGCATTCATATAGGAATAATTTTGCATGATCGCATGATTAGATTACCCCCTTGCTTAGATATGACGCATCCAATTGTGAGAACTGAGTGCCAATTAAATTGAGATAGTGAATTGTTGAACCCAATTTTTTATTCTTGTGATATGGCTTCGAATAAAGATTCTTGATATGATCTTTGAATAGTTGATAATTAGCATGTGGTTCTACAGATTTGTGTTTCTCACTGATTTTTGAACTACTAAATGTGAGATTTTTGAGCCAAAAGGGGTACTCACTAAATCTACCCCATTGTTTGTGTTAGAGTGTTATTCCTATTGGATTGTATTTCCCTAGAACTTGACTTGAAACCATTTTGAAGCTAAAAAAATTTTTGAAAACATTTTTGAAAATGATTGAGGCACTAGGTATTTTTCTGGCCTTCTGAGCTTTGATTGACTAAATGCTACCCCTTAGTTGCCCAATTTTGAGCCTGAAAGAATAAAATACTTTTCTTGGTACCTTGAATTACTTTGATTAATATGCTTGTTATGGCACCTTTTGAAGTATTTCAAAAAGGGTAGAAAGGTAGTTGAAAAAGTATGGGATGAGAAAATCAGAAAAATATTTCTCTTGAATTGAAAATCTCCCCTTCTCCAAATCAAAAAAAACAAAAGAAAAAGAAAAATATATAGAGAAGGGGATGACAAAAAAAGGAAATGAGAAATAAAAAAAGAAAGAAAGAAAGAAAGGTGGAAATATGAATCAAGACCCAAAAAGGTATTTTAGAAGGTATGATATGCTTTACAATGCTTGATATTTTGTGTAGCCTTTTGAAATTTCCTTTTCTTGATTTCCCCACCTAACGATTAATCCCATGGCCCCATTACAACCAAAGCAAAAGACCTCTTGATTCTTAATTGTTTTCATTAATAAAGTAGAGATTTGGTTGATAGTCAAGCCTATGGTAGAATTCATTCCTTGAGGAAATTGAGCGAAATGTCATATATCCCTAAACACTTGAGTGAGACAAGAAAGAGTGCCAAGCAAATGAACAAGCTTGGGGTGACTTTCAGGTGAGAAAGAGTGCCCAAATCAGTGAGAATATGAGTCTAAGAACCCAAGCTTCTAATTGGACTTGAACTGATTGTCTCTTGCTGAATTATTTGAAATGCCTGTTACTTGGATTATTTGCTCGGGTTCTTGATTCACTATCCATGCTTTGATTATATATCTCTTCTGGCCTTAGTGATTGCTTGAGGACAAGCAATTGAATAAGCTTGGGGTGATTTGATAGTGTGATTTTACATCATGTTTCATGTACACTTTTGCATGCATTTTTCATATAGATTAGGCATTCTTTATTTGATTTTAGTTAGTTTTTGCTTTGGAACGGGTAAGGCGGTGTTATGGTGTTGTTTTGCAGAAATTAAAGATAAAATGCCCAAAATGAGCCATGATGGTGATGACAATTGACAAAAGTCCAGCAACAATGTAAAAGGCCTAATTGATGGATTGGATGATTTGGATATTAATGACTTACCATAAAAATAGAAGATGAAGATATTGATTGGGCAGTTAATTTAGACGATTTGAAGTCATTAAAGAATACCAATCACCATATGCAAGGAGATATATCTTGAATTCAATCCACGCAATGTTTATGGCAAAGCAAATCACGGGGCCACATGATTGTTGACAAACTAAATTAGAGAATAAATTACTCCATGTGATAGTGCAGCAACGTAAATCAAAATAAATGGGCCCAATGCAAAGGAAAGAAGGATGGCAAATTGAAAAGGAATAATAAAGATTGCACTACAATTAAGAGAATCTACATTTATTTGATTTTATGATAGTTGATAGTGCTGATTTTTCCTACTCATGCGGCATTTTTGGGTTTTGGGCAATAAAAGGAGCACATGGCGCACAAGAAAAGAGATTCGGGGGGTCTCTGACACAGATCCATCAGACAACTTTTAACCAAAAGGATTCTTGGAGGCTGCGAAAAGGGTTCCAACCCTAGAAGGGAGCCGCTGAGAGGGGTTGCTGTGACGACGGTGGAAAGCTCCCATGGAGTTTCTTCCCTCCTCTTCTCCTATTTCTCTGGTTTTGGCTTTCTCTGTAATTATGAGTAGCTAATCCCCGTTTGTTGGGATTAGATGTAACTAAACTAAACTTCATGTATTTGTCTTGACTGATTAATCTATTTTTATGTTTCTCTATTAGTGATTGATTTCCTTCGCTTAATGCCTGTTGTGGCTAGCACCCCCATGACTTGATTAGTGTTTTGGTATGCAATTGGAAAATTCGTATTAGAACCAGAACTGGAATTAATCACCTAGTAACCCTTACGTCTAGGAATGGAGTTTGGTTTACTAGTAATCGCGTAATCCCTAATCTTAATGCAATTTCAGTAATCTAGACCACCTAAGGAATTAGGGTCTATTAGTGGATTTAGGCTCTTGTCATATGAGGAATCAGGGCTTGAGTAATCTAGTGGATTGATTTTAATATTTGAAGCATGAATGGGAGGTATCTAGTCATGGTAGTACATGAGGTTAAGGTTTAGTGAAATCTGATCCCAACATCTTTTATCCCCTATCACATTCCAAGTATTCAATAAAAATACAAAAAGATTTTATTCCTTTTGTTTTGTTTGTTTTGAATTCTCTTCATAGTCTAGATAGTTGCTGAACTTGTGAACTGGTAATTGACATCCAATCCTCGTGGGAACGATATCGGTCTCACCACCGTATTACTTGTACGACTGGGTATATTTGCTTATATTTTAGTCTAATAGTCAACCACCTGGTTTTGATAATAATGAATTGCCTAACCATGTTTATAAACTGTCTAAAGCACTATATGGCTTAAAGCAAGCTCCTAGAGCTTGGTATGAAAGGTTAAGTAATTTTCTCATTGAAAAAGGATTTAAAAGAGGTAAAGTTGACACAACTTTGTTCACTAAGAAAAAGGCACACAAAATTTTACTTGTACAAATATATGTGGATGATATAATTTTTGGTGCCACTAATGAGAAATTGTGCAATGAGTTTCCAAGTCTTTTGCAGAGTGAGTCTGAAATGTCAATTATGGGTGAGCTGAACTTTTTCTTGGACTGCAAATAAAGCAAACTGAAAATGGAATCTTTGTTAGCCAAACCAAGTACTGTAATGAGTTAATCAAGAAGTTTGGCATGGAAAATGCTAAGGAGGTGGCTACTCCAATGAGTACCTCCTGTTATCTGGACAAGGATGAGCAAGGTAAACCTGTTGATGTTTCTAAACTCAGAGGTATGATATGCTCACTACTTTATCTTACCGCTAGTAGGCCAGATATCATGTTTAGTGTATGCATGTGTGCTAGGTATCAAGCAAATCCAAAAGAATCACACTTAACAACAGTTAAAAGGATAATTAAGTATCTGTTAGGAACAAAAGACATGGGATTATGGTTTCCCAAGGGAGTTACATGTACTTTAATTAGCTATTCAGACTCTGATTTTGCTGGTTGTAAACTAGATAGAACGAGTACTAGTGAAACTTGCCATTTACTAGGAACCCTCATTAGTATCATGGTTCAGTAAGAAACAATCTAGTGTGGCTTTATCCACTGTAAAGACTGAATATGTAGCAACTGGTAGCTGTTTTGCACAAGTTTTATGGATGAAACAACAATTAGTTGATTATGGTGTGCAACTAAACCAAGTTCCTATTAGATGTGACAATACGAGTGCAATTAACTTAACTAAGAATCCTATAATGCATTCTAGAACTAAACACATAGAAATCAGACATCATTTCATTAGAGACCATATTCAAAGTAGAGAAATTGAGATTGAATATGTTGATACAACTAAACAACTTGCCGATATTTTTACCAAGCCCTTGAACAAGGAAAGCTTCTTTTTCATTAGAAGAGAATTGGGCATAATTGATCAATCCCATATCTAATCAATATCCCTCTATCATGAACAATTTTATATGCTATGTTTGAATGTTTAAATGCTTACCTTCTCTATTGCTTTAAATGTTTCTTTTCTTTACCTTTTTTATAATGCCAAAAGGGGAGGAAAAAATATGATATAGAGAAAGGGGATAATAACAAATTATACATGAAAAAAAAGTATGATAAAAGGGATAATAACGAATTATACATGCATATGTTGAGGGGAGCTTAAAAGCTTACTTGATTAAGGGGGAGTAAATCAAATTCTGATTTGATAATATTTTCTTGCTCTGATATACTTCTGCTCTGATACCATGATATAAATCTGTCAAAAAAAAAAAACACTTAGCGCCTGCTACACTTATACTCTGATCTTATAATTTGTTAAAAGGTTTGTCATAATAAAAAAGGGGGAGATTGTTAGACTCAATGACTTAGAGATTTTGATATATGACAAATACAACTTAATGTGTATGCAAGTGTTTTAGTGTCAAATTGCAAAGACGAGTATCAAGCAGTAATCAACAAGTTCAGTGAGCAATTAAAGGAGAACATTCAAGGAAGAACTTGAAGAAATCAAAAGAGCAAAGACAAATATCAAGGAATCATAAAGACAAGAGCTTAAAGGAGAAATTAGATTTAAGTCTTAGATGATTTGTAAGAGATGAAATCTCTTATTCACAAATAGCTCATTTGAAAAGATGCATGAAAGAAAATCAATTTTCATAACCTGCATTAAAAGGAATAAGTTTTCGAATGAAAATGATTTTTGGAAATAAGATTTTTTTAAATAGAAGCGCTCGTCCAATACTGAAGTAACAGAAGCGCTCGTCCAACAGTGAAGTAATAGAAGCGCTCGTCCAACAGTGAAGTAATAGAAGTGCTCGTCCAACACTAAAGTAATAGAAGCGCCCGTCCAACAAGTGACAGAAGCGCTAGTCCACTGAAGTGACAAGTGCTCGTCCACAAGTGACAGAAGCGCTCGTCCACTAAAGTGATACAAGCGCTCGTCCACTAAAGTGACAGAAGTGCTCGTCCGCTAAAGTGACACAAGCGCTCGTCCACTAGGGTGACAGAAGTGCTCGTCCACACAAGTCTTTGGACTTGCTAAGATCTTAATGAGAAGAATCCGTCCAATGATGAGGCATATGGAGCTCCTACTAGCCCGTTCGAATGTAAAGTCTTAATGGCTAGATGGACGCAGTTATTTTCAAGATGGACGCGAATTCTATAAGAACTATCAAAATCTTATTTCAAGAACCAGAATCAAGAAAACATATTCTGTTAAATCAGATCCAAATCTGTTTTGATTGATCCCAACGACTATATCTTGTTTTCTATATAAAGAGGGATCAAAGGAACACTTTCATAATATCAATCATAACAACAATACACATATCATTCATCATCTTTCTTGAGCTTATTGTGAAAAGAGTGTTTCAATACTCATAAGTGCTTCAATTTGTTTATCTGACTATTGAGAGTTAGGAATCAATTTTTGTTTTTATTTGATTGTAAAGAGAGAGGGAGTCTCTCTGAGTGATTAGGGTGAGGTATCCCTAAGGAAGAACTTTGAGGCTCTTCACAAGAATATGGTATCTCGAGGTGAAGGTGTGCTCTGTGGTGTAAAGGTTTTCAATGCTACCCGGCAAAGCTCGTGTATTAGTGTGTGAAATCCCACAGGTGGAGTGGGGACTGGATGTAGGTCACAGTGGAGGTGACTGAACCAGGATAAATCTGGTTGTGTGGTATCTCTAAACTCAGACTCTTTAATTTCGGTTTATGTTCAAGAACCTGCGACTTTGATGTTTAAAGTTCAATATAATTTCTATTCTTGATCTGTATAAACTGTATTGAAACCTGAGTTCGATTGTAATCAATTCTATGTTATTTGCGTTCAAAACTGAGTTGATCAAAACCATTCTTGATTGCTGAAACTGAACTAATACTGAAACTGAAACCTGCAAGTTTGTTCTTGATTGTTAATGCTTGTATCTGAAACTTTTATAACGTGTTCTTAATCTTTAAAGGCTTAATCAGCTTCTGTATTTCGTTATTATCGAGTTTGAACACGAACCTATTCTGAATTAATCTTTCTTATCCTCATAATCCTTCTATTCAAGATTTTATATAAACCCTTCATTGATTTTATAAAAGATCATGAGGCCACAAATCCGCAACTCTGATTTGAAAAGTTTTTAAGAGGGAAAGATTTTAAGACTCAATTCACCCCCCCGAGTCGTTAAAGCCAAAACAACAGTTATGATATTTGAACACAATTTTTTGACACCGTATGTGGCGCCTTATATGTTTATCTCTATCTCTCACTTACGTTTTATCTTCTTTATATACACGCTTCTCAAAAATACACCCAAAAAACAAAGGGGACACCAAATGTGTCCCATTTTGATGTACAAAAATCATTCATAAAAAAAGTTAAGACAAAACATTTAAATCTTGGGAACAATTAACAGACAAGGCTGTATAAAAGTTAACATTAAATAGTATACATTTTTTTAAATATTTGATTTTTTTATAAAATCAATGAAAAACTGAATACGTTTATATATAAACAAAGTATCATTGTTGCCTTATATGTAACCCAAGGGAGCAGAGTGGAATACTGAACTAAATCAAAGAGTCTCACCTCCCTATTGGTAAACACTTCTTGAACAACTTGTTTTGCATACTCAGGATAATCACAAATCAGAATGTTGTCAAAACCGAACCACCTTTCACCTGAACCACAGTATTTGGCTTAATTTTATTAACTGCTATCATCCATTTTAGCCTAATGGCTATGAAGCATGAACAAAGAAAAAACAAAAGAACAAAAGAAAGATCTACAACATAATATAACAAGCCATCACAAAATTTGGAAGTTTACATTCATCATACCTGCCAAACTTCGATGCCCACATACTTAATAGGTTTAAGCACATAAAGATCAGGATCATCTTCAAACTATGGTTTAAGCATAGATGAATTTTCAAATTATTCCTATGGAGGTGAAAGCCTTGCCACCACATCCTGATAGAAACTATAAGTTACAATAATTTCATGAAGTGTTGCTAGGGTTATTATTATATTAAATGCAATTTTCAACACTTAAAATTAAAGAATCAAAATTTGAGGTCTATGAAGGCAGAGAACAGAGACAGAGAGTGATGTGAGTGGGGGTTTTGAAAATTTGTGACAAAAACACACCACAAATATGAGAAGAAATGGAGTGGGACGATGGCAGAAGTTCAAACCTGACGATGGCAGCACAAACGGCGGAGAATGCCGTGCACGAACAATGGAGAAGGGTGGAACAATGCGCGAATGATGGACGAAGGGCGGTGAAGGGCAGCCGAACAGACCTTGGGCGGAGGGCGAACGAATATCGGAGGAGCATGGACGGAGAAGGAGCTTGGTCTCTGACTCTGTTAAACAGCGTGAGGGGAATAGGTGAACACTGAACGAAGAAGGAGGAGTGCGTTAGGGATTTTTTTTCCAATAACCCTATTTTAAAAATTAACTACCCTGTTACCCCACTCTCAAAATTATATACATATATAACCCTTTTTTTCTATAAGAAGTCGTGATTGACATTCACGACTTCCTTTCTTTAATTTTTTTTTATACATTGAGAAGTCACAATTTCTAAATGTGACTTCTCTTCATCCTTTTTTTTCGTTTAAAATAATTTAATTAAGAAATTTGTTAATTAATTTTTAACTTTGATTAATTAGGCTAGTTAAGTTAATTATTGTGTTGATTGGTATATTAAGAAGTCAATTTTTATTTAATGATTAATTTAATGAATAAAAAATAGTAATTAAAAATATTAAACATCAATTAATTAGATAGTTTTAATTCTTAAATCTAGTTACTTAATATGTTAATTATACGGTTTACAAATAAAATATGTCATTACAACATAAATTTGAGAATTAAACACATTAACCATTAATATTAAGAAGTGAAAGCCTAAATTAAAAATAATAATGAAAACCATAAATTAAAATCCTAACACCATCATCACAGAAAACTAATCTCCAAGGTGGTGTCTAGTTCCACAACGTGTTCGACGTCTATTACGTGGTGAAAGTTGTTCTCCAATATACGGCATCGAAGAACTTCCAAACCCACTCATGTGGGGGAAAACCGGCTCGCCAAATGAGTACATGTTGTCTATATATCTTTGTCCCGACATTAGTGTACTGAGGCCTGCACCGAATAAATTGCTAACAAATTCATCGTCACTTGAGGCGTATGAGAGTCGACGATTGCCGGTCCATTGGTGTAACACCCCGATTTTTCAATGCTTTCCAATATCTGCAAAGATATTAATATGTTTATATTTTATCCCAAAAACTTAGAAAATGATTTTGTCTAAAACAAAATCATATTAAGATCATGTTTGACGATATAAAGCTCCAGTAAAATTTTGGGTTGAAAATTCAGACGAAAACCGGTCTGTGTTTTCCCTGTCATTAAGAATTTACTAATCAGAGAACCTAATTTTGACTCATGAACGAAAAATCAATGACTTTTATGTTGATCTTAAATGATATGAGTTATTTTGAATTTTTATTTTTCGAAATAATTAATGAAAGCACATCGTGGAATTTTGAGACAGGTATATAATAGAACGAGATGTAGTGCAAAAATAATGTGGAGCATAAGTGATAAAAGTAATTGATGAAACTCATGAAAATTGATCACATCATAACTTTTAATCTATAATTAATTACACTTAAATATATTACTATACTACCTAAAAACCCATTAATCCTAATCTTTTGGTACAACCATGTTACTAAAATATCAAACCCCATATATATATATATATATATATATATATATATATATATATATATAACCCCTGAACCCGGCGCCCCTCCTCTTCTATTTTATTACTTGCTGAAAGACTTAGTCTTCAAGTAAGATTTTTTGAGCTAAAATCCGTGAAGCTTCGTCAAGCAATCATCATCTCCTCTAATCTCCATTTCATTGAGGTAAACCATTTCCTCCTCTTCAACTTTGTGTTCACCATCTTCTCCTTATTATCAGGACCAAGTTAGAAACCCATTTTTCAAATTCTCATGAACTTGAATTCTTTTTACTTGTAATGATCATGACTTAAGGAGTTAGACTCACTTTATTATCTCATGATCTTGTTGATATTGTTGTTGTTGCTATTTGGAAAAATGAAACTCTAACCCTTAAAAACCCCTTAGGGCCGAATCTAAGAGAAAGGGAGGGTTTGATGTTTTTGTGTTATTTTTGAAATCTAACACTTGTTTCAAGCTCCCTAGGACCTATATGATCAAGTTCTAAGAGCTTAGGTTCAACAAAAATTCCTAACCCTTTTTCTCCATAGAAGCCGAATTCTATTCCTAGTAGGATAGAAGGAAATTTTCGAATTTTGACTTATATTGTGATGATTTGTGAAGGAAACATAGCATAAGTATACTTTCTGGAATCGTGGGAGGAAGCTGTATCAAGGACAACCCTTCACAAGCAAAAAATTTCACAGTTGAGGTAAATGGAGTTTGTCTGAGGAGCTTATTCTAGTCATGTACCCTATTATAAGTTTAATTATACTGCTTGATTATGATGATTGGATATTATATGTTGATAATGTAGGATGTGAATAGCCCCAGTGTATAATTGTTGAATGATATATCTTATACTGTTGATTGTGATTGGCTGATGGCATGACACTGGTCATTGCTTGTTAAAAAGACTAAGATATTTAAAATTACCTTAACTCAGAAAGTGTGAAATGTTTTTATTTATTTATTGGAAGATGAGAAAATAATCTGAAATGTTGAAAGTGACAAGATAGAAAAATTAGGAAGTAGAAAAAAACGGAAAACGACCGAAAGTCATGGGACTTTATTCAAAAGATTTTTGAAAAGGAAAAGTATTTGAAATTAAGGTTTCTCTATTAAAAATTTTACAAAAGTTTTATCATGGCAAAGATGGAAAGAGATTGTTTTAATAATTTTTCAAGTTTTTAGAAAAATGGAATTTTTCCAAAAGAAAAGTGATGGTGAAAAGGTATTTCTAGAAACGGTGGTTTTATTCATGGTGCAAAGGGAGAAACAATTGGATTTTTGTTTTGATTTAGTTTTCATTGAACGAAAACCTCTGAAAAGAGAATGATAATGGAAAGGATCTAGTGTTCCGGTTTGACGGGCTAGAATTTCTATTTGAGTTTTCAAGAAAGTGGAAAGGACCTAGTGTTCCGGATTGATGAGGTAGAGTTCCTATTCAAGTTTCGAGAAAAAATAGAACCTAGATTTCCGAGACGTCGGACTAGTGTTCGGTTGTGAGGGAGATAGTGAAGTATGGATTTTATTAATAAAATCCTATGTGAGTATTAAAGTTTAATTTAATACTTGATTAAAAGTAGTCGAGAGCGTAACCCTTGACAAGGAAAGAACAATGCGAAAAAGAAAATGAAAACGAAAACACTTGTTTTACATGCATAGTCTGACTTTTATGCCATTGTGGCAGATGTGCCATTGTATATCGAGCTACAGTTTCACAAAGGGTGAACTGACAAACTGAATAGTTACGGACCAAAGACAGCTTCTTTAGTTTTTGGGTCTTCAGGGACATTCGGGTTCAAACTCCACGAAATGCTTGGGGCTCTGCAACCCATTGTCGTGGAAATCAGCTACCCTGCTCGAAATGTACTCAATCAGGAACTATTCTGTATTATTTAGGTGATATGCAATACCCTAGAACAATTGAGGATTTGGACCCTCGAGTGGCCAATCCAACGTGAAACAATTGTGTTATAGGCATTATCGCGATCATATCATGCTCGGCGAAGGGAAGTTAGGATCTCCGAAGAACTATGAGTCAGATAGAAAAAATTCTGCCTATGTTGTGCTTTGTGACAAAGCTAAACATAGCCGGTCCCAAGCCCGGATAAAAGGAGAGGGTTGTGTTAGGTCATCGACAGCCAACGTAAAACTTAGTCGAATCTCTATGACATATCAGTTTCACAAAAAATTGTATTCGATTGTCGGGAATGAATCCCTGTGTTATAGTTATAAGGTTGATGTGTGGACTCCGGCAAGTGTACCGTATTCGTCGCCAAGTAAAAAAAATATCGATCCCATAGAGACCGTGATCTCAAATCACAATTAATTATTAAATCAATTAAACTGGACTATGTAAAAAAAGGGATTTTGAAAAGGGATTGATTTTTGAAGTAAGAATCAAGTAACAATCAAATTTAAAATTGCAATTAAACAAAATAGGAAAGTAAATCAATTTGAGGTTTTCAGATCAAAAGGGATTCCTAGGAATTGGGTTACCAACAAGATTGTTCATGTTACTAAATTGACTACCCCTTGTTAATTATCAAAATTGCTTTGAAGGCGAATTTATCCTAAATAAGTTAATGCTCCCTCTCGGGTTACAAAAACCGTGCCCAATTAAACCAACCCCTACTTTCGTGGTAGTTGAATTTAGATTGAACCCTTTAAGTTTTGTGACAATTCGTGAACCCTCGAAGGACCGCTTTAAACTCTCATGATTTAAGTCCTAAGTCTGATTCTATAGATCCGATACCTAAGTTCACCGCTAGGTTCCTCCTTAGAATATCTACGACACGTAAATAAGTGGCCGCCGAATTTACGAGTAATTAAAACAATAGAAACCAGATCTAAAGCAAAATCGAGATTAACAAAGGTAAAACATCAATTCACAACATAAATAAGATCTTGGGCATAGCCCTAATCCCTAGAAATAAAGCTACTACTCAAGCCTTGCCATGGTGACGACAAGCTTGATTAACAACAACATAAATCAAAACCTAAGAGAAGAGAAGAAGAAGAAGGGAGATCCTAAAAATTTGCCTAAGTGTGGCAGCCCAAAAGTCCTTTTTTTTTAGTCCTCTGCCTAATTGCCCTATTTATAGATTAGGGTAATTTGAATCCCAATCAAACACAAATTTAGATCAAATCAGTTTCTACAGATCCAAATATTGGGCATCACGGTCGTGATGGCCATCACGGGCAGGCCGTGACTGATTCTGCCTTGGAGGTTGCTCTGTTGGTTGGTCTGTCACGGCCATGATGCTCATCACGGCTAGGCCGTGATCAGTTCTGCCTGTGAGGGTCTGGTTCAGCTGATATGTCACGATCGTGATGGACATCACGGGCTGGCCGTGACCAGTTCTGACTTTTCCATTCATTCTTTTAAGCTCCACTCGATCACGGCCGTGATGGTCATCACGGCTGGGCCATGATGGGCTCTGTTTGGCTCATTTTCTTCACTTTTCAAGCCCCATCTTCATGCAAGCTCCATCATGGTTGATCTTGAGCATTTTAATCCTTAATTCCTGCACAACAACACCACAAAACGGCCTTACCCGTTCCAAGGTAAAAACTAACAAAAACCCAAATTAAATATGCCAGAACTACATGGAAATGCATGCAAAATGTCATGAAAATATGAGATAAAATCACACTCATCAAACTACCCCAAGCTTAAGACTTTGCTTGTCCTCAAGCAATCACTAAGGCCATAAAATATAAGCAATCAGAGCATGGATAGTGAACCAAGAACTCGAGTAACTAATCCAAGTGACAGGAATATTCAAGTAAGTACCCAAGAGACAATCAATTTCAAGTCCAATTAGAAGCTTAGGTTCCCTAAATTCATATCTCTCACTAATTCGGGCACTCTTCTCACCTCACTCAAGTGTTTAAGGATATGAAACAATTCGCTCAATTTCCTCAAGGAAGGTATTCTACCATAAGCTTGACTATTGACCAAATCTCTACTTTATTAACGAAAATACATAAGAATCGAGAGGTCTTTTATTTTGGTTGTGATGGGGACATGAGATTAATTGTTAGGTGGGGAAATCAAGAAAGGGGAAATTCAAGAAGGCTAAACAAAATATCAAACAATGCAAAGCATGACAACCTTCTAAAATACCCTTTTGGGCCTTTTAGTTCACTTTTCCACCTTTATTTCTCCCCTTTATATATATATATTTATTTATTTATTTCTCACTTTCTTTTTCTCATCCCCTTCTCCATTTTTTTTTCTTTATTTTATTTCATTTATTTGGAGAAGAGGAGATTTTCAATTCAAGAGAAATATTTTTCTAACTTTCTCATCCCACAATTTATTTTTCAAACTACCTTTTTACCTTTTTTGCAATACTTTAAAAGGTGTCATACCAAGCATCATTCATTAAAATAGATCAAGGTACCAACACTAGTGGAAATAATGTAATATACGGGAACGTTTTACGTCAGTTGACCATATGTTTGACGTTAAAAATGAGGCGGTGGCAGTTTTGTAAATATCAGACTTCATTAATTCAATTTTAACGTCAGTTCAATAAACAACTAACGTTAAAAGTGAACCTTTTAATGTCAGTTCTTCATTGAACTTACGTTAAAAGTGAGTCACTTCACTTTTAACTTCTATTCTTTCATCAACAGACGTTAAAGGATATTTTAATAATTTTTTTTATCTAGTATACATACCCTTCCGCATTGCCTTCCTCAAAGTTTCAGTTTCACAATTGCTTTGATGTTTTGTGTTTCTATTTTGAAAACTAAAATATATGTGCGAAGTATAAGTTGAATCAATAACCCAAACCGGATCTCATTCATGAAGTGTAATACAGACTGATACAGAAGATTGAAAGGGTTTAAAATCCTATAAAAAGTTACATTAGAAGGGTTTAAAATCCTAAACATTTGTTGAGGCTTCGTTCCCTTCATGGGTGAGCAAGAGAGGAGAGTCGAGCGACTGATTTTTCCAGAGCGGCTAAGCAAGGGTGCACCCGATCTGTTTCAGTAATGGTCTTGGAACAGTCATTTGCTTCCAAAGGTGCCGATTCTCCGGAAAGATGATAAGGTGAGCAACTCACATTATGTGATTTACACAACCTTATCACCCATGCATGTTATGTGATTTACACAACCTCAGAAGTTGTTTGACCATTAAGACAAAGATCTTTGAGTCTAGGAATAGGAAGAAAGAGTGATGAAGTTAATCTCCATGGCAGAGCCATATTGTGAAGCAGAAAATTAAAAGGATGGAAGGAAGCTATTTATAGGAGCAGGGGATGAAGTTACTAAGCTATTCTGATTTTCTTGAAAACTTGTCTATAAACTTAATGCTCATTAAGAGGATTAAGTTACAAGGTGCATGGGTAAGTAGCACAGTAGTCAAAGGAATGAATGTTGTTGCGGAAACTTATACACCTTTAACGTCAGTTGTTTAATACAACTGACGTTAAAAGTGTTTTTAAAATAAAAAATATTTATTTTTAACGTTAGTTTTTTATACAACTGACATTAAAAGTGTGATTTTTACTTCAGTATAATAAATAGCTGACGTAAATAATCCTATATATTATAAACGTGCAGAATGAATATTGGAAATAATGTAATATACGGGAACTTGACAGTCATAAATTAAGTTGACGTTAAAAATGAGGTGGTGGCAGTTTGTAAATATTAAATTACTATTTGCGTCAGTTGTGTAAAGAACTTGTGTAAATATTAAACAAGTTTATTTTTAATCTTCATTAATTAGCTTGAATTAGTAAACATATTCTTGTGAAAATTAAAATAAATAAACACTTAACATAAAAGTGTTATATGTATAATCAAATCGTATCTCATTGAAGCGATTCATAAGTTACAATTACATGATTAAAAGATAAAAAATTTCTGCAACATAGCACTAAAATATTAAAAAGTTTCTGCTTCAACATCAATTTCTTCTCAGTTCTGTCCTCAAACTCCAATGGATGCATCGATCCCCTCCCTCATTTGAAGTCCTTGATGCTCCATCTGTGCTTTATCCACAGTCACTTGGGGAGGAGATGGAATAAAGTGGGGGAGTCATATTATGTGATTTACTCAACCTCAGAAGTTTTTTGACCATTAAGACAGAGACCTTTAAGTCTAGGTATAGGAAGAAATAACAAAAGTCTCAAATGTGATAGAACCATATTGTGAAGGAATAGAAAACGCACGAAATATAGAGGAAAAGAAGAGGGTGTATTTACAGACTGATACAGAAGAATGACACTTTATATAGAGAATAGAGTCTCTCTGATTTTCTTGAAAACTTATCTATAAACTTAATGCTCATTAAGAGGATTAAGTTACAAGGTGCATGGGTTAGCACAGTAGTCAAAGGAATGAATTTTTTTGCAGAAACTTATACACTTTTAACGTCAGTTGTCTTCAACAACTGACGTTAAAAGTGCTTTAAAATAAAAAATATTTATTTTTAACGTCGGTTGTTTAATACAACTGACGTTAAAAGTTTGATTTTTACTTCAATTAGATAAATAGTCAAAGGAATTAATGTTTTTGGATAAACGTCTACACTTTTAACGTCATTTGTCTTAAGACAACTGACGTTAAATATATGACCTTTAACGTCAGTTTTTACAAACAACTGACGTCAAATGTTGTTTTATTTTGGCTTACACCCGCGCGCCTTCTGCACTTCGCTCTGTACGTCTCTTTTCTCTTTTCATCACGCTCAACCCTCACTCTCAACCCTCACTCTCACTCTGCCCTAATCGCGAGCTCATCTCCACCGCAACCACCGTGAGGTACACTCTTAACCCTAACTCTGTCTTTCCATTCATTCTTTGCAATAACTTGACATCTCTCTTTCCCCTTCCCGCGCACTAACTCTCCTTGTCCCTCTGCTCTCAGTAACCACATCGAACGTTGGCCACCACTCAAGCTCCCCTCCCCACCACCACGCGAGCACCTATTTCTGGTGAGTCTTTAGGGGACATTTTTTTTATTTTTGGTTTTGAGTGTATGTTGAAACTGTAGTCTCAGTAGTTGAAACTTGAAACCGTGAGTTTGAGTTGTTTGGAATGTCTCTATTTTTGATTTTGAGTTCATGTTGCTCTGCTGGTTGATCTGTCACGGCCGTGATGCTCATCACGGCTAGGCCGTGATCGGCCGCGCCTGTGATGGTCGGTTCGATTGGCACGTTACGGCCGTGATGGACATCACTGCCAGGCCGTGACCAGTGCTTGGCAATCTTCAAAAACTATAGTTTTCAATCTCTCGTATTGTCCTTATATTGGATATATGTTTTGTATATCTACAGGACCTATCTAGTTATGGATCGTAGTTGGATGGTTTGTAAGTGCACTAGTGCTGATTATTTGAAGGGGGTGGGAGAATTTATAGAATTTGCTCAAAGGAATGTTCCTAATAGTAATGGAATGTTCTGTTGTCCTTGTGTCAAGTGTTTGAATACGAGGAAATCTACGATGAAGGATATACGTACTCATTTGATTTGTGAAAGGATTTGCTTGAGTTATACAAGATGGATAAGGCATGGTGATGTGTTGTTGAGTAGTACGGCAAGTGTCTCCCAAAGTGAGGATGTTGACGTAGATATGGAGGATGATCGAGTAGAGGACATGATCCGTGATATTGGACAAGAATCTTTTCATCGAGCTCATGTGTATGATAGGTTGTGCGGTGATGCGGATAAGCCTTTATATCCAGGGTGTACTACTCATACACGGTTGTCGGCGGTGCTAAAATTGGTTTGTGTGAAGGCGAGAAATGGTTGGACCGATAAAAGCTTCACGGAATTGCATGAAGTGTTGAAAGACTTGCTTCCGGAGGACAACACATTGCCTGACCGTAACTATGAGGCCAAGAAGGTATTGTGTCCTATGGGTATGTAGTATAAGAAGATACACGCATGCCCCAATGATTGCATATTGTACACCGGTGTTCATGAAGACAATCACGATTGCCCCAAATGTGGGTTATCACAATACAAAGTGAAGGGTGGTGATGATGATGATGATCTTGATGATGTGAGAAAAAAGGGTCCTCCTGCGAAGGTGTTGTGGTGTCTTCCAATAATTCCAAGGTTCAAGCGATTGTTTGCCAATGCAAAAGATGTGAAGAATCTTAGATGGCATAATGATGAGAGGAAACGTGATGGAAAGGTTCGTCATCCTGCTGATTCTATGCAATGGAAGAATATCGATACTATGTTTCCGGATTTCACCGATGAGCCAAGAAACCTAAGGCTTGGACTTTCTACGGATGGAATGAATCCTTATGGTAACATAAGTAGTATTCATAGTTCATGGCCTGTTATGTTGGTAATTTACAACATGCCCCCTTGGTTGTGCATGAACCGCAAATACATGATGTTGTCTATGATGATTTCGGGCCCAAAACAATCGGGAAATGACTTAGATGTTTATCTACGTCCCTTGATTGAAGACTTGAAAACGTTGTGGATGGAAGGTGTTGATGTAGTTGATGGGTATTCTCATGAGACTTTCAAGCTTCGTGCCATGTTATTTTGCACCATCAACGACTTTCCAGCATACGGTAACTTGTCCGGGTACAGTGTCAAGGGGCATAAAGCATGCCCTATATGTGAAGAAGGCACATGCTACACTAATTTGCATCATGGAAAGAAGACGGTTTACCTTGGGCATCGGAGATTTCATAGACGTGATCACCCATATCGTAAGATGAAAAAAGCTTTTAATGGATGCCAAGAGACAGAAGAAGCGCCGACGGCCTTAATTGGAGAGCAGGTTTATCAGAGGGTAAAGGGAATCGATGTTATATTCGGCAAGTCCAAAAAGAAAGGTAAAGCTATTGAGAAAAACATATGGAAGAAGAGGTCGATATTCTTTGATCTTCCATACTAGCGCAATGTTGATGTCAGACACTGCATTGATGTGATGCATGTGGAGAAAAATGTGTGTGATAGTGTGATCGGGACGCTTCTCAACATTCAAGGCAAGACAAAGGATGGTGTGAATGCTCGTCTCAACCTCGTTCATATGGGTATACGAGAGCAGTTAGCTCCAGTTGTTGAGGATGGTAAGCGGACTTATTTGCCGCCAGCATGTCATACTTTGTCAAAAAAAGAGAGACAAAGTTTCTGCGGGTGTCTTCAGGGCATCAAAGTTCCACATGGTTACTCTTCAAATATGAAGAGGCTTGTCTCTAGTGATCTTAAATTGGTTGGCTTAAAGTCTCATGATTGTCACATCTTGATGCAACAACTTCTGCTCGTTGCTATTCGTGGTATGACTCCAAAAAATGTGAGACATGCCATTACTCGGTTGTGCTCATTCTTCAATTCTATATGCAGCAAAGTTGTTGACCCCCGTATGTTGGATGACTTGGAAGTTGAGACTGCTACAATCTTGTGCCAATTGGAGATGTATTTTCCTCCTTCATTTTTTGACATAATGGTTCACTTAATTGTTCATTTGGTGAGGGAGATTAGATTATGTGGGCCGGTTTTTCTGAGATGGATGTACCCAGTTGAGCGCTACATGAAAATCTTGAAAGGGTACGTGAAGAATCCTCATCGTCCGGAAGCGTCTATTGTTCAAAGGTATGTTGCAGAAGAAGCTATTGAGTTTTGTTCGGACTACCTTCATAACACGGATCCTATAGGGGTTCCTAAGCCTCGACATGATGAGATCAGATGTCAAGGTAAGGGTACACATGGCTTAAGAATTAATAGCAAGGATCGGGAGGAAGTGCTTCAAGCACATTTGTATGTATTGAACAACATCGAATGTGTTCAGCCTTTCTTATTTGAACATAAAAGAAAAGTCAATCAAGAAAACCCTCGAATGAGCGAAAGGTGGTTGTTGAACAAGCATAACAAGACTTTCTTACCATGGTTCAAGGAAGAAATGCTCAAGGATGGTAGTACTGCTTCTGATGACGTAAGATGGCTAGCACGTGGGCCTAGCTTCAACGTCATATGTTGGAGCGGATACGACATAAATAACTTTTCCTTTTATACAAAGGAACAAGATAACAAGAGTACCATGCAAAATAGTGGGGTTATGATCGTGGCCGAAGCAATGCACTTCTCTAGTGCAAAGGCACAAAACCCGTTAAAGCACCGACACCTTACTTTGGATATATTGAAGATATTTGGGTACTCGATTACACTAAGCTTACGGTGCAAGTTTTTAAATGTAAGTGGGTTGATAGTAACGGTGGTGTACAAACCGACGAATTGGGGTTCACATTGGTATACCTCAACAAGTTAGGTCATATAAATGAGCCTTTCATAATGGCTTCCCAAGCAAAACAAGTGTTCTACATCACTGATCCTTCTAACAAAAGGTTGTCCGTGGTTCTCCAAGGAAAAAGCATGTATAATGGTAGTGATGAAAATGAAGATTCAAATCTTGATATTCCTGAGACTCCTTCTTTTTCAACAAAAATGCCTACTATAATCGAGGAGACACGAGTGGACGATGTACATGTCACTCGTGATGATCATCACGAAGGGATATTGATATAGGTAGTTTAAACTTAGTATACATTTATTTTTATTTATATTTATGTATTTATTTTGAGTTATAACCTATGTTAATAAATATATATTGTTTATGAACAGGCATACATATGGATCATTGTTCCATTTTTCCTTTGTAATTCTGTAATGTGTGTGATATTTTGAGTTACTGGGATATTTACTGAATGCAGGGATAACTGAGGGGAGTGATATTTTAAAACTCAATTTAAAAAAAAAATATATTAACGTCAGTTGTATCAAACAACTGACGTTAATAGTATTTTATAAAATATACAGTACACTATTAACGTCAGTTGAGTAAAACAACTGACGTTAAAATTAAAACCTTTAACGTCAATTTCGTTATAACAACTGACGTTAGTTTAACAAAATTAACGTCCGTTGTCTTAAAGAACTGACGTTAATAGTTTTATGTTTAACGTCAGTTTTTTAAACAACTGACGTTAATTTTGACAAAATTAACGTCAGTTGTGTTAAAGAAACGACGTTAATAGTTTTATATTTAACGTCAGTTCTCAACTGACGTTAAAATTTTAACTTTTAACGTCAGCTGTATTTACGTCAGTCACTATTCTGACGTAAAAAATCAATTTTAACTGACGTAAAAAGCACTTATTGCACTAGTGCAAGAAAAGTATTTTATTCTTTTAGGCTCAAAATTGGGCAACTAAGGGGTAGCATTTAATCAATCATCTGAGTTTTATATTTAACGTCAGCTGTATTTACGTCAGTCACTATTCTGACGTAAAAAATCAATTTTAACTGACGTAAAAAGCACTTATTGCACTAGTGCAAGAAAAGTATTTTATTCTTTTAGGCTCAAAATTGGGCAACTAAGGGGTAGCATTTAATCAATCAAAGCTCAGATGGTCGGAAAAATACATAGTGCCTCAATCATTTTCAAATATGTTTTCAAAAATTTTTAAGTTTCAAAACGGTTTCAAGTCAAGTTCTAGAGAACACAATCCAAGAGGAATAAAACACTCAATCACAAAGAATGGGGTATATTTAGTGAGTACCCCTTTTAGGCTCAAAAATCTCACATTCAATAGTTTAAAATCAATGAGAAACACAAATCAAAGGAACCACATACTAATTATCAACTATCAAAAGATCATCTCAAGCATTTTTATTTTTAGCCTTATCACAAGAATACCAAAATTGGGTTCAAAAATTCACTATCTCAATTCATTTGGCACCAAGTTCTCACAATTGGATGCAAACTCTAAGCAAAGGGGCAATCTAATCATGTGATTATGCAAAATTATGCATATATGAATGCAACATGAAAAATACAAAAATGCAAAAAATTACAAAAATACCCCTACCCCAAATTTAAAAACTTACATTGTCCCCAATGTAAATAATCAAGTCGGAGAGAGGAGAAAAATGGAACAACTCACCGAGGTTGTAGAGGGTGCTGGCTCACATGCCAGTCAAAGAGATGCTGGAAAATGTGTCACGGCCATGATGCTCATCACGGCTAGGCCGTGATCAATTCTGGTCTATAGGAGCTGGCCTGTCACGGTCGTGAGTTCCATCACGGCTAGGCCGTGATACATTCTGATCTTCAAGGTCCTTCTCATCATGCCCGTGATGGATATCACGACTGGGCCGTGATCCTTTCTGATTTTCTTTGGCTAGCTAATCACGGTCGTGACCACTGTCACGGCCTGGGCGTGATGACTTCTGACTTTTTTTTTTTTGCCTTTTTGCTCTTACTGCTTCCATAACCTGAAAATATTTGGCAAACCCATCAATTAGTGATCTTTCTTCTCTAATCTTCTCAAGGTATTCAAAAACAAATGAGAAAGGGAAAGAAAACTTGGATTGCCTCCCAAGAAGCTCTTATTTACGGTCTTAAGCTTGATCATACTTCTTTCAATCAACCGGGGTCGGCTAGGCGTGGAGGTGCAAGAACACCTCTCTTTCATGGAAGTCCTTCAAAGAGCCGATTTTGTTCATATGGTCAATTGCGCTTTCGCTTTGCTCTCTTCACTATGAGTTTCATGGCCTTACTCCCTCCCGGCGGAGAGTCTAACTCCACATGATGAGCAACTCCCATTTCATCACTGTTTGGTGCATCATTCGTCATGCTAAGTGATAAGCCTCTGGCTCATCTAGTTTTATGGCTAGTATGACTAGGGTTTTGTACAAATTATATCCTATTTTCACCCAACTTAGATTAGATTGTCCTCAAGCAAGGTTTTGAGTCTCTAGAGTAGTTTTAGGTTGATTTAGCTAGATTTGAGTTAAATAATACACTTATAGTTATTTCTTTGTTTTCAGGTTAAGTGAAAGTCAAGGGAATAAAGAAACAGGGGGTTCGCCCCGCGAATTCTTACTCGCCACGCGACCCCGAAGCCTGACTATTCCAAGAAAATGCAAGGTCTCTGGTTCGCCCCGCGAAGAAGGTCTCGCCCCGCGAGTCTTGCAACCCTGAAAAAGTCAGAGACGATCACGTCTTGCCCGTGTTGAAGGTCATGGTCGTGGCAGTTTTGAAGTTGAAGAGTCTCACCACGCGAGCATCCACTCGCCTCGCGAGTCTGGAAGTCAGAGAGCATCACGGTTAGGCCCTGATGGCCATAACGGGCGTAAGGAGAAGACTCTTCAGATCCTCGCCTCGCGAGCAAGTACTTCGCCTCGCGAGAATGCCAAAGGTTGCTGACTCTTCATGAAATTCGCCTCGCGAATGTGTGCTCGCCTCGCGAGCTAGCTGAATTCAGAATTTGTATAAAAGGTTGTTCTGAACAATTTGAAAAGACTTTTGCTTCTCCATTTTTCTGTTTTACATTTTTCTCTGTGTAATTTCGTTTGTGTTATGGAGAACTAAGTTCTAGGATTGATCTATTGTAATTGATTTCCATATACTTGAGGTTCTTGTATTTTCCTGTTTTGTATGCTTTTCCCTCTTCAATGCCATGCTTTATATTTCTGTTTGTTTAATTCAGGAGTATATTGCATTGTGTTGATTTATTTCCGGTGATATCATGTTCCTATAATTAATCGCGTTTGTTTAATTCGCGTGTGTACGTTCATGTTCATTTAGTTCATGAGGGCTTAACCCCGTTTGTTTAATTCGGGAATAGGGACATGTATCTGTAGCAGTAGTTTCGTTTGTAAATTGTTGCTACAACCGGGAGGGGATAAGAATTTGCTTAGGGCTTGGAAATTGCATGAACCTATGATAGTAGGAAATCAAGAGCAATAGATTAATCTGTTTTTGGCTATTTGATAACCTCCTTGAACTGCTTGTTTTCAATTGCTCTGTTTTTATTACTCTTTTTTTTTATTACATCTCAATCCAAAACCCCCCCCCCCCCCCCCAAAAAAAACTTATTTTTGTGGAAAATAACATTTTAAGAGTCCTTGAGAGACGACATCCGAGTTGTCGCCCTAAACTACATTTTCAAAACCCGCTCGTCCTTTTTGGCGCGTGCGCGACAGCGCGACCAAAAAATTGGCGTCGTTGTCGGGGACTCTTGTTTTGTTATTTTCGCATTTTATTTTCTATTTTTTTTTCTCTTTTATTTTTGTTTTTGTTTTGAATTAGTCTGGCTACTAGATCTAACTGCCCTGAACTGTGTGAATTTGATCCTGAGATGGAAAGAACATTGCATACACTCCGTAGAGAATTTCGGGCTAGTTCTAGTAGTGATTCTAATTCCAAGTCTGTTTTTGAAAACATGGGAGACCAAAGGACATTGAGGCAGCTTGCTGCCCCTGATGTGAATTACAATGGTTTGTGCATTGCTTATCCTGGTGCTGACACTCCTTTTGAGTTAAAATCTGGGCTAATCCATTTGTTGCCAAGATTTAATGGTCTTGCAGGTGAAGAACCACACAAGCACTTGAAGGAATTCCAAGTTGTCTGCTCCACAACTTTGAGGCCTCAAGGAGTAACTGAGGATCATATCAAGTTGAAGGCTTTTCCGTTCTCACTCCAGGGAGCTGCAAAAGATTGGCTATTATACCTTGAGCCGAATTCCATTACCACATGGAACGACTTGAAGAAGCTCTTCCTAGAGAAATATTTTCCTGCCTCCAGAGCCGCTTCAATCAGGAAAGAAATCTGTGGAATTAGGCAAGGAAATGAGTCGCTAGCTGAGTATTGGGAGAGGTTCAAGCAGTTGACATCAAGTTGTCCCCAGCATCAAATTTCTGAACAGCTCCTCATCCAATATTTTTATGAAGGGCTACTGCCGATGGATAGGAATATTTTGGATGCTGCTAGTGGGGGAGCGTTGGTTGACAAGACTCCATCTGCTGCCAAGCAACTAATTGAGAACATGTCACTGAATTCCCAGCAATTCAATACCAGAAGAAATTCTGTTGAGACTAGAGGTGTACATGAGGTCCGCACTTCCTCTTCCAGCCATGACCGTGATGATAGAATTGATAGGCTCACTTCTTTGGTAGAGAAATTGGCAATGGATAGGGTTCAGCCTGCGGTGTTGTGTGGCATGTGCAGTTCTCCTGAGCACCCATATGAGGCATGCCTCATTTTGCAAGGAGGATCAGTTACTGAATCACCTCAAGCCTTTGCAGTCCATCCGTATAATCAGGGCAATAACCAGAACAGATACAGCATTCCAGATCTCTCAACAAATAGGTACCATCCCAGCTGGAGTAATCATCCTAATCTGCGGTATGGGAACTCATCCCAACAACAATCGATGGCACCTCAGAATCCTCCAGTGACCACTTCTGCACCTTCCGGACCTTCAGTAGATGACATGTGCAAGCAAATAACTTTACAATTGAATGCACAAATGACTACACTTTTCCATCAGCAAATGGGACAGTTCCAGGCACAGTTCCAGGCCTCACAGGCACAGTATCAGCAGCAAACAAGTGCTAACATTCAAGATTTGAGGACACAGATTGGACAGATGGCCACAGACATAAATAACATAAAGCAAGCTCAAAGAACAACCCAGCTGCCAGCACAGCCAGTGATAAATCCCAATGCCTCCAACCCTAATGTGAGTGCCATATCTCTGAGATCGGGAAAAGTTGTTGAGGCCACCTCTGGAAAGGATGAAGAAACCATTGAAGTTACTCCTGAGCCTATGGTTGAAGTTGAAGCTAAGAAAGTGTATAGACCACCCATTCCATTCCCGCATAGATTGCAGAAAAATAAGAAGGTTGGTGGTGAAAATAAGGAGAAGGAGATTCTTGATGTTTTCAGAAAAGTAGCTGTAAATATTCCTCTCCTAGATGTGATCAAGCAAGTGCCCAGATATGCCAAATTTTTGAAGGAACTATGCACCAACAAGAGGAAAATGAAGACTAATGAGAGGGTTGACTTGGGAATGAATGTCTCGGCACTTATCCAGTCTAAGCCAGAAAGAGTTGTTGCTTTAACCCCTACTCAGGCACTACCACAGAAGTGCAAGGATCCAGGCACCTTCACTATCCCATGCACTATTGGGGACAAGAAGTTTGAAAACTGCATGCTGGACTTGGGAGCATCTATCAATGTCATGCCTACCTCCATCTTTAACAAACTTGATCTTGGTCCCTTGAAGTATACAGGTATCACCATTCAGTTGGCCAACAGGACCAGTGCCTGCCCCATGGGAATGGTGGAAGATGTGCTAGTGCAAGTTGATGATCTGATCTTCCCAGCTGACTTCTACATCCTGGACATGGCAGGAGAGACACATTCCAGTAAATCACCAATCATCCTGGGCCGACCATTCATGAAGACAGCTAAGACTAACATTGATGTGGATGATGGGACCATGTCTATGAAGTTTGGGGATATAGTTGTAAAGTTTAACATATTTGATGCTATGAAACATCCAGTGGAAGAGCACTCTGTATTCCATATAGAGCTGATCTCTGAGACTATTGAGGACACCCATGAGAATTTTTTTTCTAATTTTCCACTTAATTTAATTTTGTGATGATATTTTTTCTTGTCCTGATTATACTAACACTAACCATTGTGTGGTTTGTGCTGAGATTGCTGCATGTTTAGCAGGTGATAAATTTGTCAGTGCAGTGGATGAGAAACATGAAGAAGATGAAGCAGCACCGGAGGCCCTCCCTACCTATCTGCCACCTCCCCCTGCGAAGCCACCAGAGGAAATAGATTTTGCACCATGGATAGTTCAAGGGATTGAAGCCAAATTCTATTGGGAGGACTTTGTTGATGAAGCGGTCGTATTTGACCCGAGAGAAGGTGATGAGTCCGCCGCATTGAGCACGGTCACCAAAAGTGTCAAGTGTTTACTCATATATCAAGGATGCAAGTTATGGGACCATGAAATGAACTCTACCTCTTTGGCCTTAGACTTCAAGGAATGGGATCCAGGTGGCAGCTTCTGCATACACTGCACTTGATCAGGGAGTACTCTTTTCCTTTCCCTCACTATGATTTTATAGTTCTGTTGTTCATTGGGGACAATGCATGTTTTAAGTGTGGGGGAGGGAACTAGTTGTAGTTTTTCCTTTTCTTTGAATAAAGCTCCTGAATAATTTGAGAAGCTCAGGAGCATTTGTGTGTTGAGTCTTTTGTTGGCAAGTTTGCTAGATTTTGATTGATGTTGCACAGATTGCTTGCATGATTGATGTGTGATGATTCCCCCTAGGCTGAAAAAATTTTTGATTTTGAAAAGTGATTCCCATGTGAAATTGAAAACCGAACTTTGGGATTTTGTTATGATGGCATGATTTATGATAAGTTTGGGGTGATAGGGAACACACACTAGGGATAGAATCTCTTTCAAACAATTTGCAAAAATGTCCAGGTGAGGTTTTTGAGCCTCCAACATGTTTTAAATTGTGTGAAAATCACTTTCAAGTTGCACTTTCCTGAATTTGATTGAATCTCTTTTTGGTTTGCATGATTATATGTGTGTAGCAAATGATTTAGGTATTTTCTTTGTAAATAGCTACTTAGCCTAAAATAAACCATTCCTAATGCATGTTCCCTAGTTAGCCCTTTTGAGCCTGTTAGCCTGATTAATTCTTGATAACCTAATGTTATAAGCCCAAAAATCTGGAAAACCATGTTAACCCGATCTTAGGATTAGGAGAGCATGTAATCTTAGAATGGGTGCAAGAAACTAAGTTTGGGGTGGCTACAAGGTGTAATATGTTGTTGGGATTGGAAAAAAAAATACAATAAAAAGGTTGGAGCCAAAGGCTTGTGAAAGAAAAAGTGTACAAATGTTGAAAAAAAAAAAAGAAATAAAAATACAAAAATACCAAAAAAGCTATTGGAAATAAAAAGGGTTGTAGCCACCCAGAAGTGTAAATAAAAAAATAAAGAAAGGAACTTGAGTGAATTTCAAAGTATAAATATAGTTCATGCTCTCTTAGTTCCTAGGGTCTTCAGCCTAGTTCCTTTTGTATATCCTACCCTTAGCCAGGTCCCATTACAACCCATAAAAGACCTTTTGATGTTGCTTGCATGTTTTCTGTGGGAACCATTTTGAGATGAAAATCAAATTTTTGGGAAGTGTTCTTGAAAAGTGAAACTGAGTGCAAGTTGTTAGCCTGACACAAACTGAGTGATTAAGTGAACAAATAATGCCCTTGTGAGGAAGGCGGTTGTTTGGATTTGGTGATCTCCCTCTTGTGTGTGACTTAGATCCCCTTCTTAGATTTCTGATTGTTTTCATGATGAAATTCTCAACTGTTTAGAATAAATGAATGTGGGTATTGCTTTGTTTAAAAAAGGGGGGACATTAAAGAAAATTGTTTTGATGTATTGCTTGAATTTGTGCAATGTTGATTGAATCTTTTAAGCTTGCCAGGTCTTGAGTTTTTTTTATTTTTGAGTCTTAGTTTGCTTGGGGACAAGCAAAGTTTAAGTTTGGGGTATTTTGATAAGCCTCTGGCTCATCTAGTTTTATGGCTAGTATGACTAGAGTTTTGTGCAAATTATATCCTATTTTCACCCAACTTAGATTAGATTGTCCTCAAGCAAGGTTTTGAGTCTCTAGAGTAGTTTTAGGTTGATTTAGCTAGATTTGAGTTAAATAATACACTTATAGTTATTTCTTTGTTTTCAGGTTAAGTGAAAGTCAAGGGAATAAAGAAACAGGGGGTTCGCCCCGCAAATTCTTACTCGCCACGCGACCCCGAAGCCTGACTGTTCCAAGAAAATGCAAGGTCTCTGGTTCGCCCCGCGAAGAAGGTCTCGCCCCGCGAGTCTTGCAACCCTGAAAAAGTCAGAGACGATCACGGCTTGCCCGTGTTGAAGGTCATGGCCGTGGCAGTTTTGAAGTTGAAGAGTCTCGCCACGCGAGCATCCACTCGCCTCGCGAGTCTGGAAGTCAGAGAGCATCACGGTTAGGCCCTGATGGCCATAACGGGCGTAAGGAGAAGACTCTTCAGATCCTCGCCTCGCGAGAATGCCAAAGGTTGCTGACTCTTCATGAAATTCGCCTCGCGAATGTGTGCTCGCCTCGCGAGCTAGCTGAATTCAGAATTTGTATAAAAGGTTGTTCTGAACAATTTGAAAAGACTTTTGCTTCTCCATTTTTCTGTTTTACATTTTTCTCTGTGTAATTTCGTTTGTGTTATGGAGAACTAAGTTCTAGGATTGATCTATTGTAATTGATTTCCATATACTTGAGGTTCTTGTATTTTCCTGTTTTGTATGCTTTTCCCTCTTCAATGCCATGCTTTATATTTCTGTTTGTTTAATTCAGGAGTATATTGCATTGTGTTGATTTATTTCCGGTGATATCATGTTCCTATAATTAATCGCGTTTGTTTAATTCGCGTGTGTACGTTCATGTTTGTTTAGTTCATGAGGGCTTAACCCCGTTTGTTTAATTCGGGAATAGGGACATGTATCTGTAGCAGTAGTTTCGTTTGTAAATTGTTGCTACAACCGGGAGGGGATAAGAATTTGCTTAGGGCTTGGAAATTGCATGAACCTATGATAGTAGGAAATCAAGAGCAATAGATTAATCTGTTTTTGGCTATTTGATAACCTCCTTGAACTGCTTGTTTTCAATTGCTCTGTTTTTATTACTCTGTTTTTTTTTTATTACATCTCAATCCAAACCCCCCCCCCCCCCCAAAAAAAAACTTATTTTTGTGGAAAATAACATTTTAACAGTCCTTGAGAGACGACATCCGAGTTGTCGCCCTAAACTACATTTTCAAAACCCGCTCGTCCTTTTTGGCGCGTGCGCGACAGCGCGACCACTAAGTTTGGGAGTTGCTTCCATATTAGGCTCTTCCTTCACCTCTGGAGACATTATCTCGATCCTGCACACAAGACTCTCAAAAGGAGGGTTGTTATATGAGTTAGTCAAATCAAAATCTACCCTACATTCCTCTACATTCAGAGAGAGCTTGCCATTCTTTACATATACTATTGATCCAACTGTGGCCAAGAATGGACTTCCAAGAATGATAGGGAATTTAGAATTCCCGTTCATATCCAACACCATGAAATCGGTAGGAATGAAAAATTTCCCTACCTTTATGGGAACATTCTCTAGTATGCCTAGAGGAGTTTTAGTTGATCCATCCGCAAATTGTAAAGAGAATTGGGATGGACTCAATTTCTTGGTTCCTAACCTCTCAAAGATAGTAAGCGGCATCAAACTCGCAATAGCCCCTAAGTCACATAAGGCTTGGTCTATTTTTAACTCTCCAATTGAGCAAGCAATAGAGAAACTTCCTGGATCTTTTAGTTTAGGAGGCATATTAGTTTTTATCATGGCATCATGCTCCTCAATTAAGCTCTTAGTTTCTATTTCTACTTCCTTTTTCTTGACCAACCTTTGTGGGAAAGGTATTGGGGGTTGGTACGGTGGTGGAGGGACATACTTTGGCTCTATCTCTTCATCTTCGCTCATGTCCTCCTCACATTCTACATCCTTTTCCCCTACCCCAATATTATCATCCCTTAAGTATATAGAATTACGGTGCTCATTGGGATTAACTTCGGGTTGTCCTGGGAATGTACCCTTAGTTCTGGTATATGTACTAGCTTGTTGGGCAATCTGAGTTTCTAACATCTTATTATGGATGGCTAAGTTATCTACCTTAGATGCTAACTCTTTTATTGCCTCATTGACTGCCCTACCTTGTTGTCTAAACTCTTCATTTTGTTTTGTTTGAGTTTCAACAAAACTTTCCAAAAGAGACTCAAGTTTAGACTTTTGTACTTGAGGATACCCCAATGCGGGTTTCCTATTACTTTGGCCTTCTTGGAACTCGTGGTTCAACGTGTTGTTGTAGTTCCCATAGGAGAGGTAAGGGCTATTCTTCCTTCCTTGGTTGTAAGAATTTGGAGGAGTGTAGTTTGGTAACTTCGGGTTCATGTCATAGAAGTTGTACAAAGGGTTCACTTGTTCCCCCGAAGCACCAGATCCATGAGCAATACCACGTGGGCACTCTATTATGTCATGTCCCTGCATTGCACAAATCTCACAAACAATATTAGTAGCACCTATTGAACTCACGTTAGCCTTTTCAAGCTTATCAAAGCGTTTATTCGGTGAGGAGGTCTATTCATAAAGGCTCCACCAGCTGCGGAGTCAAGTGACACATTCGAAGAGTAATCCAATCCGTTATAGAAGGTATGCACTAATAGCCACCTCTCGAGTCCATGATGTGGGCAAGATTCTAGCAATCCCTTGTAGCAATCCCAAGCTTCGGATAAGAATTCTCCGTCCTTTTGGAAGAAGCCGGTGATCTGAGTTCGTAGGTAAGCCGTCTTGGATGGAAGGAAGAATTTATCCAATAATGTATGCTCCAGTTAGTCCCAAGTCGACAATGTATTAGCGGGCACTTGCTTCAGCTAAGCTTTTGCCTTTCCAGTAAGAGAGGAGGGGAACAACCTCAAGCGAATAGCATCGATCGGGGCACCATGAATTCTAATTGCATCGGTGAACTCCAAGAATGTCTCCACATGATCAGTCGGGTCCTCCGAGGGCAATCCTCTGAATTGATGTTGCCTAATTGATAAGCCTCTGGCTTATCTAGTTTTATAACTAGATGGACTGTGGTTTTTGTGCAAATTATTCGAGTTCACTCTCGTTTTCGCCCAAATTTGCCTTGTTTTGTTCCTAAGTTGGACTTTGACTCGTTCTAGGCATTTTTAGTAGTTTTTAGTCTATTTTGAATAGAATTACGCTTTTAGTTTCTTTTTATTGTTTCAGGTTAGAAGTGAAGCTCCAAGAGTCAAGGAAGCACTTCGAGTCAAAGAAACAGTGGAAATTTCCATTCTGGAGATACTCGCCCCGTGAGTAGATGCTCGCCTCGCGACCCTGAAGATCAGCAAAACAGCAACAGTCATCAATTATGGCTCGCATCGCGAGAGGCTTCTCGCCTCGCGAGATCCTGAAGACCCTGGAAGACAGAGACCATCACGGCCTAGCCGTGATGAAGGTCACGGCTGTGACAGATTAAGGTTTGAAGACTCGCCCCGCGAACACACTCTCGCCTCGCGAGAATCCAAATTGAAAGCGCGCCAAAACTAATGTTCGCCTAGCAAAATCTTGTTCGCCCCGCGAGAGGCCGAGAACCAGAATCCCTATTTATAGGTTGTTTCAGATCAGAATGAGAAAGCTTTTAGAAATCCGAATCCTAGTAGTTTTTCCACTGTAGAGTAGCGTTTAGGAAGATTTCTTTTCTCTTTGGAGCTGCGTCTCCTCTTTTTCTTTTCTTATTTTACTATGGAGGTTATGTCCGATTGTTTGTCTATGAGCATGAGGAACTAATCCCCTCGTTTGAGGGGACAATGAAGCCACCCATGGCGGTGTAGATTCGATGTGATGTATGTCTTTCTCCCTTGTCTCAATTTATGTTTTCCAATTCTGATTTGATTGCGTTGATCATATGCTTGCGTGATTGACTAGTTAAACGTGTTGAGGCTGAGAGGCGATTCGCATTTTAGAACTTGAATTGGGATCATCGATCGAATATTGCATGAAAGTGAGTAGGAGACCGGTGCAACCTTATAGGGAACAAGAATTAACAGAGTTTGATGATTAGGATTATGAGACCTAGTAAGTAATTAATCCAATCTTCGAATACGTCCTAATGAGCACGACAGTGGATTTAGGAGAATTTGGGGGTCCCGGTTGACATCGTAATTGAACTTAGGGAGGAATTCATCATCACTTGGGTATGCATATTGGGTAGGTGGATTTGTGACCTTGGACATTTTAGTTTTCAGATTTTTAGTTAATTATTTTATTAGATTTGTTAATTTGAATTCGATCCTATTTTCTCTCCATTCTCAACCACTTTCTGTTACTTGACCAAACGTATCGGACTTCTCGCGGATTAGTCGAATTGGTAGCCCAATCCTTGTGTTTGACCTCGGTAAATTCTTACCGTGTTTATTTTATTACTTGCGACGACCCGATACACTTGCCGGTGACTCAACACTAATCATGCTAATTAGCATAGGCGGTATAGTGTAGTTCTCTGCCTCGATCTCTGGCCTAGCAATCCCAGTTCGCAAACCCATCGCATTTGGGCTGCATAGTCCTTCAATGGTTTGGTATCCGGTAGATTCGTCATGAGTGGAATGGGAATCAACCTCTCTCTCTCTTTGTAGTCCCCTACGTCTATGAAAGGTCCTTTCTATTTCGCGGTCAACTTCAATAAGGTTTCCAAGACTTAGGGATCTTTGCATAAAATAGAAAAACACAGAGAGATAGATACTCTGGAAAGAAGAAGAGATAAATGAAAAAAGAATTTTTTTTAACAAAAAACAATTAAAAAGAAAAAGAAAAAGTCCAGAAAAATCAATTTAAAAATTAAATTGAGATTCGAGGAAGCACGGTCCCCGACAACAACGCCAAAAACTTGATGTGTGGACTCCGGCAAGTGTACTGGATTCGTCGCCAAGTAAAGAAAAAGAGATCGATCCCACAGAGACCGTGATCTCAAATCACAATTAATTATTAAATCAATTAAACTGGACAATGTAAAAAAAAAGGGATTTTGAAAAGGGTTTGATTTTTGAAGTAAGAATCAAGTAACAATCAAATTTAAAATTGCAATTAAACAAAATAGGAAAGTAAATCAATTTGGGGTTTTCAGATCAAAAGGGATTCCTAGGAATTGGGTTACCAACAAGATTGTTCATTTTACTAAATTGACTACCCCTTGTTAATTATCAAAATTTCTTTGAATGCGAATTTATCCTAAATAAGTTAATGCTCCCTCTCGGGTTACAAAAACCGTGCCCAATTAAACCAACCCCTACTCTCGTGGTAGTTGAATTTAGATTGAACCCTTTAAGTTTTGTGACAATTCGTGAACCCTCGAAGGACCGCTTCTAACTCTCGTGATTTAAGTCTTAGGTCTGATTCTATAGATCCGATACCTAAGTTCAAGAAGAAGAAGAAGAAGAAGAAGAAGAAGAAGAAGAAGAAGAAGAAGAAGAAGAAGAAGAAGAAGAAGAAGAAGAAGAAGAAGAAGAAGAAGAAGAAGAAGAAGAAGAAGAAGAAGAATAATAAGAAGAAGAAGAAGAAGAAGAAGAAGAAGAAGAAGAAGAAGAAGATGAAGAAAGGTAAAACATCAAAGAAGTAGAAGAAGTAGAAGAAGAAGAAGAAGAAGAAGAAGTAGTAGAAGTAGAAAGAAGAAGAAGAAGAAGAAGAAGAAGAAGCAAGAAGTGATGAACAAGAAGAAGAAGAAGAACAACATAAAGAAGAACCGAAGAAGAAGAAGAAGAAGAAGAAGAAGAAGAAGAAGAAGAAGAAGAAGAAGAAGAAGAAGAAGAAGAAGAAGAAGAAGAAGAAGAAGAAGAAGAAGAAGAAGAAGAAGAAGAAGAAGAAGAAGAAGAAGAAGAAGAAGAAGAAGAAGAAGAGAGATCCTAAAAATTTGCCTAAGTGTGGCAGCCCAAAAGTCCTTTTTTTTTAGTCCTCTGCCTAATTGCCATATTTATAGATTAGGGTAATTTGAATTCCAATAAAACACAAATTTAGATCAAATCAGTTTTTACAGATCCAAATATTGCGCGTCACGGTCGTGATGGCCATCACGGCCAGGCCGTGACTGATTCTGCCTTGGAGGTTGCTCTGCTGGTTGGTCTGTCATGGCCGTGATGCTCAACACGGCTAGGCCGTGATCAGTTCTGCCTGTGAGGGTCTGGTTCAGCTGACATGTCACGGCTGTGATGGACATCACGGGCTGGCCGTGACCAGTTCTGACTTTTCCATTCTTTCTTTTAAGCTCCACTCGATCACGGCCGTGATGGTCATCACGGCTGGGCCGTGATGGGCTCTGTTTGGCTCATTTTCTTCACTTTTCAAGCCCCATCTCCATGCAAGCTCCATCATGGTTGATCTTGAGCATTTTAATCCTTAATTCCTGCACAACAAAACCACAAAACCGCCTTACCCGTTCCAAGATAAAAACAAACAAAAAACCAAATTAAATATGCCAAAACTACATGGAAATGCATGCAAAATGTCATGGAAGTATGAGGTGAAATCACACTCATCAAAGGTATATTGCATGATATTGTGTGTAAGTCGTGTATGTGGTTTTTATGATGTCTCATATATTGGTATCTCACCTTTACTTTATTTTTCCTTGTTTTGGTGTTTTGCTTTTATGGTACATTATTATGGGTATATTGATGGATCCGATGCATCACCTAACTTACTCGGGGTTTCTGGGCCTCGCGTTTGAAAAGAGAGAGGATGAAGGCGCTTGGGAAATTCACCCAGGAGCCTGGAGCACCAGATACACCGGGCCACTGTTGACAACAAAGGAAAGTGAAGAGGGAGCAACACAGTATGCGCATAGTTTGAAGATGGTAGAAGTGTCATTACCCCCAATGTGGTTTCTTTTGAGGACTTTGCTCGAGACTGGGAAAACTCATCACCAACCTCCACCTCTGTAAGTAATACCTGGATCTGGATCTACCTCCCCTATAATGGAGTTACCTGTACCTATAGTCGTAGTAGGAGGAGAAAACGACAACGAGATTATGATTGAAGAAGATCCTGAGGAGGACGATCCTATAAAAGAAGACCCAGTAGAGGATGAGGATGAGGAGTTAGAATATAACCCTATAGATGATGAGGTTGTAAGTCCCGTTGTTGAGATGGATGATGGATTAGGGTTGCCTAATCCTTCTTCAGTTAGAGGTGACCATGGAGGTCTCTCTAACGGATTTCACTAGTTTGACCAGCATAGGCATTTTTTGTATTTTAGGGGCAGTGTCAACCTCTGCTTACCGTATATCAGGCTTATGAGAGCCATGTCTTTTTTGAAAACACCGGTTCTCCACTTAACCCTCTTATGTTAATATGGTATGTATTATGTATATATTTCCTACAAGTACTAATGACTCTAGTTGATGTACATTCTCTGGGAAGAACAAAAACTGTGATGTAATTATTTTGGTATGTATGGATGCATGGATATAAGTATGAATGTATGTACAGGTTTTATTATTTATGTATTCTTTCAAAGTTTTTTTTTATGCGCTATGTCTCGAACTAGAACAAGAGAGAGAAATTTTATTTTCCGAAAGAAAACCAGCAAAAGATTTTTTTTTCTCTAAATATTTCCGCATTTGAGTTAGCACATGTAGCGCCAAGGGAGGCGTTACAATTGGGGAGGAGGCTCTTGGTTTGGGATAGTGTTCACGAAAGATTCAGTTTGAGGTTACCGGGATTCAAACCACACTGTGTAGGCATCCGGTGGGCTTGGTTGTCGTGGTGTTGTTTGCCTTGCACGTCGTTGTGAAGGAACTTGGTGGGCTGCAGCTGAGGTTTCACCAACATCAGGTTGACATCGACCCCGTCCAGCTCGTCATGGGTCTTACAGTTGTTGGTGAAATGATAGGTAAGGCCTGGAATTTTGCCTAAACCACGTCATATGCTCTGCTGCATGAGACAGTGGACCCTGAATAGGTTGCCCTTGGACCACGTTCTCTCTACGATTCCTCCAGTATGGCAGATACCCTTCGTGTCTTTCCAGTCAATTTGTATAATGTTGACCCCTCATGTCAAGGTTGTGTTCGGTATCCAAATCATTAGGTGGTTCGGGTATGTCCTGTTGGATGCCAAACCGGAGATTTACCCTACCTGTTTGGTGCCATTCAATCATAGAGAAATATATCAACACAGTACAAGCACTCCATGATCCTCTGTCTCTGATTGCTCTGGTTGGCAGGACATTCCGATAACTTTCATACGGCGTCCACAAAAACTAAAAGATAAAAGCATGATCAGTAATATTAAGCATGATGGTAGCAAGTACAAGTGAATATTTTTGATAGTGACATATTCAACCTGGTTAGGTCCCATGTGATAAATCGTTGTTCTGTAATCGGAAGCAGAGTGTTAAGGAGTTCAAGTATATTGCAGCCTCCCCCCACTCCATCTAGTAAATAAGTATTTTTAAGTCAGTCCACTATTTAGAAACTAAAGTAGATCTAATGTAAGATAATTTTTTATTATCCAGTGTGCCAGTGGCCATGTCGCATCACGGGGGCACCATGGTGCAATGAAGGGCATCCGATACCATGCCCAGGACTGTAGCAGTAGAAGACAACCACCCATTGAAAGGATACCGGGTAAGGTTGCGCGACACATTTCTCTGTAAAGGCATGCCAAACATGCTGATCCCCAACTGTAGCGGTCAGCCTGCTGAAGATCTCGCAGCAAAGACAGGTACATAAGGTGGACTCTGTTGTTTGATTTGTCAGGTATCAACACCCCCCCGATCAAGCGTAGTATGTACGCTCTGCAATGCACCTCAACATCGAAGGGTGTTGCTTCATCTGGAAGAGTTGAAAAGGTTTCTTCCAACCATCTAACCTTTACAGTAGAGCCCTTCTTAAAATCTTCAGGAGGAACCACACCCAGCATTTCGGCACAGAGTTGATCAAAATCCAAATAATTGGGTCCAATAACTGGTAATCCGCTAACTTTCAGACCCAACTGAAGCGCAACATCCTCCATGGTTATCGTGCATTCACCCAGAGGAAGATGAAACGTGTGTGTTTCAAGCCTCCACCTTTCAACCATTGCAGTTATCAAGGCCATGTCAATCCTACAGTGACCTACTTTCACAGCCATCAATAACCCAGCTTCCTGCAACAGCGGTTCAATTTGATGGTTCGGAGGGGAAATGGTATGCAAGTGGCCTTTAATGCTTACATTTTGAGGGTTCTGGGAAAAAAAGTTAAGTGGATTAATAAATAACATAAGTTCTGTAATATTATAGCTAACGTTATTAATCACTGGCTACCAGTTACCTCTTCGCTGATGGTGGTTGACCGGTGAACGTGTTGCAGCTTGAGCAACGGTTGAGCCTCCATTGAAATGACTTCGGGTTATGAGGAAGACAGAGAATTTTAGAGTAGCTGATGAATATGACTCTCTCCATAGCGAATGGTTTGTTTCTGAATGAATGAGGCGTCTAAGTTTTATAGAGTTTACGGGACCGATCTGGGTCGTTCATTTCGTCGGTTCAATTTAGCCCATTCATTTCCGTCGGCAGAAAACGACAAAAATGTCATCGTCCAGTCACTTTCCCCACGGGTCATCGTCATGCCACCGTCGGCAGCTACGAGACAACACACGCTGTTCGAGGGCGGGTCCCATGCGTCATCGTGGGGTCAACTAACGTGATATTAACTTATTTCGGGTGATGAGTTTAATTTATTTAAAGTAAAGACAATAAACATTCATAATCTATAAATTTATCAAAGAGTTACAAGAGCAGATGAAGTTACAAGACTTAAACACACACTAACATAAAACTAGATAACTGTGACTTGAACAAATACTTAAACACACACCAACAGAAAACTAGATAACTGTGACAAGAACAAAGTGTTTGTTGAATCATTCAGACCCACTAAATCCAGAAGGCATCCTAAGCAAGGCCAGTATCTCATTAGGGGAACGTTCTAGCATAGCATACAACTCAATAGGGCCCTCCCTCCTGTGTTCATTAAACACAGCAAACATGCGGCGCACATCGTCATACCTCGCTACTGTCATTTCACTGAAGTGGAAACCCCCCCTGTGGTGATTTTCGGGGCACCAATAGTAAAGATTACCAATAATTTTGCTGCCAGCTTGGAGCTTGGCATGCACCACATGTTTCAATTCCTGTAGAGAAATGCCCTTTTTGATACGGATACACCTTGGGTAATAGCAGTGGAACCTGATGCCGTTGGGACCATTTGTTATTCGTCCATTGAAGTAAACAAAAGCGAGCTCGCTATCTAAGCTTGGTTCAACATCAGCTTCCTGGGTTGGATTGAATTCTACGATATCAAGCTCCATGGTTGTGCGTCGGATGATGACGAACAAGAAGAAAGTGTTGGTTTGGACTAATGAATATTGCATGATGAAGTGAGGATTGTATACAAGAGACAGGACTGATCTAGGCCGTTCATTTCGTCGGTTCATTTCGTCATCGTCATGTCACTGTCGGTAACTACGGGACAGTATACATAACACGAGGCGGGCCCCACGCGTCATCATCATGTCACCATCGACAGCTACGGGACAGCATGCGTTACGTGATTGCGGGTCCCACGTGTCATCATCATGTCACCATCGGTAGCTACGGGAGAGCACGCGACACTAGGCGGGTCCCACGTGTCATCATCATGTCACCATCGGCAGCTACAGGACAGCACGCGTTATGTGATTATGGGTCCCACGCGTCATCGTCATGTCACCGTCGGCAGCTACGGGACAACACGCGACACAAAGTCGTCGGCAGCTATGGGACAACACACGTTATGTGATTGCGAGTCCCACGCGTCATCATCATCAGAACCGTGACGCCTATAAATAGAACCCCTATATTCACTCAACCGCACAATCACTTCCACCTTCTCTCAACCTCCCTCTGCGTGAAACTTCTTTCCCATTTCACCTACCTTCCTACACAGTTCATAACATGAGTCCCTCAGCTATCTTTCTTTCAGTTTATTACAATGGACAAATTGTAATAGACTGCCAAGAAGGAGTCATGTTTCAGTGCGACCACCCAAAATTGATGAAGGTCAAGACCAACATCAAATTGAATCAGTTGAAGTCTGTTATCCAGAGCAAGATTTCACCAGACAACAGCAAGGGGGTAGTTGATCTTGTTTATCGCTATCCCACAGCCATTGCTTCTGGATATGTCCGATATCACCAGCTCTATCTTGCCTCCGATGATGAGGTAGCAATGACATTCGACATGTTTGTCGAAAATTGTAGAAACCTCGGCGTAACAACTATTGAGGTATACACTAACATGGAGGATGCTTACAATGTTGACCCCCATGTTGGTTCGTCCAACCTTCAAGCCATGTTGATCTTAATGCCCCAACACAAGACTTCTACACAAACTTTTCCGAACCAGAACCCTGCCACACAACCATTCCTTCTACCTCACACTATGACTGGGGGCAACAACATCTTACAGTCACCCCCCAGTGTTTGATCCCACACAAACATACCCTCCATTTGAACCCCCACAAACATATCATTCATAAGGGCCACAATATGATGGCCCCATGGTGTGCCACAATCCCGAGTAGCAGAGAGATCGTAAGGGCCGTGCACGATCCTCTTGGATTCGTACTGAAATAGACATGAGGGAAGCAGGCCAGCCAAAAAGATGCAGACTCTGCCGGATGCCAGGTCATAACAAGAACAGTTGCCCTAATCTTGCCGGAAGTTCTTCTCGGCCCTAGAAATTTCATGTAACTTTTATTTATATATGGGCCCTATTACGTTGATAATCCCCTAATTAAGAATTAAAACTATCTAATTAATTGATGTTTAATATTTTTAATTACTGTTTTTTATTCATAAAATTAATCATTAAATAAAAATTGACTTCTTAATATACCAATCAACACAATAATTAACTTAACTAGCCAAATTAATCGAAGTTAAAAATTAATTAACAAATTTCTTAATTAAATTATTTTAAACGAAAAAAAAAGGATGAAGAGAAGTCGCATTTGGAAATTGCGACTTCTCAATATATAAAAAAAAAATTAAAGAAGGGAAGTCGTGAATGCTAATCACGACTTCTTATAGAAAAGAAAAATGGGATATATATGTATATAATTTTGAGAGTAACAGAGTAGTTAATTTTTAAAATAGGGTTATTGAAAAAAAAAATTGTGGGTTAGATGCCCCCAGGGTTCTATAATGGTGCAAGGGGGCAATTCTAACATCCTCCAACCAAAATGTTGAGGATGCGTCCTCCAAGGAATTTGACCGAATAATTAAAAATAAAAAAAATTATACGTAACTTGATTATTGCTTTCTAATTCTCTCTCTTGTTCATCTTCATACTTAGGCAAACTCAGAATTTCTTTTCTTTTCTCTATGTAACATTATAGGTGATTCTGGATTTAAATTTTTTTAACTTGCATGTTTTTATTTCTAAAATGAAAAATAAGAATCACAATAGTTTTCTCTCTTTGTTCTTGTTGAAGGATATGTCGTCCCGGCCGTCACTAATCCTTCCATCCCCTCCTACTTCTCCTCCGTCTCACCACTGTCGTCGTAAAACACATACCAAACATACACAGGAGATACTAAAAACGAAGCCAGAAAACCCAACATGCGAATTAGAGACCTTCGTATGATCCATGTAAATCATGCCACCATATCTACACAATGAGATACCCACAGTGTGACTTCTCTACCAATAAATTATCAACAGTACGCAAAAATGAGATTATATACAGTAAACAAAAAAAGCCGCTACTTTTTGTCAAACAAGGTCATGGTTTCTTCTAATGATTTAATGTTTATGACAAGGTCATCTTTTTACTGCTTGTGAGATTCCAACTACAGCTTTGGGTCACCACAGCTTCTTGCCTCACCTCCGGTCGTCTTCTACGACCTCACTCCACTTCGGCGACGTCAACGTCGGTGCTGGTATCAAACCCGCGTTCGAGCACGACAAGAAGAACACCCTATTGCTGTAAAGCTTCGATTTTGAGAACACCATGACAAGAAGAACAAGATAGGTAGCTTGAAGTGTACCAACGACATTGTCGCTTGAGCAACCCCACTTGTCGAGCTCCAGCAAACCATGTCGTCATCCTCTACTTCACTCCTCTTTAGACACAGAAAAGTTGTCCAAGGAAGACAACCCTAGACCACTACCGGGGAACAAGACCCATCTAGAATCTTCCACCACAACCATGTTGTTTCTACGGGTAGAGAAGCTTGTTATGGCGTTACTGAGGTAGTTGTTGTTGCCTCTGGAGTAGTGTGATGGTGATGATAAGGTTGAGCTGGAGCTATGGAGTGAGATATTAGGGTAAGTGAAGTTGGCGGGGATGGTATCGGTGCCGACGGCGGCGGTCATGATGGGCTCCACCTTTTGGTGGAACCACTCAATGGTGGTTGTTGTTGTTGTTGCAGGTCGGTAGGGTGATCATGTCTGCAGCTAGATAGCATATTCTCTCTCTTCGTGCATGTGGGTAAGACGATGCCAGTCAAAACCATCACCGATGTCTCTGGTTTCCCGTTTCCTAACTTGTTGCTACACATTAAATCTATACCATTCATTATTAAATATTATTAAATCTATGGTCTAGGGCGCATGGAGGATCCTTCCTCCGAGTTTAGGAGGGAGAATTTTAGACAAAGCCGTGCAAGGAAAGGCAAATTCTAACATCCTCCGGTAAAATCTTGGAGTTTGGCTTTAGGCAGAGTTCCATTAAATGTAATAGAGATGTTCTGGGCAGTCATTAATGCAATAGAAACGTTGGTTGTACTCTAACACGGAAGATCAGAGCTTTATGCATTGTGCAGCAGCCAAATCAGAGTTGTGCAGGTTGCTTATGTACTTTGCGGAGCACATTTCCCTTTTCGTGTAATAATCAGGAGTGTTGCGACCGTCCCGTCCGGACGCCGCGAAAAAAAAAGGTAAAGACAGAGGAGTTGCCACCAATATTTTATTTGGGAAAAACATTGGAAAAAAACCATTTATTTAAGGTAAACTGGTCTTAAAAAAACAGAGAGATGAGTCCGGGAGTCGGTTACGAGTAGGGAAGGTGTTAGCACCCCACATCGCCCGTTTTTAAAAAAACGGTACCTCAAGTTAATTGTGCAAAAAAAAATTAGCAACTTTTAAATATTTATTTTACCCAAAAATATTTACAAGAAAGTATTATTTTTAATTTTAAATATTTTAAATATTTATTAATTTTTACATTTTTAAATTTATTGTTTATAAAAACTAAATGAGGTTGAACATGGCACATGAGTCCACAGGGGAACCTCAAATCTAAGGGACTGAACATGGCACCGTATCCATAGAGCATCCCTAAAAATAGAAAAGTTTAATTATTTTGATTAATTGTTTTAACATAAAAAGAGACAAAAAAAAAGAAAAATTTAGTTTTGGCTTGACAAGATGATTTATCTTGCTCCTACGTATTCCCGGGTGCGATGGGAAACTCAAAGTCACGTAGTTCCTTTTTTACAAAAGTTTGATTCGTTAATAGATTTTAATTTTGGGTAAAGATTTTTTTTTATAATAATTTGGAAAAAAAAGATTTTTCACAAATAGTTCGCTTTCGCATGGAGTCCAAGAGAGCAAAGCTATACGATAAACCCTTACAATTCATACATCACTTGAGGATGAAAATTCATACATCAACGATGTAGATTGTTGCGTATATTTGAAAAGATTTTTTATTTTTATTTTGTAGCAAAAGGGTTTAACAAGGATTTTTATTTTACTTGAATTTTTTCAGGTTAAACATCTTTCTTCTCTAAAAAAGGGCTTGACCCAAACAAAATGGGACCAATGTGCTAGGCCAAAAAAGCAAACAACTTTGGGCCTCATGCTACTCTTGCAAGCCCCATGCCATCAGACTCTAATAATTTTAAACAAACCATAAAAGGGTAAAAAAAAAAAGAACTAAAAGGAAAAAAACAAAGCAAACATAACATAGCCTTAGCCTCCATTGTTGTTACCAGAGAGGAGTGCTAGGACCAATTGAAAACCAGCGGTGTTTACGACGGAGGCGAGCAGCTCTGACACCGGCGAGGCAAACGGCGGTGGTGGCAACTCGATCGACTCGCAGCGGGGGACTCGTCGTTCGTGAGTGGTGGATATGGTTTTGTGTTGCAGTGATGGTGGCGGCCAGAGGCGCGACGCGTGGCGGAGGGTGTGACCTGGGCGGATTCGTGGTGACTGAACGGCGAGCTGGTGGTGCGTCTCGGTATGGCTTTTCGGCTGGGACGCGGATGGATCTGGGCAGCACTGTTACGAATCGAAGTGAGGGGACGGCGACCAAAGTGCGTGAAGGAGGAGGGAGAAGCGGCTGGACGCACAGGCAGCGCTCGCGTGGCGGAGGACCTGGTGCGTCATGAACAGTGAGGCAGCTCTCGATGGCGATGCGCGACTGAGGACCCGGGGGCTGACGGTTTGGAGAAGCTCCGAGGCAGCGACGGCGAAGGATATGGTTCTGGTCTGTTGGGTGTTTGAGATGGGTGGTGATGTTGGTCCAAGGTAGGAGATGGTGGGTTGATAAGCCTCTGGCTTATCTAGTTTTAAGACTAGATAAACTAGGGTTTATGTGCCAATTTATTCGAGTTTACTCTCGTTTTCGCCCAAATTTGCCTTGTTTTGTTCCTAAGTTGGACTTTGACCCGTTTTGCATCTTTTGTGTAGTTTTTAGGTTATTTTGGAGAGAATTACGCTTGTGGTTGCTTGTGTTGTTTTCAGGTCCATAAGTGAGGCTCTAAGAATTAAGGAAAGTCAACAAATAGTGGAGATTGCCATTCTGGGGAGTTTCGCCCCGCGAGAGGAGGCTCGCCCCGCGATAGTTTGAAGATCTGGGAAGACAGAGACCATCACGGCCTAGCCGTGATTGACATCACGGGCCGTGACAGGAAGGTTCGCGTCGCGAGACGTTCTTCGCGTCGCGAGTGTGTGAACTCCAGAAAAGTACCAGAATCAGAGACCATCACGGCCTAGCCGTGATGAATATCACGGCCGTGACCTAAAAGCCATACAAGTCAGAGACCATCACGGCCTAGCCGTGATGTATATCACGGCCGTGACCTAAAATCCACACAAGGCAGAGAACATCACGGCCTGGCCGTGATTGACATCACGTGCCGTGACAAGAAGACTCGCGTCGCGAGACATCCTTCGCGTCGCGAATGTTCAAATCCCAGAAGTGCGCCAGAAGCAGAAGCCGTCACGGCCTGGCCGTGATGACCGTCACGGCCGTGACGCGTGGCCTCCTTATAAATAGAGCAGATCAGAACAGAATAGAGGACCTTTTGGATCAGAATTTTCAGAGACTTTTTGTAACCCTTATTCTGGGATTTCTTCTTCTCTTCTTTTCTCTTAATTCATAGGCTTAGGATGAATTCCGATTGTACGTGCGTTGTTGTTACGGACATGAGGAACTAATCCTCTTGTCTAGGGGATCGATGAAGCCACCCATGGCGGCATAGTGTTCATGTAATGTAACTCTCTCTCCTTTAATTCAATTATGATTTTCCAATTCTGTTTTCATTGTGTCGATTATATGCTAGCGTGATCGACTAGTTAAGCGTGTTGAGGCCTAGCGGCGATTCGCGTTTTAGAACTTGAATTGGGAACATCGGTCGAGTATTGCACGAGAGTGAGTAGGAGATCGATGCAACCTATAGGGAACAAGAATTAATAGAATTCGAGATTAGGGTTAAGAGACCTAGCAAGTAATTAACTCAAATCATCGAATACGTCCTAATGAGCACGGAAGTGGATTTAGGAGAATTTAGGGGTCCCGGTTGACATTAAAATTGAATTTAGGGAGGAGAATATCATCACTTGGGTACTTTGCATGATTGGGTAGGTGGATTCGAAACCTTAGATGCTTTTATTTCTGAATTTAATCACCGTAGCGTTATCTGAATCGATTCTTGAATTCGCAATCTCAATCTCTTTCTCTCAACCACTTTCTATTGCTTAACCAACGTATCGGATTTCTTGACAATTTAGTCGAATTGGTAACCCAATCCTTGTGTTCGACCTCGATAGAATCTTACCGTGTTTTTATTACTTGCGACGACCCGGTACACTTGCCGGAGTCACAACAAGTTTATGGCGCCGTTTCCGGGGATTGGCACAACCAATTTTCCTAATTTTTAGGAAATTCGGCTGTTTGGTTAAGCTGATTTTTTGTTTTATTTTCTTTTATTTAATTGCCATTATTTTTCTCTGTTTCTTTGATTCCACTTGGTCTTTGCCTGTTTTTGTATGCGAGGTACTCTTCTACAAGAGGACGTGCTATTCGATTCAGAGATCACCAGGACCGAGAGGCAATTAAGAAAAGAGGCCAGAGAAAGGAAGAGGTTGGAAGCAATTAAAATAGAGGGCATGGCTGAAGAAAATCCTCCTCCTCCTCCTCCTCGTTACAAGCCTCTCTTTGAGTACGATCTACCAAGCTTGGTGGATTGTGACTCTTCTATTGTAAGAGGCAACCTGAACACAGACTCCTTCAGAGTTGAAGCATGTGTCACATTCCAGCTCCGGGAGAATCTGTTTGATGGGATTGGAAAGCAAGACCCGCATAGTCACATCACTCGCTTCATTGAAGCGTGTGAATTTCAGAAGACAAGAGGAGTGTCACTAGATGTGTTTCGCTTGAGTCTTTTCCCTCTCTCTCTTTGGGATGTCGCTCGCGATTGGGTTGACATGACTTGGATAGGAACAGCATCAGAACTTGGGAGCAAATGGCACAGAAGTTCCTAACCAAATACTTTCCTCCTCAGAAGGCGGCACAAGCAAGAATAGCCGTCACTTCATTCAGGCAAACGGAGGATGAAACATACAATGAAGCATGGGAGAGGTACAATGGTTTGTTGAGAAGATGTCCCTCTGCGTTCTTTGACCCGGTTTCCAAAGTGCAACATTTCTTTAATGGGCTGAGAGGACGCTATCGGATGAATCGTGATGCCATGGTGGCGGTTCTTTTGTATATTTATCAGCTGAGGACGGATGGGCACTGTTAGAGAAGATGTCATATAATGATTACAACCGTGGTAGGGAGACCTCGAGTGGAATCAGTTCTGGGACAATGGAAGCCATTTTAGAGCAAAACAGACTTTTGAAGATGCAGAATGAGGCTTTGTCTGGGAACAAGAGGGTTAATGCAATACACGAGGGAATGCCTCCTGGTTGTGCAAATTGCAATGGAAATCATGACACTCAGAATTGCCCGCTAAATTTCCCTCAGGAACATGTGGACTCTTGCCACAACTTTTATGACACTGTGCCCCAGAACAACTATCAGAGGAACAATCAGAATCAGAATAGGGGCTACATGAGAAGAGACCATCCGGGATTTGCTTGGAGTGATGTTAATGGTGGTCTAGCCGGTCAACAACACCCTCAGCAGAATTGGCAACAACCTCAACAGGGTCTGAGACCAAACATTGGAATTCAGCAACAAGCAATAATCGTGAGCTCCTCCGGGGCCTAATCAGTTGCAAATATCAGATGGTGGAAGACAACAGTGGGAGCTGGCTTTTGAGAAGTTGTCAACCTTTACAAGCACATCTTTTGAGAAGATGAATACAGCAATGGAGAAGTTGTCAATCGACACAAATACTGCCATTGACAAGTTGGCGACTCATACAGGATCGCGAATTCAGAATCTGGAGACACAAATAGCACAGCTCGCGATGCAACTTAATGAGCGTCTTCCAGGCACTTTTCCAGGTAGTACTGAGAACAACCCCAAGGGACAATGCAATGTCATATCTACTAGAAGCGGAAGGGTGTTGGAACCTAGCAGGGGTACCACTAGTTCTCAAGATGACAAGGGCCCGGAACAACTACCAGTTGAGGAAGAGCAACCAGGGAAAGAAGGGTTGGCAAGTGACAAGGGACCGGAGCAAGGGGGAAGGCTGAAACTTGTGGATGAAGAGTTCCGAAGGAAGAAGTGGGTTGAACCCCAAGACCTTCCACCCTACATGAAGGTTCCATATCCGGAAAGATTGAAGAAGCCTCATCAGGATAAGCAATTCAATAAGTTCCTTGATGTCTTCCGAAAACTTCAGATTAACATTCCATTTGCGGAAGCCTTGGAACAAATGCCATCATATGCCCGGTTTATGAAGGAGCTTCTCACCAAGAAGCGGAGGATTGTGGATGAAGAAACAATTGCTTTGACCGAGGAGTGTAGTGCCATTCTTCAACGGAAACTGCCTCCGAAGTTGAAGGATCCCGGTTCCTTCTCGATACCATGCACCATTGGGGGAATTACCTTTGGAAAGGCATTATGTGATCTAGGGGCAAGCATCAACTTGATGCCCTCTCGATGATGAAGAGGCTAGGGATCAAAGAGGTAAAGGATACGCGAATGTCACTCCAACTGGCCGATCGTTCTATCAAATATCCCTATGGAGTAGTCGAAGACTTGCTCGTGAAAGTTGACAAGTTCATATTCCCAGTGGACTTCGTGGTGCTCGACATGGATGAAGATGCTGAGATCCCTCTCATATTGGGTAGACCCTTCTTGGCCACTGGGGATGCCTTGATAGATGTGCGGCAAGGGAAACTCGCTTTAAGGGTGAATGATGATAAGGTGGTCTTCAATGTCTTTGAAGCGATTAAGCACCCGGAAGAGAAGTCAGCAGTGTATCGAGTGGATTTGGTGGACCCAACTGAAAAGGTAAAGGCAACTCGAGAAGACAATGATCCTTCACTTGCAACAGTATCAGTAGAATCTCATGAGAAAGGCAGTGAGGAAAAAGGCCCTTCGGGGGATGAAGTCTACCTTGAGTGGCTACGAGACATGGAACCCATACCGAGTCTCCCAAGGGAAGAATATGCAAAGGAAGAGCTCAGTTGCAAGGGCAAGAAAAAGAAGGGTAAAGCACCAAGGTTGAAAGGTAGCACAACCGTGGTGGTCAATAAAGACAACAAGTTGATCCCAAAAAAGACCATAGCGGAGTGGAGAGTGCGTGCGGATTATAGAAGGATGCTGGACTTAAATGAGCTGTCCGGGAACCGCTTGCGAGCATGTAAAGGGGCACAAACCTACAAAGAACGGGCCAAGGAATGGCATGGCAAGAAGGATCTTCCTCCGGATTAACCCTTAGGGTTGACTTGAGTCAGGCTCGGGACGTTAAACAAGCGCTACTTGGGAGACAACCCAAGCTAGGTATTCCTCTCTTCCCCTAACTTTTGTTTTGTTTTTTATTTTTGTTTTGTTTTTGTTTGTCGCTCTTGAATAATTTGAGAAGATCAAGAGTTTTTGTATGAAATGTCGTGTCGGCAAGCTTGTTAGATTTTAATTATATTGAGCATAGATGGATTGCTTGAATTATATACACCATTGATGATTTCCCCTAGGTTCAAGTAATAGAAAAGTTGATCCCCACTAAAAATTGAAAATTGAACTTTGAGATTTATTATGATTGCTTGATTTATGATAAGTTTGGGGTGAGGGGGTGCACACACTAGGAATCGTATCTCGGTCAAACAATTTGCAAAATGTCCAGGTGAGGAATTTGAGCCTCCAACTCTGTTTTTGAATGTGAGAATCACTGTTAAGTTGCACTTTCCCGAATTTGCTTGAATCTCTATATGGTTTGCATGATTATGTGTTGCATCAAATGATTTAGGCAATTTTCTTTGAATAACTACTTGGCCTGAAAAGAACCATCCCTAATGCATGTTCCCTAGTTAGCCAAATTGAGCCCAATTGACCTATTGTTTCTTGATGACCCTACATTACGAGCCAAAATCTGAAAAACCATGTTAACCCAATCTTAGGATTAGGAGAGCATGGAAATGAGCAAGAGAAAGGTTGTGAGAAACTAAGTTTGGGGTGGCTACAAGGTATGTGTCATGTTAGGATGAGAAAAAGAAAATAAAGGTTGACCCAAGGCAAAAAGAAAAGAAAAGAAAAGAAGAAAACAAAAATTGCCAAAAGAAAAGGGGCAAAACAAAAATAATATCAAGGAAAAGGTTGTAGTCACCCGAGCCCAAATGAAAAATGGAAAGAAAGGAATTTGAGTGGAAAATATGTTTAATGCTCATGCTCTCTTAGTTCCTAGGGACTTAAGCCTAAATATCCTTGATTATCCTACCCTCAGCCAGGCCCCATTACAACCTTTAAAAGACCTTTTGATGTTGCATGCATGTTTTCGTGGGAACTATGTTTGAGATGAAAATCAAATTCATGGGAAGTGCTCTTGATAAGTGAAATTGAGTGAAAAAGTTGAAAGCCTAGACAAACTTGAGCGAATGAGTGAAATACTAAATGCCCTTGTGAGGAAGGCAATTGTTTGAAATAGGTGATCTTCCTTTGTGTGTATCTTTGAGCCTCAACTTAGAGTAATGATGGCATGCATGATAATTTCTCAATTGTTTAAAGTAGATGAATGTGGGGACTACATTGATGAAAAAAGGGGGGAATCAAAGAAGAAAAACTGTTTTGTAAAGTCGCATGAAATTTGTGCGAAATTGATTAGATCTTTAGGCTTGCCAAGTCTTGAGTCGTTTTTGAGTTTTAAGCTTGCTTGGGGACAAGCAAGGTTTAAGTTTGGGGTATTTTGATAAGCCTCTGGCTTATCTAGTTTTAAGACTAGATAAACTAGGGTTTATGTGCCAATTTATTCGAGTTTACTCTCGTTTTCGCCCAAATTTGCCTTGTTTTGTTCCTAAGTTGGACTTTGACCCGTTTTGCGTCTTTTGTGTAGTTTTTAGGTTATTTTGGAGAGAATTACGCTTGTGGTTGCTTGTGTTGTTTTCAGGTCCATAAGTGAGGCTCTAAGAATTAAGGAAAGTCAACAAATAGTGGAGATTGCCATTCTGGGGAGTTTCGCCCCGCGAGAGGAGGCTCGCCCGCGATAGTTTGAAGATCCGGGAAGACAGAGACCATCACGGCCTAGCGCGTGATTGACATCACGGGCCGTGAGGGGAAGGTTCGCGTCGCGAGACGTTCTTCGCGTCGCGAGTGTGTGAACTCCAGAAAAGTACCGGAATCGAGACCATCACGGCCTAGCCGTGATGAATATCACGGCCGTGACCTAAAAGCCATACAAGTCGAGACCATCACGGCCTAGCCGTGATGTATATCAGCCGTGATGTATATCACCGTGACCTAAAATCCACACAAGGCAGAGAACATCACGGCCTGGGCGTGATTGACATCACGTCGTCGTGACAAGAAGACTCGCGTCGCGAGACATCCTCCAGCGTCGCGAATGTTCAAATCCCAGTGCGCGCGGAAGCGAAGCCGTCACGGCCTGGCCGTGATGACCGTCCACGGCCGTGACGCGTGGCCTCCTTATAAATAGAGCAGATCGAAACGGAATAGAGGACCTTTTGGATCAGAATTTTCAGAGACTTTTTGTAACCCTTATTCTGGGATTTCTTCTTCTCTTCTTTTCTCTTAATTCATAGGCTTAGGATGAATTCCGATTGTACGTGCGTTGTTGTTACGGACATGAGGAACTAATCCTCTTGTCTAGGGGATCGATGAAGCCACCCATGGCGGCATAGTGTTCATGTAATGTAACTCTCTCTCCTTTAATTCAATTATGATTTTCCAATTCTGTTTTCATTGTGTCGATTATATGCTAGCGTGATCGACTAGTTAAGCGTGTTGAGGCCTAGCGGCGATTCGCGTTTTAGAACTTGAATTGGGAACATCGGTCGAGTATTGCACGAGAGTGAGTAGGAGATCGATGCAACCTATAGGGAACAAGAATTAATAGAATTCGAGATTAGGGTTAAGAGACCTAGCAAGTAATTAACTCAAATCATCGAATACGTCCTAATGAGCACGGAAGTGGATTTAGGAGAATTTAGGGGTCCCGGTTGACATTAAAATTGAATTTAGGGAGGAGAATATCATCACTTGGGTACTTTGCATGATTGGGTAGGTGGATTCGAAACCTTAGATGCTTTTATTTCTGAATTTAATCACCGTAGCGTTATCTGAATCGATTCTTGAATTCGCAATCTCAATCTCTTTCTCTCAACCACTTTCTATTGCTTAACCAACGTATCGGATTTCTTGACAATTTAGTCGAATTGGTAACCCAATCCTTGTGTTCGACCTCGATAGAATCTTACCGTGTTTTTATTACTTGCGACGACCCGGTACACTTGCCGGAGTCACAACATGGGTACTGTTAACTTTTGTTGTGGTTGTTTGTATGTTTTTTATTTTTGATTTGAGGATGAACTGTGTTGTTGTGGTGGCTGGGATTAATAGAGAAAGTGATAGGAGATGCTGGAGGTAGAAGATGAAGATGGTTATGGGTGGAAGGTGGTTCATTTTTTTATTTTCTTGACTGAAGGGATGTGTTTTATGGAATGGAGTGGATGGTGTTCAAGATGGAATGTGGAGGCTATGGTGGATGGGAGTAACAAGAACATTAAGGAAAAATGTGGGTCAATGAAAGTTTTTTTGGTTCCTCCTCCCCTTTTTGGTCACTGTTGAATGCCTAATTTATAGCACAAAAAAGAGGAGAAGATGACAAATCTTCTTGTTAGGCCAGCTGGTGTGGGTACAAGTAGTGGGGAGCAAATCAGTCTTTACTCCCACCACTCTGTATGGCTGGTGCAAGGGCATGGATGGTGCCTCCCTTTTTAGTAAAAAAGTAAAAGAAAACAAGAAAAGGGAAATAAAACAAAATTGATCCATACTTGAAGGAGTAAACTGAAAGCTATCTCTTTTTTCAAATTTTTTACTTTTTATTTATATATATATATATATATATATATATATATATATATATATATATATATATTAATTTAGTCATCAATGACAAATCAGAAAAAAAAAACAAAATATTTTGTTGGGCTTGGATAATGGGCCAACAAGCCATTTGTAATAATAAAAGGAAAATGGGCTACACTAATTCTATAATGGGCCAAGAATAAAATCATTTTTTTGTTTTATTTTTATCATTTCTGTTTTGTTATTTTTTGCAAAACATTAATTAAAAAAAACGTCCGGACAAAATTGGGTATTCACAGCTGCCCCTCTTTACTTGTTTCTTATTAGATAGTAGGTGTAACCGTAGTTAACCTATTATCATTATAAGAAATGGGTAAAGACATGAACTCCAATTTTGCCCAAAGTTCACTGACAAGTAAAATGATGCATAATTAGAAAAAGAGCTTACGGGATGGACTGCCCGTAGAAGCTCGAACAGAAAGATAGAAAGCTTGCGGAGTCGTTTGTCCGCTGAAGCCTGAAAACAAAAGGATTAAAAGCTTGCGGAGCCGGTTATCCGCCGAAGCTTAAAAGGAAATGCGAAAAGCTTGCGGAGTCGGGTATCCGCCGAAGCCTGAAAGGGAAGGTAAAAAGCTTGCAGAGTCGGTTATCCGTTGAAGCTCGAAAACAAGAAGAGCTTACGGGGTATGGTACCCGCCAAAGCTTGACAGAGAAGATAGCAACCTTGCGGAGTCGGTTATCCGCTGAAGCTTGAAAAGAAAGGTTAAAAGCTTGTGGAGTCGGTTATCCACTGAAGCTTGAAAAGAAAGGTTAAAAGCTTGCGGAGACGGTTATCCGCTGAAGCTTGACAGGAAAGGTAAAAAGCTTGTGGAGTCGGTTATCCAATGAGGCTTGAAAAAAAAAAAGAAGCATGCGGAGTCGGTTATCCGCTGAATCTTGAAAAGAAAGGTTAAAAGCTTGTGGAGTCGGCTATCCGCTGAAGCTTGACATAAAAGGTAAAAAGCTTGTGGAGTCGGTTATCCACTGAAGCTTGACAGAAAATGAGAAGCATGCGGAGTCGGTTATCCGCTGAAGCTTGAAAGAAGAGGTAAAAACTTATGATGTCTATGAATTTACGGGGCTTTGTGCACACAAAAGATAAACAATTGCAATGCAGTGAGATAATGCATGATACCAGAAATGTCCTATATGCTTGATGAAAACCTCAGATGATTTCAATGCAACACAAGGAAAGCTGTAATACATTAATACTTCTTTTATTTTTTCGTTATTATCCTCGACCCCTTAAAGCATTGATCACAGACATGTTCTGAAATGAACTAAAACAAGTCATATCTTCACGAAAAATAAAGGCTGAGCACTTTTGAAAGGGTACGCTTCCTTTGCAATGATTGTCCCCGTGCTTCTTGTCAGTAGGCCACGGTGCCCTTTGTCGGGAGATCATCTTGTTCTTTACGAACTTTTGAGATTTCCAAAGAAATTCTAAATGCTTTTGAAGACATCAATATATGTTTCCCATTTCAGTATATACTTATCATGATGAATGCACACACACAATTGACAAAAGTTAAGAGAAATAGATAAGGGTAAAAGAATTGGGAGTCAATGTCATTATATTTGGACTGAAAAGGTATACAAAGCAGATATTACAATGGAGTATGGAATTGCAAAAAGGTTGTGGAGTGGAAACACATCTCCTCAAGTGACATCTCTTTCCATGACTAGTGTTAGTATCTCTCATACCATATCGACTGCTCACTAATCAACATCTGAAAATGCTATCTGCCCCAGTCTTCATGCATCTAGCCCACTGATTGCCCCAATTCATCGGCTTGACGACACTTCCATTGTTATGTTTTGCCTTTTAACCCTAACTTTTGCCTATACTGCCTTTTTCAGGTTTTCAGTCTATTGGGCTGCTCTAACTTTTGCCTAGACCGTCTTTTCAGATTTTCAGTCTAGCGAGCTTTTCCATTTCTTTTTCTTTTCATTCTTTCTTTCTGATGATGAATTTTTTTTTTTTGGGGAAGTGCGTTCAAGCATAATGCTTTTTGATTGCATCCGAGTTTATAGGGAGTGAAAGATCTTCCCCGTCCATCCTGGTAAGAATTAAGGCTCCTCCAGAGAAGGCCTTTTTCACAACGTAAGGTCCTTCGTAGTTCGGAGTCCATTTCCCTCGATGATCCTTTTGGATTGGTAGAATCTTTTTAAGCACCAGGTCACCCTCCCGAAACTGTCGTGGGCGTACCTTCTTCTCATAAGCTCTCATCAACCTTCTCTGGTACAATTGGCCGTGACACAATGCCGCTAATCTCTTCTCTTCAATGAGGTTCAATTGGTCGAGTCGATCCTGAACCCACTCAGCTTCTTCCAGTTATGCTTCTCTCAGTACCCTTAATGAGGGGATCTCTACTTCAATCAGGAGTACTGCCTCCATCCCATACACCAAAGAATACGGCGTTGCCCCTGTTGAGGTGCGAATAGAGGTACGATAGCCGTGTAAAGCAAAAGGTAACATATCGTGCCAATCCTTGTACGTCACCACCATCTTTTGGACATTCTTCTTGATATTTTTATTAGCGGCCTCAACTGCTCCGTTCATCTTTGGGCGATACGGGGAGGAATTGTGATGCTTTATCTTGAAGTTTTCGCACATCTCTTTCATCATCTTGTTGTTCAAGTTAGTCGCATTATCAGTGATAATCTCACTCGGCAAACCATAACGACAAATTAATTATCTTTTTACAAATTTGATCACGACATTCCTGGTCACATTGGCATACGATGCAGCCTCAACCCACTTTGTGAAATAATCAATGGCAACAAGAATGAAGCGATGCCCATTCAAGGCTTTTGGTTCGATTGGACCGATCACATCAATTCCCCACATTGAGAATGGCCAGGGTGCCGTCATGACATTCAAAGGAGTTGGCAGTGCATGAACCTTATCAGCATATATTTGACACTTGTGGCACTTCTTCGCATAATTAAAACAATCTGCCTCCATTGTCAACCAGTATTGGCCAGCCCTCAAGATTTTTCTTGCCATTGCATGCCCGCTCGCGTGTGTTCCAAAAGATCCTTCATGGACCTCCTCAATTATCCGTTTAGCTTCTTTCGCGTTAACGCATCTTAACAACACCATGTCATGATTTCTTTTGTAGAGAATACCTCCATATAAATAGAAACCCATTGCGAGTCTTCTTAGAGTTCTTTTGTCATTTTCTGAAGCACCCGGAGGGTATTCCCTTCTTTGGACGAAGCATTTGATGTCATGGTACCACTATTTTTTATCAGAATCTTCCTCTATCACTTGACAATATGCAGGATGATCACGACTTTCCATTTTGATGAGTGGTAGGTTCCTCTCGTCACTTACTTTGAACATCGAGGACAAGGTAGACAGTGCGTCAGCTAATTGGTTATCTTCTCGATGAATATGGTCGAATGTGACTTCATCAAACTACTCGATCAAACCTTTGATGTAATCATGGTACGGGATTAACTTGGCATCTCGGGTTTCCCATTCCCCTCTTAGCTGGTGGATGATTATTGCAGAGTCCCCGTATACCTCCAGTATCCTTACCTTTGATTCTATCGCTGCCAGGATCCCAAGCGCACAAGCTTCATATTTGGATATATTTTTTGTACAATCAAAACAAAGCCTTGCAGTGACAGGGAAATAATCATTTTCCGGTGAGATTAGTATCGCCCCAATTCCATGCCCCAAGGCATTAGAATCTCCATCAAATAACAAAGTCCATTTTTCTTTTTCTGGTGATTGTACGTGATCAAACAAGGCCATTATATCTTCATCTGGGAAATCGCATTGCATCGATCCATAATCTTCTACTGGCTGATTGGCTACATATTCCGCGAGAGCACTACCTTTTACTGCTTTTTGGGTGACATAGACAATGTCGTATTCTGATAGCAGGACTTGTCAGCGAGCAATTCTTCCAGTCATAGCAGGCTTGTCAAAGATATACTTGATTGGATCCGTTTTGGACACCAACCAGGTAGTGTAACACAACATGTAATGCCTCAAACGGCAAGCCGCCCAAGCCAAAGCACAGCAAGTGCATTCCAGTAGTGAGTAGTTGGTCTCACAACTGGTGAACTTCTTACTTAGATAATAGATGGCATGTTCTTTTCTTCCCGACTCATCGTGTTGCCCCAGCACGCAACCCATTGATTCATCTAGCACAATCAAATACATGATAAGAGGTCTTCCCGGAACTGGGGGAACCAAGACTGGAGGCTCCTGTAGGTATTGTTTGATCTTCTCAAAGGCTTTTTGACAATCTTCATTCCATGTTACTGCCTAATTTTTGTGTAGCAATCCAAAGATTGGTTCACATGTTGCGGTCAGTTGGGAGATGAACCGGGTAATGTAGTTCAATCTTCCTAAAAACCCACGAATTTCTTTCTCCGTTCGAGGTGCTGGCATATCGATGATTGCTCGAACTTTTTCAGGATCAACCTCTATTCCCCTTTGACTAACAATGAACCCCAGAAGCTTGCCTGGCGGGATTCAGTCGGAGCTCAAACTTCCTTAACCGCTCAAAAAGTTTCTGCAGATTGTCAATATGGTCGTCTTCGGATCTAGACTTGGCGATCATATCATCTACATAAACTTCTATCTCTTTATGCATCATGTCATGGAACAAAGCCACCATAGCCCGCTGATATGTCGCCCCAGCATTTTTCAAGCCAAATGGCATAACCTTGTAGCAAAAGGTCCCCCATAAAGTGACAAATATAGTTTTCTCCATATCTTCTTGTGCCATCTTGATCTGATTATATCCCAAGAATCCATCCATGAAAGAGAATAATGCGTGTTGGGCAGTATTATCTACAAGAACATCAATATGAGGCAGAGGAAAATCATCTTTGGGGCTAGCTATGTTCAGATCTAGATAGTCGACACACATTCGAACCTTTCCATCTTTCTTGGGGACAGGAACGATGTTAGCAACCCATTAAGGGTACTTTACCATTTCTAGGAAATCCGCATCCAGCTGCTTCTTGACCTCCTCATTGATCTTTAAAGACATTTCCGCTTTCATCCTTCGTAGCTTCCGCTTTACTCGAGGATACTCCGGCTTTAATGGCAGTTTGTGTTCCGCTACACTGGGGTCTAACCCTGGCATGTCTTGGTACGACCATGCGAAAACATCTTTATAATCCATCAACAACCTGATCAACCTGCTTCGCTCCTTTTCTTTCAGGGAAAGGCCAATCTTGACTTCTTTTTTATCATCTTCGGTTCCCAAGTTGATTAGTTCACTCGGCTCTTCATGGGGTCGAATTTCCCTGGCTTTTTGTTCTACCAACCTCAATAATTCAGGAGGAACTTCCCCGTCATCATCAACAACCTCATCAGCATGATCAATAGGATAGTCAAAATTGTATGCTGAGTTATTAACACTGTCATTTTCAAGAGAGTCACTTTTAGGTCTGCATTTTGGTAGTCATCAGGGAAAGATGAATGAATAAAGGTTAAAGATGGGAAACTGCATTTATTGGCGAGGAACGATGAATAAAAGCGAAAGTAAAAAAGAGAGATAAGAACATAAAGATATTGAGTGCATGCATTTATTGATAAGTCATACTGAAACGGAAACAAGTAAGCCCATTACAACAAAAATCCTAAAGCCTTGGGCAGAGCAAAAGGATAAGCATTACAGAATTACTTTGAAAAAAACTCTATGGTCCTGGGGAACTCAATGACCTCCCAATTGTTGAGCTCTGTATCCGGAGGGCATGGATACACCAAATTGACACCATGATCGGCGAGAAGATCGTCTTCAACAGTTGCTGCTTGGTCCAGGAATGCGAACCCTACACTTCGGAAGCTCTGTCGAATGTCACGGATGGGAACCCTTTCAGCCTCGTATTCACGATTTTCCAACCGAGCCAACCTTTTTCTTTTCTTCTCTTCTATAACCCTCATCTTGTCGGCCTTGGTGGGTTTATATCCCAACCCAAACCTGTCCTTGTTCTCGGTGAGCATGAGGATGTCGGTGACACCTTGGCTACTCTTCCCCAAATCGCTTCCAGGTCGGTATCCTCCTTCGAGCATAACCCTAGCCATCATAACGGACGCTTTAATTAGATGACTGAGGTTTCAAGAGTGGAGCGTCGTCCCCGACATAAGTGGCATTGGCAATTTCAAGTGATTGGAAGGCGGTCTCGAGAGCTTCTTCGGTAGCTTCAATGTAAGGGGTTGTTGATGGCTTACTCACTAACATATCCTCCTCTCCAGAAACGATTATCAACTTACTATCGACAATGAACTTCACTTTCTGATATAATGTGGAAGGTACTGCTCCAGACGATGGATGGTTGGTTTAAAAAAAATGGTATACTTAATCCTACCAAGTACCCAAGACACGGTGCCAAGTACCCAAGACACGGTAGACATATGTTATGATTAAATTTGAGGTTCAACCAACCTAACAAATATCGCACGCCTTACCTCTACAACAATATTAATGGTTAGGCCATATCAATGATAGAGAAATGACTATCCGTTAATGGATTCCTTTCTTTTTCGATGTTTAGTGAAATATATAGGAGCTGTAAAACATTGGTTCGTTCCCCTAACAGTAGAACCCATTAAGTTTATGCCATATATACTCCAAAATTTCCCACCAAAGCAAAGCCTTCAAGATCACAAGGTACAGATATCAGAGATCACCACAGTGGGGACGGTGATATATAGCCTGGCCCCACAAGACAGCCCAGATTGGAGGGCAGGTGAGTGCAACGACAAAACAGAAGATTGAATCTGATGCATGGAGTTGACGCTTGCTTTCTTGGGTGAAAGCATTGGTCAGAAATTTGATGAGATAGTAACCAGATTAGTGGCTTGATGGATGGAGAACAACACTTAACTCCCAACTAGAATAAAGATCAATTTTAGTCCATGATAAAAATATGGAGGTCCGTTTTAGTCTTTAACAAAATTAAAGTATCGAATTTATCCCTCATAATTTCAAACTATGGACACGTTCCTCCACCAACTCCAATTAATTTGAGTTCGTTAAGTTGATGACGTATTCCATTTTCTTGTATAGGTGGTATACTGTTATATGATAGAATAAAGGCCTAAACTGATGTTAACAACAAAAAAATATAATGAAATTTTGATCCTGAAAAATAAAAAATAACAAATTGATCCCGAGAATATAAAATACGGATCAAAGTGTGTGTTATAACTTTTTTCACCATTTTATGCACTCAAAATTTGATTTTCCCTTTTAACAAGTTTGAAATATTTTAGTAACTTTGATACGCTATCTCAATACTATAAGCAAGTCTTCTATTAAGGGGTGATGCTTAACACGTTTTTTTTTTTTTTTGATAAGCAAAGAAGTATATTGATAAGAGTATAAGGGGTATTCCAACCCATATACAAGAGCAAGGAAACCAAAACAAAAATGGCCAAGCCACAAGTAATTAGACTACTACTCCTAGAAATGGATAGAAAGTATTCCTATTACACTAGCCAAGACCCAAATTAAAGCCAACAAAACCAGAACAATGCTCGAGAAGCAATAGCAAGGCTGCAGCACCAAACAACACATCCACATGAACCTGAATTCGACCTCTCAATAGTAAACAGAGTTGCTAAGGACAATCAGCCACTATGTTGCAATGAAACTGAATGTGATATGATGTAATTCCTGCAGATATACAACCTGTTACAGCCGAAAGAAATAGCCCCTGCAGCTCCAACAAAAAACATAAGACACATGAATGCACGGCATCTAAGCTTCCAGCACTTTTGATTTTGACCGAAATCAGCAAAAACTAGCAAAATGGGTGAACACGCAAGCAGGCTAAATGGTTGATGCACCAGTCAACATAAGCCTGAATAACCACAATAACCGCCAACACTTTTTCAAATATGTACCCATGAATAACCCTGAATGTTGCAGCAAAAAATCCTTCAATGAGCCTGAAATGACAGTGTTTAAACCAACCCAATTGTACATATACCGAATGAATCAGAATCTACAAGAATAGTTGTTATCCAGAAATTTTGGTGCCCTCACTATACACCCACTAATTTACTTCCTCTTTTATATTCTCCAACCCAAAACTGAAGCCTAATCTTCACCCTAAATCCAACTGATATAAGACACCCACTCAACTTTTTTGACAATACCCCAGGCAAGCTACAGGGTTTGTATACCAGTCCACAAAATAAAAATGGTTTTCCTTGAGCAGGCTTGCACACCAATTCCACACTAACAGTTTGATTGAGTCCAGCACCTTATCAAAATCCGTAACCGTACCTTTATAGATTACTTCATTCCTATGCAGCCATATCGACCAGATCACCGCAAACCACAAAAATTCCCAGCAATAATTTCTTTTCCTGAGCCAAAAGATCCCCAAATGTTGTAGAAAATGGGTCTTTGTTTTCGCTTGAAGCACCACCTCCACCCCCAAACCATTTATATATCGTCATCCAAATGGGTCTTTGTTTTCGCTTAACACGTTTTTGTTGTTGTAAAACTTGGTTTTTTTGAGTTACTAGTTAATGCTTAACAAGTTTGAAAATAGGAACCTTTAAGCTTCCTTTTGACAGATACTTAATGTTTTATGGTGATTTGGTTGCAGGAGAGAAACCTTGTTGTACCTATTTTTTTGGTTGGATGAATTCTCTGACAAACCGGTCACAATGGCAGATATGGAAGAAGCTAGAATTAATAGAGATGGATATCATTGACATCAAAATAAAGATGAATGAAAAGCAAGTGAAGGTAAATGCAAGCGAATGGAAAAAAATTGTTGGGATGATAGGAGTTGTTTTGGTTTTTTTGGTTATAGGGCTTTTTTTTTGGGTAACCACACCATGACATAGGTATGAAGTATCTATCACCGTTAGCAGTGACTAATCTCCATCGGGAAACCTGAGGGGCACACAAGATGGGTTCTTCCCTCTCAACCAGGTTTTCTTCATACACAAAAGACCTATAGAGCTTTGTATTTGGAAGTAGATCAATGCTTGTACACAAAATGTATTTGACTTGTTTGGTTCTGCACTTTAAGAGCAACATTGCTTGAACTATGTGCTGCTTATCTTTTTAATTATTGGAATAAAATGAAAGGGTTTTTTTTTAATTTTTTTATGCTATTAGGAACTATTTTAACTCGTATTTTATAATCTTGAAAACCAAATTGATATTTTTCAATTATCGGGGACCAAAATGTCACTTTGTTTTTTTGTCAAGGACCAATTTGTAAAGCTGGGTATACGGACCAGTCCGGTCCATTTAAGTCCAGTCCGTAATGGTCCGCACTGAAACAGACCAAATCGAAAAGCATGCATGATAAATGAATTTTAAAAAACTGAGTTGGCGTCCTGTCCGCAAAGTCCGCGAGCTAAACGGACTGTTCGCTGATCATCAAATTTTTTTTTCCAACAAACATAAAATATATATATATATATATACTTGCTTGAGAGGTTCCATGGATCCATCACACAGTATCATAACCTCACCTTCCCCTTCTTCCTCCTCTCTCTTCCTCCTCTCTCTCTTCATCCCACCACCACCACAGAACCGCACCATCCTTCCAACTCCACCCCCACCATCACTCCACCATTTTCAATTTGTCATCACAAATTTCAATGTAAATCACATTTATATCACCTGTGAATCACCACGAACAAATCTGATGCCTTTCCCTGGGTAGATCTTGGCACCACTGAATCGGCAAAATTCAGTCCTGATATGGCAATATCAAATACGGAGCTTATTTAGACTAATAATACAAGGCTGAAGGCACTGCTTGGTTTATGAATAATTATTCCCAATTCTAATTTTCATCATTAACAGCATCCACCACACATTAGGGAAAATGGGCTATCCAAATTGGGCCCTATACCAAAAATGGGTTGCGCATGTCTTATATTTTTTTATGTTTGGTCCGTAGACCAAATCCGTTAAATCAACGGGTTAAACAAAATGAACTCGTTTCTTTACTTAGTCCAGGCCCTTACAGACTGCGGGTTAAACGGAATGTTTGTGGACCCAAGTCCATATATCCATCTCTACCAATTTAGGCCTTTATTCTATCATATAACAGTACATCTAGGCAAGAAAAAGGAACACGTTATCGACTTAACGGGCCCAAACTAACGGGGTTGATAGAGGGAATAACGTGTCCCTAGTTTGTAGTTGTGAATGACTAATTCGTTACTTTGGTTTTGTACCGAAATAGAGTTAATTTTGATTTTGGGGTTTGAATTTATATTGCATTGGAATCTGGATTTGTGAAAAAAAAAATGCATGTTTGATTTTAGGAGGTTTTGTTAGTTGCTAATGAATAGATCTGGTTAATATTTATTTAACTGATGGGAGTTGTGGATTGTCACCAATATGACGAAGATATGTTTAATTGAAATATGATGAAGCTGTGGATTTCCTATTGAATTAAAGCTTCTCTTATTGAACATTGAAAATGCACGTAGAATATGATGAGCATATGTTGTTTAGATTTATTTATTTTTATTTCTGAACATGCTATATTTTATAATCCTTTTTAAAGATATTAGATATAATAAATGTTTTTTGTTTAAGTTTCTGGGCTCTTCTTGTGATCTCAAGTAGTTGATATGCCTCTAATTGAACGTGGATAATGATAACTCACTCTTTATCAATAGTATACTAGTTTTGGTTCTTTTCTCCCTTGTCCATGATACGGGTTGCATGTTTTTAATCCAATTATCAGAAAGAAAAAATAGAAAACAAATCTTAATTTGGGCTTATTTAAGCCCATTCTGGTTCAAAAAGAAATCTGGGTTGGACATCTCATTTTTGAAAAGGAGAAGGAAAGCAACCCTACTCATCAGTAGCTCATTTTCATGTTCTTTCTTCCTAATGCTATCTATCTACCCCTCTACGGAACCGACGGAGAAGATGGCGCCGTCCCCTCGACGCAGCTTGAAGTTGAGTTGCGCGCTTCCTACGTCTTCCGTTTCGGTGAGCACTGTTAAGTGCTGTTGTGCTGCTGACTTGTTTGTTAATCGTCTTACAATACTATACTGGCAGTGGTACACCGTCCCCCAGGTAGCGTTCCAGGTAACTATGGTCCCACCCTACCAAAAAAAAAAAATTATTTGAGAGAAGGGACTAACCTTGGCACAACCCCACCCTAACCCACCTAATGTGTGGGGTTAGGGCCAGACAGCCCTATGATTAAATGGGCTGGAAATAAACCTGACCCCATACTGGCTAAGTTGGCTGTCCCATGAGTTATGATGCCGGTTATGGGTTTATTTTCAATTTTAATACTTGTTTTTTCACTGATCCTATTCGAATGTTTATAAGATGGTTTATGTACTTACACCTATTACTACATTATAGTGTTTTAAATGCTATTTTGTTTATGGAAGAAGAGTTTTGGATTAGTATGTAATACATAGAAATTACAATTAGATGCTCCTTTAAATGGTTACTAGTGTCCGTGGTGGTTTTTGACTTGTTTGTTAATATATTGCAGGTAGTGTCTTTAAGGAGAGATCATTTCATTTCCAAATGGCATTGGTTGTAATCTGTGGTCAGCCATGCAGTGGGAAATCCAAGACTGCACTGTGTCTAGTGGAAGCTCTCAAAGAATCAGAATCGACACAGCAAGTAAGGATCATAGATGAAGCTTGCTTCCATCTTGATCGTAATCGTAGTTTTGCGAATATGCCTTCGGAGAAGAATTTAAAGAGGGGTGCTAAGGTCAGAAGTAGATAGGTCACTGTCCAAAGATAGCATCATTATAGTGGATTCTTTGAATAATATCAAGGGTTACCGATATGAGTTATGGTGCTTGGCTCGTGCATCAGGGATTAGATACTGTGTGGTTTACTGTGATGTTGAAGAAACCCATTGTAGAAAATGGAATGAAGAGCGCAGGGAGAAAGGAGAAGCTAATTACGATGATTCGATTTTTGAAGATTTGGCAAGAAGGTTTGAGAAGAAACCGATGGGATTCTTTTATGTTTGAGTTATGGCCTCACAGAGATGGCACATAGAAATCTTCAGCTGCCATTTTAGAAGCTGTCTCCTACTTAACAAAGAAGGTGGACTCCAAAACCCGCGATGTTAAGATATTACAACCAACTATTGCAACTCAAACTTCGCGTTTCTCAGATGCAAATTCTCTCTTTGAGTTGGACAAAGCAACACAGGAGGTCACAAATGCTATAGTAGAAGCACAGTCTCATGCTCTTGGTGGGCCACTTAATGGCATTTCTGTAGGGAAAGACTTGCCTACAATCAATATTTCAAGATCAGTTGGACTGCCAGAGCTTCGAAGGATGCGACGAACCTTCATAAAATTGACAGGGCAAACAAGTTTAAGTGGATCAGCACCTCCTTCTGATGCAGATAGTGCAAAGAGAATGTTTATCGATTACTTGAACAGGGAACTAGGATCTTCTTGAAGAACAATATGTGATAGTCTTGCAACTCATGTTATACTTGTGCTAAAAGCTGTCATATTTTGTACTATTAGATACTCAGCTATTTTATATTACTTATAGCATCATTGTTGAATATAAGCTGCCTTTTTCTTTTTGCAATGTTCATAGTGCTTTAGTTTAAGACTCTGAGTTTCTATCCACAAGTGCACGAGTTATGTAGTAAAGATGATAACCCTTGGTTCTTCACTCATCTGATCATGCCCTTTATGAAGTCTCACTTATCACGTATGTGGATATTTACATTATGTTTTTACCACCCTTTATTCTGTGGGTGCGGACAAAAAACATGGCATACAAAAATCATTTTTTCTTCTATTATTTAGTGGAATATCTCCTTATATAAACTTTTTTCTTGCATAACTTACAGTAAGGAAAATGCAGGTTCAAATTGTGGAATCAACATACAAATACAAAATAAGGCTAACTGATTTCTTGACGCTTGTATAAAGAATGGTCTAATAGCAAGTGAGGGAAGAATCCATGCAAATCTTTGCCACCTTTGAACATTGGCACAATAAATGCTTTACCCATTCATCGTCACAACCATTTCATGTTTATATATACAAACACACTTAGTGAGGCTATCTATTATAAACCCATTTAGTGAGTCCAACACCAAAAAAATTGAATTTTGTTCTAGCATGATAAAATTAGCACCATTCTCTGCCTCATTTGATAATCTAGTAGTTTGGAATATTGGCCAGTGGTCATCAAACACCAACTAGACTAGCCTATTTAGTAACATATCCAATTGGCAATTGACATAAGTTTAGTGCATTGAATGTTGACCAACCTTCCCACATCAGTGTCAACACACTTTTTCTGATAACAACCAAAAGTAACAATCAATCACATATTATGTTAAACAAACATTAATTAACCAACCAACGCGGGGGGATTCACGAAACGAACAAGTGAAGTAAAGAAGAAGAAGTACCAAATCATTTCCAATCAAGTAGTTGGATAGCAACTCCCGCAGGGAATATAATTCTCTTTTGCTAAGGTCCTCGACATATTTGTTGTCAACTCGAAGCTCACTCATAATGTGAAGAGCATACTCGAGGCGCTTGTTATCAGGGATCTCCCCTCCAACACCACCTCATATGTTTATATTTTGTACACGCACACCTCGAAGCTGTACAACATAATATATTTTATTATTGTTGAGAAATGGAAAGCCTACTACAATTTGCAGAGAACGTACCAGAAAACCCCTAATACCCTAAGCAGAATCATACATGCACGTAAATGTTGAGCTAATGATATTGGATAACAAAAACAGAATAACTGACCGATAAGTTTTGAGAAAGGCAAAGAGCGATATCAGAAACAATTCCGGAAGAAGAACCACGCAGGCGGCCAAACATGTTGGAGTTGGGGGATTTGCAGTTGCGAGTCAAAGTTATGTCGGATCGAACCGAAACGGAAGACGTAGGAAGCGCGCAACAGCACTTAACAGCGCTCAACTTCAAGCTTTTGTGTTTCTTGATCCTTCAGTTGCGTCGAGGGGATGGTGCCATCTTCTCCGTCGGTTCCGCAGAGCGGTAGATCGCGTTAGGAGAACGTCCCGAACAATAATTTTATACGTACCACGTCTCGAAATAACGTACCAACTAAGTCTATTCCATATGTACCACATATTCAACCAAACGGCGTACCGCGCTCCTCGTAATGATGGTGGGGACAAGGGAGAAGAGAATCGAATCTAGTGTATCGTTGATGAAAAGTGAGTTCTTGTTATCCACGTTCAATTAGAGGCAGAGCAACTACTTGAGATCAAAAGAAGAGCCAAGAAACTTAGACAAAAAACATTTAGTATATCTAATATCTTTAAAAAGGATTATAAAATGTAGCATGTTCAGAAATAAAATAAAAAATCTCAGTATTGACTCAATCATAAAGAACGGATACACACCATATTCTACATGCATTTTCGATTTTCAATAAGAGAAGCTTTAATTCAACAGCACATAACACGAAATCCACAGCTTCATCATATTTCAATCATGCCACAAAAACTAATAAACACGCTATATTTCAATCAAGCATATCTTCATCATATTGTCACTACCATAGATGTTAATCCAGACTTAGTAAATCCAAGCTTCCATCAGTTAAATAAACATTAACCAGATCTATTCATTAGTAACCAACAAAACCTCCTAAAATCAAACATGCAATTTTTTTTTTCACAAATCTAGATTCCAATGCAGCATAAATACAAACCCCAAAATCAAAATTAACTCTATTTTGGTACAAAGATAAAAATAAATTAAAAATTGCATTCAAGATACTTCAATGGAACACACGTCGATTGAAAGAAAACATAGTACATAAGAAGACATAGTAACAGAACCCACCTACAGGAAGTTGAGAAAAAACCCTCGCTACATTGCAACAGAGAGAGTAACGACGGCTATGGCGAACAACGGTGGTGGTGGATGACGGCTCCGGTGGTAGTGAACAATATTAGTGGTTCTTGAAATTCGTATTGCAGAAATGGGACGACTCGGGTCAGATCACAGATGCATGGAATGTAGGTGGTGGTTGTTGTGTTGTTTTATTGTACAAGATTTGTAAGGGTTACGTGCCAGATTTGTGGGACAATGGCAGTTTCTCGGTTTATGAATTTTGAATTGAATGACTATTCATTTGTGCAAGATAAATAATATAATGGGACGAGAGAGAGGTGTCGTCGAGGGTTAAAGTTGGAGGCTTTGGGTGGAAAGGAGAAAACTTGAGAATATGAAGGAGACGAAAGTCAGAGAGATGGGTCTTGGAGGCTGCTTGATACGACCCAAATAGTTGTAGCAACTACAACCCAAATGAGAAGCCCAAAAGCGTTATAATTAAACCCAATGAAAGACTTTTAGTTGTAACCATTTTAATTATGAAATCCTTTTATTTTAAAGTTGTTAGTAGTGTTATGTTGATGCTTCTAGAACACCAGGTGTCTAGAGCAACCACCTCTTTTGTAACTAATTCCTTTATTTAAGGAATGATGAAATGAATGAAGGACAGAAGAGAATATTCAAAAATTTCCTAGCTTATTTCTTATTTTTTGGAGAGCTGATTCCTCTCTCGAATAGGAACCCCTTTTGCGATTGAATGCCTATCATTGGTGCTTTCATTCTCGATATCATTTCAACTGAATGAGGTCGTCAATGCAAATATCGGTGTTTGATGGAGAAGAAGATGCCTAATGGTGGATGCTTTGTACTGAGAAATACTTCAATGCAAAGGGAACACCAGAGGAGCAGAAGATGAATGAAGCAGTGACGGCTTTCCGAGGCCGTGCTCTCCACTGGTGGCTCTGGTGGTCTCACAGTCATCCAGAGCCCAACTGGGATATCTTCACCACTATATTTCTATGGTGATTCAAGCCTGAATGGCAGCACCTTTTACCGATATTGGAAGAGGAAGAAGAGTCAGAGCCGGACTCGCACCAGTTGCCAGTGTATGGCGGCAATGTTGTTAACGGAGCGCCACTACTGGAAGTCGCACTCTGTGGATCATTTCTGGATGGGAAGAGGGAAGAAGCAAACCCTCTCTTGCGTAAGAACCCTCACCTCATCTCTCATTCTCTCCATCGTTTGTCACCATTAGCAAACAGAGAACCCCTCTATGTTACCGGCAAGGATCCATTGCTCCTTCACCCTGTCGATGTTGTCACCACCACCGCAGCGGCAGAGCCGATCGTCGACACCAGCCCCTATGATCCAGGCCCTCTCGAGTCACCGGACACCAACCACCTCCCCTCACCGCCACCGAAACCACCAGATCAAGAACCCACCAGTCCTCCACCGTCTGATTCCACTCCTTTATAAGGTCCCAAGCAGCAAACAGACTCCAATCAGCCACCCATCCAATTTCTGCTAGGCCACGCCAATCCTCCATCGTCGGAACCCCTACTGTCATTCCATAGCTTGTCGGCATCAGTTAACACGCAACAGTCAAGGGCAGAGTTGGTGCGAATAGAGGGGAACGCGACAACAGGGGAGACACGGCCGGTCAGACCACCACCGGAGCCTTCGGTCCCTTCAAATCTGAACGCGTCCATGGTGGAGGCAGGGCAGCTCACGGCTGAGATTTCGGGTGGCCAAACAGCGAAGACGATTGCTCGAGGTGAGTGTGAGCGGTCGCCGGAATCGCCGAATCCGCCGTACAGGGGCACACCCGCCGCGACGGTGAGGATGCCCCATACTTTGGTGGAGTTGTTCTTGCTTCTTTCGGCCGAGGAACAATCCACTGATAAGAAAGATGAGTCAGTTAGGGCAAAAGGGGCACTAAGGAGTGTGGATCTCACTTCTAACTTACTGGGTCAGGTCCAAACCTTTCTTATTAATCATGCCCAATTTATTAATGAAGGGTGGATGTTTCATTCCATTACAACAGGGTCGTTTTCTAAAACTATGGTAGCACAACAGGCTTTCGCACAAATGCAAAATTGCTTCATCCAGTTTCCAACTATTTTCCAGACATGTGAATGCGTCATTGAGATACTTCAAGGGGAATTTACTCATTATTTTGATTGTTATAGGGAAGCTACTTTTCATTATGTTGAAGCAGAAGGCAAATCAATGCAAGCTATGTGCCAAGAGGGAATTATTGTGCCATTAAGGCAAAATTGATACAAAATGGGTCACAACAATATATGTTGATTTTTTGGGTAAGAATCAGGTTTTGTAAGGATATCATCCCATTGATTCTCAGTTTTGACAAATTTAATGTCAAAAATACCCTTTTGAACATAATCTCTTATAAAATGATGTTTAATTTATTTAAGCTTAGCCTTAGAAGTTAAGTACAGAAGAGAACCAATCATACCTAAATTGAATATCAAGTCTACTAGAAGTTAAGTACATGAGAGAACCAATCATACCTCTGTAGATAGTTTGATCTACATTTTTACCTTCTCCATCTTTGTTTAGATTTGTATTGGGTTGCATGAGAGTTTTCATTGGCTTTGCATTGTCTAGCTTATATTTCTATAAGATCTTCTTGGTGTACTTTTGTTGATGGATGTATATCCCATCATTGGTTTGCTTGATTTGTAGACCAAGGAAGAACATCAATTCTCTCATCATTCTCATCTCAAATTCATTATGCATTAGCTTAGAGAATTATTTACAGAGCTTTTCATTAATAGCACCAAATATAATATCAACAACATAGATTTGTACTATAATAAAGTCCTTTTTATAGTTTTTTCTAAAAAGGATTGTATCAACCTTTTCTCTAATAAAAGCATTTTGCATGAGAAAACAACTATGTCTATCATACCATACTCTAAGTGCTTGTTTTAATCCATATAGGACCTTTTAAGTTTAAAAACATGACCTGGTTTATCAAAATCTTCAAAATCAGGTGGTTGTTTAACATATACTTCTTCAATTATGCCATCCAGAAAAGCACTTTTCACGTCCATTTGAAATAAGGCGATTTGGTGTTGTGCAACATATGACATGAGTATGCGAATGGCTTCTATTCTAGCTAAAGGTGCAAAAATTTCAGTGTAATCAATACCATCGGAGGCAGCTGTTACATGACTTGAATGGATCAGTTTGTGTTGCATTCCTTGATTCAACGTTCAAACTCTAATTCTATTAAGCTAATCAATGATTTTTTCCTTCTATTCCTTTTTTGTTTAATTTAATCCATTATTTAATTATTTAATATGTACACCACCGGCTAGTTTTGTAGTTTCTATTTTAGGCGAGCATATCGAAAAAAAAATAATAAGGCTTTGATCGTGGACCTGATAATGATTATGAATTTTGGATCAATTTATTTTTGACCGTGGAGTTAATCAAATTTATTTTTGGTTAAAAAATCATTTTTTTTATTGTTTAAAATTAATAAAGCTTGAGCTTGGCTTGTTTAGCTCATTTATAATTAAATTATTTTTGCAATTATGAAAAAATTTCTTTAATTACTTTTAAATTTTATCAATTTAGACTTAATAAAGATTTTAATATTATATGATAATCTATAAAAAATAGAGATATGTACTTAACATATGGTATGTGAAATTCAAGATTTATTGACTACTACCAAAAAAAAAAAAAAACTTCAAAAGCTTGACCAAAACATCCTAAAAACTTGCCCTTGTCAAATACAATTTAAACTTGATCATTACAAAAACATGAGTCCTAATATACAATTTAAGCTTAACAATTACAAAAGTATGAGTCCAAAAAAATCATGACCAACATCTATTTATTGAGATATCAAGTCCAATGCTAACATAACAACTTCACCGAACAAAAATCCATTGCAACAACTTAAAGGTCACAACACCTATACAAGCTATTTACAAGCCATTTGATGTCGAGCCTGCAAGGCTTGAGCTTGACTCATTTAAATAATCGAGCTTAATCTCAAGCTTGAGCTTGAGGTTGACTCATTTAATTAAAGAAACGAGCTTGATCGGACATTTAACGAGTCAAGCCCGAATAGTTCACAAATAACTCAGTTCATTTACACCCTTACGCACATTTAATACTTTGTTTGATATAGTAGATTGACCCATGGTCTGGCCCTATGGGGCTTTTGGCCCTGTGAGATTTTTTGTATTGTGGGTTTTTTGGCCCTATGGGCCTTTTGACCCCTAGCCCACATGGATTATGGCTAAATGGGCTAGGACTAGCCCATTTGACAGCTCTATATATCATAGTGATGGGTATAATGTAAGACTATCTTATAAACACTTCAAGGACAAAGAGGATCACTCAAGAAACAAGTATTAAAATTGAAAAGAAACCCATAAACAAGGTGGAGTTTTTCAAGCTGAAATGTGTGTAATGTTCTCGATTTGAATAGTAAAATTGTTAAATTGTGATTATAAAGAATAATAAGAAATAGAAATAAGATGAAGTGAGAGAAAGAGAGATGACACCGGTGATGCTGAAACCGATGGTGGTGGGGCTCCGACAATCACTTTGCCGATAATGAAGCTCAGATATGTCGACTGAGTGACAACACGGATAGAACAAAAACCCTTCCGAAACACACCGTTTGTATCACATAAAATATTTTTTCTTCTCTTTCTTCTCTCCTTTTGTTAACATAAACCAGGGAAATTATCTTTAAAATTATAATTTTAATTGTCGCTCTTTCTAGAAACTAAGTATATAAATCTCAACAAAAAAAATGCTAATTGTTATTAAATCAAATCCCATAATAAATAAATATAATTTTTTTTTCATAAATCTATGAATATGAATATGAATACATGATAATTTGCATGTCAAAATATAAAAAGAAAAAAAATAGGAATTTCCGATGCGTGCGTTCCTTTTCCCAATAGAATGAGGTTCACATGTTCATATGTAAATCTTACTATTGTATTACTTTTTGATAAAAATTAAATAAAAATTATATTCTAATTGATATGTATGTTTTCAGATTTTTAAGATTATTATTTTATAACCGAATCATAGTTTTATCATATCCCTCCAATAGTATCAAGTGGTCAGGGGTTCGATCCCTGACTCTTGTATATGGATTCCAGTACCTCAAGGGATTAGTCCCCACAGTTGTGGGAGAGGATACACTGAAAAACAAAAAAAAAAAAAACACAAAAAATATCCCTCCAACAGTGTTTCAAAATTGCTTCCAATGCCCTTCCTGAACGACAGAAGAAATCAACAAGACCAGCATAATCCCATAACATTATTTAATTGATTTGAACATCCATAAATCTTTTTGCACAAAACCACTATGGTTGCATGCTGAAAGTAACTTCATCTCGCTCCCCAAACTTAGATGCTTTAAAAGTTTTGGGAGATATCTTGTAAATAAAAAAAATTGGCGATACTAAACAATGAACTGGAAAATTCCTTAAATAATATAATTGAATGGTTAAAGATAATAATACAAACCACTCAATCTCACTCAAACCTTCCAATTTGTAAGGCTTGAAATCTCACCTCATTCCCTCGTAAAACTTCAAAACAATATGGAGTGATACCTTTTCAATCCAATCTATCACTAACAACTCCACTTCATCTCCTTCAAAACTCCTATAGCCTAAGGGTTTTGAGTGTGAGATTATGGGAAAACTATGCATGCCATGAACAGTTTTTAATTCATAAATGCATATTTTGCCCACTTTAAACACTACTAGGTTTATCTAACACTTGACATGCATAGCTAAAAATGAATATTCATTGAAAAACATTTCGGTTTTGCTTAAATATCATATAACCAATAATACGCCTTTCTTACTCATAATAATAACGATAAAGTACCTTACTCTGGAAACAGTAAAAAAATTTCCCCCTGAAAAATCAGGCAAAAATGAAATTATCTCTGAACTAGCCAGTAAATAATTGAGTGTTGCAGTTCATGCTGATGCTCTAGATCTAGCACATATCTTTGATAATAATCTGAATATATAGAAACAATGGGTGAGTGCCTTTGTGTGTGCTTGTGCCCCCCAAAAGATATAGACAGTGAGTGTGCACACAAGCGTGCATTAGACATAAAATGAGCATGAAACAGCTACAAATCACTGGAGATATATTACTCAGATCAATTGGTAAAAGTCAAAAGATCATCCCTATATTTACAACAAACCTCGAACTGTGCCAGGAAGTGCACAGTCCAGATATGGGGGGTGACCAACAGGTTAGTAGTCAACCAGGCCAGAAACCACAGGATGGCTTGTTGTGAGGGTAACACCTCTTCAACAAAAATCCATCCCATCACCCTCTTAACAAAATAATGCCCCCCAAGCCTCCCTTCAGCACAAGGGCACGCACAAAATGCTATCTTCATGCCATTCATGCATCAATCATAGATAACGAAACCGCAAACGCGGCGCCTGCTGAGGGGTTCATGTACTCCAAACCAATAAAAAATCCCATCAATCAACTATCATCATCGACGGCACCAACATATGTAAGGTCTGTTCGTCTCACCCTTACAGCGCCTTTCAGCCAGCTGGCAGCTCGAATATTAACATGGTCACTACTTCCTATGCTAGCAACATTACTTGCAGATGGGCAAGATCCGGTGCCATCTTCTAAAAGCATCCACGGATCAACATCCAAGTCATTATCCTGTTGTTTTGCCTTCCCTGATGCATTAGCAGCAACCCTTGATAATGGAACCGGGTTCCTTTGAGGGGCAGCTGGACTACTTGAGTTAAACCCAGGATTCGTAGTGCTGGGTTGAAGACAGAAAACAGCAGAAACTGGAACTTGCGGCGGCTGGCAAGAGAAAGAGCACCGCATAGGGGGAAGGAGTACAGGCATTGCAGCTTGGATACGCCACCTGATAGTGTCTGGCAGTTGCATACGATCCAAGTCATTCTGCATCAGACAATAGATCATAAGACAAGCAAGAAGAAAGCCAATTAAAAATAACATTTTGTTGGAACTTTTGTATGGTCTAACCAGTCTCTTTAAGTAACTTAGGTTAGTTTTAAAATAGTCGTCAAATTACGCTAAAATGCCTTCCAATAACACAATGGCTCAGTTACTGAAACCAAAAGTTGTACACATTCATAGGCTGAAAGATCAAACCTGCAAATTCTCCAATAACTCTCGGTCTGGTCCAGAAACTTCATTCGTTGTCTTTGAAACAGGTTTCAGCCTAAGCCAACTTGGAGGATAACTACTCAACAATCCATGCAAAACCAACAGCAGACGATCAAAAAGACCCTCGGCAGAAGAATCTACAAATGCAGCAGAAGCAGCTTCAGAAGATGACTCCACCTCCTTCTTCAACAGAGAACAATGCACTGAAATGCCTGCATCCTCGTGCACAACCCGGCTGCCAAGGAGACGAAGAATTACAGAGGAAAGTGCATGTCTCATGTTCCGCACAGATTGCTCCCTGCAAAATTGAACATATGGAACACATAAAATCCTCTGCATTCTAGCATGTAATAGTTCTACCACAACCACGTAAATTTTTTAAAAAAATTGCCTTCATAACTTGTACTCGTAATTTCAATTCTAAGAAGGCCAGAAATTAACTGATATAATTGATTTACAGAACCAAAAATTTAATCCTCAAATCCGTCCTGATACAAGTAACAATCTATCATCATTAGTGTCAGCAGCTGGGACCCATGATAATACATTATATAATAGATGTATTTACAAAAATGTGAACTCTTTCGCCTGATAGGTAGCTACTAACTAGGTAAACAAAACAATCTCATTACTCATCTAGCCAGGAGAAAGTTAACTCTTGCTGCAAAATGCCTCGAATGTCAAAGCTATTTAAACAAAGAAAATCTAGTCTTAATTACCTGTCTGTGCAAAGAATGGGAAGAAATCTCAAGAGTAACTGCAAACGTAATGACATAGAAGCTCGTAGGGATGCAGGAGTAGGTGGAGGAGAAGAATCTACTGCAACTGTTGGCCGTCTAGCTAATCCAGGGCTGCCACCTTTTATAGTTTTGCGGTTATTTACTTTATTTGTCTGACCTTCAATTCCAGGAGGAGTACTTCCCACTGGCTTACTGGCCCCACGAGTAACAGCACTTATTTGTTGCTCAATATAATTTAACTGTTTGATTAAATCATTTGCAAAGGAAGTGCGAGATTCATCAGAGCTCTGATCTATGCAAGGAAGAAGTAACTCAATAAGGGCCCTCTCGGTAACATGCTGCTGGTTACTGCTTGAGCTTTCAGAATCGAACACTTGAGAGAACCCTTTTAGGCACCTTTTCACATCCATTCCCTCTTCAACAACTTCTCCTTCTTCAAGAGATGCAGTATCGAACTTCTTTCTATCCCCCTTGACAGTCACTGGATCAATACATGGACTACACCAACCCCAAGGCTCCCAAAATTGGGTCTTAACAGAAAGTCCTTTACTCTCAGCAATATTATGCAGCCTTTGTCTAATGGTCTTCCGACCAAAGAGGACATCCTGACCTCCAAGAAACCATTTAACTTGCAGCAACATTGAATCCTCTAGCGACCTACCAAAAAGATGAACCAACTCCGAGTAAAGGGGTGCAGCATCAGGTCTAACCAGTAATCTTGTTAGAAGTATTTCAACAAAATTGTTCTCATTCTCAGAAGCAGCAGCAGACTTCTCTGGACTGGGAGACGACAACTGTATAGCATCAGCTAACGACATGTCATGTGTCTCCAGTTTTTCAATGAGGGCTTGTTCATTTAAAAGCAACCTTAGTGCAACCCACTGCCAGTGAAATTTGGCAGGCTGCAAGGTATCCAAAACATGCACAAGCTTATCCTGAAGCTTTGATTCACTGTCTGCAAACTGAGTTTTAGATTCACCAGGTCCAGAAATCCGGCTCCCATCATCCTTTGTATAAATAGATTGTGGCATGTTACAGTCAATCATAGCATTCAGAAAAAGCCTAGAACGGAGAGGAACAAATGCCTTGGATTTTAAATGTGTATCGGAGCCATTCAACTCTAGTAAGGTGGCAAATTCAGTATCACCTGGATCTGCAGCCATAAGATCATATAGACCTTGACAGTCTCTAAAACATACATCCCGAAATGGCAAATGTTTTATTGCATCAGTTATGGCCATAGTTAGAGACTGATAAAGTTGATTCATATCTTCACGAACTGCAACATTAGCATTCAGTATGAAGGGCCACCACTTAACAAAGGCAAATATTGAATACGCGGGTGGAAAGACCAAACTTAGAGGAAGCATACGCTGCATCCTTGAAAGAGCTATAATAGATGGTTCACCCAAGAGTTCCACTACTAATCCTTCAGAAATGGTTCTACAGTTTCCAACAAACAATCTAAACCAATGGAGATGAACTTCAATTGAACTATCCACCTTAAAAGCCCCAACTGAACGTGCATTTCCATTCGAATTGGATCTTGTGCTTCTTACAAATTGTACTACATCCAGCCCCTCCTTCAATCTGAGGATTGTGACCATTCTTTCCAGGCTGGTAACACCATATATAACTGCACCAACAACAAGTGCAGAAACAGCGGCAGCAATTTTTGTTGTTCTTGCGACCGCAACTTTATTAGAGTTGCTTCCCACATCATTCGAAATTGTGATACTAGAATCATGGGCTTCAGGAGACACTTGAAACTGAGCTCGAGATGCTTTACTAGGAGCAAAAACGCCAGCAAGAGCAGTAGATGCTTCTGTTGCAAGAGCAATTTCAAATACACGGCTTTGACGTTCTCCTAGGGCTTCCTTAAGCAAGCAGAGACAGGTTATATGCATTCGCAGAAGGCATCTGGCATAGTTCAATGAACTTGTTGCCAAAGTTGTACTTGAATGATTATTGCCAGATGAAAAATCAGGCATTTTTGCTAAAGTTGGACCAACACTGCCAACAATGGCGGAAACAGCAGAACAGACCAAAGAGGGATCCCCTTCTTGAGCAGCACCACCAGTCTGCCTTATGCAGTCAATCAGACCCATAACTATTTGTTGAGCAATTTGATATCCATTATCCCATTTCTCTAAAGCAGGACCTTTTAGAGTAGCAGAAGCAAAGAGCTTTCTATCTTTTCCAAAAAGGTAGTGAAATGCCTCTTCAACATTCCGCTGCACTATTTCTCTCATGCCTGAACCAACTCTGGATGGTAACCGGCCACCACTTATCTTCTGACGGAAAAAATCATCAGGATCCTCAACTCCTACAGGAACTCCAAGAGGTAAGCCAAACTCCCCATCCCCTGATCGTCCGGGCTCAAGTTCGGAAGAAAGCCTTGAATCACTTGTAGCCTTAAAAGTTTTCTCCCACTCACTGACACTAGCCACATCGCTGTATTTTTTCAATAAATACCGAGTAAAAGCTAGGGCTGCTGAACCTGAAACTCTTCCATTAGATGCCATAACAGCTGCAGCACGGTACATTGCTGATGACAAAGCTTCAGGAATAAGGTCTGCTGCAACAAGGATGTTCTCATACCTGCACCAAATACAATGCAGAAGACAGGCCTTTAACAAAATATCTCTCATATCCCAAAAATCCATAAAGACACTGTCCAACACAAGCATAAAGATTAAAAGGCAAAAACTACCCATAAAGTACTCGTTGAATGACAAAGATGAGAAAGATAAATGCTGGGCAGTATAGCTGGATTATGGATAGCCCATGCAAAGTCATAGAACTTCACTGGAGGTTCAGCATACTTGCACTATAACCATTTTAAGAATTGCAACTGGCCTCTCATAATGAACAATAATGATTTGCGTTGTTAACTTGTAGATAAAATAATTTGTTTAGGCAGTGGTTTGTGTTGTTATCTTGTAGATAAAAAAATTTATTCAAGCAATTCTGAGTAGATAAGAGCAACATAGATTTAATTGATAAAAGAAGGGAACATGAAGCACTAGAATGCAACAGCTTACCAGGCACTTTGTAGAACATAGTATATCACACATCTAAAAGGCTCCAAGTTAATTAAAAAAGTAGCAAAAACCACATGAATTGAAAGAAACAAAATAAAATATTTTGGCAGAGAACAAAACTTTAAAAACAAAATTTAGTGCAAACCTTCTCAGTGATGATATCAGAAAAGCTTCTCCCACGTCACAAACTTGGTTTTCCACATTCCTTGGCAGCATCAGAACATTCCTCCCACTCTGGATTGTAGAACTGGGGCTACTAAAAACCTTCGGCAGCAACCAGAGGAGGAGCTTGACAGCTGATACTAAATCATTAGAGACATCCATCAAATAAAGTATTGAAGTAAGTTCATCCTCACCAAGTTTCCACCGTATAGAGCTTCTATCATCCACAATAGATAAAGGCCTGCCAAACTGACCAACTTTACCAACATTTTTTTGGTTCTCTTCAACCACCTGCCTAACAACAGTCATCAACCAAACTGCTATTGCCCTTTTCTCAACGAAGCGAAGCCGCTTTAATGTTTTTCCAACAGAAACAATATCCCCACAATGACTTGCTCGGCTATCCACAGACCTTAGCATATCTCCATCCGTAGATGCTCTATGGTGAGGGCAGCTTACCTTATTATCACACACATGACTAGTTGATGCTCCTTGGCTACCCTCAATTCTAGAAGCTTGCAGTTGAGCAAGACTCTGAGTCTTGCGCACATTCTTCTGCCGACTCTTAGTAACCTGCTTGGTCGACTTTACTGGTTGATCAACTTTAAGAGGCTCTGATGATTTCAGCCCCTTCTTTACCCACCATGTATCGTCATCGTCAGATAGAACTGCAGAATGACCTTGAGCAAATGAGCTTCTTTCCTCGCTTAATTTCTGCCTCTTTGCTCTTCTACATTCTTCACACCCAGGTGTACCTTCCACTGGATTAATCTTGCTGACATGGGACCAGATAGGTCTTCTAGCACTTTCTTCAGATTCATCACATCCTGTAGTGCTCAAATTGGATAAACAATTAGGTAGCTGTAATAGTAATGAAATGGCTGCTTTCAGTTCCTCAATGCTAGTGTCACCCTTTGCAATTTTAGAAGATATTGTGTTAGAAAGAAAAGTTTTCCGCTGATCAATTGCCGCTGTAGAAGCTCCACCCTTTGTAGAAGCTGGATATTGTTTTCGCTTCAGAGCAGACATATTGGCTCTAACGGCATCATCACGGTGCTCACTCAGAGGACCACGAAGTATGAGGCGGCGTTCATTCAAGTAAATTTGCAAGGCTTCAACGAGCTGCGGCCCTTCAACAATTCCTGATTCTTTCAAAGCTTCGTGCATAAAGCACCCAGGAAGCTGCTTCAAGATGCGATAGTGTCTCTTTCGTCGCTCTAGGTCAACCACATTTACATTCATATCCATGATCCCACTCACTATCAGCTGACGTACATATGCTACAGGGTAAAAGATGCCTGCACGTATGAGTTCCACAATAAACAGATGTAGGCGTTTGAAACCTTCCCCTTTGTGCACCACATGCTGATCAATCCAACAAACTAGGATATCATGGAGAGGACCTGGGCTGTCAAATATTACTGAAGAACTGCTACTCCGGCCCACACATTTTGAACTAGATTTTATGTTGGATACATTACCCACATAATTCCGATTATGCTGCTGCTGCTGATTTGAACAATTTGCTAAGTAACTGAATTTCTGAATGCGTCCATTTGTTTGTCTTGGTGAGACCTTCATATCCCTCATCTTCATCTTTAAAAGTCTAACTGCTATATGCACTTGGGAAAGATCTTTCCTACCTGTGAACTTTATGTCACAAGGAGGAGTAGTACGAAAATCCCTGAAATCACATGTTGCCCACTCACAGAGGAAAAACACTGAATATACAAGCGATGAACTTACAGTCCCAAACCACTTCAGTGATAACCTTAAGCAAGGGCTGACTTTTGCAACCCAACCTTCAGATACAGTACCATCACAAAGATCTTCAAAAAGAAACTTATATGCTCCACGTAAATCACCCAGCACAAGAGATTTATCCAAAGCTTTTGCAACTTTAGCCAGACAACGACCTGGATAGCCTGGGCTAGCAGCCTTTGCAAGATATTCTGCATGTTTATGAATGCATGAAATAGCATGACCAAAATCATCTGCACTATTTTTTATCTTCCCTGAAGCTTCAGTTGATTTTAGTACAAAATTCCCATCATTCATTGTATGTGAAACCACAGAGGATGGTAAAGGAAAGCAATCCAAAGCAACAAAAGTATCAGGCACTGCAAGTATTAAATACCGGAGCATCTCAATCAGAGCATAAGTTGTATACGCCCTCCGGGAATTATCAACTAGATCAGATCCACCTGGTGCAGGATCACGAATAACACGAAGAGCTATTCCCGCAAGGTTGCGCACATAAGTTTGAGACAGAACAACTGTTTCTAAAAACCCATATATAATAGGCAATAGTAGCTGCCAAACCTCAAGCAGTTCTTTTTCCTGAAAGAAACAGAAACATGAAAAATCAAAATGTGAAGGATAAAATCAGCAAAAAAATAAAAATATAAACAGAATAATTATTTTCATGAACACGTAAAACTTGTCAAATGCAAATAAAAGACAAAGTAAATACCTGTAGTTGACTAAAAACCCAATCAATGACAAGAGAAGGAAGAAGCAGCCCTTCAGCATGATGCCATTGCAGAAGCCGCACAATATACCACCATCTAAAATGTAAGGATGGCTCTTCACCATCAGAAACAGATAATAATGGATCGCTTTTGTGCTGCATAGATCCAGTATAAGGCATTTGTGGTGATCGCTCTCGACTATGAGGAGTAGGATGAGAAGTATTTTTTGAGAAAAAATCATCCAAAAGGGTTTGCAAGTAATTGATAACATCTTTGGTCCAAACCTCAGAACGGGACAGCTGAATTTTGTCAGCGGTCCCCAAAGAAATACCAACAGAACCAGGCCGCACCTGCAAAGTTCAACCACAAACTACCATCAGATATGAAAAATATAAAATAAGTTAATAACTCAGTATAATAATAGGTAAATATACCAGCATTGAAGCATCCCTACCTGATTGAGGTAAGTAACCTTTATAAACCAAGTCGCCCTCAGCAATGGAACATTATTCCTGATAAGAACCTCTAAAAGTGATGCCCTTTTATACCCATGAGGAACTTGATCAGCCAAAGAGCGTAATCGCTTGTGCGGTTGAGATAAGCCCTATAATAAAAATTTAACTTAGTTACTGAAATACTAGCATCAGCAATATCCCAAGACATTAAGAATAACAATTAACACTAAAAAAAAGCATTCATAAATTATTCAGGCATATCAATCTATCAGCCTTGACAACAAATGAGCCTCAGGAATTTATATAACAACAATTTCCCAAAATTCATGAATAGCTAGGGCCAGTACAGGACTATTCAGCATGTAAACATATTCACACCCTGCCACCAGTCAGATTAAGACTACAACCATCCACTTAGAAATACAAACATTTGATGACTTTGTTCATTCTTCATATAAATTTAGCAAAAACTTGCTAGAAATTAATATGATGGGCCACAGTTGTTAGAAAGGAAAGTTGTACAGAGAGAGGACTTTCACCAAGTATACCTCAATCCATTTCTTCCGGAAGTCTTCACCACAAGGCCTTAATTCAGGGAAAACACCAGGCTTAGCAAGTTGTGATCCTGAAAGAGCCACGCCATATACTTGACCAGCCTGTCAAAGTAAGCACTACCATGTAGATCAAATACAAAACATACAAGTATAGATATATTATAGAAGCGGAATGTTCAGCAGGATAAAAAGATGACTGGATAGAATAAAGATCATCACCTTCCGCTTCTGAGCACGAGATTCATTGATGGCCCTTAGACGTTTTCTGATGGCCTGAAAGAAGATGAAAGACTAATGAGTTAACCAATATCTGCATACACTTCCAATGAATACAAAAATTAAAATGGAGAATGAGAGGTAAATTTAGAGTATACTTCATAGAAACAAAAATAAATAAAACAGACACTATTATCTCACAAAGACAAGAGACAAGAGAGTCACCTCTCTGCAATTAACAACAACTGTCTTGTTAAAATTTGGAACCTGGGTCAATGAAATTTCTCTAGCTTCCTGAGAGACACAAAAAGCAAGGCAATGTAAGAAAAATAGCCAACACCAGACAAAAAGGGCAGGTTTGAACAGTCATAAATAATCAGTCTTTGAGATAGCACAAATTAATTTTCAGTGAATCAAGGAGAGCTAGATTGCTATTCACTACCTTGAACAGTGGGAGATCCAGAAAAGAAATCTAAAAGAAAAATCTAACTATGAATTTCACTTACACCAGCACAGACACAACCATAATACAATGCAGATATAACAGGATCATCATGCCAACATAAGAATAATTAAAATCACCTACAACAATATATGAAAATATAATACCACACAAAACTAAGATAACTGATTTTGACAAACACCAGACTGCTTTTATACATTCAATTATATAGCTGCATCCTATAGCTGGGATCATGTGTAAAAGCAAAACTACATAGTCGAAGGAAAAGGGCTGGAATGAAAAGAAGAAAAAAAGTATCAAATCTTGAAAATATTTTGGTTGCTGCAGCATCAGGAGACAATCACGAAGATACTACTTTAAACCTAAAAGAAAAAAAATAAAATGGATAACTGGACAAGTATAACCCAATCATTCATCAGCTAAATTGCTACTTTACATCATCTGATTTGGTATAACACATTAAAATTTGATGATGTACCTCAAGTCCCTCAACAGTATCCCTATATCCAGATTGCAAATATTCTCTGGTCAGAGTCTCCTCGGGGCAATTTGGGGTTTGGGGGTGAAAGTCTGGCACCCCAAGCCTGAGATTCAAATAATGACATTTAACATTCAAATGTACAAGAAGATAACAAAACCTTGTTAGCTTAATGCTTTAGAGTAACAACAAATAAAAGCTAAATCAGATAAACAAGGGGGTAGAAAGGGAAGATCTAACCCTCTAAAAAAGCTTAGTATGACCGTTATTTATGAACAAAAAGTAAGCAATAATTCAAAAAAAAAATGCAATTATGAGCAGGAACTACCTAGAGTTCAAAGGTTCTTTATCACACTTTAACTTGTATGGGGCTAACTGTGGTTGTCGCCTGCAAACATGAAAACAGTGTGAAAGTGATTAACAGCATCAGATTTCTGATTTAGCACAACAAATAATAGTAGTAGTAATAATAATAATATACCATTTTACTACATAATATTGGTATTAGTATATTGCACAAAATAAACTCTATATCATAGAAACTTTAACAATATTAGCTCAAAGCCTCAAACGAAATTAAGCAATTTTTCATGGGCAGATAAAATATGAATTTAAACGTGTCTTCTCCAATTTACTTCATCATAGACTTCACATAGCCCAGTTACAGTAGCTGGGTTTGGACAGTAATTTAAAAAAAAAACATCTCAATTTTTAAAACACATCCTCTGCGCCCATGCCTTTAGAAAAAAATTGCACCACCAACATAGCAGTCTTCACCTTCAAATGATTAACAGTATCTTGAAATTATGATGCTATGATATAGTGGAACCACTCCTAAAATAATTTTAAAAATATATATATATATATAAGGGTTGCTAACAAGTACCCTGAGGGCATTAGTTAAAGAATCAATATATAGAAAGATTTTATGGGAAACCACAACTTTTCAATTTTCTATGTATTGAATGCATCATTTTCCAATAGTGGTTTTCTACCTTAGATTCCTTAACTTACGACACTGGTTAGCATTTGCCAAAAGATATGTTTTAATTATTAAAAGGATACAAAACCAAGAAATCTTAATAAAAACAACGGAAAAGGGAAACAGAGAAAGATTCTACAACCTTCCGCCCAAATAGTGCTACTATTATCTATTTTTTTTATGAAAATTCTACAACCTTATCTGGATGTTCAAACACCACCTTATTCAGTTTCAATGGACCGAGTAATAGCTTTCAAGCTCTAACAAATATAAGATAACCAATTCAACAATAAATTCTTGCTAAGTTTGAAAAAAAAAAATCTAAAGTAAAAACAAAAAAGGAAGAGGAAAACCTGCATGAACACTAACATTTTCTTAACTTATTAAGTCAACATGTCCAGGGAGGTAATTATTTAAATGGTTCCTACAAATTTTAGTATGACAATCTCGCATGAAAAAGAGAATATGTTATGTTTTTAGAAGAATAAAATATTAAAATACGATGCAAACTAACAGGACAAACATAAACAAAGTAATGGAAACTTTTAAACCCCGTATTTAACAATTTTCTCACAACTAATACTATGGGTAATTGCTAAGTTGCTAGTTGCACAGTAGTCAAACCCAAATAGCTGAGCAACGTGGCTAACCCCATAATGCTACAGCAGTAAAGTTGATAGCGAGATGGCTGCTATTTTAAAATGGTCAATACGATAAAAAAAAACATACATATACATATATCATATAATTGCAAATATTAAGTATATATACACTATTATAATTTTAATTATTATATAATAACAATGATAAATAACTTGTTTAAAAATATTTATAACAAAATGTAATAACCAAGAGTAAACCATTTTAAAACAAACAATTAATGCTATGACCAAGGGAAATAGAGCAAATAAATGGCATGACCCTTAACGAACCGATAGAAGTGTTCTAGGGTATGAGCTATAAATCATTACCATGAAAATGATTGTCAAAGTCGATTGAAGCTGGAAAGAGAGTATTTATCAAACAAAAAAAAGGAAAAGAAAAAAAAAAACAAAACTGAAAAGTAAACAGAGGAAGGAACAAAACAGAGACGCACGAGGAGGGTGGGGCTGTTGGAAAAGGGTTGGTGGGCTCGCCGAAAATATAGTTGGCTGGCCAGAAAATGTTTCAGATGACTGAGAATGGAGTTGACTGACCGGAAAATGTTTCAGATGGCTTCCCCATTTGTTTTAGCAGCCGTGACAGCTGTCGTAGGCTGCGATATGGCGCAACATGAAAACACTCCGCTGCAGAGCATCCATAGCAGCCAGAGGCCGCTCTGCACCGCAATAGTGCCGCAAAATGACGTGATTAACTACTATGGCAGGTTGCAAACATAGATTTGAAACCTAATACTGGCAGAACATCTAAAGTAGACGGATAATAGAAAATAAAAAGAACATAATTCCAAACTATTAGCTAACAGAAAATATTAGAATAAATACAACTATTGTGCAACACAACCACGATTATTTGAAATTTGTAATACCTTTGTCACATATGCTACTGTCACAGTCACAGAGAAAAAGAAATTGGCAATAAGAATTTAAAAGGACGTGTCATACCTTGAGTTTACAGGGAAATTTGCTGGCAAAGAAGATGAATCAGATCTTCCAGTGTCCCTAGAAGATGGCCCACCTATTGCACTGTTGTTAACTGCACTAGTGCAGCTGCCAGCATGATACCTTTGCATTTCCCCCAACTATAATCAGCATACTGCTATCAGCATCATACCACTACAAGTAGCTGTAATAGCTAAACTGCATGATCAACCATCCAAGTCATTTCCAACGAATGCCACTCGCAAACCAAAAAGCATAGCGGAAAAAAAAAAGAAGCAAAAGCAACAGGATGCATAATTGAAAAAAGGATTCGCACATATGGCTAAGCATTATTGGACTTCCTAAAGCTGCTAAGGATAGGCACTGAAATCCTAATTCACCAGAAATTATAAATTCCAAATTTAGACCCGAGGTGGACCACGGACCCCAAAAATGCAAAGCAGAATTTTACTATTCTGACTTGCAAAAGCATTGAAACGGATATCAAATTATTTATAAAAAAACAAACAAACAGTTATCAATAATACTTACCTTAAGAAGACGAAAAAAGGAAAACCATACATCTAATACTGCGGTGCAACTCAAAGTCACTACATTGCCCTAAATAAATCAAAATATCAAACTCTAGTCAACAGACTACATTTAAAAATGCTAGACATAAAAACATAATGTGGAAAATTAAAAGAAACAAAATCCCAAACTCTAGTCCACATTGAATTCAGTGATCACAAAATAAAATCCACCCCAGCTGCTAGAGGAAAGAAAACTAAAACAATTCGACATTTATATTCGGAAATCGAAGTTGGCAGTCATACCCCCATATAAAACAATATGGTCCTTCTGGAAAAAAAATGAAAACAAATCCAAGAAGTTAAAAGAAAAAATTAAATATTTACCCACAAAAGCATCTTCCCTACCATACTGATGCAAACCAACAACACCAATGTTATGTTTAGTAGAGTGTAGCTACTTAACTTGGAAACTTCCATTAAAAGTTTTCTGGAGATGAACCCCAATGAAAATAAAATGGAAACTGTGCCTATGTGAAGTGCTAACACTTCAGACTACAATATAAACATGTGGTCAATCATTTTCTAGTAGCCAGAATTATAATTTCAACCCATATATGAAGTAATAAATTACAGCGGACAACAGAAAAGATGCACAATTCAATCAAATCACTTCCGATCCATAAGTATAGTCCAAACTAAGAGCAGGAAAAAAACAATTTTTTTATGTGTTACCCACCCAACTCAAAAAACATGGTAGTTCACATTACCGTATGAACTAACTAGTGCACCAAATTAAACGAACTAGAAGACAACTAATCAGCTCAATCGTCTAAAAATCTCAGCTTAACATCAAATCCAAACTCTATTACACATGGGGTTGAACATGTAATTGATAAACCCTAATAATCAAACCTAATGCGAGAGAAAGAGCCGAAATTTGAACTCCTAAGCAAGATCCAAAACTAGGGTTTTGGGGGCGAAAACTTGAATTTTAATATTTTTTTGTTTTCCCCCATCTAAAGAAGCTAATTGCGGAGCTGCAAATTAGGGTCTTGGGAATTAGGGTTTTCGATTGGCAATTCGGAAAAGAGGGATTTTTTAGAATAACGGGAAAAGGGGTTTCAAGATTATGAAATTGAAAGTTGGGGCATACCTTGGAAGATAAAAATTTTGGAACTTTGAGGGGAAAACGTTGAATAGAGAGAGAAAGAGGAATTGGGTAGAAGAAGAATAAGAAGAAGAAGAAGGTATGAGGGGGCTTTGACTCGTTGATGATGATGACGACGATGCCTCTGTTGCTTCCTCTGATAGGAATAAAGGGTGAAGGGGAAGGGATCTACTACTAATTATTATTAAATTATTAATTATTATTATTATTTTCTATCTGTACCTCTTTATCCTTTTATGCCCTCGTGATTTGATCTTATTCCATCAATATTAGTTTATGAAGATATGATCCTGGGGGCAAAATGGTCAGATGGTTTGAAAAAAGACAATTTTTAAGGGTTCAATAATATTGAAATGTGATTTATTCATTTATTTATTTTTAAGTGGTGTGTGTGTGTGAAAGAAGGATTTGCCAAGGGAGGAAAATATAAGGTGATGTTGAAGAAGGGAATTGGGAAATAGTGAAATACATACCTCCCTCCTCTTTGACAAAAACCATAAACAAAATATACAGCCTTTTTAAAGTGAAAATGGAAGTAAAAGTTCAAGTAGCCAAGTTCATATGTTATCATCATCCATTTAAAAAAAATGAATTCTTTCATAAGTGAAAATTTGTCCTTATGTGTATTTAGTTAGCTTTGCAAAACAGAGCCAATAAGTGCATTCCAAAATGATAATTATGATAGAGATTCTTTAATCGCCCAACCACTTTATCACATTCCGAACGTTGTATTTGTTAATTTCTCTCCTTCAATTGAAAGATAAAAGTAAGTACAAGGATGTATTGACAAACAACTATAACACATTACATGCATCGTTACGAAAGAGTCACTCTCAATTTATATCCTTTGTCCTAAGCTATATAAGGCACTCAAGATTCCTCACAACTCAGACAATCATGTTATAGAATAACTGCTATACATTAATATAATGCCATAGTTGAACCCCAAAGTTAGGGGTGCAATAATTACACTTGGTATGCTTCCCATTTTAAAAGTTACACCTACCTCCCCACAGTGAAGAGTACACTACAAATACAATCAACCTCCCATTCAAAAGAGATAAGTGTAATGATAAATGAATCTCAAGAGAGATGGGTGTATATTTTAAAGAAAAATTAATATCGAGTGTGATTAAGTCAAACCTTTTCAAAAAAAAATCAACGTAGTTTCCCCCAAGAATTTTTTTTTTATGTTATATTGATTATTAGGATAATAAGATGAAATTTTTGGGGCTTAATTAAGAATTTTTGAAAGATCTAAAATGTTTGTCTCAATTTCTTCTTAATTCAATTAAGATAAATTTTGGTGTTTTTCCTGATTAAATAATTTTTTTAAGGATTTTTTTTATACTAGTATATTTTGTTAAAAAAAATAATTAGGATCACATTGCTTTATCAAATTATCCAAGTCATTATGTTATAAATATAACATTTTAATTTTTATGCTAAAAAAGGGCAACCAACGCCCAACAAAACAAGAAAAAACCACACAAAAATGTTACGGGGCATAGACACCCCAACCGAATCACTAAACAGGAGGCTAACCAAACCCTCAGGAGAGCGGTTGAGACTATGGAAGCCTAACTCCTTGAACAAACCCCAATTAGTCAGTCGTTTAGCACGAGAGTTTCCTTCGCGATATGTATGAGACAAGATAATGGTCCAATCCTTATGCACCCACTGAAAGATTTTTTCGAAGAACTTATTGTTGGAGACCTCAAAAGAACCTTTACTCAATAAGCTAATAATTGTGACAGAATCAGACTCAACAATAATACTCCCAAGGCCTTGGTAAGCAATCTAAGCCCTTTGAGCACACCCCAAAGTAAATTCTAAGTATAAATAAACCTTACCATGATAGCAAAAACCTTTCACTGGTTGGAGAAATAATGGGTATGAGAAAAGTGTTTTCGACAGTGCTTTAATCCTTTAACTTAATTTATTTTTTCAACTTGGCCCCTTGAGTTTATTTTGTGATAAACATATCCCTTAAGTTTGCTTCTGTTATCAACGTTGGTTTAAATCACACTTTCCATCCACTTCCGTTAGTAGCATTCCTACGTGGATAGTAACGAACCTATGTGGCTCATTCTTCTCTCTCTTGACGTGGATTTGTCCTTTGGGGTGTGGGAGGTCATCTTTTCCCCCCTTTAAAGGGGACCTAAGGTTCATGTTTTGGGACCTTCTTCCTCTGCAACAATGGCTTATTCTCAATCTGTGGCGTGCGTTTCCTGCAATTGCAAGGAGGTTTTGAGGGAAAATCGATCTTTGAGCATGGGTTGTGAGCATTCATCCATGAGCATTGAAAGATGAGCGTTTGCAATTGAAAGAAAAAGATTTTATTTTTCTTTTTATTTAATGGCATAATTTACTAAATTTTAACCGATATAAAATGTTATAAAAGATAGAATTGGTAATTTTTAGAGTTTAGAAACATGATAGATGCTATGATTGTGTAATACAATATTTACTCCAAACAAACATGAGAGAATTGTCTATCGCGATGTTAAGATCTGGTTTTTCCCTCATACAATATGTAATTTGTTTGACTAATCTGTTTATTGTAGAAAGTATGGAATTAGTCAATATTCAGTTAGGCTTCTGTTACCAGTTAGAGTATGTTATTTCTATTTTGTTTGTTAAGTATTCTATCAAAAAGTTAGAGTGCGTAAAGGTTAAGCTATGACTGCGTCCTTTATATACCAGCATAGCACCTCTAATGTAATTGAATTCATTCATACACAATCAATGAAAACTAAGAGAGGTTATTCAGGAATTTGATAAGGTATCTAGAGCCAAAAGCCTGAGAGTGTAATCTTCCCTCTACCATCTCCAAATCATGACGAAAGAATGTGAATCTCCAGAAAGTGAGAAGTCAGAATCACCGAAGAAGGATGAATCATCACATAAAGGAAAGAAAGTTCTTGCAAGCGATGAAGTCATTGATGCAGTGTCGCCCTATTACCTACACGCCTCTGATCATCCCGGGCAGATCTTTGTTAGCGAACTACTCAATGATGGAAATTACGGAGAGTGGGTTGCTGACATGGGTAATGCTCTATATGCAAAGAATAAAATTGGGTTTGTGGATGGATCGATTCCAATGCCAGAAGTGAATTCTTGTAATCTTGCACACTGGATGAGGTGCAATGCTATGGTCAAGGGTTGGTTGAAAAATGGCATGGATAAAGAAGTAAGAAGCGTTTTCCGATATGCCAGTACGACTTGAGAAATTTTGGTGGAACTTACTGAACGATTCTCCAAAGGCAGTGCACCAAGAGTATATGAGCTAAGGCGAGTCATCACTCATCTCAGACAAGAGAAAATGTCCATTCCTGCATACTACACAAAATTGAAGGGCTTGTGGGATGAAATCCAATCCATCTCACCTTGTCCTGAGTGCACATGCGGAGGATGTGAGTGCAATGTGCAGAAGCAGTTGAAGGAGATGCGGGAAAGGGAACAAATGTATCATTTTCTCATGGGATTAGATGAGATTTTCAGCACTGTGAAGACTCAAATCTTGAGTATGGCGCCAAAGCTCACCCTTGGTCATGCATATCACTTAGTTGTTGAGGATGAATGTAACATCCCTGACTGCTTTATGGATTGATGACTGTCCCCACAGACCAACACGGGTCTTTTCAGCGTGCTTTGTCCTCACTCACACGCTTCATGGGAAAACTTCCCAGGAGGTCACCCATCCCATAATTGCTCCAAGTCAAGCACGCCTAACTGTGGAGTTGTTAAGTGGTGGGCTCCCGAAAACAAAATGCATCTTGTTTTCGGGAGCCCACCACTTAACAACTCCACAGTTAGGCATGCTTGACTTGGAGTAATTATGGGATGGGTGACCTCCTGGGAATTTTTCCCAGGAAGCGTGTGAGTGGGGACAAAACACGCTGAAAAGACCCGTGTTGGTCTGTGGGGACAGTCGTCAATCCATAGAGCAACCAGAGATGTTACAGATGGTATCAGAGTGGCACCTCTCCCAGTATGGTGTGGTTCGGGGACGAACCAAGCGGAAGCTGGTGGGCATGTAACACCCGGGTGCCGACGAGGGCAGGGAGTGGTCGCCGGTGCAAGAAGGCACGGATAAGGAGCGGCTCCTGGCAAGCTTCTAGGCGGAGGGAGGCATGAATGAACCGATTACATACCCGAATGAGAGGGATCCTGAGAGTGTGTAGGTATGGGACTATACAGTTGAGGAAGGCTTATATGAATTGATTGGTACTACCTATACTAACAAGATGCATATTCTTTTCGGGAGCCCACCACTTAAGAACTCCACAGTTAAGCGTGCTTGACTTGGAGCAATTATGGGATGGGTGACCTCCTGGGAAGTTTTCCAGGAAGTGTGTGAGTGAGGACAAAGCACACTGAAAAGACCCGTGTTGGTCTGTGGGGACAGTCGTCAATCCATAGAGCAGCCAGGGATGTTACAACGAACAACAAAGATTGATATCAGTAACTCATAAATCTGGCTCAGAAGAGTGCTGGGAAATTATTGGTTATCCTCAATATTGGAGGAAACCAAACCGTGAAAGGAAAGAAAGAACGGTTCCTTGGAATAACAAGAAAGGAGGATGCAAAGTTGCACAAGTCACCACTGAAGAAAGCCCCATTCATGGTCTAACAATGAAGCAGTATGATAAACTGATGCAGCACTTGAAGGAAGACAATGATCCTATGGCATCAAATCAGCAAGCAAGGTCAACAGTAAACATGGCAGGTAATTTACTAATTCACAGGCCCTGGATAATCGATTATGGGGCCATTTAGCACATAACCTGTAACAAGGACTTGCTGAAGGAAATGCTTGTTTCCAAACAGCAATAAGTGCACATCCCTAATGGTACCAGTGTACCAGTAAAGGGATTAGGCAAATTAGAAGTTATTAATGGCATGAAACTGAACAATGTATTGTCTATCCCTGATTTTCATTGTAACTTGCTATCTGTTAGTTGGCTTACAAAGGAACATAATTGTGCCATCACTTTCATGGCTAATACATGCATTGTACAGGACTTAGCTTCGAAGACCTTGACTGGAATGGGTAGACACCAAAATGGATTGTACTTTCTTGAGCCAATTCAAGGAATGGCATTGAAAGTGAGCAAACAGCTAGATGTTGACTTGTGGCACCAAAGATTAGGTCATACTTCTGATATTAAAATGAATAGCATAGGTTTTACTTCTAGCATAGCTAAAAATAAAATTCCTTGTGATTCTTGTATAAGGGCTAAGCAGACAAGGCTACCTTTCCCTTTGAGTTCAATAAAAACAAAATCTTGCTTTGATATGATTCATTGTGACATATGGGGTAGGCATGCCACTGCATCTACATCAGGTGCACACTACTTTCTCACCATAGGGATGACTTTAGTAGAGGGGTGTGGATATAGTTGATGAGACATAAATCAGAAGTAGAAAACTACTGCCTAAGTTCATTTGTATGATAGAAACCCAATTGGGGAAAAGAATCAAGAAGGTAAGAAGTGATAATGGATTGGAATTTACATCCAATCATATGCAAAAGTTATACACTGAAAAGGGAATTGCCATGAAACTTATATGCACTTATACCCCCACAACAAAATGGGGTAGTAGAAAGGAAACATATGCACATCTTAGAAATGGATATGGCATCAAGATCCCGTGCTCAATTACCTGTTATGTTTTGGGGAGAGTGCATCCTCACTGCTGTACATATAATCAATAGATTGCCAACTAAGATTTTGGACAACAAAACACCCTATGAAGTCATTTTTAGTAAGAAGCCAAATTATGACTATCTAAGAGTGTTTGGTTGTCTTGTGTATGTTTTAAAAACTAGAAAATAAGGAAAGTTTGATGAAAGGGGGAGACCTAGTGTTTTCATTGGGTATCCCACTGGACAAAAAAGTTATAAAACCTATGACATAGAAAAGAAAGATATTCATGTTTCAAGAGATGTAAATTTATTTGAAAATAAATTTCCCTTTAGAAACTGTGAGAAACAGGTTTCAAAGCATTTGGACCCAACCACGATTTAGGAAGATGAGACAGGGCATAAACAAAATGTCCAGCAGGAAACTGAACCCATCAGTAAGGCAGCAGAAACTGAAACTATGTAGGATCTGGAACAAATACAACATAGTCAAAGTGTTCAGGATACTAGCAATAATCAACCAAGGCATAGTGAGAAGGTGAGACAATTATCAAGCCATCTGAAAGGGTATGAAGTCAATCTGCCTACCTCTATTATGCCATCAGTAAACAGTATAGCTTTTGTCCCTTATCCTTTGTTAAGTTACTTATCTTATAATAAGTTTTCAAATTCACATTTAGCCTATTTAGCTGCCATCTCTTCGAAAGATGAGCCAAAGAACTTTACACTGGCAGTAGCTCATAAGGAATGGAGGGAGACTATGCAAAGAGAGATTGAAGCTCTTGGAAACAATGAAATTTGGACACACTACAACAGATTAGACTTTTAATAGCGCACCTTTTATAGCATTTCTGTGCGGAAATGCTATTAAAAGTGATGGGGGGACTTTTAATAGTGGTTCCTTAAGGAAACGCTATCTTAGGTATCACCTAAGATAGCGTTTCGTTAAGGAACCGCTATTAAAAGTCAAGCTGCAGGAAAAGATAGCGCTTCCTTTAGGAAGCGCTATCTCAACTAACCACCCAAGATAGCGGTTCCACACGGAAACACTATCTTTTCTAAATTGCAATAAATAAATAAAACAAAATCAACTTTAGATAGCGTTTAAAATTAGAAACGCTATCTTAGGTGTTTGCTGATTTTCTACCCGCGCGCGCGTTTGATCCTTCCATTCTCAGTTTCTGCCTACCTTCACTCTGACTGACTTCGCAGAGAAATACCCAAGTCTGAAACCAGACGTATATTACTTGAGTCGGGCGTAACTCATATTTTAAACCAGAAACCAGTGTCCCTCCCTGACTATTCACACCATGTTCTGCATGAACTCTCGTCACTCAGTTCCCGCTTCTCCCTCATGCGACCCAAGTTGCCGAGTCTTCCCCATTCGCGCATCATCTTGCACATTATCACTGTCTCTTCCTCTGCGTCCTGCTCCGTCCCGTTGCATCTTAAGAAGCTTTTGATGCTCTAACCATTTCCCATCCCTTCCCCTTTACACACCTAAGGTACACTTGCCCCTGTGCTGCATTTATTTTCATGTGAAATCAAATGGGTAATGGGTTCTTTCGATTTTCTCATGCGAAATTGGGTCTTCTGAAATAGTTGGTTTTTAATATAGTTTTTGGATGATCTTGGCTGGATTGAATATGAGTGGGTTGCATGTCATTTGCAGTGTGGAGGTGAATTGGAACATGCTAAGATATGGGGGAATGCTTTAGAATGCGTAGTACATGTTTGATAAAATGTTTCTTCCATTTTTAACATGATAATGTACTTCCTGAATGTATGTGCATGTTGGAATCATGATTTGAGAACAATGTGTTTGCTGATTTTGTGGGTTTCATGTTCATCAAGGGTTTTGAAATTATGAATGCATGATTGGGGGATTTTGGAATGTTGTTCAATTTGAAATTTCAGAAACCATAAATTGGTTTGAGCTACAATACTGATGCCAGTGGTCTTGCTGATTTTATTTACTTGAACATGCATTGACCCCTGTTACATGTGTATGGTGTGTTGAGAATTTAAAAGGGTCGATGAGGTATGTCTCAACAATGGAGAGGTTGACTTAGATATTGTTCGTAAAATGAACTTATGATCTAACTAGAACTTTTAAATGTCTCATCTCTCTGAAATTGGTATGTTGACTGACAAGGAAGATCTATGTGTGCTGCATGAGACAAGGAGCTTGTTGCTTTTATTCAAAGTCTGTTATGTGTGACACACATTGGTGTTAGGGAAATTCTAGTTGAGCACTTTTGGTCTTATTGGTGTTAAGGAAACCGCCGCATCCGAACCCTCTTCGTGCGCCTCTGTTCATCCACCGCGTTCACTGTTCATCTCCTCCACGCACCACCTTTCAGCTCTCTCTCCTCCGTGCGCTATCAAATACTCATTTCTCCTCAATATCTGCTCCAGGTAACTGCACCACTCATCTCTCTCTTATCTCTGCTCCAGATAAAGTTCATTTTAGATATTGTGGTTAAATATTTTACTTTGACACATATATCAGAGATAAAAATTGCTGACATTGCTGACTTATCAAATTTTGGGGGTTACAAAGTATGGAAGCTTCAATGTGGAAGTAATAGACCCCGTTTCTTACTATTTGGAGCTATTGGAGGTAACTCATTTGTTTGCTTCATTAGAATCTAGTAGGATAATTCATGTGAACTGGATCTCAGTGTTGTGATGTTTATTTAATTAAATTTTATTATTATTAATTTTTCTGCAGATGGTATTTGATTTTCAGCTAATCAAAGGTCTTCTTTCTTTCACGGCCAGATTTTAGGTACATTCTTCTTGCCGGTCTTCACTCTGACTCACTCGTCTCACTACCACAGCCGCGCTCCATAGTCGCACCAACACCAGTCGAGCCTCCATCCCTCAGTCGCATCTCTGCCGTGTCGCACCAACATCGATAGTGAGTTCTCTGCCTTTCTTTCACTCTGTCTTTACCCTACACAACACAACACCGGCATGTGTGAGCATGGTTACAGAGAAATAGCTGATGAATTCTTCACATTTTTCACATTTTTCAAATTGTTGTCAAATTTTTGTTCTGCTTAGTGCTTAGTCCCCACCATTCAGTCATCTTATATTTCTAAGCTCTAGTACTTAGCCTTTTGCACCAACTATATATATTATAGATGTATTTATACACTCATTTGACTTGCTTAGGGAATTCACTATATGAATTATTAGGAGAGTTAGGACACATGTGAATGCAATTCACTTTTACCATTTTCATTTTTTTAAAAAATTTTATTTTTTCACTAACTAAATAAAGTTAATGACATACAAGTACTATCATTATTTAATGGAAAAATCTAATGTATAGTATGATATGTGCTGTAGATATCGTTTTGCACTAAATATGGATGGCGCTAGAAACTGTATAACATGAATTTGTTTCAATCTGTATACATTGCATGTAGACATCAACCACTCTAAACTCAAAGTAAATATATTTAATAAATATTTTTGTAGATCGGGAAAACATGGATCGGAAATGGATGTCTGCCAATCGTTTAACGAGGGAGTATGAGGATGGGGTGAAAGAGTTCATTAGGTTTGCAGTTCGGCATGCGGAAAACCCTAGTACAATCATATGTCCTTGTTTAGATTATTGTTATGCAAGGCGAGTTAGTGCAGTCGAGTTGGAAGAACATTTAGTGTGTAATGGAATCGATCAAAGTTATACATGTTGGACAAAACATGGTGAGACAAGAGATGAGTCTAGTGAAATGAGGAATCGTGTGAGATATTCATCAAACAATACCGACACAAATACTTATGAGGGCGATCGTTTTGAAGACATTGGAAATGTTGTTGAAGAGGATCTTCGGGATTGTCCTCAAATGTTTGGGAGGTTGGTAAGTGATGCAGAGCAACCATTGTATGATGGTTGTACTAAATTCACAAGATTGTCGGCGATGTTAAAGTTGTATAACTTGAAATCGGGCAACGGATGGACTGATAAGAGCTTTACGGACTTACTCACACTATTGAAAGACATGTTGCCGGAGGATAATGTGCTTCCTAGTCAGACATATGAGGCTAAACAAATGTTACGCTCTATTGGCATGAGCTACGAGAGGATACATGCTTGTCCTAACGATTGCATTTTATTTCGGAATGAATATGCATCGTTAAAGATGTGTCCTAAATGTAATGCCTCGCGATATAAGAAGAAAGAATCAGATCCAGAGAAGGTTGTGTGGTATTTTCCCATAATACCCAGATTTAGGCGCATGTACCATAGTTTAGAAGATTCAAAGCACTTGACATGGCATGAGGATGAAAGGATCAAAGATGGCAAGCTGCGGCACCCGGCAGATTCTCCTCAATGGAAGAAATTTGATCATGATTATCCTGATTTTGGGCAAGAATCAAGAAACCTACGACTTGCATTGGCTACTGACGGATTTAACCCGCGTGCTGTTCAAAGTAGCTCTTACAGTACATGGCCTGTGATTTTGGTGATTTATAACCTATCTCCATGGCTATGCATGAAGCGCAAATTTATTATGTTATCTATGTTAATTTATGGGCCCAAACAACCAGGAAATGATATAGACGTCTATTTGACTCCTTTGATTGAAGACTTGAAACAACTGTGGGAGATAGGTGTGGAGGTGTATGATGGGTATAAGGAAGAAAGTTTCAATTTGAGAGCTATGTTGTTTGGCACAATTAATGATTTTCCAGTCTACGGTAATCTGTCAGGATATAGCATCAAAGGTCAGTGTGCATGCCCTATATGTGAAGAGGGTACGGATTGGATGCGGTCATAACATTGTAAGAAGAATGTCTTTCTTGGGCATCATAGATTTTTGCATCCAAGTCATCATTACCAGTGGTGGAGAAAGGCGTTCAATGGGAACTCGGAAGAAGGTAGAGCTCCTTCACCGTTGACGGGTGATCAACTTTTTGAAAAGGTAAAAGATTTGAATATCCAATTCGGTAAACCTTTTGCGAGAGATATTGTCACAAGAGGGTGGAAGAAAAGGTCGGTTTTCTTTGAGTTGCCATATTGGAAATCATTATATGTAAGACATTTCCTCGATGTGATGCACGTTGAAAAAAATATATGTGATAATGTCATTGGTACGTTACTCGATGTGCCAGGGAAGACTAAAGATGGCATCAATGCAAGTTTGGACTTGGTTAGTATGGGAATAAGAAGAGAATTGGGACCGACGAAGAAGGGTAAAAGTACTTATCTTCCTCCGGCTGCTCACACTCTATCTAGAAAAGAAAAAACTGTTTTTTGTAAGTTTCTTGATGGAGTTAAGGTTTCGGAAGGGTACTCTTCAAACATTAGGAACCTCGTATCGATGAAATATCTCAAGTTAAAAGGTCTAAAGTCCCACGATTGTCATGTTCTCATGGAGCAGTTGATACCCATTGGTATACGGTCTATTTTACCTAACAAAGTGCGGGGGGCCTTAACTAAACTCTGTTTCTTCTTCAAGGAAATTTGCAGTAAAGTGATTGACCCTGGGAAGTTGCCATCATTGCAAAGAGAAATTGTTGTGACTATATGCGAGCTTGAGATGTACTTTCCACCTTCATTCTTTGACATAATGGTTCATCTAACCATTCACCTTGTTAGAGAGACACAACTGTGTGGGCCAGCTTATATGAGATGGATTTACCCGATTGAGCGTTATATGAAGATATTAAAAGGGTATATTGTCGAAGAAGCTGTTGAATTCTGTACCGAATACCTATCCAATGCTGATTCTATGGGGCTGCCAAAGTCTCGTCACACATGGAGAATGATGGGGCAAGGAATTACTGGAACTGAAATAGTGACTATATCAAGGACATAATGGGAGCAAGCACACATATGTTCTGCAAAATGCCGATGAGGTTGAGCCATATGTTGAAAAACACAAGGACATGCTTAAGCGTTTGTATCCAAATAAGAATCAAAATTGGCTAACTAGAGAACACAATCGTTGTTTTATAACGTGGCTAAGAGACCACATTTTTGCAGAGTTGACTGAAAATGCTACTTCAGTTTCAAATAGATTGAGGTGGTTAGACAAAGGTCCAAATTTGCATGTCTTCTCTTACCACGGTTATCAAATTAACGGGTACACATTCTATACAAAAGAACAAGATGGTCGAAGTACAATGCAAAACAGTGGTGTGACTCTTGTAGCTCAGTCGATGCATATCTCAAGTGCCAAAGACAGAAACCCCATATATGCAAATATGTCATACTTCGGCGTCATTGAACGAATATGGGAGTTGGATTACACAAAGTTTAAGGTTGATGTGTTTGGTTGTAAGTGGGTTGACGATAATAACGGTGTTCAGATTGATGAGTCAGGGTTCATGCAGGTGGATCTTAATAGGGTGGGGTATAAAGATGAGCCTTTTATATTAGCATCTCAAGCTCAACAAGTGTTCTATGTCACTGATCCAGCTGATATGAAAAGGTCCATTGTTCTTTTGACTAACAAAATAATTACTAATATTGATGATCAAGACCATGGAGATGTTGATATTGAAGATGATCCTTTCGTCGGGACATTACAATCACTTGAGATTGATCCAACTAGGGATGATGGTATGTATATGAGAGATGATCATGATGAGGGGCTTTTGGTCAATCCACCATTTCGTACTAATAAAGGATAAACAAATCTCAATACAATGAAGAAAAGAAAAAGGTTGACTTAAACATGTATGTAGTGTTTGTGTTTAAATGAACTTTCTGATCCTTTTATATTATAATTAGCATCTTCTGGTAATGCTAGTATTGATTTTGTTATCCAGTGATGTTTTATATTTTGCATCAATTAATATTATATTAATATCCAATGATGTTTTACTTGTGTCTAATTTTTTGTAGGTAAATGGCATCTTCCAGTAATGCTAGTGCTACCAAAATGACGCGACGTAGGCCAACTATTATGAAGGCGGTCATCCGCGCTAGGAGTAAAGGACAAAAATTTGAGGTAATTTACTTACTAATCTAAGGATTTCATAATGTTGTTTGATATCTAGATTTAATTACTTTATTATTTTTATTAGGTTGAATGGAATTATTTGGACCAACCAATTCGTGCCAATGGAAAAATATTGAAGAGTTACATTGGGGCCGTTGTTCGGCAAACGGTCCTAATTATCTGTTCTAATTGGAAGGATGAAGCTTTGGATGCTTTCAAAGAGAACATATGGGCTGATGTACAGGTAATTATTAAAATTTGTGAATTATATTATAAACTATGTAAACATACTTACTTTGACATGTTGTTTATATTGTTTTGCAGATGACTTTTAATGTTGATGAATCTCGAAAAAAAATTGTACTTCAGGAAGCTGGTAACCTACATCGGGCATTCAGAACTAGATTGACAAAAAAATTTCTAAGAGATGCTAAAGGGAGTATCATAGAGGAACCTCCATCACAATATCCACACATATTAAGGGATGAGTGGGTAGATTTTGTAGCAATACGCACAGGAGATGCACGATTCCTGGTATGTTTAATATCACATTAGTCCTTAGAATTATATGTATACGTACATATGACATTAACCCTGTATTAATTTTACTTATATGTGTCTGAATAGAAATTAAGCAATGAAAATCGCAACAGAGCGTTAGATCCTGCATGCCCTTACGAAGCATCACGTAAGGGGTATGCTGACATTGAGGATGAATTGGTATGTATATATATAATTAACTGCATGTGTGGTAAATATGACTTTTAAACTGTTTGGTTAATATATATTATCTCAATATACAGATACAAGAGGCAGGGCCAGAAGTTAAAAAAATTAAACGCCGTATTGTGTGGAGGAAAGCCCGCGAGAACAAGGCGGGTGTAATTGACAACAAAAATACGCAGAACGTGTGGAATATAAGTAGACTAACGTTTACATTTTAATTTTTTATTTTCTTATGACAATATATAATAATGTTAACATTTGCATTTCACCAATAACTATGTGTCGGGAAGAACTGTCACAGTCTACAATAGAGGGAGAGATACAAGATTTTGGTCGCCAGGATATTCTTGCTAAAGCCCTAGGTGTGCCAGAGAACCCTGGTCGTGTTAAGGGTGTGGGTTTTGGCGTCTCTCAAAAAGACTACTTCCCACCTGAAGGTCGTGCAAAACATAACTGTGAAACGAAAAGGTGGGAGACATTGGTGTCTCAACTCTCAGAAAGATTGAACAATTTGGAAGATAAGCTGAAAAAAAAAGGAGTATGAGGAGAGGCAGGCTAATTTCAAAGCCCCAGCAAGCGTCAAAGATAGTTGCACTCTAGCATCTGCCATCAAGCTTCCAGAGGTAATGCATGCTTTTTTTTTTACTAGTATTGCATTCGCAGTTAAATAGATTCAATTGGATGCCTTAATTCACAGCTTATTCATCTATCATTGGATTAGGGCGTCAACTCATGTCATCTATATTTATCAACCCCAAACCATCGTATGGTTGGTATGGGTAAAGTATATAATGAGCCGGGTGTTACACTGCACACCGGACCACTACCCCTTAACCATGTGAAAGTTGGAGTTGATGTTGCAACTAAGGGGGATGCGCCATTGCCGGTACCTATCGATGATGCAGATGTAATGACAATAAGAGATGCAATAGGTACTTATGTGGCATGGCCAATTGATCTCGTGGTTGTAATTAATATGGTATGTAATTGCATTTTTCCACCTTTTCATATACGGCGTATATTTATTACATTAGTTGATCACTAACTGGCATATTGAAATGCAAAATTTCCAGGCACCTGCAAAATCTAAAGGCAAGGGCAAAGTGTCTGAACATACAAAGGAGTCAATTACAACCCCGGAAAATAAAGGAGGCAACTCTGAGGCCAACCCTCCTACAGCTGGTTCAACTAACATTTCTCTGGAATATTTCAATTTTTTTAAAATACATGAACGAAAGAATATGAAAAATGATGAACCATTGGACATAGAGATAGAACAAAATATTTTTGGTGATCATATCATTGATAGAATTAATGCTGAAAATATCAGAGAAATTGTAAATCATGAATGGGTATCTGCCTCCGTTATTTCCGTATATATCAGGTACTAAATCAGGCTTAAAGTGTACAATATTTTTTTAGTCTTTCCATTTAAATATTGATGTCATTGGTGTAATCCATTTTTATATTTTAATTGAAGGTATTTGTATGAAGAATTTTTTCTTCCAAAGGAAAGAACGAGGAGGTTTCTGTTCTTGTCCCCACACCAAACAGATACATACGGCTTCTTCGAGAGGGATTCACAGATAACGTATATAGCTGACCGCTTTGCAACTACAGAAAGAGAATATCAGCCCTTGCTTCTAGCGCCGTGGAATGTTGGGTGAGTCACTTATACTATAGGACTTAATTCACAATAATGAATTATATAAAAGTTGAGGTGCTTAGGATTTGTTATCTCAACATTTTTGTAGGAATCATTGGGTGTTGTGCGCGATAAATACTGTTGAAGAGATTATTTATTATCTGGATTCCTTGTATGTTAATCCTAGGAATCGCCCAGAATTAAAGAATCTGTTCAATAAGTAAGCATGCTTTTATATTTCTGATTTTCTATGATTCTGTCGAATGGCTTCTATGGTAGATACATGTTGCAAGTTGTCATGGTCCTAATGTGCTTTTGATTTTTGACATTAGAATAACTGTGTTGAATTGGCATATACTGGGCTGTGGCTGTTGTGGTTCAAAATAAAAAAAAAAGCATGCGTGTGTTTGTGATGATTGAAAATATGTTTCTTAATGAAGTCTGTTTGATTTTGTGATTAGTGCTTTGCAAGTTTATCGCGCACGTAGCGGAGCTAAGGTGCCGCGTTTAAAGGCAACCAACATTAAATAGATTCGGATAGAGGTATATTTGCAAAAAATTAATGCGCAATTAGTTAAAAAAAACTATATTGATTTACTATTTTATTTTTTTTAGTGCCCAAGACAACCCAACGATACAGATTTTGGGTACTATGTCATGCGTTTCATGAAGGAAATTAGTTTACAGAACCAAGTTAAAATACCAATGGCGGTATGTTGTTTACTTAGCTTTTAACTGTGACTGTTCAAATGTTTTAGCAATTGTAACTTAATTTATTTAATTTTTATGTCGCAGTACTTCCCTGACTTCAAATGCTCCACATACTCCACTGCTCTATCTGAAGTCAAGGAAGATTGTTGTCGCTATATTGTTGAAAAGTTTATTTGATTACGCTTGTTATATATGGTCTGAACTTTGTATTGTACTGTATATGGATGAAACAATTCTTGATTCAAGATGGTTTAAATGGTACTCTCTACTTTTGCTGAGGACTTGGGAACAATCTATCTTGGGTGTTACCTAGTTGTTTTTTGCCGTATGTGTTGTCAAAAATTCTTGAAGTATTTTATGATTGAGAAGCTTCTTGGCTTGGTTAAATTATATTAAATGATATGTATGCAATTGGGTCAGACTTAATAGCTGAAGCGTATGCAATTGGGTCACTTTCATCTATATTGAGTTTACCATTTGATGATTTGAAGATTTGCTATATGCCTTTATTATTACGGGTTCAATGTATTGAAGGTGCTACACAGTTTTTTGGTGGAATACAAAGTAGCTTGTTATATATGCATATGGTTTGGTACAAGTAACTTAGGTGTCTGGGTTTTATTTGCTACCCATAATTTGTATTGTGCTTCATTTCTTTGTACACCTGTTTTTTATAAACATGCAGGATGGAGGTAAAGTTAAGAAATAGGTAAACTAAAAAAAAGGATTAGATAGCGTTTGCTGAGAAAACGCTATCTAAAGTCTGCCTTTAGATACCATTTGTTAAAACAAACGCCATCTAAAGGCAGACTTTAGATAGCATTTGTTCAAACAAACGCTATTTAAAGTCTGCCTTTAGATAGCGTTTACTACCGGAAACGCTATCTAAGGTCATCTTTTAATAGCACTTCTTAAATTCTATCTTTGCTAACTAATTTTAATAGCGGTGGCATAGATAGCGCTTAAAAACGCTATTAAAAGGCATCCGGAAACACTATCTAAAGTCATTTCTGTTGTAGTGACACTTGAAACACTGCCACCAAGAAAGAGCACAAATGATTCAAAATGGATCCATAAGATCTAGTACAAATCAAATGGAGATGTGGAAAGGTACAAGGCTCGATTGGTTGCTAGGGGCTTCACACAGGTTGAAGGTGAAGATTTCCATGAAACTTTTGCACCCATGGCAAAGTTAGTAACCATGAGATGCTTGTTAACCATAGTTGTCAAGAAAGGATGGTTTATTCACCAATTGGATGTGAATAATGCCTTCCTACATGGGGATTTGACTGGGGAGATCTATATGAAAATACCCCAAGGATTTTCAAAAGAGGGAGATACTAGAGTATGCAAGTTGAAGAAGTCAATTTATGGACTACGCCAAGCTTCCAGAAATTGGTATCAAAAGTTCAGAAATGCTCTGAATATGATAGGATTCAAACAATCTAAAGCTGACCATTCCCTCACTACAAAAAAAAGACCGGATTACCGACGACCAAAGTCCGTCAGAAATGCGAAAATTCCATCGGTAAAGCGCGTTTCTGACAGACACCTTCTTGTCAGTACCAGGCTCGTAGGAAACGGTTTCCGACGGACGGCCAAATCGGTCGAAATGTTACCGACGGTTTTTTCCGTCGGAAACGTTACCGACGAAAAAATCCGTCGATAATTAGGTTTTTTTTTAAATTATTGATTATTATTTTCTTTTATTTTACCGACGGTTAAGAAAGCTTCTGGTTTACCAACGTGTAGTGTGAGAGAAGAAGTGTGGTTATATAGAGAAGGCCAAATGGCGCGACGGAGGCGGTGGCGAGACAGAAGGATGCAAGCAGCGGCAAGTCTGAGGGGTGCGAACGGAGGTGGCTGGTACTAGGTCGCAGTTGCGAGTTGAAACAGTGGGTGTGACGAAGGGCGGATTGCAGTTTGAGACGGCGGGGAACGGTGCGGTACTGAGTTCGTGGTGGAGCTAGGCGGCCACCACTGCGGTGGTGGTTGGGCGTGTTTGGATCTGTGATGGATGGCGATGATGGCGACTGAACGGCGTGCGATGGTAAAAGGCGGCGAAGGTAAGGGATGGCGGAGCTCACGGCGGTAGCGGTTTTACGTACGGTGGCGCGTGATTGACAGAGATGGCAGAGGAATTTGGTGTAGATGGCGGAGAAGAGAGAAATGATAGAAAGGGGAAAATGGGGGTAAAGGGTTTCCTGTTCTCATTTAATGAACTTTTCGATGGACATTTTGCATTTCCGACAGACATTTCCATCGGTAATGCAAATTTTTGAATTACCAACGGAAATTCAGATTTTTTGAATTACCGACGGACATTCCATTGGTATTCAGAGACTTCATTTCCGACGGAAAATTCCATCGGTAATTCAGATTTTTGAATTACCGACGGAAAATTCCGTCGATAATTCAAATTTTTTGAATTACCGACGGACATTCCATTGGAATTCAGAGACTTCATTTCCAACGGGAAATTCCGTCGGTAAACGTAGACTTTATTTCCGACGGTCTTTCTGTCGGTAATTTCATTTACACTTACCGACGGAAAAGCCCATCAGTAGTGTCTCGCGCCAAAAATTTAGTCTTCCCACCACCATTTCCGACGGACTTACCAACGGAAAAGCCGTCGGAAACTTTACCGACTAGTAAATTCCGTCGTAAACTTTACCGATGGGCAAATTCCATCGGTAATGTCATAATTACCGACGATCATGGAATCCGTTGGAAAAATTCCGTCTGTAAATACGTCTTTTCTTGTAGTGTCTGTTCATTTACCAAGAGCGAGGAATATTCATCACTGCATTGATCTATGTGGATGATGTTATCCTAGTAGAAGACATCCTAGAGTTTATGAACAAAGTGAAAGGTTATCTAGACAAGAAGTTTAGCATAAAAGACCTAAGAGTGTTAAAATACTTCCTAGGGATTGAAGTGACAAGAACAAGAGCGGGGATTGTGCTCAGTCCACTAGTGCAATAAGTGCTTTTTACGTCAGTTAAAATTGATTTTTTATGTCAGAATACTGACTGACGTAAATACAGCCGACGTTAATAGTTAATAGTTTAACGTCAGTTGAGAACTGACGTTAAATATAAAACTATTAACGTCAGTTCTTTAACAAAACTGACGTTAATTTTGTAAAAATTAACGTCAGTTATGTAAACAACTGACGTTAAACATAAAACTATTAACGTCAGTTCTTTAAGACAACGGACGTTGATTTTGTTAAAACTAACGTCAATTATTATAAAGAACTGACGTTAAAGGTATCATTTTAACGTTAGTTGTAATAAACAACTGACGTTAATAGGGTTTTTTTTTTAAATTTAGTTTTAAAATATCACTCCCCTCAGCTATCCCTGCATTCAGTCCCAGTAACACAGAATATCACACACATTATAGAATTGCAAAGGAAAATTGAACAATGGGGGGACTTAAACCCAAAACCCATGTATATATATAAATAAATTTTAGTTCCAATGTCTAAAAAACAAAACTATCTAAGGATATATATATACATGTTATTAATTAGTTTCTAAAGTCTAACAAAAAAACTATTCATCTAAGTAGTACGGAGGTATGATGTCGATTCCTTTTTCAGCCGCATACTTGAAGAAGAATTCAGCGAAGCGCATCCTCAAGTCTCTTAACTCTTCTTCTTCAATAGGCGATTGGTCGATAAATGTCTAGACACGTTCAAATAATAACAATAACATCAATGCAAGTCATCTTCGAAACTATAATATATAATTTAACAAGTTGTTTAAATATTACCTTCTTCCATCCATCCGTAATAGATGCAGAGACTATGTTCAGCATATGAAGCATCACATAATAGCCGCACGACCACCCGTCAATTTGAAATCGAGACTACCAACAAAATTAATTTCAACGTCAGTTGAATATACATATAAATTAGTAATTATAATATTAATTATTTGATAAATAAACTACCAAACCTTGAGGATGTTCCATACAGGATTTGCTTTAGCCTTAGAAGTCCTACTTCTCCCGTTGGCGCAACTTATGCTAGTCGCCTTCAGCGCGCTATCATAAACAAATAATCATGTCGATCAATTAACAAACTCATATATCATGTGTGTAATAAACTAAAAACAACTGATATTAAAACTTAAATTAAATTTAAGATTAGTTACTTACTTATTTACAGCTTCCACCACCTAACTTATTTACAGCTTCCACCACCTTCGGTGGCGGATTTTGGTGGAGAGAGCAGAAGAATATGACAGTATGCCTAGACGGGTGAAGTACCAACAACTGCCAATGGCGTTCCATACAGTAGGGAGCCAGATATAATTCTTTCGGATTGTCTCCCAACAAGTTCCCTAAGTATTTACTCAATGCATCTTTAGCAAAGAATTCGGGCACAAGGATTGACGGATCTAAGAAACCGTAAACTGATGCAACGCCCTTATCAAGCTGAAGACGATGGAGATACCTAAGATATGAAAAGGTGTGGATGTTAATTACATAATATATATATATTGAAATTAAAATAAATTATTAAATGCAAAAATACCAAAAATAAATAAGTTATAAAATTAAAATTAACTTACGTGCACCAGAGACTGATGACATTGCTGTTCATCCAGATGTTATTTCTGTAGGCGTTCCCGAGATCGTCACCAACGAAGGAAAATATCCTCTGTTGATCTGGGCGTGCCACCCATCCATCGTGATCCAATGGACATACAAAAATCTCAAACGCATAATCCTCACCATGTGAGAACAAACGAGTGATAGGTGACAGCGACACCGACACCGACGTCGACTTGGCCTTCAGTTTTGGAAAAATAAAATAGATAAGTTGTTGATAATTAAAAAAAACACAAGTAATTATTTGACTAATTTGGACATTAATAATGAATAAATACCTTTGTTAACATTTCGAGCTCACGTCGTTTGGAGTCCAACTCAAGCTCACGCCTTTTAATTTCCAACTCATGCTCATGGCGCTGGACTTCCAACTCCCGCTCCCTAGCTGCCAACTCATCGTCCTCCACATGTGCCCTACTAAAACTCTCTTTTGTGGTCACATGTGAAGGGTTGGCAAGCCCTGCGGTGTCCTGGGATGTGCCGACGGAGGAAAGCTCTCTGGCAAGCGCCTGCTTGAATTCTGGGTTGGATATTAAGCCTTGTATCAGATGTGATGTAATAGCTGGGTTGGACATGAGGTGCTGAGTAATGTCAGCCAAAATTGATGCTTCATTGACCACCCGCTTTCGTGAAGCAGACTTGCCATAATATTGTTTGATGGTCACGTTCCCAGGAACACCGAGAACCCGACCAGGATGGTCTATCTTGCCTAGAGCAGTCATCAAGACGTCCTGCCGTCCAGAAGGGACGAATGCGCCCTGGGAGGATTTTGCTTTAAGATCCATCTACAATGAAAAAAAATGAAAAAACGTGCAAGTGAAAAGTGTTGCAAATATCTATACAAATATCAATTGAAATCAAGTTAATTATTTACTTACAATCTTATCTGCCACTTCGCGAGTGGCATCAGCTTTAAAAGATCCCGTCTTTGTCATGCGGCCGTCTAACCAGACATCCTCGCGGTCGATGTCCGACGGAGGACTTGATGGTGTGCCCTCAGGCACCTCTCCTCTTTCAATCCTAGCAGAGTGCTCTTCCTGCTTCGCCCTCAGCCTATCCGCCCTCATCTGCTCGATCCGAGTCTGGTACCCACCCTGAGACATGGTGTGGCGGTGGATGTTCTTCGCCTGATTCTGCCGACCCTTATTTGCCTTAGCCTATTCAAACAAAAACACATAATTAAATACAGTTAAATGATCTATAATAAGCATACAAAATTAACTTAATCAACCAACCTGAAATTCTCCATCCTGTCGACTCCTGGCAAACATATCCCAAGTATCTTGATCAATCCAGGGATAATCCGAGAACATTTTATCAAGCCGCTTCTTCCCAGATACATAGTACCTGGTAAGATCATGCTTGAACCCATTCCAACGCTTTGATGCCATTTTCATACATTTATGACAATTATCCTCGTCATTTGGCACAGTCCAAGCTACCTACACATTAGATACATATATAACAACTGGATGGATTATAACTCGGATAATTATCTAATAATGTAAATCAAACGAATGTAAAGGTAAAATACCGTGATAGCCTCCCAAATATGATCCTTAACGTTCTGTGGAACGTCATTCCAGTGGTTGTAGTTGATGCTTACGTGCTGCTTCGCTTGTAGAAACACCCACTTATTAAATTCTTTAGCACGGGGTCCCTGGGCATTTAGATTAGCATCGAAGGACACCTCAAGCTTCTGTCCGCTCTGCCTGTCCTTCTCTAGTTTCTTCAACGAGGTGGCTCCTCTACCCCGTTTCCTATGAGCCTGTGATGTCTGTATGGACAAAAAAATGATAAAATAGAGGGTTGTAACATTATAAACTTACATTAAAAAGAAGGACTAAAGATAGTATATAACATGTAAACTTACACTAGAATCAGGCGTAGGCGTGATCGGGTCCTGCGAAACCCCCACGGTGTCCTCCCGTGCATGTGGGCTATCCGACTGATCCATATGTATGCCTGTTAAGAAACAATATATATGTATTAACATAGGTTATAACTCAAAATAAATACAGAAGTATAAATAAAAATAACTAGATAGGTCCTGTAGATATACAAAACATCTATATATCCAATATAAGGACAATACGGGAGATTGAAAACTATAGTTTTTGAAGATTAATGCAAACACCCTTTGAAGATTAATGCCAAGGCGCGATCACGGCCTAGCCGTGATCACTGTGACATCAACATGAGCAACATGCACTCAAAACCAAAAATAGAGACATTCCAAACAACTCAAACTCACGGTTTAAAGTTAAAACTACTGAGACTACAGTTTCAACATACACTCAAAACCAAAAATAGAGACATTCCAAACAACTCAAACTCACAGTTTCAAGTATCAACTACTGAGATTACAGTTTCAAACCAGCAGAGCAACATGCATGCACTCAAAACCAAAAATAAAAAAATGTGCCTTAATTAAAGACTCACCAGAAATAGGCGCTCGCGTGGTGGTGGTGGGGGAGCTCGAGTGGTGGCCAACGTTCGATGTGGTTACTGAGAGCAGAGGGACAAGGAGAGTTAGTGCGCGGGAAGGGGAAAGAGATATGTCAAGTTATTGCAAAGAATGAGCGGGAAAGACAGAGTTAGGGGTTAAGAGTGTACCTCACGGTGGTGGTGAAGAAGCCCTCGCGGTGGTTGCGGCGGAGATGAGCTCGCGATTAGGGCAGAGTGAGAGCGAGAGTGAGGGTTGAGAGTGAGGGGTTGACCAAGATGAAAAGAGACGTACAGAGAAGTGCAGAAGGCGCGCGGGTGTAAACGTTATAATTAAAATAAAACAACATTTTACGTCAGTTGTTAGTAAAACCTGACGTTAAAGGTCATATATTTAACGTCAGTTGTCTTAATAAACTGACGTTAAAAACACTCACACTTCTTACGTCAGTTGTTAGTAAAAACTGACGTTAAAGGTCATATATTTAACGTCAGTTGTATTAAGAAACTCACAATGGACGTTAAAAGTTTATTAGTTTCTGCAAAAACATTCATTCCTTTGACTACTGTGCTACTTACCCATTCACCTTTAATTTGTACCTAATCCTCTTAATGAGCATTAAGTTTATAGATAAGTTTTCAAGAAAATCAGAATAGCTTAGTAACTTCATCCACTGCTCCTATAAATAGCTTCCTTCCATCCTTTTAATTTTTCTGCTTCACAATATGGCTCTGCCATGGAGACTAACTTTATCACTCTTTCTTCCTATTCCTAGACTCAAAGATCTTTGTCTTAATGGTCAAACAACTTCTGAGTTTGAGTAAATCATATTACATGGATATTAAAGTTGGGTGAATCACGTAAAGTGATTCTCTCACTTTATTTCATCCCCGTCATCCCTTTCACTTTGCTTTGGAAGCAAGTGATTGTGGATTCAAGATGATGCATCAAGGAATTCCACTGAAGAAGAAAGATGCAAAGATCCATTTCACTTTGCTTTCGCTGCTAGTGATTGAGGATTTACTTTGCATCATGGAATTCAAGTGAGGGAGGAGGTGATGCATCCATTGGAGTTTCTGATGACAGGACTGAGAAGAAAATGATGTTGATGCAGAAATTTTTTTATATTTTAGGGCTATGTTGCAAATTTTTATTTATCTTTTAATCATGTAATTTTAACTTATGAATCGCTTCAATGTCATACGATTTGATTATACATATAGCTTGTTTTATGTTAAGTGTTTATTTATTTTAATTTGCACAAGAATTTGTTTACTAATTCAAGCTAATTAATAAAAATTAAAAATAAACTTGTATAAAAAAAAGGTTTAGAAATAAACTGCAGTACTATATGGAGTGATCTGCGTTAAGAGGGACAACTGGGACATGACAACCAATGAAATGAGTTTCATAATTATTTACGTCAGTTATTTATAGAACTGACGCAAATAGTGATTTAATATTTACAAACTGCCACCACCTCATTTTTAACATCAACTTAATTTATGACTGCCAAGTTCCCGTATATTAATTACATTATTTCCAATATTGATTCTGCACGTTTATAATATATAGGATTATTTACGTCAGCTATTTATTTAACTGAAGTAAAAATCAAACTTTTAACGTTAGTTTTTTAAAAAACTGACGTTAACAATAAATATTTTTTATTTTAAAAACACTTTTAACGTCAATTTTTTTAAACAACTGACGTTAAAAGTGTATAGATATCTGCAAAAACATTCATTCCTTTGACTACTGTGCTACTTACCCATGCACCTTGTAACTCAATCCTCTTAATGAGCATTAAGTTTATAGATAAGTTTTCAAGAAAATCAGAATAGCTAGCTTAGTAACTTTTCATCCACTGCTCCTATAAATAGCTTCCTCCCATATATCCTTTTAATTTTATGCTTCACAATATGGCTCTGCCGTGGAGATTAACTTCATCACTCTTTCTTCCTATTCCTAGACTCAAAGTTCTTTGTCTTAATGGTCAAACAACTTCTGAGTTTGAGTAAATTACATTACATGGGTGATAAGTTTGAGTAAACCACATTATGTGAGTTGCTCACCTTATCACCTTCCGGAGAATCAGCTGCTGGAGGGCTAATCAGGTGCTCGAGGGTCACAGTTCCAAAACCTCAGCTTTGGCAGCAAGTGACCGTCTTGGAAGTCTCTGGAACCACTGTCTTTGCTTGAAACAGATTTAGTGCACCTGTTTTTGCCTCTCTCTTGAGCTCTCTCATGCCCCCCAGTTTTCTGAGGTCTTTGGAGTATATATAGTTTTCCCTTTGGCATATTTCATAAAACTCTCTGATGGGATGTAGCTTTAATGTTTAGGATTTTAAACCCTTTCAATGTAACTTTTTATAGGATTTTAAACCCTTTCAATATAACTTTTTATAGGATTTTAAACCCTTTCAATCTTCTGTATCAGTCTGTATTACACTTCATGAATGAGATCCGGTTTGGGTTATTGATTCATCATATATTTCGCACATATATTTTAGTTTTCAAAACAGAAACACAAAACATCAAAGCAATTCATGTGAAACTGAAACTTTGAGGAAGGCAATGAGGAAGGGATCGTATACTAGATAAAAAAAATTATTAAAATAACCTTTAACGTCTGTTGATGTAAGGACTGACGTTAAAAGTGAAGTGACTTACTTTTAACGTCAGTTCTTTATCGAACTGGCGTTAAAATGTTCACTTTTAACGTCAGTTCTTTATTGAACTGACGTTAAAAGTGAGTCACTTCACTTTCAACGTCAGTCATTAAAACAACTGACGTTAAAATTGAATTAATGAAGTCTGATATTTACAAAACTGCCACCGCCTCCTTTTTAACGTCTAGGTTTTGGTTAACTGACGTAAACCTTTACCGTCTAATGTATATTTTCCACTAGTGGTCAGAGAAAGTATATCCTAGATATACTGAAAGAAACAAAAATGGTAGAGTGTAGACCGTGCAAATTTCCAATGGAGCAGAACTGTAACTTGAGGCCAAATGATGTAGACCCTACAAGGTACAGGAAGACTCCTAAGCAGACTGCTATACTTGACTGTGACTCGGTCAGATATTACATATGCTGTAAGCACCATGTGTCAATTAATGACTGCACCAAAACAAACTCACATGGATGCAGCAGACAGAATATTAAGGTATCTTGTAACACCCCCCTTAGGGTATTACTACGTAACACATGCGGAAGTAAATTAAAAGATAATTTGCTGGTTGCTTTCGGAAAATTTGTTTTCTCTTAAGTCAGAAAACTGGGGTATAAAATTTTCTTCTATAGGGATAACTCTGAAATCCATCATACATACATTTAAAACGTAAAGTCACGTTCGTAACAAAGTTACCATGACATACAACATTTCTCTAAGTTTCCACTTTCGAAAGAAAAGTTCAAACTATAGATGGATGTATATAACACTACATTTACCGACCTCTTTAGATATACAACCCAACTCAGACTCCTAAGCTGGTCATTCTATCAAATATTCATTGGAGAGACCCCCAATCCGAATACTTTCCCAACCTCTAACACTAGGTCTTCAAGTGACTTAGAAAGACTCCTCTGCAACATCGGTGCTGGAGTACCAAGGTACTACAGCAAAACCCGAAGAGACCTTATACAACTGTAAGAATGAGACACCGACAAATGGATATATCATACAACAACCATACACATGATATATACAACACCTTGGCATATTAACATTCTAAACATTACTCATAGGTAAACAACAAGTACTATTTCAGTGGGTCTCATACCCGAATCAATCAATTTTATAAAGATAATGCTTGACACTTCTATCATCAGGCTCTATTCTTAATCTCCGGAGATCCCAACATCCTCCAAATGAGTTGATCAGGCTCGATACACCGTCTCATTGGCTAGCTAAGCACAACGATAATACACCGTCTCATTGGCCATTTAGGCACAACGATTATGCATGCCGTTTCATTGTCCATTTAGGCACAACGATACACGTACACCGTCTCATTGTCCAATTTAAGAACAACGATAATACACCGTCACATGATACCTTTCCTGTTAAATTCTCACGTTAAAACCATGTCGGGCACGTCTGCCGTAAATGCAAATGTAAAACATTTAGTTCTCGATTTTTTTTGTGTTCGTTCTCATTCGTTGCCAAAGCTTAAAGGCTAGCGACTATTCATAAATTTCACCATTTTGAAATTATCAACATCAACACGGGACACACAGTCCGAGTGCTCAATCACAACACCTTATACCGATGCACCAGTCCTAGGCTTGTGGTCGTAGAAAACAACATTCACCTTTAACAACGTTCATCACAACGTGGTTAGGACACACAGTCCACAACAACGTGATTAGGACACACAGTCCACAACAACGTGATTAGGACACACAGTCCACAACAACATGATTAAGACACACAGTCCACAACAACGTGGCACGGATCAAGGATCAACGTGCATATTACAGAATACTAGAAGCGACGTCTCCCGAACTAGATTCAATTCACATGTGTTTACTTTTCGCTCAGTGAAAATCAAATTCAAAACAAAACCTCGGTCACTTATCCAAGTAATCGGAACATTTCCAAATCATTTAGGAGAAAATCATTTTCCTTTGCAAAATCTTTTCTAAAACATTTAGGAAATTCGTTTGTATTTGAAATTCCTTGATGGAATAAAGTCAAATATTTTCAAGGGGTTTTCCTTCATAAAACACATAGTTCGAAAAAGTTTTTCTCTCGTACCAACTTTGGATCATAAAAAGGTTAGTTTCTATCGTCTTAAAAACACTTCAACGTTTCTTTTCAAAATAAGAATCTCATTTTCTTGAAGTAAGCGTTTTAAACAAGGAACTTTTATAAATGAAACCAATACTTTCAAAGTTCTATTCAAGGCTTATTAAGGCTTTTAATCCTTTATAATCATTGTGCACAGACTCAAGTCCGGCTTCTCAAACTTCAATCAACAGTAATATATTCTCAACAATAATATCACAGTTAATGACAGTTCATCACATATATATAATTCATAACACTTTAAAGCAAGTAATGTTCAACTTCAAGTAATAACCATAATAGTTCAAGTAAACAAGTTATTCGAGTATTGGCTCAATATCACAATAATATTCAAATCACTCGAGTAAACACATACACACATACATATAGTCATTGAATATCTCTAGGCAATCCCCTCTTACCTTCCTTGAAGGTAAGGAGATTAGATGCTTGGAGAGGTAAACCACGAACATCCTTGTTTCCTCCGTGATGAAAGTCTAAGGTTATGAACACAAAATCACAAGTTAAAATCAAACAAGAACACTAAACCACAAGGTGTAGGTTCGGCCAAGACTAGTTCTTAGGGTTAGAGATTCCCGAAAATTATACAACTCATGGATTTATGATCCTTAAGTGTTAGGAGTTCATAAACAATGATCTTTTAACAAAGTTGAATTAAAAATCCCACTAAGTACATGACTTAGGGTTTTGGCCAAGCATAGATAAATAAGCTAGAAATTTCTAAACTTTCCAATCTCTTTAGGTTAGCATCCATACATAGTAAGGATCTTGAAACCATGATCATTTCGGAAAATGGAAAAATTAAATGTCTTAGACCATGAACTCTTAGGTTTGGCCTTAACAAGTTTGTGAGGTTAGAGATCTTTAAATCACCCAATCTTTTGGACATAGCATCCTTTAACATGAAGGAGCTTTAATCCATAATCATCTTGGAAAACAAAATAAAATAACACATCCTAGGTCAAATGTTACATTCGGCCATCATAGGAAAATAAAGCAAGAAAATATTTTAAACTTTCCAATCACTTTAGACATAGCATCCTTTATTATAAGGATCTTTAATCTATGATCATTTTGGAAGAAAACAAAACTTAATATTTTTGCCAAAAACCTTTAAAGTTCGGCCTTGATACAAAATAAAGGTTAGAAATTTTCAAACTTTCCAATCCCTTGGATTTAGCATCCTTATACATCAAGAAGCCTTAATCCATGATCACTTTGGAGAAACATCAACTAAGCACCTATGTCTCAAACTACTTAAAGTTTAGGCCTTTACATGAGAATGTGTAAAATCTCTAAACTTTTCCAATCACTTAAACCTAACATCCTTTAGTACAAAGGAGCCCTTGGTCATTATCATCTTGGAATAGAACTCAAATACAAGTCCATACAAGCAAAGTTAAACAAAACCCACCAAAACCAAAAAGCATGGTTTCAGCCTCATCAAGAAAATAGGGTTAGAAATTTTTGTTTTACACAACCTTTTAGTATGTTGTAGTAGGAGTGAAAATAAGAACATAGAAATTGGTTTCAACTCAAACAGAGTTTTCTACCATTTTTAAGAGATTTTAGAAGTTAAAAGCACATAAATGACATATGAAGAAAACTTTGAAATAAAATATGAAACTTTGAAAAAGAACTACATAGAAGTATTAACCTTAACAAGATGAACAACTTTGATGAAGAACTTTAAGAGGAAATCTTGATAAAAATGTAAACTTTGTAAGAGAGAAGAAGAAGAAAAGAAATGTAGTGAAGTGTAAGGGTGAGAAAATTGAGGAAAATGATGAAGTGTGGAAATGAAAGGTATTTATAGAGAGTGAGGGAGAGTAGCACGATTTTGGAGAGGAAGAAGAGAAGAAGGAAGAAGAAAGAAGGTGGGTTGCTTGTAGAGAGGATAAGGAGTTAAGGTGATGTGATGTGATTGGAGAGAGAAAGATGTAAAAGTGAGATTTTGAAATAAAGTCAAGATTCACTTTTTGAGGTGTGTCATAGCCTTCACATCAAGTCACTCCAGGTCACTTCATCCTCTTGATGCTTGACGCGCTGTCGCGCACGCGTCAAAAAGAAGAGCGGTTTGTAAAATTGTAGCGAGGGTGCGACAACTCGGGTATCGTCTCTCGCGGACTCTCGTAATGTTATTATCACGGAAAATCAGTTTTCTTGGGGGGGGGGGGGGGGGGTTGGTTTGAAATTCAATTGGAAAAACAAAACAAAACAGAGCAAAAACAGAGCAATTTAAGTGGTCATCAAATAAGACAAAGACGATCAACCTGCTGTTCGGTTTCCCACTATCATCGGTTCATGTAATTCCATGCCCTAAGAGGATTCTAATCCCTCTTCGATTGTAGCATTGATTAACAAGCGAAATCGACGCTACGGGACATATGTTCCTAATTCCGAATTAAGCAAACGGATGAAGCCCTTCGTGAATTAAGCAAACACGAATTGAACGCACGCGAATTAAGCAAACGCGATTGAGTTTAGTAACATAAAATCATCGAAAATAAATCAACACTAATTCGATACAAACTGAATTAAGCAAACAGAGAATAACGAATAGCATTGAAAGAGATAAGAAAATTCAATCGGGAATTACAAGACCTCAAGTGTCGGTGGAAGCCGATTACAGCAGATTAACCTAGGGAGATTAGTTCTCCATCAAAAATGCAATACAATCAGAGAAATTATAGCATTCAGAATCTGAGCACTCTCGCGAGGCGAGTATACTCTCGCGAGGCGAATATTAAAATGGCGCCAGTTCAAATTTGGGCTCTCGCGAGGCGAGATGATTCCTCGTGAGGCGAGACTTCAAAATCTGGTTTGTCACAGCCGTGATGCCTATCACGGCCAGGCCGTGATTACTTCTGACTTTGGGTGCTTATCTGTCATGGCCGTGACCTTCATCACGGCTAGGCCGTGATGGTCTCTGTCCTCCAGGGTCTTCTCTTCACACACGTGATGGGTATCACGGGCTGACCGTGATGCTTTCTGACTTCCGGTCTCGCGAGGCGAGACATGATTCGCGAGGCGAGGCAGAGAAGATGACAATTCTGGCACAGGCTGGTCTCCAGTCTCGCGGGGCGAGTAGTCTCTCGCGAGGCGAATCTTCCAGAATTGCATTTTTCCATTGTTTTCTTCATTCCCTTGGCTCTAAATGCTTCCCTTTGAACCTAAAAACATGAAATAGCAATAAGTGCTTTATTTGACTCAAAATCAACTTAAATAACATAAAACTACTTAAGAGACTCAAAATGTTGCTTGAGGACAATCTAATCCAATTTGGGCGAAAACGAGAGATAACTCGAATAAAACCTAGGGTCCTACTAGTTAAAAACTAGTCGAACCAGAGGCTGATCAATGCTCTGCTCCATTGCGTATCAGATGACTTCCCCGATCATATTTCCCGACGATTTCGCCCGGGAAATCCCTAAGATTTGGCCCCGGACAAGATTTTTCGAAAAACTCCAAACCCACACAAAACATCATAAAAACACTAACCGTCTCGTTCATGAATTAAAATTTTGTCTTTGACTCAGTAAACCTGTACTGGCAGTGAGAACCCAGACCGGTTTTCGTCTGAATTTTCGATCGAAAATTTTACTGTGACTTCATGCGGTAAAACAACACAAGAAAATGATTTTATTTTAAATAAAATCATCCTCTGGATTTTATAAAAAATAAACATATTAAAGCATGTATTTACTGATAAACAAGCATACGAAAAACAGGGTGTTACATATCTAAAGATGACTCCAGGACAGGGAATCCTGTTGCCAAAATAAGGCAACCTCAGTTTACAAGTATAATGTGATGCAGATCGAGGAGGATGTCCCCTTACTCGAAGGTCTTGCACTGGATATATGATCCTACTTGAAGGTTCACCAATCTCATGGAAGACCAAAAGACAAACGGTTGTAGTAAAGTCTTCAGCAGAAGAAGAGTATAGGTCGATGGCAGCTGCTGTAAGTGAGATTATATGACTGAGATGGCTACTGTCAGAGCTAAAAGCTGCACAAACCGAACCAACACAGCTCTTTTGTGAAAACCAAGCAGCATTGCACATAGCAATGAACCTTGTTTTTCATGAAAGGGCCAAGCACGTTGAAATGGATTGTTACTTTGTCAGAGAAAGGGTATAGTCGAGGGATATAGAGCCGTTCAAGATCGGGGCCAAAGACCAAGTAGCAGATATCTTTACAAAACCTTTGGGAAGAGATAGGTTTGAACTTCTACTCAGCAAGCTGGGCATTATAAATTTACATGCACCAACTTGAAGGGGAGTGTAGAAAGTATGGAATTAGTAAATATTCAATTAGGCTTCTGTTATCAGTTAGAGTCTGTTATTTCTATTTTGTTTGTTAAGCATTCTATCAAACAGTTAGAGTGCGTAAAGGTTAAGCTATGACTGAGTCCTTTATATACCACCAAAGCACCTCCAATGTAATTGAATTCATTCATACACAATGAATGAAAACTCAGAGACGTTATTTAGGAATTTTACATTTATCAATTTGAATGTTTAGTTGGCTGTGCTGATTCTTTATCAATCTTAAATTTGCAGGTCTTAACAAACGTACTACTACAGAAAGGTTAAGGGAAGAATTTTCAAAGTTTGGTGAAGTTGTTCATGGTTTGTTCTTTAACTATAAGTAGATTTTCACGGTGAAACTTTTCTTCTATTTATGTTATACTGTTTAAGTTATGTTTTGAAATATATTTTGATATAGTTACGGTTTCCTATTTGATGTTTTCAGCTAGGGTGGTAACTGATCAAGTATCAGGTTACTCTAAGGTGTCTGGTTGTGTGAAATATGCCACTATAGAAAAGGCAGCAAAAAGCATTGAAGGCGTGAATGGCAAGGTCCGCTGGATTAGACCTTTTGCTTATACCTCATTTTCAATAGTTTTCAAATTTATTCCTATAAGAACATTGTTGTCTCAAATATGTCTCTGAATGTGTTTTCTCCAAAATAAGATTTTAATGTTACAATCCATGCATGATAATTAAACTGAACAGTTAACATACCAACACAGCAATATAGTCCTAGCACCTCAGAAGACAAAAGTATTATTAATTTATTACTTGACATTGCAATCAATGCATTCACCATTCTAGAAGAACAATTTGGCATACAAATTTCATGGAGTCTGCATCAAATCTCATTTTCATTGTTTCAACATAAGTTTTCTCCCACATTTTTCCATACCCTCACATGGAATTATATGATTGAGCTCTCCTATAATATTTTCTTAGAATATATGTTTCTTAAACACCCTAAACCAATAAATCATGTATGGATTTTTAAATTCTATAAATGTGCATAGTTTTAACATGTGAGTCAGATGTTATTCTTCTAATCAAGAGAATTCAATAATAGTCTTTTTCATGTTTCCTTTTCTCTGTTTATTCTTTGGTTCCAAAGGTGCATCCACTAAAAAAAATTGTAGTCATTTCTTTGTTCAACAGTTTTTTGTATCTATATATGATTTTACCTTATATATTTTGTTAAGGTTTTGAAAGCTGAAAAAGTTATCAAGCCAACAAAAACTGGATAATGACGTTGATCTAGCAACTGAGCAGAACATATGTGCCAGAGAGAATTTTGAACAGGTGAACATTGTTTAATTCTATAATTGTTACCTTTCATCACCATGAATGGAGCTTGATGAATGAGATGCAGAAATGAGAGAACAGCAGAGAAAACTTGAGTATTAGAAGAATGTAAATTCTCATTCATAGATAAAATTAGTGAGTACATAGGTATATATACATGTGCAAACAGAAATAGGAAAACTAACTGCACTAAGCAGAAAAACTAACTGCACTAACTGCTAAGCTAACTAGCTAACTAACTAACTAACTTGCTAACTACCATACTTAGTATATAATTAATTAACTAAACCCTTTTAGTTAACACCCCCCTTCAAGCTGGAGTGAATATCAATCATTCCAAGCTTGGATTGAAGTGTTGTGAAGGCGCCAGGATGCAGTGGTTTAGTGAGAATGTCTGCGATTTGATTTTCAGTGGAGATGGGTAAGAGGTGTGTGACCCCTGCTAGAGCCTTGTCACGGACCAAGTGGCAGTCAAGCTCAATGTGTTGAGTGCATTCGTGAAATACCGGATTAGCAGCTATATGTAGGGCAGATTGGTTGTCACAGTAAATGGCAACTGGTTTTGGATGAGGAATGTGTAGATCTTGTAGAAGATAGAGTAACCATTGAGCCTCACAGGTTCCTTGAGTCAATGCCCGATACTCAGCTTCAGCAGAGAAGCGTGAGATGACATTCTGTTTCTTGCTCTTCCATGATATCGGAGCATTGCCAAAGAAGAAACAGAACCCTGTGATGGAGCGCCTAGAGTTGAGGCAAGCCCCCCAGTCAGAGTCAGTGAAACCTCTTAGATAAAGATCAGATGTTGAGGGGAAGAATACAGCAGAACCTGGAGCATTTTTGAGGTATCGAACGACTCTGAAAGCTGCTTGTTGATGGATGTCTGTGGGAGAGTCAAGGAATTGACTCAATCTACTCACTGCATAACAGATATCAGGACGTGTGTGGGTTAAGTAGAGCAGTTTTCCAATGAGGCGTCTGTAATGAGAAGAATCTGAAAGTTGATTGCCAATTTCCTTGCTTAGCTTGATTTTTGGGTCCATAGGAGTGGAGCAAGGCTTGCATCCCAAGAGACCTGTGTGCTGTAGCAAGTCTAATGAATATTTTCTCTGATAGAGGGAGATACCTAAGTTGGATCTTGCTACTTCAAATCCCAGAAAATACTTCAAATCTCCAATGTCCTTGATGCTGAATTTCTGGTCCAGCAAGACTTTGATGGCATTAATTTCAATAAGGTTGTTGCCTGTGAGGACCAGATCATCCACATAAACTAAAATAGCTGTGAAGCCCTTGGAATCTTTCTTTGTGAACAAAGAGTAATCAGCTTTAGATTGCACATATCCCGATTGAATCAAGGTGTCTGTGAGTTTGGCATTCCACTGTCTGCTGGCTTGCTTCAACCCATAGAGGGATTTCTGTAATTTGCATACAAGATTTGGACCAGGCACCTCTAGGCCAGGTGGGATCTGCATATAAACATCCTCCAGCAAATCACCATGCAAAAATGCTGTGTTCACATCTAATTGCTGTAAGAACCAGTTGTGAGAGGAAGCTAAAGCCAATATCAACCGAACTGTAGTCATCTTGATTACTGGACTAAAAGTCTCAAGATAGTCCAGCCCTGCCGTCTGTGTGAATCCTCGAGCTACTAATCGAGCCTTGTGCCTTTCTACTGTGCCATCCGCATGATGTTTGAGTTTGAATAGCCATTTACAACTTACAAGTGGCTTATCGGGTGGCCTCTGTGTTAGAACCCAGGTGTGATTCTTGTGTAAAGCTGCCAGTTCTGAATTTATGGCTGCTTGCCATGCCTGGTGTTGTATGGCTTCATGGTATGACTCAGGTTCAGAGGCAGTGGAAATGGCTAAGGAGAAATGTTTATGTTTTGGTGATAGATGTTCATAAGAGACATAATGAGAGATAGGGTATTTGATGTGTGAGGTATTGGCATTGGTGTTAAGAAGTGAACAATGATAATATTGAAGGTATGAAGGTGGTTTCTTGGGCCTATTAGATGTTCTGATGGGAATTGAAGATGGTTGGATTGAGGTAGAATGAGATGAGGTTTCATTTTGAGGTGATTGGATAAGAGGAGTATGTGTGGATGAGGGAACATGATCAGTTTGTGCAGGTTGTGCATTTGAGATTGGAGTAGGTTGAGAATCTGGGATTTGAGTAGGTTGAGAATGACTTGTTGGGTTTGTTGTGGTGATGGTGGGGTTCGGGTACCATGGGTCATATGGTGAGTTACTGTCATTTGTAGTGGCAATGGGATAAGGCCTCATGATACTGTCATGACTAAGGGATGTGGAGTTGTCATTGAAAGGAAATTTGTCTTCATGAAAGACAACATCTCTGGAGAGAAACAGTTCTCTAGTTTTAAGATCAAACAGCAAATATCCTTTTGTGCCAGTCTTGATCCCAAGATGAACACATTTTCTGGATCGTGTGTCAAGTTTCTTCCTATGATTTGAAAGAGTGGTGGCATAACTCAAGCATCCAAATACCCTTAACTGATCAATCTCTGGGAGCTTATTGAACAATGCCTGATAAGGGGATTTGTTTTTCAAAAAAGGGGTTGGCATCCTATTAATCAGGAACACAGCATGGCTTATGGCTTGTGTCCAAAAACATTTGGGAACATTAGATTGGAACAAAAGAGCTCGAGCTACTGCCAGTAAGTGTTGGTGTTTTCTTTCCACAATTCCATTCTGCTGAGGAGTTTCTACACATGTGGTTTGGTGTAGAATTCCTTTTTGGGCATAGTAATCATGCAACATGAATTCTTTTCCATTGTCTGTCCTGATAGACTTGACATGAGTGCTGAACTGTGTCTCAACAAGAGCAATGAACTGCTTGATATGATCAACAGTCTCTGACTTTAGTTTCATGAAGAAAAGCCAAGTATGTCTTGTACAATCATCAACAATTGTCAAAAAATATCTATGTCCAAGCAGTGAGGAAACCGAAATTGGTCCCCATATATCCATATGTAGCAGATTAAAAGGAATAGTTGATTTAGTAATACTATCTGAGAAAGGAATCCTTTTCTGTTTTGCCATGTAGCATACATCACAAGGCTCTGAGAGTTTATTACTTTTAACAAATGGAAAACATTTGCTTAACTGTGTCAATCTTTCATATGATGGGTGTCCTAATCTCATGTGCCATATGCAATTTTTATTGGAACTAACTACATTTGCATAAGGGGAAGTAAAGGATAAACCTGCCCTTGAGTTAAGAGAGTATAGGCCTCCTTGCAATCTAGCTGTACCAATCGTCTTCAATGTAATGCTGTCCTGTATATGACAGGCATTACAATCAAAAGTCAGTTTGCAGTCATTGGATTTAACCATCTTTGAGACTGATATCAAATTGAATGTGAACTGAGGTATGAACAACACATCTGTGAGGTACAATTTATCAGACAAAATTACAGTCCCAGCAATGTCTGTAGACACTTGAGATCCATCAGGGAGTTTGATGAGAATAGGTCTTATCTTTTTATGGCATTGAAATAAGGATATAGTGTGACACACATGGTCTGTAGCCCCAGTATCTAATATCCAATTGGTAGAAGCATGAGAGTTCATAGCAGTGCATACAATACCTGTCTTTCCTGCAGTGTAAGTCACAATCTGATTTGCATTGTGAGAGATGGCATTCTGATGCCCTGTTGGATCTTTGCAAAGATAGCCGAATGGCTTTATGTTGTTCAGGTGTGAAGCTCATTTTAGAGCTATCTTCACCTTCTTCTCTGATTCTCAAGGATCTTACTGATCTGTCATCATCTTCTATTTCTTCTTCTAGTATACAATTATTGGCACTATTGTTTCTTTGGAAGTAGCCTGGGGGGTAGCCATGCTTCTTATAGCATGTATCCATTGTATGTCCTGTTCTGTTACAATATGTACAATACTTAGAGCTCTTGCCTCTGCCATTTCCTCCTCTGCTATTTTCTCCTCGGCTCCCAGAGCCATTTCCTCTGCCACGATAACCACCTCCTCTGCCTCTAAAATTGCCATTACTAGGACTCATTAGTACTTTAGGTTCATCAAACATCAATTTCATTTGCCTTTCTTGCTGAATCAACATAGAAAAAACTTCACCAATATCAGGAAGTGGTTTCATAAGCATGATCTGTGATCTCACAGCTGAGTATTGCTCATTCAATCCTTTTAGAAACCTTATGACATAATCATTCTCAATATATGTTCTAATAGTTGGAACCAATTGGCATGAACAAGTGATTTGGCATGTACATGAAGGAATAGGCCTAAAATTTTCAATTTCCTGCCAAAGTCCTTTCAGATGTGTAAAATAAGCAGTGATAGAGGCATCACCTTGCTTGTACATGTAGATTTCTTCTTGTATTTCTGAAATTCTGAATACATCTCCCTGATAATACCTCTTTTTGAGATCTTTCCAAACTTCATGAGCATTTTCCATCCAAAGCACAGTCTGTTTGACCTCTGGCTCCAATGAGTGTATGAGCCAGGCAAACACCAATTTGTTGCATCTACACCAAATCTTATAATCGGGATCATTAATTGGAGGTTTTGGTAAAGTACCATCCACAAATTGTTCCTTGTTCTTGGAACTGAGTGCTACGATCATCGATCTTGACCACTGGTGGTAATTATCACCATTCATCTTTTCGGAAACCAGAATTGCACCTGGACTTTCATTCTGTATCATGTAATATGGACTAGTGAAATCTGCAGTGACATTCACTGGAACAATTTGATTCGCATTTGCCACATTTTCTTCAGTTTCTGCCATTCTTCAAAAAATCAATAAGAACGCAAAAGAAACACCACAAATCAGAGGCGAATAATCGCGATTGGATTCTCAGAAGAAAAAAAAACTCAAGCGTATCGCAAATCGGCGATAGCAAACAAAGATACTCTGCAATTCGACTGAGATTGAAACAAGAATTGCTATGACCTCAATGATTAGGTCAAGAAGAAAATCAACTTTCAGAAATTGGAGAAAATCGATTGAACAAACGATTAGGTCAAGGAAAATCAACTTCCAGAAATTGAAGAAGATCGATTGAACAATCACACAATTGGTGATTGATTCAGCAAGAGGAGACTGAGAAATGAAGGAAGAAGAGTTCGCAGCGGTAACAGAGCCCCTAGGAAAGGAGCTCTGATACCATGTTACCTTTCATCACCATGAATGGAGCTTGATGAATGAGATGCAGAAATGAGAGAACAGTAGAGAAAACTTGAGTATTAGAAGAATGTAAATTCTCATTCATAGATAAAATTAGTGGGTACATAGGTATATATACATGTGCAAACAGAAATAGGAAAACTAACTGCACTAAGCAGAAAAACTAACTGCACTAACTGCTAAGCTAACTAACTAACTAACTTGCTAACTACCATACTTAGTAGATAATTAATTAACTAAACCCTTTTAGTTAACAATAATGTTACTTTCACTATGCCATCTAATATAATTATATGATTAAAAGATGCTGATTATCAGATCATTGGTTAATCATCAACTATCTTTGAGCTTCCTTTGGTTGAATTGTATTCATGAGGAAGTTATACTTTTATATCAATTTTTAATTACAATAGACATATTATGATTAGGATATTATAGATGAGGATTGTATGGAACACCACTCCTATTATCTAACCTTGCTAATTGGAGTGTTGTTCACTACAATCTAAAGGCAATTGCTACTGTTTTGACTATTCTCTCTATATATACATACATGAAACCCAAACAAATAGTAGTTTGTAAATGCAACAGCTGTGGAATAAATATTCAATGTTGTTTCAGATTAAAACGAAAAAATAAACTAATAAAATAATAACAGGTAAAAACGCTACTCCATACTAACGCATAAACATTGTCAAATACATCAAGATACACAACATTTTTTGTTGATGTGCATACATTTTTGCCATCATCTAGAATTAGTATCTTAAGACCCTTTCTTAATGACTTCACGCGGGAGAGCGCAACATACAACCATGACTGAAGATAGGCCTTGAAATATAAATATTAACATAATAAATGGATTGTCCCTGGCTTTTGTTTATTGTCATCGCAAAACAAAGAGCCACTTGAAATTGTCTCATCTAGAATTTAAACGGTAATCTGGGATGACTCGGCACCAAATTCATCCCAGCAATAAATATTTTGTCCCCTATATTTTTTCTTATTAAAACAATTGCGCTTACGATGTTCCTTCCCAACTCGTTCACCATTAGCTTGGTACCATTACATAACCCAACAAACTGATCAATGTTCCTCATAAGCAAGACAGGGACTCTGACTTTCAGCCTCAATTTATGATTTTGTAATCCTAAACAAAAGTACATATTCGAGTCCAGGATATGACTCTGTAGTTGCACATGCAAGAATGATACCACAAACAATCGTTATTAACAATAAGTTCTACTTTACCCGTTATGACAAAGTTGGATTCCCATGAACACGTGGTATTAGCTTAAAAATCAATGTCAATTACTGGTATGATAGAATAGAATACTAGACATACCTTATTACAATATTTCAATTCACAAATATTACATGTTAGGGTATTTATCAGAAAGTCGTTGGTGCGAGTTCCTCCCCAAACACATGTGGTAATCATTTTTGCCATCCGGAATAATCAAGCAAAACAGGATCCGCTACATATGTCAGCAATGGAAAAAAACTGAATAACGTAATGGCGTTAGTGAAGGATAGGTGTTTTGTTTAGGCCCAAACAAATATTTATGGTTCACATATGCATTTATTGTACGTGATTTTATTGCGACCTGATATTTTTGTGTCTGATGTGCCTACTCAATAGGTATATGTTGAGATTTGAAATCAAAATATTATGATATTTGGATTAATAACATTATAAGTGATTTTTAATGCGTATAAGGATTTGATGTCAATCATAGGTGTTGTAACAGTCTGATTTTAATTCTATTGTTCAACCGGTTAAAATATAATTAATTATATTTTAATCTGAAAGTTAGAAAGTGTTTTTGAATAAAATAAAATCATATTCATAGTCTACTTTATGGTAGAAGGTTGCGGTAAAATTTTGGGTTGAAAATTCAGATGAAACCCGATCTGCGTTTTCACTGACAGTAAAAATTTACTGAGCAGGAAACCTAATTTTGACCCGTGAACGGAATGGTTAGTATTTTTGTCGTGTTTCCAATGACTTTACTAATTTTGAAAAATTTATGTTCAGAATTAAAATATAATATTTTATCCGAGTAAAAACTTCGAGGATTATGATCGGAAATTTTAATCAGGTAAACAACAGAGCAGGATGAAGAGCTGATGTGACTGAAATGACTTGATGGGTTGAAGTGACTTGATGGACTAAAGTCACATGTCACATCCAAGAAAGTAATCATGATGTTTTGGAAAGTAATAGTATTTTAATTCTAAAACCTATTAATCTCTCTCCTAACCAACCAAACATGTCCTCACCCAAACTTGACCTCCAAGTTCTCTCCTCTCCTTCTCCCATATGCCTCTCTCTCTCCCATCTCTATATACTCATTCGTTTTCTTCATTCATGGTTTACACTCTCAAAAACCTCATTTTCTTACTTCAAATTTCATTGGATTTCTTTAAGAGCTCATCTTCTTCCTCCTTTTTCTTCAAGCTTCAAGGATAACATTTCTTTATCCTACTCATCTATATTATTTCATTCACTTATTTGTTGAGTTAATGTCATTTTCTTCCATTTATCATTCTTAGATCCATAACTTCTAAAATCTTTAGAAAATTGTAGAAAAATCCTAAAAATCTGAAACCAATTTCTATGATCTAGTTATGATCTCTATTTTCATCATCTAAAAGCATGTGAGCAAAATCGTTTTTCTTCCTATAGATCTAAATAGGGCCGAACCTATGTCTAAGTGGACATAGGAGGTTTTGTTCAATTTTTAACTTTAATGGTGTTAGATCTAAACTATTTAGGGTTTCTATGTTCCTAATCCTCAACTAATCTTAAGTTTTATCAAGTTTTATCTATTTCAAGTCTTAGATCTATTTCTTCAAAGATTATGTAAAAATGTTTAAAAGTGTTTGATGAGTTAAGATTATGGTTTTTATGCTTTTAGATACTTAAACTTTTATGATCCAAGGGTTTGAATCCGAATAAATTTTCTAACCTATTTTTATGTTCAAGGCCGAAACCCTAACCTTAGAGGTTAGAAGATTTTGTTTCATATTTTCAACTTCTAACAATTTATTATAGTTATCTAAGACCTAAGCACCTAGAATCCAAAAGAATAGAGTGAGAAAATAATCCTAGCTTCATTTTGAATTAGAGGCCGAACCTGGTATTAAAGTGGACCTAATGGGAATTGTTTGATTAATCGTTGTTATGTGATGTTGGTTGAAGGATATCGGATATTCGTGACGTAGTTACGAAGATCGGGAAGTTCGTGATTCTGGTGTTAGCTCAGGTGGGGGGAAGAACCAACCTATCGTCGGAATGGATAAGTAGTAGATTATATAATAATTGTGTAGGGCGACCTAAACCCTACTAGTAGTCGAGTAATTGACAAGCCCAAAATCACATCGGAAACCTTTTCTGAAAAACCAACGGCGATTCGGGGATTGTAGGTTTATCGACATTAGGTTGATTTTATGGTTGATTTGAGCTTATTACCTTGATTGAATTGATTTTGTGCTATGTTGGTGATATTGGAATATATATTTTTATTGATATTGTGTTATGCATGATCTGCCTGGTTTTTATTATTATGCTTAATGGATTTTAAGCAAAGATATATATGTTGTATAAGAGATGATTATTTTGTGTGTGAGGATAATGATGATTTAGAAGTGCCTAACTTAGATTTGGAATGTCAAAGAGGTGTTATGGCATAGAATATGTGTCAAGTTCTAATGGAAGGTTAAGGCACTAAGATGTTGTTAAAACGGTTTGGTGAGATTCAAGTATAGGTGTTGTTGTCCACAACCGTGTATTGGTAATATAATACACAATGACAAAAGTGTATTGGTAATATAATACACAAGGACATCTGTGTATTGGTAATATAATACACCGTATTGGTAATATAATACACGTAAAACATATATGTGTATTGGTAATATAATACACGTAAAATCAAGAGTTCTCGCGAGACCACTTTCACCTTAGAAATATGTCTGCAGCTATGGTGTCCTTGAGTAGCATGAGATTGAGGGTAGAGGATGATGTATTAATTTGAGGATGATTTGTTAGTTAGGTGTATTGATTGTATGTGACAATTACTGTATAATGAACTACGACTCTTTTCCGCTTTTGATGATAGAACTATTTCTTATCCCCTGTATATTTCTGTATGTTGTATTTTATCTCCTTGTGGAATCGTACGAGAAGACCCTGTGGATGAGCATAACCAGAAGGAGTTGGATGGAACTCCCTACTAACCAGAGGCTGGAGGACGAGCTGTGACCCATTGTGATTAGGATCTAGTTAGTTATGGCCAGTGCATCTCGTGAGGTGTATTTTTATATGTTTTCGCTTTGTTTAACTTTTGTTTAAGTTTATACTTGTGAGGGATCTTACTGAAAGGATACCCTCAACAATGTTTTGTAATATGTTTAATATACTTATATTGTGATGTGTATTCTATATGAAGCTGTATACTTCATAAGTTAAGTTTTTAATTTCTACGTATTTTCATATTAAGCGCACAAGTAATAAATTAATTAATGAGGTTTTAGTCTAATAAAACACCGGGACACAACGGGGTGTCTCGGGTGTTGATTTGGCAAGCATCAAGCATCAATCATGTTATTCAAATATGATTGATTTTATATTGCATTAGTTAATGATTTATTAGTGGGTTTTAGCTATTTTAAAATTTAGATGGTAATGAGCAGCAAAATATATATATATAAAAAAATATATATATATATATATAAATATATATATATATATATGGAAATGAATGATGTTTAGCTATTCAATGGGTATGTGTTGATATTTGAAATCAAAATATTATGATATTTGGATTAATAACATTATGAGTAAAGATTTGATTTCAATCATAATTGATTTGGAAAGAATAAATCATCAATCATACTATTCAAATATGATTGATTTTGTATAATTTATTGCATTAATTACAGATTTATTAGCAGGTTTTAGCTATTTTCAAATTTAGATGGTAATAAATAACATTTATCTATTTGATGGGTATATGTTGAGATTTTTGTTAAGTCTCTAAAATGTTTGATGTGCATTTTCCTAAGTTTTGTTGAGAACTAAACATTGGTTAATGATTTAATTAATCTTCATATTGGTTGCTAACCTATCTATCGAATGTGCAGATTAAATAAGAGAATCATCCGTCCAACAGTGTAGTGATAGAAGCTCACGTCCAATACTGTAGTGATTGAAGCTCACGTCCAACACTGTAGTGATTAAAACAAATGTCCAGCACTGTAGTGATTGAAGCGCACGTCCAAAGCGCAAGAGATAGAAACTTGCGTCCACTAAAGTAACAGATGTTCTCGTCCACTAAAGTAACAGAGGCCCTCGTCCACTAATGTAACAGAGGCTCTCGTCCACTAGAGTAACAAAAGTGCTCGTCCACTAAAGGTGACAGAAGCGCTCGTCCACACTAGTCTTTGGACTTGCTGAGTCCTTAATATGGAGCTCGTCTACTAGCCCGAATGAAAACTCAAATGGCTAGATAGACGCGGTTATTTTCAAGATAGAAGCACTTATATTATGAACGCGAATTCTATAGGGATTATCAGAATCGTATTTCAAGAACCAGAAAGAGACTTGAAGCATTCTCTCCTACTCAGTGTCACGATTATCAAGAAAAGTCAGAAGTTACTCTCTCAAGCAACATTGGATAATCAGAACCAAAGACCAGTTAAAGAATGCTTCCAATATGCTTTATTCCCTAGTACCTCTGGTCCTTACACAAAAAGGGAAGTGTACTCAGCAAATTACAAAAAGCTTTCTGCACAACTCTGATATGGCTGTATCACGATGCATAAAGCCATGATCCTTCATGTTAGAGTACAACCAATGACTCTATTGCATTAATGGCTGCCCAGAACGACTCTATTGCATTAATGGCTGCCCAGAACGACTCTATTGCATTTAATGAAGTTCTGCTTGAAGCCAACATCTGAGAAAATGTCTCTAATGGATCCTAAATGCTTGAAGACCATAAATACAAAAGTCTTTGAAGATGAAGAGAAGATAATACACATTGCATTAGAAGCCATTACTCTGCACATCAATTTCTTTATTCTTTCTTTCTGTATTCTTCAATCATTTGAAGTTATTTTCACAGACTTTCCTAAGCTTACCATTTAAACCACTCTCTGAGTGTTAGTGAAAGTTCTGTCTGTCTAAGTTGTATTCATTACAAACCAAATCTCTCAAACAAACCTGAGCGAGCCTGGAGAGGCTAAGTATGTAAAGAATTCTTGTCTTGAGCCTGAAGATGCTAGGTGTGCAAACAATACTTGTCTTGAGCCTAAAGAGGCTAGGTGTGCAAACAATACTTGAGTCTGTAACCTGATCAGTTATAGTGGATAAATCTTGGTGCTGCCAAGGACTGGACATAGTTCTTTACTTTGAAGAGTGAACCAGGATAAATAACTGTGTTAATCTCTCCTTCCTTAGACTCTTTAATTGCTTTATTTTTCTTTCGTCTATCAAGTGGTGTATTTGAAAAAGTCACCCGTCCATTCTATATTCTTCCACTCGTCCAAATCTAGCTTCTGTTTACGAAAAGATTTCAACTTTGCTTAAATTCTGATAAACACAATTCAACCCCTTCTCGTATTTATTCTTGTCTATTTCAATTTTAAATCAAAATATTATGATATTTGGATTAATAACATTATGAGTGATTTTTAATGCGTATAAGGATTTGATTTCAATCATACATTGATTTGGCAAGCAACAATCATTAATAATACTATTCAAATACGATTGATTTTAATAATTTATTGCATTAATTAATTACAAATTTATTAGCAGGTTTTAGCTATTTTCAAATTTAGATGGTAATAGATAACGTTTATTAATGACCCTATTTTCTCTTCACACGTGTTAAAATCACTACAATAGGCTAATGACCAAATTTAAATGGATGTATATGACTTGAGTAGCTAATGATAAGTTTATGTGAAGTTATAAACAAGTCGGATGTCAATAAATTTAAATGGGTGTATAGGACTTTAATAGCTAATGATTGGTGTGCGAGTCCTCTTTTTTTTTTTTTTTTAATAAAAAGATATCCATTCATTCAAATTGATAAAATACATCGAACAACACAAATCCAACATCGATAAAAACCGAAAAGGATGAATCTGCGAACAAACTCACAACACCCAGGTTAATAGTATGACATGGCAAAATCAAAATGCCTACAAAAGTGACAGAATCAAAGTCACCGGATCGAATACCCATGTCTCCGGATCTGTAACATTGACGCCCAATTCTTGATCAAATCTATGAAGGATCGAAGCAAATCTGTCAATCTGAACCAAACGAACACCGCACCAAGACGGTAAATCAAACAAACACCGCACCAGGACGGGAAATCAAACAACGCCTCACCAAGACGACGGACAACAATACCGCCGCCCACAGAAGACGAAAGACATGAACAACGTCCTCTTGATTGCTTGATAGTTAAGAAATGAGGAATCTGGTGCATTTTAGTTTGTGAGTCACTGTGCTGTTAGATGATGGTGTGATGGCATATTGTTCTGTTTGGGTCTGTGGTGCCTTTATGTAATAAAGTGTGCACTATGGGCTTCATTTGTGATCTTCGGTAAAGGTTAATGGGTATTGAAAACCAAAATTTATTAGGTGAACCGAAGCATTTGGTGTTGTTATGGTATTCCTGTCATAACACTTGCTTCATCGACTCATTGGATTGCAATACAGGCAGTGGTTTTCTAGCAGGGATGTGCATTTTATTTTAGGAGGATGCAACTGTGTTGGTTGAATTTTTGTTATCTGCATTGCTCCGTATTAGCTCTAAGGGCTGTTAGGGTAAGAAGCTCACAATGCTTCACACACTCACACTAACACAATAGAGAAATTGAGAGGGAATAGAGAAAGAGGAATGAGAGAGATTTTGCATATCACTTGAACACATATACACTTCTACACTATTTTGTACACATTCACTTCACTTGCACACTTGCACTTTTTCTACACATTTACACTATAGCACTAAGTCAATTTATAGACTTACACATACACTAACTAACTCTCCTAATAGCTCTCTAACTAATCACTCTAGTTACAACAAACTAATCACACTTTAACAGACTCCTAACTACTCTATTTGAATTACTTCCAACACTCCCCCGTAATTCAAATATTCCACTTACACTATTTTTATTATTACACTAAACTTGCATTTTTTTATAATGCACATTTTTATTATCACTAACATACACATATATTTCCACCTGGATCCCATATCAATCTTCTGAATAATTGGGTTTGGCCCATTTGATCAGAAAAATAACCTCTATTCCAAAAATGCCATTTCTGATTTCTTCTAACATGGGCTTGGCCCATTAGGTCACAAAGGGGACTCAAATTTCGAAATTCCGCTTCTGCCCCTTTTATCATCTTCTTCCTCACGTTTACAACACTTGCCCACTGAAGCAACTCACTTGATCGATACTCACTGTACAAGTCCTCTAACTCTTTTATTATATTCTTACCATCACCATTTAACATTTGAAGCTTTCTTAAGGCTTCACCACTTCTGTCACCATTGGAGCGTGAACCTCCCACAACTGCACATGATTTGGCCTTAGCACATATAAAGGCTCCACGTTCAAGATGATGGTGATCAAAGATGGACACTACTTATCTATATATGTGCTCCACAGAACCTTGTATTTTGCAGGGACCCTTGTGTGTGTTGTCTTCCTCCTTAGCAGCAAGGGTTCCTTCGACCACCATACAAGCATCACGATCCGGCTGCTTCGACTCCGGCGGATTGATCGGACCTCCCTTCTTTGCCATGATGGTTACCCATTCTGCTCCTTGCATCATCTCTTCACTCACGATGGTTACCAGTGGCTGCGACACCTCTGCAACATGACACCACTGCTTCTCATTAACAAACGTCCGATGAACCGCCGTGTGACTGACTTGGTCCGGTGGCTCCGTCGTCACTGTGTCGGGATTTGGTTCAATCCTCTCCGCCCGAACCACCATTGCAAGTTGTAGATCCGAAATCGCCGCCTCGACCACTTTACCAGCATCTTTGTACGGCGACTTCGACTGTAATGGCGGTGGTTTCGTCTCTTCCGAACTGGCATCGACCTCAGTTCGCCGTTCATCTCTGCCCTTCTCACTTTCCTTCTTGTTGCACTCTCTTGCAGTTTTTCTTTCTTTCTTTTACTTATGCTTCTCCTCCTCTTGTGAACTTTGATCACTCATTGTTGCACCCCCTTTCTGGTTCTTGTTTACCTCAAGATCATCATCTCTGCTCTCTTTCTTGATCTTGTTTGTCTCAAGATCATCATCACTCCTTTCTTTCTCGCCATTCACCATTGGCTCTTCACACCCAGGAACTTGCTTCTTCTCCTTGACTGTGTTCTGCTTTGTAGAAGCTGGCTCCTCTCTTGGTGCCTTCTTGCCATCTACGGTTGAACACTTCTTTTTGGTCTTCATCAGCTCTTCACTGTTCTCCATATATGCACCATAGGAATCTTGACCAGTGACCCCTACTTCTGTTTTGATCTTTACAATCTCATCATTTTCATTTCTCTCTCCCTTTGCTTCCTTCTTGCACTCATCTTTCCTATCACCTCCATGGATTTTGTACAAAATATCCCATGCTCCTTTGGCTGTCTTGGGAGCAACAATTTTCTCAAGATTTGCTTCATCCACACATTGATGAAGAATCAAGAGAGCTTTGTAGTCTCTCTTTTTGGAAGCACCATCTTCATTGTCTTGAACACCTTCTTGCACCACCTCAAGCACCTCATAGAAATTGAAAATATTCTCCATCTTCACTACCCATTGATGGAAGTTCTTGCCATCAAGAACCGGTAAAGGGATTGAAAAATCCCCACTCACAATTTCTTCAATTTCTGCACTCTTGGACCCATCACAAGTCCCTAGTCTTGTGGCTCTAGATACCATTTGTTGGGGCAAGAAGCTCACAATGCTTCACACACTCACACTAACACAATAGAGAAATTGAGAGGGAATAGAGAAAGAGGAATGAGAGAGATTTTGCATATCACTTGCACACATATACACTTCTACACTACTTTGTACACATTCACTTCACTTGCACACTTGCACTTTTTCTACACATTTACACTATAGCACTAAGTCTATTTATAGACTTACACATACACTAACTAACTCTCCTAATAGCTCTCTAACTAATCACTTTAATTACAACAAACTAATCACACTTTAACAGACTCCTAACTACTCTATTTGAATTACTTCCAACAAGGGCAGGTTCTAAGAATTGGTTTGTTTTGCTAGTGGGGGAACTTAAGCTATTTTTCAACCTTATATCTAATTTGTGTTTTAGGTTGATGTAATATCTTGGGTTGTTATTTGTAGCTTTTGTTAGTTTGATTAGACTTTCCATTTGTATACGGGTTCGAGTACCCCTTGTACTCAATCTATTATACTTTTTGATTATAAAAAAAAAATTGAAAACCTACCCAATTTCGAGTTTTAGTATGATACAATTACTAACCATCAAATGTATAACAAAATAACAAAGATATTTTGAGGGAAGGTATGCAATTATTCACCATGTTGATAGACTCCAACAACTCTGCACAGGACCTTTTAGCAAAATAGATGCATCATGGTCAAAAAGAACAAAGGTAGCAGATGCAGTATCATCAATTAAACGCAGTTTTAGGAGGTACCTGAAATATTATGATACAAATAATTGAATCACAAACACATAAACAATTAACAATTATTAATCAAAACTCCGGTCGAATACTAAAATGAAACAATATTCATTTTTAAGAAATACAACACCTAGGGGTGACATTTAGGACATGCCTATCACATTTCTCACAAAAGTACATATTAGAGTCTGGATAGACCTTTTTTGTTGCCAGTGCATGCGGTGTACCACCAACTTCCCTTGTCAACAATACAACTTATAGTACCCAAAACAATGAAGATTGCCTCCTAGATTTATTGTAAATACATAGCCAATAAGTAGATATCCAAATAAACGACCCATATATTTATCCAAAAAAATAATAATCATATTAATACCTCTTTACAATCCTTTAATTCTTCAATTGTGGTCCTTGGTGTTATCTTTAATAAGTCATCTTTAATACTTATCCTTGATGAGTCCTGTAATTGACTTAATCCCTGATTAGGGGATTCAAATGTATCAGCCATCCTATCAGCAAAAAGTGTAGTGTTATGATCTGTTCATGTTATACTAAATTGGTAAATACGTTGTTAGAAACTAAAAACCTTTTCTTCAACGTTGCAGCCTCAAGTATTTCAGGATTAAATTGTAGTCGTGTCTCATTGATTGTGGTTTGAAGAGTTGTTTTGCCTGATCATCAGAAAATTAGACGAAAAAAACCAATGTTGCTGAGGAACTTTGAATGTTATGGACCATCAAAATAGTTGTTTTTGTTTTTTTGTTTACTGGAAACAATGTTAAGATTTAGTTGACAGGCGCTGGCTAGGGTGAGCAACCCAACCATATCTCTCATGATGGGCAACTTAAGTAAATTAATCACAACCGTTGGCTGTAATCTGATGTTGAAGGTGCAAAATACACTCATCACACCTTATTTTTTCTCTCTCTCTACTTTCGTTTTCCTCTCTCTTCTCTCCTCTCTCTCAATCCTCTTCTTCTCTCTTTCCGTCATCCTCTCTCGACAATTATGAAAGTTCCTACCAAGCCCACCACTTTCCCTGACGTTGTTGCAGCTCACTGCCCGCAAACCCTTCTCGAAGCTCCGTTTGTATTCATCCTACCACCATCCACGGCAAGTGGCTCTCGCCAGGAAACCTCCCGACGGTGAATCCTCCGCCCGGCAACTTCCACGTCGTCAACCCGATCGATTCGTCACCTACCTGACCCGAAATCTGAGGGTTCTGATCGGAAGGAAGCTCGTGGCGGAGGGCGAAGGCCATTGCTGTCACCGTCGTCGTAGTAGAGTTCGAAGGCGGTGCCGTCGTAGTGGGCGGGGGAGTGGAGAACAATGACGGGGTTGAAAGGAGAGCGGTTGGAGGAGTCGCGGCGTCTCCGGCGGAAGGCGTGTCTGGTTGCGTTGGGGGAGGGAGATGCGAGATGAGGCTGTCCGGTACCATAAAACAGAAACGTTGTTTCTGATAAAAAAAACAAGCTGCAAAAGAGCTTCGTCAGCTCACAAAACAAATCCATTCAATTCGAACCATTTTTAGTAACTTAGATTTGATTGAACAATTGCTGAGGCCACTAGCTGACACTACTAATATTGATCCCCAGCTCTATGAGAACTTTATGACAACTATTCACAACCTCTCACTTCATAATGATAACAAGAAAATGCTTGGAGAGAACGAAAGGGTCATCTCTATTCTTATTGATTCCTTGAAATTTGGAACTGGAGCAACCATTCAAACAAGAAGCATTGCTGTTGCTGCTTTTTCCAGCTTATCAGCTCTTGATTCCAACAAATGCATCATTGGAAGAGCTGGAGCTATCAAATATTTGGTTGATCTTTTAGAAGAGAAAAATCCATCAGCCATGAAAGATGCTGCTTCAGTCATATTCAACCTATGTATTGCAAATGATGAAAATAAAGAGTATATTATTCGAGAAGTACAATCCAAATTCTTATTAACATGATCATGGACCAGATTCTTGCAATTAACGATATCAATGAGATCTTCCAATCCCATATTTATTATCTGCCAGATAGAGAAATAATTGTGGAGAGAGGATGACGAAAAGGAAGAAGAAGAGGATTGAGAGATAGGAGAGAGGAGAGAGGAGAGAGGAAAAAGAAAGTGGAGAGAGAGAGAAAAAAAAAATAAGGTGTGATGAGTGTATTTTGCACCTTCAACATCAGATTACAGCCAATGGTTGTGATTAATTTACTTAAGTTGCCCATCATGAGAGATATGGTTGGGTTGCTCACCCTAGCCAGCGCCTTAGTTGACATTGAGCATTGGTGTCAAAGGTCTTACCATGCCATGTTTTGACCTTTTCGCCAACAATCACAACAATAACATTGGTTGCCTCACTAGAGATGAGATGAATGAGTTTAACTCATTGAAGAAGGACCCAAACAAAGTGATCTTGAAGCGATGACTGTTACATAAAAAAATTATAATTAAAATTTGTATTAGTATAATTTTACATTGTATAAGCAAATAACATGAATTTAAATGAACACTCAAATTATTATTTATTTTTTTTACAACAAACCATTGTACATGGTACTTACCCATCGTTATCAAGCTCAATGTACACAAACTTGGACTTGAATAGCTAATCATATGTTTTATTGGCAGGTTATAATTATATTTCTGTTATAAACGAATTGATTTAGTGGATGACTATATCATCTTATCTCCTATTTTATCTTATCTTATAGGAAACTGATTAAGATTATGGGTCTACTATTATGTTATAAATAGTAGTAGTCAGATTGTATTCTTGAGACACTTGATCATTCCATCAATAACAAAGATTATAACTAGTTCCTGAAGAACTAGTCTATGAATCATAGTTCCTGAAGAACTAGCATTTGAATCTATATTTCTATTATCTGCATCTCTATTTTCTTTTTATTTATAACACATTATCAGCACGATCAAGTCTCCAAGAATATAACAATCTTTCTTTGTGCTTCTTTTCAAGGTAAGGACTTACGTATATCTTTGCTAATATATCTTTTTAACAAGAGAAGAGAATAATAATAAAAAGTTTGTTAATTTTCAGATATGAAATAGTTTGCTAATTTCTAGATCATGTAGATCTATGAAAAGATTTGCTAATTTTCAGATATTGTAGATCTATGAAAAGGTTTCTTAAAATTTGAATGCGCTAATTTTCAGATCTGGTAAATCTACGAATAAGTGTCTAATACTTATTTTAAGGTGAGGTTATGCATACATGTTTTATGACTGGTATAGTTTCACGTATGTCTGCTTATTATAGTTTCATGTTTTTCAAGGTGAGATTTGTACAATTTGAAAGAAAAGCATCCCTTAACAATAATATGAAGTTTTGTAATGATATGAAATAAAGCCAATAATATGAAATAATATCTCGCGTACAATCTGAGCTTAATTTGTACAATTTCTTCTATTCATCATATCTTTCGCTTACAGTTTAATTGCATGAAAATTATTTTACGTTTTCTCTTCCTTGTTGGCTAAATTTCATGATTCTTCATACTTTGTATCTTTTATATATGATATATGAAATTATATTGTTCTTTTCTTGATATATTCCAGAAGAATCTATTATTCAAGCATCCCTAAAGGATTGCACAAAGCCAATAACTTTTCTTAGTAATTATTCATATGAAGATTTGTGGTATAGTTCATGAAAAACTAGACTTTTGAACCACGATTGAAATTAAAAGGGTCATTTGATTCTGGTATACTTTGAAACAAATTAAAGTGATAGAAATATCATATATACCTCTCAAGTATGCTCCCGAAGTAGCAAATACAAAAATGAGAAAGACAACCCAATGGATTGAACTTCATTCCCAGAAGTGAGTGAATTTTATGTAATAATTTTTGGGTACGACAAATGTCGTAGTTATAATCATTGATGGGATAGATATTATCATTATTGTTATAGTTTAAGATCTTCACATGAGAATATATCATATAAGTGCGAATGAAACACGTGCTAATGTAAACCAGAAGTTTACTATGCACCTGTATATCAAAGTTAATTATATTGTCGTAAACCAGAAGTTTACTAGTCTAAATAATTTTGTTATTTGACATATGGCCAATTATGCTATCTTAAGTCAATATTGATGATTCATATTGTTGTTATTGAAGGACCAGAAGATTCTTTAATACAATTAGTTTTCATATTTTATGTATTTTGAATGCAAAATGATTAAGGCCAGAAGCCAAATGATCACATGTTTGCTCAACTCCAATTTGCAACCAGAAGTTTGCAAAAGTAATTAAATGCTTTGAAAGAGCCCATATTTTTATTTCTAAATGGAACAAAAATATATTTTGAAGTATTGATTCTAGTAGATCCCGAAGAAATCTACTAAGTTTCAAACTTATATGTTGTGAAGGGTATCATATTGAAACCATAAACGAGGGAGACGCAAAATATCTTGATATTATCTATACCATATCCAGACTAGAGGTTCATGTTATAGAAATTTTAGTTTCACGTTAAGATTGTATTTTACAAAAGTGAGGATAGTTGAGTCAAGTTATATGCACCGAAAGTGCTTGTCTTAAAGCTTTTGTACTTTGGCATGATTGCCTTTGTAATCTAAGTTCAATTGTCAGATATTTTTATAGACCAAGAAGGTCACTAAGTCACATGTACGGATCACAAATATTATTGCATGGCTAATTGTCCCAGCAGGACGACCTACGAGTATGGTAACTCGTGGATCTAAAGTACGCTAGAAGCGTTGTACACCTATTCGTGCAAATAATATTGTTCCTTAAAAGGAAAATAAAGTTTCAAGGTGATGCTCCAGAAGAGGTAAAAAAAACAAAACAGGTTAAGAATACCATATTTCTATGTAAGCAACCCTGGAAGTGGTTCTGGTATCGAAAATTATAAGATCTCACTACAATCTAGAAATATGAGGGGAAGATATAATGTTGTTGATAATGGATTTTTTATATTCAGCGACAATTGCTTTTGAAATTATTAATGATAATGACCATGAAGCTCAAATTATGGAGGAATGTCGACATTAAATTGATTGGCCAAAATGAAAAGAAATTATACAGGTTGAGCAAGAATTTTAGCCAAGCATAAAGCATTTGGGCCAGTAGTTCTGACACCAGAAGTTGTCAATCTTTATTATGAAGGTGGTTATTTTTAGATGATTGATTAGTTTGGCAGTCCTTGAAGGACTGAACACACGTCTAATGGATGAAACGACAACATACTTGTAACAGTCTGTTTTTAATTACGCTGTGTTACCGATAAAAATATATTTAATTATGTTTTTATCTGAGACCGAGAAAATGATTTTTGATAAAAAAAAATCATATTCATACTCTACTTTATGGTAGAGGGTTACGGTGAAATTTTGGGTTGAAAACTCAGTCAGAAACCGGTCTGCATTTTCACTGACAATAAGATTTTACTGATCAGAAAACCTAATTTTGACTCGTGAACGAAACGTTTAGGTTTAAATCATATTTCCAACGACTTTGAATATTTTGAAAATTTTCGATCGGAAATTAAATATTATTTTTTATTCGGGCGTAAAACCTAAATCGGGTAAACGATGGAGCTGAATACGGGATTTCTATGACCCGATAATGGATGAAGACGACGAGTCACCCATGATGACTCATGGGGGTGAGTCACCTAGGGAGTCATGGTGTGACTCACCGTGTCATAAATGATGTTAAGGGTGAAAAGACAAAAATGCCCCTAGACTTTTTATATAATTCCAAGAGTGTCCCTAAGTGAATTTGACAAAAATACCCCCTTACTTCAGCCCAAATGTGCGTAGCCCTCCCCCACTCCCACATTTCACCATTTTGCTCTTCATCCTCTTCATTTCTCTCACTTTTCTCAAGAACACTTTAAGCAAATTTGTGAAGGACTTGATCCATTATTTTCAATTTTTCAACATCTAAGTGGTATACCTTACTCCCCTTGATCAATAAACATCATGTTCTTCATTGATTTCCTTGTTTCCAAGCCATGATAATCAAGTTTTCATGAATTTCCATTATTAGATCTAGAACTTCAAATAATTCTAGAAAATTGTAGAAAAATCATTTTAATGTGAAACCAATTCCTATGATCTTTAAATGACTTTTACTTTCATCATCTAGGAGCATGTAAGCAAAAGAATTTTCTTCTCCTATTTTCTTAGTATCACCGAAACACCATTTGAAAATGGGTTTGGTGTTTTTGTTCAATTTTTGAAATCTAATACTTGATTTGAACTATCTAATACCTATATGATCTATATCCAAGAGCTTAAATCCAACTAAATTTCATAACCTAGTTTTCTTATTTGCGCCGAAACCCTAGAGTAAAGTAGTTGAAATATTTTTGTTCAGTCTTTGATCAATGATGACTGATCTTGTTTCTACCATTATTGGTGATCACAAATCCAAGAGTTTGAACTCAAAATAATTTTCTAACCTATTTTGATCATTGAGGCCGAAACCCTAACCTAGTTTGTTAGAGGATTTTTGTTTCATATTTTTAACTAGTAACACTTAATGTATGTTAGTTAATACTCTAGGAACTGGTACCTAAAAGATTGAGTTGAGAAAACAACCCTAGCCTCATTTTGATTTGATTGGCCGAACCTAGCCTATTATGGTTAAGGGTGAATTTTGTTTGATTAATTTGATGTTATGTTGTTTGGTTGAAGGTTGAATTGTTAACTTGTGGTGCGGTAACGAGGAGCTTCGACTTCGTGTTTCTAGTATTAAATCGGGTGGGAGAAAGAACCATTCCACCGTCGGAACGGATAAGTAGTATATAATTTATAATAATGGTGTAGGGCGACCTAAACCCTACTAGTGGTCGATTAATCGATAATACCAAAATCACATTGGAAACTTTTCCGCAATACCAGTGATGATTTGGGAATTGTAGGTTTATCGCCTTAGGTTAATTTTATAATATTTGAGGATGTCTGATTTATTTATTATTAACTGTTTGTGATATACTGGTTGAGGTATTCTAGTGCATGTGATGTTTTATTTTGCTGTTTGAATATTTTATTGTGATTGTATTATGCATGATTTACCTGGTTTAATAAATTGCTGAGTTGGTTTTTAAGGAAAGATATGAGTTATTCAGAGATACTTTATTTGGATGAGAGATTGAATATGACTTAGAGACGTTTAGATTAAAGTGGTTATTTTATAGATAAGATGTGACATAGAATGCGAGTTGAGGTTATGATGGAAGCTTGAAGCACGAGGTTGTTATTTAGGCGAGTCAGTGAGATTCATATATATATATATGTATTGTTGTTCACAACCGTGTGTTGGGAACACACAAGGTCCGAAGTTCTCGCGGAGCTGTCCCAATTTAGTTTTAGACTGTGCAGCTATAGTGTCATTGCTTTGCATGAGCTTCCTTGAGAGAGAATCAGGGTGTGCACCGACTGTGCTGTGCAGCTATAATGTCATTTGTAACATCCGTAATTTTATGTGTGGTTTATGTATGAGGTTTAGGGTTAGGACTTGGAATACATAGTTGAGATGTTGTTTGAGGTTTAGAATCCCATGCCTGTTAAGTACGCGGCTTTTTCGGATAAGTTTGAGGCATAAAGACTAATTAGGGTTTTCCCGATGAGCGTCTATGAGACGTCTGAGTGTGAAATAAGAATTTTGGACTTAGAGATGATATTAGGCCTTTTTGATGGTTTTGGGTTGTTTATTAGGTCCTAATGAGCCTATATCTCAAATTTGATCGCAATCGGACGTCGAACAGACCCTGAACGCAAAGAGTTGACTTTTTGCCAGAAGTCAACGCTCGAGTGTGGGAGTATCCACGCTCAAGCGTCCAAGTCAACAGACAAGGGCCATGCTTTGACTTGCCACGTGTCAATCAGGGCTTACGTGGTAGCTCATGATTGGTTGCATGGCACGGTGGTCCACCAACCCTCCAATGCTCGAGCGTGGAAAAGCCAACGCTCCAGCGTTGGAACGCTCGAGCGCTATGTTTCCAACGCTCAAGCGCTAGCACAAATTTCAGCAAAAATAAAAGATGACTTAAGTCACTTAAGTCATCAAAATAAAAACGAACCAGAGAGCAGTGAGAGCTGAGAAACATAAGGGAGAGTTTTAGAGAGAGAGAGAGATCTTAGAGAGAGAAGAGCTTTTAGTGAGAGTAGTGATAGTTTCAATCGTCCAATCACGAAACGGAGTACGTGGTTGTGATCGTAGCGAGGATATCTATCTTATTATCTTCTCCTTTTCTTCTAAACTTTTATGTCGAAACTCCGTTCGTTATGTTTCTAGTAATATCTTTCATTTCGTTTGTCAGAATTCAAGTCCTTTTTCGAATATGAACTCCTAGTAACGTGTGCTTCGCAATGTGACACTTAGGTGAATTTTTGGAAGCTCCGAGGCCAGAGAATCATGTAGGGAATAATTGAGAAAGTGGGAGGAAGTCTCGTTTTGCTTCGTTTCGAGCATCGTACGACTCACCAGGTGGGGGAAAGAAACTATTTAACGTCGGAAACGGCGCGGTTTGAGACACCCCAATGTGCCTCATCGTATTATTACATTAAAACCTTAATATTTATTTACTTAATCGCGCGCTTACTATTGAAAATACGTAAAAATTTAAAACTTAATTAATAATCATATATAACTTCTACAAATATAAAACACACCAAAGTTGTAATATATATAATTACACACATTTTTATTTAAGACAATACCAAAACACTGTTAAGGGTACCCTCTCAGTAGGATCCCTCACAGATATAAACTTCACTACAGACTTACTTAGTGGATATATAAATACTTCTTAGACACGCTGGCCATTATGTCTATACTCTAATCGCCCTGGATCACAGCTCGACCTCCAGCATCCGGTTCATACGGAGTTCCATCTAACTCCTCAGCAATTGGTTCCTCCATCGGGTCTTCTCGTACGATCACATCAGAAATAAAATACAACACACAGAAAGATATAGGGAATAAGAAACAGTTCTATCATCAAAAAGCGGAAAAGATTCATAGTATATCATACAATAAATGTCAGAGACAGGCAACACACATAACTAACAAATCATTCTCAAATTCTGATATTGTCCTTTACCCTCTGCTCATGTAGTCTAAACACTTATACTATCATAACTGTCTCTATTCCTTTCACATTCGTTAGTAGTCCAGGGTAGTCCGATGCAAAGAACTCAGCATAGTACACTTCTATCTTTCGATAGGATAAAACTCAGCATAGTGCCCTTCTATCTTTCGATAGGATAAGACTCAGCATAGTGCCCTTCTATCTTTCGATAGGATAAGACTCAACATAGTGCCCTTCTATCTTTAGATAGGATAAATCGGATCGACGCGTCATGGACTGAAAAAGTATTTGCATCAAAGCCTCTATATGAATCTCACTATCTCAAATAAATAACAACCTTGTACCTCAAGCTCCCATCATAACCTCAACTCGCATTCTATGTCACATCTCATCCATTAGATAACTTAATTAAGCTAGGCACCTCTAAGTCAATTCATTCTCTCACCCAAACAATCATCTCCCGAACAACATATATCCTTACTTAAAATCAACTAGGCATAGTATTAAAAACCAGGCAGATCATGCATAACATAACATTAGAAAATATTCAAATATCTCAATATCATATAAAACAATTTATCACAGCCAACGCATAATAATCAAATCAAATAAATAACAAAGTCAGACTCTGTCACGGCCAGGCCGTGATAGCCATCACGGTCGTGACAGACAACAAACATCCTCAATATCATAAATATTCAAACACCGAAATAATATGTCACATGCAGATGGAATACCTCAACCAGCGTATCACGGTAAATTTGATAACATAAAATCAAACATCCTCAAATACTTAAAATCAACTTAATGTCGATAAACCTACAATCCCCGAATAACCATTGGTTTTACAGAAAAGGTTTCCAATGGGATTTTGGTCTTGTCGATTACTCGACTACTAGTAGGGTTTAGGTCGCCCTACACAGTTATCATATAATCTACTACTTATCGATTCCGACGATAGGTTGATTTTTTTCCCCACCTGAGCTAGCACCGGAAATACGTACACGACGATCCTCGTTATCCCGCCACGAGTTAACACAACCACCTTCAACCAAAAAACATAACTATAATTAATCAACTAACAACCATCTATGACACTTTAGGGCTAGGTTCTACCAAGACTTAGAAAATTAGGTTTAAGGTTATCTTCTTAATGTCATCTTTTGGATCCTAGTTACTAGAGTCTTAACTAACATAGATTACTTATTACAATACTAAAATTTGAAACAAAATCCTCTAACCTTTAGGGTTAGGGTTTCGGCCAAGGGCTGACTTTTAGGGTTCAAAGTCCTTAAAATTCCTAATCATGATTAAGTCATAGATTAATGATCCTTGATTAACCTAAATCATGGATTAGTGACTAAACAACTAAAGTTGAAACTCAAGACTTCCTATCTCTTTTATACAAGGATTCGGCCTCAACATGTTCCTAGGGTTAGGGTTCTTAGTTTAATAAACCAACTTGGATTTATTAAGCATACATACTAATAGCTTGATTAACAAGATCATTAATGAAAACCATGAACAAAAACTCTACCAAACCTACTTTGATAGATTCGGCCAAGGCTAGGTTTTTAGGAAAGAAATTTTTGATTACATCATGCTCTTAGATTTAGATAATATGCATGATATCAAGAAGATAGAAAGTAGTTTCATCACCATTAGATTTTTCTAGAATTTATTATGACTTTTCAAAGTTCTAGGGTTGGAAACTTTAAAGTGATGAACAACTATAATATAAACCTTGAATCAAGAAACTTGCTAAAGAACATAGGCATGATTAAGAATGAAGATTAGGATTTACCTCTTGAAGATCAATGACAAAGGAAATCCAAGAAACTTGCTTCACAAACTTATCACTAAAGAACTTATGAACTTAGGGTTTTGAACAAAAAGACATTAGAAACTAAGTGAAAAGTGAGAGTATGGTATTTATAGAGATAGTGGCGCCATCTTGGGAAGGATCTAGAAGTGATGAGTTGTCTTGCTAAAAGGATTCAAATGCAATTAAGTTCTAAGGACCAATTTGCAAAGATTCCAAAAGTTGAAGGACTAGTTTGCAAATTGTCAATAAAGTGTCATGATGATGATTTTGCCACATTTAATGCAAGCTTATCTTGACCAAAGTTGGCTGATTTTATGTCATAGATATTTTTTTAAGAACAATCATGAAGGTTGAAGACAAATCAAGAATGTTGAAGAAGATTAAAGAATGTTATAGAATAATGTGGAAGATTGTGGAACATTCTAGAAAAATCTTGGTTCATCGAACAACAAATGAGGGCAGCCTTCAATCCTTCATGGGCTTGCGCATGGGCTTAGTAACTTTGGGCTTGAATTCATTTTTGTGGGGTCACTTGAAGATTTAAGCATTAAGCTTAAGATAGGAAACTTGTATAGTTTCAAATAGGCTTTATGGAATCAAACCATGAACTAGAAAATTTTGGGCTTCAAAGACACGTCCATTTGAGATTGGAAACAAGAATTCTAGCCCAATTCTCTTCAAAAAAACTTAAAAACTAATTTAGGGACAAAAGGGTAATTAACAGAAAGTTCAGGGGCTTAAGCGTAAAATTCATAAATTTTCTATTTAACCCTGAAAAACCTTCTAGACTTAAAAATATGATTCATCCCCTTGAATCCTCTCAAAATCCTAAGATAAACCCTCTATCGGTTCTGAGAAACTCCGAAATCTCTTCCGTCGTCTACCCGATTACGTGTTTCGCCCGAAAAACATAAATTATTTATTTTTTTCCAAAATAATTCTAAAAATACAGAATTGTAGGAAATAAAATAATAATCTTAAGTCTTTCATTCACGAATTAAAATTAGGTCTTTTGAGCAGTATAATTATACTGTCAATGGAATTCGCGGGCCGGGTTTCACCTGACTTTCGAACCTAACTTTTAATCGTAGCATCCTACATTCAAGTAGGATTGAGTAGTAAACTCCGTTTATTTAAAATAATTTTCTAAAACTCAAATAAATTTATAAACATATTTATATGTATTACTGTTATTTAAAACAGTGAAATACAGGGTGTTACACGGTTACATTTAATTAGATAATGGCGTAGGGTGACCTAGACCCTACACGAGAGCGAGTAATGGACGATGTCTATACCATATTGGGTACTACTTAGTGGTACCAATGATGATATAGAAATTATGCGTTTATCGTCATTACGCTATATATATATGATTATTTTATTACGTGATGATTGCCTGTTTGACTGGTTGACTTGAACTTGGTACTTGATGAATGATAACATGAATGTTGTACTTATTTTTGAAAGTGTTTATACTTATTATTGTTGTTGTTGTTGTTGTTGTTGTTGTTGTTGTTGTTGTTATTATTATTATTATTATTATTATATTTTGATATTTATTATCTGGAAATGATATTATGACATGATGATATATGATGATGATTTTGGATAACATGATGGTGATTGTGATGATATGATGAGTGTTATGATTGCGCTTAGAGGTTGAGTAAGTTAAAAGTTATGTTGAGCCATGAGGATGTATTGGGGATTGCATATGATATGTGATAGCAGTGCCTAACCGAGATGATTATCGTGACATGAGGATGAGATTGATGAGATGAGATTATTTTGAGGTTATCTATAAGATTATGATGAGCAGTTATGGCACCAGGGGGTGACCTGAAACATGGTCTGTATGAGGGACCTGAAACATGGTCGAGTGGGGTCTAAGCCTCGGAGGGAGAATTCCCGGGGATAGGCTAACGGCGGACCGTCCAGAGATGATTTCATTTTAGTCGCAGCTATAGTTCATGCATTGCATGAGCATCCTGGATTGTGGTCCAGAGGTGTGCACCGGGTTGTGTAGCTATAGTGCAATTGCTTTGCGTGGTCACCCTCCATCCGCGGACGAGGGTGTGCACCGGGGACTCTAGGACGTGTCGATTATATTGATATGATATCCGGATATGGCCGATACCTGATGAGGTTATTCATACAACATTTGCATTGCATCATGATGCAGGGTAGAGGAAAGATCCTAGATGTGGATTGAGGATGATTGTGTTATATATATATATATATATATATATATATATATATATATATATATATACACACACCCATACTTTGGAGACGTATGTTTAGTGTGATGTTATTTAATTAAATGTGGCTAAACCTTTTCCACGTTTGATGTTATATGGCTTCTTATCCCCTTTTCTTTTGCTGTGTGTTGTGTATATATATGTTTTGTACTTCAGACTCTGACAGAGCAGATGGCGCAGTGGGACCACCCATGGATGACCCAGGATCCAGGGTTCCCCCTCTCGGGGACCTGTGAGGTGGAGTGCTTAGACTCGCACAGGTGGCTTGTGGACCCGGTCACTCATTTTGCGATATATACGGGTCCTGTGTCCATCACTACGGGGCTTGGGCAAGGAGCACCAATCGGATTTGTTGGCACGTTTCGTTTCGGCGCAACCTTCCCTTTTCCGATAGGACATCCTGATGGACACGTACCACCGATGCCGCCTATGTTCGGGATGGCCCCTGTACCCTTCATGGTACCTCTTGATGCCTTGGTGCTGGGGTTTGCACCCTCACCAGCACCCGCACCAGCGCCGGAGCCCGAGTTGGCACCTATTCCAGAGGAGGACCCAGTTGCCCCTACTCAGGATCTAGCACCCCTTCGTGAGGTACCCGCACCTCCGGAGGTCCGTGCTATGGTCTCTGAGTCTTCACGGGTATCTTCTAGACGACTACATCCCCGGGATAGCAGACTCTACAGGCAGAGGTTTCAGGGCCAGCCGGCCAGGAGTTCTTCCAGTGATAGCGGAGGAGTGTCCGGGCCTGCTGGACCTCAGGATGCAGACGACGGTGGTAGTGTATGATGGCTCAGGCCAATGTCATCAGTATAGGTGTGAGGGAGGTTTTACTGTATTTTTTAGAGGGGACGGGGCGTGGAGTGCACCGGTGAGGCTTTTCTTTTGACTTTTGATGTATTTTGTTGATGTCACCAGCTTGTGTATATATCGGGATCCTACAGAGGGGAATCCCTTGACAGCAGTACTGACATGTATGTATATATTTATAGTTATGTTATGTATGTATGTTTACATATGTGTTTGTAATTTTAAGTTTTAAATTTTCTGCTGTTTTAATTTACTCACTTAACGATAATAACGAAATTAGGTCTTAATATTTTGGGTTTTCTTTAATGGGACGTCTGGGCGTCTCATTTGGTGGTATCAGATCAGTTCGGTTCTGAAACGGACTGTGAGAACTGTGATTAGGGTGAACTGGCCATTTAGTTGAATCCACATCAGATAACAACTATGCTTAGAAGTTGGATAGTGAGTCCGAACGCGATATTTCTATGACATATAGTATTTATATTCCAGTTTTATGTAGTATTATATGTCATACTGATGTGAGTTAATGATTCCTTTTGACAGGGTCATGGCTCGAGGCAGAGGTAGAGGACATGGTAGACAGGGTGGTGGTGGAGCTACAATGAGGGATCCTAGAAGGGGTAACAGTGACGCTTCTCAGACTGAAGGGGGAGTTGGAAGTGGAGGAGAGTCATCCGAGACTCTCCATACTATACGTGAGTTAGCCACAACTATACTACAACAAACCTAGCAGAATGTGCGGATGCTACAGATGATTACGGAGCAACAGCACTAGCTTAATCGCAGACAGCAACGGAGTGGAGGACCTATGAGAGCAGGTCATCAGAGGAGAGGTGATAGAGGCTCTCAGTGGAGGAGAGGACCATACATTAGACCGGGACAGACTGCTCAAACAACTGCACCACCAGCACCAGTTACCAGAGAGGGTCAGCAGCAAAGGGGCCCAGTTTGTTTCAGAAGTGGAGGTCCGCATTACATTAGAGATTGCATAGATGGGTCTGGTTGCTACGTCTATGGCAAACCAGGTCATTTTGCTAGGGATTACCGACAGAGAATGGTACAGCAGCAGCCAGCTGCCGGTAGAGGAGCTAGTGGTTCCAAAGGAGGAGCCGGGAGAGGAGTTCCAGCAGCGGGACGGCAGACGGCCAGACCTTAGGCCAAGGGGAGGGTGTTTACAGTGAGAGGGTCTGAGTCCTCTCAATCTGCAGATCTTATTCAAGGTATGTGTTTAATAGCTGGCAAACTCTCGTCTGTGTTGTTTGATTCAGGCGCTACACATTCTTTTGTGTCCCATGAGTGTGTGGATCATTTACACTTGCCCGTTTCCAAGCTACCATATAATTTGATGGTATCTACCCCTACCGGTGATCCTTTGATCACTTTGTCTGTTTACTTACAGTGTCCTATAGTTGTTGAAAATAGGGCATTTCTGGTAGATCTAATCTGTTTACCTATGCAGTAGATAGATGTTATCCTTGGCATGGATTGGCTTTTGGCTAACCATGTAGTGTTAGACTGTGCCCGAAAGACCTTACCTTTTCTTGAGCCTTCTAGCATAGTATCTGCCAATGAAGGAATAGCTTTGAGGAGTGACGAGTCTCAGCAGTATCTGATGCTTTTCTCTTTGGAAGCTAAGGAGACTCCGAGTATGGATTCTTTGCCTATCGTGAGAGAGTTTCCTGAGGTTTTCCCTCCTGATGTTCTAGGTTTTCCACCAGAGAGGGAGGTGGAGTTCGCTATAGATCTCATACCAGGGACCGGACCTATATCAGTAACTCCTAATCGGATGTCACCAGTGGAGTTGGCGAAGTTGAAGAAACAGCTGGATGACATGATGAAGAAGGAATTCATCAGACCGAGTGTTTCACCTTGGGGAGCACCGGTATTGTTTGTCAAGAAAAAGGACGAAAGTTCTAGGTTGTGCACGGATTATAGGCAGTTGAATAAAGTTACAATCAAGACAAATATCCGTTGCTTAGGATAGATGATCTGATGGATCAGCTGAAGGGAGCTTCGGTGTTTTCCAAGATAGATTTAAGATCAGGATACCATAAGATTAGGGTGAAGAAGGAGGATATACCTAAGACCACTTTCAGGACGAGGTATGGACACTACGAGTACCTAATTATGCCTTTTGGTGTAACTAATGCTCCAGCAGTGTTCATGGATTACATGAACAGGATCTTTAGACCGTTCCTCGACTGGTTTGTTGTGGTGTTTATAGATGATATTCTTATCTACTCCCGTAGTCGGGAAGAACACGAGGAACATATGAGATTGGTGTTACAGGTGTTGAGAGATAGGCAGTTGTATGCTAAGCTATCCAAGTGTGAATTTTGGTTAGAGGAAATACAGTTTCTAGGGCATGTAATCAACCAGAAAGGGATAGCTGTTGATCCAGTTAAGGTAGAGGCCGTGATTAAGTGGGAGAGTCCTAAGTCAGTGAGTGAGGTGAGGAGTTTCCTAGGATTAGCCAGGTATTACAGGAGGTTCATCGAGGGTTTCACGAAGATTGCGTTGCCTACGACGCAGTTAACGAGAAAAGGTACGACGTTTGTTTGGACAGAGAAGTGTGAAGAGAGCTTTCAGAAGCTAAAGGAGAAGTTGACTACATCTCCTGTGCTGACGTTACCGGATCCATTAGGACAGTTTGACGTGTATTGTGACGCGTCATATCAAGGATTGGGTTGTGTTTTGATGCAAGAGTGAAGAGTTGTGGCTTATGCTTCCCGACAGTTGAGGGTTCATGAAAGGAATTACCCGACCCATGATTTGGAGTTAGCAGCCATAGTGTTCGTATTGAAGATATGGCGACAATATCTCTATGGAGCTAAGTTTAATGTGTTCAGTGATCACAAGAGTTTAAAGTATTTGTTTGGTCAGCAGGAGTAGAACATGAGGCAACGTAGATGGATGGAATTCATTAAGGACTATGAGTTTGATCTTCAATACCATCCAGGGAAGGCTAATGTTGTGGCGGGTGCACTAAGTCGGAAACCCTTGCACGTATCCGCAATGATGGTGAAAGAGATGGAGTTGCTTGAATAGTTTAGATATTTGAACCTAGGTATGGATTTGATTGAGGATAGAATATGTTTAGGTATGATCACCATCAGTAGTGAGTTTTTGAGAGACCTTAAGGTTAAGCAGGGTCAGGATGAATATTTGGTGGATGTGAATTGAGGTATAGATGAGGGTAAGGTTTCAGAGTTTAGGAGAGGATCAGATGGAGTGTTAAGGTTTAAGGATCGGATATGTGTGCCAGAGGACTTAGAGATTAGGAAGATGATCTTAGAGGAGGCACATAAAAGTAAGCTGAGTTTTCACCCAGGAGCCACCAAGATGTACGTACCAAGACTTGAAGAAGATGTTTTGGTGGCCAAATATGAAGAAAGAAGTGGCAGAGTATGTTCTATCATGTTTGGTATGTCAGAAAGCTAAGATAGAGCACCAAAAGCCCGCCGGGTTCTTGAAGTCCTTGGATATCCCAGAGTGGAAGTGGGATAGCATAGTGATGGATTTTGTGGTGGGATTACCACGAACTCCGAAGAGGTTTGATGCGATTTGGTTTATCATTGATAGGTTGACGAAGTGTGCTCACTTCTTACCTATTGGTGAGAGTTATAGTCTTGAAAGGTTGACCCAGATCTACATCAAGGAAGTAGTGAGGTTGCATGGTGTGCCGTCGAGTATTGTCTCCGACCGAGATCCCAGATTTACATCTAGATTTTGGAGACAGTTACGTGATGCTTTGGGAACAAAGTTGAGGATGAGTTCTGCTTATCATCCTCAGACGGATGGACATTCAGAGAGAACAATTCGGTCATCGGAGTATCTTTTAAGAGCCTGTGTGTTGGAACATGTTGGCAGTTGGGATGAGTTCCTACCTTTGATTGAGTTCACGTACAATAACAGTTTCCATAGCAGTATTGGGATTGCACCGTATGAGGCTCTGTATGGGAGAAAGTGCAGGACTCCGTTGTGTTGGTATGAGACTGGTGAGAGCTAAGTGTTGGGTCCTGATGTGGTACAACAAACTACGGAGCAAGTCAGGAAAATCAAAGAGAGAATGAAGGAAGCACAGGATAGGCAGAGAAGCTACAGTAACAAGAGGAGGAGGCCCTTGGAGTTCCAAGAAGGTGATAACGTGTTCTTGATAGTCACTCCGAAGATCGGAATTGGCAGAGCTATAAAGTCTAGAAAGCTCACTCTCGATTCATTGGACCATTTTAGATTCTTCGACGAATTGGTCCAGTAGCTTACCGGATGGCCTTACCGCCTAACCTTTCCAACCTTCACGATGTCTTCCATGTATCCCAGTTGAGAAAATATTACCCTAATCCTTTTCATGTCATTGAGCCTGAGTCAATACAACTCCGAGAGAATCTGGAATATGAGGCTTTACCGTCTAAGATTGTGGATAGAAGGATTAAAGAACTCCGTGGTAAACAAATTCCCCTGGTCAATTTCATATGGGATAGTGTTGCCGGAGATGCTACTTGGGAGCGTGAGGCGGACATTCAGCGGCAGTACCCCCATCTGTTTTCAGGTATGTAAATTCCGAGGACGGAATTTCTTTTAAGGGGGGTAGAAATGTAACATCCATAATTTCATATGTGGTTTACGTATGAGGTTTAGGGTTAGGACTTGGAATACATAGTTGAGATGTTGTTTAAGGTTTAGAAACCCTTGCATGTTAAGTACGCGGCTTTTTCGGATAAGTTTGAGGCATAGAGACTATTTAGGGTTTTCCCGGTGAGCGTCTTTGAGACGTTCGAGTGTGAAATAAGAATTTTAGACTTAGAGATTATATTAGGCATTTTCGATGGTTTTAGGTTGTTTATTAGGTCCTAAAGAGCTTATATCCCAAATTTGAGCGCAATCGGACGTCAAGTGGACCCTGAACGCAAAGAGTTGACTTTTTGCCAGAAGTCAACGCTCGAGCGTGGGAGTATCCACGCTCAAGCGTCCAAGTCAACAGACAAGGGTCATGCTTTCACTTGCCACGTGTCATTCAGGGCTTACGTGGCAGCTCTTGATTGGTTGCATGTCAAGGTGGTCCACCAACCCTCCAACGCTCCAGCGTTGGAACGCTCTAGTGCTATGTTTCCAACGCTCGAGCGCTAGCGCGAATTTCAGCAAAAATAAAAGATGACTTAAGTGACTTAAGTCACTTAAGTCATCAAAACAAAAACGAACCAGAGAGCAGTGAGAGCTGAGAAACAGAAGGGAGAGGTTTTAGAGAGAGAGAGAGAGAAATCTTAGAGAGAGAAGAGCTTTTAGTGAGAGTAGTGAGAGTTTCGATCGTCCAATCGCGAAACGGAGTACGTGGTTGTGATCGTAGCGAGGATATCTATCTTGTTCTCTTCTCCTTTTCTTCTAAAAGTGAAGGTAAATCATCCTCTTTTATGTCGAAACTCCGTTCGTTATGTTTCTAGTAATATCTTTCATTTCGTTTGTCGGAATTCAAGTCTGTTTTCGAATATGAACTCCTAGTAACGTGTGCTTCGCAATGTGACACTTAGGTGAATTTTTGGAAGCTCCGAGGCCCGAGAATCGCGTAGGGCATAATTGAGAAAGTGGGAGGAAGTCTTGTTTTTCTTCGTTTCGAGTATCGTACGACTCACCAGGTGGGGGAAAGAAAATATTTAACGTCAGAAACGACGTGGTTACATTTTATTAGATAATGGCGTAGGGCAACCCAGACCCTACACGAGAGCGAGTAACGGACGATCATGCATATTAGAGACCCAAGATAATGTCCACAGCAGATCATGCATATTAGAGACCCAAGATTTGAAAGAAATTATGGTAGTGTTCGACCCAATAAGCTGGAATCCCAAGTAAGACTTGGCTCCGGACGAAAATCCGAGCATTGCTCAGCCAAGTAAGTCGACAACCCAAGAAAGACTTGGTTCTACAAAAAAATAAGTTTCCGAGCAATGCTCCCGAATCATAATCCAAAGTCCTCGGCACCAAAAAGCGTGTTAAGATATGCGGGTTGACATTTAAGCTCTTTCGCTTATTTCAAGCCCGGAGCTTGGGGGGCTTATAGGGATAAAGGAAGGATATTCTCGGAAATCACAGAGAAAGGATATCTCTTAGCCTACAGCTCGATTGTTATTATGAAGAACTTGTATGAAAACTATATTCTCATACAAATTGGAAAAGATATTAGGAAAGTTTATTCTGAGATACACCTTCAAGATCGGTAAAAATAATGACATTCAAGGTCAAGTGTCAAGTTAGTGGGTATTTCAAAATCCACCAGATGAAAGGGTTAAGAGCTACTCGAAGAAAATCTTAAGAGCTCTCAAAAGCTTCAAAGGCCGAGCTACATTCGAAAAAAGGTGAGTTAAGTTCAAACTCTCAAGATAAGCATCTTGAAAGCATCAAAAATTTCAGCTCAAATACAAGCCTGAGGTAAATTCCTAATGATCGAGTTTGAGCTTGACTTTCCAAAAGATCGGTTCGAGCCTGAATCATTGATAAGTTGAATCTCAACTACCAGCTTCTAAACTTGTCATAACAAAGGTAAGATTGAAGTATCTTCTGTTCAGAACATGTTACTGGCCGAGATGTGAACCTCAACCACTAAACTCGAGTACCACTCGAGATGTGAAACTCGGCCACCGAGCTTGAGTAGTCGAAGTAAGAGGATCTATGCAAATCCTGTACTTTATCGACACTAAGGACAAGCTCGGGAGCTTTCATAAATCTTTTGCGCTCTTCTGAGCTCAAAGCTTGGGGAGCTTATATACTGGTCAAGATGTTAAACTCGGCCACCGAGCCTACCAAACTAAAATATTGGACGAGAAATAAAGCTAGATCACCAAACCCAAACAATCAAAGGGAAATTATTACTAGACTCGCCCATCGAGCCCGCTGAACTTAAGAATTAGTCGAAATGTAAAGCTCGGCAACTTGAAACGTGAAGCTCGGTCGCCCGAGGTGTTCACCGAAGTAAAAGATGTATATAGACCGAAGTGTGAAGCTCGGTACTTACCTTGCCAACTTGAAAGACTAAAGAGACCAAGTTTCTAACCTCGTAAGGCCGGGATATCAAGCTCGCCCACCAGGAAATCAAGAGAAAGGATTGTTAGGCCCACTTTCCAAAGCCGCTAAACTCAAATGTTAGCCGATGTATGAAGATTGACCATCGAACTGTGGCAGAAAGGGAAGAAGTCTTACTCAATAAATCCTGAACTTGGATAATTTTAAAGCCAAGCTTGGCTCCTGTCATGAAAACTTCTACGCTCCGTTGAGCTCGAAGCTTGGGGGGCTTGTGTACTGGCCGAGAAGTAAACCCCGGCCACCGAACTTGGAAACCCGATCCAACCAATGCGGGAATGATAAAATATCGATATTATCTTTATTAATCATGATATTATCTCAAACAACATTATCCGGTTAGAAGAGATAATATCCCTTAAATTAAGGGATAAGATATTGATATTATCCTTAAATAATCCTAATATTATCTCAAATAACCTTATTCGGTTAAGAGATCAATTTAAGATATTATCTTAATCAATCCTGATATTATCTCACATAACCTTATCCGGTTAAAAGATAATATCCCTTAAATTAAGGAAATCACATCTCAAAGAAGATTTAATAGATAAAAGGAGATAAATCCAGATCTCTTAAAGATATGAGGATCTTATTATAAAAGGAGGAGAACCCAAAAGAGACACTCACTTTCACTAACACCGGTAACTCTCCCTTAAGCGTATTAGAGAAACTAGCTCGACCAAGAGACTATTGAAGAGTCCTTTCTCGCTGGTATTCATCAAATACAAGATTAATGGATTGAGATCACCGTATGGCCAATGGTCGAACCTAGAACTACATATGGCTTTGATTCCCATTGGGATACGTAGGACCGAAATATAATATTTTGTCAAGCCATAATCTAAAACAACCCCCATTGTTCATTCTTGATTTGACGTTCTACGACGAGATTCCAGCAAGTCGAATCTCGACAATAACAATATATATATATATATATATATATATATATATATATATATATTGATTACAATAAAAAAAAATAATGATTGACGATCGCTAGCATGCGTAATTGAAGTGTAGTAATAGGATATTTCATTGTTGACTTATTCAAGTGTTGATTGCTTTCTACTGATTGCACCTGACATTTTTGAAACATATTTCCCAAATCAATACTCATAAATTTTTTTTTTGGCTGCTATTAGTTTGAAATTTTTTTCATAATAGAAGTTTGTAAATTCACTCATTTAGTAGAAGGTTATAATTATATTAATTGTTTTGCTTTTATAATTTAAAATTTATTAATTAAAATTTAATACCTCAAATTCTAGTAATTACTATAATTTGTCTTAAACCCAAGAAGAGTGTGACACGTAAACTAAAAAGGGGAAGGTTTTTTTGGTTATGCCACTTGCAAAAATTTAAGAAGAGTGAAGTCCAACGAATGACACATGAAGATTGCCACTTAGATTATTCACAACTGTATTATATAATAATAATAATAATAATAATAATAATAATAATAATAAGCAAAAGTATATTAAACGAATATAATGGATACTCAAACCCGAATGCAAATATGAAAAAAAATATAAGAGGCTAACTAAGGTAATGGTTCAACAAATGTCAAAAAGACATGATGGTTGAAAACTAACTTACACTGCCATCAAACAAAAATGATTACGTGTGTGTTTGGATGAACGTTTGACAAACGTGATTTTGGATGGAATAGATTTTGTAGAATTGATTTCAATACAATTGAGTTTGAAGTAAAGTAATTTTTGTTTGGATGTTTTTACTTTGAAAGCAAGTTTGATGTAAAACCTAGTATAATTTTTCAATTCAAAAACAGAAGCTACTCCAAGCTGCTTCTGGTAGAATCAATTCTGGATGCAAAATTGATTCCACAAACGTGTTGCCAAACACATCTTTTATTACCAGAATCACGTTTGACAGGTGCAGAAGCATTTCTGATACCTCTAGAAGTGAAACCAAACACACACTTCGAGTAGCCATCAAGCACACCAAAAGAGAGAAATCCAGCCTCTTGAAAAAAAAGAGTTAGATATACATAAATAGATATATAGATAAGTTAATTATATATATATATATATATATAATCTTATATATTAGTATTTAATCTTATGTTTTGGGATACTGTTAAAATATTTTTTTTTTACTAAAATACATTTTTGATCCTTTATCTTTTAGTGAAAATTCGTTTCGATCCTTTATTTTTTTTAAAAAAAACATTTTGGTCCTTTATGTGATTCAAAATAGTCCTTCCGCCAAGTCTGTCACCGGATTCTGTTAATGACCCGCCGGAATTTAGGTATTTCGTCGGAATCGGGGTACTTTAAATCCTAAGCTCTTCTTCTCAAAAACCTAGAAGCTGGAATGTCTTTTACTGATTGAGGAAGAAACCATGACCATGAGAGAATGGTAGCAAGAAACACACGTTAATCAAATGGAATCCTTTGTTTCCATAAATGACAAAATATTGAGGAGAAGACAATCTGGCAAATCATCAAATTTGTCCCGCCTTTCTGCTCCTTTACTATTGTCTTCATTTTGAGACGCCAAAATTTCTACTTATGGCTTCTTCGAAATAGGACCAGATCCCTGAAAATCAGTTTTCTGCATACCAGCTTCACAGCACTCAACTGAGTCCGTTGATTTGAAGGTGTTAAACATAGTCCCCATCCCCATCAAATTATTATTCTCCAACTTTGAGAGAAAAGATGCTAAAGTCTGATTCTTGAACCCTCAAATCCATGCACAAAATAAACCCCATCCATAAAATTTCGCAGCTAACCAATTCAAGATTGACAAGAAACACAATCAAGGTTGCAACTTTACCATTGAGTGGATGAAAAAGCACATACGGGCATAAAATTACAACAATAAACAGCAATGGGTATTTGAAAAGGAAGGGTCTTTGCACCTGTCTGAGGTTGCAATCCATAAAATCAACGAGCGTGTGCTTTGAGACCCATTTTTTCAGCTTCAGTGTGTTTGGAGAGACAGTGAGAAGACTCTGAAGAGTTTAGTAACAAGCAATGACTGCGAACAAGGCGGGTGTATGTCTCAGCTTAGATCGTTTTTCTTTGGCTTCACTAAAAGATAAAACATTAAAACTATATTTTAGCCTCTCTTTTTTTTTAACGAAATGTATCACAAAAAATATATCATATTTACAAAGTTGAACATAATTCATTGAACATGAAAAGCTTGATTAATACAAGCAATGGTAAAGTTACACATGGTTAAATGTGGCCTTGTGACATGATAAAAGACTAATATTATTATACTTTTTTGATATCTCACTTATATTGTCATGGAAATTTTAAAAACATAAATAAAAATTATGCGACGCAGGTGATATCTAAGGATTCAATATGAGAACATATCCGGAATGCAGGGCCGTGCCTAAAAAAAATTGGGGCTTTAGGCAAAATTATTAGAAAGAGTTAATATAACGTAAATTATTGATTTTTACATTATGTTTTAGTCTTTTAAGCTACAAAAATATTTATCAAAGTTTTATAATCAAGTGGTTCTAACATTTTATTCTCAATAGATAACATGACCAACTCATTCAATTTTTCTTATAACATTATTGAACTAAGATAGGATTTAAACAATTTTAATTTTGAAAAACTTCTTTCAACCGTTGCACAACTGTTACATGTATTGTTAATAATATTCTATAAACAATACATGTATTTAAAAATAATTTAATCTTTGGATATAATTTAGTATTTCTATTGGAATATTAATTTCTTTTGTTAACACATTTCTCAAACTTTCAAATGTAAAAATAAATCAAGACCATCAATATCAAAATTTTGTCTGAATCTCTAAAAATAAAAACTCAAGATTAATACAATATTTTTTGCTATTTATCCTCGTCTAAAGTTTTAATTTTTTTATTCAAATAAAAAATTAAAAAATTGTTTCATATTGTAAAATATGTTTAAATCGAGTCTCATTAAAATATACACTCTTATCATGTATCCAAATAGTGGGCTTTGCTTCAGTCCCAATAGTGCTTATTGAGAATTCTATATATTTTTCAACCATTAAATTACCAATTGCCAATTGGTGGAAGAAGGTGAGACATAAGGCAACTAAGGTGGTATTTGGAAGAGCTTATTTAAACTTTTTTTTACTTATCTGATCATATAAATTCTTATGCAGCGTATTTGACAGAGCTTATAAAAATAACTTATGCCATATCATAAGGAGTTTTTGACTTATTTTTATAAGTCACTGGGAGAAGCTTATAGAATTATCATAAGAGTTTATGCACTAAACACCCTCTCCATGTTTTTCACTTTTCCAATCCTCTCATGCCCCTTTCTTTCTTTTTCTTTCTTTAAGCGCTTATGGCATAAGCTCTCATGAGATAAGGCCTTATGTGATAAGCTCTTAGTTAAGTTGTTTACCCAAACACACCCTAAATTAGTGGCCTTACCACTTACATGACCCTGTCATAATGATGTAGTATATATTTTGAAGTACCTCTTAAAATAATATGTTGTGTTATTGTGACACACTTTGGTGACACAACACGGGATAACATACCACACTGTAGCATTAATACAATGTTATTGTAACATTTTTTTTTTTACAATTTTTTTACTTTAAAAAAAAATTTACAAATCTTGACCTTTTTTAAAAAAATAAAAATTGTATTCTTCAAAAAAAAACCATTAACCAGATAATGAACTGAATTAATCAGATATTTGTACCTGATTAACCAGATATTTACACATACTTAAACAAAAAACTCGTTAACCAGTTAATGAACTGAATTAACCAGATATTTGCACATGCTTCACCAAAAATTTTATTTCTCAAAAAAACCCATTAACCAGATAATGAACTGAATTAACCAGATATTTGTACATGATTAACCAGATATTTGCACATACTTAACCAAAAAAACCATTAACCAGATAATAAACTGAATTAACCAAATATTTGTATCTGATTAACCAGATATTTGCACATTGTAACACCATGTATTTCACTGTTTTAAATAACAGTAATACATATAAATATGTTTATAAATTTATTAGAGTTTTAGAAAATTATTTTAAATAAACGGAGTTTACCACTCAATCATACTTGAATGTAGGAAGCTACGATTAAAACTTAGGTTGGAAAGTCGGGCGAAACCCGACCCGCGAATTCCATTGACAGTATAATAATACTGCTCAAAAGACCTAATTTTAATTCGTGAAAGAAAGACTTAATATTTTTATTTTATTTCCTACAATTCTGTATTTTTAGATTTATTTCAGAAAAAAATAAAATAATTTACGTTTTTCGGGTGAAACACGTAATCGGGTAGATGACGGAAGGGATTTTGGAGTTTCTAAGAGCCGATAGAGGGTTTATCTTAGGATTTTGAGATGATTCAAGGGGATGAATCACATTTCTAAGTCTAGAAGGTTTTTCAGGGTTAAAGTGAAAATTTATGAATTTTACGCTTAAGTCCCTGAACTTTCTGTTAATTACCCTTTTGTCCCTAAGTTAGTTTCTAAGTTTTTTCAAGTGAATTGGGCTAGAATCCTTGTTCCCAATCTTTAATGGACGTGGCTATGAAGCCCAAAATTTCCTAGTCCATGAATTGATTCTATAAAGCCTATTTGAAACTATACAAGTTTCCTATGTTATGCTTAATGCTTAATTCTTTTAGTGGGCCCCACAAAAATGAATCCAAGACCAAATTTACCAAGCCCATGTGCAAGCCCATGAGGGATTGGAGGCTGCCTTCATTTGTTGTTGGATGAACCAAGATTTTCTAGAATGTTCAACAATCTTCTACATTATTCTACATCATTCTCTAATCTTCTCCAATGTTCATGATTCTTCTTAAAATATCTATGACAAAAATTCCGCCCAAAGTTAGTCAAGATAAGCTCACATTAAATGTGGCAAAAAGTCATCATGACAATTTATTGGCAAATTGCAAACTAGTCCTTAAACTTATGGAATCTTTGCAAAATGGTCCATAGGAAGTATTTGCATTTCAATCCTTTTAGCAAGACAACTCATCATCTCTAGATCCTTCTAAAAGTGGTGCAAGCAAGCTCTATAAATACTTTCTCTCACTTTTCACTTAGTTTCTATTGTCATTTGTTCAAAAACCCTAAAGTTATAAGTCTTCTAGTGTTAGATTTTTGAAGCAAGTTTTTGGATTTCCTTTGTCATTGATCTTCAAGAGGTAAATCCTAATCTTCTTCCTTAATCATGCCTATGTTCTTTAGCAAGTTTCTTGATTCAAAGTTTTTTTCATAGTTGTTCATCATTTTCAAGTTTCTAAGTCTTGAACTTTGAAAAGTCATAATAAATTCTAGAAAAATCTCATGATGATGAAACCACTTTCTATATTCTTGATATCATGCATATTATCTAAATCCAAGAGCATGATGTAATCAAAAATTTCTTTCCTAAAAACCTAGCCTTGGCCGAATCTATTAGAATAGGTTTGGTAAAGTTTTGTTCATGTGTTGTCATGTATGATCATGTATTCTATATGACATGTATGTCTACACATTCTAATCCATGTTAGTTTATTAAAATGAAAATCTTTACTCAAAAATCTCTATGTTGGTCGAACCCTAAGTGGGTGAGATTTGATGAGTTTTTGTTCATAGTTTCATTAATGATCTTAGAAATCAAGCTATTAGTATGTATGCTTAATAAATCCAAGTTGGTTTATTAAACTAAGAACCCTATCCCTATGAACATGTTGAGGCCGAATCTTGGTATAGAAGAGTTAGGAAGTTTTGAGTTTGAAATTTAGTTGTTTAGTCACTAATCAATGATTTAGGTTAATTAAGGACCATTAATCCATGACTTAATCACGATTAGGAATTTTAGTTAATCAAAAACCCTAGAAGCCGTGACCATGTGTTAGGGTTTTAGAATGTTTTTAGTTTCATGATTTGTAATTATTTGATTGTAATGGTTGAAGGTTAAGTATAAAGCGGTGTACGTGAGTTTCCGGCTTCCGACGAATTTAATTCAACTTGCTGTGGATCTTCGAGAGGTAAGAGGGGTTACCTGACGGATTATTCGGATGACCATATGTCCATGTTTGTGGTTTGTATACATTGTTTATGTGGTTATGGTGTCTGGTCTGTTTTGTTTGGCTATATGTTTCTAGCTGTTTATCTGTGTTTCGGTTGTTTCTCTGCTTATAATTTATTTAATTATCTGCAGCAGTATATTATATTGCTATGATGCATGATCTGCCTGGTGATATAATTCTGATGTTGTTGGATGTTGTTTGTGAGGCCTGACAGTGGTCAGTGCACAACCGATTAATCAGATAAAAGATTTAATAAGCTATGAAGAATTATATTCAATGTTTTATGGGAAATGTTGGAATATAATAATGGTGGAAAATATTATTTTGGAAAAATAATGAGTTTTGAGAAATATTATTATTTTAATGATTTATTAGTGTAAAAGTAATTTATGAGTCACGGAGAGAGCGTAACCGTTAAATTCTTTTAGTACTGCTGATTTTTACGCAAGAAATTATGTAATATTATAAAAAGTTATTTTGTGAAATTAATATTCGAAAATAATATTATAAAAATAGAAATAAAATAATAATAATATAATATAATATTATAAAAGTCAAAGTTTGACTTTAAAAACTTTTTTTAAAAATGATAAACGACGACAAGTTTTGAAATTATTTACAGTGAAAGTTTAAAAACAGCAGTACTTATTTTGAGAAGAAATTTAATTTGAATTGACTTAAGTTTTAGAGTTGAAGTTTCAGTAAAAGAGTTCTTGACGATTTGACGTTTTATAAACGAATTACAAGTAGAAAGGAATTTTGGTGAATGAGTTTTACTAAATGATGTAAAGGATGATATATAACTTAGTAACCGAGACGTCGGGGTATTAAGGTTGTTGTGTTGTAGACTGGGTATCTACTTAAAGAGGTTAAAACATTTTTAGATGTTTTCTACTACCACGAACCTAAGCCTGAGGCATCAGTCTAGGGTTCGTGATTGAGCACTCGGACTTGGAGGTCCTGTGTTTTAACGAAGGTTTTAAAGACGTTTAAATTATGGTTGGTCAAAAGCTTTTGAGAGCTTTGACAAAGAAAGATATAACACAAAGAAAAGTGTCGAGAACAAAATGTTTTCTTGCATGCATATGACAGACGTGCTGTGATTCTACGAGTGATTATCTTGCGGCGTCAAGTAGATCATGCTACGATGTTCCTCATTGTGCCCGAGGTTTGGACAATGAGACCCCATCTACGATGTTATCACTGTGCCACGATGTTGGACAGTGTGCGATGGGTGTGCCTGTGGCAACTGAGTCTGATCAACTCATCACGAGGTTGGGATATCTCATGAGATTAAGTACGAAATTTTAGAGCCAGAATATTGAAGTGTACATGCAGTTGTATTTTAAAACGACGATGTTCGGGTGTGAGACCCCTTGATATATTGTGTTGTATACTAATTTAATGATGAGAAGTTAACTGATTTGGGTTTGTACATGTTTTGTTGTGTCGTACATATGGTTCTCGCGTTATGATCAAATTGTCGGTTACTCACTCTTGCATGTTTTATTTGTGTTTTCTCTTCTGGGCTCTCCGTGGTGGAATTCAGATGAACCTCTTAAGGGCTATGGCGTCTAAAAGAAAAAGAATGTTTAGTTCGGGGCATGCTGCTGCTGCTCCTTTTTGTCGTAGTGTTTGACCAGCTTAGGTTTACGGTAAGTTATGTTTTGGAAATAATCTTTTCTTATAAATGTTTAAGTGTGAAACATACGAGGCAGTATAGCTGTATGACTTTTATATATATATATATATATATATATATATATATATATCTAAGTGTGATTATGTGAACGTTGTTGTGACGATGTTGAAAGGGAAAAAAAAAATTATCACCTCATTTTGTTTAAGACAAACGTTCAGAAAATATTATTTTCCGAAAGCAACCAGCGAATTTATAATTTTAGTTTCCGCAAACGGGTAATCATGTGATGACCCAAGAGTAGGGTGTCACACACATACTTCACCAAAAATTTTATTTATCAAAAAAAACCATTAACCAGATAATGAACTAAATTAACCAGATATTTGTACCTGATTAACTAGATATTTGCACATACTTAACCAAAAAACCCATTAGCCAGATAATGAACTGAATTAACCAGATATTTGTACCCGATTAACCAGATATTTGCACATACTTAACCAAAAATTTTATTTCTAAAAAAAACTAAATATTTTTTTAAAAAAAAGAACAGAATATTTTTTTTAAAATAAAAGCTAAATATTTTTTGTATTAAAGAAAAAGGTCTGCTACAGTGCCGCACAGTGCGGCACCATATGTTGTCGCGTATGTGTGTCACCAAAGTGTGTTAGAAAAAGATTTCTCTAAAATAATTGAGTTACTTTTTAGTGTGTTTGGGTAAATAGTTAAATAAGCTTTTTTTAAAATAAACTAAAAATAACTTATTTTTATAAGTTTTTCTAACAAACTTATTGCAGTAAGTTAAAATGAGCTTATACGAAGGTCATAATCTATTTGAATAAGTTTATTTTCATAATGTATTCTCATAAAATTAAATAAACTTTTTATAAGCTCTTCCAAATACTCAATCACTATAAAATTTAAGAATTATATAGTTCATTGAATTAACAATTGAGCTAAAGGAAACCTTAAGAAAATTACTTGTAACTTGTAAGTATAAAAAATATTTCACAGGCCTTTCTAAATATCTTGATATTTTAGAAAATTGGCAAGAAAATTCTACACTCTCATAGCTTATCATACAATTGGCTATATCTCCCTCTTCTACCAACCTCCATTAAGAAGACCGAGCAAGTTTAAACAGGTGAAGACCTGTTAGAGCATACTATAGAAAATTAAACACGAGCAATTCCAATGAGAGTTGTTTAGCTAGTTCTTAAAAATAAGAACCAATTCTTGTTGGGTTGTATCATTGGAGCAGGGTGATGTGACATCCAATAATAATAATATGATTATGTGAAAGCTGAGTTCATATATCTCTTTATTCTTCCCTTCAAAACTACAAAATCAGAGTTCACCCTTGATTATTCTCAGACTTGTAAATACAATATAGCAACCATAAAAGAAGAAATATAAAAGAAAAAAGAAAAAGTAAGGATGATATTAAGTAAAACTATAACACACCAGCTAATATGATCAGCACATCAAACTCTACAAAATCTACAAGTAAACACCTTTTGGCCCTTACTGAAGTGAAGTGAAGAAAACTGACATTTTGTCATCATAAACAAGACAAGCATCTTTTGTACTTTTACAAGCAGCAGTTGCAGCTGGTTTCCTATTTACTTCATGTGACTTGTGGTCCCTTATTTGAGTATCCTCAACACATTCACCATTTAACTATCCAATATTGAAGAAGTGGGGTATGGCCAAGAGAAATGTTACCAAGGATGCTTTAAAGAAGCCTACAAATCCCAACTATTCTTTACTTCCCTTCCACCTCTCACAAAGGAACTTAACAGGTGGTATGAACAAAAAGTAGTCAGTTGCCTTTTACACATTGGTGCTGCTCTTGTTGCCCTTCAATTCAAATTCAAGCTGACAACATTCACTTTCTGGACTTTCACTTACACAGCTCAATATTGTATCTTCCATAAGTTCTTCAAGAATGGCTTCACCCATTTCGAAACCAACTGTTTCAGCTTCAAACCGAAGGTCCATCCACCCTCCATTTTTTTCCATGTCTTTCCTAACAATTTTGTCCAAAGTACGTGGTTGAGGCAAGGGAAGGAGAAGCCAGCACACTCCTTCCCAGACCTTGAGAATAACCTTTTGCATATTTGGAGTTGGCCTTATGCTTGGATTTACAAATGATACGCAAGGTGAGACACCAAAGTAATCCCAACAAACCTCCATGAGAACTTCATTGATACAGTCATATAGGAGCTTCTGATCATGGCAAAGCTGGTTTGATTGGAACTCTACATGATCAAACAAGGAAGGGTCTAGTATCTTGTCTGATAAAAGGCATTTCATAAATAATTGATCCCTAGTCATTCCAGAGGCTTGCAGGACTGCTTTAATGTAGTCATATATCAATTCATTTTCTCCAAGACAATGTTTTCCTCCATGGATTTGATTCACAGGGGAAGAATCTTGTTCTTCAAATTGAATATGTAGTGGCCTTACTGGTACTTCAACTGAAAATCATGAATGAATGTAATGCCAGATTAAAATTAACATGGTGAACACAAAAGTTATGCTACCAAGCATTATGTTCATCTCCAGGGAAAAAAATACAGGACAAGAATGTTCAACCAAACAAATATGCTATTTCTAGAAAAATTTCAGGAAAAGTATGATTTAGACTGTAGAAAACTGCCAGCAACCAGGATGTTGTTTTCTATGTCTGCATTCAATTTAACAAGTTTCTGCACTAGTTTTTCAAAAAAAAGTGTTTCAGAACACTGCCAGATAGGCATCTCATGGCTCAAGTGCAGGAATGTTTACCAGGTTGAAATCTGGAGTAGCCAGGACCGACATCATCCTCTAAGAATGGTACATCAAGAACAGATACAGGACTCGGCCGCCCAGATATATCTGTACCACTTTCTTGCTCTTCAGTTTTCTTAGTGATGGAAGAGTGAGAAGGCGGTGACAGTGATGGTTGGTTTTCTTCTGTTTCATCCTGTAAAAAGATTAGCTGATAGTTTAGATAAATCTTACATATATAAGCAGTCACTCCACCAAAGAAAAAGCCATAAAACTACAGCATCAAACAAATCTTAAATATTCCTAGTTTTGACTACACATATGGCATAGTAATCAATCTATCCCCAAATCATTGATTTATGTGAAGATATAAAACAGTAAGAGATGTTACCTGATTCAAACCATGAGAACATCTTGCACAAACAGGAATTTCTGAGATATTATTGTTTTGATCCTCCTTTCCTGTACTGAGGCCAACTGGTTCTGAGGAAGATTCCAAAATATTTATCTCTTTTGCAGATTCTATATCACCTGCATACAAATTAAGAAAGGATAAATTACAGAATATAAATACACGTGTGCACGCACATGCACACACACACCAAAGTTTACCATAGCAACTATCACTTAAATCATATACTTTGAACATGATACCTTCAGTAACTATCTCATCTCCTACGAGACAGCAGTCTTCCTCTTTATCAACAAGACAATGGTCATCTGAGAAATTTGAGTCTGACTTAATTTCTTGTACTTTATCATTAGAGCTTTCACCACAAATGCTTGACTGCTTCTCTGGATTGCCTGTTTCCTGATCCAGATGATCAACACAGGTTGCTTGTTCAGGAGACAAATTATCCTCATTACCCTGCCAACTTTTATCTGAAGTAGAAAATCTTGTCTGTGCAGTCACAAAATGGTACTCCAAATCCCTTACAGGACTGCCAAGGGGAGAAAAGTTGTACTCAGGAAGAGATAGTATTCTTCCAAGGGTTTTAGGAATCTGCCTACTTGACAAGTCCATGTTCTCATCTCCATCACTTACCATCTCAGATAGATGTTTCTTAGCCTCTATATATAAGTTAGAAACCCTTTGTTTGGGATAACTACCATTTTCATGTTCCATAATCAACTCAGAATCTTTCAATGCTCCATTCTTGTCTCCTTTCATCACACCATTTGTAGGTCTTGCAATTTTTTCAATGAAGAAATGATCTTTATTGGGAGATCTCATTCCAACATTGTCTTTACCAATTGCTTTGCCACTTGGCGCCTTACTTAGACATTTAGCAGGGTATCTTTTGGAAATCCCTTCAGAGTTTCCATGTCTCTCCCTTCCCATAGCATGCTTTAATTTCTTTTTTATCTCTGTTAGAGAAAAATGTGAGCTACCTCTAACAGAAGGACCATCATACTGGACTGTATCAGGAGAATCTAAGGATGAGCAAAGGTTGGTTTCTGTTTCAGAATTTCTCAAGTCCTTTGGCCCAGGCTTCAGAATAACAATTCTGTTTGAAAAGTCAGTATTCCCATTTTCATTTGTTGAACCTTTTGATTGAGACTTCACCTTTCTCCTGAAAAAATTATGCTTCTTGTGGTTGACAATCTCCCTGGTTTGTTCTAGATTGCCGTGTTCGTGTTCAGAGAAGTTGGAACCAGTAACTGAACTGTATTCTTTGTCATTTTTCATCCGAGAATCCACAAAATCTTGAACACGTTTCAATAAAAGTGAATTCGGGTCTTGTTGAAGGGTAAGGAAAAATTCCTTATCTGAACTTATAAGCTCAAGTGCTTCCTTAAGTTCATGGGAGCAAAGGAATTTTCTAGCTTCCGCCATATCTTTGCCATTCAACATCATATGATTCACAAATTCATGAATAGCATCTCTTGCAATGTTTTCAGAAATAGCATGCTTCTGCTTTGACTGTCCATGTTCTTCTCTGTCATTGCCACGCATCATGGAACAAGCTTCTTGCAGATTAAAAAACTCTTCAATTATCTTGTCCAGATCAAGATTATCTTTAGATTGCTGCCTTGAGTGCTGATTATGTGAGAATCCGGATTTCAAAGATTCATCCAAATTTAAATCATCGGCGTCCATATCACAACTTCTCTTTGAAGATTTCTTTTTTCTTTTGGAATCTACCTTCAGGAGGACATCACGCCTTATTTTGGATTCCTTTGGTTCGACTTCTATATCCTTTACTGCATTTTGGTCAATGAACATCTCTTCTTCTATGAGTTTCTTTACACTAAGCTTATTAGCATTAGTCTTCACTGCTAGTCTCTTACTCTCTCCTTTGTCCTGAAACATTCGTGATATAGTAATATAAATAAATGCACATAAATCCTTTATACAGATAACATAGTTTTACTACTGTCCTTGAATTTGTCAATTTTCACTTGTGAGTTTCAATTCAATAGTTGCATAATCATATGGATGGACAGACTTACAAAATTCACTTGGGGAACTTCATCCAGATTGCTCAACACCTCAAACTTGTTCTTAGAATGTACAACACCTGTAGAGAAAAAAAAAATGAAATTCAATAATTATTCTGATTCATTTTTATGAATCCAGCACAGCTACACCCCAAGTTATTCCATAATCATTGTAGACAGGGAAAGCATGTTTTGATGAAAGATTTCAACTTAAAAGCATGACAGAAAATTTGACATGCAAACATTTTATCAAAAAAAAAAAAGTCACTGCACAATTACACATTACACAGTATATACACATTTTGTTATCTATTTTAGCATATAGACAGTCTTGGTGGACATATAGATCTATGGCACATGAGTGTGGTTGTCAATTTTGTACAAATCTAGATGTTTAAGACAGTTCTTACCGACAGCATGCTTGCTGCTTCGCCTCTTATCTGCAATCAACTTCTGAGTAGAGTGACCATGGCGAAAATCAAACATACTAATAAAACCCCACATACAGCCTGACTTATCTTTCTCATACCGCACAGAGCGTCTTTGGGACTTCTTTGCCATAATAATTGGGCACGGTTGACTCCCTTCTTTCCGCTTTCCTCTTTCCCCTTCCTTAAGGGTGCTAAGGTAGTCTTGGACTTCTTTTACCTATAGTTATCCTGAATACCTCAGAGGTAAGACTGAGCAACCTGATTGATGAACAAAAACATTAAGTGAATACATGCAGTTAAAATTCATCAAAACACCTATCATAACTCCCTCTAGTTCCCAAAAACCATAATTCATGCATAACACCCTAACAACGGGACAAATAATGCAGTAGATATATGCAGACCAAACTAATCTCTTTATGCTAACACACATGTTGTATCAACTCATGCAGAGAACCTAGTAACATGCTGAGAGGATTTAACTGACACGATGATCATCAAGATCATCAGTCATCTCTTCCTTGGGACACAAAAGATAAATCTGAACAATCATAGAAAAATGAGATTTAGTAGCTACCAAATCAAACTATTAGGTAGAAGATGCATCTAACTTAAATGGTTACCGAACCATGTAGCAAGAACTGAATAATCATAGGATAATTATATTGCTTCAACTAAGTACCTCCTATCTGGGTCCCTTTTGACTCAACACGGTGAAGGAATAAAAGACAAAAGATGCAGCCTGATGAGTCCACTGACAAAGTAACTAGGAATTCCAATTTCAGCTCCCTAAGTTTCCCAATTGAGTGAAGGTCAAGGCCTTATAGCTTCCTTTGGAGGAGAAGGTATCAATTCTTGTTTCTACAAAAAGCCTTGACTATCAGAATTCTGAAGTTCCACATAGAAAGCTGACAATCCCTTGTTATCTTCTCTCCTCTTCAAAAGAAAAGGGCAATTAAGATAACCATAAGGATTCAACTTTTATCATTGACAACAAGGCATAGACTCAAAGCTCATTGATTACCCCTTTTCTTCCAATAAAAATATAGTCAATGATCAAACGTGATGAGAAGGTTTGATAATCAAATCAAAAGCTTCAGACACACAAAAGCTTATCCCCAACACCAACACTAATCAAAATGACTCAAATCCAAATCCCATGATCACCAAATTCCATTACTTTTGCACAACTGAATCCATGACTGCAATAAATGGTGCATTTATCTCCTTCAACAGTTCAATCAACCACTGAAATGAAACAACATAGCATGATGGAGCATCCAAATCATGGTGCCATGAAAGAGTCCCTCAATAAATTCTTACCCACCTGTAATTTGCAACTCTCACACACCATTCCCTCTGAAGTTCCACCATGAAAACCAAAATGTATCACAAAAATTGAATTTTGAAACTATCCCAATTCTCAATTTTACCAAGATAGCCCCTTAATAGTTCTCTTTACTTCTGACACTTAGAAGAGAACCAGATGGAAAATTCTATATGAAACTATAATATATTTTTTTTGGGTTCTTATCAGAAGAATTTTGGGAGCAAATTTTATTTAGCACAAAAAAGATGAAGACTTTTGCAACTGGGTATCTGTTTGACAGCAAAAAAGAGAAGGAAATGGTAAGCTAGCACCGACCCATGATTTGTTAAGGCATATAATTCTGATAGGGGCAGCCATTGAATACAGAGAAAAAGTGAAAAGAAAAAGAGAAGGAGAGAGAGTTGGTGGTGAAGGTTGGAAAGAAAGAAAGTGAAAGGGAAGAGCTTTGTTTACAAAGTTGTTGGGTGACACAACACAAGAAGAAGAAGAATAATCTTAGTACATAACAATAACAATAGCATCACACGCCGACTGAGGATAGCTAGATACATGGGGCCACACAATGGCAGTTTTTTTTTAGGTTAAAATAATTATTTTTCCCTGTATGTGTCCTGATTGTCAATTTGGTCCCTATACGTAAAAAACTTGCAAATCAGTCCCCATACGTGACTACCATCATCACTTTGGTCCCTACCGTAACCCACCATTAGTAACCGTTATCACTTTTGTTCCTATATATGTCCCTGATTGTCAACTTGGTCCTTAACGTAAAAAATTTGCAAATCCGTCCCCATACGCGACTACCGTTATCACTTTAGTCCCTCTTGCTCTCGGTTCAGGTTGCCCGCTGCCGTTGACGATGCTCCGACAACGTAAGGTGGACAACTCAAAAAAAAAACCGGATTTGCTTACGTTGGCCTCTTCCTTTCAACCTCATTTGATCCATGTAATTATGTCTTTGAATTCATATCCTTTGATAGTGCCATTGACTATATATTATTTTTAATTATAATGATGACATTCAACATCTATAGTTAGCACATCCGAGACTAAGGATGACATTGGGTGATGTTGCGGAGCATAACTGGGTTATTGGAGAAGATGGGTCAATTCCTGAGTACCTGTATTGGTACAAAAAGAAGAGCTTGAAAGGGAAGAAATTGATGGGAGCAATATGCTTGCTTGACCTATACTGACTAAAGCTATCACAAATTTTTTTGCAACACAGAGGATTATTCAAAGGAAAGTCAAGGAAAGAATGATACCTCGCTCAGTTGATTGTTAGTGTAACTCACTCAGTTGATGGTTAATGAGTTAACCATCTCGGTATATCCATTAACCAAGTTCAACACAACATTAAGCACAATTTTGAATGTCATTAACCATTGTCGAATTGTTGTCCCATTTTTTTTGTCCAAAAAACATAACTGAAAAGGTAAATATTAGAAGAGAAAGTAACCACCTTAGGTTTCAGAACTAAAGTAATTTGAGCAAAAACTTCAATTGAGCGAGGTATCATTCTTTCCTTGACTTTCCTTTGATTCTCTATGTTACAAAAAAAATTGTGATAGCTTTAGTCAGTATAGGTCAAACAAGCGTATTGCTCTCATCAATGTCTTCCCTTTCAAGCTCTTCCTTTTGCACCAATACAGGTATCAGTAATTGACCCATCTTATCTAATAACCCAGTTATGCTCCGCAACATCACCCAATATCATCCTTAGTCTTGGTGTGCAAACTATAGATGTTGAATGTCATCATTACAATTAAAAAAATAATATACAGTCACTGGCACTATCAAAGGATATAAATTCAAAGACATAATTACATGGATCAAATGAGTTTGAAAGGAAGAGGCCAACGTAAGCAAATCTGGGTTTTTCTGAGTTCTGGTCGACGGCGGCAGGCAGCGTGAGTCGAGTGCAAGAGGGACTAAAGTGATAACGATAGTCACATATGGGGATTGATTTGCAAATTTTTTACGTATAGGGATCAAGTTGACAATCAGAGACACGTATAGGGACCAAGTTGACAATCAGGGACACATATAGGGACCAAAGTGATAACGGTTACTAACAATGGGTTAAAGCATAGACTAAAGTGATAACGGTAGTCACGTATGGGGACTGATTTGCAAGTTTTTTACGTATAGAGACCAAATTGACAATCAAAGACACGTATAGGGACCAAAAAATTATTTTAACCTTTTTTTAATTGATATTTTATATTGTAACCAATTATAAGATGATTAAAATATACAACTCTTACTATACTAAGAGTTTAACCTTTTCCCATGTGTTTAGGAGGGGTAATGAAGCTGCCCATAGATTAGCTAAATTTGCTTTAGATAATCCTGATCAGATTTGGATAGAGGAAGATCTATTATCATTGATTGTATAATCTCGGACTTATGTCCTTTTGATGAATGAAGCTTTTATTCCATTAAAAAAAAATATATGGTATGAATGACTTTTAAGATAATTAGGATAATAGTAAAAAAAATTATTGACGTGACAATTTATGATTTGATGTTAGTGTATTTCTTTTTACATTATCCGTGTATAACAATTAAACTCTTATACTAATTGGTTATAAAAAAAAATTTATACTAATTTGTCATTGATTAACAGTATAAAGAACTTTGTATTAATTATGTATCAAAATTAAACCAAGTATGTCGACATACCTAAATGGTTTTTCATTGGAGTTTATTCAATATATCGTTAGTGTTTTGTTCGAGTAGAAACAATGAGCTCCGGCAAGGCGGAGATGGTGGGTGATTTGTGAACTGGGCCTGACAGAATGTGATATTCTTCTCCTACGTATCCCGATTGGAAATCAAGGCTAACGTAGATCTAAGTTGGTGGTGGTGTATTGTAATACCCGGAAATTTTAAGTAATTTAATTAAAGGTTTTAATTGATTTAAAAAAATGTGCATAAATATGACAGTTTATATTTTGGCATGACCATAATTTTTTTTAATTACATTAGTGGATAAGAAAGTTTATGATCCTTATCCACCCTTAGGCCCAAGGGTTAATTTAAATAAAGGTGTTATCCTCCTTCTCCTTCTATTCATCTTTTTGTTGAAACCCTGAGAGATAAGTTAGAGTGAGAAGGTGAGAGAGCTTGCACAAGAAGAAGCCATTGGAGAGCTAGAAGCTTGGTGTTCTTTCTCATCTCTTCTTATTTTCGTTTTGCTTCAAGACAACAAGTTTATGCTTGCTTTAAGGTGAGGGATTTTGTTGGTTGCATATTAATTTTGAATATAATTTGGTGGGGTATTAGCTTATATTTAATTTTCTTGGGTAGTAATAAAGTAAAGCATGAGATTTGGTTGAGGATTTTGAAATTTTTGCATGTTTAAATGAAGAGAAATAAATTTTAAAGGAGGGGTTGATTAAATTCGGATTTCTGAAAAGACTGTGTAAACCAGTCTTAGTGCGTTATTTTTCCTGAATTATTGGATTTGAATTTTAATATGGGACCAGTTTCATTGTGTTTGTATATGAGTCGGGTACCTCCAGTTAAAATTTCAAAACTTTCCAAGATCATTTGGCTATTCGTTCATTATTTTCGTTGACTATTGTTCTGTAAAATTCTGTTGTGCGTTCATCCGAATCTAGGTTGATTTTTATGTATTAATTGGTGATCGTTTTTTACCAAATAAAAATATGACAATGAACATATGTATGTCAAGAGTCTATATATAAATTTTGAGACAAAATAGAGTTCGTTTAACAGGGTACAAAATCGTTACTTTTAATAGCTCAATAATTGACAGATTTTGAACTTTCTGTACATGTCTCGATTTTAAATTTATTTGATGATTGGATAAGTTGTTTGAGTTAGAAAATTTATTTTTAGAGTATTAACAAGCTATATAACAACCTAGAAATTATTTAGAATTTTCTTAACCTTGAAGATATTTTAAAAATTTCGTGGAAGTTACTGTTGCACATGCTTGTTCATGTTGTTGATGCTGTTTTCGGTAGATGTTCATGTTAGAACTCTTGTTTATTTTGATATAAGTTGTAGGATGTGAATATGTGTGTATGTTCATTTTATATTAATGTACATCTTGGAAATTATCGATGAAATTATGATATATAGATTGGAATAGTTGCGAAGTTATTCTTTATTGAGTAGATTCATATATTGTGTGAGAATGCAATAAGTGTAATGTTTAAATCAAGATTAAGGTGTTAAACTGCTTATGATATATTATATACTCAAAATATTGAGTAATAAATTAGTTGGTTATGTTATTGAGGAATGCTAAATATGATATATGTTGAGTATGAGATTGTTAAATTTGCTCGTGTGTAATGAATGATTGAGGTATGTGGTTGAAAACTTTTTTTAAAAAGAGTACTTTGTGGAATGGATTGACAAGTTTTGAAATATGAATCTTTGGGTAGGCGAACCGGGGAGCGGTAGGCTCCGGTATATAAATATCACCGTTGGAGATGAGGAAACCTCGCTAGATACCCCGAGCGTTGAGGAGGGATGTTGATGTTTGCCGAAGGGTGCGGTATCTCTGGGGTACAAAATTAAAACCGTCGGGATGGGGACCATGAGAGAACAACCCCAAGTGGACCCAAAGATTCGATGTATATGATATGATGTGTATCCCCTTATGAATGGGACATGATTTTGAGGATTTAATAAAGTGCAAGTCATTCCACAAGTACTCTCTTAAGGGACAAGATGTCCAAGCAGTATCTTTTTAGTTTATGAGATATTTTACATTTGTAAAGACGTTTATGATGTGCATATTGAAAGTCTTTGTCTATTTGTTTGGTGTAATGCTTGACTGAGTGTGTGACTTTGTTTCACCCTGGATTTTGTGTGATTGCATGTGTTTGGGAGAAAATCTCTCACTGAGTCAGTGGACTCACCCCACGTTTAACATTTTAGATGCATCTATCTGCGAAGCCGCCGGAAGCCTTGGATGCCATGTGGACAGCTTTTAATGGGTTGATACCCATAGCATAAGAGTATATAGTTTTTAACAAGACTTTGTAATTTATGTTGTTTTAGCTACTCTGATATATTATATTCATTATTATGTTGTAATTAATGAATGTAATCATTTTCTTTGTATGAAACGGATTTTTGTATGCTTGTGAGGCTGCGAAGGGGAAAGAGAAACTTTCTTTTTCGGCCGATCATGGCTACGAAATTCGGGTCATGACATGTATTTCATAGAGAGGGTAAGATTATTCTCTTCTCATAGAGGCCTGCTTGATGTAGATGGAGCCATGGAGGTCCTCTTCTTATAGGATCTTTCTCGTGTGCGTGACACGTGAGGCGATTACGTCGAATGGGGTCCACTAGGTTGTTAGCATGATTTGCGAACGTGTCATGCCTCGTTAGCAAATTTTCCCTCTCTCTCCGATCATCGCGTGATCCTTCTAGAAGATTGTATATGTGACATGTCCTTTCTCGACCGAGCTGTGTAGTTACTTCTGGGTTCTTACTAAAATATTCGAGTATATATCGACCGAGATGTCCTTACTTGAGGCTCGGATGTGCACATACAACTCATCGAACTCAGTCGACGTATGCACATAAAGTTCAGGGTCGAGGTGTTGAACCAAGAGGTCGGGGGTCGAGAAGTTTGGCCATCAGGTTGGAGGCCGAGGTGTTTGCTTGAGAGCTCGGATTCCTCAGACAATGGTCTCCCTGCTCTTTGGTTTTGGGGGCAATAGTATCCCAGACTGTTGGATATTGATGCTTATTGATTCTTGACCAAATCCGGCAGGAATAATTAGTGTTGTCAATTAATCACATGTTACTTCATACATAATTTTAAGATGATAATTATAAGATTGATATATTTTTAATAATACATTAATTTACAAATTTTAAAAAAATAAAAAAAATTACATCCATTTTTCTTAAGAAAAGTAAGTTCCATTTTGATTTCTTTTCGTATGCAGTTTTTCATGTTTCAAAGTCCAAACCTCATCGTCGTCGAAACTAGAAAGGGAAGAGGATTGACGTGTACGCCACTTATGAACAAGAAACGTGAGCTTTTTGGCGTTACACCAGTGATAAACGGATGCATTTAATCATAAATAACATCATACATCCAAAGATATGATAATAGTTTGTGAAAAAAATTATAGAAATAAGATTATTTTAACATCACTTTTTTTTTTCCATAAGGTATCCTCAAATAATAGTTAAAGGCTAATCTCTATTAAAATGTAAAAAATATTGTGTCTTTTGGTACACTTATAGTTTTTTTATTGCAGTGAAATATTGTTTAATTACTCAAAAGTAAGCATATAAGATACGATTACAAAGTTTGAATTTTGTATCTCTAAAGTAAGAAAGTAAATGATTATTCATTCTTAAATCATTTAGTGGATTGAAATCTTTATATACTTAATCAAATCAAAGGTGAATAGTCTCTTTTAATTTCTCACTTTAGAGGAGACAAATCCACGAAGTTTATACTTATAGATATTATAATTTGTAATTGAGATAAAATTAAGTTTAATTATGAATAATAAATTTACAATGTCATTACAACCCTTTCAAAAAAGTCAAAAATATATCTATTAATTAAAGTAACAAGTAAAATTGATTAACAAAAAATACAATATAAAAAATTTAATTTTTATACATTATTAATATAAAATTTTATATTATCAATCAATCATGATTCATAAATTATTTATCAAAATTAATCATGGTACATTTTTGTTTATTTCCTAATAATTATTTGTTATGAAAAGTTGAAAACACGAATACCAATTACCAAAATTGAATTATTCTTTCGAAAACGAAAATATTGATCTGATTTTAATATAGATTATAAATGTGCAAAAATTAAATTTACTTGCTTCCTGTAATATTCCGATAATGACAGACATGCAAGGGTAACCTAAATTCAATTTACTTTGCCGGATATTTTGATAACAAAATTTAACATAATGGGACACCCTAGTTTTGAGTAGGTTGTGAATCAATGAAATAAAAAGAGAGAAAGAATAAAGTGATAAATAACCTACTCAAAACTAAGATATTTCTATGATATCAAATTTTGATATCAAAATATCATAACTCATTTTGTCTTTGGCATCCCAATTGTCGTCCACTCCTTACTAGCAATGATTAATTCACCTTTTGGAGAGACACGCAATGAAAAGTATGTAATTTATTTTCCAGATTTGAAGAAAAAATGAAAAATGTCATTTTGATATAGTAGTTTCATATATGCAACTTCAGCAGCTCTTACAGCCTTTTCTCTCTAACCAACATATTTCAACGTTAATATTCTTCTGAACTTCTTTTGGATAATCTGAAATATTACTATATATATATATATATATATATATATATATATATATATATATATATATATGACAAATAAAACAATGCTAGTCGTATATGCACCTTTTCCCCATACATTTAGCACACGCTTCTTTTTATGCATTTTCTTTTCTTTTTTTTTTTAACGTAGATTCATATACAATTGAACGATTTAATGTATAACTATACTTTTTTCTAACATTTTATCAAAAAAAAAAAACTTTTTTCTAACACGTACGATGTACAAAACATTTTTGTGGACATGTTCCTAAACTAATAACAATAAGTACATTTATTCAACAAAAATAATAATAACAATAAGTACATAATATCTGCCTATCCCTCTTTTTAATGAAACTTTTTTTGGCCAAAGGAACCTACTTCAATTTCGGAGGAAGATTTCTCGAATTAATTTATTAATTTAAAAATAAAAGGAGGCATATTCTTTTTATAACCTTAAAAGTATATTGATTTGAGAGTACAAAGATACTAATAAAAGGAGGTGTAAGTTAGGCTTAAATGATTTAGTTAGTTGTATAGGTTGAGGGGAGTCGGGAGGATCTAAGTTCATATATCATATTACATATTAAATTTGGGAAGGGGCAAAGAACCTTAAATGTGACTAAGTACTCTAGCAGATATTAGTTTAATAGCGGATCCAAGGGATCTAAGTTTGTGGGATACTTCGTGAAGAAGACAAATACCTTAATTACACTGGTTTCCAAACAAAAAAAAATGATTAAAACCACTTTACCCCAAACAATTAATTGACCAAATAACTTTCTTGTTCACTATTATTACTGATAATAATAACGATGATGGAGTTTTGAAATTCGAATTCTCCATATTATAATAATAAGAGAGGTTTGTTTCAAAAAAAATTATAATAATAATAAGAAGCAAACCTTAATAATAAGGTTACTTTATTTATACTAAATTATAAGGTTATTTTTTTAAAAAAACATAAGGTTACCTTTTTTTATTATTATTATTGCAAGGTTAATTTTTTTTTTTTTTAAATTTCATTGCCGTGATTATCTTGAAGCATCGTCATGTACAAAATTTAAAAGAGAATAAAGTGCAAAAAGGAATATGAATCCAATGGGTTAAAAAGGACATCTATGATCTACCAATGTTTGGGAGTAGACCATGTGCATGTCGCTAGCAACATATTTAGAAGCAAGAACAATGGATTTTTACTGAACAATGGATTTATAACAAATGAACGTATTATGTTAGGACACTAGAGTGAGTGACTCGTGTCATGCACGGGGAATATGCTAATTTTTTAGAATTTCATTGAAAAATATGTAATTGTTTATTTCACATTTTCAGTTTAAAATTTATTGTTATGGACTTATATACCACAAATTATAGAATTATGAGGTTAATTATGCAGAAATAATTTAAAAAAATTGTTATGTAAAATATAAAAGATGAATCCTAGTATAAGTTTAATTATAATATTTTTTAATCTATTTTATTTACAAACATTCTCTCTTAAAATTGTTTTTCATTATTTTCCCCTAAAAGTTAACCATTATTAGAAAATATATTTATCTATCATTTTTTTTTGCTGAAAAAATATTTATCTATCATATTTTATCTCATCTCTTCAAAATCTATTTGATTTATTTATCATCTTATCCCTATGCATGTGAACTATTTCTAGAAAATATATTTATATATCATATTATTAATTTTATTTTCTTTTAAAAATCTATTTGATTTATTTATCATTTTTTCACGTGCAAGTTAACTATTTATAGAACATATATTTGTTTATCATTTTTTCTTCTCTCTTTAAAATCTATTGGATTTTTTCTCCTCTTTTCTCCATGGAAGTTAACCAATTTCAGAAAATATATTTGTCTATCATAATATATTTCTTCATCTTACTTGAAAATCTATTTGATTTATTTCTTCTTTGTCCGGTGCAAATGAACCATTTAAAAAAATTATTTAGCTATTGTATTTTTTTCTTTTCTCTTGAAAATTAATATATTTGATTTATTTCTCTTGAAAATAAAAGAAGAACATAGAGGCCGGGAGTGAGGGAGACGAATTACATGTATACGAATGGGAGTATATATGTTAGGATGGATTGTGTTGAAATAGGTATTTTTTTTAATAATTTGATTGAAGATTCAAATTTGAATACAAATAATTATAGTTGATGCTAAAATCATTGACCCTTAGGGAATTGACATGATTACGATAATTAAAAGCCGGACATAAAAACCTTCCATAATTATGCAAAAAAATCGTTAGATATATAAATGCTTTCTACGAAATAATGCATTAAATGTGAAATACATGAGGAGATGACACTTGAAAGAGCATTCAATGAGTTTTATTCATAAATGTTTATAATATAGATTATATTGCGTTAGGACATTAAAACTTCATTACCACATATAGAGGTTAATTATTGATTAGTTAGTGTTAGTTACAAATCCATTGAGTTAATTTCCTCATTCATAAATTATAGTTACTAATTGGTACATTACTCTATATTCCATATAAACTATGTCTCCCACCGTGAGCAGGTCTAGTTATATAAACAAAGGTTATTGTTTTAAAGTTCCTAAATTTTTCAAATTTAAAATTTTAACCTATTTCCTCCCTTCTCACTCTACTCTCTCCCCTCCGTCTCAAGCCCTCTGCAGTTATTAACGAATTTGGGAAGTGTACCAATCGTATCAAGTAATAAAGTGATGAATCTAATTATCGTTCCAACGAGGATTGTGATTAAGTAACAACGTAAACTAAGCGATCGATATTTGAACAAATGAATTTCATAGTTCCACGAGACTAAATGAAATTTTGAATTAAGTGCTACCACAAAAATGAATGAATTAAGTTTTCTTCTTTATCATCAATTAAATGGAAGAGTGAAACAATTAGAATGAAATCAATGTAGTTAAAACAGTTAGGAATCGGAATCCCTCAATTTTCACCTAATGTAACCTTATTCAACCCTAACCTCAATTCAATTCATTCAATTGACATTCAAGTCACCAATTTAGATTTATCCCTAATTCCTTAGCATAAATCCTTTTGTTACCAATCAAGAACCATAATTCCTTAGGTGATTCAAAATTAGCACAAACATTAAGCATAAGACTCGGAAGAATGTATCGCAATGAAGTTCTATTCCTAGAATCAACATTACAATAGTAATCTATTTCAAATCTAGCATGAACACAAATTTTCAAACAATGCATTCACACTTACAATCAATTTCAGAGATGACCAGTCAAAGAATTGAAATTAAGCATAGAAGAGATTACTCAATTCAAATGAAATTGAATTGTAATTATACGTAAAATGCAATTACATCAAGATCCAATTGAGTTCACTTATCCTAACCTAAGAGATTTAGAAACTCATAGTCAAAGCCGGAAAATAGATGAAATGGATGGAAGTTGAAATGGAGAAGCCATGAATTCTTCAATTCTTCTTTCCACAAGCTCTTGAACAACCAAGGATCTTGAAAATGCTTTGAAATGTAACTGTTTCGCGCTTAAAAATTGATCAAAAAGTCATTCAAAACTTGTCAAATTGTGAATTTATACTGTTAGAGTTTCCGTTCCAGCGTTGGGTGCGACGATCAGCACTGGTCCCTGAAATGCTAAATGCAAAAACTGGGTTGTTATCAAAACAGGCGTTGGGCTGCGTACAGAGACTCTGTCATTCTGTTCCTGCTAGCACTGGGCTCTAGAAAACTGGGTTGAGCGCTGGTTTTCAATTTCCTTTTTCCTGCATATTTTCAATCAGTCTTTAGGTGTATTTTCCCCTAAAAATGAAATCTAAAGATCTAAACTATATTAGGAAGAATTTCTGCATTTTACTATCCATTTTATCTCAATTCCTAATATTATGTACATTTTATACTCCTAATTAACTATACGAATCTGCATATGTTGCAGATTTATCAGCAGTGCGACGGGTTCAAGCTACAACAACAAGCCATGAACTTTGGCTTTCCCAACACAACAACAACAACCCTCTTCCTCTTTCTTTGTCATCATCTTCTTCTTCCCAAAAGTTTTCAGTTTCACAATGGTTCTCTATATCTCACTAACCCAACCCTTTCCTCAAAAAGCTTCCAACTTTCATGTTTCAGGGGCAATGGTAACAATGGGCTTAAAGGTGGTACGACTATTGGGAATTCGTGCATCAAACAAGCACAGCGGAATAATTCCCACCAAGAATCCTTGCGAATAGGTTCTCATAACATTGGCAATAATATTAAATCATATTTAATATTATAAACAATAAGCGGTGTCTAGCAATGCATCATTGCTACCCAAGTAATGAGAAAGTCAGTGATTTGACGTAACCTTTTCGTGACCAATGTTAATGTGTATTATTATCCTTTGTCCTTATATCTATATTGAACACAAGGCATATAATATGTCACCCTTGTATAGTTCAATATTAAGTCACTTGATACCCGAGTAGACTTAACATTAAATGAGGTCAATATCTCATATCGACTCATTTCAGCACGGCCATGCATTTTACAGTCTCACTCTATCAAGGGACCCACAGATATTACTCATGTTATGTAGGAGGGACAAATCCGATCTAGATCACTCACATCCCTCTGCATGACTTGCGGTGTACCCAATGACCGACTTTATAGTCATCCTGTTACAGATAATGTTTGACTGTATTAAAGCACACAACTCCTCATATAGGGATCGTAGTGGTTTCAGGTCGAAGGATTGCATACACCATTGTCAATGTGAGAACTATTTATGACACTTACATAACGTTCCATGTAGTATTCTCACGACGGGTCAATCCAGTACATCTTTACTCTAATGTATACCTATGTGTGTGAATTGATATCTCATATCCATGACCCATGAGAAATGGTCATCAGTCCACGCACATAATAGTCTTGATGTATTATTATTGTCCTTATTAATAGTAATACTCGACTTGGATATTTAAGAATAAAGTTCTATTGATTAATAGTGTCTCACTATCAAGTCGTATACTTGTTATTCTATTAAATAGAACTTCCTATTCTAAGGACTTTATTACGTTTAAACAAACAACATAATAAACTGAAATGCCTCATATAATAAATAATAGCAAGATACAAAGTGTAAGTCCAAAGGAAAAACATTGGCCTCTAGATCTTACACCAACAATGACGACGGAGGTGATGGAGATTCCGATGACCCGTCATCTTCTTTGGGACTTAGGATATTGGGTTCGTTTCCGAATGCATGGAGATCGAGGGTTGTTTTAAACAAACACACACAAAAACATCCATCTAGAACCATCATTGAACACACACATAAATACATGTCTGAATTGATTTTCAAAATTCCCTGATCTGGAGGCCAATGCCAGGACTGGACACACACATACACTGTAACATCCCTGGCTGCTCTATGGATTGACGACTGTCCCCACAGACCAACACGAGTCTTTTCAGCGTGCTTTGTCCCCACTCACATGCTTCCTAGGAAAACTTCCCAGGAGGTCACCCATCTCAGAATTGCTCCAAGTCAAGCACGCTTAACTGTGGATTTCTTAAGTGATGGGCTCCCGAAAAGAAGATGCATCTTGTTAGTGTAGGTAGTACCAATCAATTCATATAAGCCTTCTTCAACTGTATTTTACCATACCTACACAGTCTCAGGATCCCTCTCATTCGGGTGTGTAATCAGTTCATTCATATGTCCCTCCGCCTAGAAGCCTGCTAAGAGCCGCTCCTTGTACGTGCCTTCTTGCACCGGTGACCACTCCACGCCCTTGTCGGCACCCGGGTGTTACATGCCCACTAGCTTCCGCTTGGTTCGGGGACCATACTAGGGGAGGTGTCGCTCTGATACCATTTTTAACATCCCTGACTGCTCTATGGATTGATTACTGTCCCCATAGACCAACACGGGTCTTTTCAGCGTGCTTTGTCTTCACTCACACGCTTCCTGGGAAAACATCCCAGGAGGTCACTCATCCCAGAATTGCTCCAAGTCAAGCACGCTTAATTGTGGAGTTCTTAAGTGATGGGCTCCCGAAAAGAAGATGTATCTTGTTAGTATAGGTAGTACCAAATAAGCCTTCCTCGACTATATAGTCCCATACCTACACAGTCTTTGGATCACTCTCATTCGGGTGTGTAATCAGTTCATTCAAGTGTCCCTCCGCCTAGAAGTCTGTCAAGAGTCGCTCCTTGTCCGTGCCTTCTTGCATCGGCGACCAATCCCCGCCCTCGCCGGCACCCGAGTGTTACACACACACACGTGTTCTCGCTAATGGTTCCATCTAGACAGCACTGAAGATTGGGTGGTCACCGGAGACATGACAATGTCGAAACTGTTAACGATGGTGGACCTGGTTGACAAGGCAGTGGAGTGGGGGTATGGTGGCAGAGGAGAGGGGAGGGAGTGAAAGAGAAGGGAAACAGGTAAAAAATAAATTTCTTTTTATAAATAAGGGCTTTATAATGTCTCTCATGGTGAGAGACATGTTAAAGTGACTTGGTAGAAGCAGCCTATAAACTATACTCTTACTCCATTATACACACTTTTTTATTTATTATTTGATAATAAAAAGTTTAGACTATGAGTAGACAAGCCTCCATTCAAGGTTAAAGAAGATCATTAACCTCGGTGAGGATGAATCGGATCCAAGTTAAAGCGAGTGTGGAAGGAACACTTGACCAGATGTGTCCATCATTGTTGATCACACTTTTTATCCATTTAGTATAATTGTATTTTGTGGATTTTCTAAGTTCTTTCTTTTGTTTTCCAACAAATTTTATCCATTAGTCATTTATTATTGTTTTTTTACTATTTTTACTTTGCAATCAAGCCAAGGAAAAACAATATTAAATTATCTTGAGCTGAAATAATTATACGTAGCATCTAATGATTTATATTTGTTTTAATTTTGACACAAAACGAGCATAACAATTCAAAGCTAAATACTCTGTTAACTCTGTTTATTAAACCAACTAAGTTTGAGCATGATTTAAAACTTGTCTATTTAAATTAACTACCTGTACTTGAGAAAAAACGTTTAAGTGCTGTTTGTTTTAGATTTTGGGAAGACAAAATTATGTTTGAAAATCACATTGAGAGTAAACTTCTATTGGAACAGAAAGTGTGAAATATGTATATTATTTCATTGATGTGTCAAAATCATTGTACATGAGTAAATATATAGCCTTAGCTTTACATTGAACAACTGATAACAGAAGATCACCGTCTAACTGTAAGATAACTAATCTCATGACTGAAATAACTATGGTTAACTAACTAATTAACTAATTGTAATGACTTCTCTCACATAACTTTCAAAATAATTGTTTCTGGAAATATTATTTTTACCCTTGCGTTAAAAAATAATATCAATCAAACGGGTACTAAAATAAGCAAATTTTTTTGTTACAAAAAAAGCACTATTTTTTTTATATGAAAAAATCTACTTATCTTATATTAAATCAAGGGTCATGCTAACGAGTGTTCTTAGAATACTCGTTAAAGAATCATAAAAAACATTTTTTATTAAAAAACTAAGTATTTCATTTCTCCAAATATTAAATACATAATTTCCTAATACAAACTTTATTGTCTTGATTCCTTAACGAGTGTACTAAGGACACTCATTAGCATTTTCCTTAATGCTAATCAAAGAAACATCCACGGAGGCATCAAAGCCACATTTACTCATTTAGCAAGAAAGTCAGCGTTTCTGTTGACTTCTCTAAAAACATGTTGAACATGAGCCTGCCAAGAATTTGCACGTATATTTCATCTTGGTTTGGTTCATGCCTATGTTTTACTTAATATAATAACGAATCCGAATAATAAATGTTTCGTTGAAAACAAACCAAATTAATTATACTCATCTTATTTTTTAAAATTAATCATGTGTAAATGACCAAATCAACTATAGTTTGAAGCAACTATAGTCTCTCCATTCCTTTATATTTTGTCTTTGAAGGTTGTTTGAAGCAAGTTGCATTGAAGCTCTCCTTTGTAAGTCAAATTATAACAAGTTTATAGTTGATAATCCTTTGTACTTTTGTACTATTGTTTACAAGAAATAAACAGTTAGTTTGATAACAGTAATTTGATTTATACTCTGAATCATCTATTATATTCTCACTTTTTCTTGAGATGATCCACAGTAACATTTTGGTATCAGAGCCTTAGTACTCTGGTACTTGTATTGGTTACAAGTTTTCTTTCCGTACAGTGTTGATCGGCCGTAAGGGTGTTCCCGATAGTAAAGCCCGTCAGTTAGGGTCGTAAATCCGTTGGTAAGCCAGGTGGTCCCAGTGTCTGCCACTACGGATCATCTTAAGAAAAAGTGAGAATATAATAGATGATTCAGAGTATAAATCAAATTACTGTTATCAAACTAACTATTTATTTCTTGTAAACAAGAGTACAAAAATACAGAGGATTATCAACTATAAACTTGCTATCATTTGACTTACAAAGAAGAGCTTCAATGTAACTTGCTTCAAAGCTTTTACACTACAAGATTACAAAGAAAACTTAATTAGTAACTGAGGTCGAAGGTAAGTCTGAGTCTTCAACTGAGAGGGAGAGGCTTCTTAAATAGAAGGGAGAAGATCCTCTGAATAATGCAGACTTGAAATCTTTTGAAATCTGCAAAGCAAGTATTGTTTTACTTTTGACTTTGCTGCTTTAATTACTGTAGCCATGTGAGCTTTGTCGGCCAATAAATCAGGGTCGGCACAACATGTCAAATGACTTTTATTTTTTCTTTATTGAGAGCTGGTGACTGAGAGGAATCCTGTCGGCCATCTTAAATCCGTGGGAGATGTGACAAGACCATAGTGATTTTAATTGAATTATTGATCGAAGAACCCAACACCTGGATCTGTATTTTCCATATATGGATTGTAGTCTGACCCAAGAGAAGATAAATTGTCGTCTTCTTCATCTGAACCAATTGATGAGAGAGCTTCTTTTAACATCTTTTTATACTCTTGTGGAGTTGCAGCACTGAAATTAATTGTATATAAGGTTACATTTTGAGTGGATGAACTGCAAACTTCTTTTGCTTTAGGAGGAGGAGTCTTGGGAGGTTCAAAGGCTGGATGAACCTTTTTTGAGCGAACCTTCTTTTTCCAAGAGATAAACTTTGTTTCCACCACATTCTTGTTAAACCTTTTCCACCATGAAACCGTGTTTACTCAACAAATATATTTGGGAAATGGTTCCGGTAAATGTGAGTGAAATTCATAATTGAATTTGAGCAGCCAAGCAATCCCAAACTGAGCACAAAAAGGAAGTAATTTTCCAAAGATTGAGATTGATGGGGTTAAATTATTATATCCATTGTAAATATTAAAAAGTGAATTTGGAAGAATATCGACAGATAGGCCATTCTCCCAAAACCATTCCATAAACCAGTTGGGGTATCTGGTTTGGTTATTTAAAAAATTGAAGTACCAAGAATGACGGAGATTTGGTTGATGAAGTACCATCTCCCAAGCTTTTTGGTAATCAAAGTAATTGTAAACTGGAGGGTCAAATACCCTGGAAAATCTTTTGGGCATGAAGGGGCATTGTTTCCAATCTGAAAGGGTAAGGACCTTCATTATTTTGCATTTTGAATAGGCAATTATTTCAGGAGTGTTAGCATTGACTTCTTGTTCAATTTTAACTAAATTTGTATCAATTAGGATAAACTGATAGAAATGTAAATTTTTTTGTAGCACTGCTGGTTGAGATCCAGTCAAATCCATTTGGAATAAGCTGTTGTAACATATCCCAAGGATTCTCAATGGTAGGGTTACCATATTCTTGCTCTAGGAGAGCATGTTTTCTGCAAAATGGTTTTATTTTGAATGTAAGGGGTTCTCTGGGAGAGGTTATTTTGGCAAGTATCTCATCGCTCAAAGGAGCAAATTTATTCGTGGTTTGTGTGGGGTTGTTTGTAGGTTTATTTGGAGGAAGATTATTTTGGGTTATTTAAGAGGCTGAAGGAGCAAAAGAATCTGGGGTTAATATTTTTTATCTATTAGGAGAAGGTGGAGCCCCTCCTCTGGAAGATCCATCTCTGGATCTGGTATTCATCTGGGAGGAGTGCCCTGCTAGAATTCTCGAGTTAAAAAATCAGGGATGAAATTATTTTCTCCCTTTAAATATTCAATGTCAAAATCAAAACGACTTAATAGACTTTGCCATATGACGAAGATATGTTTTGAAACTAAATTTTGAACATCTTTTTGCAATACATCCTTTGCAGCTTTGCAATCAATTCGAAGTAAAAACCTTTTATTTATTAAATTATCCTAGAATTTAGTGATACATAGCACTATAGATAGAATTTCCTTTTTAATAGTACTATATTTCTCTTGAGACTGTATCCAAAGACCGAAGTGAAATCCGACAATTTGTTCGACTTTTGACTGTGGAAGGATCTGGAGTAGGATACCACCATATCCTAAATCTGATGCATCTGTCTGAACTATTAGACTAGCATCGGGATGGGGAATTCCTAGACAAGGAAGAGACTTGACATCCTTTTTTATGTCTATGACTAATTTAGTTAACCCATCAGACCATGGTTTAGGATTTGAGGTTTTCCTAAGCCTATAATAAAGAGGCTTACACTTAATCCTAATATTTGAGATAAATTCTGAGACATAATTTAAACAATCTAAAAAACATTGTAATAGTTTTTTATCAGTTAATTCATTTGGAAACTTTTCAGTAAAAGTTATGCTTCTGCTTGTCGATGTTATTGTTCCTTGATGGATTTCATGACCCAAAAATCTTATTTTTGTCTGAAATAGTTTTATCTTCTTTCCAGATATAACCATTCCATTTCTTTTTATTGTTTCTTTAAAAATATTGAGATGTTTAAACTGTTGATCTAATGATTGTGAAAATATTAAAACATCATCAATATAAACAATGGTAAATTCTGAATGAGGATTCAAAATGTCATTCATTATGTGTTGAAATTCATAAGGTGCATTTTTTAATCCCATAGGCATTACATTCCATTCGAAATGATCAAAGAGAACTGTGAAAGCAGTTTTATATTTGTCTTTTTCTTCTAACTTTATTTGATAGAATCCTGATTTCATATCAAATTTTGAAAATATTATTCCACAATGTAACATTTTTATTAAATCTCTTTTATCGGGAATTGGGTATCTGATCCATTTCAAATTTTTATTTAAAGGTTTATAATTAATTACCATCTGAGGCTTTCCCCGCTCTATTTCTGATTGATTTGAAACATAGAAGGCTGTGTAACTCCAGGGAGACTTGCTGGGCCTAATAAGTTTCTTATCAAGAAATCATTTTATTTCCCTTTTACAATACTCTAAAGTTTCACTATTCATTTGAATCAGACGAGCTTTAGTGGGAATATTATTTTCATGAAATCCTTCTTCATGTGGTAAAGATACCATATGAGTTTTCCTTTCCCATAAGGCATTAGGAACATCTGAGCAAACTTCTTGTTTAAATTCTTTTTGTATTTTAATTATTTTTTCTTTCATCGAAGGATCTTGAAGTTGCTTTTCTATTTTTGCATATAGAATTTCTTTTTGTAAAAATCCTATTTGATTTTCTTTCCTTTGAATTATTGTTAAGAAATTCTTCTCCTCTAAATTTTCATTTAGATTATTCAACTCTTTTCTTTTTATTGGATTTATAAATTCAAAAAATATTTCTTGATTGTCTTTTATTGTTTTTATTCCTTCTTCGGTTATTTGTATTGGATAAAGTTGAGTGAGAAAATGAGTACCCAAAATTATCTGTTATGAACTATCTTTTACCAAAAGGAATGAGCTAGCAAAGCATATTCCATTATTACAGATACTAACATTTTCTATTTTATAACTTACTTGTAACTTTTGGTTATTAGCAGTATATAATTTTGAAGTGTTTTCTCATAGTACTAGGTTGGAATTAGTCCGTCTTGAATGCAGTTGAGATCTGCTCCAGAGTCTATTAATGCAATGAATGGTTGATGAAAAGATTTTTTAATTTTTAGATTTATCTTAACATGCCATTTTTGTTGCATTGTTTTTATTCTCAAAAGAAATTTGTCTCTTCGTTATAAAGAGCATCGAATTTGTTTTCAAGGTTATGATCAAAACGAGTTGAAGAGGAATTTGAAATAGCTTTTCCCTTTCCTTTCCCCAATGATTTTTGAAAATTTGTTATAAAATTTTGTATTTTTGTTTTAAATCAAAAAATTCATATTTTAGATTTTTTACTTATTTATACAAAAAGGGAAGAGTTATTGGTTCTTGAATAAATGATGTTTCAGGATTTAAATTTTTTTTAAAATCATATCCTGAAAATTCTCTTGTTGTTACTTCTTGGCTTTCTAATTCTTTATATTTTTCTAACATTGTTAATTTGATTTGTGGATCTTCTATTTGGCCAACTAGGTCTAACAAGACTCTTGCTTCTTTGGAAATAACATTAATAGTGAATTTGCAATCACAGTTATCTCTAAGACATCCACAACTTAGACATCCAACGTCAGAATCTGAAGATGTTTCTTGATTCTGATAAATTATTTCATGTTCTTCATCTGTGAATGAATTATCAGATGAATCTATTTCATATAATAAATTTTTTGCAATTTGATTTTTTATTTCATCATCCATTTTAAGCTCTTTTATTTTTTGTTTAACTCGGCACTTCTTTGCTAAATGACCTGCACGTCCACATTTATAGCAAATAATATTTTTATTAAAACCTTTATTGTATGGTTTGCTGTATGTTTTATTTTGTGGTTTTCTATAAGGTTTATAGGGCCTTTCAATTTGTTTACTTTTATTAAACCTTTTATAATTTCTAAATTTTTGTGGTTTACTCTTCCTTTGTTTAGAAGGAGGAGTTATTTTTTCATATACAAATTGTTCACAAAAATTTCCTAATTCTTTATTATTTGTTTTACTTTCAAATTTTGCTTGTCTATGCATTTTTATATCAGTACAAAATTGTAAGCCTATTTTATTTATTATTGAGATTATTCTTCCATAAGTTAAATCTTCTAAAGGAGTTCCTGGGTATTCATTTTTTATTTGAGTTCTTACCTTTTGTGCAAAATTCTTTGGGAGACCAGAGATAAATCTATCGTTCTAATAGGAATGTCTACAGTCTGTTCTTGTGTAAATATTTGCTAAAAAATTATCTTTATACCACCTAAATTCTCCTAAGGTTGGACAATAAAGATTACTCAATATTTCTAATGATCTGTCTGCAAAAACATTAGTATCTCCAACAAACGCCTGAGGAATTGAAAAGATTAATGCTTCTACTTGTTGATCTATTTGAATAGTTTCAGGTTCACCTTGTTCATTGTTTCTTACTTCTTGTTTTACGAATGTAATAATTGTTTGTCTATCTATTTCTCTTAAATTATTATCCCACCATCCTTTCAGGCTTCCAGTAAAACCTTGGATTAATAATTTGACTGTACTTAGAGCATTATTTCTTTTTGCCATGTAGGCAGTTGCTACCATTGACATTTCTTCTAATTTTCTCATTATTCGATGTTCTGAGAATCCATCTATATTCCATTCTACAATACCATCTCCAGTATATTGTGATGCTAAATCAAGATTATTATCTTCAAATTGAATATCTGGTAAAGTGGGTCTATGATAATAATTTCGAGAGGTTGGATAACTTCTTAAAGTATTTTTTATTTTATTTGTCGTATCTATTCCTATATCTTCAAATTGTTTTTTTAGTTCTATTATGTCTTCATTTATCATATTTACTTTTGGTGAAGATATTTTATAATGAAACTAATCTTTTATTTATTTCTTCTAAAAGGTCGCTAGTAGGTTCCTTTCCTATTTTTATTTCTTTTATTTCATAATCTGAAAGTTTATAAGGAGTGATTATTGATTTTTCCAATTTTCTTGATGTTTCACCTTTTGAGGATATTTCATTATCTTCTGGAGTATTTGCAACTTGGTATAAAAGTTGATTTGTAAAATTGAATTGTTAAGTTATTTCTTCCAAATGATGAATTACAGAAGTAACTTCTTTTCCTTTAGTTGTTTTCCAAATCCTTTTTGTTGAATTTAAAGTTTTTATTTCTAAATTTTTGAAACAATGTTTTTCAAACCAAGTAAAGTAGGGAATGTTGTCATCCTCTACCTCCTTGAGATAAGAATAGTAGGCTTCCCTGTATTGTCTTATCTCTTGTTGTGAAAAAGTGATAAAAAATCTTTTTCTTTTATTATTATTTTTAGATTCTAAAAATTCCTTTTGAATTTTTTTTTATCAATGTAAAATTTTGTAATAACAAAATATTGATTATGTGTTTCAAAACTTTGATTTATTTCAGATTGAGTCGGTGACTTTTTCTGGGTTATTGGTTGGACTGATTGTGGTGTTTCAACCCTATATTCAGGTTGAGGAATAACATGATGATCTCTTATTCCTGTTAATCTTAACGAATGAAACGAGTCAACTGATTTTCTTGAATTATTTGATTGTTTAGATCCTTTAGGGGTTCTAAACGATCTGGTAGATTCACACATACTAAAAGGCGCAAAGCTTATTGAAACATTTTCAGATGCATACTCAATTGGAATTGACATTTGAGAAGGTTCTGGCTCTTCTGCAGGCAGAATTTCTTGTAAATTCCAATCAAGATTCCTAGAGACTTCATTATAATTGACTCTCTTAGGAGTAACTGCATTTGCTTTTTCGAGATTGACTTGAAGAAGCAAAGTATCTTCTTTTGAGGAAATATTTAATTCTTTTGGAGAAATATTTGTTTTCATGGCTTTGTAATGTATCTTATGTATTACTGTCATTGGATAAGAATTTGGATTCCAAATTCCTTCCTTTATTTTTATATCTAATTTAATATTATGTTTATTTTTTCTCTGACTTTCTAAAGACATGGTATAGTTTGGATAGTTATTGAAAAAAGTGGGACCATCATGAAGATTGGTCTCAATTATTGAAAGAACTTGATCCTCGAACTTGGCAGGTCGAGTATCTCTTAGGCATACACACACAGGTGAATCTATGCCTAATCTATGAAGAGGTTTTATTGCTACTTGTATTAAGCCAATATGCAAAAATCTATATTTTTGCTTGTGTTCTTTTAACATAGATAAATTCAAGAAATTCAAGCTCTATTGAGTCTTATCTACTTTAATGGTATATTCAGCAGTCTTGATTATGTAATCAGACTTTAACTTATCCATTAATTTTGTTTTATAAATTTCAGAAACATTTATTGATGGAATGCTCCAATTGTTTAATTTTTGTTCAATATCAGGTAAAATTATTTGTTGTTCATTTATCAAAGATGAATTAAGACTCTCACTAGAACTGGTTTGATCTATTTCTTCTACCTTTTCTTTACCTTTTCTAGACACCATCTTTAGTAAGCTAGACATGGCAACTGAACCTAAGTTATCTAGTACCTATATTAGAAATAGAGATTTCTTACCAAGACACCGGGACCACCTGACTTACCAACGCTGCACGGAAAGAAAACTTGTAACCAATACAAGTACCTGAAGAAGGAATAAAAAAGATTAAGAATATCATCAATTAGTCTCGGATATAGAAAATATGGTAATATGAATAACTGACCCTTTCTCTCACCCTTATAATTTTATTTCTCTCTAATCAATGCAAATATATACAATGTAGTTAGTGTGTTTAGTTGAGATGATAAATAATGATGGTAAAATTTTTAAAAAAAATTAATAGTAAGTGATAAATAATTTGAGAACAATATTTTTTAATAAAAAAATGCATATATGAAAGGATAAAAGAAGTTTTTAATCAAACTATGTTCAAACCTACCGCCATTGGGATCAACCACAAACCTATGCAACCCCATTCATTTCTAAATTAAGGAAATTATAAAATATTTTATAAAAAAAATGTATAAATGGTGATTGTGAGGTTATACGATCATCTATCATTTTATTCCTTTGTTTTTTTAAAAACCTCAAATATAGGTTCACGTATAGATTATAAAGAATAAGAGTTTAATTGATATACACTGTCAATATAAAGGTTTTTTATACTGTCAATCAATAATAAATCGCCACGTCATTGAAAATATTTGATTCTTATCCAAATCACCTTAAAAATCATTCATTTCATGATTTGTGATTGATTGACAGGGTAAAAAACTTTAATGAATATCAATTAAACTCAAAGAACACCACCACCCCCCCCCCCCCCCCCGCCACACCTTCTTCAAAAAAAAAAAAATCTAACTCGTAAATAAACCCTAAGTTAAACTCTCAAATTTTCATATCCTTCAATTTGTGGGTTTGAAATCTCGATTCATTCTCTCGTTAAACTTCCAGACAAATGCTTTAATCTTTTTGCTCTACGTACTACATTCAATCTCTTTCAAAACTATCAATCATAACCTTAGATAATAAGACATGTTCCTACATTATTCAGATATGGAACTGCTGAAAAAGCCACCTTAATTGCATTCGGTCAATAACCATCTTACTTGCGGCAACCTCAGTACCTCACCACTAGCCGCATAATCTATCCTCATCTCATGAGAGACGGGAGATGTATAGGTGCAAAATGAATTACTTTCCAAACTTTTTGGTTAAAATATACAGTATAATATTAAACAGGTTTGCTAATTTGACACAAAATACCGGACAACATACGTACACCGTATGAACAGTCTGCAAGACAAGGCTATGATTTGCGGCAAAGATCAGAAAGACTTTTTTTTTTTTTAAATTTAAATTTTTTTTGTAAATAATTTTTTTGATTAAGTATGGGCATTCACCACATATTTGAAGGCATTCACCATATAATTGAACTACGTTCACCAGATAATCTAAGGCATCCACAAGCTAATTTAGTATAGACATTCACCACATATTCGAAGGCATTCACCAGATAAGTGAACTACGTTCACCAGATAATCTAAGGCATCCAAAACTCGGTTTTAGTATGAGCATTTACCAGATATTCGAAGGCATTCACCAGATAATTGAACTACGTTCACCAGATACTCTAAGGCATCCAAAACTTGGTTTTAGTATGAGCATTCACCACATATTTGAAGGCATTCACCAGATAATTGAACTACGTTCACCAGATAATCTAAGGCATCCAAAACTTGGTTTTAGTATAGGCATTCACCACATATTTGAAGGCATTCACCAGATATTTGTCACTCGTTCACAGGATATTGACACATACTTAATCAAAAAATTTATTTACAAAAAAAATTAAATTAAAAAAAAAAACTACTGATCTTCAAGACAAGATGCAATTTCTGATCTTGCACATGATCACATGCAAGACTGTTCATACGATTGTCACAGTATGTTGTCCCAAATTCTGTGTCAAAAAATCATTTCCGAATATTAAATTCTACACTAACTGCACCTAACATAATTCCTCGGGTGCGGCTCGTGATTATGATAAGAAAACGAATAAAAGCATCTGTTGCACCTAACATAGTTTCTCCTCGGAGTGAAACAGTAATACTGATTCTGTTGCAAAAGCATCTGTCGATACAAAAGTACAAAGTAGGTCACAGAATTTTATAAGTTTCTATGAGGCATACAATGATACAAATTAAATTTGGTATACCAATGCATTTTCAATGAAGCATGTGTGGAGCAGTTGGGCCAAAAAATAGTTGAGTTAGGCCCCTACTGTATGAAAGCAGTTGGGCCCACCTTTTCTTTTCTCCCCCCTTCCCCAACTCTGATGGTGATTTATTGTCCACTCCATTGAATTAGACTGTATGAGACAAAATGTGTACACCCTTCATTTCATTCACCATGCTACACGCACGCAGTGACACTTTAATTAATATCTCTTTAGCCAAGAGCCCAAGAGTCATGGTCTTCATAAAACTTTCTCTGCCTTTTTATATCTTTTTTTTTATAGAAAAAATATGTTTATCTCAATTTATCTTTCATTTAAGAATATTAAGTATATATTAACTAGTTTTTTCCAGCTTTACCTTCATTGTTTATCATTTCAACTAAACTTATTAATTACATATATTAGTGGTGATTGGAGAGAAAGAACATATTTATGAAGTGAGATTATAAAAAAAGGTTAATCATAGTAAAGTATTTAACAATAATATTCTTAATTCTTGTTGTAAAAACGTTAAAAGAGAAATGTAAAAGGACGGAAGGAGTAATGATAATACAATGAAATGAAAAGAGGGCCTTTTTTGTTCTCTGTGATCGTAATTCATGCCATGGTCGTTAGTTTTATAATAATGGGTGGAATACTATAATATCCAGGAGGCAATCAATTCTGTGTCATATATTTTGTTCCTACCTGTAGCACTTCTATCAAATTGCGGAATCCATTGAAGCCATCGATTATGTGCATGATACTTATTTTGTTTTGAGAGAACAAAAGGTCTCAGTGTCACCCCTTTGGGACCACAGATTTGGAATCTTTTTCTGAATTAACTATACATGTTCTATATAGGGGAGGGAGATCCTCTCTCCAATTTTTGTCATATTTTCCCCCACCAATTTTAATTTACCACTTAATAAAATAAAATCACAGCTCATTAATATTGATGCAGATTCTCAACTTTTGATTGGTAGGGATACAAAGACATCATTTTTTAGACAGCAGATTTGTATATATACGGTGCAAGTTGTAAATTAATGGAAGAATGATATATAGATAGGGGAGGGGGATACTACCTTCGTCTTAAAGATAATATGGTTATGCATAGTGTAAAGATGCATATACAGTATGAGTAGTGCAAAACAAGAATTTATTATTCAATAATTTATAATAGAAACTTAAAAAAAAAATGAAATACTTTCAATTAAAATAAGACCTTCCCCTCTTCCTCTCACACAATTACTACAGTGTCTTGAGAGAAGGGTTTGAGCATGGCAGCATTGAGAAACAGTCTTTTTACTTTGCCTTTGACCTCAAGGCATTCGATATAATTAAAGGTAAGTGGGGCCTGGTGGGGTGGATGCATGATATATTAAGGACCACGAACAGTGGAAGCACTCACTCCTAATTTCATCATTTATACCAACTTTATAATCTTACATGCAAATAGAGATATGGAGTCATTTTGCCCACCTGACACTTGAATATGAAGCAAAAAAATTTAACTACCTCAGAAAATGACCATGATTGTTCATGGGATTACACACACATATATGCACACATTATGTATTTGCACTATTTGTATGTTAATTTTTTTTCCACTTAATCTCTAGCTTTTTCTTTTTCCTATATATATTTACTTGGTGGGTGAGAATTTGTGTCAGTCCAAAAGATATTAAGCTGGTAGTTAATCTGTTACGTGATTCCTTGTCACTAGTGGTCCATAATTGATAATTGTACTTTTTCTTTCTTAAATTTTCACATTCATATTTGTACTATTAATGGAAGTTAATGTTCAGAGTCATGGATAAAGTTAGATTATCTATTACTAAAACATAAAATTACTGGCTTATGTTATGTGGAACTTGTGATGGAGTTAACTTCAAGTCTCTCCTACTTGTCCAACCTTTGCTGCTCTACTTTTTTGACTAATAATAGTGGGTGGGCTAACTCCAACTACTGGCTTTTAAGCATTGGATGCCCCCCTCTTTTCTACCCTCTATGTCTTAGAAAGTGCTCTCAATCCATATGCTATCTAGAAAAATAAAGTAAAAGCAAAGTTATACTGCACTGTGGGAAAGGATGATTCTATTATATTTTGCATACAATAATGGTGAGACATCCAACTTAGGAAGTAGTGAAATTATCATTGTAAAAGAGGAAAATGGAATGGGATCAACGAATACATAATACCTATTTTAATATTGAATTAAAAACCTATATAATTAACTCAATTAAAATTTGGATTGTAGGAAAGGTAATAAAACTTCCACTATACTGTAGGCAGGGTAAAAATGGAACTGTGATATCTAAAATTAAAATCAATCATTTTCATATAGAAAGATAAATTGTATGTCTCAAATAATATTATTTGACAATAAAAGCTCAGTGTCATCCATATATAATTCAAGAATAAGACAAAATTGCTGTCATCAAAGAGGGATAAACAAAGTCATTCTAGCAACTAATCATGTAAGAAGCATAGATAATGTGAAGAATCTTTATTGGTTTATCTAATTGGAGTTGTACTCGCAGGCGGCCATTGAAAACTGACAAAAAGATTGAGGCAATGTTTATCTCCAAGAAATAAGAGAGATCACAATTTTCCTTGTGGCACCTAGTGCAGATACACTTGACTTCTTTCTAACAATTTTTTGCTTTCTTTATTAAATCATTGTTTATAGTTTCTAATATAGCAATGATCAATCAACAGGAACATAATAAAGTGCTTTAGGTGGCATATGCAGATTTTAGTATTTCAAACCGACACATATTGTCTTGTCTTCATTATCTTGATCACTTTATTTGGTGTTGGCCTATGCACCTAGCTTTTTATTGTCCTTTTTTTCCTTCTTAGTTTACTCTCTGTATTTTGGTATGAGCTTCAGAAAAATTGAAAAAATATTAACATGAAACAATATGTTTAGGGTACAAAGTACAAACAGACAGTGGGGCGTTTGTTTCAATTCTGTTGCTTGCATTTAAACTTTCACCAAGTTGTATTGAGTGGCGTCCTCATGTTCCCCATCTAGTGGAACCCACATCTAGAGGGTAGAGTCCATCCGGAAGGTACCGGTGCCCTACATGGATAGGAGCGTGCAACCAGCAAAAAATTTAGGACTAGTTAGTCCGGTGAGGCTATTCATCCTTTCAGTTATTTATTTATTCACACACTATTTGTGTAATTAATGATAATTTTATAAAATAAAAAAGTAAATTTATGATTGGTTGATAAAAAGCATTGAATATATAAATGGGATGTGAATGATATTATCCTTAGCAACCAAGTAATGAAAAACTACATCAGAGTTATCAACACTGGGCTTAGGTGAAGCTCGTCTGCCTCATGCTTCCCATGTTAAAACCAAAAGATTAAGGTGATCTAATTGACCTGCTGCCCGCTGGTTTGTGACAAAATGATGTAGACTTATGCCACTACTCCCTCATGTCCATATTATGAGACAAAACCTAAATCACATATACTAAGAAAAAATTTTAAAATGAATTAATTGTAATTAATACTTATATAAAATTTAAAAAACACTCATTCTAAATTGATGAACCAACTCACTTAAATGAAAAATTGATTTATCTTGTAAATATAAATCATATTATAAGTAAGGATAATATTAAAAATTAACATTTAATATATATGAAAATTGATGCATGTTTCTAATATTTTGGACCAAAAGAATGAACTTATTTGTTTCTTGTAATATAAACCACGGGAGTATATTATAACAATAAAGGAAAATTATACCGATCTTGAGGTTTGACTTAATTGTATCGGAGACTTCTCTTATTTCAAAAGTTATATTAACTCAATGAAGGTCCTTTTAATCTAAGTCAATGTAATGATAACATAAATCCAAGAGAAATTTATGTAATTTTTAAAATAAGAGGGATAAAACATCAGATTTTCCCTTATAGCAGCTGTTCAATATTTACTCTCTTGCTAAAATCAGACGATGTGGACTTCCTGGTTAAATCTAACAAACAAAAAAAGTCGTTACCGATAGGCTTCGATTTGATGTTAGTTAAAAAGACCCAGCCTGAATTGTCATCATATGTTAGTGTCCAATCCATCTGCCACTTCCAAAACTTCACCACCATAAGGCCCAACGCAGGCCTGACAATTTGGGGTGCGGGGCACAATTTTACAAGGGGGTACTTTTATTAAGGTAAAAATAACACAAATATCTGTCAGCTAGCCAAGTGTTCTGGATGACTAAAAAGGCCAAGTATGCACTGAATAATCTATTTTTGTAATCTATACAATATGGCAAATGATTTTTGTACACAAAAAAAGGGTGTCCTTTTGGTTTTTTTTTATGTATTTTTGGAATGCGTGTATAGAAGAAGAGAAAAAGTAAGTGAGAGATAGAGATAAATATATACGATGTCACATATGGTGTCCAAATTTTGTGTTCAAATAACATACCTGATACAATATATATTTGTGAAACTATGGTGGCTAAATATAGGACACTATTACCTAATGGGTGTTGCTCACATTTGATTGTACAAGTTGCGGTTGTGGGTTCGAATTCCGCAAAACACATCTTTGGGGAGGGACGATAAACCTTAAATGTGTCTAAGCACCCGAGCGAAAATTAATCTCAAAGTGAATCCAAGAATCTAAGTTTATGGGATACTCAATGGACCCACTAAAGAATTAAAGGTCCTAATTAAGATGGGTTCCAATAATAATAATAATAATAAAAGGACATTGTTAAAAAAATATTTAATGAAGAGATAAAATAAGAATAATAATCTATTTAGGAAGTATTAAATGAATATATATTTTTAATAAAAGATTAAACATCACTTTTATTAAGGGGATACTTATAGGAGGCTCCACAGATACGGATGTTCATTGGTTTTGATCAATCCAATGAATCAATTAGTTCAAGGAACTAATTACTATATTTTTATATTTTCAGGTCTGAAGCAATCTGTGCTTGAATACGTTTGTTTGAAAAAAACTGCAACTCCAAACCGAACTGATTGATTTTAATTGGTTCGATGTTTTCATATAAATCTAAATCAAACCGACTTGTGAATACCCTTACCCACTAAGGAGGAGGAAAAAGGAATAAAAAAGATGTGAGATGCATAACAAGAATTTGAACTCGCACACCCACCTTTTATATCCCACAATTGACTCTAAGGAATCACACATGAAAAAAAAAAGAGATAACCATAGTTACTTCGTATTAATGCTCCTTCATCCTAGCTAAACACTTTATCAATATTTTTTTTTACACCAAGCATATCTTTCAGTCAATAGCCGGAGATTAACTCCTTTCTAAACGTAGAAATCATCGAAGCTGATTTTACCTCTTGTTGAATCGAACACCTGATAATATATTTAAAAAACTCAGCTATCCATCAACTATGTTGGACCTAATCGGTACTTGTTCAACATTTCAGGAACAAGTTTCTGCCCATTTTGAAAGGTATTCAGCTAAATTTTTTTATACTATTAATCCATTTTTGTCGATAGCATCTCTATACTAATTCCACTACTCTGCTAATTCGAAGCTTCTACTATCTACAATAAGACAAAATTTACATGTTTTTTTCTTTTCATGCAAATATCAAATGAGTGAATAAGGCTAATTGGTTAGTGGTAAAAACTAAAAATTAATTGAATGAGCACACAAAAAATTCCAAATGAATGAAATATTAAGACTGATATTAAAAACTATAAATAAAATATAAAATATAAATCAACTAAAACTATATCAATATAATTTATATAATGTCCATGTGAAGATTTTTTATGTTATCAACCAATTATAAATTATCACATCAATAAAAATGTCTGACTTTTATCATAATTATCTTAAAAGTCACATATAAAATAATCTATAATTGATATTATAAAAAAACTTTATACTAACAGTATATAAAAAAATGCTCATGCTATATTATAGACTAATGGTTTATTTGACATTTTTTAAAAAACATTAGTTAGTGAATAATTTCTTTGCCCAGCGTAAAACTACGTAATAAAATTACAAATAAAAAAGTCTTTATAATTTAACACAATTTATATTTTGGTCTCTACAACTTTTTTAATGTTGAGCCTTGCAGTTTAACTTTTTAACTTTGATCCTAACTGTTATAATATTAGCCTCTACTCTATAGTTTTTTTACTCGTTGAAGTTTTAATTTATACTAATTAAGATATTGATGCTTTTCTATTGAGAATATATTATTTTATTTCAAGTCATTAAAATATTAGTTCCAAAAAAATTAAAAATTAAATTTATAAGAACTGTATTTTGTTCAACAAAAAAAAACAATAAACCTACGTTAGCATTGAGTAAATTTGAATATTTTGTGATCAAAATGGAAAGAACAAACAAATTTCTCATGTTTCGGAAGGAAATGTAATAAACAAAATTCATAGGAGCGAACAAACTCAATAAAGAAACGGGGTCCTTCTGCATCTGAAAGTATCGAGTGGCACCTGCTCAAACGACATCGGATTTTGTTCATCAACCGTCCCAGCTATTTGAAATTGAAAGCAAAGATTGTGAGTTGTGCCTTGTGAGTGACGTAGAAAGTTGGGGTTCCGTATGGAACATGGATATAATATTTTTATTTTTATTTTTATAAGCAACATGGATATAATATGATATATCCATATGGAGATATGATAAATTATGAAAATTATAGGAATTTTATTGTGTAACATATAAAGCTTAAATTAAAAGAGATAATCTTGGGTTTATTTTTTTTTTTTTCAGTTTCTTGTTTACATTTTCTGTTTTTAGAAATAATTATAAAACTATCACATTGTTTTCATTCTGTTTTCTGATTCGAAGGAAACAGTAAAAACAGATAAAAGATATTTTCTAAATATAAGGTGACAACTTTATAATTATTTTTGAAAATAAGAAATAGAAACTGGAAATAATAAACAAAACAAACATGTGCTTAGTGTTTCAAAAGTTAACATGTATTATTATAAATATAATAAAATATTGTTATTTGTCTAATTATTATAAATTTATAATGGTATTAAGAAAATATCAGCTCAAAAAAGTTTTTTTTTTTTTTTGACTAATCAGCTCAAAAAAGTTAAAACAAGTAAAAATGATATATGCAACAAATAACTAAAGTGTGCATGAGATGCTACCGACGGATACAACCACCATTTTAGTGGGTGTTTGCTTCTAGGGGTGTAAAGTTCGTCAACTAATTCAAATCATAAAAACTGAATAAAAAATCAAAAACGAAACAAACAAAAAAAATTCAAAAAATGGCTTATTCTTTATTGGATTGTATCAGATTTTGAATCTTAGTAATAATCAATCCAATCCAACATATTATAATAATGTACTATTATTTTTAAAATTATAATATTATCGTACTTAAGCATTATTACATATATATATATATATAAAATCAACACGCTTCTTCTTTTTAATATATTTGTTGAAATGACATATATGAGATTATTCAGAGTAAATGTTAATATCTTGAAGTTATATTTTGTTAAAAGTTTATATATATATATATATATATATATATATATATATATATATATATATATATATATATATACATACTTGATAGAGTTAACATGAAAAATAGGAAATCAATTAAATAAGTTAGAAAAATAATTAGCTGCAATTTATTTGTAGTTGATTCAAGGAAAAAATAAGATAAGTGGGAGCAGACAAAAGAAATTAGCATACAAGAATAAAAGAATATTTAACATAAAAGAACATGTTAAAAAATATCAATAATAATTTTTCTCAAACTCCCAAAATTGGTCAAGAATTTTTTTTTGCTAGTCATCAAATCAAATAATGATAATAAGGATAAATAATTATTGTCTTTCATAAAGTTTTATTGTTCTAGTACAGAAGAGAGGTTAAAATAGGTATTGAGCATCCTAAACTAGCTCCCTTAAATAAAGATTTTGTTTACCATTAAATCAATAGAAAGGACACTTGACATAAAAAAAATGATAAAAATCAAATAAACCAATCAAATTCAAATCGCATTAAATTGGATTGGATTAATTTTTTAAAAAAAAAAACTGATTCGATCCAAACATACATTATTTTTATTATTGGAATGCATGAATAATTATTTTTTTTTTCTCAAAACCAATCTAATACCCCCACACCCACAAATGCTTCAGGCGTCAAATGTCACGAAATTGCATAAATAGGAAAGTAGGCTTTAGGTTTGACTCAATAGTACGAAGAAAATAATTGAATCCATTCAATTTTAATCGTATGTTTATTTTATATTTTGATAGAATTGATTTTGAGAAATTGATTTTTAAAGCATCGATTTTTTTTAAAATAAGTTTAAAAAATTTGATTTATGTTTGATAATGATATTTTAAAAATGAGTTTGGAAAAATTGGTTTTGTTTGAATGAATGATAAAGTAAAATCACTTTTAAAGTGTAAATATAAATAATATTGTAAATCTCACGTCTAGAATCAATTCTTCTCAATCAAAAAGTCAAAAAAAGTCAAAAAATACAAAATTATTGCTTCTCTTAAAATCATTCCTATCCTGCCAAAAATTGATTTTATTGGATATTACATTTAAAACAAACACTTTTCTAATCCTAAAATCACTTTCACTGAAAGCAAACATGAAAAGTTACCTTCAAACGGGCACTAACAAGCACTTGGTAGAATACACTTTTGTATGTAACCAAAAAAAAAGAAAAAGAAAAGAAAGAATACACTTTTGTATAAACCTATGATATTTACCCCTTGGCAGACATATTAAGTATGATACATGGAAGTCGGAGTTAGAAAAGGTACCTTCAATGGATGGCTATAACGTTAGAAAACCTTCTCTTGCGCCTCCTTGCTTTGCGCAAAATTCGCTCGGTTTCTTCCTCTTCTTCTTTGGTCAAATTTCCGAATAGGTCTTCTCCATGGAAACAACAATTTAGAGCACTTATATTTCGATTCAAATAATGAATGCTTATTATAAAGACATTTGTTTATTCAGAAAAAAAAAATTATAGACATTTGTAAACAGTTAATCTCAATAAAGTTATATAATCTGTGTCAAAAAAAATAAAGTTATTTATTACCGGTAATAACTTAAAGCAGATTCAGATAAAAAAAATAAACCAATTAAAGCAGAGTAATAAATACAGATGGCGCTTTGATAAATCATTACTATAAAATATAAAGACAACCAAAGTAAAGATGCATGATAACTCTATACAGTCTACACACATTTCTACAATTAAAATAAGATTTTAAACCATATTTATATGACACTGAATTGTTGCCATCACCGAGTAAAAATTAGTCATATTTGACATTAAATTTTGAACATTATATTTGATATATCATATATATTTACTTCTATTGTCACTCATACATGTATACATCACAAAATCAAAGGAGAAGCTATGGCATCGTTGACTGTGATGTTAAAAAAAACTTTCCCAAAAAGAAAAGAATTGTTGCCATCACTGCTAAACAGCGGATAATGTTCAGTAATGTTTTTAATCGCGCAAAACTGCATCTAGAACTTAAATTCGTCCCTTAAACCGGAATTGCTCACTACTGCAATAATCTTATTTCAAAACTGTTTTGAAACTCGAAGTAAATAAAGATGAAAACTACTAAGATAATGTGATGTTTACTTCTGTAAACATCTCTATTATTTGTGGCATTGTGCAACACAATTGGAAAATAATTCATATTTATATTCGTTCCTTTACTCTATCTCAAATTACGTGATATTTCAACATTCATTTATACTCACAAATTAAATGTTGTCCCAGTGCTATCTAGAAACATTGTGAGGAAAAAAAAAAAGCATTTCTCGTACTGTAAAATTTGAGCTAAGGAGGCAATATTAGCAACAATACAGAACAAAGGAAGTTCTATTATAGTTTTACCAACTACCTGCCTTTTCTTCAACCAAGCAGGAAAAACCTCCAGCAGTATCCTCATCAGATTCGATGACAATCGTATCTCTTCCTCCCCTTACATACTGCTCATTCAAAAAGTACTTGCCAATTGATAAACCAATAAAGCATATAAAATAGTTGTCAAATTAATTAGCAGAAATCTTTTGCATGAAAATGAAGAAACAAATGTCACTATCAAGTGCATCTTATACAACTATCTCCATACCATATCGATCACTTACAGAAGCAAGGCATAATTAATTTGAGTCAACTTTCTCTGATAATGAATGGGAAGAAACAAAAAATTGAAAATACCTTTTCAGTGTATGGTTCTTTTTGCTTGTGCACCTTCTCAGATAATCTATCTGAAAAAGTGACTCTCTCTTTTTTTACTGGCTTCCAGCCTCCCATCCCTACCTTTGGAGCTAGAGTAGCTTGTAAACTCATCTTCGCTTCACTGAAGTCAAGAAAAATACCTGTGACCTTGGTCATAACAAATGCTTTTGCAAGTGCCAAAATGGATGTCATATAACGTTAAAATCAACCCAAAATAGATTTATCCCCATACTCGAGAGTGAAAAGTATATGGTGTATTCCGGTAAGCAAAGCTTCAAAAAAAATTCATGCATGAAACTTGGTGAAATTGACCAACTAAAAACGTAGAGAAATGGGTGCAACTTTCCTATTTGAGCAAAGAAACTTAAGTCAAGTTACGAGGCACGCATACTTAGCATGAGGCTGACGCTTTTTCGATGTGGTAACTTGATTGCTAATACTCTGCAAGCTAACAATGTATCAGATTCTTTATAAAATTAAGCTTTTCACCAAAGAAAAAAATCAGGAAAATCTGTTAATGGTTCATCAAGGTATAGGGATAAGGCACCTTTGAAGATAGAATAGACTGAGCCAGATCCTTTTGGTTGAGGCTTTTTAAAGTGCAGGAGATTTCCTGCAAGTACTCATTGGTAAAGCATCAGTTGGTTGACAGACATCAAGGAGACTAGGATAAAATGACAAGGAAGAGAAAGAAAGCTAATGGAAAAAACTCAAAAAGACATTGTACTATTGCATTAACAAAATGTGCAAAGGGGTTTTGAGCGATCTTTACATTGTATAAAGATCTATAACTAACCTTAACTAGAATATTAAGTACTATGTGTGTGCATGTTTTAATTATTATTCATTGCCATATCTTACGTACCTGCATTTCCGTGGTGGTATCATAGAGATCATTTTGTACACTTTGCAGAGAGGCTTTAATTAGCTGAGGCAACGCAGAAACCACCGAATATACTTCCTGCAACTTCTCTTGGTTGCTCATATGTTCAGATAAAGATTTCAAGCTCCCATCAATGCTTGCTTTAATTTCTTCTTGTCCTTTGGTCTGATTTAAAACAATTTTATCTCAGTCTATATTTGTAAAGAAATCATGCCAGTCAACATAGGAATCAGGTTATTACCATTAGCTGAAGTGAGTTATCCAGAGCAATCAATTTCTGCCTTATGCATTCCACTGAATTGGAAGTGAGGAGTTAAAATTGTATACTAAGTTATCATAGTAATTTATGCAACAGGCCAATGAAGCCGCATAATTTATTCAGATTATGACAAATTTGAAAATGGATGCAACGCACCTAGCCAAACAAAGTCCAGATTTAGCAAACTGGCATTAAATTTTTAATGAACAGTTAATCGAGCTAGGTTTCAAGGCTCTAAGTTCAAAAACCGAGACTGCCCTCAGCTGAAATACGTTTCAAAGAATAAACAATTGTTGGAAAATGCTACATAAGTAGAGAATCAAAGGAGATAACAGCCATACATAATTTTAGCAGAATATTTGGAAAAAGGTTATCATACAAATTCAAATTTATCGAAGATTCGCCAATAAAGGATTAATACAAGAAATAGAGTTTATTTTTCCATAGACTCACTACATCCCACTTATATGCACTTACATTGATCAGCATAATACAGCTTCCATAAATCTTTATCAGAATATTGTCAATGACATTAGAATATGATTCACTTACTTTCTAAAGTAAGTTCCTTTGTTCCTTTGTTTACTTGTATTACGTCACTTTGAATAGAATCGAAGATCATTGCGAACCTGCTCAATGAAGTTTCCATTATGGCAATTCGGTGTTCAAGTCCTTCACTTAACTGACCTGCTATAGCAAATAATAGGTTTATTATCTTGAGTAAAGTCACGTGCGCATGTAAAAGGTAACTACCTCGATTATCTTCCTATTTTTGAATCGATTAAAGAAAGTCATATCGCAAAAAAGATAAGTCTAATGTGGATGCTAAAAAATATAAGCTATAGAAGCAAAACTCATGCACTTTCATGAAATACTCTTACTTTTATGATCTACAGGATTCCATTTGATCATGGGATTGGATGAGGATCTCGAGTTAGGTGGTTGACTCTCTTCCCGTGAATACGTAAGTCGGGGCAAGTTAGAAATCTTCCTCAAAGAGTTATCATGTTCTTGAGAACCAACTCTCTATAAGGATTAAAAGAACATAATAAACATAAAATCAGAACCGTTAAATTGAATATATTGAAAAGGGAACATATTACAACTTTAATTCTGTTATTTAAGTTCAGTTAGTTACAGAATCTGTTAGGTCAATTAGGTTAGTTACTTTATCTCATAGCTGTAATAGTTCATCTACAAGTAGCTTCTCTGTATTGTAAAGCAAGACAATTCAGTTTTATTCAGGATCATTCAATCAATATTATCTCATTCAATTGAACAAAGCAACTAAACCAAATGTCTATGTCACAAATGATTCAGAAGTAAGTACAATCGAGTTTATGCAAAAGTCAAGCTTATTAAAAGGTATTCAACTGTAACAAACACATTCTATGTGTAAAAAGGAAATTCCTGCATAATTTAGGAAGCAAGATTTATTTTAACCTGATCATTTGTTGTCACAACCTCATCGAGAGAGTTTTGGGAGAAATGAGACGACATTCCGTGCTGAGATGAAATTCCCTGAGAAAATGACTGCTGAGATGGTTGTGAACGGTGTTGCGATGCTTGAAATCCACTTGGCACATTGTTTGTCCTCCTTTAAATTTTTCATCACACAACAAAAACAACAATAAGCCACAAAAAATTATGAACGCCATTACTTGATAATATTGATTCAGATTTATGACACATAGCTGAAAATTAATGAAACAGAAAAGAAACATGAAAATTTTCGTTTCCTTTCAGTGTTTGATAACATTGAGGCAAAGCATGGAATCTAAAAACTAATATTCAAATGAGGCATAATTTCCATGAATTATGCAGATTGCAGATGCTATAACAGTTACAGAGGCGTTAAAGATCATTGAAAATAGAAACAGCAACTGATGCATAAATGATAAAATTCAGAAATATCATCGTCAATCGAAGGAATAAATAACTGGATAAACTGGAAATCTACAATTTCTTCTTCTCCGAATTTCTCATAAATAGAGTAAAGTTAAGCTAAGCAGTTAACTTAAATCATGATTTCATAAACGTTATGTATTCTAATCTAACGATTCAGGAAAGCTCTTGATACGATTCAAATAACTAATCGATCGAAGTAAATCATAGTTGAAAATGCGTGAAAATGAAGAATAGAGAGAGAGAAATGAAAGAAGTGAAATGAAAAAGCAACCTAGAAGAGTAAACCATAGGAGGAGGGAAGACAGAGATGGAGGAGAGATCGCAGGCTTTGTTCATCTTCATTTTCATGTTCATTCGGAGATGAAGTAATAGCTCTGTGAAGACTGAGGAAATTAAGATGGAGATGCAAGTAATGGCGGGAATGGGAATCTGAATTTAAAGTTAAAACGGGCAACGGCCACGTTTGTTTGGGTTGTTATTAATGGGTTTAAAGATAACGGGCTGGATCATGGGCTAACTAGTTTGTTTGTTAGAATTTTGGAATGCAACAGTGATATGGTATACCAAGTTTTTCCTCTAATAATAATGTTCCACGTTAATATTTAAAAATTTAATTAGTATGTATCGTCTAAGTAAAGATTGTCAACTATCACATTGTTAGAAATATTTCATTCTTATCATAATTACCTTAAAAATTACTAATAAGATGATTTATGATTGATTAACGATGTAAAAGATTTACATTGACGTACTCATATATCTTTGGATTAGATGTCTCTAAAGTTAGCTAAAGTGCAAAGTGAGAAAGTAAACGTGTATCCATCCTTGATTAGTTAAAATGTATTGAGATCTCAACCCGATTTAAATAATTAATGATGAATACATTCTTAATTACTTTATCACTTTATTCTAAACTCACTTTAAGGAGTTTCATCCTATATCATCATCTAATATATATATATATATATAACCTGTTTTACTTAATACTCATTTCATATTTTGGTGTACCATACATTGTCCTTATCAATCAAATGTTGCCACATCTTCTATCTTTTTAATATTATATTAAATTTTAACTTATGTAGAACATTTGATTGATTGGATACAGAATATGATACACCAAAATAAGATACATAATCTCTATCCATTTGAAGGGATAGAGGTGTAGTCACGTATAGCTGCCTTGCACGGTTGCACACTTGCACCATGTGGCTATGACACCCTTATTTTTTTAAAAAGGAAAATCATTTTACTTGTATTTTTTAAAAATAATTCTCAAGGTTGTTTTTTTTTTTTTCAACTCATCCTATTAGCTCTTTGAGTCGAGTGGATTTATTAGGTATCTCTATGGCTTACGTCCTTCGAGTCCATTATGAGACTAAAATCTGATTCGGTTGATTGATCAAAGTTTTACCTATTGATTCTCAATTTTCCAATTAGAATGACTCCATAAGAATTTGAATTCGGGTTTACTGGATTCTCCTCCTTACAAGCAGAAATTGCTTCCATTGGTTAAGGTTTGTTCTTTTTTAATAATGGTATTATTTCTTTTAGTCACCAATATCCTTATACAAATAATTTGACTTCGTCCAAGATAGCATCATCATTATTTATGTTGTTATATTTAAATATCTAATATTAATTCTCTGTGGCCATCATTGTCAATCTCGTGTGTTTTTTTTTTTTTTTAAAGAAACAATATATATCTTCCCAAATCTCATATCAATTGGCTCGCAACGCTGACCAAGAAAAAAGAATCTCTTGCGGAGTTGCGGTATTTGCTCATACATTCATAATCATATATTCCTTTGGCATATTCTTCTACATCATGGTTTCTTGCAACTTCCATGCATAGAGAATTAATTATGATGTAAACAAAAACCAACAATTTTTTTGTCTTCATTGTTGACAGCAAGTACGTGTTAGTCCTCATACAGTTTATCAGCTTAATAAAATAAACAAAGTTCATTTAACACAAATTGTCAGTAGGAGCTAGTTCAGCTGGTAAAAATTAAAATTTATACAATTTATTGGAAAATCCTGAGATCTCATTTTTTTCCCTATATATCAACTAAAGTTCAACTTAGGTTTCTACGCCTAAGTTATAAAAAATTAAAAAATTAAAAATAAATAAAGCAACAACTTACACAGTAATCTTAATGGGTTATCGGAGTTTTAGGATGAGAGACTATGGAAAGCTATTACATGTCATAAAATAGTAGGGAATAAACTTCGTCTCTCGACACAGCATTACTCAAGAGATATTGTTCATAAAGCCACATGTTTATTATTATTTTTTTCTCTCATTATCTGGTGGGTTAATAAACTGCACGCTGATAAAAATGTGTTTTACTTGAAAAGAAAAATGTACCCATCTCAATAATAAAAAAGGATATCCAAGTTTTTATTTTCTTCTCATGAAGCCCTACATGTCTATTCTATTCTTTTAACTTGGCCAAGTTTGATTAGTTGTGAAACTTAAGTCAACCAAATTTAAGTCATAATCACATCTTGACCAATTAGTTAGGATTTCAAAATTAACACATTCTTATACCAAGAGAAAGAAGAAAATATCCCCCCCAAAAAAAAAAACCGAAGAAAGAAAATTAATTAACACATTCTACGCCTTGTTGTCTGATAAAACAGTGGCGTATCCACATATAAGTTAGGATGGGTACATGCACCCACTGACCTTGATAACAAAACTATTAAACTACTAATACATTGTATTTTTTAAGTTTATCCCCTAATTTCATATAATTGCACAGATGTCACTGCCTTCCTTCCTTTCTCTCTTACGTCCTGCCTCATTTCTTTCATTTTCAAACAAAACAAAGTCAACATTTAACCATCAGCAGGGACAAACCTAGAATTTTTTACTAGTGGAGGCAAGATCATATATATGATATTTTTTTTTATAAAAAATATATGAATGTATAAATGATATCATTAGGCAAAAAATTGGTATATAAATGTATGAATGATATCATTAGGCAAAAAATTGGTGATGACGAAAGCAATTCTTGCTGTAACGAAATCCTCAAATACATCCAAACGACAATATCTCACACAAATTATATCATCATATAGCCGAAAAATTAAAGACACCTCAAATTTTATAAACTATAACTGTTTTCTATGTGTTTTCTTATTCTGAATGTATTGTATTTTTTTTTTTCATTTTCAATACTATCAAAAATATCTCTCTTTATGAGTACCATTGGATATACAATATAGTTTCCATCTTTCACCAACATTCTAAAAGATTGATAATCTCATTTAAATTGAAAAATTGTTCATCAGCACGAATATCTCTGATATAATTTTCAAGTTAACTATTAAGCCCCTAATCCATAAAAGAAAATTCTAATAGATAAAATCAAGCCAAAAAAATCAATGCTTGCCATACAAATAAGCTATTCGGTGCTCATATCTATAGAGTAGAGTTGTACTATAATGGGGCAACACTTATTTTTTTAATGGAGGCGGGTGTTAAATATGCTTGGATCTCGTTCACAAAAGCTAGCTTAAAGAACGAGGGTGTCGTATATATAAACATTGCACAGCCCAAAAACCTTAGCAATGTGGGACACAAATACAACTTCAATACCCACCATCACGCGCAACATGGGCCTGGGTCTAATTCACACATCATCTGCAAAATCCGACTCTGATACCATATTAAATAAGCTAGGATCTCATTCCCAAAAACTAACTTAAAGAATAAGGATGCCCAAATATATATAAACATTGTATAATTCAAGAACTTTGACAATGTAAACACAAATACAAGGCCTGTCCCTGGTGATCAGTGACCATCATCACGTTTTTGTCCTCATATATATATATATATATATATATATATATATATATAGTTGTAAAGCCTAAGGTAGGTAGTAAATCCGTTGGTAAGCCTGGTGTTCCCGGTGTTGGTAAGGAAAAAGTTCTATGGTATGTCTTAAGTATTAGAGCTTCTAGTCTAGGCTATCATGTCGAGTCTTCTAAAGGTGATTTCCCGAAAGGGTAAAGAGAAAATTGAAGAAATAGGTGAGCCTAGCTCATCTCCTTTTCAAAATGAATTTCAAAATTCCTCTTTGATAAATGAACAACAAATAATTTTACCTGATATAGAACATAAACTTTCTAATTGGAGTATCCCTTCAATTAATGTTTCCGAAATTTATAAAACAAAACTGCTTGACAAGTTCAAGTCAGATTTTATTATAAAAACAGCTGAATATACTATCAAGGTTGACAAGACTCAAGAGTCTTTAAACCTTTTGAATTTTTCAATGTTGAAAGAACATAAACAAAAATACAAATTTTTACATATTGGGTTGATACAAGTTGCTATCAAACCTTTGCATAGATTAAGTATAGACATCCCAGTGTGTGTATGCCTAAGAGATACTCGTCCTGCAAAGTTCGAGGATCAAATACTTTCAATAATTGAGACCAATCTTCATGATGGTCCCACATTTTTCAATAATTTTCCAAATTACACTATGTCTTTGGAAAGTCTAGGAAAAAATAAGCATAATATCAAATTGGATATCAAAATAAAGGAAGGAATCTGGAATCCCAATTCCTACCCCATGGCTATAATATATAAAATATATTATAAAGCCATGAGAACGAATATTTCGCCAAAAGCATTGAATATATCTTCCAAAGAAGATACTTTGCTTTTGCAAGTAAATTTAAATAAGTCAAATGCTATTACACCAAGGAGACTAAATCATAATGAAGTCTCTAGAAATCTAGAGTGGAATCTACAGGAAATTCTGCCTCCCGAAGAGCCAGAATCTTCTGTTATGTCTGTTCCCATTGAATATTCTTCTGGAAATGTTTCTATTAGTTTTGCTCCTTTGAACAGGAGTAATTCCACAAGGTCTTTTAGGACTTGTCCTGAGGGATCTAGGCAAACTAATACAAACAATTCTCGAAGATCAATGGATTCTTTCCATTCTTTGAGATTAGCAGGGGTGAGTAATCATCCTGTTATTCCTCAACCAGAATATAGGGTTGAAACCCCTATTACGGTGCCGGTGCAACAGGAAATACAGAGAGAGTCTCCGACTCTATCTGAGATTAATCAAGCTTTCGAAAATACGAATCAAATTTTTGTTTTGACAAAATTTATTGCCGATAGGCAAAAAGTTCAAAATAATTTTATGAAACCTGAGTATGCAGAAAAACGAAAATGGTTCTTTTCGTCTTTTTCTCAACCTGAAATCCAAAATTATAAAGAAAAATTTTATTCTTATTTGGAGGAGGTAGAGGATGACACCATTCACTACTTCGATTGGTTTGAAAATCACTGTTTTCCTCACTTGGAGTTAAAAGTTCTTAACTCTGCGAAAAGGATTTGGAAAACCAAAAAGGGTAAAGAAGTAATTTCAGTTATTCCACCATTGGAGGAATTTACAATCCCCAATGTGGACAATATTGAAATTACAGCATCTCCTTTCAAATCAATGAAAGAAGATGACAGAACCCTTTCTGTTCAAAATCCGACACGATATGATTTGAAAAATATTCAAAATCAATTGAATTTTACAAATCAACTGTTGTATCAAGTGGCTAGTACAACAGAAGAATTTGAAATTTCAACCAAAGTTGAATCTTCTTCAAATTCATTTTCTAAAATAGAAAAACCTTTGATTTCTCCTTATAAACTTTCTGACTCAGAAATTAAGGAAATCAAAATTGGAAATGAATCCAATACAACTCTATTGGATGAAATTAATAAACAACTTGCCTCTTTGAAAATATCGTCTTCAAAGGTAAATGTTTTGAAAAATAATGATGATGTTTTAGAACTTGAGAAACAATTTCAAGACTCTGACGTAGATGTTTTGAATAAAATAAAAAACACTTCAAAATCTTTTCCAAAATCACGAAATTATTATCATTGACCTACTTTGCCTGATATTCAATATGAAGATTATTTTTCATCAGAATATGCCTCTCAATATACTGGTGAAGGTATAGTTGAGTGGAATATTGACGGTTTTACTGAACATCAAATTTTGCGAAAATTAGAAGAAATGTCCATGGCAGCTACTGCTTATAGGGCTCGTGGAAACACTGCCCTAAGTACTGTTAAAATCCTTGTAAATGGCTTCACTGGTAGCCTAAAAGGATGGTGGGACAATAATTTAAAAGAAAGCGAAAGAAATTTGGTTTTCACTTCGGTAAAAACTGAAACTCATATTGAAAATGGTCAACCTGTTGAACGTCAAGTCGATCAACAAGTTGAAACCCTAATTTTTGGAATATCTCAAGCATTTATTGGCGACACCAATACGTTTGTCGATAGGTCACTTGAAATATTAAATAATTTATACTGTCCTACTCTTGGAGAGTTTTGATGGTATAAAGATAATTTTTTAACAAAAATATATACGAGAACTGATTGTAGAGAAGCTTATTGGAAGGATAGATTTATATCTGGGCTTCCAAAGAATTTTTCTACTAAAGTTCGAGCTCAATTAAAAATGGAGTACCCTGGCACTCCTTTGGAGGAATTAACCTATGGAAGGTTAATTTGAATAATAAACAAAGTTGGTTTACAATTTTGTACAGATATCAAAATGCATCGCCAAGCGAAGTTTGAAAGTAAAACCAATTCCAAAGAATTGGGTAATTTTTACGAACAGTTTGGCTATGAAAAATTAACTCCTCCCTCAAAACAGAGAAGAGTTAATAATCAAAAGTTTTCAAAAGGTTTTCCCACTAAGAAAAGGTTTTCGAAACAGGAAAAAGAGATAAAACCTTATAAGAAATCCCAAAGGAAAGCTTATAAGAAACCCTTTTCAAAAGATTTTAAGAAAAATATCACTTGTTATAAATGTGGACGAGTGGGTCACATGGCAAGAGATTGTTGTGTGAAACAAAAGATCAAAGAATTAAAAATGGAGGATGATCTAAAAGATCAGATTTCGAAAATTCTTCTCTATGATACTAATTCTTCAGAAGAATCATCCTCTGATGATGATTCAAATGTTATATATCAGAATCAAGAAACCTCTTCAGATTCTGATGCAAGCTGTTTAAGTTGTGGTTGTCTAGGTGATAACTTTAATTGTAAGTTTACAATTAACGTTATTTCCAAAGAAGCAAGAGTTCTTCTGGATTTAATCCAGCAAGTGGATGACCCACAAGTTAAGCTAGCAATGCTAGAAAAATATAAAGAATTAGAATCACAGGAAGTTGAAAAACATGAATTTAAAGGTTATTCTTTAAAAGAAATTCTGTCTTCTTCTAATATTGCAGAATCTTCTTTTAACCAGGAACCTTTAAGTCTCTCTTTTTTATATAAAGAAATCAAAGTTTTGAAATCGGAAATTGCTGATTTAAAACTTAAAACTAAAATTTTGGAACAAAATTTTTCAAAAAACCCGGGGAAAGGACAGGAAAATCTTTCTGCTTCTTCTTCCTCCCAAAGTTTTCAGAATGAATTTCATATTGATAATCCTGAGGTTGGTGAGAATTCTTTTTTACTTCGAATCAAAACTCTACAGCAAAAATGGCATGTGAAAGTTAATTTGAAAATTAAAAAATCTTTTCACAAACCATTTGTTGCCCTCATTGAATCAGGTGCAGACCTAAACTGTATTCAGGAAGGTCTGATTCCAACCCAATATTATCAAAAGACAATTCAAAAACTCTATACTGCAAATAATGAGAAGCTTCAAGTTAAGTATAAACTTGAAGAAGCCAGTATTTGTAATAATGGAGTTTGTTTTAAAAATACGTTTTTACTAGTTAAAAATATGTCTGAACAAATCAATTTAGGAACCCCTTTTATAACTCAACTTTATCCTTTTGGAGTTTCTGAAAATGGTTTAACTACAAAAAGAAATAATCAAGAAATTCTTTTTGAGTTTTTAAATCCAATCAAATCTAAAGATTTGAATACTCTTACTGAAAATAACTTTTTGTCAATTCTCAATGGTAAGCAAAACCAAATCAATTTTCTTCAAAAAGAAATTGTATATCATAAAATTGAAAAACAATTACAAGATCCTTTGGTAAAGGAAAAGGTAATTGCTCTTCAAAAAGAATTTGAAACTGAAGTATGTTCCATTATTCCAAATGCTTTTTGGAATAGAAAAATTCATACTGTATCCTTGCCGTATGAAAAGGATTTTGATGAAAGGAACATACCAACCAAAGCAAGACCTATTCAGATGAATAGTGAAACTTTGGAATTTTGTAAAAAAGATATACAAGATCTTTTAAATAAGAAATTGATTAGGTCGAGCAAATCCCCATGGAGTTGCACAGCTTTTTATGTTAATAACAATTCTAAAATTGAGCGTGGTGAACCTCGAATGGTCATCAATTACAAGCCTTTGAATAAAGCGTTACAGTGGATCCGCTACCCTGTACCAAATAAAAAGGATTTAATAAAAAGACTGCACAATGCAGTTATCTTTTCAATCTTGGTATCAGAGCCTAAGGGTTCTGGTACTTAATACAGTCTTTGAGTTTTCCTTCTTGCAGCGTTGGTAAGCCTGAAGGGTGTTCCCGGTTGTAAAGCCTAAGGTAGGTAGTAAATCCGTTGGTAAGCCTGGTGTTCCCGGTGTTGGTAAGGAAAAAGTTCTATGGTCTGTCTTAAGTATTAGAGCTTCTAGGCTAGGCTATCATGTCGAGTCTTCTAAAGATGATTTCCCGAAAGGGTAAAGAGAAAATTGAAGAAATAGGTGAGCCTAGCTCATCTCATTTTCAAAATGAATTTCAAAATTCCTCTTTGATAAATGAACAACAAATAATTTTACCTGATATAGAACAGAAACTTTCTAATTGGAGTATCCCTTCAATTAATGTTTCCGAAATTTATAAAACAAAACTGCTTGACAAGTTCAAGTCAGATTTTATTATAAAAACAACTGAATATACTATCAAGGTTGACGAGACTCAAGAGTCTTTAAACCTTTTGAATTTTTCAATGTTGAAAGAACATAAACAAAAATACAAATTTTTACATATTGGGTTGATACAAGTTGCTATCAAACCTTTGCATAGATTAGGTATAGACACCCCAGTGTGTGTATGCCTAAGAGATACTCGTCCTGCAAAGTTCGATGATCAAATACTTTCAATAATTGAGACCAATCTTCATGATGTTCCCACATTTTTCAATAATTTTCCAAATTACACTATGTCTTTGGAAAGTCTAGGAAAAAATAAGCATAATATCAAATTGGATATCAAAATAAAGGAAGGAATCTGGAATCCCAATTCCTACCACATGGCTATAATATATAAAATATATTATAAAGCCATGAGAACGAATATTTCGCCAAAAGCATTGAATATATCTTCCAAAGAAGATACTTTGCTTTTGCAAGTAAATTTAAATAAGTCAAATGTTGTTACACCAAGGAGACTGAATCATAATGAAGTCTCTAGAAATCTAGAGTGGAATCTACAGGAAATTCTGCCTCCCGAAGAGCCAGAATCTTCTGTTATGTATGTTCCCATTGAATATTCTTCTGGAAATGTTTCTATTAGTTTTGCTCCTTTGAACAGGAGTAATTCCACAAGGTCTTTTAGGACTTGTCCTGAGGGATCTAGGCAAACTAATACAAACAATTCTCGAAGATCAATGGATTCTTTCCATTCTTTGAGATTAGCAGGGGTGAGTAATCATCCTGTTATTCCTCAACCAGAATATAGGGTTGAAACCCCTATTACGGTGCCGGTGCAACAGGAAATACAGAGAGAGTCTCCGACTCTATCTGAGATTAATCAAGCTTTCGAAAATACGAATCAAATTTTTGTTTTGACAAAATTTATTGCCGATAGGCAAAAAGTTCAAAATAATTTTATGAAACCTGAGTATGCAGAAAAACGAAAATGGTTCTTTTCGTCTTTTTCTCAACCTGAAATCCAAAATTATAAAGAAAAATTTTATTTTTATTTGGAGGAGGTAGAGGATGACACCATTCACTACTTCGATTGGTTTGAAAATCACTGTTTTCCTCACTTGGAGTTAAAAGTTCTTAACTCTGCGAAAAAGATTTGGAAAACCAAAAAGGGTAAAGAAGTAATTTCAGTTATTCCACCATTGGAGGAATTTACAATCCCCAATGTGGACAATATTGAAATTACAGCATCTCCTTTCAAATCAATGAAAGAAGATGACAGAACCCTTTCTGTTCAAAATCCGACACGATATGATTTGAAAAATATTTAAAATCAATTGAATTTTACAAATCAACTGTTGTATCAAGTGGCTAGTACAACAGAAGAATTTGAAATATATATATATATATATATATATATATATATATATATATTATAATAAAAAAATGGAAATAGATTGACCACATTCGCTCAGGATCTGAATCCGTCACTCTATAAAAGTTATGTGTAACCTAGCTAACCTCCAGCCACTAGTTATGCGCTAATCATGTTTGCAATAATTCTATATTTATTTTTCCTAAGTCTAGGAGTGAACTTTTCTTCTTGCGAGCCATGGTACTGAAATGTGGATATAAGCATACACGAGGCTCAATTTTCACCACCCTTATGCATTTCTGTCGGTTCTGACGTTCTGTGTATTAAGACTTCATCGTCGTTGTGTTACGACTCGTGAGGCCTAACGCGTAAAATTAATTAAAGTGGGCCAACTCATGCTCAGGAAAAACAATTATTTTCTTATCAAAGACAAAGTTGCATCATGACAAATAAAAAAGCAGTGTTATTTCAACACATCATTTAGGACACTTTCACCGACATCCTAATTAATCACGTCAATTTAGTTTATTATATGGTTAATGGATTATTTGAAATTTATTTTCCCTAATCATGTAATGAATATTTTGTTAATCACATACAAATATCTGATTAATTCAGTTCTTTATATGATTAATGGGTCATCATGAATTAACCAAATATTTACACGTGATTAACCATATAATGAACTGAATTAACTAAATATTTGCATGTGATTAACCAAGGTGTCGCTAGAGATATCCCAAATGGGTGTTCAAAAAACATTTCTCCAAATAAAATCGTGCAAAGCTCTCAACCCAATTTGATGAGTAAAGATATTTGAACACAAAATTTGGACACATTGTATAGACATCGTAAAGTTTATGAGTGTCTTGAGAGTGATGAAATACATGATGAGAGATAATAAAATAATAAATAAATGGGAATGAATACTTTTATACGATGTTGGATACCAATTTTGTGTTCAAATATCATTACTCCAATTTGATAGGAGAAGTATAGACAGTTAATGTCAAGAAAATATGCTATGGCATATATATATATATATATATATATATATATATATATATATATATATAATATAATATAATATAAAGTAATGGCAGATCCAAGACCTCGAGTTAGTAGGGACAATTTATTTCAAAAAAATAATTTAATAATAATTAATATCATAAATATGATGATAAAAACATGAATATGTCTGCCCCACATTTAATGTTGATTTATTAAGGTATTATTGCATTTAAGTATAAAAATCATTTATATCGACAATGCATATGTTGGAATCTCACATTGGATAGTGATATGGTCTGAAGAATGCTTATAAGTAGGGGCAACCCTCACCCTACAAGCTAGCTTTTGGGGTCAAATTCTAAGATGGTGTCAGAGCTTATCTTAAATCCGTTGGGCCACCCGCAGATGTCCAATCCTGCAAACTTCATGCTCCAGATGTCCAGTCATAAGCGTGATGGGGTGTGTTGGAGTCCCATAGTGATAAGGCATTAAGAGTGTTTATAAGTAAGGGGCAACACTCACACTATAATCTAACTTTTTGGGTTGAGTTAGGCCTAAACCCAAATTCCGAGAGCATAGAAATTAAACTCTAAAATTTTAATATATCTAATCAAATAAATTATATACCTTATAATTGTAATCTACATGATTTCATGTTTTAAAATCGTTGAATAATCAGTTCATTGTCAATGTCAATGTCATTGAACACATTTATCTCAATATGAGTAACTATACAATGAGTGCAAATATATAAATATAGGGGAGCAAAATATATCTAACTCAAAGTATTAATGGTAATTTTATAGAACCGAGTGGGTGCACCTGGCACACCGGGTGTTATGTGGATTCCCCCCCCCCCCCCCACACAAAACTCCAAGTAAGCGATTTTTTCATACATATAGCTATTACCTATAAAATTATATACTATTAAATAATATGATTGATATCATTTGCTATTAAAGTATCTAATACTCTCAATGAGGTGATGCTTCTTATGTTTTTAAATCATTCATGTCATTTTATTTTATTTTCATGGTGTCATGAGAATCACTGACAAATTTTATCAAGCTTTGCAGTATAAGTCCTAAAATATTTTTAAATGACATGTATTTGGTATCTAATACAATCATTGGTTCATAAATTAAGAGATTGTAATAAAAAAACTTTATTTGAGAAAGTTCTCTTATAAGATCCAAGCTATCCAAATTCCTCATGAGTATTTCTTTATCAAATAACTTATTATATAAATAATTTTTTATTTTTAGTAACTTAAAAGTGTTAAGAGTAATTTACTATTTATATTATATTAAGTGGATAATCATATATAAAATTAGTTTCATACAGTTTGCATCTATATGTTAGGTATTTTTTTCTATTGTTATTCATGTTATATATATATATTTATTTATTTATTTGGTTTTGGCACCCCTCATGTCAAATTCCTGGCTATGCCCCTCCCTACCCCAACTATTAGGATGGTCAGGTGGGAATAGGTCAGACCGCTCGTCGGGTGCATACGGCCTGACATATTTAACAAAAAGAATATATCAATACTTTTTAAAAAGTCTATATAGCTAAAAAGGTCAGGTTAAGGTAAAAAAAGCCTACTAAGCCTATTAGGCCCCGGCCAATTTAAGACATTCAGACGCATATATATATATATATATATATATATATATATATATATATATATATATATCTATATATATATATATATGATAATAATTTAACATATTATAATTCTTTTGGTTTATTTAAATGCAAAGGTCTAGTTGTCTATTTATTTGTGAAAATCTAGTAACATATTTATTAGTATAAGCATGTCGACATCTTTACCATTAGTGACTTACAAGCTTATTAACAAGTGAATGGCTATGACTCATTTACAGGTGAAGACATATTTAAGGGCTCGTTTGATGGTCGAGATAAGAGAGACATGATATAATAAGTTATCATATCCTGTCTGAAACTATCGTTTGGTGAGCCAGCGGGATAGGATAATCAATGCTGTCACTTATCATATCTTGTCCATCTAGTTAAAATCATATCTAAGTGTCAGTTTGGTTTGTCAAATCCGCTAGTATATAACAGATGGAAAAATAGTTTCATTTGGTAACCATTTTTAAAATTAGCGTATAACGTTTCTCACTAGCGTATAACATTTTTTCCAGACGCTACTTGAAGTAGTGTTTGAGCTTATAGCGTATAGCTTATTATTTTTTCTTCCATTCTCATCCCTACCGTCTTAATTAAATTCCTCACTTATCCTTAGCTAATAAAATAAAACATTAATCATTTAGCATAGTATATAAATAAAAATTAATTTCACTATTTATATTTATATTTAAGATAAAAAATAGAAACCATATCTTTAAATTTAAAAAATAAAATTTATATAAAAATCATATCGATATATAATTTTATTTTTATTATTCCATTATTTATTAAAAATGATTAAAACTAAATAAAAAATGATAAAAATGATTAATTTTTTAATTTTTTAAATGATAAATAATTTAAAATAAATAAAAGTGTTAAAAGTGATAATTATTTTTAAATAAATAATATATATATATATATATATATATATACTTTATATACTAATAAAAAAAAATTAGCTACTTATAGATAAGAAACTAAGACTCCGTTTGGTAAAAACTAGCAGATAACGGATAAGCTAGTTGATAGCAGATAATAGATTAGCTAGCAGATTGGATTTGAAGTGTTTGATAAATCTAATGATTGTACTAGCTGATAAATGTAAAATAACATAAAATGATATGTTTGTATGTTTTTTTTGTTGATCTTTTATTTTGATTCAGATCCCACTAGAGAAATTTTTCTCTTAAAAAATTTCTAAGTTCCTATCCACTTTGAATTTCTTTGAGTTCTTAGCTTGGTCAAGAGATTTAACAGATCGGCACGTCAGGTAAATATTTTGATGTTGATAGCGTTAAAGAAAATTATCCCTCTATATTATTCATTGTGAACACATAAAGTGGTCATTAATTATTCCTCGTTCAGCAACATTTTTAACTATTTAAATGAGTTCTTCTTAAAAAGAGAAAAACTATTTAAATGAGTTTTCCCCCAAAATATTCTAACAGTATTTTTATATATGCATGAATTCAGATCATATATTTGAGAGACTCAAACTCTTTCTACCTGAACCAACACATATTCATTAAAATGAGTTAGTACATAATAAATGAATACTGCAAGAAAATTTTCTCTCCGGAAACATGTATGAGTGAGCGCATCAGTTATATATCCTCCGAATAGCAACACTAATATATATGCACTCTACTTTTTGTATATATATTTTTTATACAAATTAACCATGTAAACAATTTATATAACTATGTGTCATGTAAATAAGAGGGGTATTAATTAATTATTAAGTTTTTTTTAAGAAGAGGATTATAGTACATCATACATTACATAGGGGATGGAAGAAGGGAATGAAAAAGGAGGGAAGCGCATTGCAGGAATGTGAACTAACACACTTTCAATTCATGTCACGCACCTTAACCAACTGGATTGACTCAAGAGGATAATTAATCACTAAATTTTACTAATAAATTAATACTTTTATTAATCACATATAATGTACATTGTTGAATAACCACACATATATAATATTAATTGGTATAAAAATAATATAAAAAATCATTTTCCTCTTGGTAGATAAGGTTGACTTGCCAACTTATGCCAAGAGAGTGAACATTGTAAAGAAATGTAAAATATGATAGTTTGGTAGAATAATACTTATGTATTACAAAAGGATTATATCAGGGACTTAAATATACAAGGCTTTGTAATTGAAAATTAAATGAATTTAAATATACAACAAATCACAAAAGATGAGGATAACAAATCACACAACATCAGGATGAGAGTTAATAGGCAATGACGCAAATCATGGACAGCATCAATGAGCATATCATGGACAGCTAGCAGATTGCATAACAGCCGTAAATCATGGATAGCATCAAGGAGCATATCATGGGAGGCACATATCATGAGATATCAATTGTAATAATAATTAGAATGTTGTAACACTCCCCCTTAAGATGGGGTGTAACTTAGATAAACCCATCTTGCTCTCTAGCCATAGGAATTGATCTTTGCCCAAGGGCTTGGTGAACAAGTCAGCAATTTGATTTGCGGAACTAACTTTTATAATGTTTATAAGACCGGAAGAAATCTTTTCACGAACAACATGACAATCGATCTCTATGTGTTTAGTACGTACGTGATACACCGGATTTGAGACAATATGAAGAGCAGACTGGTTGTCACAAAACAGTGGTATTGGTGTAGAACGAGAGAGACCAATGTCATTTAAAATATATGAGAGCCAGGTAATTTCACAAGTTGCATTGGCCATAGCTCTATATTCCGCTTCGGCAAATGAACGAGATACTACACTTTGTTTCTTTGTTTTCCATGAGACTATACTAGGACCCAGAAAAATGCAATAACCAGAAGTAGAGCGTCGAGTGGTAGGACAACTAGTCCAATCTGAATCACAGTAGCCTTGGAGGAATAAATCTGAATTAGAAGGAAAGAAAAAGCCTTGGCCGGGAGTGACTTTTAAATAGTGAAGAAGACGCATAGCAGCATTCATATGTGGTTGACGAGGTGCATGCATGAATTGGCTTAAAATATTGACGGAGTAAGCAATATTAGGACGTGTAACTGTGAGATAAATTAGACAACCCACAAGACAACGATATGGTGCAGGGTCAGTTAAAATAGTACCTTCAGAAAGAGATAATTTCAGATTTTGTTCCATGGGAAAGTCTATTGGTTTGGTAGCAGTAAGACCACTATCAGATATAATGTCAAGTGCATACTGTCGTTGAGATAAAAAAAGACCATGCTTTGATCTTGCAACTTCAATCCCCAAAAAGTACTTTAAGCGTCCCAAGTCTTTAATTTTGAAATGTTTATGTAAAAGTTCCTTAACCATTCTTATAAGAACCAAATCTGAACCTGTGAGAACAATGTCATCGACATAAAGTAGAAGAAAAACAGAACCAAATTCACGATGTAGGCAAAAAAAAGATGGGTCAGTTGTACTATGTGTGAAACCAAATTCAATAAGAACTTCAGAAAATTTTGAATACTAGTTTCGTGATGCCTGTTTAAGACCATATAATGATTTTTGTAACTTACAAACAAGAAGCTCCCCCTAACGTCTGAAACCTGGGGGCAACTGCATATAGACATGTTCGTACAAATCACCATGTAAAAAAGCATTGTTGACATCGAGTAGATGAAGAGGCCAATTTTTAGCAACGGAAATAGAGAGGAGAACTCGAACAGTGACTAGTTTGGCAACAGGAGCAAACGTATCAAAATAATCAATCCCTTCTATTTGAGTATAGCCTTTAGCAACTAATCGAGCTTTTATACCTTTCAATACTTCCATCAGATTTAATTTTGAATACCCAACGGCAACCAATCGGTTTCTTCCCAGCTGGTAGTGGAACTAAAGACCATGTTCTATTTTCACACAAGGCATCAATCTCAGATTGCATAGCATTGCGCCATTCCGGAAATTTCTTAGCCTCAGAGTATGATGTTGGCTCAGAGTCAATAGTAAATGAAGAAATAAAGGATCGATGAGAAGGGGAAAAATTATGAGAGTGTAAGGAATTTCAAATAGGATAGAAAGAAAGGATCGATGAGAAGGGGAAAATTATGAGAGTGTAAGGAATTGTAAATAGGATAGAGAGTACCAGGAACAGAAGCGGAAGAAGACGCATGTGATGAGGTGAGGGAGTATATGTAGTCGTCGAGATAACGGGGTCGATTACGTGGACGGGTTGGACAAGGAGGAGTTTGGGTATGTGATGATGGCGTAGCATGTTCTGGAGGTTGGGTCTGAATAGGATTGGAAGGCTGGGGCAGCGTTGTATCACAATCAAGGTGTTGGACTTGGTTTTGAATTGTAGAATCTTGGGTAATGGGTGTGAAAGGTAAGTCAGGTGGTGAAGAGATGAGATTTGTAATGTTACTAGGTGGTGAGAAGTTTGTATCTGGGGGGTGGGTGTTGTAATGTAGTTTGGTGGGTAAGGCGGTGGGTTCTCTTGGAAAGGATAAATAATAGGTGAAGAAAAATCTTCTTTAGGTAGCAGTGGCAAAACTAAGGGAGACATTCTAGCATTAAGAATTTTGTATGGAAAAATATGTTCATGAAAAATAGCATCTCTTGTTACATAAATTTTTTTTGAAGATAAATCAAGTATTTTGTAACCTTTTTGACCATGGGATACCCTAAGAAAACTCCCGGAGAAGCACGGTTATCAATTTTTTGATTGATGTGAATGTTGCGACCATATACCAAACAACCAAAAACCCGAAGATGAGAAAGATTTGGTTTTTTATTAAACAATATTTCATGAGGTGTATGGCCTTTGAGAACTGTAGTGGGTAGACGATTAATTGGATAAGTAGCTGTTAATACAAAATCACCCCAAAAATCTAAAGGCAAGTTTGATTGAAAATGCAAAGCACGTGCAACGTTTAATAAATGTCGGTGTTTACGCTCCACAACACCATTTTGTTGTGGAGTATAAGCACAACTTTATTGTTGTAACACTCCCAAGTTTTTTAAAAAAGAGTTAGTTTGGGAATTAAAAAATTTACGTGCATTATCGGATTGTATTTTTTGAATATGTGTTTGAAATTGTTTCTCAACCATTTTAAAAAAATGAGGAATGATTGTGTTGACTTCACTTTTGTGTTGCATGAGAAAAACCCATGTACTTTTAGAAAAATCATCAACCACAGTAAGAAAAAATTTTACACCGGAGGAATGAGTTTTATTGTAGGGTAACATTTAACCGTGGAAATGCTACTTAATGAAAATTTTAGACGAGTCTGTTTTACCGACGGACAAACAGGACAAGTACATTTATTTGAAAACTTAATTCTAGAATCAATATTATTGAATTGTGAAGATAAAGTTGGTGCCAGATGTCTTAAACGCCAGTACCATAAATCAAAATGAGAGCCAAATGAAGCAGCGGAGATAAAGGTGGTAGGAGAGTTGTCCATAAGATAGAGACCCCCATGTTGCTCACCCATCACAAAAGTCCTCTTCATCCTCTGGTCCTGTAAAAAACATGAAATAGGGGTAAAAGTGACCCAAGGGTTAGTGTCTCGGGAAAGTTTGCTAATGGACAAAAGGTTAAATTGAAATGAAGGAACATGCAAGACATGTGGTATTAATAAGCCAGATTTTAAATAAATGGAACCAATATGATGAACTGGAACAAGTTTGTTGTTAGGTAATTTAACGGAAGATGAGACTTTGGTATATGAATGAAAAAGTGAAAGATCAGATACCATATGATCAGTGGCACCCGAATCTAAAATCCAGAGGGAATAACAAGGTTTAAAAGAGACAAAACAACGAAATGAGTTGCCTGCAAAATTTTCTAGAGGTTGGTCATTACCAGGCTTAATGAGAGAGTGTAATTGCTGTATTTGAGTATGAGACAAATTAACCAGAGACTGAGAATCTGGAGATGAAGAAGCAACAACAGCAGCAGTTGGATGAGCTTGTGAAGCAGAAGGTCTTGAGCCCCGACTATCACGAGAGGAAGAACCACGTGGTTGCCCTGGTTGATCAGATGAATGAAGATAGTATGGGGACGTGTGGTTAGCAGGGTTAATGGCAGTCATGGATGGTCAAAGAAATGAAGGGCCGAATTCAGGCTGATACGATGTAAAGAAATGTAGAAGATGATAGTTTGGTAGAATAATACTTATGTATTGCAAAAGGATTACATCAGGGACTTAAATACAAAAGGTTTTGTAATTGAAAAATAAATGAATTTAAATATACAACAAATCATAAAAGATCAGGATAACAAATCACATAATATCAGGATGAGAGTTAATAGGCAATGACGCAAATCATGGATATCATCAAGGAGCATATCATGGACAACTAGCAAATTGCATAACAGCCGTAAATCATGGATAGTATCAAGGAGCATATATCATGAGAGACGCATATCATATGATATCAATTATAACAATAATAGTTAGGATGCTGTAAGAAACATGCAACGAGGGTCAGGTAATGAAGGTGGTTAAGGATTGGTCATCCGGTGACTATATTATAATCTGCTAGCAATAACGGACTATTCTATTTTTATTCCTGGCAATACGCTAGAACTTGTATATATATAAGAAATAAAAGGAAGTAACTTCATGATAAAGTATAGAAAACACTGGAAATGAATTTTTATTTATTTTTATTATTTTATATACAAATCTTTGAAAACAATAAATATAATAAAAATAAAATAATAATTTTATAATTATTCTAAAATCAGGAGAAAATGAAAAATAAATCAAATAGACCCGAAATTATACAGTCTGCTGAGCTGATATCTTCTTTGGTTTGCTTTTCTGGGCTTATTCTTTGGTTTATATTTGATGTCAATTTCAAGTTTTCTTTTTTCCCATTTTTCAGTAAACCAACCACTAATGTAATATGGTGTAATTTTCTGCTGTCATCAACAGAATGGACGTGCCACGTCATCTAAAGAAGTGTCTTTATCTTTATTCAATCAAAAGAAAAAATTATAAATTTCAATGATTTAAGAGTACATTAAAAAATAATTTACTTACAACCGTTCTAAGATATTTAGCAATGCAAGGAAGAAGACATGATATCCTCATATTTGCTTCTAAAGTCATTCTACACTACAAATAGAAGAAATAACCTCTAAGATCTGGACATTTTCTCTTACACTATTGCTCCTTCTATAAACAATAACTTAAAAGTGTTGGAATAGCTTACAGGCTACTTCATTCACCACTTTGTTCAAGATCAAGAGTAGAACTATTTGATGTTTGGTTTGAATTGGTTTTGAATTAAAAGGCCAATTAATTAAAACAATGTTATTTATGGATTAGATTTTACTAGTTAATTTTAAAACTAGGACCAATTCAAACCAATCAGTCTATCCAATTTTTAATCAACAAAAAAAATGTAAATACAGAATTTTGTGAGCCAAAATCAATTTAACCTATTAAAAAATAACAAGAAATAAAAAAAACAAACTTACTTCACATGTTTAAAATAATATTTGTCCACATAAAGTGAAAGAAAAATATGAGAAATTAGAGTTATTTAAAAAAATATTTAATAGCAAAAATAATATAACAAAGTTTCTTTCTTTTTTTTCCCTTTGATTCTCTAACTTTTTTTCCTTTTGGTTTTTGAGTCATTTTAAGTTTGAATATCTCTTTCTATGCTGTAGTTTTGACAGACATTTTGCAAAGTGAGGTTGATTCCTAAATCAGTGTGTGTTTGGATGAGTGTTTGACAAACTTGATTTTGGATGAAATTTGTTATGAGAGTCCGAGTTATATACTCAGGGTCGACTTATATACCCGGCCAACTTCATTAGCAACACGGATCCAACAGAGATTTGGGCCGAGAAGTAAAAAACTTGGCATTTGAGGCTAAGCTCTTGACTAGCTAGAGGCCTAAGAGTTAGATAAATCACATGGAGAAATCGGATAGTCAGAGGACGAAACATATAACGACTGAACGACCAACTCATAAATGAAAGATAACGACAAGTATTAATACTTGTCGTCCGACTATCATTACCAAGGCGACAATAGATACCCGAGAGTGAAGATATCCAATTATGAGATGTAAATACGGAGCCTACTATAAGTAGAGGCAGTAGGAATGGAGAAGGACAAGAGATAACACGTTCAATTACAATGAGCCGAGATAACAAATCTTTTGCAAGAACAATTTGACACCCACCGTGGGGCTATGGTAAAACTCTTCCTTCGCCACTCAAGGGAAAGACTGTTGGAAAACTAACAAATCTAAATACCATACAGATACAAATCATAGCATGTCATTCTCATGTTAATCAAAGTAAAGAGGAGGATTTCATACCTTGGAGATTCGCAGAATCCATCACAGCAGATCAAAGATGAGAAGAAGATGAACGGTTTTAGAATGTTGGAGAAGATGAGAGGGTTACTCCTCTCTTTCTGGTAGGTTTTGGTTCTGAGTTACTGACTATGAGAATGCCTAATGGGGATGCTATTCTTATAACCTACCAGCAGAGAGTAGGGACCTCTCAATGGGTTAATATTAGAAAATGACCCGTCCCATCATAGGGTCATTCTTTAGTAAATACCCAACAACTATTTTATCAATTGGTTACGTAATTATGAATTAATATTATAACTGATATATTAATAATTTAATTATAATTTAATAACTAATTAATGCTAATCCACTGTTATACATATTAAAATTTAACATTCTCCCACTTGGATAGCATTAATCAATTATTAAAGAGAAATACCAGTTACGATCAAAGCACACGTTAACCAACAGTATAAGAAATACAAGCTTTAATAATGCAGAAATAGTATCCGATAGGGAAGTAAATCATACATGCTAAAGACTCATATTTCACATAAAGATTGATGAATATAAAATTGCATATAATTAATAAAGAAAAATATGCAATATAAAATTGCATATAATTAATAAAGAGAAATATGCAATTCAAAAAATGGTCCAAGCATCTTAAAATGCTATAAGAGATATGAATCCAAGAATGACGTCAATTTACATATCTCATAAAAAAAACGATAATGGGCAAATAATGGTTTCAGACTCCCACTAATCCAATACATCAAAAGACTTAACTAAGCCCATATGAATTACATGATTCCGGAATATTCCAACAGTTAAGCCTTTGGTTAGTGGATCAGCAAGCATGTTTCCTGTATCAATATGCTCAATACGAGTCTGAAACTCCTGAATCTTCTCTCTAACGAACAAATATTTCACATCAAAATGCTTAGTGCGAGAAGAGCTTCTATTGTTATGAGAGAAGTTCACAGCAGCAGTATTGTCACAATATATCACAAGTGGCCTAGATATGCTTTCAACAATATGAAAGCCAGAAATCAAATTTTTCAGCCACATGGCTTGACAAGTAGCCTCATAGCAAGCAACATACTCTGCTTCCATGGTAGAAGTAGCTGTAAGCGTCTGTTTGACGCTTTTCCAAGAAATAGCTCCTCCTTCCATCATAAAGATAAAGCCAGAAGTAGATTTTCGGTCGTCAGGGCAACCCGCAAAATCGGGAATCAGAATAACCAGTGACCTGAAGTTGATCAGACTTCTTATAGGTCAACATATAGTCTTTGGTTCCCTGCAAATATCTCATGACCTTTTTTACGGCTTTCCAATGACCCAAACCTGGGTTGCTCAAGTATCTCCCTAAAGCATTTACAGCAAAAGCAATGTCGGGACGAGTACAAACTTGAGCATACATTAAACTGCCAACAGCGGAAGCATATGGGACCTTTTTCATTTCATTTATTTCTACATCATTTTGAGGACATTGAGATTTAGAGAATTTTTCTTCACCCTTTTGAACAGGTGCAACACATGGGGAGCAAGAATGCATGTTAAACCTTTTGAGGACCTTTTCAATATATCCTTTTTGAGACAATCCAAGAACACCACGTGACCTATCACGATAAATCTGGATGCCTAAAACAACAGAAGCATCACCAAGGTCTTTCATATCAAAGTGGCTGCTCAACATGAGTTTTGTCTCGGTCAGGATTTTAATACAACTGCTAGCAAGAAGTATATCATCAACATATAGAACGAGAATGATGAATCCACCCTCACAAGTCTTCAAGTAAACACACTGATCTGAGGCATTTTCTTTGAAGCCAAGAGAAGTGACAACCTGATCAAACTTCAAATACCATTGTCTGGAGGCCTGTTTCAGTCCATAAATAGACTTATTCAGCTTGCAAACCAAGTGCTCTTTGCCTGTTTCGATAAAACCTTCAGCTGAACCATGTAAACATCTTGATGAAGGTCTCCATTCAGAAATGCCGTCTTCACATCCATCTCGGTGAAGTTCTAGATCAAAATGAGCTACCAAAGCCATGACAACTCGAAATGAATCTTTCGTAGAGACTGGTGAGAAGGTCTCCTTATAGTCAATGCCTTCTCTTTGGTTATAGCCTTTAGCTACTAATCGGCTTTGTACCTTTCAACTTTACCATCTGGAGTACGTTTGGTTTTGAAAACCCATTTGCATCCAACAGGTTTACAACCTATTGGCAATTCCTCCAGACTCCAAACACCATTATGAGACATAGAAGACAACTCATCATGCATAGCATTCAGCCAATCAGAAGCATGAGAGTTAGAAATTGCCTCCTCAAAGGTAATAGGATCATCATCATCATTGAGGTCAAACTCATGTTCCTGAAGATATACAACATAATCATCTGGTATGGAAGGTCTCGCGCACTCTTTGAGATCGTCTCAGTGGAATTTCATCAACAATAAGATCATGTTCTTGTTCATCTACAAGCGGTGCTGCCACATCATCTTCATGTTGAAGATTCTGATCAATATCATCAGCTGGAATCAAAACTTCTGTAGGAAAAGGAACAGCTGGTATAGGAACAATGGTGCGATCTTCTTTAAGAGTAACTCGGTCGTGGTATATCACTCCCACTATCCAAGTCATCCTCAAAGAAAACCGCTCGATCGATTCAACGACTCGCATAGAATGAGATGGACAATAGAATCTGCCTACCCCTTGGAACCCACACAATAGCCAATAAAGAAGCCACTAACAGTCTTAAGATCAAGCTTCTTAGAGTGAGGATTATAAGGTCTAACTTCTGCCTTACAACCCCATACATGAAAATGTTTCAAACTCGGCTTCTTTCCACTCATGAGCTCATATGGAGTTTTTGGTACAGACTTGCTGGGTACTTGATTTAGAATGTAGACAGCAGTTTTTAAGGCATCTCCCCAAAGAAAGTCTGGCAATGATGAATGGCTCAACATACATCTTACCATCTCCATAAGTGTGCGGTTACGCCTCTCTGCAACTCCATTTTGCTCAGGAGTACCAGGCATAGTGTATTGAGCTTCAATACCGCATTCCTCAAGAAATCTGGCAAAAGGTCCCGGGTTTCTACCCGTCTCATTATATCTACCATAGAATTCTCCACCTCTGTCAGATCTTACACATTTTATTTTCCTACCTGTTTTCAACTCAACAGCAGCCTTAAAGGATTTGAAGGCATCTAGAGAACTAGACTTTTCTTGCAGAAGATCTATCCATCCATATCTCGAGAAATCATCTATAAAGGTAATAAAATACCCATATCCACCCATGGCAGTGGGTGTAATAGGTCCACACAGGTCGGTGTGAATCAACTGTAACACATCGTCACACCTATTTGCTGCTTTATTCCTAACCTTGGCAGTAAATTTGCCCTTGATGCAATCAACACATGTATCAAAATCGGAGAAGTCTAGATCATGGAGAATACCTTCCTTGACTAGCCTCTCAATACGGGGCCTAGAAATATGCCCCAAACGTCGATGCCATAACATAGAAGATTGTTCATTAATCCTACTGCGTTTGTTTCCAACAACAGAATTAATGAGACATGTCATGCAGATCTAACATATAAAGGCCATCACGTAAAATTCCTGAACCAACGGAAACAGAATCTGAATAAACAAGCAATTTCCCACTACCAAACTTAAAAGTGTAACCACATTTATCCAAAGCAGAAACAGAAATCAAGTTCCTTCTCATAAAAGGTGCATACACAAGCATCTCTTAAAAGCAAATTATGTCCGAAGGCAAAAGTAAAGAAACAATCCCAATGTCAATAATGAAACTCCAGCTCCATCTCCCATTATAATCTTGGACTCAAGCATCACTTGGTTTCCTCAGGCTTGTGAACCCCGCAAGGAATTCACAACATGAATGGTTGCACTGAATCTAACCACCAAGTATTTGGAGGAACATCAATGACATTGGATTCAAAGCATGTTAAAGCCAGGAATATACCTTGCTTCTCTTGTTTCTTTTTCAAGAAATAGCAATCCTCTACCTTGTGGCCATACTTCTTACAATATTTGCAGATTACCCTTGAAGAAACCTTTCTTAGCATGCAGATGCTTTGTTTTGCATTTTTCTTCTTTCCCTTTTGATCTTTCTTCACAAACCTTGAGCCCGACTTAGAAGTTTGATTTGGATCGAGATGCAGCAAAATGAGCACTTGTGAGATTTACCCTTTCTAATGGAATCTTCTTCTTGTGTAACAATGGCAATCATCTCATCCACTTGTCCATTCAGCCTTTCGAGTATTGTAAGAGGTCTTCATTACATCGAATTGTGAAGGAAGAGATTCAAGAACCCGGTAGATTAAAGTGCTTTCACCAATTTCCACTTTAAGAGATCTCGGTTTGTTGTAATAGTGCATCAACTTCATGATATGCTCACGCACACCATCGACCCCATCATATTTGGTCTTGTCAAACAAGGAAAGATATTGACTTTTCTCGAGCCTTCTCAAAAGTCATAAATTTCTCCCCAAATGACTTTCCGATATTCTTTAGCATTATTGGTCTCGTGATACTCTGCCCGATGGATTTCTCCATAGTGTACTTCATCACTTTCAGGCACACTCTATTAGAGTGTTCCCATTTCTCATAAGCAATCTTCTCGTGCTGCAGTAGATTCATCGATCGAGTAGCCGCTGGCTTGTCTTCCCTTAAGGCTAGATCCAAGTCAGCAATAGTTAAGTAGAGATCTAGAGACTCTTTCCAGTCCTCATAGTTTGTCCCATTCAGAGTTTTGTGAGAATTTGGGAAGGAGGTGATATAAAACAGAGAATAGGAATCATTAAGAGTTGAAGGCAATATGATTCCATATATATATATATATATATATATATATATATATATATATGTTCAACCAATCTTGCCCATAATAGAAATTTCTTATTCATTATAATTCCGCCTAAGGGTCCCGAATCATAATAAAGAAGAAATATAATAAGAAGAATAATACAATGTACTGAACTTACATCACCAAAATTTCTAATACCGATAGGGTACTTGAAACCATAATTGACATAAGCTTAAGACAATAGTACAATGTATAATAACGAATTACATTAATAATAATACACCGATAGGGTATAATTATTATTAATATAATACCATACACATTAGAATAATTAATTGTTTAACAACACAAATTTTGTATAATTATACCCACGATAGGTGAGTTCATAACTATACAAAATATCAATAGTCATGCTACAATTATACATTAGAAAAAATATTTTGTATAACAAATGCAGTATAGAACACACAACTTAATTCACATAAAATATTCGCGAGGCGAGAGGTATCTCGCGAGGCGAATCTAGTGAAAAGTCAGCAACGTTTGGTCTTCTCGCGGGTACTCGCGAGGCGAGTAAAGTGTTCGCGAGGCGACCCTGAAACTTTTCATTTTCCTAGAACAGTCAGCCTTCGGGGTCGCGAGGCGAGGAGCATGTTCGCGAGGCGACCCAGAGACCTTTCATTTTTCTAGAACAGTCACCCTTCGGGGTCGCGAGGCGAGAATCGTAATCGCGGGGCGACCCAGAGAGGATGACAATTTCACTGTTCTGCTGGCTTCCAGATTCGCGAGGCGAGAATAATCTCGCGAGGCGAATCTGGAATTCCTTATTGTTGATGCCCAGAATCACGAGGCGAGCAAAACTCGCGGGGCGATTGAACCAGTTTCACGCAAAAGGGAAACGAAAAACATCGATTTCTCACGTTTTATTTAATGAAATCCAACGATTTTCGAGTATGTTACTCGAATAACATGTGAGAAGAAAAACCCTTAAACAATTTTCGAAATCATTGGCCAGAATCATAGTTTCGAATTTTGAAGAACAAGCATGAAAACGAAAGTTGTTGAAGGAAAACTTACAATTTTCATATTGATATAACATGATATGAAAATCTCTAACAATTTTCAGAACAGCTATAACATGTATCTATCCATGGCTCTGATACCAATTGTTGGAAAACTAACAAATCTAAATACCATACAGATACAAATCATAGCATGTCATTCTCATGTTAATCAAAGTAAAGAGGAGGATTTCATACCTTGGAGATTCGCAGAATCCATCACAGCAGATCAAAGATGAGAAGAAGATGAACGGTTTTAGAATGTTGGAGAAGATGAGAGGGTTACTCCTCTCTTTCTGGTAGGTTTTGGTTCTGAGTTACTGACTATGAGAATGCCTAATGGGGAGGCTATTCTTATAACCTACCAGCAGAGAGTAGGGACCTCTCAATGGGTTAATATTAGAAAATGACCCGTCCCATCATAGGGTCATTCTTTAGTAAATACCCAACAACTATTTTATCAATTGGTTACGTAATTAGGAATTAATATTATAACTGATATATTAATAATTTAATTATAATTTAATAACTAATTAATGCTAATCCACTGTTATACATATTAAAATTTAACAAAGACGAGTCGTATTAGGGCTTGGGAGGAAACTTTCGATTATCATGCAATGGCGGTCAATGAGTCATAACTCTCTGTCGAGCACGCTCCTCCACGACCGATGGACACAGTAGAACAACAAAGAAGAGACAACCTGGATATACGCCAACATATGAAGACTTCCATTACGTGAAGTTCGAAGGCAGGGACTAAGTTTCAAAGGAGCATGAGTATGATGAAGATCTAACGATTGCAAAGTTGTGCTTTTAATCATTGAAGAACTCGGTCGAGTTCTCGTGGAAGACCGAGTGTGAGAATGCATTTGGCAAGTTAAAGGACTTTCTATCGTCGAAGAATTCTGCCGAGTCCTTGTGGACGTCCGAACGTGAAAATGCATATGCTGACTTAAAGGAATTTCCCCATGCCAGTCCCAATTCACCCGATTATTCTAGGTTAGTATTATGGTTAGGCCGAGTTTATACTCAGACCGACTTTGCTTACACATAAGCCCCTTCATCGCTCATGACTTGAGGCTTGGGGACTTATGTTATGGTTGAGTGGAGCATCAACTCGGGCCTACCTTATCTACATAGACTAAGTCCGGCAACAGGTAAAGAAAGACTAATCTTAAATGTAACATCCTAAAATTTTAATATAATTACTTTAATACTAAGATTAAGCTAGTATGAGATTTAGTGTAGAAAATTGTTAGTATAATAATTTATTTGAATGGTTTGACAATTATAAAGGAAATACAAGGTTTGGATTAATAATAATAATAATAATAATAATAATAATAATAATAATAGTAATAATAATAAATGAATAACAGGTAAATAAGAAAGAAAAAAAAAAGAATAATATGTATATGTGCTAACGTGAAATCACGTTAGAATATTGATGCTTCACTTGATAGTTAAGTGCAGTGGGTCAACTTTATAAAAGTTAGGAAGAAAAAAGAAAGGAAAAAAGGAAAAGAAAAACAAATTAAATAGTTGACCCAAATGTTAGCCCCTCACGTATAAGGTTATGACTCCTAGAAACAAAAAGGAAAACATGGGCTAGGCCATGGGTAGAATTCCAATGGGTAAAGGGTTTTAACTCATATATTAGAATTAATAGCTAGAAAACATATTTTTCAAACATACTGCCGCCGCACAGAGAAAAGAGAAAGGGGAGCGTGGATTTTAAGGAGGTTAGCAAGAAGGGACCAGGGATTTTGAGTGAAACACCGGTTTTCATTCTAGATACTAATTGAAAGTCTATAAAAGGTGAGTAAAAATAACTCTTCTCACACTTTCATGGTACAGATAATTTGATGCTCCTACATGTAACCTTGTCTTTCTGAAATAGTAGAATATTTTGGGGTTCTTGATTCTTGATTTGAGACTCTTAAAATATCTCCCCCTTTAATGATTGATTATTTATAAAAGAATATTTTCAGATTAAGACGATGTTATACGTGTATCATGTACTGATTAAGGCGATGTTATAAAAGAATAATGATTGTTATACATGATTCCCTGTACCGTATTTTTTTTCCATTGTTCATGTCAGAGTTTTGTTTCCTAATTGGAAATTGGAAAATCTCGCTGCAGTGGCGTAACATATGTGTTTCTTGGGTTTTTTTATCTCTATATTTATATTCCAATTTATTTTATCTATACGAATATATATAAATATATGTATGAAACGCTGCCTGTTTCGTTAAGAATATTAACCTTATAACAAACATATATTATATTAAATAGTATTGTGTTACGGTATTTGTATTTTGAAATCTGTTATGGTGATTGATGCATGAGGTTTGAGAAAATATTTGGTAGTCATCTGAGATGACATATTGCATGGTACATATGAGTTGGTCATCACCTTCCGGGAAGGGGTGACGGTTGTACATTCTATTCCCGGAATAGGATGAGAGATATCACCATCAGGGATGGGATGCCAATTTATTAAAATATTCACATCTGGGATGGAATATTAGATACCTCCATCTGGGATGGAGAAGGCAGTGGGACGCCATTGCATGGATATGAGCTCATAGACCTTAGTGGATCTGGGATTCACATCGGTTCTGGGAACCAAAGAGTCACGCCAAGTGATTCTGGGAATCACCGAGTCATGTTCATGGAGTTGCATTGCATAGAGTTTTCATGGTGAATGTGATTAAATGCAATGAGATGTGACCGTTGTTAAGTTTATGAGTTTGTGGTTTAAATGTTTGATATTAATTTTATTTATATATCATTATTTTGGAGGTTTATTATATTCATTATTTTAAAAATTAGCGGGTACCATGAAAATTTTTTTCCGGTTACCGCACCGGCTGAGAACAATACTATTTGCGAACCTTTTCATTAAATGATTTTTTTATTCACTGGGATTATATCTCATTAAAAGTGTTGTTTTCGGAGCACGAGTACGACGTCACTGAAACTGAAGAGGCGTGAAGACTAAGTGGATTCTATTAGTTATTATTTCTATTTTGGTTAGTATTTTCTTAAATAAGGAGCCGTATGTGGCTAGACTTGTATATTTATTTATCGTTGGGTTTATTAGTAGACCTCCGGTTTTTGAGGCTTGGGGTTTTTATTTGGATGTATGGATTTATTATTATATTATCACTTTGGATGCTTTATATCTATTTTAATTAATATGAGGTATTTTCAGACCCGATTAAGTTGCGAAATTTTTATGACATGTATGTTTTTAATTTAAAATTCTTTAAAGGATTTTTCATTGATTTTGTTTTGGGTTACTAATGTAACGAAGGGCGTTACACAATTCACCCGATTGTTCCAGGTTACTATTATAGTTAGACCGAGTTTATACTCAGACCGACTTTGCTTACACATAAGCCCCTTCATCGCTCATGACTTGAGGCTTGGGGACTTATGTTATGGTTGAGTCGAGTATCAACTCGGGCCCACCTTATCTACATAGACTAAAGTCCGGTAACAGGTAAAGAAAGACTAATCTTGCATGGTTGGAGGCCTGAAAGTCTACTACTACGCTATGGTTATACTGAGTTTATACTCGGCCGACTTAATACTCGGATCCATCTTGTTTACACCATTGTGGACAGGTCAAGTTCATACTCGGATCCATCTTGTTTACACCAAAATCCTAATGGACTTAGAAACGAGAAGACTTAATATATTGCGTTATGGTTATACCGAGTTTATACTCTGGTCGACTTTGTCTACACGGAAGTCCATTCGTCGCTCATGACTGGAGGCATGGAGGACTTATGTTGTGGAGAAGTCGAGTTCATACTCGGATCCATATTGTTTACACAAAAGTCCTAATGGACTTGGAAATGGGAAAGTCTCAATATATTGCGTTATGGTTACACCGAGTTTATACTCGGGCCGAATTTGTTTACACAGAAGTCCATTCCTCTCTCACGACTCGAGGCTTGGAGGAACTATGTTGTGGACAGACCGAGTTCATACTCGGATCCATCTTGTTTACACCAAAGTCCTAATGGACTTGGAAATGGGAAGACTTAATATATTGCCTTATGGTTAGCCGAGTTTATACTTAGACCGACTTTGTTTACACAGATGTCCATTCCTCTCTCACGACTTGAGGCCCGAGGACTTATGTTATGGTCAGACTGAGTTTATACTCGGATCTTCCTTGCTCATACAAAAGTTATATTGGACTTGGAAACATAAACACTTAATATTGGGGACGAGTTCGTGTTTAGCCCAATATTGAACACATAGGATGACCCTAAAGTCATATTAGAGAGCTAAGAGTTGGAGTTAGAAATGGTTAACTTATAAGTGTTGATGATTATAGACATCAGTATCAGCCAGCCGACTATTATTACTAGGGCAGCGACAATTATCCGAGAATAAAGAGGTATAACTATGGCAATTAACACGAAGCCTAGTATAAGAAGGGACTGAGAGGATTGAAAAATGAGGAATACCTAGTTATTAGACACACTAAACGAGATAGTAGTATAATCATTCATATCCTTTTTATGCATATTATTACTCTCAATGCTATTATCATTATTCTCCATTATCCTTTAAAGGACACTAACTACTTATCAATTATTCGGATATACAAGTATTCAAAAATCACGTTGAAAAAAGAATTTAATAATTTAGAGGTCAACAAGGACATTAAGCCAATCTTTATCTCAGAACCATTAAGCCGACCTATGTTTCGGCATTCTAAAGTCCAACCTATGATTCGGCATTGTAAAGTCCGACCTATGTTTTAGCACCATTAAGCCCGGCCTATGTTTCGGCATTCTAAAGCCCGACCTATGTTTCGGCACCATTAAGCCCGACCTATGATTCTGCATTGTAAAGTCTGACCTATGTTTTGTCACCATTAAGCCTGGCCTATGTTTCGGCATTCTAAAGTCTAACCTATATTTCGGTATTCTAAAGCCCAACGTATGATTCGACATTGTAAAGTCCGACCTATGTTTCGGCACCATTAAGCCTGGCCTATGTTTCGGCATTCTAAAGTATACCCTATATTTCGGCATTCTAAAGTATACCCTATATTTCGGTATTGTAAAGCCCAACCTATGATTCGGCATTGTAAAGTCTGACCTATGTTTCAACACCATTAAGCCCGGCCTATGTTTCGACATTGTAAAGTCTGACCTATAATTCGACATCATAAAGTCTGACCTATGTTTCGGCAACATGGATCCCAACTTATGTTTCAACACCCAAGATCCAACTTGTTTCGGCACTTTGATGCTTGACTTATGTCTCGACACTATAAAAGCATAGTTTATGTCTCTGCCAATAACGAACCTAACATGTTCATAACGTGATGTTTGTACCTAATCAAAAATGGAGTATTTAAGGCAACCTAACAAATATAATTCAAAGAAAAATCGTGATCAAGTCAGATGAGGGCTTATGTTACAGTTGGACTATGTATTAATTCGGGCCCAACTTTGTGTCAAGTACATCATACAAGAAAGCTTCTAAACCTCTTCATCAATTCTCGACTTGCGCTGTCTTAGGGTATTAACTCGGGCCCAACCTTGTGTGGCCGATTTTATATGCTTGGGCCGATTTTATCCTTATGGAAGGTCCATCTGAGACTTGGGCCAAGGGACAAGAAGACTTCATATTTGAGGTCAACTTTATACTTAGTTTCATATCAAACATATAGGGCATCTTAAGAGCCTAAAAAAATATGTGGGGAAATTATAAGAATGCCGAAAGTTAGGAGTAGAGACGGTTAGCTTGTAATTCCAGTTACCCGCTCATAATCATAAGGAGGCAACAGTTATCGAAGAATGATGAAGATCCGACTATCGAAAGAGACATAGGATCCGATAGAAATAGAACGGACTCTCACTTTTTCTAGAAAAATCACTCCCTAAACTTAGAACTACGTTAGCCTCGATTCCCATTTGGGATACGTAGGAGTAGAATACTGCATTTTGTCAAGTCATATTCGCAAATTAGCCTTAGAATTCATAAGTAGAAATGCTTATCTACTTTGTTTCGGTCAGAATCCAATTAACCGGAGTTTAGCAAGAACTTACGGCATGGGCCGAGTAATAACTCGGGCCCAACCTTGTTATGCATATATCATGCAAGAGATCTTTTAAGCCCCTTCGTCGATTCTCGACTTGAGGCTTGGGGGACTTATGTTATGGTTGAGCCGAGTGTTAACTCGGGCCCAACCTTGCTCGTTTAGGCCAGACCACAAATAGGTCTTATTATGTTTATGGTTGACTGACTTGTAGGAACTCGGGTCCGACCTCTGGAATATTTCGGCCGACTTGTAGGAAAATTAACTCGGGCCCAACCTTTGGAATGCTCTGACCGACTTATACGAAAAGCAATGAACGTAATTAAAAGACTTTGATGTCTGTCGGTCGAGTATGAACTTGGACCCAACCTCTGGAATGTTCCGACCGACTTGTAGAAAAATGAACTTGGGTCCAACCTCTAGAATGCTCCGACCGACTTGTAGAAAACGTAACAGACATACATAAGAGACTTTAATGTCCGTCGACTGAGTAATAAGGACTCAATAGGCAAATGGACAACTCATAAAAGAAGACACTTGGCTACCGTAATGGACAAAAGACTTAAGATAAATGGGACCCAAGAATATAATTATGGGCTTGATTTTCCAAGAATATAATTATTGGGTGTATGCTTATTTGAGCCTAATACCATGAGTGTAAACTCTTAATAAAAATTAGACTTTAGCATAACATATAAGCCCCTTCGTCGCTTACGACTTGAGACTTGGGGGACTTATGTTATGGGAGTCTGAGTTATATACTCAGGACCGACTTGTATACTTGGGACCGACTTCATTAGCAACATGGATCCAATAGAGATTTGGGCCGAGAAGTAAAAGACTTGGCATTCGAGGCTGAGCTCTTGACTAGCTAGATGCCTAAGAGTTAGATAAATCACATGGAGAAATCGGATAGTCAGAGGACGAAACATATAACGGCTGAACCACCAACTTATGAATGAAAGATAACGACAAGTATTAATTCTCGCCGTTCGACTATCATTACCAAGGCGACAATAGCTATCCGAGAGGGAAGAGACCCAATTATGAGAGGTAAATACGGAGCCTACTATAAGTAGAGGCAGTAGGAATGGAGAAGGACGAGAGATAACACGTTCAATTACACTGAGCCGAGATAACAAATATTTGGCAAGAACGGAATTGATTTTGTAGAATTGATTTCAATACAATTGAGTTTGAAGTAAAGTGATTTATGTTTGGATTTTTTTATTCTGAAAGCAAGTTTGATATAAAACTTGGTGTATTTGAAATAAGGGCCACTTTACTTCAAACTTGTTTTCAGAATAAAAACATCCAAACATAAATCACTTTACTTCAAACTCAATTGTATTGAAATCAATTCTACAAAATCAATTCCATCCAAAATCAAGTTTGTCAAACGCTCATCCAAACACACTAATTTTTCATTCCAAAAGCAGAAGCTACTCCAAGCTGTTTCTGATAGAATCAATTCTTGATGCAAAATTGATTCCACGAGCGTGTAACCAAACATCTCTTTTTCTACCAGAATCACGTTTGACAGATGTAGAAACACTTTTGGGATCTCCAGAAGTAGAACCAAACACACATTCAACCGGTAAGCAATATCAAAGTGAGGTTGATTCCTAAATCAATAGGTAAACAGAGTGAGTGACAACTTCATAACTTTTGTTTTCATAGAATAGAAAGCAACGAAGACTTTGTAACAATATAAAGGTCTTGCTAACAAGTGTTCTAAGAACATTGATTAAGGAACTCATAAAAAGAAATTTTGTGTTGGGAAATTTTGTTTTAACACTTTTCAAAATACTAAACTCGTTATTTTCCCACATAAATTTTCTTTTTTTATTTCTTAAACAATGTCTCAATGACACTAATTAGCATTCTGCATAATATAATTCTAAAAAGACAGTGTTAGGAGTGACCATATATGATCGAAACCGCGTCTTGAGTAATGTTCGAATGATATGGCATGTTGGTACTTCAGCTAGCACAAAGTGCTTCTTAATTGGGTAATTTTGGTACCTGCAGTCTCTCCTTGATTTCCTCACAAATCCAACCAATCCTTAACTTCTTCACCCGAAACGAAAACCCTTCTCTAGTTCTTGTTTTTTCTTTTTTACCAAACTCTAGTTCTTGTTTCTCTTCCACTGAATGAGCCATTTGCTCATGTTAGATCTCAAATTATGTTGCTTGACGCCTTGACTAATGTGAACAGAGTAGAGTGTTTTCTGCTTCTGATTCCAAGGCTTATGTGACAAGGGTAATCTCCCGCTAAGTGCTAACTAACAAAAACAGAAAACTATTAGTAAAAATGCTATTTAACATTGTATTCTTAACTCAATTTTCGTTTAAAATCTTAGCCTCTCTCAAATCTCAATGATAAACGATTGTTCATTCCTTTTTTATATAATAAAAAATCATTTAATTTTTTTTTATATTTTTTTTATTGTAGTCATTAATATGTATCTATTTTTAATACTCTGTTTTCTTCCCTGGAAACCATATAGTTTATACATTAAAAAAAAATCCATACTTTATTTTCCTATATATCTTGAAAACCATTCAGTCAAAAAAAAAAAAAAATTCTTGAAAACCATTCTATTGCAACCCTTGCCATCTCCTATGAAACTAGCATCGCTTTATTGTGCATTAAGAAACATTGGTGATTTTTTTTCATATAGGAAATTTAACAGAATCAGGAACCAAAAAAATAACAATTATTTATTAAAAAATTAAGTATTTTATTTTTAAACTATAAATATATAAATTCTTATATGAATTTACTGTTTTAAATTTTTTAATTTGTGTGAGATTGGACTGGATAGAAAAACCTTTCAACCAGATACATCAGGCCTTGAAGGCCCGAATGGGAAGTAACACATGGTGATTTTGGGGGGAGAGAAGTGGGAGAGAAAAATGAAGGTATGTGTGTTTGGATAGGAAGAGAAAACAGAGGAGAGAGAAAAAAGATACCCGAGACCCATATAAAATAAAATCTCTCCAAAAGTGGGGAGAGCACTCATGGAAGTGGGAGTAAAATTTGAAATTCCACTGATATAAATTATGTTGTATTAAAATTATTATTATTGTTATAAGGGTAATAATGTCATTGTATTAAAATTTAATTTTTTTTTTCTTCCACTTCTCTCATTTTTCCTCTCAATCCAAACAACCTAAAAATCTAGTCATTCTCAATCAATTTTCTATGTTCTCATCCCTGCTTCTCTCATCCCTGCTTCTCTTGTTGCCCAAACAAACCATAACTGAGATATTGAGAGACTAACCTGTCGTAAGTTAAAATTTTGAAAGATTAATAAGTAGTTAATTTATACTCCATTTTTTTCACTAAAAATGCCTGCATTTTTGTGAGTGACAAATTCGAACATTGTCTTTTTTATTCAGTAGCGCAATAGCTACCATTTGGGTGAGAATAGCACAAGGCCGTCCTTACAGTTAAGAGTCTTTACTCTACCCGCCAGTGTGTCTTTCTTGGAAACATCGTACGAAGGATAGTGAGAGCCAAAGGTGGTAACTGGTCAAAGATGGAGCCCGCAATGGAATTGTTTATGTAACTTCCTATGCTCATTGGACAATCATTTATTTATTACTTTGTTCCTTGTCTCTTCTTTTTGTACGCTAACAATGATTTGAGCTCAAAACAAGCTTTCCCTTTTCCCTTTTCCCTTTTCCATTCCACTCCTCCAGGGGAGACACACACACTTTACATAAACACCTGCAGAAAAAAGACTTCACCTTTTCATCACTCTCTTTCATGCCATGGGTTTACATCGTCCTATGAAGATTTTCCATCATAGTGGGCATGTATATTTGCTTGTCTGGCGTGGAACGACTTAGAGAGAGAGACATATTTTATTGTCCTATTGAGTTTGTGCAAATTATAGAGAGAAAAGTTGAATCTTTTGTTTTTTATTTTTTATTTATATGTACTTTTAAATTTTTTGGTTGTGTTTGAATTCCATTTCAGTAGTTTTGGAGAGAATAAAATAAATTGATTTTCTGAGTTCTAGAGAATTTTTTTGGTGGGTTTGACAGATTTTGATGATTGAGATGGGGTGTGTAGCAGAGACAGATTTCCCAGTAGTTAAAGTTGATTTTTTTGGCTAGAAGATAGAGAAAGTTGACATGTTTTTTTGGATAGGAGATAGAATAGTTGATTTGGGTAGCATGAGTTTTGGATTGATGTAGGTCTCTCTTTATAAGAGAACACTGCTTTAGAAGGGGAAGTGTGTCTCTTAGTGGAAGAAAGTCTTTTTAGAGAGGCTACTTAATTCGACCATCCTGCTTCTATTAGCATGGCTGTGGTGAGTTCTATGCCTGCAACTCCACAACAAATAAGTTCTGTGCGGTCGCTTCGCAATATTGGAGTTCCTGGAATCATGACCAGTATCAGAGAAATTGTAGAGGAGCATAATCCAAATGTGGTTGATGACACAATCTATGTTGCTGTGGCAAAAGATGTCAAAGATAGCAAATCAAATCTGAGATGGGCAATACACAACTCTGGTGGAAAAAAGATTTGCATCCTTCACGTTCATGTGCCAGCAGCTATGATTCCCTTGAGTAAGTTAGCTACATGTGTACCTATATAATTTTGTATGTGGCTTTTTCTTTGATACCTCAACTGCTTGGTTCTTTTGTTTGTAAACCTTCCTAAATTGAAGTCAATGTTTGGTATATATTGCCCTGATGACCACTAGTTTAGAGATTACCGGATAATTTGAATTAAAATCCAAAATGGTGCATAGGATAATCAAGCCTATTTTAGAAAACCTAGTTATAAGTTTCATATATTTAGTTTTGTTTAATTTCTAATACATAAAGGTTTGTTTGACTAATTTGGGATGTTTGTTGGGCTGCTTTTGTCAAAGTGGACATTGGATGTATGGTTTATCATTAGAGCAATTAATTTCAAGTATCAAATTTAGCTGCAACATATAATAACTTTTGAAAATAATGGACTGTATTTATCGTTTATACAATTTTCATTTTATGATGATGATGGTCTTTAACTTGTTAATTTGGTTGTTTATAGTGGGTGCTAAATTTCCAGCAAGTTCACTGAAAGAGCAGGAAGTTCAAGCATATCGGGAAATTGAAAGGCAAAGCATGCACAAGACTCTGGATGAATATCTTTTTATCTGTCGACAGATGGGGGTAATTGGTCTCGGAACTGTGTCCAAGTATGAGTAGTATTAATTTTAAGACTTATTCAATTTTTGACTAATAATTTTTTGATACAGATGCGGGCAGAGAAACTGCATATTGAAATGGATTGCATTGAAAAAGGACTTATAGAACTCATTTCCCGGTATAGCATTCGGAAGCTTGTTATGGGAGCAGCATCTGATAAGTACTATTCTAGGTAAGAAGCCACCTAAAATCCCCCAGAAGGCCGGAACTGTTGGAACACATTATTGTAGCCATAATTATCTTTTTGGGGCTTGGAACTTTTCAGTGAAACATGTTATGGTTTCACAGTTTTGAATTACTATTTCACATCTTTCTCATCTGTGAGGCTTAACCTTGATCTCTCCCTCTTTGATTTTATCCCCCTTGGAGGGTTTTGGCTCCATGGAGAAATGATCGCCCTTTCCAAATTCATATCCACTAGTAACTTTGCAGGACTATGCTTTATTTCATAAATTCTGAAAATAAACTATTTGTAGCTTGAATATTTTACAATTTCTATATCAATTATGGTGAAGTCAATATAATGTTTTCATTGAGCTCCACTTGCATGACATTGCAGGAGAATGACGGACCTCAGATCTAGGAAAGCCATGTATGTATGTGAACAAGCTCCAACTTATTGTCACATACAGTTTATCTGCAAAGGATTCCTTATACACACAAGGTATGTTGCATTATATTCTGATGTTGTTTGATGTAGAAGGGATGTAGTGTCATATGAAGATAAAAGTAATCTTGAAAGAGGTTTTGTTGCCTAGGAATACGAAGCTCAAAATTTAATGATTTCAGAAATTTTTTTCTTGATTTATCTTCTAACGTGTATTATTTTCTGCAGTGGAAATTCTCTTTGCTTATTATAGTATTTTTTTATTGTACTTAGTTTCGTTATCTTGAGTACTGATATAAGTACCACATCCACCCAGGAATCGCAGTTTGGATGGAGGGAATGTAGAGGTCGCATCTCCTTTGGTGCAGCAATTGCCAAACTCTGAAGCTGGACATTCGCCTCACTTCAGATCTCAATCTATTGAACTGGGTCAAAATCATTGGGTAAAACTAACTAATCCAGCTCAAGACTTATTCCGTAGAGCAAGGTCTTCCAATGATGGACATGGAAGGAGCATTGCATCTGTTTCTTCTCCGGTACGGTTTTCAACTCCAAACAGGTTGGGTAGAGAAGTAAGTTCGGATGAGTCAGATGGACTGTCAAGATGGAGTCCTTCAGTTTCCTCACTATGCTCTGATATTTGTTCAGTTGAACCAGTATTGACCCCAAATTTGATTATTGAGGGCAGTGAGAATGTATTAGACTTGACTTTGAGTGGCTTGTCACCGGATCCTGGTCATTCATCTCCTCCTATTGTACTGGTACAAAAATACTTCTTTTCTCTTTCATAATGATAACATTTGTGTCTGCTAAGGAGAACGTGGATATTTCTTGTTGACATTTTGCAATTGTTGAAGAGGCATTTTTACTTTCAAATTTCATTGATGAATAGTTTGAATATCCAAGCTTTATGCTAATGTTTTGAATACTGTGACTGAACTAGCAGGATGAAGGATTGGTCAATACTCTCTATGATCAACTTGAGCAGGCTATGGCTAAGGCTGAGAATGCTAGGCGGGATGCATATCAAGAAACTGTTAGGCGTGGGAAAGCTGAAAAGGAGGCCATTGATGCTATACGCAGGGTAACTGTTCTTTTGTTTAGTGCTTCTTACTTCGTACTTCTTTTTTTAGGTCTGGGATGGAACCCAGGGTATCCCTAGGGTACTTCTTTTTTGAGTACTTCTACAATGTATACATGATCATGTTTATGACGTGAATAGTTAATTTCTAATTGTTTTATCTTGTTTTCTAGTTTTTTAAATTATTATAAGTGGTAAAGCATTTAGCAAATCTAAAGTGTAAAATAAGAAAGAGGAGGCTGTATGATCCAACCTTAACCAATGCCAAGATCATTTGAATGGATAGCCGTCATTTTAGGTTGTCTTCTTATGTACTGAAATTACAATTTGATACAACCTCCAATCATAATCAATGTTTGAACCACCCAATTGGCAGATTAAAGCCACTGAAATCGCGTATAAGGCAGAGCTGAAACTGAGGAAAGAGTTAGAGGAAGCACTAGAGAAAGAAAAAACGAACTTGACAACATGAAGAGCCAGAGAGACAAAGTTAAGGAAGAACTCCAACTTGCCCTTGATCAGAAGTCATCACTAGAGAGTCAAATTGCATCAACTCAACTTACGATAAAGGAGTTGGAGCTGAAGATTGTATCTGCTGTGGATTTGTTACAAAACTACAAGAATGAACGAGATGATTTGCAAATGCAGCGTGATAATGCATTAAGAGAGGCTGAGGAGCTGAGGAGAAAACAAGGAGAGTCCTCAAGCACACATGTGCTTCAGTTCTTCTCAGAATTCTCTTTTTCAGAGATTGAAGAAGCAACAAATAACTTCGATCCATCGCTAAAGATTGGAGAAGGTGGATATGGAAGTATATTTAAAGGTATCCTGCGTCACACAGAGGTGGCTATAAAAATGTTGCACCCCGACAGTGTGCAAGGACCCTCAGAGTTTCAACAGGAGGTGGGATGGTTTGATTTTTGTGTAATAATTTCAACATAATCCTATTTTGGTCATCCATCATTTTTGGCTGGTTGAATTTATAATCTGATATATCTTAAGTTAGTTATAAACTTACAATGTATAAGTTATTACACATGCAGCTATGAAATGAATTTGACCTTAACTACTACAGATTTATAGTGAAACAAGTATATATCTTGATCCCACTTTTGGTTTTGTATCAGGTTGATGTATTGAGCAAGCTAAGGCATCCCAATCTTATCACACTTATAGGAGCTTGCCCAGAATCATGGACTCTTGTTTATGAGTATGTACCCAATGGAAGCCTTGAAGATCGTCTCTGCTGCAAGGATAATACACCTCCATTATCATGGCAATCTCGAATTCGCATTGCTGCAGAACTGTGTTCTGCTCTCATCTTTCTCCATTCCAGTAAACCTCACAGCATAGTGCATGGTGACCTAAAACCCTCCAACATTCTCCTCGATGCGAACCTTGTTAGCAAGCTTAGTGACTTTGGAATCTGTCGTATATTATCTTCTTGTGAGAGTTCTAGTAATAATACTACACAATTTTGGAGAACTGAACATCCAAAAGGAACTTTTGTATACATGGATCCTGAATTCCTTGCTTTAGGGGAACTTACTCAAAAGTCTGATGTTTATTCATTTGGAATCATATTGTTGAGATTGTTGACTGGGAGACCAGCCTTGGGAATAACAAAGGAAGTGAAATATGCATTAGATACCGGAAAATTGAAATCCCTCTTGGATCCTTTGGCTGGAGACTGGCCCTTTGTGCTGGCTGAACAGTTGACTCACTTGGCTTTGAGGTGTTGTGAGATGTATCGAAAGAACCGGCCAGACCTTTGTTCAGATGTCTGGAGGATACTTGAACCGATGAGGGCTTCTTATGGAGTCACAAACACCTTTGGACTACTTTCTCAAGGGCTTCACCAACCTCCTTCATATTTTGTTTGTCCAATCTTGCTGGTAACTTACTCTTTGCATCTTCAGTTTCAGTTTCAGCTCATTCAAAATGGTATATTATGTCCTCATGATCTTTTTGGATCTCTTGGAAGTTGAAACAATCAACACTTCAAGCTAATGATAAGCATCCCAGTGCTAAAACTTCATTGAAAGTTCAATAGAAATTTCGTTACATGGCTAACTTTTGCAAGTTGTTATGTAATGTTTACCCTACATTTATCAGTGCCCTTTCTGCATTTAGTTCATACATGCTTATTCTTATTGTTATTTTTATTTTATAACTTTGTTACCTTCATTTGTACAAAGATTTTGCAAATCCATAGATCTGTGAATAATAGAGCTTTGAACAAAAAACAGTAATCTAAGAAAGTTCCATCTCATTATGTTCCTACTTGGCAGGAAGTCATGTGTGATCCACATGTGGCTGCAGACGGTTTTACATATGAAGCTGAGGCTATAAGAGGGTGGCTGGACAGTGGTCATGACACTTCACCAATGACAAATTTTAAGCTTCCACACAGCAATCTTGTTCCCAACCGTCCTCTTCGGTCAGCAATTCAGGACTGGCTTCAAAGTCAATGATCAAGCTTATTATTTTTTCTCTGCCCATTTTGTTTAAACTGTAGGTCTCCCTGTTGATACCAAGTTTCTAGGAAAGAAAATTGTCATTACATATATTTTCTTTTCTTCTCTCAGTTTTGTTTCTTTTACATGTATGTAAAATATGGAACCACATTTCATAGCCGTGGTGTTGTATATGTTAGGTACCTATGTTTATGTATCTTCAGTCATTGTAAATAATGTAGCATACACGTATCTTTGGCAGTGGCAATGCTGTTTTTTTTATAGGCTTATGTTAGTATATTACAGGTAAGCAAACAGAATTTGTAACTGAATATTCTTCGTATGATTTTCTTATTGAATAATAGGTGAGAATACATGATTTATATAGAGAATAGATGAGCAAGATGGGAAGAAAGAAAAGAGTCTTAACTAACTAACTAACTAACTAACCTATCTTAGTAAAGAGATCCTAATCCTAACAGATGGATAGATATAATTGTTGTATCAGTTATATTTGTTACAAGTTGAAAAACTAATGCTAAATATTTGAACTAACTAAACTAAGTAAAAGCACTATTACTATCCAATACCCCTTACAAATTGGAGAGTGGATACTTAAGACTCCTAGTTTGCTAAGTAATTCTTTGAATGGCTCCGGGTCCAAAGCTTTTGTTAATATGTCAGCTAACTGATTTTGACTTGAGACGGGCAGTAAATGAAATAGTTTGTCCTGAAGCTTCTCCCTTACAATGTGGCAATCAAGCTCGATGTGCTTAGTTCGTTCATGAAAGGATGAGATTGCAGCAAGTCGAGCAGACTGACTATCACAGTTAAAGTAATGTTGGAGAAACAAATGGAATGTGGAGATCTTGAAGTAGATAAACCAACCAATGTAATTCACACACTGTGGAGGCCAAAGCACTGTATTCTGCCTCAGAGGATGAACGAGACTGTTGCTTGCTTCTTGGATTTCCAAGATATTAAGGAGCTGCCAATAAAGATGCAAAAACCAGTGACAAATCTGAAAGTATCCGAGCATGTTGCCCAATCTGAATCGCTGAACACCTTTAATTGAAGCTGAGAATCAGTAGGAAAAATAGACCATGTGCTGGATTGGTTTTGAGATATCTCAATATGCGGATTGCAGCATCATGATGTAGATTGGTGGGATGGCTCATAAATTGACTAAGTTGCTTCACACAAAAGGAAATATCAGGCCTAGTATGGGTTAAATACAAGAGCCTCCCTATTAATCTTCTGTAAGGTTCAGGATTAGGAAGAGGAATCTCATCATCATGTGTTAATTGTGTGCCTTTATTCATAGGAGTAGCAAGAGGTTTTGAAGCAAGTAATCGACAATTAGATAAGATGTCTAGAGCATACTTTCTTTGACAAACATGTATGCCTTTCTTGGATCTAGCAACCTCAATACCAAGAAAGTATTTCAAATTACCAAAATCCTTTATTTTAAAAGTGGTGTGCAAATCAGATTTTAGCATATCAATTTCAAGTAAGTTGTTACCCGCAACTATTAAATCATCAACATATTGAAGTTGACATAGGCAAATACAAGAAGGGGGGTTGAATTGTGTTTGTTAATTTTCGAAAACAACCTTTAAAACAATTTTTACACTCAAAGAGATTTGAAACAGAAACACACACAAAGACAAAGATCCTTTTTAAAAGACTTTAACAAAAGCAATATCAAAACCTCACAGTTAGTATAAGCAAATAAAACTGAAGAGTTTAGGGATAGAAGATTCACGCAAGAGATTTTATCCTGGTTCACTCTCTTCCAACCAAGAGCTACGTCTTTATCCACTATTTCTCCAAATAGATTACAACCAAGTATTCAACACCTCTCCAGGCTACAAGTATTCCTTTCTTACCAATCCTCTTCAGGCTCTAACTCTAACGAAGAGATTTAATGTTTGATCTTCTCAACTCACTGTGTTAGAATATGATGGTTTAAGATCAGTTGAATATTACAACAATATTCAAACTAAAGAATACAGGCTCTTGCTCTTGAAAGAATAATGGAATGAGTGATTATCAATTGGTAAAAGTTCAGCTAGCAAGATTGCGCGGCAAGAGTTATTCTTCAGTATATGAGGTCTTCAATTTATAGTGACCTTCTTCTTCACTTGTATTTCTTCAATGGTTACTTTGAATAATCCCGTTTAGAGATAACATTTTGATGAGTGTGATTACACCTCATATTTCTTTATCATATTGCATGCATTTTCATGTAGTTTAGGCATTTTTAATTTGATTTTTGTTAGTTTTTACCTTAGAACGGGTAAAGTGGTTTTGTGGTGTTCATGTGCAGGAATTGGAGATTAAAATGTTCAGATCAGCTATGATGGAGTTTGCATGAAGACGGAGCTTAAAAAGAAAGAAAAATGAACCAAACAAAGCCCATCACGACCATGATCGAGCAAGGCTAAAAAAAAAGTATGCAAAAGTTAGAACCTGTCACGGCCAGGTCGTAATGGCCATCACGGCCAGGTCGTGATGGCCATCACGGCCGTGACAGGCCAACCAATGCCAAGTTTTCCAAGACAGAATCTGTCACGGCCTGGCCGTGACAGGCATCACGACCGTGACGCGAAAAAACAAAAAATTTAATTGTTGATTTGATCTGATTTTGTAACGGCTTTAATCTCAAGTTACCCTACATTATAAATAGGACTCTAAGACTCGAAAAGTGGGCATCTCTCTGGGGCTGCTACCTTAGGCAAAAATTAGGACTTCTCTTCTTCTCAATTTCTTCTTTTCTCTTAGGTTTTTTATGCTTTTTTTAATCAAGCTTGCTATGAATATGATAATGCTTGAGTAGTCATTTTTATTTCTAGGAATTGGGGCTATTCCCAAGACTTGTTTTATGTTATGAATTGACGTTTTAGTTCTTGTTAATTTCAATTTGCCTTCGATATAATTCCTATTGTATGAATTACTCGTGAATTTGGTGCGCACTTATTTGCATGTCATAGATACTTTAAGAAGGAACCTAGCGGTGAACTTAGGTATCGAATCTATAGGAATCAAACTTAGGACTTAAATCACGAGAGTTAAAAGCAGTCCTTCGAGGGTTCACTGAGTTGTCACAAAGCTTAAAGGGTTCGATTTAAATTCAATTACCACGAGAGTATGGGTTGGTTTAATTGGGCATGATTCTTGTATGCTGAGAGGGACATTAACTTATTTAGGATAAATTCACCTTCAAAGCAAATTTTGATTATTAACAAGAGGGGTAGTCAATTTAGTAGCATGAGCAGTCTTGTTGGTAACCAATTCCTAGAAATCTCTTTTGATATTGAAAAATCCCATATTAGATTTGATTGCGATTTTAATTGATTGTGTTTTTAAATATTTGATTTGCTAGTTAATTCTTATTTTAAAAACCAAATCTTTTCCAAATCTTTTTCCTGTCTAGTTTAATTAATTTAATAATTAACTGTTATTTAAGATCATGGTCTCTATGGTTCGATCTTTTTATTACTTGACGACGAAGCCGTTCACTTGCGAATTCATGCCTATCACATTTAATGCATGATATCCGTTGTGACTGATAGCTTGATTGTAGCAATGCTGAATAGTACTCTTGGTTATCGAGGTAGCATGAAATATGAGGTTCACTCCTCTGAGTATTGCAGCTTGAGCACTTGTTGTTCCTCTTTTGTGTATAATCCAGCTTTTTCAGTCATAGAGTTGTCATCGTACAGATCGTTTTGCAGTATCTTATTTTATGATTCTGCTTTTTGCATTTCTTGATTGTACTATGTTTCTTTTACAGCAAGGTGAAACATTAAAGCAGATAAAACAAATATGAAGAACAAATATTCTATTGAAATAAATATCAATAATTTGAAATAAATTCAAGAGATTCGGATTGCATTTAATTCATTACAAGGATGGAGCTCGTCTAAAAAAAACTCTGTCTACTTTGTTATAAGAGAGACTAAGTCTGTTCAAAATTTTATTTGCTCGTCTGATGACGTGGCATATCTATCAAGTCTTCGGACTTGCTATTCCTTAATGAGTTATAAAGATCTCCGTCTAGTGACGTGGCGGTTAAAGCTCGTCTACTAGATTACTTTATGTTTCAGTTCATTTACTTCTACAAATTCCGTCTACTTACGTGGCAAGATGGATGCACTCATTATCAAGTCTTTGGACTTGCTGTACCTAACAAGTTATTTAGGTATTTATCTAGTAAATATTTAGAGCCTCATTTGCTTAAGAAAATCAGTCTACTTAATTAAATGACTAAGTAACTTTACCAAAGTATTTGAGCAGCCCGTCTACAGGGGTGGACGCGTATTTTTCAATTTGAACTTATCCCATGTTTCTTTTACTTATATGTAAATATTCCTGCATAACTGAAAGCACATGTTAGATCTCAACTAACACTTTGCCAAGCAAATTTAATCCTTTTGTTAGTATCAAAACTTATAGATTATTAAATCCAAAACCACTTTGGTTCCAACACATATATCAAAAGAATAGTAATAGAATCATTGGTATGTTTAATAAACAAAGAATAGTCTGATTTAGATTGTGAAAAGCCATTGGAAAGCAGAAAAGTTGATAACTGAGCAAACCATTGCCTACTTGATTGTTTTAGTCCATAAATGGACTTAAGCAATTTACATACTTGACTGGGATTAGAGGTCGTTAGTCCATGTGGTAAGTGCATATAAACTTCTTCCTCGAGTGTGCCATAGAGGAAAGCATTATGCACATCTAATTGTTTGACATACCAATTGTTTATAGAAGAAATGGCTAAAAGTAGTCGAATAGTAGTAAGTTTGGCCAATGGGGAATAAGTATCAAAGTAGTCTAAACCTTCAATTTGCCTGAATCCTTTGGCCACAAGTCGGGCTTTATATCTTTCTATAGAGCCATCGGAGTTATATTTAATTCTATAGACCCATTTACAACCAATTGGGGTTATGTTGGGTGGTAAATCAATGATTGTCCAAGTGTGATTATGATGGAGAGCATCCAACTCTGCATTCATAGCTTGGATCCATTGGTTGTGTTGTGCAGCCTGTTTATAGGTGGATGGTTCTTGATGTGCAGAGATAGAAAGAGTGAAATTTTTGGTGAGGTAAAGAAAGCCTATAATAAGAGAGAACGGAGGATAAAGGGTAAATAATGGAAGAATTGGAAGGTTTAGAGATACTATTACAGTGAAAATATTTAAGATAACTAGGTGGTCGTGTGAGTCTACTAGATTTTCTGGTTGGTTCTGTTGCAGGAGGACCAGAAAATGATGGTGTGTCATCAGGCAACAAAGAAGGAGGGGATGATGCAGTGTCATTGAAGACATCGGCTGGAGGTGCAGCAGGGAAATCAAATAGGAAAAGAGAATCTGGAATGTTAGAAGCATGGAAACCATCAAGAGAATTCGTAGTAGATGAAGTATGATATGTAAAGACATGTTCATAAAAAATAGTATGATTAGAAATGAAAACATTTCTGGTGCTTAAGTCAAACAGTAAATACCCTTTACTACCAGGTTTATAGCCTAGGAAAAGACATTTTCTAGCCCTAGGATCAAGCTTATGCCTATTTTGTGTTAAAGTGGAGGCAAAGGCCAAACAACCAAAGACTTTTATATCAATAAAGGTTGGTGGCTTGTTATATAAAAGCTCATATGGTGTTGTATGATTAATAACTAGACTTGGCAATCTGTTTATTAGAAAAACAGCATGACAAACAGCAAAGGACCAAAAACTTTTAGGTAAATTAGAGTGAAAGAGTAGAGCCCTGGTGACATTTAAGAGATGTTTATGCTTGCGCTCAACAATTGAGTTTTGTTGAGGAGTTTCTACACAAGATTGTTGGTATAATCCCTAAAGAATCATAATAAGAAGACATGTGAAATTCCATGCCATTATCAGTTCTAATAACTTTAACCTTTGCTGAAAATTGATTTTGAATCATGTTAATAAAAGTAAATATGCATTGTCTAGTGACAGATTTAGCATGCATCAAATATAACCATGTATGTCTTGTAAAATCATCCACAATTGCTAAGAAATAGCGATGTCCTTGAAAGGACTCTATGTTCATAGGACCCCAAATGTGAAATAACCAAAGTTAACACAAGAAGGGTGGTTGAATTATGTTTACCAACTTTTTGGGTTACTTAAAAAGATTTTCGCAGGCACAACAAGCAGAACTTAGATTAGAGAAAATCAAACGAGTGATACGTCTAATATTCAGACAGAACACAAAAGCAAACAGAGAAGAGTAAAACAGAGTTTGATATTCACAATATTAACTCCCCAAGTTAAAAGCTTAAACAGAATAATACTTAAACAAAATAAAGAGATAAGGGAAGAGGAATATCACTCAAGAGTTTTATACTGGTTCACCCCAAAATCCACGGGGCTACGTCCAGTTTCTTGGCAGCACCAAGTTTCCACTATAACTGAGTAAATTACAGTACAAGTATTCTTCGCACACCTAGCCTCTTCAGGCTCAACACTCAAACAAGTATTATTAGCTCACCTAGCTTCTTCAGGCTCAACACAGTCAGGAATAAAAATGTTTTGTGTAATTAATACAACTTGCAAGTTTTTCAGATCACACTCAAAGAGTGGAATAAATATGAAGTATGAAAGACTGCGAATTAATATCAAATGATTGAAAGTGTATTCAATGAAAGAATGAAGAAGTTAATGAAGAGAGTAAATGCTTCTGCGCAGTATTCTTAATGATATTCAACTTATTATCTTCATCTTCATTGTTTGATCTATTTAAAGACTTCAATCAAGAGATCCGTTTTGACACGGCTTCAGAAAGTGTGTTCTTCTGATTTGAGCTTCTGAGACACCATTAATGCCAAAGAGTCGTTTTGTATAAACATTAAATGCTTGGGAACATTGACCTTTGACAAGGTTGTCCAAGAGTACACTTTATTCCAAGTAGCTGTTGTTTCAGAGTATGTAGTAGTAGGCTTCTTGTACTTGTTGCAGAGAGCTTTCCTCTTTCAGTGCAACAATCGGTTAACTTTCCAGAAAGCACTTTTTACTTTGTACTAAAACAGCTAAAAAGTTACTGTTGTGGTACAGAGATTGAGTGTTTATTCCTTAAAACCTTGAAACAATCGTTCTTTATTTTTTGTCCTTTGAGCTATTGTCCAGAGGTCTTCGAGATCCTTAAGGAAGACATCTAATTTGAATAAGGTGACTTGGACTTCATTTCCGACAAACTGACATCATAGCAGTGTTGGAATTTATACGGGTGAAAGGCAATCCAAAAAGTAGACGGGTGATCATGCGTTCCAAAACGAGACGGGTGCTAGCGTATAGGGGTGTGCATGACCCGGTAACCCGGCTCGTCCCGATTGGTTTTGGACGAAAAAAAGACGAACACGAAGAGACAAATGGATGAACCCTGTCCTATTTTTCTGACCTGGTACCGGGTTTGGGACGGGCCCGGGTTACCTTTCGGATTACCCGGCCCGTCCCTAATATACTTACACTCTTATTTGTCCCAGAATTTTATACCTCACTCAGGCCCTGGCCCAACCCATTACGCAGTGCACCCTCACTCCCTCAGCCGATCACTATTATAGGTTAAAAATTTGTCACTTTTTCATTCACAGACACAAACTCATCGACTCCTCTCTCTTAAAGTCAAAGATACGAACACAAAGACTCAGCCCCACCCACGACGGCGTCGAGTCGCTTCCTGTTGTGCCGCCGCCTGCAGCTCAAGAAGACCTACCCAATCACCCACACGGCGTCGAGTTGCTGCCTGCTACGTCGCCGCCTACAGCTCAAGGAGACCCATCACGTCCCTGCAACTCCGTTCGATGTTCGTGCTTCCGCGAAGAGGACCACCACTCACGACCGTTCACCCTTACAACTTTGCTTTGGTATGTTCTCTCTGCTACTCTCTATTCTCTCTCTTAAATCTCTGAAAAATGTTGAAACCCTAAAACAATTTCTTAGCTCTGGTAGTCTTTTGCACTTTTGTACTTGGTTGTGTTTACTATTCTGAAACCCTAAAACAATTTCTCAGCTCTATTGGCTATGATGAAGTGGCTACTTCACACTCTATTTTTTTTCAGTTTTTGGCTAATCGAAGTGAAAAAGAGGACCTTTTCTTGTAGATACTTAGAATACTTAGTTTGCTGATGTACACATTTGGTGGCCTTAGTCTTTCTAGTTGTTGTTTTTTTGGTATACAACTTAACACCTTGGATTAGGTTTAAGGATGTTTGGCACTTTTTAAGTCACTGTATGCAACTAGTTTAAGACTAGTAGGTTAGTGTGTGCAAATACATGCTTAATCTTTGAGCAGATGCTTGCTTAATCTTTGTTAGTTAATATTTGCTACTGATTTTTGCTTTTTTTATCATAATTGTTTAGGTAAAAAGAAATGGCAGATATAGAGGCTTCTCCATCTATGACAATTGAGACTGAAATTTGCAACCCAACCCCTCCTGCAGATGGTTCTACTCTACCAGTAATATCTCAGCATATAGGGGGTGAAAAAATTGAGGTTGTTGGACAAGGGAGTAAGAGTAAGAAATCCTCCATGGTTTGGGATCATTTCACCAAGCTTCCCTTAGAGGAGACTAAGGGTGAACATAAGGCCAAATGTAACCATTGTCGTACCGTGTATGCCTGTGACCCAAACAAGCATGGCACAAATACTTTGAACAAACACCTGCATAGGTCTCATAAGTGGATATTTTCTAAAGCGGGGAAGATGGGGACACTTCATGGTTATATGCCAAAGATCAATGAGGGAGAAGACGACCTAGATGCAAAAAAAAAATGTTGGATATAACTTAGAGGATTGCAGGAGGGCCGTGGCTGAATTTGTCATATGCAATGAAATGCCATTCAAGGTTGTTGAAGGATGTGGGTTCCGTAAAATGATGAATCGGTTAGAGTCTAGATTTATTGTGCCATCTAGGTACACAATTTCAAGGGACTGCTACCAACTGTTCTTGGATGAAAAGAAGAAACTAAAGACTTGGTTTATGAAGTCATGCAATCGTGTTTGTATGACTACAGACTGCTGGACTTCAAACCAGAATTTAGGCTACATGTGTTTGACTGGACATTTCATTGATGAAGAATGGAAGCATCTAAAAAGAATTTTGAACTTTTGTCTAGTTGAAAATCACAAGGGTGAAACCATTGGAAGAGAGGTTGAGAGGTGTTTAAGAGAATGGGGAATTGAGAAAGTTTTCACAATCACAATTGATAACGCAAGCTCAAAAGATGTAACCATTTTGTACCTTCAAAGGAAATTAGATGATAGGGGTGGGCTAGTTTGTGGTGGCAAATATTTGCACACGAGGTGTGCTGCTCATATTCTGAATTTAATTATAAATAAAGGAATAAAGGAGCAACAACCTTCCATTGATAGTATTAGGAATGTTGTGCGATATGTTAGGTCTTCTCCCGAAATACTTAAAAGATTTAAGGAATGCATCGAGGCTGAAATGATTAAGTCTCAAAGCCTTGTGTGCTTGGATGTTCCAACTAGGTGGAATTTGACTTACATTATGTTGGAACATGCCAAGAAGTTTGAGAAGGCGCTTGATAGGCTTTATGATCAAGAATCAGATTTTCGTAAATGGTTTCGTGAAGATGAGAAAGGGAAAAAGAAAGTTGGTCCGCCAACAAGTTTGGATTGGTCCAATGCTAGGGTATTTATTCAATTTTTTCAAATCTTTTATGAAATGACTTTGTGTTTCTCTGGTTCTTTGCATGTGACTTCAATGAAAGCAAAGTATGAAAAATATTGGGAAATTTTGGACAAGTTTAACCGATTGTTATTTGTTGCTGTTGTCTTGGATCCTCGCTACAAACTAGATTATATCACATGGAGTTTAATGGATACATATGATAGAGAGTTGGCATGTACTATGTCTACTTTGGTTAAAGAGACCTTGGATGACCTGTACCAATTTTATGCAAAAGGAATCTCTGATATAAAGGAAAGTGAAGATGGTGGAGATTCTTCCAAGAGTGCAAACTTGGATGACAATCTTAAAGGGTCACATGCTATCAAAGGTGTTTCGGGGAGCAGGATGCAAGTTTGGAAAAAACAGAAGGTGGCTAGAACAAATTCTGAAAAATCTGATCTTGAGAGGTATTTGGGAGAAGGGACCTTGGATGACATTGGTGATGCTAACTTCAACATCTTGGATTGGTGGAAGGCAAATTCTACAAAATACAGAGTCCTTTCTGTCATGGCTTGTGATGTACTTGCTGTTCTGGTTTCTACTGTGGCATCAGAGTCATGCTTTAGCACTAGCGGACGTGTGCTTGATGTCTTCCGCAGTTCTTTGTCTCTTAGAATGGCTGAAGCTTTTATCTACACTCAAAATTGGTTAAACCCCAATGGCCTCAAGTTTGATGAGAAGGAATTTGATCAATTTGATAGCACTGAGAAGATTGTTGATGGTGAGTTTATTACTACTTTGTTTTTTTATCAGTTAGTTAATTTCAAAATATGCATTTGATATAGATCAAACTTATGTGTTTTTGCAGATGTTGCTGCTAAGATTCTTGAGCCCCAAGGAGCAAATCATGGGCATCAAGTTCCCATGAAAATTGACTGATAAATGATACTATGATAGGCAGTTGCAGCTTATTTTGTGAATGATAGGCAGCTGCAACTTTTTTTGTGAATGACACACACCTGCAGTTTTTTTTTTTTTGTGAATGACAGGCAGCTGCAGCTTTTTTGTGAATGATAGGCAGCTTAAATGATAGGCACCTTAGTTGATAGTTAACTAGTAGATATTTACAAATATTTTGAATTATGTTCTGCACTAATGTTGCTATGTTGGTACAATTTATGGTATTGTTATTGCAACTTTATATTGTTGATTATGGTTTTCATTTTTGTTATCTGCACTTTATATTGCTGATTATGGTACAGTTTATGGTACTGTTATAGTGTTATTGCCACTTTAAATTATCTCTGGTTACTTTTTGCATTTTTGTGGTTATATATTGTTATTTGATACACGTTTGCTCTCTCGCTACTATGTACAATTATACATAAGGAGTTCTAAATGCCAAATGGGATGACTATTTTAATTAGTCTGAAAAGGAATCAAGTAGTAGCATAACTAGTAGCTAAGAAATATTAGTGTTTATGCACAAAATCTGCAGCATTAAACTGTTTATTGATAAATTTTATTGTTTCATTTTGTGGCATGAACTCCATGTACTTGAGAAGAAATATTATACAGGTTGATGATGAAATGACAGATTTATTGTATGGGATTTATTGTACAGGATGAGGATGAAATGATAGATTTACCAGTAAATATATTTGTTTTTATCTGTGACTGCATAGTAAACATTAGATAATGGAAGTTGTGAATGGGAAACATGAAAAATTGACAATGTACTATCTAGTATCTAAGGATTATGCATAAAAGGATTGCCTAAAGAATTGAAGCGTTGATGTAGGTTAATTTATACTTTACAGAATGCCTAAAGAATTCAAGCATTGATGCAGGTTATTCTTGTTTTATAAGAAAATGTAGTTAAATTGCTGTGACATTGCTCAATCTGCTTTGCTAGATTTTCTCCTCATACTGCTTGATGCCAATGGCCACTTAAGAGTGTTGATCAATGTCCAATGATCATAGTATATATTGTCCTTCGGGTCAATCCGGTATCGTCCTATCTAGGCCCGATCTTTATTCAATCTACATATGTTCGGGTTCCTTCGGGTTTAGGGACGGGTTAGGGTTCAAAGAATTGACTCGGTCAAGGTTTAGGGTCGGGTGAGGGACAAGCCAAACCCGTCCTAACCCGTCCTACCCACACCCCTACTAGCGTATTCCAAAAACTAAACAAGTGAACCACTGAGTCTATTCCAGACAGATGCTTCTTGCCACGTCATCAAGTAAACTCAGATCTTGACTGAGCGTTGACTTGGTCTTTGACTGAATTTCAGACGAGTGGTTTTTAGACAACTCTAAAAAATGAGCTCTACTAAAAAGTAGACGAGTCATAAAAATAGACGAGTGACCTTAAGTCTGTTTTCCTGCACACTTATCAGATATGTCAGTAATTTCATATGGTTCAATATTACCATACTTAATCTATTTGGAATCATCAAAACTTAGAGAATCTACACATGGAATGTGTCTCAGACTTATGAGGTCTCAACAAAATGTCCATATGTAAAAGATCAAAAGGTTTAGAGGAAGTAGTGAGACTAGTGGGAAAGGAAAGTCTTGATTGCTTAACTATATGACAAATGTCACAAATGAAATCTTTTTACCTTCAATATAAGGAAAATGTGTACATAAGTCTTTTATAATAGTAGAAGAGGGGTGACCTAGCCTAAAATGACCCAAATCAAAAGACTTAGGTAACATGTTATTTGTACTAGTAGTAGAAAAAAAATTGCGTTAGAAAAAGAAGATTGTGGAGTGCCATTGAAGATATAGAGGCCGTTGAGTAACTCAGCACGCCCAATCATCTCCTTGGAAGATAGGTCCTGAATATCACAAGAATTGGGTGAAAAGATAATTCTAAAGTTAAGAGAAGATGTTAGTTTGTGGACAGAAATTAAATTGTAGTGAAAATCAGGGATAAAGAGAACATCATGCAAAGCAAAACCATTTTGAAAGTGAATTGAACCTGAAAAAGATGCATATATAATAGTGCCATTTGGTAATTGGACAAAGATTGCTTTTATTTGCTGATAAGTTGAAAAATAACAAAGAGTAGTGCAAATGTGGTCACTAGCTCCAGAGTCCAATATCCAAATGGAGTCAGGTGTTGGAGGATTACCTGTCTTGGTGACTCCCGAAACCATTGGAATCAGAAGTTGATTGCTTACTCACAGAATTGATAGAAGATGCAGGGTCTGTCTTGGAAGAGTGCAGTAGATTGATGATGTACCGAAAATCTTCCTTGAAGATAGGAACAGTTGAATCATAATGCTGCTTAGCAGGAACCATATTTGTTTCAGGTTTAGAAGACTGATCAGAATTAATGCTAGCAATAGTGGAAGTATTTGTAGAATTCTTGGAATGGTAGCCTGGAGGGAAGTCATGTTTGAAGTAGCAGTTCTCAATAGTGTGATTGGAATGGTTGCAATAGGTGCAAAGCATGGACTGACTATTGTTGTTCCTACCTCTGCCTCTGCCTTGGGTAGTATTATTACCTCTAGTTTGAGATGAGGTCGAATTGGAATTAAAAGAGAAAGCATAGGAATCAACAGAGGTAGGAATGGATAGGTTTCGTTCTTGTTGAATCACCAAAGAATAGGCTTGATTGATTGAAGGCAGTGGATTCATCATCAAGATTTGAGATCTCACAGCTTGATATGAATCATTTAAACCCTTAAGAAAACATATAACATGTTCTTTATCCTTATAGGTTTGAACAAAATCTCGAAGAGAACAAGTACAGGCTACAACACAAGAACATGTTGGAGTGGGGCGAAGAAACTCTAATCCATCCCAAATCATTTTCATGTCAGTGAAGAAATTGATTAGGGTACAATTAGAGCTGTCAAAGTGAGCCAACCCGACTCACCCAGGTTGGCTCACAACGGGTTGACCGAAAAGTGAGCCGAGTCGGGTTGGCTCACTTTTTTAGTGAGTCAATAAATAGCCAACCCGGCTCGACCCACCACGGGTTGGTGGGTTGAACGAGTTGGCTCACTTAGAATTAAAAAAAATAAAAAAAAATCAGGAAAAAAAATCAGATTCCATTACATTAACACTTTCAGCTAAAGTTTCAGATTCCATTCTACAAACCAATATTACAGTGATGCAAGCAATAAGAATCATCCCAACGACAACTCAACTCAACAAGACATCAAACAAAAATACAATCAACATAGGTGAAACATGATTTTACAGAAGAACCGTGCAAAACCAACCACAGGCAAGCATGATTTTACAGGTTTACAGAGATGAAACAAACCAAGCAAGCAACATAAAATCAAACAAACAAAAGTAAAATGAAACAAACCAACCTACCTAGAGAATGAGCTGACAGGGACAAGGAGAAGGAAGCTGAGAGGAAGAGGGACGAAGCTGGCGTTGGTGCGGCGGACGTTCGATCTCAGGCGTCGGCGTTCTCAGGCGCGACGGTGTTCGTCCTCAAGAGGCTCGTTCTCATGTGTCGACGTTCTCAGTCGTCGGCATTGGTGCGGCGGCCTTTCGATCTCAGGCACTCGAGTTGCCTGTGTTGGGTCATGGGTGAAAGTCTGAGAGAGAGGCATCGTTCGATCTTCGTTGAGTGAGTGAGCGAGCTTAGTGGAGTGGGTGATTGGTGGTGTGTGAAGGGTTGGGTTAGGGTTGAGAAATGGGTTGGACCAAAATGAAATAGAAAAGGAAAATGGGTTGTGTGTTAGAACTTAGAACTTAGACGTCTTTGTCTACTGCTGAGCGACCTGCAGTGATGAAAAAAAATATTAGCCAGCTCGTGGGTTGGCCCGGCTCACCCGGGTTGAACCCACTTAACGACCGGGTTAAGTGAGCCGGGCCAAAAAACTTTGGAATCAAAATGAGCCTAGTTTATTACAACCCAACCCACCAGTGAGTCGGGTTGAGTCGGGTTGGCGCACGGGTTATAACCCATTTTGACAGCTCTAGGTACGATCCCCTTGGCGCATAGAATGCAATTCTTGGAGAAGATCGGATTGCCGAACGTGGTTTTCCCTTAGTGAATTGGTTGTAAAGATCATGCCAGAGATCATAGGCGTTGCTGAAAGAATATTCACTTTGGGAAATTTGGGGAGTTAGGGTTCTTGTAATCCAGGAGACTACGATGTCATTACAGCGTTCCCAAGCTTCAAACAAATGATCTGTTGGCTTTGGCTGGGTGATAGTTCCATTGACAAATTTCAATTTGTTCTTGGATGATAATGCACGTTTCATTGCTCAGCTCCAATGGTATTAGTTGTCTCCATTGAGAGCGGGAGAAACAAGAACAGAACCTGGGTTTTCATAAGGATGGAGGTAATAGGGACTATTGGGATTGAAAGAAGGATTAGTGTTTGGTGGATTGACAGTTTTGTCGTGGTTGGTGGTGGTGGAGCCACCACCATCGTTGTTGGTGGAGCTTTCTTGAGTAATGTCACCATCAGCCATGGTTGAGAGCAAAGAAAGAAAGAAAAGAAAAATAGTGGAAGCAAAGAATAGGAATTGTCAAGCTGATGCCATATCACAGGTAAGCAAAATATTCATATGATTTTCTTATTGAATAAATAGGTGAGAATACATGATTTATAAAGAGATCCTAATCCTAACAAATGGATAGATATAACTATTATATAAGTTATATTTGTTACAAGCTGAAAAACTAATCCTAAATATTCGAACTAACTAAACTAAGTAACAGCACTATTATTATCCAGTATAATAAGTTAAATATTATGTTAGTTTTTTTCTCTTGTTAGGATTTGAACTCTTGACCTCCTACTTCTTAACACATTATATCATTTAGTTCAAACCAGTTGAGCTACCCAACCCCAAATAATATTGTTGCCTAATCCTAAAAGTAAGTAAAAGTTGGAAAATAGTTCTTTTAAAGTGAATTTATCTTTAAAGTGGGAGATAATAATGTTTCTAATTTTAGATCACGTGGTGGGTTAAGGTTATGATATATTTTATTGAATCAAGGTGGATATACGTTGATGTTTTTACTTATGAGACATTTACTGTAGAGAAACCTTCTTCGTCAAATTGTAGTAGCAATAGTATATAACTCCTTTTTTTTACCGCGAGTCTATCCTGTGATATATATTAGAAGCAAATAGCAACAATACAAGTTTTTTTTGTTGATAAAAGCAATACAAGTTTTTTTGACAAAACAACAATACAAGTTGGTGATCCTAGATATTTTGATCATCTGAAGGAAATAACACAAATATAAGTGGTAGCCTTCTAAATCCACAAGAATATTGACAGGTAACAGCAAAAGGAAATTTTGTCGTGCAATTGAATCATTTTGTCGCACCGTTTTCAAGTACTCAATGAAAACGATGTAATTTTAATAAATTATTATTAGAGAAGTTTTCCATATTATCCTTAAATTACGTATTATTATATCATTAGATTTCATAATTATTTTAAAAGTTAAACATATAGTAATATATAATTAGTTGATAGCATATTTTTTAAATTAATAGTACATCAAAATTAAATTTTTAAAAATAAATCCTTTTAACTCATTTTGTAACAATTTAAAAGCTGCATTCAAATATACCTGTAGCCTTAACACAAATGTACTATCAAATTGTATCTAAATACTAACATGTGGTTGATCCAAGTGATAACGGATTTGGATCCCTTAAGTAAGTGGTCAGGGGTTCGATCATTGACTCTTACGTATGGAGACCTCTTAGGAGAGTCAGTCAATCAATGTCATCTAGTATCTCAAGAGATTAATCTTCACGGTTGAGCACGGAGGATACCTAAAAAATGGGGGGAAAATATTGCATATAAATCTTGTGGTAGAGAAAGGGCAATATAAAATGTAAAGGATTTTATCAAAAAAAAAAAATGTAAAGGACTAAGGTGGCAATTTATCATCATAAAAAAGTTCTTACTCTTCGTAGTAGAAAATGTAATCATCCTCCCTAGTCTCTTGAGGTGAACCTTTTTCTTACTCGTCACTTTTAAAGTACATGTATAATGTATAATGTCAAGTAGGGGTGTTTACAAATTAGATTTGATCAATTTTGATGAAAAAAAAAAATCTGATCCAATTCCTCGATTTTGTTCTTTAATCATCCGATTTTATTTTAAAATCAAGTCCAATGCAATTCGATCCAATTTAATTCAGTTTGAATTTGATTTATTTTTAGGTTTTCTAAAGAAGTTACAAAGTATTAAATGTATCCTTCGTCCACCATTTACATTGTTATCAACTTTTGTAAAATAAAATCGTATGGATCCTTTTGATTTTGAATACAAATTTTTGGGAAAAAAAAATACAAATTCGATCCATACGATTAACTTATTCAACCGTTATGTAAACAAATTACCCTTGGCTAATTGGAACAAAGGTACACAACACAATACAAGTCCGAATTTTGTTCCAGAAGTGTGTTTGCTTATAAAAAATAAATATGGAGTGCATTTTGAATACCATATATAATTCACATAACACAATCGAAATATCAAAGAGAATGAGAGCATTTGTTCATAAAAGTATGAAAAACAATGTTTAGGTATGTGTAGTATTATAATTTCAAAAATAATCGTATATGTATATAATCGATCGGTTTGGATCAAATTTCAATAGGGGATATGAAATCCGTTCCAATCTAATGAAAAAATCGATTTTTCCAATTTTCAGTTTGTTCAGTTTTTGATATTTTATTTTTCGGTTCGATTTTTACTGTTTGAATTGATTTGGATCGATTGATGAATAGCTCTAATATCAAGGACATGTAATTCACGTTGTAGGTGCTTAGAAAATAATTATAATAAAACAATGAAAAGTGTACAAAATATGAAATAATGTGTATGTAAATATAAATGTAGGCATGTAGCCTTGTTGTAAACTTTATGCTTAAACTACACCCCAGTAATTACCTACTTCCCATGTAAAAGCTATGATTAGAGCCAAAAGCTCACCTTGCTAAGAGCGACCCATTAAAGTTGTTTAACTTTAGTCACTATATGTATTTTAACAAGTCATCTCATCACTTTTTATTTTATACCACTTTATGTAACTCTTTATTCTAAGGATGCAACTTTTAAAAGTTTGCTAAATGGGTCTCGCAAGTCACCTTTCATCTTTATTTTTATTTATTTTTGTTTTAGTCTAAAATATTAATTCATTTATTATTGAGCAGTGGAATATTGTGATTCTCTCTTTTCTATATTAGTGGTCCTTATATAAGAACCAATTGCTTGTAGAAACTATCGTCCTTACAGGTGACAATAACATCAGATTGCTCTAATGATTCAACCACTAAGAACTTGACTTTAATTTTAGGAATCTGTTGAACAACTCCCGTTAGAATTACTCTTGAAGTTAACTTTTCTAAAAAAAAACAAAAAGTAGTTGAGTGGCATTATCACACCAATTAATTGGGAGATATAAGTTGACTTGGTGGTTAGGGCGTGAGAGTTAATGAGTAGAGTTATAAGGAGGGAGAGTTCGATCCTGTAACATCCTCGGTTGCTTTATGGATTGACGACCGTCCCTACAAACCAACACGAGTCTTTTCAACGTGTTTTGTCCTCACTCACACGCTTTCTGGGAAAATTTCCCATGAGGTCCCCCATCCCAGAATTGCTCTAAATCAAGCACGCTTAATTGTGGAGTTCTTAAATGATGGGCTCCCGAAAAGAAGATGCATCATGTTGACGTATAAGTCGTCCTCAACTATATGGTTTCATTTCTATACAGTCTCAGGATCCATCTTATTCTGGTATGCTATTGGTTAATTCATGTGTCCCACCCCTAGAAGCCTACCAGGAGTCGCTCCTTGACCATGCTTTCTCTTGCACCGACGACCGCTCCCCGTCCTTGTCGGTTCTGGGTGTCACAGATTCCCGCCCCCACTAACTTCTAACAAATCCAATAAATACTAACATCTATTACCTAATTAATAAAATTTAGTCCCTTTTGCCACTTGTCAAGCTCCTGTCCACTCTCATTTTGTTACACAATGTGAGCAGATGTGGATGTGTAATCATCTTTATTCCTTGCCCAATCAGCATCACTATACGCTATGAGGGAGGATGTGCTTGGTTTCTGAAGAAAAAGACCATGGAAGATTATGCCTTTGAGATAGCGTAGAACTCGCTTTAGTGCTGTGAAGTGAGTTTTTGTTGGTCGTTGCATGAATTGAGCAAGTTTGTTGACAGAGAATGCAATATCAGGCGGTGTCATCGATAGATATTGGAGGCTACCAATGGTGCTTCGATAGAATGTAGCATCCGTGGAGGTGGAACCATCATCTTTTGATAAAGAGATTGAGGTTGATAGAGGAGTAAGGACAGGTTTTGCATCATTCATTTTTGTCTTCACGAGAAGCTCGGCAATATACCCGTGTTGAGAGAGAAATAAACCTGTGGAAGTGGGAATGACCTCAACACCGAGGAAGTAGTCAAATGAGCCCATATCCCTGATGGAGAAAGTGGTGGCAAGCTTGGTGATGCATTCATTCACTTTAGAAGTAGAATTTCCCGTGATGATGATATCATCTACATACACCAACATGTATAATACAGTGCCTTGGTGTTGGAGAATGAATAGAGATGAGTCATATTTGGAATTAACAAAGCCATAGTCACATAGAAACTTACGCAGAGTTTGATACCAAGCTCGTGGAGCTTGTTTGAGGCCGTAGATAGATTTCTTGAGTCGACACACATAGTGACGTTTATTAGGATGAGTGAAACATGGGGGTTGTTGCATGTAAACCTCTTCAGTGAGAGTGCCGTGCAAGAATGCATTGTTGACATCAAGTTGTCGTAACGACCAGTTATGTTGGAGGGCCAAGGAGAGAACCAACCGAATTGTAATGGGCTTGACTACCGGGCTAAATGTTTAAGTGTAGTCAAGTCCAGGGCGTTGGTGGAAGCCCTTTTCTAGTAGCCGGGCTTTGTACAGGTTGATGTCACCATTTGCTTTCCTTTTGATTTAGTAAACCCACTTGCAACCAATTATATTTTTGTTGTATGGCCTAGGGACCAGTTCCCATGTTTGTTGCTGAATCAGGGCATTGAATTCATGGCTCATGGCATCACGCCATTCACTTGCTTTGAGTGCTTGGCTAGGACAAGTTGGTTCGACCGATATAGGGAGTGGGTGTTTAGTGGTGAGGAGATACTTAGGGTTCGGTTGATGAATGTTGTTCATTGCTCTTGTGACTGGGCGAAGAGGAGCTAGTGGCGGAGGCGATGATGATGCGGTGACGTCCAACTGTACTGATGAGTCTGTGGGGTTTTGGGTGGAAGTTTGGTCAACCGAAGGTATGGATGTTGCTGGTGTTTGTGAGGAGTTTGTTGCTGAAGGGGGTGTATGTAAGGATGCATTGGAGTTTTGAGGTGTGGTGGAGTCTTTGGAGGTGGCATGTTTGGATGGAGTTGTTGGAGGATGAGAGGGTGGCGAGAGATGGTTAGGGGCATGTTTGGTTTTGAGTTTTGGAAAGAAGGGGCCGAAGGTGGTGTGGTGAAGGGGAATATTGACTCATGAAAGACAACATGTTTAGAGAGGTATATTTTTTGAGTTGGAGTATGATAGCATTGATGGGCATGATGTTGTGAAGAGGGACCTAGATATACACATGGCATGCTTCTATTTGACAGTTTATGTAGAGAATAAAGTCGTAGCCATGGATAACATAAACTCCCAAAGACACGAAGATTATTGTAATTGGGTTTGGAGCCAAAGAGAATCTCATAACGACATTTGTTGTTACATTAAGGGGTATGCATGCGATTGATTAGGTATACTGCCATTTGGAAGGCATAGCACCAAATTTTTTGTGGGACAGAGGAGTGAGAGAGAAGTGTAAGGGCAGTTTCTACTATATGGCGATGTTTCCGTTCAGCAATGCCAATGTGTTCAGGTGTATAAGGTGGGCTGATAAAATGAGATATCTCATGATTATTGAAATATGGTTTGAGTTTGAAATATTCAGTTCCACCATCAGTGTAAATGGATTTGACTTTGTGGGAGAAATATTTTTCAATTTTAGAGTGAAATTGAGGAAATATGATAGCTACATCAGTTTTGCTTGTTATTGGGTAAATCCATGTGTAGCGAGTGAAGTGGTCAACAAAAACTAAGTAGTATTTGTAACCATTTATGGACATTATAGGGGAGGGTCCCCAAACATCAGAAAAAATAAGTTCAAGAGGAGAGGTGGTTTGTATGGATGATATAGAAAATGGAAGCTTGTGACTTTTATTGATAGAGCATGAATTACAATTCATAACTTTATTATTAAAATTTGTAGATACGCCACAATTAGAGAGCATTTGTTGAAGAACTTTTGAAGAAGGATGGCCAAAACGTGCATGCCAGAGGTCGTTGGTGGATGTGGTGGTGTATAGGGCAGTAGGTGGATAGGTAGTTGGCCTATAGGTATACACATCACCATTAGTTGGTCTGCGTATCAAAACCGCCCCCGTTACCTGATCCTTCACATAGAAAAAAGAAGAATGAAACTCAACATAAGCAATGTTAGATTTGCAGAATTTGAAAACAGAAATGAGATTATGTTTTGCATGAGGAACACGTAATGTTTTTGAGTTGGAAAGTAGTGTTTGGTGTGGGAAGTGTGGTGGAGCCAACATGAGATATTTTCAAACATGTACCATCACCAATTTGTACTTCCTCGGGACCATGATATACTGAGTGAACATGCATGTTATTCTGTTTGCAACATGGTGGCTCTCCCCAGTGTCAAACACCCGGTTAGGGTTTGTGGGAGTGGCAAACACATAGTGAGCCATTGGAGTGTGGCTTGGTCTTGGAATTTCTGGACAGTAGCGAGCAATATGTCCTATGGCAGAACAAAATTCGCAGCGTGGTGGTGGCCTGTTGCCACGGGAGTTGAAGCCTCTGGATTTGCCTCGTCCATAGCCTCGGCCATGGTTGGAGCCGCGTGGGGCATAGGAGGAGAAGCCACGGCCAGATGATGGTGTTGGTAAGAGTCCATCTTTCTGGTTGTTTGTGTGGGCTATGTTTGCGGTAGGAACTTGGATATCTACTTGGGAGTCACGTCTAATGTATTCATCATGGGCAAGCAGGTGATTGTGAAGTTCCTCAAAGGTGAAAGGATATTCACGAGTCCGAATGGAGGCAGCAATGTCACGGTATTCCGATCCAAGACCATTGAGAATATAGATAGTGAGATCATCATTAGAGATAGTTCTATCAATGACATCAAGTTCATCTGCAAGACTTTTGATTGAGAAGAGATAGTCAGTGATTGTTTTATCACCCTTGTTGCAGCGTTGAATTTGGTTTTTGATAGACATGACATGAGAGCGAGAGGTGTTGGCATATTGGGCTTCAATGGCAACACAGAGTTCTCGAGCAGTGTCATAGGAGGCAAAGGAGAGACTGTCTGCTTCAGTCATGGATGAGAGTAGAAGATTGATGATGAGTTGATCAATAGTTGATCAACGAGAGAATCTAAACTAAAACCTAGGAGCGTCCAAGCTTCTCCAAGCAAGATCTCCCACGTGATAGCGTCTTCTTGTCTCCATCATTACATTACATAAACAGAAACCTCATTTTACATATGAGGGGAGTGAGATGAGAAAAGAAGATACATATGGAATATAAGAGAAAGGCACGGCACGCAGGCCGTATTTCAAAATATAAACCAAAAGGTAAAAGGACTAAGGCCATAACCATTCACCATACATCACCAAATAAATAGTAACAACCAATAATAATACATAATCATTATTATTATTAATTTCATAAATTAGAGATTTCAAAATCTGAATTTTGAAAACATAACATATATATATAATAAATCACATTTATTATAATAGATGTTACTATAAATCATATTTATTGCAATTGTTGTTACCACAAATCACATTTATTATAAATCATATTTATTGTAAATGACATAAATCACATTTATTGCAATTGTTGTTACCACAAATCACATTTATTATAATTGACATAAATCACATTTATTCAATTAACATAAATCACATTTATTGTAACAAATCACATTTATTGTAATTGATATAAATCACATTTCAAAATCTGAATTTTGAAAACGTAACATATATATAATAAATCACATTTATTATAATTGATGTTACTATAAATCACATTTATTGTGATTGATATAAATCACATTTCAAAATCTGAATTTTGAAACCGTAACATATATATAATAAATCACATTTATTATAATTGATGTTACTATAAATCACATTTATTGTGATTGATATAATTATTAAATGGTGACATAAAATTTCAAAATTTGAATTTCGAAATTACACACTACGCAGAGGTAGCACGGGGTCCCGCTGGAAATTCCGAAATTCCGAAGTGTGCCTCGCTTCCTTGGTGGCTAGGGCGTCAACCTTTCAACCCTAAAACCGCAAGGCCCGTGAACACTTCACGTTGCAAGGAACGACGGCTACGGTTTCAACACTTGGAACCTCAGCCGCAACAACATGAACTTTTCATGTCTGAAACCCCTTAACGCCGCCAACACAGAACTGAAAACAATCATGTTTAACATCAACATTTGATGCCATCGCAAAACATAATAAGGATTCAGAACCAATGTACATATCGCATATATACACAAACATGCAATAGACATATATATCATATACATACGAAAATCACAGAAACAAAAGAAACGCAGCGGAAAAATTCCCATCGAAGGATCCTTGCGAATGGTCATGATTCATGATTCGAAAGTTTACCTCTTGAAGCGATGGCTGTTTGTTGAAATTCGTCTATCACGAACACCGCACGAACGGTGTCTCTAGAGGTATCCACACGAGCGGATTCCGTGAGCGTCCAACGTCACGAACCGAAGCGTCTCTGTCTCACAGTGCTAGCTTCAAAACCGAGACTTTGTTGTTCACACTTACTCTCTTTTGTGCGGCTAGGTTATCAACCGTCTGGGCACAACAACTTAAGTGGTCTACTTATAGTATCACCTCCTTAAGTGAGTTAGTGAGCAACATTTGACCTAAGCCCATCTACTATGCGCTAGGCCCAATAGGAAAGTCCAACTTTCTTTTAATGCTTCTTTTAATCCGCTCTTTTGTGTGTGACCCTATAGGTTCCCAATACGTTAGCAGTAATATTAAATCCCATTTAATATTACAAACGAGTGAGTATCTAGCAATACATCACTGCTACCTAAGTAGTGAGAAAGTCGATGATTTGACGAAACCTTTCGTGACAAATATTCATGTGCATTGTTATCCCTTTGTCCATATATCTATATTGAACACAAGGCATAGAATGTGTCACCCTTGTATGGTTCAATATCATGTTCCCTGATACCCGAGTAGACTTAACAACAAATGAGGTCAATATCTCATATTGACTCATTTCAGCACGGCCATGCATTTCTAAGCTCTCACTCTATCAGGGGGCCCACAGATATTACTCCTGTTATGTAGGAGGGACAAATTCCATCTAGGTCACTCACATCCCTCTGCATGGCTCGTGGTATGCCCAATGATCGTCTTTATAATCATCCTATTACAGATGACGTTTGACGATATTAAAGCACACGACTCCTCATGTAGGGATCGTAGTGATTTCTGGTCGAAGGATTACATACACCATTGTCACTATGAGAACTACTTATGACACTCACATAACGCTCCATGTAGTGTTCTCATGGTGGGTCAATCCAGTACATCATTACCTTAATGCGTACCTATGTGGCAACTCGATATCTCATATCTATGACCCGTGAGATGTGGTCATCAGTCTGCACACATAATAGTCTCAATTGTATTATTATTGTCCTTATTAATAAAATACTTGACTACGGATATTTAAGAATAGGATTTCATTGTTCAACAGTGTCTCACGATCAAGTCATATACTTGATATTCTATTGAACAGAAATTTCTATTCTAAGGACTTTATTATGTTTAAACAAGTAACACAATAAACTGGAATGCCTCATATCATATATATATATATATGAAATAGCAAGATACAAATGTAAGTCTAAAGAAATACATTGGCCTCTAGGGCTTACACCAACAATCTCCCACTAGCACTAGAGCCAATCAGTCATCAATCTAATGCCCATCGATCTAGTGTGACCTTCATGCTTCTGTTGAGCAAGAGGTTTCGTAAGTGGGTCAACAACGTTATCAAGTGTTGGTACTCTGCATATCTTCACATCTCCTCTATCGATAATCTCTCGAATGAGATGGAAGCGCCTAAGTATATGTTTGGATCGCTGATGAGATCTAGGTTCCTTAGCTTGTGCAATGGCCTCATTGTTATCACAATAGAGATCAATGGGTTCCACAATACCAGGAACCGTACCAAGCTCAGTAATGAACTTCCTGATCCAAACAGCCTCCTTTGCTGTATTGGAGGCAGCAATATACTCAGCCTCTGTAGTAGAATCGGCAACTGTCTCCTGCTTCGAACTTTTCCAGCTCACAGCCCCGCCATTCAGGCAGAACACATAACCAGATTGCGATCTGGAATCATCCTTATCGGTCTGGAAGCTAGCATCGGTGTAACCTATTACATCAAGCTCTTCCTCACCTCCATATACCAAGAACGAATCCTTAGTTCTTCTCAAGTACTTAAGGATGCTCTTGACAGCAGACCGATGACTTTCACGGGATCGATCGGTACCGCTCGTTATGCTTAAAGCATACGATACATCCGGTCGAGTACATAACATGGCATACATGATAGATCCAATTGCGGATGCATATGGAATCTTACTCATGCGATCCCTTTCTTCTTGAGTGGAAGGGGATTGTGCCTTTGATAGGCATATACCATATGACATAGGCAAGAGTCCTTTCTTGGATTCATGCATGTTAAAGCGTCTCAACACTTTGTCTATGTATGTACTCTGACTTAGGCCAAGCAATTTCAGCGATCTATCCCTATAGATCCTGATTCCCAATACATAGGTAGCCTCACCCAAATATTTCATAGAGAAGCAATTCCCTAACCATGTCTTTACATTTTGTAGTGTAGGGATGTCATTTCCAATGAGTAATACGTCATCTACATATAACACCAGAAAAACAACAATGCAACCACTAACCTTCTTGTAGACACAAGGTTCGTCTTCATTTTTGATGAATCCGTACTATCTTACAGCATTATCAAAACGAAGGTTCCAACTTCTGGAAGCTTGCTTCAATCCATAGATTGACCGCTGCAATTTACATACCTTTCGGGCATCCTCTGAAATGTCAAAGCCTTCAGGTTGTGTCGTGTACACATCCTCAAGAAGCTTTCCATTAAGGAAGGCAGTTTTGACATCCATCTGCCATATCTCATAATCATGGTATGCAGCGATAGCAAGTAAGATCCGGACGGATTTAAGCATCGCAACAGGTGAAAAGGTCTCATCATAGTCGACACCATGAATTTGCTTGAAACCCTTAGCGACCAATCGCGCCTTAAAGGTGTGTACCTTACCATCCATGTCAGTTTTCTTTTGAAAACCCACTTGCACCATATAGGTTTTACCCCTTCAGGTGGCTCTACCAAGGTCCATACCTGGTTGGTGTACATGGAATCCATCTCAGATTTCATGGCCTCAAGCCACTTCTCAGATTCCGGGCCAGTAATGGCCTCCTGGTAGGTCACAGGCTCATCTTGATCCATGAGCAATACATCACCTTGTGGAGTCATGAGAAATCCATATCTCTCAGGCTGGTGACGTATCCTGTTAGACCTACGCTGGTCTTGTGCTACTGGAGCGGGTTGTTCCTCCACAACATTCTGTGAAGGTTGCTCCTGTTCCACCAATGGTAGGTCACTACTCTGTGATTCTTGAATTTCTTCAAGTTCTATCTTCCTCCCACTGGTTCCTATGGAGATAAACTCCTTTTCTAGGAATACACCAGTCCGTGCGACAAACACTTTGCCTTCGGAAGGATTATAGAAATAGTATCCCTTGGTTTCTTTGGGATACCCCACAAAGAAGCATTTATCAGATTTGGGATCAAGCTTATTAGAAACTTGACGTTTTACATATGCTTCACAACCCCAAATCTTCATAAAAGACATGTGGGTCGTCTACCAGTCCATATCTCATATGGTGTCTTTTCTACCGTTTTGGATGGAACACGGTTAAGTGTAAAAGCTGCTGTCAATAGAGCATATCCCCAAAAGGAGTTTGGAAGGTTTGCATGACTCATCATAGACCGAACCATGTCCAACAAGGTTCGATTTCTCCTCTCGTAAAACACCATTCCATTGTGGTGTTCCAGGTGGAGTGAGTTGAGATAAAATCCCACACTCTCTCGATGATCATCAAACTCTAGGCTCAAATATTCACCACCTCGATCTGATCGAAGAGCTTTAATATTTTTACCAAGTTGGTCTTGTACCTCATTTTTGAATTCCTTGAACTTTTCAAAGGATTCCGATTTATGTTTCATAAGATACACAAATCCATATCTACCGAAATCATCAAGTAAATGTGATGAAGTACTGAAAACCACCTCTAGCTAATGTGTTTAGGGGTCCGCATACATCGCTATGTATAAGACCCAAAAAATCGTTGGCTCTTTCACCTTGCTTAGGTGAATGGAGCTTTAGTCATCTTTCCCAATAAACAAGACTCACATATCTCATATGATTCATAATCAAATGAGTCCAAGAGTCCATCTTTATGGAGCTTCGAAATGCGCTTCTCATTTATATGGCCTAAACGACAATGCCAAAGATAAGACGGGTTCAACTCATTTGGTTTGATCCTCTTAGTATTTACGTTATAGATGGGCCTTTCAAGATCAAGGACATAAAGTCCATTACTCATGTGTGCACTAGCATAGAAAATATCATCCAAATAAATAGAACAACTTTTGTTCTTTATTATAAAAGAAAAACCAATCTTGTCCAAACAAGAAATGGAAATGATATTCCTGCTAATTGCAGGCACAAAATAACAGTTCTCTAACTGAATAGCAAGCCCAGTGGGCAAAGTCAATACATAAGTCCCTACGGCTAAAGCAGCAACCTTTGCTCCATTTCCAACTCGTAGGTCGACTTCGCCCTTTGCCAATTGTCTACTCCTGTTTAGATCCTGCACATTTGTACAAATGTGAGAACCACATCCGGTATCTAATACCCATGATGCAGAAGTAGATAAATTGACTTCTATAACAAACATACCTGAAGTGGAAGTCTCACTTCCCTTCTTCTTCTTGCTTTCTTCCAGGTATTTTGGGCAGTTCCTCTTGTTTGCTTGCTCTTGGTAGAGCAGCTTGAGGTGCACGATCATATCGTACGCCTCCATGGTCTCATGTTGCTTTTGCAGCTCAGAGGTCATGGCAGCAAGCATAAGACAACCCACGTCTAAGGCGTCATCCTGATGCTTCTTATAAGCATCCCTGTCACTCCCTAGGAGCACTTGAAGGCGGTGGCTTCTCGAGAATAGGCTCCTCAAGAACATACAGCTTTTTCTCATGTTTGATGTCTATGCTCTAGTTTCTGTAACAGTACAGAAAATTCGTTCCGGATAGTTTGTCCTTCTCAAGGACGGATCGCAATGACGAGTTACTTGATGTGTTTGATGCCATGGTAATCTCTGAGAGATAAATATGCAAAGTATAAGTACCATGCCATGAAGTTATTTAATAAGGTCTTTAATTAAATACGCCTCCCACTATTTTACTCAAAACAATGACCCTCATCATTGATTCGGAAAATCCCGTTGGAAGATTTTCTAGTGGGCCAAGATCCATATTTCACCTAGCTTTAAGTCGCCTTTGGTGATCACCCAAAATTCGGTTATTTAGGTAGGAAACACTTTCCGATTGCATCCATGCAACTCTTGGATAGTTGGGTGAATAACTCTTATTCTAATCCATCACATGGACTAAAGCCCAACTTATGAGCCTCTAAGCCTTTCAATCCTATTGAAGTTGGCTTAGTTAAGTCAGACCCAATGGATAGCAGTTGAACATTACATTTGTCCCATCGCGCCTTACTATTATAGATAAAGGTACCCCGCTTTGGCGGACCCACACTTAATCGATAGTAGTCTTGACGAGTGCCATGCATCGAAAGGCCTTTAAATGTGACTTAATATTTCCTTCTGAGGGATTTGATTAAAACTTGATCTCATCATTTGTTAAACTCTTTAACTTACTATTTTCATACATGCATCTCATACATATATTAGTTAAACATCTTTTAACATACTATATACATACATGCATCTCATACATATATAAGGTAAATAAATGTGATATGGTTATGGCCCCTAACGCATTGATTCTCCCAAGCCAATGAGAGAATCTAAACTAAAACCTAGGAGCGTCCAAGCTTCTCCAAGCAAGATCTCCCACGTGATAGCGTCTTCTTGTCTCCATCATTACATTACATAAACAGAAACCTCATTTTACATATGAGGGGAGTGAAATGAGAAAAGAAGATACATATGGAATATAAGAGAAAGGCACGGCACGCAGGCCGTATTTCAAAATATAAACCAAAAGGTAAAAGGACTAAGGCCATAACCATTCACCATACATCACCAAATAAATAGTAACAACCAATAATAACACATAATCATTATTATTATTAATTTCATAAATTAGAGATTTCAAAATCTGAATTTTGGAAACATAACATATATATATAATAAATCACATTTATTATAATAGATGTTACTATAAATCATATTTATTGCAATTGTTGTTACCACAAATCACATTTATTATAAATCATATTTATTGTAAATGACATAAATCACATTTATTGCAATTGTTGTTACCACAAATCACATTTATTGTAATTGACATAAATCACATTTATTCAATTAACATAAATCACATTTATTGTAACAAATCACATTTATTGTAATTGATATAAATCACATTTCAAAATCTGAATTTTGAAAACGTAACATATATATAATAAATCACATTTATTATAATTGATGTTACTATAAATCACATTTATTGTGATTGATATAAATCACATTTCAAAATCTGAATTTTGAAACCGTAACATATATATAATAAATCACATTTATTATAATTGATGTTACTATAAATCACATTTATTGTGATTAATATAATTATTAAATGGTGACATAAAATTTCAAAATTTGAATTTCGAAATTACACACTACGCAGAGGTAGCACGGGGTCCCGCTGGAAATTCCGAAATTCCGAAGTGTGCCTCGCTTCCTTGGTGGCTAGGGTGTCAACCTTTCAACCCTAAAACCGCAAGGCCCGTGAACACTTCACGTTGCAAGGAACGACGGCTACGGTTTCAACACTTGGAACCTCAGCCGCAACAACATGAACTTTTCATGTCTGAAACCCCTTAACGCCGCCAACACAGAACTGAAAACAATCATGTTTAACATCAACATTTGATGCCATCGCAGAACATAACAAGGATTAAGAACCAATGTACATATCGCATATATACACAAACATGCAATAGACATATATATCATATACATACGAAAATCACAGAAACAAGGTTTCGCAAACCAGATGCAAACGATTTTCAAAAACAATTTTCAGAAAACGATTCACATTACAAACATGTTATCATACATAACGGATAAACCACGTAATAGAATCATGGTTTCGCAAGCGGCTCTGATACCACTGTTGGGAATTTGCGTATAAAACAAAAGAAACGCAGCGGAAAAATTCCCATCGAAGGATCCTTGCGAATGGTCATGATTCATGATTCGAAAGTTTACCTCTTGAAGCGATGGCTGTTTGTTGAAATTCGTCTATCACGAACACCGCACGAACGGTGTCTCTAGAGGTATCCACACGAGCGGATTCCGTGAGCGTCCAACGTCACGAACCGAAGCGTCTCTGTCTCACAGTGCTAGCTTCAAAACCGAGACTTTGTTGTTCACACTTACTCTCTTTTGTGCGGCTAGGTTATCAACCGTCTGGGCACAACAACTTAAGTGGTCTACTTATAGTATCACCTCCTTAAGTGAGTTAGTGAGCAACATTTGACCTAAGCCCATCTACTATGCGCTAGGCCCAATAGGAAAGTCCAACTTTCTTTTAATGCTTCTTTTAATCCGCTCTTTTTGTGTGTGACCCTATAGGTTCCCAATACGTTAGCAGTAATATTAAATCCCATTTAATATTACAAACAATGAGCGGTATCTAGCAATACATCACTTGCTACCTAAGTAGTGAGAAAGTCGATGATTTGACGAAACCTTTTCGTGACAAATATTCATGTGCATTGTTATCCCTTTGTCCATATATCTATATTGAACACAAGGCATAGAATGTGTCACCCTTGTATGGTTCAATATCATGTTCCCTGATACCCGAGTAGACTTAACAACAAATGAGATCAATATCTCATATTGACTCATTTCAAAGACGGCCATGCATTTTACAGTCTCACTCTATCAGGGGGCCCACAGATATTACTCCTGTTATGTAGGAGGGACAAATTCCATCTAGGTCACTCACATCCCTCTGCATGGCTCGTGGTATGCCCAATGATCGTCTTTATAATCATCCTATTACAGATGACGTTTGACGATATTAAAGCACACGACTCCTCATGTAGGGATCGTAGTGATTTCAGGTCGAAGGATTACATACACCATTGTCACTATGAGAACTACTTATGACACTCACATAACGCTCCATGTAGTGTTCTCATGGTGGGTCAATCCAGTACATCATTACCTTAATGCGTACCTATGTGGCAACTCGATATCTCATATCTATGACCCGTGAGATGTGGTCATCAGTCTGCACACATAATAGTCTCAATTGTATTATTATTGTCCTTATTAATAAAATACTCGACTACGGATATTTAAGAATAGGATTTCATTGTTCAACAGTGTCTCACGATCAAGTCATATACTTGATATTCTGTTGAACATAAATTTCTATTCTAAGGACTTTATTATGTTTAAACAAGTAACACAATAAACTGGAATGCCTCATATCATATATATATATGAAATAGCAAGATACAAATGTAAGTCTAAAGAAATACATTGGCCTCTAGGGCTTACACCAACATTCCGATCCAAGACCATTGAGAATATAGATAGTGAGATCATCATTAGAGATAGTTCTATCAATGACATCAAATTCATCTGCAAGACTTTTGATTGAGAAGAGATAGTCAGTGATTGTTTTATCACCCTTGTTGCAGCGTTGAATTTGGTTTTTGTTAGACATGACATGAGAGCGAGAGGTGTTGGCATATTGGGCTTCAATGGCAACACAGAGTTCTCGAGCAATGTCGTAGGAGGCAAAGGAGAGACTGTCTGCTTCAGTCATGGATGAGAGTAGAAGATTGATGATGAGTTGATCAATAGTGAACCAATTCGTGTAATCGGGATTGGGACTTGAGACACCATTAGTGATTGTGGTGGGGTTTTGTGGTGGTGTAGTGCCATCAATGTGACCAAAGATTTGGATGCCAGAAAGGAGAGTAGTAACCTGACGTCTCCAGGCACGATAGTTGGTTCGGGACAGTTTGAAAGTGATGGTGGCAGAGAGAAGAAGAGGAGATTTGGAAGGAGCAGTGGCGATCATGACAGAGAGTTTGGGATCGAAAATTGCTGTTAGGCTAAGGCTAAGCTGATACCATATGAAAGTTTAATTTGATTGATACCTTCAAATTGATTTACAGTAGAGTATATGAATACAAACTAGTGCAAGGATCAAGGCTAAATAAGGGGTGATCCTTTTGATAAATAATAATGAAATTAAATTACACTTAATTACTATACTCGCATCAAGCACATATCCATAGACAATACTTTGTCCATGATCTGGTACAACAAGGAAAGCTCAAAGTTCAACATGTTAGCACCATTGATCAACTTGCAGATTATCTCACCAAAGCACTCTCCAAAGCTCGTCATTGTTATCTAAGGAACAAGATTGACATTTCTGACGGCACTCCAATCTTGCGGGGGACGTGTTAGACAATGAAATAAATCTCTCCCTAATGCTCCTTAATGCTGTGCAAATATCATCATTGAATGAAACAATTATTCTCTCCTATTTATGTTGCACATATTATCTCCATCAATATAGCAAGTAATTAAGTGTAATTTAGCCTTGATCAAAAGGATCACCCCATATTTAACCTTGATCCTTACATTAGTTTGTATAATTTAATTTCATTATTATTTATCAAAAGGATCATCAATTTAATTTTATTATTATTTGATAAGGATCACGCCAAATTTTGCTTCAGAATTTTTTGGCTCCTATTCAAAATTCAAAACACATCTGCACACATCACCTCCTCCTTTTCACCTCCCTTCCTCTTCTTCCACCTCTTCCCCTTCTTCTTCCACTGATATCACTGTTCCTTCATCATCTTCCACACACATTCCTCTCCCTCTCATTTGACGACCCACATAGCCCCAGTCAAGGTATTCATCTTCCCAATCCTCCCTTGACCCTTTCGTCACTTAACATGGCAAGGTTTGATCTTTTTTCTCTTTTTTATTTTTTATTTTTTTATCTTATCACCATGCTTTGCCTCATTCACAATGAACCAGAATTTGAATGTCCCTTTGATTGCCTAGGTGCGTGGAGGACAGGACAGGAGAAGGTTTGGTCTCTTCTCCGTTCTCTTCAAGAGGCAAAATCGCCAGCTGAGGATGTGATGATGCAATAACAAAAGGTGTCTCCTTTTTCTTCATCTTCATCTTCTTATTTGAAGATTTCATCAATTCAAAATCATCTTAATTAAATTAAACTGTTGTGGTTGGTGTCCTGAAATTTGGCCCTAATTTCCACATCCCCTTCTTCTTTCAGAGATCCCTTCTCCATCCGAGTCTCTCAGGTCATTTTCTCACTCTTTAATGTCTTTTCTTCTCAGCTCAAAACATGATCTTTATGCTTTCTGTCATCTCAAAATTCATCTTTTAAGGCACTCCCACGTTGCCCCAATATCTGGTGGAACAACTAATATTCCCTCAATTAATTCTTTTGTTTGCCAATATGTTTTGGTTAACGCTACTACATCCATTCTTTAGTTTTCTTTATCTTTTTTATTTTTATTTTTGATAGTTCAATACTGTGAAGAGGCCACTTCATGTTTCACAAACATGCATGAAGTTTTAGTACGAAGAAAGAGACTCCAATTAAATTAATACTATTTCCTTATGGGCACCAGTTGAATTAAGCATAATACAAATTTAATGGAATATTGAAACTTTGAGAAGAATGAGTGTTTTTTTATTAAAGTCCAGTTTGATATGGTCCTGATTTAGTTCCATTAGATTTAATTTTGTGTTTCCACTGAGAATGATAGGTTCTTTTCATGCACAACAATAAGGATTCCAAATCCGTAAAGTTACTTAAAGTTCAACGCTATTAAATTATGTCTCTAAAGCGCTCAACCTATGATCTATGGGCACGATCTATAACAATTTCATTAAAAAGGTAAAATAATTGTGTTTGATACCTTTGAATCTTTCATATTGCAGGTTGCATAGTACCTCTATAAGAAGCTGGCAGAATTTGAGGCATTGATCAATGGAGGACATCAGTTATGATATTGCAGAGGAAGCATGAGTGACATTGGTCATTGGTTTGAATCTATGGTGTGGTGGCAAATACATTGAGCAAGAAATTGATATTAAGGTAAGCAAGTTTGCACCAAGACTTAGTTTTATATGACTTTTTTTAAAGATATAATATTGGACTGTTTTGTTGTTTTTGGGACCACAAATATTGTGTGCCTAATTTCAAATAGCACCAAATTATAATTATGTGTGTAATTTTTCAAATATTGTGTGCGTAATTTCTCTATGTTACAGCTTAGTTGGGTTTCGAGTCTTGCTTGAAAGGCCTCAATTTCAAGTCTTGCTTGAAAGGGCTCAATTTGTCCTATGGCCACCAATTTTCAGAAGTGAAGCAAAGACAATGAGACATACTTGAAGGTAATGGATTAGGATATTATTAATTTTATCAACATAGTTTTACATGTATTATATTATGTCAGTATTGTTGAGATTTTCTTTGAAGGTAATATTGTGAGTTTTTGGGGTATATGATTTTTTATATGATAATATATATAGATGGGCTTATGTTACTTGAGTATGTGGCTTCTCAAAAGTTTTTCATCATATTCGGGGGTATGAAAATTAACCTATGATGCTAATAATTGCACAATCCTCTACAATCTTTATGCCATTTTCTTTTTATTCTTATTAATCTTACATCTAACCTCCTTTTGCACAACAATAGTCGAAGAATGCAGTGAGGGTATTTTTATTTTTGGCTTAGAGTTTTACTCATTAACCTGAAAGCTAGAACAATTTATAGGCTGATGATTTTATTGGGCTTAGCCTTCTTTTGCAGGCATTCAAGCACTCTGTCAAAGGTTTTTGTGAAAGAATCTAGCACCTTATGTTCCTGTTGTGATCCAATGGAACTTCAACCAATCCCCGACTTCTTAATTGCTTTGAAATGCCTATTTTTCTGCATCCATGGTTCTTGAAAGAATAACATGGTCCATGAATTCTTGAAGAGCTTGGCTCACCCTTACACAGTTGTCTTCCTTGGCTCACAGTGTTCTAATTGAAACGGTTCATCTCTTATTTCAAAAGAAGGTTCAAAAGCTGTATTCTATTATAATTATTTAGTTTTCATTTCTTTGCAGAGAAGAACAAGTCTAACCTTCAAAATGTGCATAAAGGGTCAATAAAAGGGGAGAAAACAGAAAAGGTAACCTCCTGAAGCATTGGTCTATGTAAATATTTTAGCTCATTCTAAAAGTATTTCAATGTGAATAGAGGCTTGTGTGCAAAAGATGAATAGAGGCAATTGGTCTAGAAACTGGAAATTGCACAAGTTTGTCTTTGAAGATGTATTGGAAAATTGAACTGAACTAGCATACTATGCTCATAGAAGCATTGTACTGATCAAGATGGGTTGTGCTTTCCCTATTTTTATAATTTGTTTTTGAGAGTATGCTTTTATTGTGGTTAAGTAAAATATAATGAAAACAGTCAGTCATCAGTCATCACCATAATAAACTGATTGTAAATATGCTCCACTTCACTTAGGCAAGAAAAGGTTAAATATAGTAATTAAGTGCTTGGCATCTATCTTTAGTTGTTTACCTACCACTGCAAGAAAATTTGTAAATAAAACATGCACAGAAGATTCGAAATAGCCCAAAGCCCCAAATAAAACCAGCACCGATAACTGAACTTTATTTATTTATGAGAGTAGGGACATTTCAGTGATGTGTTTTAATCTTTATATTAATATATAAGTTTACAGAGGATTTGAGTTTGTCATGCAAAAACTGATTAAAACTTTTGTTAAACCTTGCAGTTTTAGATCGTTGCTTTGTCACTGATATACAAATATTTTAAATTCTTGCAGGAAATTCTACATTTATCAATAGAGTTCCTCTGACTTACTGCGAAATTCCCCTGGTAATTCCTTAAACTGGGATGGATGTATGCCTCTTGATGTTTGAATGTTTTATGAGTATATTCCCTGCCATGATGTTTCCTATAATGTTTGCTCTTCATTTTAAGCCATACTATGCATTGGCAACTTTTCTAAGAAAGTAGCCGAATAAATTCTTCCTTTTCTAGATCCTTTACTGGAAAGACTATTGGCAACCGCGCAATGACCAAGGTAGAAATTAGCTCACACTCTCAAGATTTTCTTTTTTGATTTCTCTCACTTTTTTGCTCTCAGTGAATAAGTTTTTTTTTTTTTTTTTTTTGCATTCGTTATACAATGAACTATTCTGTGTCGTAATGTTGCTGAAATTTGTACACTTGGAACTGGGTTCCTTTATTCCTTTTGTTAGTTCTTACCATCTAACTAATTAGAATATGAAGAAATTGGATAGAGTATTTAAGTAATAATCACTTTTATTTATGTTAACAAGCTCATCGGAAGGGATTTCAATTTACTCTGAATGGTGCTTAAGCCCCTTGGATTGCGCCAAAAGACAAAAGGCTGGAGTGGGCTAAACTGAAATTATAAATGAAAGGTGGTATTGCAGTCCAGAGAACGGGTTTTATCTGTTTCTGTATTTGGTATTGTGGCCGTGGCCTTTCTAGGCACAAGACAACAATATATAGGGTATGGTTGGGAGTAATTTATGATGCTAAACAGTGGAAGCAGGGGAGCATTTCAAAGTAATTACAATGTTTACTTCTCTGCTATTTTGGGGTAACTGATATAGGTACAACATTGTTAAGTTGGTGACATGTACAGAATTGAGTACATATATATAAAATTTGTGTTTATAAAAAAAAAAAGCTCGAGTGTTATGCATTTTGAAATTAGAAGATAGTTAGATACAAGCTTAAGAATGAATTCTTTGATGCAGATTATGCATCAAACTTCTTCGAGATTCCCAAGTTGTATTGTTGTATTGACTTGCACTTCTCTTCATGATTATGATTATAATTCACAGTTTGTGCTTTTTATCCAGTATAAGTGTATAAACCAAATCATAAGAAATTGCTTCAATATATAAGCCTTTATATATGTGTATGAAATTCAACAGTATATATGTGAACCCGTTGAATAGTCACCTTTTTTTTCTCAGATTTTTAGTGTTTAAGCATAAATCTGACATTATTTTTAGAGATACAATATTGTGTTTATGCTGGGAACAAGAAATTTGGTATCATTATTGCTATTATGCCTTTTTGTTTCAAGGCCTACTACAGTGTGCAATATCATTATTTTTGATTCAATATCATTGTTGTTATTTTCAGAAATTACTATTTAGTTATGATTGATTTTACTCAGGTAGTCCGGGATAGCACAAGATGAGGTATGCTGTAGAGAACTAAAGATGATTAAATTATTATTGATTTTGTTGTAGAGAACTAAAGATTGTTGATTTGTTTTTGTGGTTATGGTGTTTATAGTTATAGATTTGTCTAAAAGATTATTTTGCTTACTTCATAGCGCCATAGCCTTTGAAACGAAGTGGTTTGGCCTAGAATTAGTTCATATATTAAGTTATAACATGCTTTAAAGAACTCTGAATATTCCTCGAGCATTTCTGGGACATTTTGTGCATAATAATTTCATGTCTGCATTTTTTGGACAAAGCCTTTTAATGCTTATAATACAGAAATATAATTATCATTTATAAAGAGTTGAATGCTTTGAGGCTTTTATAAAATAGTACATTAGAGATGGGGGAAAAATGATCTAAACAAACTAAAACCAGAAGATGCCCAAATTAGGAAAGCATTTTGCCATTGGTCTCTTCATGAGTCAATAATGGGGCTTTTATGAGGAATGCTTCAACTTGGGTTAAACAAGCATAGAAAATATATGCAACAAAAACCAATTGTAATAATCTCCAAGCTGAATTGGTTTCGTGAAAAAAATAACGGGCCAATATATTTGTTAAAAACCAATTATCTTGCCATTTCAAAATAAAAAATAACCTACTATCTAAGAGGACAGAGCAAAGAAGATAGATAACCTGCTGACATCTTCCAATATTATAATAGCACAAATTGCATGTGTTTTTATGTTATTTTTGTAGCTTGATTTGTACTCTAAGCTATAGTTTCTCTTTGATATGAGTTTTATCATTATCCTCTGTACTTTATGCATCTTAAGAATCATTATAGAAATTAGTGTATAGAATTGATGGAATGTCCACAACGTTTTGGTGTTGTTTGCTAGCTGTATAATGAACAAGTTTGATCCACTATTATTGGCATGCAATTGTAAAGCATGCTTTTACCTTGTTTCTGCGGAAGATGGTAAGAGACGTATAATGAATTATGGGTCTGTTTGCCACTTTCTTTTATTAGCTTGACTTTGTTTCGCTATATATTTTATATTATTCATAACCTGAAATCATGCAAGAGATATATGATATTTGGCTTTGTTTTGAACTGATGTTCTTCTCACGAGTAAGTGTCCTCATTAGCTTCGTAATGTTATAATGTGAGTAATGCATTGTTTGAGGGTTACTTTCCGTTATATGTTCATGAAACATTGATTGTTATAACACTCAATTCGGTATATTTCATCACAATTTCATATATTATCATCCATCATTATCTAGATTTGTGATTGTTATTATCAGGTGGCTCATGCATTTTGAAATGATGGTGTATTGAAACATATCAACCAAGACTTGGGAATTATTATTATTATTTTTTTGGTTATAAGACTTGGGAAAACTTGATTGCAAAGGCATGATTATTTTGTAAACATAAATTTTTTACGTTCTGAGATTAAAGTTGTATATAGCATTTGCACATACAAATAGTATATACAGGTTGCTTACTAACATGCATGAAAACCAAAATGACCCTTGAGAATGCATGAGTTTGCCGAATCATTTTTATATTGTTATGAACGTATAAAGTATGTGTAAGTAATTTCTTATGAACAGAAAAGTTGTATTGTTGATACAGTCTTTGTTTTTTTTTTTAGTATATAATAGATTGTTTACAAATAAATCATTTCGAACATACGTGAAAACGAAAGTGACATGTGCGAATACACGGCTACCTTACTAGTTGACTAATAAAATAAATCACCCCAATTAATTAAAAAGAATAAAAAGTTCTTTTATAATAATGGTGGACACTGGACACGTTTATTATTTGTGCAGGGAAAGCATAAACCAATTTTAGGCCGACGAAGAGAACCACATAGAAAGCACTTCCAAAAGGCACACTTTTTTGTTGAAACTCAAGTCCAGAGTGGGCTATTCCCATTGGGCCTACGTATGTGCGACTCTACGTGTGAACCCATAATCATGGTGGTGCACGTGTCATTGATATGGAATATGCATGTCCTATGTCCTAGGCCATAGGGTTAGTTAAAGATAATAATGTAAGGACAAATGTCAATAACGATAATTAAGGAATAAAAAATAATAATTTTTTTTATCCAATAAATTTTTTTTATCAAAAAAGGTATATTTAATTATTAAAAATAATAATTTTATTTTTTTTAATTTTTAAAAAACTATTGTTTGTTCATAAAAATCAAAATAATCTATTGTTTGTTTATTTCTTGATCAGAATTCTTAAAAAGCTAGTTAACAATATCATAATATAAAATTGTCGGTATTAATAATATATTTTAAAGGAATTGTTTGATTAAATTTGCCATCTGAAAATTGACCTTATTTTTAATTTGACATTTAATTTTATTAAAAATTGTTACATGACTTTTTTTTTCATGAGTAAGATTTGAAATTTCTCAATCTTAGCTACCTATCTTATTAATGACCTTTTCTTCCAATACTTCTGTTTAATTTTTCTACTCCTAAGAATATTCTATTTTAATTTTATTTTACTTTCAATACTTTCGAGTTTTATAAAGTGTTATTGTAATATCCGACAATTTTTAGTATTTTAAAACTATAAGTCGAACTGAAATTATTATCAATAATTTAAATTATTCTTTGTATGAGGTTCTGCATGGTAATTTTTTTTTAGTTATGAATATGGTTTTAAATAATAAATTACAATATAGTTTAAAAATACTTTTGGACAATCTTTAGAAAATAATTTATGATTTTAGGATCTAATTATCTTAATGCACATTTCACTCACCCTTAGTAGTCAAAATAGTTTTATTTATGACATTAGTGCTTAATCAATTTATGGGCTTTATCCACCCTTAGACCCAATGATAAATTAAAAGAGGGTGTCACCCACTTTCCCCTTCATTCATCTTCTTGTATTGAAACCCTAGAGAGATAATTTAGAATGAGAAAGTGAGAGAGCTTGAACAAGGAGAAGCCATTGGAGAGATAGAAACTAGGTGAGCTCATTTTTGCTCATTTTCGTTTTGCTTCAAGACAACAAGTTCATGCTTACTTTAAGGTGAAGGATTCTTATTTGGTATGAAATGTTTGTTTGATTGTTGAGATTTAGAGATCTTCCCATGGGTTTTTAGATGTGTGTACTTGGAGATGAAATTGGTATTTAAACCTTGTGCTTTGTAATGTTTACATGTGAGTTCTCTATGTTGTTTAAGATTATGGATAAGATGCATGTTTAGGTATGAATTTATGGAGGTGAATAAACATTAAATAATTGATATTTGAGTTAACCAAGCTTGTATGTGGATTTGAATGACTTAGAACATGTTAAAGGTGAAATCTTGTAAATTTCAGGATTTTTTTTTTTTGAAGAACATGGTTCTGTCCAAATTTATTGGGAATTTTCGAGACATGAGTTTGACATGAGACCACTTGGAGGCTGTTTATATATGTGCTAGGTTCTTTCATATTAAATTTGTTGAATTTTCGTTGAGTTTTGACCTTCCTATGACACTATATATGATAAACAGTGGTTACTGAAAATTTCTGGGCAAAATACGAATTTTATTTGATTTTTCTGTATTGATTGGTGATAGTTTGTAACCAAATAAAAACATAGGAACGAACATCTAGATGTTAAGGATATAAATATTAATTTTTTATGAAAAACCTAGTTTGTTTGAAAGGGTATAAAAATCGTTACTTTTAATATCTCAATAATTGACAGATTTTGAACTTTCTTTACATGTTTCGGTTTTGAATTTATTTGAGGATTAAATAAGTTGTTTCTGAGTTAGAAAATTTGTTTTTAGAGTATTTACATGTTATATAATAACCTAGAAATTATTTAGAATTTTCTCAACCTTGGATATATTTTTAAAGTTTCGTGGAAGTTACTATTGCACATGCTAGTTCATGTTGTTAATGTTGTTTTCGGAAGATGTTAATGTTAGAACACTTGTTTATTTTGATATAAGGTGTTGGATGTGAACATGTGTGTATGTTCATTTTATATTAATGTACATATTTGAAAATATTGATTAAATCATGATATATATATATATATATATATATATATATATATATATATATATATATTGTTATATTTGTGAAATTGTTCCTTGTTGAGTAGGTGCATATATTGTGTGAGAATGCAATACGTGAAATGTTTAATACGAGATTAAGGTGTTAATTTGCTTATGATATTTTATATACTTAAAATATTGAGTAATAAATGCGTTGATTTTGTTATTGATGAATGCTAAATATGATATATGTTGAGTATGATATTGTTTGCTCGCGTGTAATGAATGATTGAGATATGTGGTTGAAAACTTGTTAAAAAGAGTACTTTGTGGAATGTATTGACAATTTTTGAAATATAAATCTTTGGGTAGGCGAACAGGGGAGCGGGTGACTCCAATTAACATACAGGACGCCGAGGATGAGGGGACTCCCGTTAGTCACCCCGGGCGTTGTGGAGGGATGTTGATGTTTGTTGGAGGGTGTGGTATCTCCGAGGTACGAAATTAAAACCGTCGGGGTGGGGGACCTCGAGAGAACAACCCCAAGTGGACCTAAATATTCGATGAATGTGATATGATGTGTATCCCCTTACGAGTGAGACACGAGTTATGAGAAAAGAAAACAGTGAAAGTCATTCCACAGGTACTCTATTGAGAGACAAGATGTCCATACAATATTTTATTTGTTTATGAGATATTTACATATATAAAGACATCTATGATGTGTAGATTGAAAGTCATCGTCTATTTGTTTGATATAATGCTTGCCTGAGTGTGTGACTTTATTTCATCCTTGATTTTGTGTGATTGCATGTGTTTGGGGGAAACTCCCTCATTGAGTCAGTGGACTCATCCCACGTTTAACATTTCAGATGCAGATATCTATGAGGTTGTGGAAGCCTTGGATGCCATGTGGGCAACTTTTAATAGGTCGATACCCATAGTTTAAGTATATATAGTTTTTTAACACGACTTTGTAATTTATGCTATTTAGTTACTCTGGTGAAATATATTCATTATGTTTTAATTAATGAAAATAATCGTTTTCTTTGTATGAAACGAATATTTGAAGGCTTATGAGACTGCAAAGAGGAAAGAGAGACTCTCCTTTTCGATCGGTCATGGTTGCGAAATTCGGGTCATAAAACTTATTATGCATCTGCTCAAAAGAAAAAAAAGTCTTATTATGCATAAAATTAAGGTTGCATTTTCTTTTCTTCTTTTTTTTTTTATAACAAAAGTTACATTTTCTTAACCATGGATAAAAGTTTTTTTTTTGACAAAGATAAAAGTTTATTGTTCATTCTTTAAAAAATATTTTTACTTAAGTGTATGTAATCAATTAATTAATATTATATATAAAATAAATTGTATAATCAAATCTATCATATGAAAGTTGACTTTACTATTTGAAATTCTAATTTAACATCTGAGTTCATTAAAGTTTTCGACATGATTTTTTTTTTGTCTAGATGACTAAAATTTTAATTGTTTTCAATCTTAGTCACCTATATTATTAATAGTTTTATTCTCAATACTTCCTTTTAATTTATTTAGCTACGTTCTTTTTCATATTTATTTTTTCAATACTTCCAAATTTTAATTTCTGATTATACATTACACTGAAGTTATATTTTCCAACTAATAAAACAAAATTTATTTTTATTAATTAAATTTATTTTATTAAAATCTATATAATGATATACTATTTTTTCTTTAATGTTCCCTTTGCTATATGCTAGATTTTATTATTCCCTTTGACATCTCCAACAGTCAGTCAAAATATGTTAACATAATTACGTAATGCACTGAATTGGAGTAAGATCTGGTTTGACAAATTATTATATATTCACATAATATTATTTCAAAAGTATGCATAACTAATTGATTTTTATTTAAAAATATTTTATTTTTTAATTCAAGTATTTATAAATGAGGTGTATGTTAGATCAAAGCAGCCATCACACAAGAGGAGGGTGAATTGGGTGATAATAGAAATTTAAAACTTTTACTAAACAACAAAGCATAAATCAGAGTTTTTCAAATAAAGAGAGTGTAGATTGATAAAAGAAGATAATTTAAAAATCATCTAACAAAACTAATAACATATTTTTAACCAGTTTGGAAATAAGGAAGATAAAACATTTCACTTGTCTAATGGACAATATTGACTTGTCTGATTATCTTAGACTAAACATTAACCGGCTAGACAACATCTAGAGGATAAAAAACATTTGAAAATAGCTTAGAACATAAAGCTTAAAATCAGTTAGAAAATTTTGTTGAAAATACATACAACAACAAAGATAATGAGAAAAGGGTAGAGAGAAAATAAACAACAAGATTTATCCTGTTTCACTCATACAAACGATGAGCTACATCCAGTCCCCAGCAGTAGCTGAGTTTTTCTCCACTATCACATTAGATAATTACTGAGACACCCCGCTGTGCCCCTTTGTGACATTTAGTTTAAAACCTCAGTAATAGTTCCTTAAGCACGCGTTTAGCGTTAGAGATTTTCACAAATCATTTTCGAAATGTCCTCTTTAAAAATCGGAGATTTGAATGACGTCGGAAAAACACCTGATAGACAGTTTTATAACTTCAAAACTTAATCCAACCATAAATGGTCTCTGGTCTTACATCAACTGCCAGGAGCGGAAAATAAATACACAAACTCCAGTCGTGATAAAGACTTAGGAAATAAATAGATACAGTAATCTCAAATTGGTTTTTCATGCACATACACAGTTTTCATTAATAACATAAAATATTCGCAAGATTATAATATATAAATACCCCATGTTTATCTATTTCATTACCAAAACACTGTTGAGAGTATCCTCTCGGTAGGAGCTCTCACAGGCATAGACTTAGACAAAATACTAAGCAACTGAGAACATCTAAAATGTCCTACAAGACGTACTAGCCATATACTACCTTGATCCTAATCACCATGGGTCAAGACTCGAGCTTCGGCATCCGGCTCATAGGAAATCCCGTCCATTCCCTCATCATTAAGTTTGTCCACCAGGTCTTCTAGTACGATTTCATAATAAAACAAAATACAACATGCAGAAAGATACAGGGGATAAGAAACCATATAACATCAAACGTGGAAAGGGTTTAGCAACATTTAATTAAATAACGGCACATTAAACATCCGTCTCCAAGGTCTGGGTGTATATATATATATATAACATAATCATCCTCAATCCACATCTAGGATCTTTCCTCTACCCTCCATCATGATGCAATGCAAATGCTGTATGAATAGTCTCCTCAGGTATCGGCCATATCCGGATATCACAACAATATAATTGACACGTCCCAGAGTCCCCGGCGCACACCCTCGTCCACGGATGGAGGGTGCCCACGCAAAGCAATGGCACTATAGACGCACAACCCGGTGCACACCTCTGGACCACAATCCAGGATGCTCATGCAATGCATGAACTATAGTTGCGACTAAAATGAAATCATCTCTGGACGGTCCGCCGTTAGCCTATCCCCGGGAATTTTCCCTCCGAGGCATAGACCCCACTCGACCATGTTTCAGGTCCACTCGACCATGTTTCAGGTCCCTCATATCACAAACCATGTTTTGGTCACCCCTAGTGCCCTAACCGGTTATCATAATCTCATAGATAACCTCAAAATAATCTCATCTCATCAATCTCGACCTCATATCACGATAATCATCTCGGTTAGGCACTGCTATCACATATCGTATGCAATCCCCAAATACATCCTCGTGTCCCAACATAACTTATGATTTACTCAATCCTCTAAGCACAATCATAACACTCATCATATCATCATAATCATCATCATGTTATACTATCATTTCCAAATAATAAATACCAAAATATAATAATAATAATAATAATAATAATAATAATAATAATCACATTAATAATAATAATAAATAAATAAAACACTTCCAAATAATTACCACACTCATGATATTATATATCAAGCACCAAGTTCAATCAACCAGTCAAACAGGCAATCATCACGTAATAAAATAATCTATGTATGTAGTGTAATGACGATAAACGCACAATTTCTATATCATCATCGGTACCACTGAGTAGTTCCTAATGTGGTATAGACATTGTCCGTTACTCGCTTTCGTGTAGGGTTTGGGTCGCCCTACACCATTATCTAATTAAATGCAACCGCGCCGTTTCCGACGTTAAATAGTTTTTTTCCCCCACCTGGAATGTCTTAGGCTAGCTCTGGGGCAACGAAACGGACACTCCCTATATTCCCTCAAATCTGCCACGCACAGTTCTACACCCTCCGGGGATCCAAAAATTCACCTGAATACATCATTGTGAAGCACACGTTACGTGTAATCCAAATCTGAAGACGGAATTGGAAACCGATAAATGAATTGAAAGATAACCTCAATACCGTCACCGACGGCATTTAGGCATAAAAAGGACATAGGCTTACCTTAGCCAAATCCAGAAAAGAAAGATAGGATAATGAAGTAGACATCGTGAGGATCACAACGGTATAATCCGAATTTTGATAGGACGAACGGATTGATCGAAACTCTCTCCGGAATTTTTTGTTCCTCTCACGATCTCTCTCTCTAACTCTCTTAATGTCCCTCTCTCTATCTTTCTATTATCTCTTTTCTTTCTTTCTTTTTAATACGCAAACTAACAAAAAAATCTGAACAAGAAATCAAGTAAATTAGGAGGAAGAAAGAATGTAGTTTGGCGTGGAACTTAATGACATGCTGTTTTAATTTGCATGGAGCACTTGGTGAGAATGAAGAGTTCATCCACTAACAGGCAAGCAGCTGCGTGTTTCCTTGTGATCAAGGAATTTACATGCACATAGAAAAAGGACAAGGAGGAGGTGGCATCAGAGTACGGGAGTGGGAGATATAAGGAGGATAAACAAATTTGTGATTAGTAATAGTAGGTACAAAATGAGTAGTAAATATTGAGCTAAAAATAAATATGTTTTTGGCCTTTGGATCTAAAAATAAAGATTGATAAATGTATAATTTCAAAATTCACTTTAGAGTAAAGATTAATAGTTGAACTGATCAACTAAGAAAATACTTGGTCCAAAATTTAATCTCCGATTAAGGCCAAACCAATTTATTTTCAACTCTAAAATTAAATTGAATGAAAATATGAAAATGCTTTTCTCTTAAACATATTATTTAAAATATTTTTCTGTACTGGTAATAATAGTGACAATAATGCAACTTATTGTCTAGTAAGCATGCATTCACTGAAATAAGTGAGTGCTAACGCACCCAATAAAATAATTTGAAGAGAGTAATTTAATTACTCAAACTAAACCACATAACACAAATGAACATAAACATCCAAATAAAATAATTAATCATATGTGTAATTATATTTTAACCGGTTAAACAGTGTAATTAAAAACGGGCTGTTACAATTACAATGAGTAGTCTTTGCACACCTAGCCTCTACAAGCTCATTGAGTATTGTTCTTAACCAGCCTCTCCAGACTGTTGCAAGTATTATTTGCACACCTAGCCTCTCCAGGCTCATTGAGTATTGTTCTTAACCAGCCTCTCCAGACTTTTGCAAGTATTATTTGCACACCTAGCCTCTCCAGGCTCACTGCACTACAAAAAAACAACTGTTTAGTGACCGTAATATTCGGTCGTTAAACAGTGTAAATCGGTCGCTATTTAATTTAGCGACCGATTAAGGGTGGTAGCTGAATACCTGGTCGCTAAAGTTTTAGCGACCGAAATAATATTTCGATCGCTAATTGGCGACCGAATTTTCAGTCGCTAAATAATAATAAATGGTCGCTATTAGGTTGGTCGCATTTTTTGGGTAACCATTTCTAGTGACCGATAATCGGTTGCTAGTTCGGTCGCTAATTTTGGTTACTGTTAACCTATATTAGCGACGAATTTTCGGTCGCTATACCTCATCTGTAAATGTTAAATAAAGTTTAGCGACCGAATTATTGGTTTCTAATTCGGTCGCTAAACTGGTTGTTATTAAATTTTTTTTAATTTTAATTTTTAAAATAAATTTTTTTTTTCTGATTTTCTTTAAACGTTAGAAAAATTACTAATAAAACACACCAAATTACTTATGAAATATACAATCATAAAAAATAATAAATATATAAAAAAAGAATAATCCAAAATGTTGTACAAGAATCGTTTAAAGTCAAAAAAATGGAAAAAAAATCAGTCATGATGAGGGGGAGATGGAGGAATCCAATCATCCTCAGTGTCCGTACCACCGACGTCACGCTGCCGATCGATCGTCCTCTGCGAGAGATGACATCGTAGCTAGCGGCGAATCGAGGAGCAGCAGCGGCGGGCACACAACCGTCGAGCATCATCCCGAGCAACCGGAGTCGGATCCTCATCTGCTCCAACACCAGCCCGCAGATGTCCGCCTCGCTCGATGCTCGCTTGCATCAGCTGCTGGTGTGCCTGAGTAAACTGTGCAATCTGGTTCGCCATCTGCTGCTCTCTCTCGCTCTTCTCCCGAAGCTCCGCGTTCAGCTGCGTGATGGTGTCCTGCATTTGGTGGAACTGCTCCTGAGGGACGGTATCGGCGCAAGAATGAGCAGGCGTGCTGGACGATGAAGCGATAAACTCGCCTCCCAGGTGTCCGAGGCCATACACGTGCCCCTTCTTGTTCCTGCCCCCGACGACCTCCAAATAAATGGCATTATCGTCGACGGAGACAGGAGAGCAGGGTCCATCACTAGTCAAAGCCTCATCTTGTGACTGTGAGGCACGTGATATGGCATCGTCCTTCTTCTCGTTGAAGCCCACCTACAAAGTATAGTTGAAGAGATTTAATTAAAATTATATCTAATATTAACAAATCATATATAATAAATTACAAGTAAACACGAAATTATTTTTTTGCTTACAGCATAGTTACGGACCTTGTCGTTGACCCATGTCCCCGACTTCAACTTCTTCGTCCTCTCCACCAACTCCATAGCAGTCGGGGCTCATTGTTTGAGTTGCTTTTCTGCATGAGAAAAATATAATATTAAATTCATAAGAATAATTAAAAATGAAAACTAATTAATTAAATATTATATTAAGTCAAAAGTTAAATGTATTACCAGCTCGTCGTAGTGGGCGGCGGCTGATTTAGACCCATTGGTCCGAGCACATGCGCCACCATCAGAAGCTCGATTACGCCGAGCTGTGGCCTGGATCTCCTGGAACTTCTCAGTAGCCCAGTACTGATCCAGCTGCCTCCTGATCTCAGGATCCACCCACCTCCCCTTATTCTGACCCTTCCTCAGCTTGTTCGTCAGATTCTTCATGACCAGTGAGCCTTTATGCTCAAATATGTCCCTGACGAGAGCCTCTAAAGCTAAGTCCCACCCATACTCTTTCTGCAACTTACAGTTGTTAGGAAATTCGTGTGTACATATATATAATGTAAATTTAATTTAAATAACTTAATAAATTGTTACCTTAAACTCTAGAAACAACTGATCCCTATGGCCCAGTGGGATGGCCTTCCATGTAGGCCATGGACCATCAAACTTGCGTCGCAGGATCTTCGATATCGAATCAGAAGGGGCCTTCGCGGGAAGAAAGGTGCAGCAAAATTAGAGCATTAATAAATGTTCTAAATAAATTAAAAAAAACAAGTAAATAGAAATTAACGATACTTTATATATATTAAAAAATTAAATTAGCATACTCGTTATCCCCCCTGGGGATAAGAAGAATCCTCCTGTCGGATGGACCACGACTCTCCTGTCCCGATGATGATGATGGTCCTGTCGTCGTAGGTGTGGATGATGAGGGTGCAGCCTGTGTCCCGACCACATGAGGCTGGGTGGGGAGTGCAACTCCATCACCCTGAGGTGTCCCGTCCACAGAGGTGCTTGATGTCGCGTCGCGCGGGTTGCGCGCCGCTCGTGCGATTCCGGCAAGTGTACCGGATTGCCGTCAAGTAATAAAAGATATCGAACCCACAGAGACTGTGTTCTCGAATCGCAATTGGTTTTTGAATCGATTAGTTCTGGATAGTTTTAAAAAGGGTTTTGAAAAAGGTTTGAATTGAAATTAAGAGATAGATGAGCAGAGAACAAATGTTTTTGGGGTTTTCGATTTAAAAGGATTCCTAGGGATTTGGGTTACCTTTGAGGCTGTTTATGTTGCTAACAGATTTACCTTTGTTGATTACAGAAGTTGCCTTGAAGGCGAGTTTATCCTCTGATAGCTTAAGCTCCCTCTTGGGTTACAAAAGCCGTGCCCAATTGACCCGACCCCTACTCTCGTGGTAGCCGATCCCAGATTGGACTCTTTGCGTTCCGTGACAACTCGTTGCTCCTCGAGGGACGGCTTCTAACTCTCGTGATTTCAGTCCCAAGTCTGACTTCTATAGGTCCGACACCTAGGTTCACCGCTAGGTTCCTCCCTAAAATGTCTCAGTCATGCAAATAACCTAAGTTCACCGCTAGGTTCCTCCTTGGATCATTCACATCTCACAAACCAACTTCCGCCGGGCTTTACGAGTGAAACACCCTAGAAATCCTAAGTTCACCGCTAGGTTCCTCCTTAGAACGTCTACGTCACGCAAATAAACGGTTGCCGAAATTTATGAGTGATTAACACACTAGAAATCAGATCTAAAACAATAACGAAATCAACAACGATTTTACATCAAATCAACATCATTTACAAACCTCGGGCAGAGCCCTAGTCCCTAGAAACAAACTACTACTCCAGTCTTGCCATGGAGATGACAAGCTGGGTTGACAACATAGTGAAAATCAGAAAAGAGAAGAGAGGAGAAGAAGAGAAGAGATCTATAATCTATGCCTCGAGTAATAGCCCCCAAAGGTCTGATGTTTTCTGCCTCTGCCTGGTCCCTTATTTATAGAATTGGGCAGTTAGAGTCCTAATCCAACTCAAATTAGATCCAATTCTGTTACTTCTGAGCCAAGTAATACGCGCCACGGCCGTGATGGCTATCACGGCTAGGCCGTGACAGACTCTGACTTCAGCCTTTGTTCTTTTTCAGTTTTGCGCGATCATGGCCGTGATAGGCATCACGGCTAGGCCGTGATGGGCTCTGTTTGGCTCATTTTCTTCACTTTTAAAGCCCTATCTTCATCCAAACTCCATCATGGTTGATCTTGAGCAATTTACCCTTGATATCTGCAAAACAACACACGAAAACCGCCTTACCCATTCCAAAGGAAAATTAACCTAAAATCTAATAAAAATATGCCTAAACTACATGAAAATGCATGCAAAATGATGGACAAAGATGAGGTGGAATCACACTCATCAGTGCTGGTAGGGTGGTCTCGATCTGAAGGCTGTGGGTCGACCGGGGAAGGGACTCTCGCAGCACGACCTCCACGACGACCCCTACTTCTAGAGGAATCTGCCATCTGTGAAAAAAATGAAAAGATGGTTACACAACAGTGTAAATAATACAAAAATAAATTACCTAATAAGTAGAATGACATTTACACAATGAATTATGACATAAATAAATTACCTAAGTAGAATCTCCGTCACTAAATGCACCCTCACTCTCATCAGTATCACTTGATCGGAATGTACCTTCGCTAGATGTGTCCAACTCAGATTGATCCATTAACTCTCTTTCAACTTCTTCCCCATTTCCGAAAATGTCCGCCAGAGAATTAACAATAATGTCCGGCGTAATTTGCAACGGTACGTGGGGTCTTGAAAACTCATCATCTTGGTACGGAGCATCTTTTTCAGGCTGGTTGATTACATTATCAGTAATTATACTGCGAGCCTTTGTCTTAATAACACCCAACCAGCCATGATGTCCTTCGGGATATGGCGAGTAATAAACATGCTCAGCCTGTTGTGAAAAAATGAATGGGTCGTACGCCTTATTATACCTTCGAGACAACCTAACTTGAACAATACCATAATTTTTATCTATTTTTGTCCCTACGTCAAGAGTAGGATCAAACCAATCACACTTGAAGATAACTAACTTCATCATGGGGAAACCGGTATAATCGAGTTCAAGGATGTCAGTTAGAACCCCATAGAAATCATCCTCTACATTGCCATCAGTGGCTCGCACACAAACACCATAGTTGCACGTCTGCATTCCTTCATTCCATGTTTTTGTGTTAAATTTATATCCATTTACAATATAAGTATTCCATGATGTAACCCATCTGTTAGGCCCCCATGCCAAATTTGTCAACAATGGATTTTGAACATTGTTTTCTGGATCTAGTACCTAAAAAAATCAAATATTATATTATTCTTATACATGCTATATATTTAAGGAGATAAAATGTATTTCAACAAATGAAGGTGCTTAACCTACATATTTACTGAACCACGTAGCAAAGTGAGAAGTAATTTCTCGATCAACCTGATCGTTTGAAATGTCAGGTTGGAGATCCCTTAGAAAATTGTCGTACATCCTACATATGGGAGATTAACAGCAGGACGATTAATAATCATAAATGTCAATTGAACTTATAAAAGACATTGTAGAAACTTACTCTAAATATGGCGCGACCTCTTCACAATTTTGAAGGATATACAGATGAGCAGCATTAATGTCATGCTGCTCCAAGAAATATCATTTTGATTTGCCACTAAATCTGCCCGGGTAGTTGAATATTGATATAGGAGGACTAGTTGAACTTCCTTCGCCCGAATCAACATTTCTAGGCATCCTTGTCCTTCTCGTGTTAACTTCGTCCGGATAGAAATAAGAGGCAAAAGTGGAAGTCTCCTCTACTAAGTATGCCTCACAAATGGAACCCTCCACTCGTGCCTTGTTCTTGACTTTGTGTTTAAGGGAGTGCAGGAACCTATTACAGATGGATACATACAAATAATTACTAGTTTTAGGGAAAGCTAAACTACGCTCTCGTGTTCGTGAATTTCATATGTATTAAGTAAAATAGTTGATGTTATTTACCTCTCAAATGGATACATCCAACGGTATTGGACTGGGCCACCAACTCTTGCTTCGTACGGTAGATGAACTGGCAGGTGTTCCATGGAATCAAAGAAACTCGGCGGGAAGATTTGCTCCAGCTTACATAACAAAACGGGTATCTTGACTTCCATATCCTTTAATTGATTCACATTTAGTGTTGTCGATGTAAGCTCCCTGAAAAAGTGGCTAAGCTCAATAAGTGGGTTCCAAATTTGCTTTGCAATGTCGTCGAACGCAATTGGAAGCAACCGTTGCATGAACACGTGGCAATCATGACTCTTCATTCCATGTAACTTTGCTTCCTTAATGTCAACACATCTACCCAGATTGGAAGCATACCCATCCTGGTAACTTTAGTTCTTTAACCCACTTACGAGACGGCCACTTTCTCGTGCTTTGCTTAGTGTATAACTTGCCTCCGGTTTGATAAGTCTGCCACGACCACCGTCCTGCAACTCAAGCTCCTTCCGATTACAAATGTCAGCCAGGTCCAATCGGGCTTTATTTGTATCCTTTGTCCTCCCCTTGATGTCCATCACAGTGTCAAACACATTCAAAAACACATTCCTCTCAGTATGCATGACATCAATGTTGTGACGGAATAGCTGCGTCCTCCAATACGGCAACCTCCAAAATATACTTTGTTTTGTCCAATTATGGTTGACGCCATAATCAGGAATATGTTCTCCTTGGGTTTCATGGACGAGCGGTAAGTACTGTACTCTGTGCCATACATTAGGACCAGTCAAACGTGGTGGGGGCGGTGTTGTCTCCGTACAATGCTTCTTGAATGCATTCTTGTTCCGCCTATAAGGATGATCTTCTGGAAGGAATTGACGATGACAATCAAAATATGAGATCTTTCGACTGTTTTTAAGCGTGAATGCCTTTGATCGCTCCATACATATTGGGCATCCAAGCTTCCCCGCGGTCATCCAACCCGACATCATCCCATAAGCAGGAAAGTCGTTGATCGTCCACATTAAAGATGCTTTCATGATGAAATTCTGTCTCAAAGATACGTCATATGTCAACACACCATCATTCCACAGCATTGTCAACTCATCTATCAGCGGCTACAAGTACACATCAATCTTACCTTTTGGATTAGACGGACCCGGAATTATGACTGTTAGGAACATAAACTCCTGCTTCATGCACATCCCCGGGGGAAGAATGTACGGAGTTAGGATAACCGGCCAACAAGAGTATGCTTTTCCAGACTTCCCAAAAGGATTAAATCCATCAGTAGATAACCCCAATCGGACATTGCGAGGGTCCTGCGAAAATGCCATATGAACCCTATCAAAATGCTTCCAAGCTTCTCCATCAGATGGATGACACAAGATATCTTGCTCCCTCTCATGCTCACTATGCCATCTCATGTGAGCTGCAGTGGCCATCGAATAGTACAATCTTGTAAGTCTTGGCACGAGCGGAAAGTACCACATCTTTTTTAGCGACCTCTTCTTCTCAATGCCCATCCTAGTGGTTGTCTTATACCGATCCGCACCACAAAATCGACAACATGTTATGCTTTCCGCTGAATCATCCTTATAGTACAACATACATTCATTCGGGCAACAATCAATTTTCAAACACTCCAGACCCAAATTTTCCACAGACTTCTTAGCATGATAAAAACTAGTAGGCATCCGATTGTCTTCTGGCAACGCCTTGGACACTGACCCGGTGAGGCGATTAAAACAGCCTTCTTGCATATTGTAGTCAGATTTGATACTTAACCATTCCATGCACATCGACAACTCCGTGTACTCCCGACATCCTTCCCCCAATGGAGATCGTGCAGCACTCAGCATATCATAGAATCTTTGAGCTTCGGGATTCGGATTCTCCTTTATGCATTGGGAACCCATTCCACCATCTTCTCCCCCATCTTCTTCTAGTACAACACCAACCGATGGTCCAGCATGATCCATTATCATCTGCTCGTATGGATTCAATTCTTCCCTCCGGTCACCACTTCCATAGTACGAACCTTCAACCACAATCGGGTTTAAGTCAGGCAACGTCTCACCATGGTTACTCCACCAATAGTAATCAGGCATGAAGCCCTTATCATAAAGATCGTCTACAACTCCATCCACGCTTTTGAAAGATTGACACCTGCATCTTTTGCAAGGACACCTCAATTGATCACCACCCAACCGTATAAATATCTCCTGGCTAACAACAAACTCTATAAACTCACCCACTCCAACTCTATACTCTTCCCTAAGACGTTTATTCCGATCCAACCTACGATACATCCATTTCCGATTCTCCGGAATATCCATTGCTGGCAATTAAATAGCCTGACCAATCCTACAATAACACTTATATATTACGGTGCATTCCAATAACTCCATCAATCTCGTTCTTATGACAAGGTATGAACCTATCCCATTCGAGAAGAAACCTTTGCCACACTCGGCTACTAATAGTTATTCCCATATTCAAATACCTTATACTTGACAAAATTTTGGCAGCATTTCCCACCGGTCTCCAAGTTACACGACTCGAGCACGGTCAGAATCACCGCGATCAAGTATGCACCAGGAGAACAAAAGGAAATGCATCAGACCGAGATTTCAACAAGTATCAACATTGAAATGACTATTGTACGAGTGTGAAAAAAGTTTTTTCCAAAACTGTCCCACTTGGACAATTCAAGATTCAATACAATGAGCATGCATACCTTGATAAGTTACGCATGCTCATTAATATTGAATCTCAAATAGGAAACTAAGGCTTTCGTAAATTAATTATTACCTCTAACAGAAAATAAAACCATTAACCTATAAATATTGCAACATTGTTGAGCTTATATAAATTGCAGCGTAAATCAATACAAACTTAGATTAAATATTGTAGCAAACATCCTATTGAGCTCCGCTCTCCACTAACAAGTAGCAGTTAATTGTCAAACACATGCATAATTTCTAAATTATCAGCACACAACCAGCATCCCGCCTTTCGGGCAGGATCACATCTTATTGAGCTCCGCTCTCCACTAACAAACAACACATATTGACAAACACATGCATAAACATTAAATTATCAGCATACAATCGGACAAGATCACATCTTATTGAGCTTCGTTCTCCACTAACAAACAAATCACTATTCTATATATACAGAATCCAGTACAACTATTTATAAGACTAGAAACACATAAATTAATATAAAATAGAATCAACAATATATGATTACAAATTTAGAACAACTTGGAACTTCCCTTCTTCCTTATACTCTCCTCCCCATCTCATTTATTTCAGAAGAAGAGGAAACAAAGGGAGAAAAGTTTGATAAATCTCATATCTCAAAATTTCAAACCCGCCCACCCCCACCCCCACCCCAAGTGTGTACCAAACTGACCTCGATAATGAATTATTCATGGCATCATTTTGAAGTTTTTGAAATTGGATTATGTTTACACCCAAAAAAAACAAAAATAAATAAATCACAGGATATGGTCTCTGTGTGCATTAAGGAGACATACCATAGAGCTATGTTATTTGCACATCACAATCTCTTGCATCTCCCTTTATACTCTTTCATAGGGAAAATGGACCTTTTTCTCATTAACTTAAAGTGTAAAAGGAGATGTTGGAGATTGTGATGAATGAAGAACATTAATGCATAACATGTGATACTTCCCCAACCCCCTTTAACCATTGTGGTTGAGGCTATAATTGATTGGAGTTTCTCTAATCTCTATTATGTTTGTGTGAAGTCTTTTTTGTTTTCATCCAAAGCTTTGCTATATTCATGAGACCAGATAGCTAATAAATCTTTCTGCTGCCAGGTCCTATCAAGACCGTTGCTTGTCCTTTCAATTGCATCAACCTTTTTTTGATCAATCAGAATGTTGCAATGGAACGTCAGATTGTATTACTAATTCACATGATTCAGTAGCATACTTAGAACCATCTCCTGTGCAGGATGATATGAATACAAGGGTATATGAATGCTCCTAATCTTCATGCCAAGGTTTATATGTGTGCTTATTTAACCCCTTTATCTAGCTAAGAATAGTAGAAAATATATTTATCCGACATTAATCTGTTGGGGCATTGATAAATTTCGAAGTTTTCATTTAGCTATGCAAATAAGTGTTATACAACAACTAAACCAAAACCTGGTGCTACCCCAAGGTAACCAGATCTGTCATGCCACTCGAGTTTTTATCTTTGGAACATTTTTGTAATAAAATTTGGATTAATTACAGTCTCTGTTTCTGATATTTCATTTTACAATCATGATTGGCCTCATTCTGCAATCTGCAGTTTCCATTCAGAGAGAAAAAGATGAAGCCTCAGAAAATTTTTGGACCCTCTTAGACATACCACCAGACCAGAATTTTTGGACACACTCACAAAGCAACCAAAACAGTAATCATCATTGTTGCAAAAAGAATTTCAGAGACTGTGAAATAACAATAAAACGGAGAATGAAGGGCGCAGGGGATACATAGAAGGAAGGAGGGGATACCTTTGCAGTGGTCCTTGCGGTTGTCCCTGTGGTGGCCGGAGCTCTACGGTGGCGGCACTGTTTCTGCGGAGGGAAAGACCAAAGATGAGAGGGAGGAAAAGGAAGAGATGAGAGGTAAGAAGACTTACGTACTGTGATACGGTGGTGGCCGTACTGGTGCGGTGGTGGCGGTTGTGGAGACGGACGACGGACTGGCACGGTGGTGGAGGTAGGGAGCAGAGCTGAGAGAGGAAAAATGAAGAAGTGAGGAAGGAAATGGGAGATTTCACGATTTAGGGATTTCAGTTTTAGCGATCGAAATAATTCGGTCGCTAAAATGGTTAGTTTGAATTTGAATTTATAATTTTAGCGACCGATTAAAATTTCGGTCGCTTACACGCGCTATTTTATTTTTTATACGCGCCGTTTCGCGACCGAATTAATATCGGTCGCAAATATAAATAAAGTTTAGATTATGAATTCATAAATTTAGCGACGGATTTCGAAATCGGTCGCTAATATAAATAAAGTTTGACCGTTGCATTTAATTCTGTCGCCATTTCGGTAGCTAAAAATTCATTAATTTCTGACTTTTACTTTCCTTTGTTTAGCGACCGACATAGCGACCGATATCTCTGCTACGCTCTATTTCGGTCGCTATTTCGGTCGCAGACTCAACTCTAACCAGTGTTTCATGTAGATCCTACAATCGGTCGCTATTTCGGTCGCAAATAGCAACCAAAAAATTCGGTCACTATTTTCGGTCGCTAAATGACCTTTTTTTTGTAGTGCTGAGTATTGTTCTTAACCAGCCTCTCCAGACTGTTGCAAGTATTATTTTCACCTAGCATCTCCAGGATCACTGGATTTTGATGAAGGTTACATAGAGAAAATCTCACAACATTCATGGAGTGATTTTACAATGAAGTACAGAGATGAGTTCTTCCTACACTCACAAGAGTTAATATATTTTTAAGTACTTCAGAACTGATAAAAGAGATCTCTCATAACACTCACTTGAGTGAATATAGAATGTTTACATTGAGGATGATTTCTGTTGAGATGAAGGTGGCGATCCTCTCATTTTTCATTAAGTATAGCAGAAGTAGTAGCTCCAGCAACTCTCTCTGATCTTCATCTTCAAAGACTTCTGTATTTATGGTCTTCAAGCATTTAGGATCCGTCAGAGACATTCCCTCAGATGTTGGCTTCAAGCAGAACTTCATTAAATGCAATAGAGTCGTTCCGGGCAGCCATTAATGCAATAGAGTCGTTCTGGACAGCCATTAATGCAATAGGAACGTTGGTTGTACTCTAACATGAAGGATCATGGCTTTATGCATCGTGATACAGCCATATCAGAGTTGTGCAGAGAGCTTTTTGTACTTTGCTGAGTATACTTCCCTTTTTGTGTAAGGACCAGAGGTACTAGGGAATAAAGCATGTTGGAAGCATTCTTTAACTGGTCTTTGGTTCTGATTATCCAAGGTTGCTTGAGAGAGTAACTTCTGACTTTTCTTGATAATCGTGAAACTGAGTAGGAGAAAAGGCTTCAAGTCTCTTTCTGGTTCTTGAAATAAGATTCTGATAATCCTTATAGAATTCGCGTTCATAAGATAAGTGCTTCCATCTTGAAAATAATCGCGTCTATCTAACCATTTAAGATTTTTCATTCGGGCTAGTAGACGAGCTCCATATTAAGGACTTAGCAAGTCCAAAGACTAGTGTGGACTAGTGCTTCTGTCACTTTTAGTGGACGAGCACTTCTGTTACTCTAGTGGACGAGAGCCTCTGTTACTCTAGTGGACGAGAGCCTCTGTTACTTTAGTGGACGAGCTCCAAATGCCACGTCATTGGACGAGCCATTCTGATACCTTAATGGACGAGCTCTTCTATCACTTCAGTGTTGGACGTCTGCTTGTTTCACTTTGTTGGACGAAAGATTCTATTACTTAATCTGCATACTCGATAGACAGGTTAGCAACCAATATGAAGGTTAATTAAATCATTAACCAATGTTTAGTTCTCATCAAAACTTAGGGAAATACACATCAGACATTTTAGAGACTTAACAATCTCCCCCTTTTTGATGATGACAAGCATTGAGATGATTTAATGAACCTCAGAAAATATCAACAAAGAAAATAGCATATATCAGACAAGTTGAAATTTTCTTAAGCGAACAGGTCATATCATATTCATTCTCCCATTCTCCTATAACATATTTCTATCACAAATCTCAATTTCTCCTATTCTCCCATTCTCCCCCTTTTGTCAACATCAAAAAGGGTTATCAAGTTTTATTTATGATATGTTAAGGGCAAGATAACATGTTAAGAAAATCATAGTAATGCAGCAAGCATATTAGACATACTCCACTTAAACTATTGTATCATTACTCCCCCTGAACTAATGCTTAGTTGAAAGAACATGTATATAGGTGTAATGACAGATTTAGCACAGACAGGTTAACATTCAGATATATCATTCAACAATGCAATGCATGTTTAGATTATCTCTAATAAATAAAAACCTTTCTTCTGCGTGGGGTTTAGTGAAAATATCAGCCCATTGATTTTAAGTTTTAACAAACTTAATATCAAAGATGCCTTTTTGAACATAATCCCTAATGAAATGATGTTTGATTTCAATATGCTTAGCCTTAGAATGCTGAATTGAATTTTTAGTTAAGCATATAGCACTCGAATTATCACACCATACAGATATGTTATGTTCATAAATAGAGTAATCCTCAAGTTGATGTTTTACCCATAAGAGTTGAGAGCAGCAACTAGCAGCAGAGATGTATTCTGCTTCAGCAGTAGACAGGGCAATGATTGTCTGCCTCTTGCTTGACCATGAGACTAAACTTGCTCCAATGAAGTGACATCCTCCACTGGTGCTTTTTCTTTCTATTCTATCTCCAGCAAAATCAGCATCACAATATCCCACTAATCTGTATTCTTTTAATCTTAAATACAGCAAACCAAGATTAGTAGTTCCAAGCAAATATCTAAATATTCTTTTAATAGCCTTAAGATGAGATTCTCTAGGATCATATTGGAATCTAGCACAAATACAGACACTAAATTGAATGTTAGGCCTGCTTGAAGTTAAGTTCAGTAGAGAGTCAATCATACCTCTGTAGACAGTTTGATCTACCTTTTTACCTTCATCATCTTTGCATAGTTTTGCATTGGGTTGCATAGGGGTTTTCATGAGCTTTGCATTTTCCATTTTGTATTTCTTGAGTATCTCCTGGGTATATTTTTGTTGATGAATGTAAATTCCATCACTTGTCTGCTTGATTTGTAATCCAAGGAAGAACTTCAATTCTCCCATCATGCTCATCTCAAATTCAGCTTGCATTAGATTTGAAAATTCCTTGCACAACTTTTCATTAGTTGCTCCAAAAATAATATCATCAACATATATTTGAACTATAATAAAGTTCTCTTTAGAGCATTTTTTGAACAGAGTAATGTCTACTTGTCCTCTAGTAAAACCATTGTACATGAGAAAAGAACCGAGTCTATCATACCATGCTCTAGGTGCTTGTTTCAAACCATATAATGCCTTTTTAAGTTTGAAAACGTGATCTGGTTTATCAGTATCCTCAAAACCAGGGGTTGTTTAACATACACTTCTTCTTCAATTATACAATTTAGAAAAGCACTTTTTACATCCATTTGAAACAGGGTAATTTGGTGTTGTGCAGCATATGATATTAAAATGCATATGACTTCTATTCTAGCTACAGGTGCAAAGGTTTCAGTATAATCAATACCTTCTTGTTGGTTATAGCCTTGAGATACTAACCTTGCTTTATTTCTGACAACTTTACCATCTTCATCTAATTTGTTTCTGAAGACCCATCTTGTTCCAATAACCGACTTGTTTTTAGGCTTAGAGACAAGGTCCAGACATCATTTTTGGTGAACTGGTTAAGTTCTTCTTGCATAGCAAGAATCCAGCTTTCATCCTCAAGAGCTTCTTCAATGCGTTCAGGCTCCAAATCTGAAATAAAGGCCATATTGCTTGATTCTCTTAATGTGGATCTGGTTCTTACTCCTTCAGAAGGATTTCCAATAATAAGATCCTTAGGATGATGAGTGTTGAACTTCCAATCCCTTTTGAGATCATCATGAAGATCTTGACTTGTCTGCTGACTCGTTTGTTCCACTTGTCTTTCAGCCTCAGGCACAGGTTCTGTTTTGGTTAGATCACGTTGTTGACTTTCTGGCTTGTTTATATCAAGACCTGCAAGATCATCTTCTAGATCTGATAGTTCTTTATCAATATTTAATCTATCATTGAATTTAACATGAACAGATTCTTCAATAATACAAGTTCTTGAATTGTATACTCTAAAAGCCTTAGACTTTTCAGAATATTTTACGAAAATACCTTTATCTAACTTAGAATCAAACTTTCCAAGATTATCTTTGGTATTCAGAATAAAACATTCACATCCAAAAGCATGAAAATAAGATATGTTGGGGCTTTTTCCTTTCCACAATTCATAAGGAGTCCTTTTTAGAAAAGGCCTAATAAGTATTCTGTTTTGTACATAACAAGAAGTGTTTACAGCTTCTGCCCAGAAGCACTTAGGGAGATTATTTTCATTGAGCATAGATCTAGCCATCTCTTGCAGAGATCTGTTCTTTCTCTCAACCACTCCATTTTGCTGTGGAGTTCTTGGTGCAGATAAATTGTGAGAGATTTCATTCTCCTCACAACTGTCTAAACTGCTCATTTTCAAATTCTCCCTCATGATCACTTCTAAGGGTAGAAATACAAAAACCATGCTCATTTTGTACTCTTTTGCAGAATACTGAGAAAGCCTTAAAAGTCTCATCCTTGTGTGTTAGGAAGAGTACCCATGTGTATCTAGAATAGTCATCAACTATGACAAATCCATATTTTTTTCCAGTCAGGCTGGCAACACTAACTGGTCCAAATAGATCCATGTGTAACAACTGAAGAGGTCTAGAGGTTGATACTTGGTTTTTAGATTTGAAACTTGATTTTATCTGTTTATCTCTCTGACATGCATCACACAAGACATCTTTCTTAAAGCTAATATCAGACAATCCTCTTACGAGATTATTCTTTTTAATTCAGAAATTAGTTTCATACTAGCATGTCCTAGTTTCTTATGCCATAACCATCTCTCACCCTCTTTAGACATCAGACAGGTTACACTTTGATCTGAGAGATCAGACAGTTCGATTTTATAAAGATTTTGTTGCCTTTTAGCTGAAAAGAGGGTTTTGCCACAACAGTCTTTAACTATGCATACATCCTTGGTAAAGAAAACATCAAAACCACTATCACATAATTGACTTATGCTAAGAAAATTGTGTCTTAATCCTTTAACCATAAGAACATTAGATATAGAGGGAAGAGGGGGTTTACCACCAATAGTATCAATTCCTATAACTTTCCCTTTCTGATTCCTTTAATTTTTCAGCAGTCATGTTGTTTGAACTTTTCAACAGGGAATAGGATCAAGTAGCTTCCGGTGTGGCTTCTCAAGTTTAATAAACTCAACTCCAAAAGTTTTTCTTGAGTTAGATCCTTTATAGAAGGTTTCCTTTCTTGTTGGGTGATCCTTCCATCTTGTTAAGTACTTTTCCTCATAGGCTTCTTGAGACAAAGAGTCACTAATTATGTTGTGTTCTTCTTCTTGAAGACATTTTTATAATCCAACTTTTATCAATGATCTGCATCTTCTCATTCAAGCATATACTTTTACACAAAGAAGCATTGTTGGTAACATAAATAACATTAAACAGAAATAAAATATTTTTAGATTTGATGCACCTTTTGGGTTTGTCAAAAACAACATTTTTAAAAGACAAAATTCTTAAAAACATTTTTCTAATGTTAAAAAAAGTATTTTAACAAGATTAGTTCAAATGAATTTGGTTTAGAAGAGAAAAGAGTATAAAGAAAAACATTTCACAAAACAAAATTAACATCTTATAAAAACATTTCCAGTTTGAATTTTTATGAAAAGAAATTCAAAGACACGAGTTTTAAAAAAAAAAAAAGATTTTGGTTGCTAAGATAACAATGATCTTTAACTCTAAGCGGTTGAGCTTCTCTACAGAGCACGTAGCTCTGATACCAATTGTTAGATCAAAGCAACCACAACCATCACACAATAGGGGGGGGGGGGTGAATTGGGTGATAATAGAAATTTAAAACTTTTGCTAAACAACAAAACATAAATCAGAGTTTTTCAAAATAAAGAGAGTGTAGATGGATAAAAGAATATAATTTAAAAACCATCTAACAAAACTAATAACATATTTTTAACCAGTTTGGAAATAAGGAAGATAAAGCATTTCACTTGTCTAATGGACAATATTGACTTGTCTGATTATCTTAGACTAAACATTAATCGGTTAGACAACATCTAGAGGATAAAAAAAAAATTGAAAATAGCTTAGAACATAAAGGTTAAAATCAGTTACAAAACTTTGTTGAAAATACATAAAACAACAAAGATAAGGGTAGAGAGAAAATAAACAACAAGATTTATCCTGGTTCACTCATATAAACGATGAGCTACATCCAGTCCCCAACAGTACCTGAGTTTTTCTCCACTATCACATCAGATAATTACAATGAGTAGTCTTTGCACACCTAGCCTCTCCAAGCTCATTGAGTATTGTTCTTAACCAGCCTCTCCAGACTGTTGCAAGTATTATTTGCACACCTAGCCTCTCCAGGCTCACTGAGTATTGTTTTTAACCAGCCTCTCCAGACTGTTGCACACCTAGCCTCTCCAGGCTCAACGAGTATTATTCTTAACCAACCTCTCCAGGCTGTTGCCAGTATTATTTTCACATAGCCTCTCCAGGCTCACTGGATTTTGATGAATGTTACATAGAGAAAATCTCACAACACTCATGGAGTGATTTTACAATGATGTACAGAGATGAGTTCTTCCTACACTCACAAGAGTGGATATATTTTTAAGTACTTCAAAACTGATAAAAGAAATCTCTTATAACACTCACTTGAGTGAATATAGAATGTTTACATTGAGGATGATTTCTGTTGAGATGAAGGTGGCGATCCTATCATTTTTCATTAAGTGTAGCAGAAGTAGTAGCTCCAGCAACTCTCTCTGATCTTCATCTTCAATGACTTTTGTATTTATGGTCTTCAAGCATTTAGGATCCGTTAGAGACATTCCCTCGGATGTTGGCTTCAAGCAGAACTTCATTAAATGCAATAGAGTCGTTCTGGGCAGCCATTAATGCAATAGAGTCGTTCTGGGCAGCCATTAATACAATAGGAACGTTGGTTGTACTCTAACATGAAGAATCATGGCTTTATGCATCGTGATACAACCATATCAGAGTTGTGCAAAGAGCTTTTTGTACTTTGCTGAGTATACTTCCCTTTTTATGTAAGGACCAGAGATACTGAGGAATAAAGCATGTTGGAAGCATTCTTTAACTGGTCTTTGGTTCTGATTATCCAAGGTTGCTTGAGAGAGTAACTTCTGACTTTTCTTGATAATCGTGAAACTGAGTAGGAGAGAAGGCTTCAAGTCTCTTTCTGGTTCTTGAAATAAGATTCTGATAATCCTTATAGAATTCGCGTTCATAAGATAAGTGCTTCCATCTTGAAAATAATCGCGTCTATCTAGCCATTTAAGATGTTTCATTCGGGCTAGTAGACGAGCTCCATATTAAGGACTTAGCAAGTCCAAAGACTAGTATGGACGAGCGCTTCTGTCACCTTTAGTGGACGAGCACTTCTGTTATTTTAGTGGACGAGAGCCTCTGTTACTTTAGTGGACGAGCTCCAAATGCCACGTCATTGGACAAGCCATTCTGATACCTTAATGAACGAGCTCTTCTATCACTTCAGTGTTGGACGTCTGTTTGTTTCACTTTGTTGGATGTCTTTGTTGTACGTCTGCTTGTTTCACTTTGTTGGACGTCTGCTTGTTTCACTTTGTTGGACGAAAGATTCTATTACTTAATCTGTACACTCGATAGACAGGTTAGCAACCAATATGAAGGTTAATTAAATCATCAACCAATGTTTAGTTCTCATCAAAACTTAGGGAAATACACATCAGACATTTTAGAGACTTAACAGTGTATTATGTATGCACTAGACGTGTGAATTAATTTGAAGCATACAAAAATGAAAAATCTCTCAACACATTTCCTTCACTGAATTGGAAATTATTGTATACTTCTAAAAATTACCGTAGTTTAATTAAATATATAACACGGATCATTTTTAATCATACACATCATTAAAAAATAAAATATTGTTAAGTATCTAAATAATTATAAACTTCTCAAAATACCACTCTAAAATATATTATAATCTTTTCACTAAACAAAAGTCAATGTCGCAATGAAATGTGAAGTGGGCAGGGGATGGACCACAGTACGGACCGCTGTAGTAATATTCTATTCAAATAATTTTTCAATTTTTTAAATAAAAAAACATATGTACGGTTACGAAGATTGTGATAGCGGATGCTTTTTAGATTTAAAAAAAAAAAAAACCTTTTTTTTAAAATTATTTTCCACAATAGCTCATTTTCTCATTTATGTATTAAAATACCTCACTTTTTGGTAGAACGAGAAATCGTTTTTTGATTCTACAACTTCTCACGTGTGTTTTTTTTTATAACACTAGTGAGTAATTTTTCCAATTAGCGACTTCTCATCAATTTTGTTTTACTTAAGTGAGAAGTTGTTCACCTTACCCTTTTTTTTAGTTTTTATGTTTTTAATTATGAAATTTTAAAAAAAAAAGTTTACATCGAAAAGTCGTTGAATGAAAAAACGAATTCTCACTTGATATCAAAAAGTGGGATATTTTGATACATAATTGAGAAAATGGGATACTATAGAAAATAATTTAAAAAAAAGGGTTATTTTATAAATAAAAAAACTGTTTTTTATTCGCCAACAATTTTATCGAATCTTAACTATGCAACACGGCAAGATAATTGTAAAATATTTATATTATGAATAACATTGATTTTAATAAAATGTCAATCTTAAATTTTTTATATTATCTCGAATGTTATATCATCACTTTTTTTTTGAGAAAAGATATTATCACATTGTTAAGAAAACTTTTTTTTTTGATGAATTAAGAAAACTTATTTGACTACAATAATAGTAACAAATAATATAAAACAAAATATCTAACCTCATATCATGTGATATTCAAACTTTTAACAGATTGAACTCTTACAATAACAGTTAACTTAATGCCGTACCTAAAATGATAAAAACATAATGGTTAACTTAGACTTGAGAGTCATGCGTCAATGCATAGTACAAAAAAAACATGGGCTACTGTTATCACGCGCTGTTTTCTTCACTCACACTAACGACAGAACAAAAGCTAACGTAGCAAAATAATAAAACAATGTATTATTTGAATATCAAAATGGAACACAAAAAATTCAACAATAATTTTTATGGTTAATACAGTTTAAAAATGTAATTAATGAAACATTCAAAAAATTTCACAATAATTTTTATGATTAATACAGTTTAAAAATGTAATTAATGAAATATTGAGTCTGATTAATGAATATATCAAGATATCATAATTTATTAATCATCAACTGAACTTCATTAATTATAATTTTAAACATCATTAACCAAATAGAACAACTGAAAATTATGATTAATGGCAACACTTTATAAACCATATTAATGAGTTACGGGACATTGTTATATCCATTAACCAAACTCAACACTTTATAAACCATATTTTTAAATTGTATTAACTATGAAGATTGTTATCGAATCTTATTGTCCCATTTTGATGTTCAAATAACAACTCTCGAGACAAATTGTAAGTGGGAAATGGTTTTCTAATTTTGTTAAGACTTAAGAATTATTATTTTGAAAGTTGTTATTTGAATATCAAATTTTATATATTATATAAGATACTATATATATTTATTTTTATCTCTTAATTTTTTTATTCACGTATTCTAAAAATACAGAGAAAAATAAAGAGATACTATATGGTTCCCTATTTTAATGTTCACGAATCATTTATCTTACTTCCCGATAGTTTTTTGAGTACAATTCGATTTGAGATTAAACTTAACCTTTTTTTTTTATCTAATTTCTGTTTAGAAAAATTCAAAAGCAAAATATAATAATAAAAGTATAGCTCGTAGAACAAAAGAGATACCAAAGCAACAGGAATCTTCCCTAATATTAATTAATAATTAGTTTTTTTAGATAATAATTAATAATAATTAGGTTAAAGTAATATTTTGATCCCTACATCTGACATGAATTCTCGATTTGGTCCCTATACATAAAAAATTATTAAAATGGTCTCTATATACAGAAAGTCTTCCTTTGGTTCCTATACGTTACCCGTTTGGTCCCTATACGAGCAAAAAATTATCAAATCAGTCCCTAAAATTTTGTACTGCAGGGACCAAACGAAGACTTTCTATATATATATATAGGGACCATTTTAATAATTTTTTATGTATAAAGATCAAATCGAGAATTCGTATCACGTACTGGAACAAAATCTTACTTTAACCTAATAATTAAAATTCTAGTACTCTTTTTCTCCCTTTCTCTCTCCTTACCGCCACACCATTTCGGCATCTCCCCAATTCCTCTGTACCTTACTCATTTCCTGTCTCTCCAAACAAAAAAAAAACTTTTTTTTTGTGCTTTCTCTAATACCCCATTTGTGTCTTCCTCAGTTCTCCATCAAAGAATCTCCCACATCTCTCTGAGTATGGTTTCACATGGAGCTATATATACTGCAGCCTCTGTGTTCCTGCTTGCTGTCACTTTGGCTTTAGCTGGGGATATAGTTCACCATGATGATGTTGCTCCTAGAAGGCCTGGTTGTGAGAACAACTTTGTTCTGGTACTCAAATTTTCACTCTTTCCATCAATTCCTAAACTTGTTCACAAATGTCATCTTACTTCTTTTGATCTTGCCCTTGATGCTTGCTTCTTTGGAAACTGGTGGGTGGAACAATAAAGGGATTTGGAAAACATAGGAAAAATCCTTTATTTTGTTTGTGGGGTATGCTCAATTGAATGATGCTGTGGTGTATGCTCAATTAAATTTCTCTTTTTTCTGTTGTTGGACTTGAGATGCTCACTTTAGATTTTTAAGACTGCTTAAGAAAATGGAGAATTAGAGGGGAGAGAACAGTAGTAACACTGAGGTTATTCTATTAACATCAAGGTTGCATCATGCTAATAGACTTGCTCTTTTTAGGTAGTGATTGTTTTTTCCCCTAGTTTTCATCACACTTTTTTTTTTTTTGATACTTTTTCTAGCTTTTGCAATAGGGTGGAGATCTATGTTTGATATGTTGTCCAAGCATGCTATTGCTGACTTTGAAATACATCTTTCATATAATATTTGATGTCTTTGATTTCATTGTCAATGTTCACTTTCTTTATTTGCACCTTTGGCACCTGAGGTTGAATCAGGTGGAGTTATTTTCTAGAGACCTGAGTTTGTTCATATTCTTCTCCAAATACTTGTACCCTTTATGCTTCCCTGTAAAATTTCTCCGGTTTTGTGTGTGTTTTGTTGATTGACTTTCCTTTATGGTCTGCTTAGGTGTGAAAAGAGGATTTTTATTTTTATTTTAATATATCCAAAATTTAACTGACAACAAGGTGATGGTAGCCAGCTGTTTTGGAACAATTATGAACTTACTTTCAAAAACGAAATCTGCTAATCGTTATAGCTTGTTTTAAAGGATTCAAGTAAACTGCTATGTGGTCCATTGCTATTTTATTATGAGTTTAATTGGTATACACTGTCAGTGTAAAGTTTTTTACAATGTCAACCAATCACAAATAAGGGAATGAATGACTTTTAAAGTGATTTGGATAAGAATCAAAGATTTTCGATGATGTGATGATTTATTATTGATTGACAGTATAAAAAACCTTTACACTGACAGTGTATATCAATCAAACTCTTTTATTATATTGCGAATTGCTAGATATAAATATGTATTTGTGCTTTCTTTAACAGCTTTGATCAATGTCTTCTCTTTCATCAGGTCAAAGTCCCAACTTATGTTGATGGTGTGGAAATGAGTGAGTATGTTGGTGTTGGTGCAAGATTTGGCCCTACATTGGAATCCAAAGAAAAACGTGCCAACCATACAAGAGTTGTCATAGCTGACCCTCCTGATTGCTGTAGCAAGCCTAAGAATAAGGTGTTTTCATTAATTTTAAGCTATAGAACTTAACAAATGCAACTCTACCTGCATGCGAAGCATTTCCAGATTCAAAGCTCTACTTTTTTATCAATATTTATTCATTTTTCATTTGTATTGCTTTGCACTATTGTTAGCTCACCAGCGAGATCATTTTGGTGCACCGAGGAAAATGTAGTTTCACAACCAAGGCAAATATAGCTGAAGACGCTGGCGCTTCAGCCATCCTTATTATAAACTACCATACAGGTTTACTTGTAATTTTTTTAAAATGCTTTTTGAGATCTCTAGTCTATTTTGTTTTTTCATTTCTCGAGGTGTTCTTAAGGATCATAGTTGCAAGTAATGCTAAATGATTTTTCTTCATTAAGTGTTATTAGAGTAAACAAAGAAATATCGAAATAAGCAGTTGTAGTAAATATTTCATTTATGTAAAAAAAAAAAACTTTATTATATTGTGTTTGTTTTAAGCAACTGTTGTATTTCCTTACTGTGCAGAACTTTTCAAGATGGTTTGCGAAGAAAATGAAACTGATGTTGATATTGGAATACCTGCTGTCATGCTTCCACAAAATGCTGGGACAATCTTGGAAAAGCATATAAAAAACAACTCCATAGGTGTGTTTGACTTTTTCTGTGTATGTCTCTTATTTTGTGATTTGTTATGGATTTTCTTTGGCATAGTACAATTTAACTTTTGAAATGACTACTTTTATTTTGTGATACCTGATATGATCTTGTATCTTACTTGATTTCTTTTGCACTTGTCCATGTACAATTCCTGCTCTTAAGTGTCCATACAGTTATACTCTCCACTCCGTCCATTGGTTGATGTTGCGGAAGTGTTTTTGTGGCTTATGGCTGTTGGTACCATTTTATGTGCTTCTTATTGGTCTGCCTGGACTGCCAGAGAAGCAGCTATTGAGCAAGAGAAGCTTTTAAAGGTTACCTAGTTCCTTTTTGTGCCAATTGTATTCTCTCTTATAAAAGAAGAAATATCATTAGAGTGAAGAAAGAAAGAATAAAAAAATGAGGATAAGTTGTCCTCCTTACTTAAAAAGACATAAGGAAAAAATGCTGAAAAGGCAAACTCGTTAAAATGATAAGGCTTTGGTAGTACCTGTCACGGAGGCTCTTCAAAACAAAAGTTTATTCTCTTTTGTTGTCATCTAGTTTTTTTCCTTAATAAAGGCAAGAATTCCCTCATATTTAAAAAACTCATTAATCCAGTTGCTAATTTTTACACTTGCAGGATGGTTCAGATGAATATTATACAGAGAATGTTGGTTCCAGTGGTTATGTGGAAATCAGTACTGCAGCAGCAATTTTATTTGTTGTGTTTGCTTCTTGTTTCTTGGTGATGCTCTACAAATTAATGGCCTACTGGTTTGTTGAAGTTCTGGTGGTTCTATTTTGCATTGGTGGGGTTGAGGTGAGTTATTCTTGTTCCAGGCTTTGTTCTTGATGATTAAATTTTACACCTTCCTCAAATCTTGATTATATCAATTTACTGATCAACCTGATTACCATGATTTACACATCATTTTGCAATTTGCATCTTCTTTAAGACTTGTGCGAGAGGTTGTAAGTGGTGGTCCGTTGTGGTTAATATTTATTGACACTTTTCTCCTCTCTATTATTTTGGTATCACTGGACAATTTGCTTCTAGCTTCTTCTTTCTATTTTGTGTGTAGCTCAGTTTTATCTAGTGTGCTTGAATTCAAGTTTTGAACCTTTACTTCCTTGGATCCAAATGGATGGAGACTTGAGAAAGACGGAAGAGGAAGAACAATAGGAGGATGGAAGAGGGATACATGTTTAGTAGTGTAACTTATTTATGTTACAATGGCCCACCTTTTCTATTCCAGTGCTACTATGATTACAAGAACCATAAGTTAAATACTAAATCTTAAGGCTGACACCAAAAAATCAAAATAAAAAATCCTTAGTTATATTAAATCTAAATAACTCGCAGCTTTTTTTCAAAAAATAAAAATAAAAATCGATAGCCATGGCCTTTACAGTTGCACAATATGGTAAATCTTAAATCCTCGGTACACCTAATTATTAATTCCCTTTGGTTGATTGACATCATTATTTTTGTTATGTAGATCTGCACTTAATTTTTTTTTTTCATACATGGTTGTTTAATAATTTCTCATCAATAGATACTTGGAGCCAAAGTCACAGAAGTGCAGCATGATTTTGTTGTCATATAGAAGCTGATATTTATATTCTTCATGTGTTTTCAGGGACTGCAAACTTGTCTGGTGGCTCTGTTATCATGGTAAGTCTTTTATCCTTGTTTGATATGTAATTTTCTGTTTAAATGTTTGCTATCAGAGACAACCCCATCAATGAAGGAAGGTGGTTAGATGAGAGAAGGATTTGATAACTAATCTGCCAAGTTTTCTTTTGCTGTGAATTTGTGGCTTACCTGTAGAGTTTTATATCTTGTATTTTTGATAATAAACATTTTCAATGCAACCGAAGGAGAAGGATAACTACATTTGTTATACCCAAATATCATGACGGTCGCATATAATTTATTCATGTTCATAATTGTGTTTAATTTGATTTTTGTGGGTACAAATGGTGGCAAATTAAGCAACTGCCAATTTTATTTAATTTTTCAATATACCTCTTTCTTCTATCTTGAGATTATAGCAGTGAAGGCTGAAGAGGTAATTAAATCAATTTAATAGAATCATTGACCAAATTTAGCAAGACCCGACATTGCTCAAACGTGAATTTTACAATATTTTTGCTTAAGCAAGGGTTCTCCTATCTCCTGTAATGTCAACATTACTATAAATCAATATTATTCAAAAAACAAATGACTTAGCTTGAAGCTTGTGGCTGTTGAGTTCTACTAGATTCCTTTGTTATGATATGGAACCAACAACAGAATGTTTATAGTTTCAGATGGTTTCAACATGCTGCACAAACATTTGTGAAGATACCTTTCCTTGGAGCTGTCTCATATCTTACAGTTGCTGTTACTCCCTTCTGCATAGTTTTTGCCGTGGTTTGGGCAGTTTATCGCCGTGTATCGTATGCTTGGATTGGTCAAGATATTCTTGTAAGAATAGTTTTATTATTATCACTTTATTTTTTGGTCAATATTTTCATACATACTTTTTATACTGTTTAACTGTTTTCTTTGACCTTAGCCGTCTGGAATAGTGGAATTTCTAGTTAAAATATAGAAAATTGTATTAGTATTATCTGCCTAGATGTGGAGTCATGAACTAAGAATCGAGGAGACATTCCTTTGCTATTGCTCAACTGAGAAATTGCTAAGAACTCCTAATCTCTGCTTTGTATATAAGAAGCTACACTGTTATCAAAGACCAAGATCTTGCATTTCACCTGAGTATTTAGCAATGCGTGGTTTGAGATTGTTCCTGGCCCATTGATACAGGCACTACTAGTTTTCAGTTCCATGTTTATTATCGTTTATGTTTCACTTCCGCATTGTTTTTCTTGCTCCCTTTTAATGCAGCTTCAAATAGAAATTCAAGTCCTATTATTTAGGATTTCTTATTAGTTATTAAACATCCCTGTTTAACCCTGGAGCTTTTATTGTACAAAACTTTAATTGCTGAATAGCAACCTTGCAAACTTTCAAGAAATTAAGAGGTGAAATAATAACATATCTACCTCTTGTCATTCAGGGTATCACATTGATACTTACGGTTCTTCAGATTGTCCGCATACCAAATCTCAAGGTAATGATTCATAGTTAAATTTTTTTTCACTGTTTTCGGTTTTCAGAAAGACAATCTTGAATTTAAAGATAGGAGGCACAAAGGGCATTTATATATCGTGAAACGGTTGAACTGTTGAAGATGGTTTTGCTGGATACTATTCAACTTGTATTATGAACAATGAAACGGTTGAAGATGGTTTTACTGGATACTATTCTTTTATTACGAACAATGACATGCTAACGTATACTTTTCCCCCCTCTATATCAGGTTGGAACTGTTCTTCTGAGTTGTGCCTTCCTATATGACATATTCTGGGTGTTTGTCTCTAAATGGTGGTTCCATGAGAGTGTGATGATAGTGGTGAGTGTTTCGAAGAAAGTTCTCCAAAGCTAGATTTTAGCCTCGTAAACAGGACGATATTTTCCCCTTTAAATTGATGCAACATTTTCACTTCTATACAGGTAGCTCGAGGTGATAAGAGTGGAGAAGATGGTATCCCCATGCTACTCAAGATACCACGTTTATTTGATCCTTGGGGTGGTTACAGCATCATTGGTTTTGGGGACATAATCTTACCAGGGCTTCTAGTAGCATTTTCACTAAGGTAGGCTTGAATTGGAAGTCATGTATAGATCCTACAATATGTCCCATTCCTTATACTACTAATGTTCACTTTAAGTGATAACATACAAATCCATATTATCTCCTTGGGAAGGTTTTAAATCGTGGTCGTGGTTGTGGTTGCGGTCATTTGCGATTTTTGTTATTGCGGAATGCGTCCGATGCGGCCACAATTACGGTCGCGATGAGTTTGGGAGACTGGTTAAACCAAAATGTTACGACTCCGATTGTGATTTCGGACCCGGATTTAAAACCTTGCTCATTGTAAAAATTGTTTCAGTAGGCAGATGGAGAGGTCATGAACTTAATTATTCTATTTATAACTTTACAGGTATGATTGGTTGGCAAAGAAGAGCCTCCGGGCTGGATACTTCTTGTGGGCAATGACTGCTTATGGTTTAGGTATGATGTTTGATTTTGGGGATAGCCAATGTGTCAGCAGAATCAACTTAACAAAAGAATAGCTCATAGAAAATTTAATGAAGATGCAATTGCACAACACTTTGCTTTAACAAGATTAAAAATCTATACTACATATCTGTGGCTTATTTCTTATATTGCTACAGGTCTCCTCATCACATATGTGGCCTTGAACTTGATGGACGGGCATGGCCAACCGGCTTTGCTTTATATAGTCCCATTTACACTTGGTAAGTAAAATTATCAGACTCAATTATTGATTAGATTGCCAAATAGGCAAGGGTTATCACATTTTCTTATATGGATGTGGACAATTCAGTGAAATGATTTTACTGAAAGTTTAGTTTTTGATAGTCCAAACCACAATAATAGCTGACATGACCATGTCACATAAAATTGATTAGTTTTGCTATATCCTTTTAAAAATCCTCCTGATACTAAATAAAGAAAGTATTAAATGAAAAAGTAAATACATCTAATGTCTTGAAAATTTAAAAAACACCCAATACTTCTAATGTAATTAGTAGGAGGATGTTGTAAGATTTAGAATTAAGAGAATGCTAACCAGTATCCTAACTGGTTAATGAATCAAGAAAAGTAAGTTTTTACTCAATAATAGCTAAAATAACTGACATTTGGTAAAAATGGGACCTGTTTCTGAAATTTTATTCTATAATCATAAATGCAGGCACCTTTTTGTCATTGGGAAAGAAGAGAGGTGAACTCAAGATTTTATGGACAAGAGGGGTACCAGAAAGGCCCTGCCCTCATATCCAAGAGGATCGCGAACCAATTAACCATTGATCCCTAGCAGCCTTGTATCCTAGGTATTAGTTTCCAGGAGAGTGATAGTAATTCTTAGGAGATTATGTAACATTTGTAACTTGGTTGTAACAAAATTTAAGCCAAATAATAGTATGGACTTGAATCAGCAGCTGAAATTATGAAGACTCCATATCCTGGTGCCTTTGCTTCCGCCAAGCAAATGTGAATGTTAGACAACTCCAATCAAACAAGAGGAAGACTGGTAAAGGGCAAGGGCTGCTAGCACTGAGAGGTTACTGTTTATTGTAGCCAATAACTTGTTGTATCATTATTGTTGTTATTACTATTATTATTGCTGCTACTGCGTGTAACAAATTTGACACTAAGTTGACTAAATATCATTTATAAGATAGCTCATAATTGTGAATTCCCAATTGTTTTTCATATCAAGAGAAAGGATATGGATCTGTCAGTTGCGTGCTTGTTTGGTAACATGCTGAAACGGAGTTTTAGCCCGCAAACCCGTTACTCTATATACAAAGTCCTCAGGTATTTCATGCAATTCCTCTTCCTCTGCATCTCCAACTATCTCTTCAATTTCACTCTCATATTCTATCATGACAGCTTTTCCCTTCTTATCCGCCTTAGCATTCAAATTTCTTGGACCTATAAGAAAAAGAACTGGTTGAGTATGACACTATAGTTAAATGTTATGTTTTAAAGTTTAAATAAATACCTCTCTTCCTTTTCTTGGATGGAGCTCCTCAAGAGTAAAGGACTCATGTATGTCCATCCATGAAGCATCAACTAGGAAGCAAGGATCCTCTTTTTCAGTGATCCACTCATCATCAGATTCAATATCGGATAAACATATAGGATCATAAGTCTCTCCTTTCTCCTCCCTTGACTTCTGCCTCATCTCAAGTTGAAGATTATATTTAACAAAGACAGGAGCATTTAATCTCTGTTGCTCTAAGCAGTTTCTTCTCTTAGTGTGAACTTGATCAAATATGCTCCAGTTTCTTTCACACCCAGTGGCACTACAAGTAAGACTCAAAATTCTTATTGCCAGCTTTTGCAAGTCTTTGCCCTCGCCACCATAACATTCCCACCAAAGAGCTGCCATAACAAAACATAACATTCAATATCAATACTATATCTTTCCTAAAGTTGAACATTAATGCAAACTGTAAAACAATAAAGCTCACCAGGTTGCTTTGTTTCCCTAGTGTCTATTGCCATGCTCCTTCCAAAAAGTCCCTTAGATGTCTTGAATCTATCCAATTGCTGATCAATTGTAAATCTGGTCCTTCTATCCGGGATCATTTTCTCAATGGTCTCATGTAAATCAAATAAAACTTCCTCATCCGGATTGAAATTTGGGTCATAATGGAACCTAATAAAATAAGGAATGCAATTATAGTCCATAATAAATAATTGCAGTCCATAAAACATAAAGAATCAATGAAATTACTTACTTGGGATTAAGATAGTAAGCGGCAGCATGGAGAGGCCTATGTAGTTGCAAATTCCAACGAGTATCAATTATCTTCTACACCTTTTTGTATCTTGACTCTATATTCTTCAAGTTTGTAGCTATTTGCTCTTTGGCTCTATCCATAGCTTCATAGATATATGGTATGGCAGGTTTTGAATCTCCATCCACAAGCCTTGAAACCTTTACAAGTGGAGTCACACACTTCAAGCAATACTGAATGGATCTCCAAAATCTAGGATCACATAAAACAATATCCATAACTTGTTTACCCTCTTTCTTGTTAGCATAAGAACTAGTAGCCCATTCCTCCGAAGCAAACAAAGACCGCAGAGCATTCTTTTGCTGCATAATACATTATAGAGTGAGAAAGGCGGTTGCAAACCTTGTGACTGCCGGTCTAGCTAATTCTCTTCCCTTAGAATGCTTCATATATAAGTTTAAGACCCATGTGTGCCTATAAATGTAAGTTGTGACCTTTTTTGCATTTGCAATGGTATAAAAAAAACAGGAAGCTCCCCAATGTCTTCGAGGATCAAATCAAGGAAATGGGCTGCACATGGAAACCAAAATAATTTTGTCCTCTTCTCCTCTAACAATCTTCCGGCAGCCACAAGATTAGAAGCACCATCTGTCACAACTTGCACTACATTTGCCTCCCCAATTTCTTCTACCATAGAATCCAATAAGTCAAACATTTACTTGGCATCCTTGATAACATCACTAGTGTCAACAGATTTTATGAAAACAGTCCCACTTGGACTATTTACCAAAAAATTAGTGAGTGACCTGCCTTTCCCATCTGTCCAACCATCACACATTAAAGTGCAACCCCATTTTTCCCATTCAATCTTGTATTTTTCTAGGATTGCATGGATGTTGTCAACTGCTTTCTTCAGATAAGATACCCTCACTTCATGATAACTAGGGGGTTTTAAACCCTTTCCATACTCAAAGAATGATTTTAACATTTGGACAAATAAGGGACTTCTTACCAGATTAAATGGCAAAGCATTGCCATAGATGCACTTGCAGATATCTTCAATGACCTGCTCTTTATCTTTGATAGCCTCATTCATTGTTGTTTGCCTTAATGACTTTGTTCTTTTTTTTGTAGTATCTTCAGCAACAACTACTTCTTCTATGCAAGCCTCTTTGGCTTTGTCTTTCTCATCTAACAGCTTCAAAATCATTTGTCTTACATCATCAAGAACTGATGTACAGGCTATGGCATTCTCCTTTGTACCAGCAAGATGATGTTTCATTCTTGTAATCCCACCCCAACAAGAATGTGTGCAATACTTGCACTTGACCATAAGCCTATGGGGTGGAACAGGATCATAATGTTTCCATGTGATATCAACTTCTCTCTTTTTCTTTGTGTGACCCATTATCCAATTAAAAAAGAATGAAGCACTCACGTCACGTGGGATGAGAAAAAAGAGAACAGTAATGGTGAATGGAAGGGACAAAAGTTAATGGGGTGTGGAACAGTAATGGTCAATGGTCGACAGTAATGGACAAAAGAGAACAAATACTGAATGATAATAAAGAAGACAGATGGGGACCAACCTACCCCACGACAAAACATAAATGATAAATAAAGAACACAATGCAAGCTTTATCGGTGGGAGTGGAACCAAAAGGGGGATCGAGCACTCACATGGGAACAAAGAAGATCGAAGAATAAGGGGGGACCGATCGAGCACTCACGTTGGAGAAGAGAAGAATGGCAATGTAAAAGAAAGTCAATCAGAGTGAGTATTGTGTGTTTTTCGGTGCTTACCCTCACCCCTTTTCTAAAATTTTAGGGCTTTTTTCAACCTAATCGTACCCGGGTCGCGCGACTCGACCCGGGTTTCTAAGTTCCAGCCGCTACGCGCAGAATCGTGCGATACAGGTCGAAATCGCGATTCAAGCGATACGGAAACGATACGAGCGAATCAACCACGATTCAAGGCCAGTTTCGATTCACAATAGCAATATGTATCGAAGGGTCTGAAATTCGTATCGAATCGCGATACGTATCATACGATACTTACTACACTGACCGGAAGAACTTGATGCCAAGGCCAAGCCAATGAGAACACCTTGTGGTCTTAAAAAAAATTATTCCATACAAAGAAATGCAAGTACACAATAATAATTATTTCATACAAGCTCGGAGTTTTTCTAATTTATTTGTTGCCTAAAAGTACAAGAAAACATGTACCAAAAAAATTATAAATGTACCCAAAAAAGTACAAAAGACTGGCCCCAGAATCAAATTGCGCCTAGGCCAAGCACCAAAAAAAAAAAAAAAATCTAAAGAACAAAAAACAACATAAATGAGAAAAAGAAAAACAACTGACATGAAACACTTTTCTAGGGCTTGTCAGCATCCCTCAAAACTGTTCGAGCCATTGGCAATCTGGGTGGACTTGTAAGGATTCATTTCCATTCTGACAATCCTGAACATGGAAAGAGAGACTTCTGAGTTGGAATAGGAACGAACTTCAGAGAACTTTCTCAAAAGAAAAAATAAAGGGAAGCAGTTATCATATAAAAATTGCTTTATACAATTGATAAGGTGGAAAAGTTTCTAGCTATAATAGCACATCATGGCCTTAAATTTGATAAGACAACGTATACAATAGAAGAAACAAATTTTAGAAAACAACAAAACAAAACAAAAATTTGAAACCATGTCTTCAACACTAGTAGAACAAAATGCAGAAGGTGCAAAAAGAAACAAGAATGCCAAAAAACTAATGAAAAAAGAAATAAAGCATTAGAGACCTGAAATGTTTATAGACTATTATGCACCCAAGTTTTCCAGTTTTACTAAATAAAAATGAAAAGGTGAAAAAAAATGTTTAGCACAATTGCACAAATGATTTTTAAAGTTCACCTAGAAAGCATGATGGGTAAGGGATAATACTGAAACGCATAGGAAAAACATACAAGGATGTCGACTTAGAAAACCATTCCCATCCGTAGTAAAAAGCGTTGTATTCCTTTCTCGCCCTGATGATAAAAATTCTTGCATCCTTTCTGGCCAGTTAGAATTTAATCTTCTTGCAAAATCTTCCACTTCCCTGCATCAAAAGGTACCATGCAAACAAGATTTTAGGGTGCATCGTCTTAAAAGCACATTAATGTAACCACTATGCTGTCCATGCAAACATTTCTTTATATTAAGAAGATTGTCGTGAACATTGCCACTGGGGCTTATAGCTCAACTATTGCAGAAGTCAAAGGTTGAATTCCAAGATAACAAAAGATAAAAAGGAGAGGAGAGGATAGAGTTCAATCATTTGGGTGCCTCACACTCTGCATATGGTATACTCCATATAAAAGCTATCCAGCAATGCTACTGCTAAGCAGAGAAAAGTTAGTAACCTATGACTGCAACTATGCGAGATAATGACCATACACGAAATAAAAATACAGTGATATTAAAAACAATATAGTGTAATGCATTGAGTTAGAAAATAACCCACCTGTCAATTTTTTCCTTTAGTGCAGGATCAATCTCATCATCTATATCTCCATCATCAAACTCAACTTTCTGAGTAGAAGTGACATCTTCTGTATTCGAATTTGACGTCTCACCAATTCTATCTGCTTCAGAACTTTGGTGTCTGATGTTATGACCATTTACCTCCTATTAAAAGAAAGAAGGCAATAAACAATTGACATTTTGGTGATAAAACCATTCATTCAATATCGACATAAAGCCAAACAATTTAACAGTGAGTAGATTAAACAGCAGAATAATTGAACATTTACAACAACCTTATTCAGTTCAGATGCTTCCTTCAAAGATGAGTTCTTCTGTTGCTCTTTTTTCCTCCTGTTTTTCTTTTTATTCTTGGAAGTTTTAATCCCCTTTGGATCTGAAACAAAATTCTTAACCATCAGTTAGGAATTCAAAAGGGAAACAGAAGAAAAATATAAAAAGGCTATAGATCTCAGATAATTTCCCCTCAAAAGAATCTCAAAATAATCTCACAATGCATTTAGTAATGCTACACATCCGAAAAATCATACCAAAATTCTTATTCAAAATGATGTGGCAATTTAAGTGCACTGTCAATTATCAATGAAATTTGGCACCAATATAATTAAAAATCAAACCTATAAAGAGTTAAGTTAATCTGTTTGTGAATAATTTTGTTTTTCTAGTTATAATGATCTGCAAACATTATTTAATTATAATGATTCACAAATATGTTTTACAACAATTTTGTTGAATTCTTTTAAAGTTTAATTCTGCAGAAGTGTTCAAGTATTTTTTTTATAACAATTTACTTGAAATTTAGCTGAAGGGTAAAATGCTTGTAATATAGAAAAGGGGACAGATGTTAGTAGTCCTTGGCCGTGCTACTTTGGCTAGTCTGTCATAAACTTGTTGGAGACTAGTAATAATTAATCAACTAAAAATGCTGCCACTGATCTCTCAATTTTAGAATGCCATCATCTTCACCTAAGACAACCCATACTGGACAGTTGTCTGTCTATGCTAAATTGCTAACATTCAGGTTTTCATTGTTGACAGGAACTTCACGTAATACTGATTGTGAAAGTTTGATCATGGCCACAAGTCAACTTCTAAGCTCATCTTATGGGTTCTGAAGGGATTTCCAATGGTCAACAGGTAAAATTAAATAGAAAGTCTACACCAATCAGGAACGAGGTGCTACACATCTCATCAATCTATACACAGAAAAGCATGAAGCAAACACAATGAAAAGGAGTACTAAATGATCGATTTACCTGAATCATTTCCATTAATAAAAGACAAAAGGTCATCAACCGAACGTTCATCTACACGCTCTTCTTCAGCTTCAACATTCTGAAACATGCAAGGGACCAATGCTTATTGAATTCAAAATTTATCCACAATTTAGCACATAAAATTATGCAAGAATACATCTAACATGCAAGGGATCAATGCTGATTGAAGTCAACATTTATCTACAATTTGGACATAAAATGACACAAGAATACATCTGCAACAGTGTTGTCGAATGTTGGTGGCTGCATCATTGAAATAGTGGCAACAGATGAGAAATTCTCTTTCCTCATTTTTAAACAATAAACTTGTAATTTTTAGGGGCAATACATCTTTGGAGCTTGTCTGTAACTGAAAACCAATAATTAGATCATAAAATCCTATTTCATCCCATCTACTCTATCAAATTAGGCTGCAATGTCAAATCAATTGGGGGATATAGCAAGTGGAAGATCCTCAGCTTCATCAAGAACAAATAGGACTGATCCAGGACATAACTGTTGTTTGAAAATGATACAATACTAAAAAGGGCAGCCTGGTGCTATAAAGCTTCCGCTATGCAGTATTACCCACATGTGGGTCTACAGTAGGCAGTCTTACCTTACATTTGCACGAAGCTAATTCCACAACTCAAACATGTGACCTCCTTGTAACATGGCAACAAGTTTAACCGTTGCACCAAGGCTCCAGTTCAAAAATACTTTCTGCCAGTGCTTGTATTAAATTTTATATTCTTTCATTTCTTCATTCACTCTTAGAATATGTTACTTTTCTTCTAGATAAACCCTTTTGGAAGTCCAAAGCACCCTCTAAGGTCAAGTCTTTTATTTTGACTACAGTGCTTATAAAATATATATGAATGACGCTTTGCACGTCCATAGGCATGTAGGTCACACGAGGCCCTTTTCCATATATGCGTGTAAAAATGTCTGATGCTTGTTCAGAATCAATTCCACGCCTGTTCTTACACTGATTTGCTGTTGCTTCTTTATGGGGTTCTATGTTAGGCATTTTTGGCGAATGTAATTTTTTATGATTAACTTTCATAGCTTTGGGAATTTAAAGATGAGGACACAAGCAATGGAAGCACATGGCTTTCATTTAAGTAGAAGCGAGATGGAGTATATGGAATGCAAGTTAAGTAGGAAGCCCACAAATTCTAGCTTAGAGATGAAAATTAGAAACCAGACCAGACCACCAGTCACAGTTTAAGTTTCTTGGGTCCACTCATACAAAATGACAGAAATAATGGGAAATAAAAACAGTATAAATAGTTTTGATTAGCTTTGTTCTGTTTTATTCCTATTTATTTATTTCCTTATTCATGTACATTTATTTTTATATTGATTCAGTGTATCAGTGTCGATTATAAATAGAATACCAGAGAAGTGATTTTCAGACTTATTCATCCAAATTAGGGTTTCTATATGACCCTCTCCTCCCTCCACATGCTATCAAGAGCCTGATCAGAGAACCATAAAAAATATTTCCGCTGTGGTGTGTTTTTGCTCTCACCGTCCCCGCCACAAGGTGCGCCCTCCTTACCCGGCCTCCGACCTCAATCGTGCAGACACTAAAGCCTCCACGTGCCGCCAGCAACCTCTGACATGTCCTTCACTTGACCGGCGCGTGTAGGAGCGCCCGACATCCTTTCTGGCAATTGTTTTAGTCGTTAGCCTCATCTTGGTGAAGAGCAACAGACCTAGCTCTCCTTGCCTTCGCTCACCACCACCCCATGGCTGTTTGCCTTTTTTGGGTTGCGTTTTTCATTGTTCACAATTGCATTTGTTTGTGGTTTCTTCACCAGTTCACTTATCTGTTTTTCGGCTGCCCACCATGTCCACAGTCTCGTCTTCCTCCATTGGCAAGTCTATTTTCAGTTTCATCACTCAAGTTTAAGGGAAAATTTTAGAGCACGACAATACGACCTGCAATGTTGTATGGTAAATGAATGTTGGGCAATAAAAGCCAACAAGAGAATAAACTAAATATAGAAAAGATGAGAATGTTGTGATGGATGAGTGGACCCACGAGACAAGATAGGATTAAGAATGGTGGAGAAGAACCATCATTGTGCAGTGGCGGAGCTGAAGCCATGGATGACGAACCTTAAGCTCTTGAAACCATAATAGAATGAGAGAAAGAGTAGACAGAGAGAGAAAGATAGAGAAAAACAGAGGGGGAGATTTTTCTGAATCTAGACTGAATATTGAATTGATTAGTTTGAATTTATACATGAATCAGTCATAACAGAAACCTAACAGCTTAACTGACTGGTACAGTCAGCAGCTGGTGCACAGTCAGAACTCTGTTACTCTAATAGAATACACTAGAGAGAGTTGAGATTGCAGTGTAGCACCTATCATACAAAAGAAGGTAGAATCTTGCCATAACTGGTTTGGACATGAGGACAAAATCTGTAGAAACCCCGGTAAGGAGAGTAGATAAGATGAAGAGTAGTCCAAAGGTCAGAGATAGGGGAGACCAAGAAAAATCATTGGCAAAACCATTAAAAAATTATATATAAGTGGTTTGTCTATAGACATGATTCACAAGAGGACATATGTCATTGTTTGATTTGATCCTTGTAGCCGACCCCACCTAGTGAGAAAAGGCTTGAGTGTTGTATTTGTACGTCCATAGCTTTGGTAGAAGTGAAGGGGTAAATTTTGTGGCAATGTGCAACCTACACTACACTATCGTGGATTTGGTTGGAACATAACTCATACTTTTAAATTTTAAGGATACTTCATGGAACAACAATTGATTTGGGATGAGATTAGGCATCTAGACTCTATTTGGTGCAAACCACATAGCCTTTTTAATGAGATTTCCTTAACAGATGTGTTGAGGAATTAGGAAGCTTTGCTACATTGGTTTGTTCTTTTTTCTTTGTTGTATTTTGTTTTGTTATTTTGTTAAAGAGGATACCTTTTCCTCCCAACTCATTTTTTTTTTGTCGTTCTGACTTTCTTTTATTAAAACAAAATATTACATTTTCTCCACTGTGGTTGTCATGCTTCGGTATGGTGACAACAAGCCATCTGACATTAACTATGGAAGACTTTTGGCTATGCCATACACAATTGACAGCACTGATCTTACAGTTCTCATTGAAAAAAGTTCAATTCAATCACAAATACCTAATTCAGGAATGAAGACTGCATTTAACAGTTTGGCATATAAAATGTGATGAAAATATAGTAAGAAACAATTCGGTGGCACCTTTATCCTTTGACGCTCTTTTAATTCTTTCCTCTTTTTGGCATACAAACGGTTCAAAAGCCTGATCCTTGGGTCATCAGTTATGTTTTTTAAGGGCTCCAACTTCTCTTCCTGGATTAAAAGAATGTGTAAGAAATGAAAATTGAAAATCAAAGAAGACATAATTGGCATACAGAGTTCTCACAAGCACTAGACACCTCTGTAAGATCATCTGGAATATGAAATATTTCACGTATCTCCTCCGGTGTTTTTCCTTCAATTATTCGAGCAAGTGCACGACTGGTAAGATCAACCAATGGCTTTAACTTAAGGCTGTCCGCTGCAGACGTCAACTCACAGAGCCTGTTTGTGTCCATCCTAATGAATTTCTCGTCATAAGATTTCCGTTCCTATATAAAAGGATAATCCCCAAGTCAAATAACTTTTCACAATCGTTGTTCAGACTTATGTCTTGTATAAAGATAATAACAATGAAAAAGCATTAAAGAAACCGGAGAACCTTGTTTGAGCGGCCTGGTACTTGATGAAAACGACAATAATCAAGAATTAAGCTCAACATGGCAGGACTGACTTGTTGAGGAAGACATATTGCACAATTCTTGGAAGATCCCATGCCCTTTTGTATTATTTCTTGGCATATCAGTGGGCAAAACATTGCAATTTCTTGTTCCACTTGTTGGATTGAACCATCAGAAGTCTGAAGCCAGATATAGGGCTTCATCATCTGAAAATGCAAATAAGTACCAGTGTGGTTTCATTTTCAATGTAAAAAAAGCAAGAAAGCAAGGTCTTGATTTGCTAGTAGGGAAGTTTTCATGGGCTAATGCAAATAAATTTTGGCATTCCAGATAAGACAAGCAGACATAATACATCAAAGAGAAATTGGAGTGTGAAAAGCTATGAAAGTCACGACACTAAGTTAAAAGGAAAAGAGAATGCAAGGACTAGTATAAGCCACAAGGCAAGGTGACTTTGCATGTCTATTGTTTTTAAAGTTGGAGTGTGTGCGCGTGTGTGTGAGAGAGAGATTTACCAATGAAACTCCCTGAGTCCCTGTTATTTAACTATAGGTCACCCATGCACACACTATCGATCCATGATCTCTCCCGACAATCTCCATCCTTAAAGAGATTAAGGTGAAAAGTAGACCAAATAAGGATTTCAACACTAAACCATTAAGACCCAAAACTCAAGGACACTTTCTATTCACACCCAACTGTATTTATTAAATTCTCAAGTTTCAAATGTGAATAAAACACAAACAACTAAAACTCAAACTTAATTATCCAAAGTTTGAAAATCTGAGATAATTGACGGGTGGGCGAGAATTCAATTTTATAAGAGGAAAACAAATAGCATTAAACCTATAAAGAGGCACATATGCATTCTGGTTCACAATAAAACTAAACCTATTGAAATTATAGAGTATAGAGGAGTGTCAAAAAAGTACCAAATATTACTGGAAAAGGATTAATGAACCATATATAGAAAATATATTGTCTATATGAAGTAAGTTAAGCTTAAGCATCATCACCAAAAACAAACAGGGAGCAGTAAAACTTGAACGAAATTTTAACCACTGAACTAGATGGATTTATATTAAGAAAAAAAACTTTCACATAAAGATATCATACCTCAGGTTTGATAACTGCCATGTCAATTTCTGACATTTGAAAACAAAAATATGTGGATATTGGAAGTTTCTTGTGGTCCAATCAATATAATCTGGACAAGAAATCTAAATTTCAGGTCCAAGCAACCACATACTATGTCCACCTGTCAACAGACTTCAGTTATCAGGATTATGTTGCTCCAGCAACATTACACAAATGAAGGTGAACGAGGAATTTGCAATGCTGCACAAATCGCTATAACACAATATTTCAATCATTAAGCAAAACTGGTCTGAACTTGCCAAAGAGCAGAATGAAGAATGATTTGGCACCTCTCAAAGGCAAAGTGAAAGCTGCAAGTTTGAAGACAAGAAGTCAATTCGCAGCAAATGCCAATAAAGTAATGAAGAGCAGGAAAATATATGCTACTCTAAAAATAAGGATAGCAATGCAAAAAAAAAAAAGGTTTAATATACCATATTCATAAACTTGTAAAAATTCAGCATTAGATAATTCTTCCTAAGAAGAAATCCTACATTATCATCAGAGCTCCCTCCTACACCTAATGGTTCCTAGCAAAAACTAGTGTACATAAATTATTTTCATTCATGAGAGGGGAGGGATGAACTTCAAAGAGTATTAGAGATTAGAAATAATATAACTTCCTATCTATCTTATTCAACGTGAATCATTTTCTATAATTTGATAGTCACACTGAGCACATACAGCTTCTAAACCTATAATATTCTCGTCCTATGCTGTTGAGTTGAGAATATGCCAACATGCAAATAGCCAATATGTTAAAAATTGAGAATATGCCAACAAGCGAACTAACATAAACAAAGTTTCACTAATCAAATAAAAAAATCATCATTGACATTAACCAACGTGTTATGAATAACTTTGAGTAACGACAACAAGTCTTAAAATCATAACCAATTATGCAAATTAGAATCAGTTGTTAATGAAGTAGGACTGATGTCTTTCTGTTTTTGAATGATAAAAGCTTTATTAAAATAATAAAGTCCAGATTAAGTCAAGATTCCGTTGTAACAAAGCCAACACCCACAGTAGGACTTGGCCATAAAAAGAGAGTTTGACCGGAAAACACGGCATAGCATGAGTCATGCAGGGTGTCGCAGCCAGCCCTCACAACACTTTCACAGGTGATTGATAACTATGTCTACTAGCAATGCTCAATACAGCACCTTGCACCCATTCCCAAGAAGCAACTTCCCAAGCAAGTTTTTCTCTTTTCATAACAACTCTAGCAAAGCAGCCTAAAATTTACTTAAAACTAATAATTTGCTATTACTGTATTTAAGAATTTAAAAATTATTAGATTGAAAGTACAAGGTTTAGCTACCAACTCAATAGCCTTACTTCACTGAAACTCACAAGTGCCAAATTGTCTTCAATCCTTACTCGGCATTATCCAACTACATTCATTTAAATTCACGCACCAAAAACAGAGTTAAAAATCAGCAAACAAATCAACTTGTATTTTCACTAAGCTCACAATTTAGTATTTTAATCATCATTTTCATACAGAATTAAGAAAGGGGAAAAATTGAGGATAGCTTCTTCTTCATTTCTATGTGTGTGCGCGTTTGTGGAGGATTACTCATCACGCTACTACACATCTACAATTCACACAGACGCATCGCCATGGTCATTTCTGAAATGAAGAATTAAACTTCATCATTTCTATGGCTTCGTAATTATTATCCGACAAATTTCTAGCTAGCTCTGTAAAATTGAATTAAAAAATAACAAACAAAAAAGAGTATGCTACCATATTTAAAAATTAATAAAAATAAAAAATTGAAGACAACCCACAATTCTTCAACACAAACTTAATGGGGGGAACCAAAAAAAAAGTTGGAAATGAACCATTGAAATGTAACAATCAATTTGGTGTGTTCCATCTACGTGTGTACCTGGAATCGCAGAGAGTAACGAAAATGGAAGAAGAGAGATAGAGGGGAAGAGAGAGAAAGAGAATGTGAGTTAGAAATTTTTGTGACCGAGAAATTTACACTTGAATGTGTAGTTGGAGTCGTTATCAACGTCAAAGGCATAGTGAATAGGGCAAGAAGAACAAAGGGTCTGCTAAACGACGCCGTAGCATGTAAACCCGATTAGGTTTGGTTCTGGTACGTTGGGCTAAGGCCCAATCTCGTTCCCTTTGGGTTGAGTTGTGGGCTCTGAAATCTGAAAAAGCTGTATTTTTGTTAGACAAAGGTTGATTAAATAATTGAAAAAAAATTGTAATCCATGTTTTTCAGGATCTCTTTGTAATTGGTTGTAAAGCTCTCCAAAATAAAGAAAATCACACCCATGCAATGGCCTTTTGAAATTAACTTAATGTTTTTCTATAATTGAATGGAAACACTCTTATAGTGGTTAGTTTTTCAAAAATCTATTATTCTAAAGTGAATAATCGATTGTATATTTTTTTTATTACCAAAATTGGTCTTCAAATAAAGAAACAATAATCGATTATCATAATCGATTATACCTTTTGTACTAGTGAGCGTATTTTAAATAGAGAAGCTCCATTAAAAAAAACAGAGAAGTTATAATCGATTATGATGTGATTGTCTTTTCTGTCTTTTTTTTAAGCTCGAATAATCGATTATAACGAGATTAGCTTATTTTTTAATTGGGCCTAACATAATTCCCATGGTCTTAAATTTTTACTACAAAAAAGGAATGTTCAGGCAGCCATCAGTATAACAAAATCCTAATTGTGTATTGAAACTCTATCAAATTATTTTGTCACTCTCACTACTTCACATTTTGATTATAATCATATTGACAGCTTTTACTCCATATAGTTGAATTTTAAATTGTGCTTCAATTTGTTTCTATATTTGCACTATTTGAGTGTCACTTTCTCATATTTAATCTCTTGTTTTCTTCGGTGAGATTCCTAAACCGTTCAAAGAGAGGTGATATCTCTTGAATTTGAGGCTCTTGCACAAAGGGAGGTGATCTCCCGTTATTTGTGTGGAGGGTGCTCTTAGTTTGTAAAGGTTTCTAGCTGAATCTAGTTTAAAAGTTAGTTATGAGTGAGCTCCCTTGGTGTTTCACCTCGGGGACTGGACGTAGACCGTAAAAACCTGATTTTTAATTATGCTGTTTAACCGATTAAAATATAATTAATTATATTTTAATCTGAGAGTTAGAAAGTGATTTTAAATAAAATAAAATCATATTCATAGTCTCTCTTATGGTAGAAGGTTACAGTGAAATTTTGGGTTTAAAACTCAGACGGAAACCAATCTGCGTTTTTTTATTGACAGTATAATTTTATACCGGCAGAAAACCCTAATTTGACCCGAAACTGAAATTTGTAGATTTTTTTAATATTTTGTTCGTGAGGAATACTGCTTTCCAAATTTCTGATCATAAATAAAATATTATGTTTATTCGGACGAATTTCGTAAAAGCTCGGATGGAAAACAGTCGGTGTTTTCACTGACAGTAAGATTTTAATGATCAGAAAACCTAATTTTGACTCATGAACAAAATGGTTTATATTTAAATCATATTTATAACGAGTTTGGTTGTTTTGAAAATTTTCAACCGAAAACGAAATATTACACTTTTACGCGGGCGTAAAACCCTAATCGGGAAACCGACGGAGCCGAAAACGGAACTGCAGATACCCATCAAGAGATCGGGATAACGAGTCATACATGATGACTCGTGGAGATGAGTCACCAAGCATTTATAAGTATTAAATGCTATTAATCATGAATTTTGGATCAAATGACCGAAATACCCCCAATCTTTCGCAGTTATTAACAAGACACATCTACACACTTTTAACCACTCATTTTACCTGGTTGTAAACCTCCCCGTCTCTCCAATTTCATGCAGCCACATTCCATAAACCATACCTATTTCATTTTGCTTTTGTTTCATCATTTTCCTCTCAAAAACCGAAATCGGGTAAATAACGGAGCTGCATACGGGGTTTTCGGGAACCGCTAACGGATTGAATCAATGATTCATGGATGACTCATTAGATGTGGCCCAAAATCAGTCACACCTCCCTTCATTCTCCACCAAGTATTTTAACCAAATCATGGTTACAAATTAACTCTCGTTAGGTTATTATAACCATAGTTAAGTTATTATATTATTTTCTAAACTTAACCCATGTCGACTAACCTAACCTTGGTTCATTTTTAACATTAAACAACTCACTCCCTCACTCCATTTCGTGGCTGTCATACCACTCACACATTTAGACATTTCATTCTCTTCCTAAGTCATTTTCTTCACCAAAAACACCAAGAACATCATAGTGTTCTTGCTTGGTTCATCATAGTTCTTCATTTTTATTCTCAAGTTCTTGATCAAACCTCTTCATTCCAAGGTGAGAAATCCATTCCTCATCATTTTAGCTTCATTAATCATGCATCAAATCTTCACTTTCACCAACTTTTCATAAATCTCCATTTCTAGATCTAGAACTTCAAATAATTCTAGAAAATTGTAGAAAAATCATTTTAATGTGAAACCAATTTATATGATCCTTATATGAATTCTACTTTAATCTAAGAGTATGTAAGCAAAAGAATTTTCCTTCCTATTTTTCTATATATGGCCGAATCTAAGTATTGGTGGGTAAATGAGATTTTGTCCAACTTTTAACTTAGATGAAGTTGTTTATAAGCTATCTAGGGTTTCTATGTTATAAATCTAAGAGTTTAAAATCAAAAGAAATTCCTAACCTTATTTTATAGTCTTGGTCGAATTTGGGTTCATATAAACAAAATAAGTTTTCTTCAATCCTTAGTTAGATCATGATTTGTATCAACTATTTAAGGTGTGTAGGTTCTAGATCCAAGAGTTTGTGAGCAAAAGGAATTTCCAGCCTATTTTTCTTATTATGGCTGAAACCCTAACCATAGAGGTTAGAGGATTTTGTTTCATATTTTTGAATTGTAACACTTGATTTATGTTAGTTAATACTCTAGGAACTAAGATCCAAAAGATGGAGTTGAGAAAATAACCCTAGCCTATTTTTGATATCATAACCGAACCTAGCATGAATTATTCATAGTTGGTTTTTGTTTGATTTATTTGTGTTATGTTGTTTTGGTTGAAGGTTAACCATTAATTGTGGTAGAGTAACGAGGATCGAAAAGTTCGGGACTTTGGTGATAAGTCCAGGCGGGGGGAAGAACCATTCCATCATCAGAAATCAATAAGTAGTATATTCTATAATAATTGTGTAGGGCGACCTGAACCCCACTAGTAGTGAGTAATCGACAAGACCAAAATCACATTGGAAACCTTTTATGTAAAACCAATGGAGATTCGGGGATTGTAGGTTTATCGACGTTAGGATGATTTTAGATTGTTTATGGTTGATTTGACTTTATTATCATTATTGAATTGATATTGTGTTATTTTGGTGATATTGGAATATGTTGTTAATATTGTGTTATGCATGATCTGTCTGGTTTTAATATTGTACTTAGCGGATTTTAAGCAAAGATATATATATTGTTCGGGAGATAATTGTTTGGGTGTGAGGATAATGGTGACTTAGAGGTGCCTAACCTAAATGAGTTATTTTAAAGAGGAAAGGTGACATAGAATATGTGTTAAGGCTTTGATGAAAGGTTAAGGCACTAGGATGTTGTTAATATGGGTTAGTGATATTCATGTGTTTACGTTGTTGTTCACAACCGTATATTTGGAATATACGAGGTTAAGAGTTCTCGTTAGACTATTCCACCTTAGAAGTTAAGTTGTGCAACTATTTTAAGACTAAGCCCTCATTCATGTTTTGATGTATGACAAACAATGTGTATTTTGCATAAGATTTTTGATTTTGACTATGTACTCATTACGTGTTAAGTTCCATGCTAGATCACTCATGAACAAAGAAGCTGACGTCCAACAAAGCAAAACAAGCTGACGTCTAACCAAGTAAAACAAGCAGACGAAGGGATAAAAAGCTGGCGTCCACTAAAGTACAACAAGAAGAGCTCGTCCAACAAAAAGAGCTCGTCTAACAAGAAGAGCGCGTCCACTGAAAGTAACAGAGGAGCTCGTCTGCTAATGTGGCACATATAGCTCGTCTAACAAGAAGAGCGTGTCAACTGAAAGTAACAGAAGAGCTCATCTGTTGATGTGGCACATATAGCTCGTCTAACAAGAAGAACGCGTCCACTAAAAGTAACAGAAGAGCTCGTTTGCTGACGTGGTACATGGAGCTCGTATACTGAAGTAAAAAAAAAAGGAGAGCTCGTCTACTAAAAGTGGCAAATGGAGCTCGTCTACTAATGATACACGCTGTGGACTTACTAAGATCTTGATGAGAAGCTCCGTCCACTAACATGGCATATGAAACTCGTCTACCAGTTGAAGCACGTCCAATAACTTGTGTTAGAACTCCCGTCTATTGACGTGACAGAAGCAGTATTATCTCGTTTAGAGATAACATTAAATGCCTAATATCCGTTGAGACTGATGGCTTGATTTTGGCCGTGTTGAAAAGCATCATTGGTTATCAGAAAAGCACAAAATGGAGGCTCACTGTCCCGAGCAATCGTACCTTAAAACTTTCTTTCCTCCTTTGTGTATAACCCAGCTTTTGTCCAGCAATAAAGTTGTCATTGTACAGATCGTTTTGCAATTCCAATTGTACTATTTGCTTTTTCTATTTCCTTGATAGTACTATGAATTTTCTCACAAAGGAACCAGGCATTAACCAGATAAAACAATTATAAAGAACATATATTCCATTGAAATAAATATCAATCATTTGAAATAAATTCAATGTGGTCCAGATTGTATTAAATCACATTCGAGGTAGTAAAGATATAGAAGATGTAGAACCGTCTACAGGCACTCAGTTTTAGAATGCATCTACATAAGGTTTTATTCTGCTCATCCACTAATGTGGCAGAAGCGCTCGTCCACACAAGTCGTTGGACTTGCTAAGTCTTTAGAGAAACTCCATCCAATGACGTGGCACTATGGACGTCTACTGAATTTTAGTTAGGCACTATGGATGTCTATTTGAGTTTCAAGGAGAGCACTTGTCTGCTGACGCGGCTACTATGGACGTCTACTGAATTTTAGTTAGCCGTCTACTTAACGATTAAAATATAAACAGTTGAAATAACCTTTGGACGGATAACTCTTTGCAAGAGTCCAAGCATTGTATACCTTATATTATTTTGGATATTCCTTCATAAACTGAAATCACTTGTTAGATCTCAACTAACACTTTGCCAAGCAAATTTAATCCTTTTGTTAACATCAAAACCTAGAGATTAAATAAACCAAAACCACTTTGGTTCCAACAATCTCCCCCTTTTTAATGATAACAAAAACTGATTAAATTTAAGTTGCGATGTCTAAGAGAGCTTGCAAAGCTCCCCCTAAGACATAGCGTTCAACAAGTCAAAGCAGTTAAGGTATATAAAACCAAGTCTTATTTGCAAGATAATATAAGTTATCAGACCAAGATAGTAGCATATCAAACATTTGTGAATAAACAGTTCAAAGCAGTATTAGAGCATAATTTACTTTAGACAAAATTTAGGCATCATAAGTTAAGGCAATGTATCATCAAGATGAATAGTTTAAACTTATGCATATACAGACAAAATATGTACCTTTTAAAAAAAAATCTGTATAAATTTAATATTTCCTTTCTCCCCCTTTTTTGTCATCAGACAAAAAGGTAAAAGGAGTGGACCATCATAGCCAGCAAAACAGATAAGATAAAGAAAGAAAAGGTTTAGGTAGGAGGAGGTGGTGGAGGGGGCTGGTTTTGATTTGGGTTTTGGCTTTTCTGAAAATCCATCAATAAAGCTAGCATCTGAGTCACCATTGCATTTGTGGGGGCCAAAGTATCTTGAACTTGCTTCTGTACCCTTTCTTCAATCTGTTGTGCCATATGTTGTCTTCTCTTCAATTATCTTACCAGCCTTATCATCAACAATTCTTCCAATGATGTCCTCAAGGTTTGGTGGCAAGGATAATTGTCTTGAGCTCTCGATAGTGTCTGAGACTATGTCTTGAGCTTGGGCTGGTGGATGAACCATAGCAAGAGCTAATGGTTGAGATGATGTCTTAGCAGACTCAGCACCTTGCTTAGAAGCACAGACCTCAGCAGACTGCTCGGTCAGAGTTGGCTCAACAATAGCAACAACAACAGCATCAGCTAAAACAGTTGAAGGTTCAGAGGCAGGTCTGGAAAAGATTTCAGCATTTAGCTCAGGGCCTTCTACAATTAACTCTTCTGTTGTATGTTCAGAGGCAGAGGTTGAAGCTGAAGCAAAGACATATTGTAGAATTGGCTCAGGGACATCCTTTGCCCAATGAATAGGAGTGATTTCCTCCACATCTCTGCTGGTAATGGGGAGTGCCCACAGATCTTTGTAGATCATATGTCTGAACTTAGAGAGCCCACAATTTCCTCTAACTTTGGTAATTTTCTACTTTTCTTCTTGAGATAGGCCAGAAGAATAGGCTTCCCTAGTGCAGTGGAATATGTTAGACTTCCAGAAGTCAGCAGCTATTGTTTCTTCTATTTTCCCAACAGCTTCCAAGTGCAGATAGTACTCAAGCATAGAGTAATCAAATGTTTATTCAGATAAGTCCAGCATTGTAGAATGAGCTTCAGGCATGCCTCCTTTGTTTCTTTTGCACTTTCTGTCTTTATCTTTATTAAGATCAATCATGCTAAGCCTTGGACAGACAGAGTAAGGAGAAATTCCTAGGTTGGTTTTCTTTCCATGCCTAGGCCAGGTGAATGGAACATAGTGTGCAGCTCTGTCAACTTGGAGATGACTAAACTCTCATTTCAGTATCTCATAGAAAAATTGATCTTGGAAGAATTCAGAGGCTCTTCCATAAATACTGGGGTGTTTGAACTTCATCCATTTTGTGTTGCCATCCGTGATGATGGGAACATGCTCAGAAGATATGGCTCTCATCTCAGGTAAGGTACGCAATCTGTTCCTTTTTGGGTCAGTCTGCCATACTGGTATGATATGCCTCTCTACTCCATCATTGAAGGGGATCAATGGAGGGGTTTTTAGGAGGTGAGGGTAAATTTTTATTCTAGGGGAACGTTTAAGGGGCAAGTGGATAAGAAGAGGTCCACGTTGGTTGTGCATTTTTTAGGGAAAGGGTCCTTTGGGAGACTGAGTGTTTGGATATCTGTTGGTCCAAAGGTAGTCCTCATATGGTTCATATTCATATTCAGCAAGATGGTACCACCTGGTGAGAGGAATGTTAGGGTCAATATCAGGGTCATGTTGGTAAGTGTGAAACAGAGCTTTCCAATATCTCTTAATCTTGGCCCAATTCTCAGTTTTGTTAGCAAAGAGAGTGGATGAGGGTACAATGGGTGGAAAGAGTTGTCTAAGAGGTTTAGGAAAGGGGGCACCTGGGTAAATTCCACCATCAGTTTGATGAAACCAGGGGTCAGAATCAGGTATAATTGGTGAAAAGATAGTTTTGATAGGTGTAGGTTGTGGTATGGTCAGTTGATTTGAGGTGCTTTGTGGTGAGGATGGGTTTGTGGTTTGGTTAGTTTGGGTTCTTTGTGGCGAAGGTTGGGGTGTGGGTATAGTTGGTCTATATACATTATCAAAGAATCCTTCAGGAGCAGAGACACTATCATTCACAATATTAACAACAGGAGCATCTTCTGCTAAATTAGCAGGAATTTCAGTAGAGATGTTTACCTCGGAGACTGCAAAGGTCCTTGCTTTCCTTGCAGGTTGCCTCTTCTCGATAGGCACAACAACAGTTTCACTTGCTTTCTTCTTCTTCAAGATTGTTCCCAGAGGAACATTGTCTTCATCATCATCATCATCATCATCATCATCATCTGAAGGCAGAATCAGCTTATTTGCTCTCTTAGGAGCAGGTTGAGGTGACTCAGTTGTAGGCTCATTAATCATAATGCCTCTAGTAGACCTTCTAGCGTTAGGTTTCTTGACAGCCATTGTCTTCCTCTTGGTTCCTTTCTTTAGACCAGGGATTGCAGCATCGTTGGCCTCAAGTGATTCTTCTTTAATCCTCATTTTCTCCTCAAGCTTGGCCAACTCCACTTGCTTGTATGTGCTAAGTTGCATGCCACTGAGATTAACTCTGCCAAAATCAACAGCTTGCAGCCATTTCTCACGAAGGAGTCTTTCTTGTTCATCCTTAGGCGTTGCACTCAGAACATCGTATAAGCCTTGCTGCTTGAAAATCTTTGACAGAAGGTGAGTGGAGGTGATGTGAGAAGCAGATTCTTTGTTGGTAATGGCATCCTTGAAGCGATGAAACAAGATCCAGGGTAAGTTGATCTTTGTTTCAAGAGCCAGATGGCAAAGACAGAACTTGTGAAAAGCTGATAAGTTGTCCTTAGACCCAATCTTATGCAGCACCACCTTGTTCAGGATTTGGTGAAGAATCCCGATGTGATCCTTCATCTCAAGGGATTTCCAAGAGTGAGTTCTTACGGTGTCTTGCCTCATTAGGGTAACAGCAATTGTTTCTAAACCACCTAGGTCTTCTTCCCAGTTCTCCGTGAAGACCGAACCCTCTTGAGCACATGCAATCGCATCAGAGATGGTTTTCTCAGACACTATTATTTTTCTTCCTAGCACAAACCCAACTACTTCTGTTTCAGTAATCTTTGGTCTTCTCCAGAATTCCCTTATCAAATCTGGATACACTGAGACTTTTTCCAGAAAGATTCCATCCCATCCAGCAGCGTTAACGAACTTACTCACATCCAGATTGTACTCTTATAGAATTCCAAAATTGAAGTGATGTTCCACAGATATAGACATAGTGTCAGTTGCAAAAGTAGGCACGGGAGCAGAGGTTGAAGTCATTGTTGAGTAAGATGAGTTAAGGTTTGGAAGAACAAGGGAAACAAAGAGTTCAAAAGTTTCAGATAGAGGTTGACAGGGATGAGAAGAAGCGAAAAGTTTTTCAGGGGAAAAAGGTTACTTTTAAAGGTTTCTGAAAAACAACAGTTTCCAAAAAAAAATTGACAAGACATGACATTATGTGTAAAACGGCGTTGGTAAATTGGGACCATAAAAAGTTATGATGGGATTGATGGGGGTAGCTTACTCAGCAAAGAAAAAAGACGTTTTATATAAAGAGTTCAAGGACAAATTAATACAAACAATAAATGTGTGCATAGACGAGTCCATACAAGACTAAGAGTGGATGCGTAAAGACATATGTAGTGGACGCGGCGCACCAATAGAAGTGGACGCGTAGACTCCACGTGCTCTGGACGCCATGACTAGTGAACATGTAGAGAAAACATGCAATAAAGGACCAAATTAACAACAAATATACTATCTCAATCCACATACAACATATTTAAATGCTTTCTTATAAAGAAAAATCTGTCCTCAACAAGAGGTTTAGTGAAGATATCTGCCCATTGGTGGTCAATATCTACAAAATGAACATCAAACACACATTTTTGCATATAATCCCTAATAAAATGATGTTTGATTTCTATATGCTTAGCTTTAGAATGCAATATTGGATTCTTAGATAAATTGATTGCAGCAGTATTATCACACATAAGTGGAATACTACTTACAAATACACTGTAGTCCTCCAATTGGTGTTTGATCCATATAAGTTGTGAGCAGCAACTTGCGGCTGATATGTATTCTGCTTCAGCAGTTGATAGAGCAATGGTACTTTGCCTTTTGCATGACCATGATACTAGGTTATCTCCAATGAAGTGACATCCTCCACTGGTACTTTTTCTTTCAATTCTATCTCCAGCATAGTCAGCATCACAAAAACCAACTAATCCTTAATCCTCATCTTTCTTAAAGCATAGACCAAGATTAGTAGTACCTCTTAAATATCTAAAGATTCTCTTAACTGCTGATAAGTGAGTTTCTCTATGATCAGATTGAAATCTAGCACATAAGCATACACTAAACATTATATCAGGCCTAGAAGTAGTTAGATATAAGAGGGATCCAATCATACCTCTGTATACCTTCTGATCTACCTTTTTCTCTTTATCATCTTTGTTCAGTGTGGTTGTGGGGTGCATAGGAGTTTTCATAGGTTTGCAGTCATCCATTTTAAACTTTTTGAGTAATTCCTTTGTGTATTTAGTTTGATGGATGTACACCTCGTCCATAGATTGTTTAACTTGAAGTCCAAGGAAGAATTTGAGTTCTCCCATCATGCTCATTTTAAACTCTTTCTGCATTAACTTAGAAAATTCATTGCACGGAGATTCATTAGTAGTACCGAAAATGATATCATCAACATAAATTTATACTATAATGAAATCTGACTTAATAGATTTTCTAAATAAAGTTGTGTCTATTTTTCCTCTGTTAAAACCACTTTTCATTAGAAACGAACTTTACCTATCGTACCAAGCTCTAGGAGCTTGTTTAAGTCCATGTAGTGCTTTCTTTGCATGACATATACTTCTTCATTAATAAAGCCATTTAAAATGGCACTTTTAACATCCATTTGAAAAAGCATAACGCTATGATGTGCAACAAACGATATTAAAATTCTAATAGCTTCTAGCCTAGCAGCTGGTGCAAAAATTTCAGTGTAGTCTATACCTTCTTCTTGTGAATATCCTTGAGCAACAAGTTTAGCATTGTTTCTTACAACGTTACCATTTTCATCAAGCTTGTTTCTGTACACTCATTTTGTTCCAATAACTTATTTATCCTTAGGTAGGGGTATAAGAGTCAAAACCTCACTTCTTTCAAACTGGTCCAGTTCTTCTTGCATTGCCAATATCCAGTCATTGTCCAGTAGAGCCTCATCTACTGACTTTGGTTCCAATTCTGAGACAAGTGTCGAATCATCTTGTTCTCTAAAAGTTGATCTGGTTCTCAGTCTGTCATTAGGATCTCCAATGATTTGATCTTGTGGATGACAGTTCTTGAAGTACCAATATCTTTGAATTTCTTGTTGAGAAATGGATGTTTCTGGTTGTTGTTGAGGAGAATCATCTATTTGATCATCAGTCTTTATTTCTGTTTTGTATCATGAAATATTGAGATCAAGATCTGCAAAGACTTCATCTAGCTCTGATAATTTCTTATCAGGCTGTTTGTCATCAAATCTAACATGTACAGACTCTTCTACTATTAAGGTTATTGAATTATAGACTCTAAATACTTTTGAGGATTCAGAAAATCCTAGTAGAATTCCATTATCTACCTTAGCATCAAATTTAACAAGTTGATCTTTTGTATTCAAAATGTAACATTTACATCCAAAATGATGAAAGTATGAAATGTTGGGTTTTTTACCTTTCCATAATTCATAAGGAGTCTTATTCAGAATAGGTCTAATGTATATTCTGTTTTGAATGAAGCAGGCAGTGTTCACAGCTTCAGCCTAGAAGTGCTTAGGGACAGAATTATCATTGAGCATAGTCCTAGCCATCTCTTGAAGAGATCTATTATTTCTCCCTACCACACCATTTTGCCATGGTGTTCTTGGTATTGAGAAGTTGTGTTGAATACCACATTCTTCATAAAACTCATGGAATAGCTCATTGACAAATTCTCCCCCATGGTCACTTCTAATTGAAGTTATACACGTGCCTTTTTCATTCTTACACGTTTGTAGAATACAAAAAAGACTTTGAATGACTCATCCTTGTGAGCAAGGAACATAACCCATGTCCATCTAGTGTAGTCATCTACTATGACAAGACCATATTTCTTACCACTGACAGAGGCAGTCCTTGTAGGACCAAAGAAATCAAGGTGCAGCAATTCTGTTGGTCTGTTGGACACTAGACATGAGACACTTTGATTTGAAAAGTCCTCTAAGTCAATCTTATACAGATTGTTTTGCCTCTGGGAAGTGAATAGGAGTGATCCATCAGCTTTCTTGACAGCACACATATTCTTATCAAATGAAACAGCAAACCCACTATCACATAATTGACTAATGCTAAGCAGATTGTGTTTAAGACCATTTACCAACAGAACATTATCAATGGAGGTAAAATGATGTTTATAAATTTTGCCTATACCAATGATATTTCCTTTTTTGGTTTCCTCCAAAAGTGACCCAACCACCATCTTTGGGTCTAAGGTCTTGGAACATACACCTCTCTCCTGTCATGTGTCGTGAGCACCCACTGTCCAAGTACCAGGACTTCTGTTTCTTTCCTATTGTTAAGCAGATCTGCAACAGGGATTATCTTATCTTTAGGTACCCAAATTGACTTGGGTCCTTTCTTGTTAGTGATCATAGGTTGTGAATGCTTTGCATGCTTATTATGTATGCATCTAGATGACACATGATCGCTTTTTCCACATACTTTGCAATAAGTATTGGAAGGGCTTTGTTTTGACTTAGTATGCTATGAACGGACTTTAGAAGCCTTATATTGTGTATGAACCTTTGGTTTATTCAGAGATGTATCTTACTTCTCTTTATCATAACCAATGCCAAATTTGTCACGTGGTGATCTAGAATACCTTCAAATAAGGTTTAATTTATCCGAGCTACCAACCAGTTTTGACAGAGTCTGTCAAGTATGTCACATCTTGTTTCAGTTGTTCAATTTCACAAGAGCTATTAGACTTACACTTCGTCCTGTCAGTCATACTGACATTGATTGATTTTAATGTTTCATTTTCATCCTTAAGGTTTTGATTCACCGTGCAGACCTTATCATAGTCTCTATAGAGTTTACTGAACTTCTTTTTGAGACTCTTATACTCTTTATACATTATGCATGATTCATGTAGTAATTCATCAAAAACAGTTTGAAGAGTAGATGGATCAGAGTCCATTACCTCGGCATCAGTGAATTCACTTTCTGATGCGGTGTCAGCCATGAAGCAAATGTTTGCTTCTTCTCCTGCTTCATCTTCTTCATATGAAGAAGACAGGTCAAGATCCTCCCATGTAGCCATCAAGCCTTTCTTCTTTTTGAAGAATTTCTTTTTCTCCTTTAGCTCTGGGAAGTCATCTTTGAAGTGTCCAGGTTTCTTACATTCAAAGCACAGGGGTGGGCCTTTCTCCTTGGAATCTGACTTCTCCTTGGAGATTTTTTGTTGAACTGCTTCCTTCTGAATCTACCTTTCTTTCTCCACATGTGTTGGATTTTTCTGGAGATGAAAGATAGTTCATCCTCATCTGAGTCACCTTCACTATTTGATGAATCGGCTTCATCTGAGGACTCAACAACTTTAAGCACCTTTGAGGAACTAGCTTTATTGGCCTTTAAGGCAATGGATTTTCCTTTTCGGAGTTTTCCTCTTCATTAAGTTCAAGTTCATGAACTTTTAAAGACCCCAGAAGCTCTTCCAGAGAAAGAGTATTCAGATTCTTTGCTTCCTGGATAGCAGTTACCTTAGGTAACCACTGCTTTGAGAGACTTCTCAAAATTTTTCTCACATGATCTCTATTCTCATAGCCTTTCCAAGAGACCTGAGACTGTTGGTGATTGTTTGGAATCTTCCAAACATCTGGTCTATAGTTTCATGATCAGCCATCTTGAATAACTCATACTGGTGAACCAGCATGCTGATCTTTGATTCCTTAACTTGTGAAAAACCCTCATGAGCTAGGGCACGAGTATCTCAGATTTCTTTAGCAGTATTGCAACTGTGAATTTTGTCATGTTCGGATCTGGTAATGGCACACATGAGATAGTGCTTGGCTTTTAGGTTAAGCCGATGTTGATTTTTATGCTCTTGAGTCCATTGAGCTCTAGGAACAGTAGTCCAATCTTCATTTCTGGGCTCAGTATAACCAGTTTCTATGAGCTCCCAGATGTCTAGATTTTGTGCATCCAAGAAGGTCATCATCCTCTTCTTTCAATGATCATAATCAGTTCAATCAAAGAGAGGATGTCTGTTGATACCTTGTCCTTCTGCATCCATGAAAGTAGGATCGTACTGCCTTAGCACTTGTTAGATGCTCAACCCTGTCAAGGCTGAGCTCTGATGCCAACTGAAGTTGGCACAGGCAAACACAAGAAGGGGGGTTGAATTGTGTTTGTTAATTATTTTCGCAAAAACCCTTTTTGAGAAACCTTTTAACAAGCAGAAGATAAAAAGATTAAGCGCACAATAAATCCTTTTTAAAAGATTAACAAAATCAAATCCCACATTCAGTATAAATAAATAAAACTGTAAAAGATAAGGGATAGAAAATTCACTCAGGTATTTTATCGTGGTTCACTCTCTTTCAACCAAGAGCTACATCTAGTCCCTTCTATTTGAAGGATTTTCTCCACTATTTCCAAACAGTTTCTACAACAAGTACTCTACACCTCTCCAGACTACAAGTATTGCTTTCTTGCCAAGCCTCTTCAGGCTCTAATTCAATCACAGATTTTTCTAAGATCTTTCTAACTCGCTATATGTGAGGGTATGGAGGTTTAAGATCTACTGAATATTTTTACAAATATTCAACCTTAAGAAATACATACTTTTGCTTTACAAAGGGAATATGAGCTTTGAATATCTTTCAAATGTTCAAATGGCAAAAGTTGTTCTTCGGTGCTTGAGACCTTTTATATATATAGTGGTCTTCGACTTCTCTTGCAAATTTTCAACGGTTATTTTTAATCATCCCGTTTAGAGATAGCATTAAATACATGATATCCGTTGAGACTGATAGCTTGATTTTGGCCGTGTTGAAAAGCATCATTGGTTATCAGAAAAGCACAAAATGGAGGCTCACTGTCCTGAGCAATCGTACCTTAAAACTGTCTTTCCTCCTTTGTATATAACCCAGCTTTTGTCCAGCAATAAAGTTGTCATCGTACAGATCGTTTTGCAATTTCAATTGTACTATTTGCTTTTTGTATTTCATTGATAGTACTATGAATTTTCTCACAAAGGAACAAGGCATTAATCAAATAAAACAATTATAAAGAACATATATTCCATTGAAATAAATATCAATAATTTGAAATAAATTCAACGTGTTCCAGATTGCATTAAATCACATTCAAGGTTGTAAAGATATAGAAGATGTAGAACTGCCTACGGGCACTCAGTTTTAGAACGCGTCTACATAAGGTTTTATTCTGCTCGTCCACTGATGTGGCAGAAACGCTCATCCACACAAGTCTTTGGACTTGCTAAGTCTTTAGAGAAACTCCGTCCAATGACTTGGCACTATGGACGTCTACTGAATTTTAGTTAGGCACTATGGATGTCTATTTTGGTTTCAAGGAGAGCACTCGTCTGCTGACGTGGCTACTATAGACGTATACTGAATTTTAGTTAGCCGTCTACTTAACGATTAAAATATAAATAATTTAAATAACCTTTGGACGGATAACTCTTTGAAAGAGTCCAAGCATTGTGTACCTTATATTATCTTGGATATTCCTGCATAAAGTGAAATCACTTGTTAGATCTCAACTAACACTATACCAAGAAAATTTAATCCTTTTTTTCACATCAAAACCTAGAGATTAAACCAGAACCACTTTGGTTCCAACACTAAAATCATCCAACCTGCTGGTTTTTCCGTGGTTTCCAATTTCCACCTCTTGACAACAAGAGGTTGTTGAAGTCAAAGGGGTAAGGAATATGGCTCAAGTGAACCGCTCAGATAGGGATGACAATGGGTAGGGTTTGGGCATGGTACTATAGTACCCATCCCCATACCTGGGTTTGAAAAAAGTACCCGGACCCGTACCCGTTGGATACCAACTTTAGTACCCTTACCCGTACCCTCTAGGTACCTAAGTGCTCGTACTCGCACTTTAACCGTGAAAACCCAATAAACCAACAAAATGTTATAACAATTAAAAAACGATTCAAAGGTCTTTTAAATCTACTCATAAAACATTACAAATCAAAATATTTAAATAAATTAAAACATCCAAAATGTAATTATAGATGCAATTATGTTTATAAAGTTAAGAATCTTTAGCTTAATTTTGGTTTTAAAATTTGTATTGTAGTTAAAATTATGTATATTAGTAATATAAATAAATAAATAAATAAATAATTATATATACATATACATATGTGCGATTGTTGGGTGGGGTGGGTACCATAGCACCGTACCCGCACCCATACCCGTTCAAATTTGCGGGTAATTAACCGTACCCAAACCCTTGCTCATTATTCGGGTAATCATCCTACCCATTGTGGGTAATTTTTGCGGATACCCAATGGATATGGTATAAATTGTCATCCCTACACTCAGATGAGGATAGAGCACAAAATCACATTTTGGATTTTATTATCGCTCGCATTCTCTCAAAGACTTTATTAACGCTCACATTCTGGATTTTATTGAGTTAGATTTCTTACATATTTCCTATACAAGAAAGGGAACTCCATAAATAAAGAACATGTCGGATTGAGAACGAGTTGGTAAAATTTGGAGTGTTATGTGAATAATAAAAACACATAGGTAAACTTTGGTCAGATTCAACCTAACATTTTCAACAATGTTGAGTTACAAAACAACAAAATCGATGAACTGAATAAAGTGTGCGTTGAATATCACATTTTCTGTGTAGAGAATATGATTCATTTAACTTCATATCTTATTGTTCATAGACAATGTTAACTAACATGTGTTGGGGGGAGATGACATTTCCTCCGACAAGAGTTATTATAGTTACTCCTTTAATAGCGCTTGAGTAAGGAAACACATTAAATTAGTACCCTTGTGTTACTTCCAAAAAAATATTATCAAAGGTGGAGCATTTTTTTTTTAAAAAGGCACGAGGTAGAGAAATCATTTCCTTCAGGAGACACTAATTCAATGTAATGTTGAGACACGTTACAATAGAAGTATGTTGTATCTAAACATGGTTGTTCATTGGTTCGGACCAATCCGACCAACTTGAGAATTCGAACCGAACCAATTAAATTGGTTTTGATTTTTTGTGTGTTTGGATCCGAAGTAGTGAATGATGAGTGTGATTTCACCTCATATTTCCTTGTCATTTTGCATGTATTTTCATATAGTTTTGGCATATTTTATGTGATTATTTGTTAGTTTTTACCTTGGAACGGGTAAGGTGGTTTTGTGGAGCATGTGTGCAGGAATCGAAGATTAAATTGCTCAGGATCAGTTGTGTTGGAGCTGGCATGAAGATGGAACTTGAAGAGAGAAACGTGTACGAGGAAATGAGGCAAACAAAACTGATAACGACCATGATCGAGTAGAGCTGAAAAGAAAGAATGGAAAAGTCAGAGCTGGGCACGGCCAGACCGTGATGCCCATCACGGCTGTGACATGTCAGCTGAACCAGACCCTCACAAGTAGAACTGATCACGGTCAGACCGTGATGGTGGGCACGGCCGTGACAGACCAACCAGCGAAGCAACTTCCAAGACAGAATCCGTCACGGTCTGGCCGTGATAGCCATCACGGTCGTGACGCGCAATATCTGGATCTTTATAAACTGATTTGATCTGATTTTTGTATTTGCTTGGGATGCAAGTTACCCTACCTTATAAATAGGACCTAGAGGCTCGAAAATAGGGGACCTTTTTTGGGCTGCTACCTTAGGAAAAATGAGGATTTCTCTTCTTCTTCTCTTAGGTTTTCTTTCATGTTCTTGTTAATCAAGCTTGCTATGAACATGGAAATGCTTGAGTAGTAGTTTTATTTCTAGGGATTGGGGTTGTGCCCAAGATTTGTTTATGGTGACAAATTGACGTTTGGTCTCTTGTTAATTTCGATTTTACTTTCGATTTGATTTCTATTACTTTAATTACTCGTAAATTCGGTGGCCACTTATTTGCGTGTCGTAGATACTCTAAGGAGGAACCTAGCGGTGAACTTAGGTATCGGATCTATAGGAATCAAGCTTGGGACTTAAATCACGAGAGTTAGAAGCGGTCCTTCGAGGGCTCACGAATTGTCACATAACTTAAAGGGTTCAATTTAAATTCAATTACCACGAGAGTAGGGGTTGGTTTAATTGGGCACGATTTTTGTAACCCGAGTGGGAGCATTAACTTATTAAGGATAAATTTGTCTTCAAAGCAATTTTGATAATTAACAAGGGGTGGTCAATTTGGTGACGTGAACAATTTTGTTGGTAACCCAATTCCTAGGAATCTCTTTTGATTTGAAAAACCCCTAATCGATTTACTTTCCTATTTTAATTGATTGCGTTCTTAAATATCTGATTTTCTAGTTAATTCTTATTAAAAAAATCAAATCTTTTACAAATCCTTTTTTATATAGTTCAGTTTAATCGATTTAATAGTTAATTGTTATTTGAGATCACGGTCTCTGTGGGATCGATATTTTTATTACTTGACGACGAATCCGGTACACTTGCCGGACCGACACCAGTGAACCATAGTAAACTAAATCCGATGGTAATTGGTTCGGTTCTCGGATTCAAGGATTCTAAATTCGAATCAAATCGAGCCAATTACTATATTTTAATATTTATATATATATTTTGAAATTTAATAATTTTCAGGTTCGAATCGAACAGAACCAATCTGTTTTTGAATGATTTGATTTGATTCAGATTTAATAAAAAAAAATTTAAAATCAAATCAAAACATTTTTAATTGGTTCGAATTTTTTATTTACTAAAAATCGAAGATAACCGATCAGTTACACAACTAGAAAAAGTTATCGTTTTTTTTAATAACACCCGATTCCTTTATTTTCACTGAGAATTTCACATCTGATTCCTATTATTATTGTATGTTAGGGCTCGTTTGGTGATCAGGATAAGATAGAGGCGGATAGGATAAGGGAGCAGGATAGGAGTAAGATAGGATATGAGCATGATAAGCTGTTATCATATCCGACGTTTGGTGTCCACCAGATAACCAATTGGATAGCATTGTAATTTTAGCATAAATTTTAAAAACTTTCGTTCTTGTTCTGAATGTTTTCATATTTTATCAGATTTTAGTATTTTTTTATAATTTTCATTTTTTTAAGATTATATAAAAAAGACAAAATTATCCTTGTGATAAAATTACATATAATATTTAAAAATTTTAAAATATTGTTTAACTTAAATTCATTTTTTTATAATTTTAAATATTCATTTTTAGTTTTTACTTTACATATAATTAAATTAGTAGAATATTTTTATTTATTTTTCAATTTTTAAAAATAATATAAAGTAACAAAATTAGCCTTGTGAGAAGAAATAATAATTTTTAAAATTAATTATAAATATTTCTATTATTTTATGTTTTATTATACCTTTTTCGGTAATCATATTATAATTTATTATACTTTAATTATTTTATGTATACATTTTTTTTATACTTAACTATACTTTAAATCACCTTATCCTATCATGTTGAGTTCTAACCCAGCTCCCCCCTCATGATAGAATTTTAACTAGATGGACAGGATATGATAGGAGACATGATTGGTTTATCCTATCCTGCTGGCTCACCAAACAATAGTTTCAGACATGATATAATAGTTTATCCTATCATGTCTCTCTTATCCTGACCACCAAACGAGCCCTTAGTGTCGACTTGACTTAATAAAACCTAAGGGCAGGACCCACTGTTTTTGTTGAAACAGATCAACCGAAAATGGTAGTATGCAATTAAGAATTGGAATTGGCAGGTCATCGAACTTAAACCAATTTACTTTCCACAGCCAACCATCCAAACAGCGAAGGCTAGCTCAACTACATTTGACAAATAATATTAATTGCTGCGCGTCCCATAAATTTATCCACTTTTCAGTCAAATTTATACTGATTTCAACAACAATGTTTTTGTTGAATATCAAACTGGACTCTTTATTTTTGAATATATTTTTGAGATGTGCATTGGAATATATAAAAGATGATAAAAAAATAAGTAAGAAATAATAATAAACATATATAATATTATATATAATATCTAAATTTTGATGTTCAAATATCACAACTCTCTTTTTAAAATTGATAGCAATTATAGCAAGACTTAATTTGGTGCATGTAAAAATGGAGTACTAGACAAAAGAATATGGTTAGATCTACTAGTTATTTTCGTTTTTCATGATCTCCGTAAGTAACTACAGTGAAATAATTGGTTTATCAGTAAGCAATTATCTCCATTCAATTCCACCGTCTATTGAGAGCGTTTAATAAAAATTGGTACCACTTGGATTGTAATAAAAATTATTAAAACTCAGAAAAATTTCATCAGAATTTTTAAGTATTGGGTGGATCAATAATACGTCAAAGCTACCCAATAACTACTTTCAATTTTTTATTTTTATTTTTATTTTACTGAATTCAGATAGATTAAAATGCCAAAAAAGCATAAGTGATTAAATATTTTTTACTTCACATATAAAACATGGATTTAATCTTAATATACGTTATTTGGTCGAAAAATATTTATTGATACACGTTAAGTTTAAAACATGGCATTAATATTAATCATGGTTTGTCACATCTTTAAAAGTATTTGGTTATTATAATAAGTTTTTCCAAAATCACATATAATAATATCTAATTAATTGACAATATTTATATTAACACTATATCAAAATTAATCTCATCAAATCCTGGTCCAGGTTATGGTGGAGAAAGCTTCTACTTTGTTCTTTGAGTACCAGAAAGGAAGCATGGAAGCCCATATTCAACGAGTTACTTCTCAACCTCCTCGACAAGGATCGTGGCAAGCTCCTCCCTCGAACTGCTACAAGTTGAACACAGCCACGATCATAAACGAAGGAGAGTGTGGGATTGGCGCCATCATTAGGGATTGGGACAGACACACGATGGCCGTTGCATCTTGGAGGCTGAGATGTATGGAAGACTCGAATGTCGCATAGGTCATATATAGGCGTAAAGTTAGGGATGAAGTTTGCCCTTGATCTTCTGTTCCTAAACCTAATTGTTGAGTATGATGAATGCGGTTTTGGATCTTCAGAGGAAACATTGGGCCTCATCCTATATAGGCTCTGTTATTCAATATTGTAATGTACTGGAAGCTCAATTTTTGGATATATCCTTCTCTCATATTCTTAGGAGGGGAAATGAAGTGACCCATAAATTAGGCAAATTTCCTTTAGTAAATCCAGATCAGATATGGATAGAGGAAGATCCTTCCTTTATAATTGATTGTATAATTTCGGACTTAAGTCCTTTTTGAATGAAATATTATTTTCCAGTAAAAAAAAATTAATCTCACAAAATACAAACAATGCGTATCACACTATTATACTAAACAGGGTCATACAAGATCACAACAATAGGGGTAAACACAGAACGTCTGTGTATAAAAAAAATGAAGAAAAAATTATTACAATTAAATAATAAAAATTGAATAAATATAAATAATGTAATATGAATGTAAGTATAAGGATGTTTCAAACCCTTTTTTAAGGGTAGAAATTTAAACTCAGCACGTACAAAATTCATATCCAACAACTTAACCGAATGAGCCAACGCTAGACGACAAGGATGTATTTAGCCTGATTAGCAAATTTAGCATGATAATTGACAATTGATAATTAATAAAGGACCATAGTAATTTGTTCGTCAAAACAAAAAATAGTAATAAGTGCAAATTCTTGCAAGGTCAAATATGTAATTTAGGGTGGCTGAAACAACATTTAAAAGCAAACGTTCCCTCTGCCTGCCATTAACACGGTCATGCTTCCGCTCCATCCACACAAACCTTTCAGTCACTACTTCTGAGTTCTGAGTGCTCTCTCTCTCTCTATAAAACGGAAAAGGATACAGCTGTCACAGCGCAACAGAAAAGAAAAGAAGCTCAACCAAAATGGCAACGACGAAACTGAAACGTAACTTCCCGCCGATAACCGAATGCAACGGAGCGACGACGTCGTCGTCCATCGCCGCCGACCTCGACGGCACGCTCCTCATCTCCCGGAGCTCTTTCCCTTACTTCATGCTCGTCGCCGTTGAAGCGGGAAGCCTCCTCCGCGGCCTCTTCCTCCTCCTCTCAATCCCCGTCGTCATCGTCGCTTACCTCTTCGTTTCGGAAGCCATCGGAATTCAGATCCTCATCTACATCTCCTTCGCCGGTCTCAAAATCCGCGACATCGAACTCGCCTCACGCGCCGTCCTTCCCAGGCACACTCACTCGCTCTTTCACAGTCACAGTAACACTCTGATTTCATTTGATTTGATTTTTCTTATCTTTTCTTCTGAACTGCGAGTGTGTTTGTGTTTAGATTTTATGCTGCGGATGTGAGGAAGGAGAGCTTCGAGGTGTTCGATCGGTGCAAGAGGAAGGTGGTGGTGACGGCGAACCCGACGGTGATGGTGGAGCCGTTCGTGAAGGACTTCCTCGGCGGTGACAAGGTGCTTGGAACGGAGATCGAGGTGAATCCGAAGACTAAGAAGGCTACGGGGTTCGTGAAGAAGCCTGGTGTGCTCGTCGGGAAGTTGAAGCGGTTGGCTATTTTGAAAGAGTTCGGTGAAGACTCGCCGGATATTGGCATCGGTGACCGCACATCGGACCACGATTTCATGTCTATTTGCAAGGTTTGAATAATTTCCATACTACTTAATTACCAAGTTATGTCAGATTAAGGTGAGGATTAATTATAAATTGTGAAATATTAAAAGAAGTACCACAAAAATTCATATCATTGATTGAATATATAGAATATAGATAACTTAGTAATTAAAAGTTAAAATTATTAATCATCACATATTTTTTTAAAATTTATTTATATGTATGATTTAATCCCTAATTCATGATGGATGCATGTGACTGTAAATATTTTATATGATCAATTAATCACAAATCAGTTGAAACTTGTGTATTCTATTCTTTAAAAACTTAAAAGTTACTATTTTCAATATAAAATTATTAGTTTAAGATTGTTTAACATGTACAAAAGTTACGCATGTTAGAAAAATCATAAATCTCTTAATGTTTTCAAGGAAATTTGTTAATGTAAAAGTGGTTCACATATGAGATCAATTTTTCTTGAATAGCCTTCTGGAACAGTTGAAAAGCACGTTATGTTGTTTTCTAGTACTTGATTGAGTAAAACTACGAGGAAGGGAAAATCATGGAAGAATGATATGCGTAGGGTCATTACTTAAATTAAACGCGACCTGTATGCATTAATTGCGTGCCTGTGGCGTAATGGATGGTATGGTTGTTTGCTAAATTTAATTGCTATATGATCATGCAGTATATAAATTAAGGAGAACTCGTTAATAAACCAATGAAATGAAATAAAGCTTTCGTAATGAATTGATGTATTTAATATTTGAAAATATAAAATATATTGTTTTTCAATAAATAATTGTTTTTCTTCTTTTCTTAAATAGTATTTTAAGGACATTCGTTAGCATCATCTATTAATTAAATAGTTTGGTCTTAGTACCAAAAAAAATATTTTAAATAGTTTGGTCTCTGATACAAGATAATCAAAGACTAGAGTATGTAATTTGACCCTTTCTTCCAATTTTTCTTTGAAACGCATAAATATCTATTTGTTGAGCAACTAATATATTTTTCATATATTAATTGGATAGCTTGAGAAGTATATATGTCGTCCGGCTTGGCAATGTGGCATATGGAGTCCTTCTCCTTCCTCAAATTTTGATTCACGCGTAATCTATTAAGCAAGCATCTTAAATTATAAGCATCAATATGTGAAGCTAGTGAACCGTGGAGTTAGTGAACACGTACACCTTCAATCAACTTTTTATTATTATTATTATTGTTTTGACTTATTGAGCATTTGAGCTAGTGAACCGTGATAGTTGCAATAAGAAATGTTAGCAACATATATTTTATATATTTTTGAAGAGTTTAATTTTTATATATTATTAGTATAAAAAAATTCATTGTCATCCAATCATAATTCATTATGTGTGTGATTTTTAAAATGATTATTATTAAAATCAAATATTTATAATAATGTAACAGTTCATGATTGGTTGATAATATAGAAAAATTATATTAGTGCACATATGTTAAATCCTTTTTTATATATAATTTCTCTTGTTTGATCGGATTCCATACTCACTCTTATTTGTAAATGATAATTTAAAAAGAGAGTGAAATATTCTTTTGTAAAAAAGAATGTATTAAAAATATATATTTTTGGATTCACATATGATTTTAAGGAATATCTCGATTGTTCACTGAGACTAATCTCCTTTGATGAATTTGAAGGCACTCAATGTGAGATATCTATTCCCATCCAAATTTGTTCTATATGTAAAAGTCAGGAATGAAACCATTATCACTTGTATGTGTGTGTTAAAAATAATGAATTACTATCATTTTTTATTATATAAAAAAGGGAATTGTAATCCATTAATCCAATGGGACCCACCGTATTAACATCCCAACCAATTGCCATCGTATGCTTTTTGTGGTCCATTCATGTTTCATACGTTAAAGCATGGTTTAATGCAGTCATGGTCCATGCATTCATATTTCTTAGGTAGGCAGTTGCTACCTAAAAATGTTTCCTTAATTAATGCGGTCATGGTTTGTTAACCCACAGCCATGTGCTCCCTGCGTACATGGAAATTGACCTAAGAAGGGAATTATCAGTTTCTCATTTTCAGGGTTAGAAAACTTGTAATAAAGTGAATTTAATTAAGACTTTCTACCCCGGAGGAAAAACAGTGGAATAAGTGAATGACAACACGGTAGCTATGTCATTCCAATCAAGGTTTGGCTATTAATGGTAATGCAATCTTTAATCCAAATTGCACTTCCATAATTCATCACACATTACTTCAAAGCATCATATCATTGTCATGGTAGCTTTGTTCCATTCAATTAGGCTTAAGGTGGTGCTAATGTGCCTGTTTGGAAGAGATTCTTCCCAATAGAACAGTGCAAAACAGTGTCATAATTGCACTTCCCAATACAATTTTCCCAAAAGCTCCCTTCCCTTGCGTCCACCAAACTCCGTTTCACAACCTGCCAACGCTAAAACAATATATCTCACATATGTGACGTTCTTATGTCACACGTAAAAAAAAAAATCATAACCAACACTTCAAATTTCACAACATTTTACTATTTTGTTTGCCTGAATATTCACTCTTTTTTAATCTCAATGGCACTTCTATTATCCATCACATCACATGTGACGAGATATTTTATATATGTTGCCAAAAATCACAAACTGGTTGCTACGACTAATTACCACAAATATGGTTGGTTAACTGGGAGCATGTTGATAATTAGTAGTATTTTGGTTAGTTGATACTAATTATTTTGTTAAGTTGATGATCAATTAAAGGGACATATGGAAAATCCCATCTGAAAGTGGAAATGCAGGATCCAATGAGCGCTCCAACATTTCCTTAATTAAATGCATATGTAATTACTCTCTTTGAATACTACACCTACCATTTTATGGCATGATTGTTTTGTTTTCAATTTCTTAAATAATTAAAAAACTCTCATCTTATTTTCATCCTGTTTGTTGTTTTTAGATATTTATATAGAAAATATTAAAAATAATTTTTTCCCGTAAATGAAAACAATATACTTTTGTATGTAATTATTAATGAAATCATGAAACTAAAACACTAAATTGAACACAAAGCAAAGGGACCGTTGTCTATTTTAAAATTTCATTTTCTCTGAATATTCTCCTGCTTTTTGCCATGGATCTAATCAACCTAAACTCTTAATTGTTTGTGATCTAATAATAATGTTGATGTTGATTGTGATGGATATACAACACAGGAGGGCTACATGGTACCCCCAAGCAAAACAGCAAGGCCCGTCCCACAAGACCGTCTCAAGAGCCGCCTGATCTTCCACGACGGCCGTTTCGTGCAACGCCCAGACCCACTGAACGCCTTCATCACCTTCCTCTGGCTCCCCTTCGGCTTCATCCTCTCCATCATCCGCGTCTACTTCAACCTCCCCCTCCCTGAACGCATCGTCCGCTACACCTACGAACTCCTCGGCATCAAGCTAGTCATCCGCGGCCACCGCCCACCACCACCCTCCCCCGGCACCCCCGGCAACCTCTACGTCTGCAACCACCGTTCCGCCCTCGACCCCATCGTCATCGCCATCGCCCTCGGCCGCAAAGTCTCATGCGTCACCTACAGCGTCAGCAAGCTCTCCCGCTTCCTCTCCCCCATCCCCGCCATCGCCCTCACCCGCGACCGTGCCGCCGACGCCGCCCGCATCACCGAGCTCCTCCAGAAGGGTGACCTTGTCGTCTGCCCTGAGGGAACCACGTGCAGGGAGCCCTTCTTGCTACGGTTCAGTGCTTTGTTTGCGGAGATGAGTGATAGGATTGTGCCTGTGGCTGTTGATTGTAAGCAGAGCATGTTTTATGGGACAACTGTTCGCGGGGTTAAGTTTTGGGACCCTTATTTCTTCTTCATGAATCCTAGGCCAGTTTATGAGGTCACTTTCCTTGATAGGTTGCCAGAGGAGATGTCGTGTAAGGCAGGGGGGAAGTCGGCCATTGAGGTGGCGAATCACGTGCAGAAGTTGTTGGGGGATGTGTTGGGGTTTGAGTGCACTGGGTTGACGAGGAAGGATAAGTATCTTTTGCTGGGAGGGAATGATGGGAAGGTGGAGTCCATGTACAGTGCCAAGAAATGAAGGTACAAGTTAAGTAACATATATGGTATGTAAGATTCAATTCTCTTGTTAAGAATCGAGTGAGGGTAATTATATTGTTGTCTTTTGAGAGTTGAGTTGAGTTGATTGATACAGAAGATAGAGAAGGTTATTTAATTAAAATAAAATGTCTTTTTTTACAGGATTTATTTATCACCAGTGGGACACTTATTTTCACACGAGTAGAGTCCATCGATCTTCATGTCTAAAATCTGAAATGAATGTGTCCTGTTACAATGAAACTAAGTTTGAAAATGATATTTTTGGTGAGGCAAATGGGATGGGTTCTTATTATGAATTATTAAATCGTGTTTATAATTGTTATTCCACAAACTTGATGTGTGTTATTTTTTGTGTCAATCATCCATCTAGGGTATTGGGTGCCCGTTTTTTGAATTGAGTTTGAGTTCTGTAAATTGTGCCTTCTTTAAAAATGAATTTTTAATGATACTTGGTAGTTTGGTACAATGAGTATGTTTGGATTTTACAATTTGAACTAACTTTTAGATTTGACTTTCAATTTTTTAGGTGAATTCTAGTGTCAACTACTAGTTTTACTAGTATATAGGTATATCCCAATTTTTTTTCATAAGGGATGATTTTCAACTAGTAGATATATTAATTAAATAATGGATGGTCTGGATTTGTTAACTTAAAAAAATTGAAAATAAAAATAAAATGGAAAAGACCCCTTTACCCTTCACACTTTCACCTTTCTATAACCCCTATCAACCACAGTTCATTACGACCTCTCCGGCCATCATTTAGATAAAATTCAAGAAAAAAATCCACAAAATTCTATGCAACAAACATAGCTTCTAATCGAATACAAACTGAACAAGTATAGAAATCGAGAATAAACAAAACAAAGTGGAGAAATATTTATGAAGATAAAACCACAAAAATACTGATAAGGGGCTCGCATGAACATAGCTTCTATTTTCAGCCATCGTCAAACAAACCGCCACCACCACCGTCTAGCCTTCGCTGCCGTCGTGCGCCTCCTCTTCGCGAGCATCCACCACCGTTTAGTCGTCCATCTCTGCAAATCCATCGCCGTTGCGAATATCCACCACCGTCCCAGTCACACAGGTCACCGCTGCTGCTGGTCGACCCACCACCACCGTGAACCGTCACCGCCATAGCTCTTTCAGATCAACACCACGACCAGATCCACGCATAGCATCACATCATCGCGAGGTCCGCCACTGCCATAGCTCCCGCGAACCGCCACAACCATTCACTGCAAGGGTCATCGCGACACCACTGCCTCTCCGCCGCGAGCCACCATTTCCATCCAGTCATCCCTGTCGAACCGGTACCAACATTTCCACCCATCCATCCCTGTCTTTGGTTGAGGAAGAGAGAGGACGAAGATTGATTTGGTAGGCGATGGGTGTTAGGTGGCGATGTGGTGGTGTCAGTCAGTGAGGTGGTCGGTGGAGTGGTGGTAGGGTGGTGACAGTCAGTAAGGTGGTGGCAGTTCATGGAGTGGTGGTGAAAGTAGGGAGAAGATGATGGTAAGGACAAAAATGGGATTTCCCATGAAAAAACTAAAAAAAAGAGAGGGTCATTTAATGGTATACAGGTATACCAATAAAACTAATACTTAATACTAGAATTCACCAACTTTTACACTAATATAAAAAGTGATTGATTTTTAAGGATAGTATGATAAAAATAATAATTGAATCGAACTGAGTTTTGGCAACGAGAGAAGTAAGAAATTTCCGGTTCATCAAGTTTTAACTCAATGATAGTTATTCTGGTCAAAAAGAAAAGAAAAAAAGTCAATGATAGTTGTTGGATTTCTAAAGATGTCAAAATGATTTAAAAAAAAAAATCAAAATGGGGTTTATACTTTAGAGCCCACAAACTGAATTTTGGGTCTCAAATGTATCCCAACACCAAACACTTAGAGTATGTTTGGGAAAACTGGAAAAAAAAGATTATACTGATAATCTGTTTTCAAATAATCGATTATTATGATAATCGATTATAATCATAATCTATTTTCGTTTGGGTATGTTTACTGAAAAGCTATTTTAAGATAATCTATTTTGTTTGGGTGATGTAAAAATAATCACTTGTTGATAGTAAATTACCAAAAAGGGTATGAAGCCATTTGTTTAAAATATTTGTTTTTCTTTTAACAATAGATTTTTTAATATCTTGTCTTCAAAATTATCTATTATAAAAAATGAATAAATTTTTTTCTCCTTGATTATGGAAAACATGTAAAAATATTTTGTTTTTAACAAAAGTTAAATAAAAAAAATTATAGTTGAAGTGCAATTCGCCCCTCCTCACCACTCCTGAATTCACAAATTGGTTCCCTCTCTATTCTATTCTCCTATGATTAGTGTCTGTTACAAGTCTTACTGACTATTGGTAGTTACAATTCTGTTACAAGTCTAACTACTATCCAACCAGAAATCATGGCTATGATTAACTAAGAGACAAACATTTTTTCTAATATATGGTAAGTTATCAATCACAAATATAATATGACATTGTTTTAATACATAAATCACAAACATAAATATTGTTACATAATTAACTTGAAATTAGACAATCCACAAATAAATAACAACATTGCCACAAACTCCTAGTTTGGTAATAAAGCTTTAACGATATCATCCCGCATAGAATCCCGAACATGATCCATGTACTCATAAGATATAGGATTATTTATGCTTTCAAGTAGGTCATTCCCATCAGTGGTAGCATCATCATCATCATTTGATAAATTCGCATCACCAACAAAGTTATTAAACTCAACATATGTGATGCTATTTTGTCTAATAAAGTTGTGTATTGCCATAGTAGCAATAACTATCTGAACCTGGGTGGAATATTTAAATTTTGGCATGCGCTTCAGAATTGCAAATCGATTCTTCCATATACCGAATGTCCTTTCTATTGTGCACCTTAAGCTAGAATGAAAGTAGTTGAAAACTTCGTTGTGACTACTAAATCCAAAGAGCTACTTTGGATTACGGAATATGATATCGCTCACATTTATATGGCCCTAAGTAGCCAACGGGTGTTGGATAACCAGAATCAACCAAATAATATTTACCTGAGCATTAATTTTAAAATAAAATGTGAAGGCAAATATATATTGAAACATGGAAAGTAATATATAAAAGACTAGTTAGAATATGATACCTGCAGGAGGATGTGGAAATTTATAAGTTGCATTACGTAGTGCTTCATGAAAAATTCTAGCATCATGTGCTCGACCTTCCCAACCTGCCAATGCAAATATAAAACACATGTCCCAATCACATACAGCCATGACATTTTGGCTAGTATATCCCTTTCTGCCGATATATTTTATATGCTCACTTTGAGGCACTACACAAGGAACATGGACTCCATCAATTGCCCCTATGCAATCTTTAAATACAGGCCAATATCTATCATCATATGCAATTTTGGAATGAACATTTTGGAAAGATGGATCCTGCGGCTTGATTATGTTCATTGAAAGCTTCAAAGAAGCCACTAAAACTTTGTGAAAACATCTACTGACAGTTTCACCTGAATGTTGGAATCTTTCTTGGATCATTCTTTGCCTATACCATGTCCAACAACATTCAAAAACATGGCCACCATCTCTAACACCCCTGTATTTCTAGTATTCTTCAACCCATGCTCAACTAATTTGTCACAAAAGCATAAAAAACATGTTTTTCCATTCTAAACATTTCATGACAACGAACTTCATTGCCACATAAAATTTCTTGAACCCAATTGTGGCCTGTTAAAGCACCGATTCGGCATGGTTTTTTGCACATATATTTATAACCATAATCAATAAGTAACATAGCCGCTGTTGTTAGTATAAGCACAATATCATCATCGAGTTCTCAATATCGTCTCCATTCCAGTTGTTGTCATAATGTGATGAGCTTGTAACAACCATTTTACGAATGGAAATGACCTTGCCCTCGCAAAGTACATATTTGCATTGTAATGTACATCACTACGAAAAATATGCATATAGATAATAGTCATAATCATTTTATACATCAACAAATACACCATAAAACATAATAGTGATTCATACGAAGCAAACGGTGAAATCCAGTTCCAAACACCTAGCAAAAAAGTGATTTATATATCACCATAACTAATCGAAACAATTTCAAAAAGTGATTTATCTATCACCATAACTTTTCCAAACACCATCCAAAAAGTGATTTATATATATGTCACCATCATTATCCTTAACTCTAAGACTTTACGACGACCTAATTAAGCTTTCTCAATTTCGCGAGAAGATAATTACGTCTTGATTCATCATCTTCAAGAGCCACAAACATTTCTCTAGCCAATGGGTCTTTCAAGATGAGACTACACTGAGCAAGCAAACGAGAACCAGCTTCCATTCCTGGTAGCTTTTTAACCTCTTTCATGACACTACTAATAGCAATTGGATCACCAATCTCAGCATTGTTAGCATTACCAGTTGGGGTTGTGCGAGACTCAACTGCTCCAATCAGTTTCTCAATGTAATTATTTAGTTTTTTACGCTGAGTTGGCTTATTCCCTTTAGGCATCATTGATCCTTGTTTTCTTTTCTTTCCACTTAAAGAACTACCTGCAGAGTTGTTCAATGTGAATTTTCCAAAACCAAAACTACCCCCAGTAGTAGTACCACCACTACCGTCCCCAAGGCCTCCACCAATATCTGGGTCTTCACTATCCCCAGAACCCTCAGTTGTGTCCAATATCTCAATATCTTCGGGTAACATTCCTGAGGAAGGTGCATATGCATGTTCACCAGTAGCCGTACCAGGAGCAAATAAGGAAGTCAGTTTATCCTTGAACTTTAAACCACTCCTTCGAAATTGAAGTGCTTCGGGTTCCTCCTATAATTACCAAGCACACAATGATATAAGATTTAACACCAAAGATATATTAGGAAGCATATTTCTAAACTATCTGTGATAAAAAATCTACCTTAACTATGTTTTCCCACCAATGTCTTCTTGCATCAAAGTTATTTGTCTGGTAATTCCAACCAACTCCAGTAACCTTTCCAAAGATTCTGTACCATAATTGCCATTTTTTCTTTAATGCATCCCACTTGTTCTTAATCTGAAGATCATCATAATTCAACCCCGTGCTACTCCTGAATTTTCCTTTAGCATTCTTCCACCCTAATTTGGTCAAGCCGGTCCAGTGTGTTCCCCCAAATTTGCTTGCTCCAAAGCACAATCAATTAAAATCTCAGTGGTACTATCCTCCCATCTTCTTGTTTTTTTTCCATCATCATTAGATAGGCCAACTGGTTGCTGGTTTTTCCCTTTACTATTTTTCATCCTATCTCAATAACAAATGCATACAGTAAACAAAAAAGGAACTAAGCAAGCAAATAACCAAACATATCATGATGTGCAAAAAAATCAACTAATGACAGGTACAAATTGTATAATTCCTATATACGACTCATTTATACAAGTTAATTCCACAAGTATATAATTTCTATGCAACTCAAACCTTCCTATAGTACACTGAACTACAACCATTTCCATCACTGTAGAGGGAACAAGATAAAGATAAAGAATTTGGTATGATGTCATCCAAAGACCAAAAACAGTAATCAGACAAAAATGTTAAGACAAAAACAGTAATCATTGTATGCTACTATCATATCTGAATCACGAATCAAACCAGATGCAACACATATGTCAAGACAATAGAAATATAGTTAATATATGATAGCTATTGAGCAAAGGCAACATTTCTAGCTCTGAAACATGACCCAAGATACCTAACCAGTGCAACTTACAGTAAGATGTGATCCCCAATTTTCACCTACAAAACATTTCTAGCTCACACCTTATTAAATTTGCCTTCCATATACTCCATCTTATTCTTGATTCTAATTAACACAACCCTTTGATTCCAAAGTTTTTCACCACAACTCAAGCTTACAATTTGTTCCTCCTCCCAATTCATCATGTAGGACTATATCATTCATGATAACCATCTTTATAATAAAACAACAATAGAAGACAATTTCCTATGACTATGTGAATTCTGTACATACAAAGTTTCCCCTAGTATTCGAGAACTGAAAGGTAAGTAGAACAGATGGGCTTGCTTTGGGTCTCTGGTAATAAATCTTTTATTAGCTTCTATCAGCCTCATGAACCATCCCTCCGAAGCATAAATACCCAAAAGATATGGTGAATGCATTATAGGCTTAGCTCCTTCTTTATATACATACACTTTGAGAGTCTTTTCCATTAATTCATAGCTCCTGATAATTAGACAAATGCATATATATGCCTTATTTTCTTTTCTTTTTAATTTTGTTTCCTAAATAGTGAGGATCCTCTTCATTCTTTAACATCAAGAAATGCAACAATTATGAAAAAGTATACTGAAATTTGCCTGAGCTGATCAAGACTCTGATATATGTCATGGAATACTTGTTATCAGATAATGTAAGATCAAGGGCTGCACCTCTATGTTGTCATATAATAAATAGCAAATTCTTCTCACTGTCCACAATTTTAGTTCACATTGTATTTTAAAACCTATATCCTTACCCTTGTAATTTCAGGAATATAAATTTTAATTCTAGAAGATACTTCTGAAACATTTTTCAAAATTATATATAGACACCACAACAATTAAATGATACCTCTTGAACATGGAAACATTTCGATAAAGGGGTGTGTAAAGATCTTCAACATTCTCGTATAATATATCAAGCAACTCTCAAAAACAAAAGCCAAACTGTATATAAAATTTACAATAGAACCCCATTGAAAACAATACTGTTTTTCTTCTTCTACTTCGTTTTTTATGTTCTTGAAACTACACTGGTCTCCCTCAACAACCCTTCAGTAAAATCAACTCACTCTGTTTTTTTGGTAGCTTAAGCATTGTGAAAAAAATATAACGAATGGATCACAGAGGCTTTTGATTGATTATAAAATGAAAAACAAGAAACCCAGATCACAGACAGAGGAGAAGAAAAACAGGGCCAAACAGATCGCATATTGAAAAAACAGATTAGAGGACAACCACCGAATCAGATCTGAGCAAATAATAGAAGATCAGATCTAACCTGGTTGGTAGCGACAATCAGAGGACAACCACCGAATCCCACACCACGATGGCGGCCACAGCAGAGCAAGACGAGTTCCTCGAGTTTCACAGAGAAGGGGAGCAGTATGATGGGAGCTTATTACAAGGAAGATAAGAGATGAAACATGGTTGAGGAAGGTGGACTTTTTATTACGGGTTGGTTGAAACATGGATGATGATTAAGGAGGTTGGTTGAGGAAGGTGAACTTTTTATTACGGGAAGATGGAGAAATTTATTTGTTTCTGACAGGAGCCGTTGGAAGGGTATTACGGGGTCAGGAGCAAAACAGCGTTTATGAGGATGAAAACAGTTCACAGTGTAGCTTATTATATAACTGCGTTTTACATCATTTTTCAGCGTTTTTAAAATTTAATATTTTTACCCAAACATGAGTTGATTAATACAAAACAGCTTTTTACTCCTAAAACAGCTGTTTTTTAACTAAAAACTATGTTCCCAAACACACTCTTATAATGTCGCTCCGGTTGGTTTTTAAGATCTAATACTTGACTTTTGATTCCTCCTATGCTTGCTTTAATTTCTGATAGACAAATATCAAAAGCAAAATTACAAAGTCGACTTTCACCTTATAAAATCAAATAAACAAATCATTCTAAATATATAATAGATAATAGAAGAGATTAAGCAAAATGTAAACACTTTCATTCTATGAATGAAAAATCGAACTGGATCGGTTCAACACTTCAACCATGAAACCTATGAATCGGTTAGGGGTATACAAAACCCAACCCAGCCCGGCTCTAGAACCCATCCCAACCCATGGTGTTCAGGTCGGGTCTGATCCTAACCCGCGAAAAAGAAGGGACGAACCCGAGTCCCACTTTGTGACCCGACGTCGGGTTTGGGACGGGTCCAGGTTGACCTTCGGGTTACCCAATCCGTTCAATATAATATAGGTTAAAGTAATGTTTTGGTCCCTATACGTGACATCGATTTTCAATTTGGTCCCTATACGTAAAAAGTTATCAATTTGGTCTCTATACGTGACACTGATTTTCAATTTGGTCCTCACCGCTAATTGGTCCCTATATAAGAGGACCAAATTGCAAATCATTGTCACATGTAGGGACCAAATTGAAAATGATTATCACATGTAGGGACCGATTTCAAAATTTTTTTGTTGAATTGGTCCCTACATGTGACAATAATTTGCAATTTGGTCCTCTTATATAGGGACCAATTAGCGGTGAGGACCAAATTGAAAATTAGTGTCACGTATATGGACCGAATTGATAACTTTTTACGTATATGGACCAAATTGAAAATCGATGTCACGTATAGGGACCAAAACATTACTTTAACCTATAATATAAATCTACTTTTATCCCTCCCTAAAATATGTTTCACATGTGGTCACTGAGAAAGAAGTATGAAGTAAATTACTAAACTTCTACTCCCATATCTCATACTAGCCCAATTGATTACTTTTAGGAAGCATTTTGTGGCTTTTATGACATTGAAAGAATATTGTTTTATGAGTATTTTGTTTTTAACAATGTGACTTTAGTAACATGATCATCAAGAAAACATCTAACGAAATGATTTATTTGTTGATATTTTGCAGCATCTAATTTTGGATCAATTGATGGCTTTTAGGTGGTATCTTTTGCTGATATTTTACCTTATAAAAAAATTAACATTTTCACACTCATAAAAATTTTGTTTACAAAGAATCTATTTAGATTTGGGTTAACCCGGTCCCGTCTTATTTAGACCCGATTTTAAACCAACCCGCATATGACCGGGTTCCTTTGGATCTAGGGACGAGTTCGGATTCAAAGATTTGACCCGATCAATATTTATGATTGGATAAGAGACAAACATAATTCGTCTCAACCCATCTCACACTCACCACTAGAATCGCCATGTGATCGGGTTGTTCAACCCAATAAACCAATGCACAAGGGATGGATCCAAAATGGATAACAAACCCGTTTGAACTAGTTTGTATTTAATAAAATACACTCCACTAAAAAGTATTTGCGCCGAATGGAGGCCCAAAGTTAAGCTACAAAAGCCCATAAAGGCATGTGGTGGGTTGCTCCCTGTTGACTTTATAAAGACTTTTTATGCTTCGAATGTCCACTCAATATCTTACGTTGCACTTGCAAGTGTGGTATCCTCCGACCTTTTTATGGGTATATTTGGAATTTTGGAAACACGATCAAAACTAGCAAAATTATTTTGGTATAAAGCTTTCACAAAGTGAATAAACATGCAATATGAGAAAATGAGTATATATCCCTCCTTAATTACATGGGCAAACCTTTTCAAGAGCGGGACCCAAAATTTTCCCTATTTTCCTTTTATATAAAAGTACATATATAACAGTAAAAAAAAAAACATATATAACACCTTCAAAATAATTGGTACAACATATAACACACAAAGCATACATAATATCATATATTTTATTTTATGGACATTATTACTTGACCTTGTTTATTTTAAAACATTCAAATAAATAAACAACTTTTATAAAACGAACATTATTTCCAACTCAACATTATTAGAGCCTATTATAATTATGTTTCTTTTTCTCCGAGCATCTACTTCACGCTTCATAGTCTCTCTCTTGTATATATCGCACCATTGCAAGATGAGTAAACACTAGATACGATTTCACATATCGGATATTTACTCACTTCATATATTTGAATAATAAAATTATACATTAATTATAAATTGAAGTGCATCATTTTGGTTAGTATCTAATGACTCACCCAATTTTTTAATCAAGATCCGACCGCTTGATTTGCTAAAGTAAGCTAGATCTTAGTACACTTTAAATAATCAACGGGGTTGATTTTTTTTTTTTACTTTATACATTGACTCATTTTAGAATAGATAAATTTTAGAAGAGATAAATTCATTATTTTTTAATGTAAAAATCACTCAGAATAGCTTGAAGAAGAGGTATTTCCAAGAAAAATCACCCTACATCAAAACACATGTTATTATATATTTGTATTGTATGCTTGGATGTTTTATTATAGTCCAGACCTGTGTCTCTCCAAAAAAAAAAAAAAAGGAAAATGACAAAGCACTTTTGACATACCACAACAACCGTATCTGTCCGGAGGAGAATATTCCACGCATGAATAATAAAATACCATCAGTTTGGCGAGATTATTTAATCATGAATACCCCGAAAATTATAATTTCAATTTTTGCACTTGGACATAAATAATAAAAAAAATTCCATTTTTGTACTTCATGGAGTCCCTAAAAAACATTTTGCACTTTTCCGATAGATACACAAGACACCGTGAACTCATAGTTTTTTATTACATGTGTTTTAGATTTTGATGTAATTGATTTTGGAAGAATTGACTTTGGAAGAATAAGGTTAAAAAAATTGATTGTATTTAGTAACAATATTTTAAAAGTGGGTTTAGAAGAATTGATTTTGTTTGGATGATAAAGTAACATCACTTTTGAAGTATAAATATGTAGAATTTTGTAGATCCTACATCTAGAATCAATTATTTTCAACGGAAAAACTAGAAATTTTTGCTTCCATAAAACTCAATTTTGACCTAATAGGAATCAATTATTTTCAACGAAGTTTCATAAACAAACACATAAACAGTACCCAGATACATGAACAGTGATCCCAAATTCAAAAAAATTGTCGTTTGCGTTGAAAAGAATCTCAACCAAAGAGACACTTTGTTTCTTGAGCGAGTTATCTTGTTGAAACATCGAGTTTAAGTGCACTCACTTCACTTTATCATTCGTTAGTAATGGATCTGGTTCTTTGCATTTTTAAAAAATAGTAACATTTATATATTGTTGGATTAATTACTAAAAATATTTGAGAAAATCTAGAACTGATGTAACAAAATTAAAATGTTAATATGTAACTTTTTAAATGTAAGAAATTCATTTTTGTCCATGATGTAAAAGTAGAACCTAGATTTTCCTTATAAATATGATACATTGTACACTAACATTAACATGGGACACTTACCCAAGCTAAAGGTGTGTTTGATTTATTTGTTTATTAAAAATTATAAAAATATCATGTTATTTTTATTTTATTTCTTATTTTAAAAGATTTTTATCAAAAAAAAAACCAAACACACCCTACCATTATGCACATTCTCTCCCATTAGCTTAGAACAGTTTTTCTTGTACGAAAATCCTACTATACCCCTATTTCCACGGACCACCGTTCAACAGCAACCGTATATGTGCACTCCATAGAAGGGTAAATGAATAATCTCAAAATTTTCTCGGCAAAACTAAACGCTTACTGACGGCCACGTGTCGCACTCTCAACCCTCCTTTCTCTTGGTTACAACGTCACAGGGATTTTTATTTCACAACAATAAAATAATAATTATTTTATTTCCTAAAAAAATGCTAAAATAAAATAAGGAAAATAGTTATAATTGGCGCTGGAAAACGGAGAGCCTCTGTGCTTCTGCTTATCCTTTCACTCTCTTCTATTCCATTGGCAGAGGAAGAGTTTTGCTTAAACGACGACGTCGTCTTCTTGAGCTCAAACCTTGAAATTCAGAACTCTGAGATGGTTATGGTGTAAGAGAGTAACAGCTTTCTCTCTACGGTATCAGTGTACTATCAGAGCAATTCAGCATTGCACCAATGGCTATGAGTGGTTTGGTTTCCAACCGCAACTTCGGTTCTTTCATTGCATCCGGTTAACACTCCTTTCACCCCTCAATTACTCTTCACTCAATTAAATTTTTAATTTTTTAATTTTTTAAAATTTTGGGTGGCTACTTGCATTTTGTGAATTATCTACTAGCTGTGGTGGATGCATGCTGGTAATTTGATTATTTTGTGAGTGGATTTGATTAAATCGATTTTTTTAATACTGTTCAGATTTCTTTAGCACGTAGTTCAGTTTGAAGGTGTATGGTTTAGTGGCAAGTATGTGTTTTTTTGTTTATTATTATTATTATTATTATTGGATAGTAGTAGTGGGCACAATGCTCAAATTAGAAATTAATTTATTGAGTTTATGTATTTTTTTATTATTCTATTGTTTAAAACAATTTATCTCTGGAGAAACTTGTGGAATGCGGATGACCCTTTTATTTTCTGTTGCAACATGTGCTTATAGAACTTTTAATACATAGTGCATACCCTTTCTGTAGATATAAATGATACTCTTATAAAATTGTGGACTTGGACAAGTTTAAGTTTTTGACTTCTCTTTTTTCCCATTGAAAATTTGGTTTAAGCATATGCAGTATATTCCAAATAGTTTAAACAAGTAATAAATTAAAAACGATAGAGATTTTAGACATCAAATTCCTAAATTCTGACATAATGTACTTCTTAGTTCGAATAGGTACATTAGATTGAATCGAATTATTTTGCTTTATCCAAATTAATATTCAATTCATTTCATCAAAAGGTATGACCAATCAACCAGTGTTTTTTGTATAAATTAGGTTGGATGTTTGGTCCTCTTGAAAGCCTATAAGATGGTATTATGTTGATCACTCTTTTAAAATATGCGAAAATTTAGCCATTGTTTGATATTGACAGGAAATGAATATAGGTCGGGAAAGGATCTACCACTTCAAAGAAGGGGAATTTCTGGTGTATCTGTTGCAAGGCATGGTTACCAGATTGCTAAGGATCGTTTGTCAAGATGCCATCGTAGAATGTATTTTCAAACCGATTCTCCTTTGGAAGAGAGAGTTTCAAAATGGATGCAATCATCTCACAATGAAGGGCAGCATTGTTCTCCAGTATCTCGGCAATCCAGTCAATGCATAAACTTCAAACTAAAGGCCAGCAGAAAAAGTCGTCCCTACCTTTCTTCAGCCCCCCATAGAAGTAGCAATATTATACAAAGGGAAGTATACGGACTAGGTTTGAGCAAGAGAAAGCATGTGCAACCTCAGCTTGATAAGGCAATTAAGATTCGGGTTTATTACAAGTCTGAGGAGTATGACATCGCAGAAACAGAGATGGATCCTCTGCCATCAACTGAAGGGACAGGTGAAGCCATTCTGCTGGAAGGAAATCTGCAACAAGTATCTCCTTGGTGGCAGCAGCTTCCTAAGCGCTGGGTTATTGTGCTGCTATGTTTTACAGCATTTCTGCTGTGTAACATGGATCGTGTGAGTAACTTTTTCTGGTATTTATGGTTTCAACTTTCAGTTTCTATGTTATTTATATATTCATGTTTTCCATGTCTCATATTCCAATGGGCATGTTCCTTCCACCATATTCAATTGGTTGTCACAATGTCACTGCAAGGTGTCTAGTTACTTGAAATACAATATAAGGTGTACAGTTGATCATTACTCCTAGTAGCCTAATTTGTTTCTTTTTTCTATCAATAAACTAAAAGTAAAGAAAATCATATTACCTTTTACAGCTGTAGATGTTGATTGTTGAAAAGAAATACTGTTTTCCATATTCCACTTTGTTTTGTAGAAGTTCTTATTATGCTTTTTCGTCCAATTATATCAAGCATTTATTTGATATTTAGTTGAATGCTAATTACTAATGGTCCTTGCTGATATACTTTGCATGTTCGTTATAATTTACAGGTAAATATGAGCATAGCGATACTTCCAATGTCCCAAGAGTTCAACTGGAACAGTGCAACAGTTGGCCTAATTCAGTCATCTTTTTTCTGGGGCTATCTACTTACTCAGGTGTGACTGATATATGCAAAACATGTTATCTTATCAAGAAATTGGTTTCATATGTTAATCTTCTAGTAAGTATTCAAGTACTGCTGCTGGTTGAACCTGCCGTGACATATAATCTTCTTAACAGTATATGCTTGCATTCTAGCATATTCTGATTTTCAAACTATCTTACCACTTCTTCCGGTGTTCATAAAATAGTTTTAATTACATTTCTTTCAAACTGAATGTTGTACAATGCTTTTTTGGTTTAGATCCTTGGTGGCATATGGGCAGACAAACTTGGTGGGAAGCTAGTACTGGGTTTTGGAGTTGTCTGGTGGTCAATTGCAACAGTTTTAACTCCTATTGCTGCAAGACTTGGGCTGCCATGTCTGCTTATTATGCGTGCCTTTATGGGAATTGGCGAGGTTGGTCCTTTTACTACTTTTATGCATTCATCTATCTGGAGTCTGTAATTAAATTCTTATGGTCACTTGTTCATATTTCTTTTTGTTATGCAAAATGAATTGCTAGTTTTACTAGGAAATTCAGGTAGAAAGGATTGCTACTATTTATTTTGCTAATAACCAAGAAGAAAACTTGGAAAACTAACCAGAAAGCATTGTCGTTTTAGTTCCTCACCCCATCCCTCTATTTTTAAAGCAGACAGGGATGGTGATGTTGAAAGGTTTGTATGAGACAAGATTATAAACATACTATTATCGTCTATAATATGTTACCCCCAAACTAATTAAGGTTACTGTGACAAGTAATACAATCAAATGAAAGATATTTTTTCATTTCAGTGGTCTTATATTCAAAGTCCATGCTGAGTACAAACATGAGTTTTTTCTCCTAGGATTTTGAAACAAATTGTGCTAGTTGTTTGCTTTCAGGGTGTTGCCATGCCTGCGATGAATAATATACTTTCCAAGTGGATTCCAGTATCAGAGAGAAGCAGGTCCCTTGCCCTTGTATATAGTGGCATGTACCTTGGTTCCGTCACTGGCTTGGCATTCTCACCTGCGCTCATCAACAAATTTGGGTGGCCATCAGTGTTTTACGCATTTGGATCCCTTGGAAGTATCTGGTTTGCCTTGTGGTTGAGAAAAGTATGTCAGCTTTCACATAATTTCAATTAAATCTACTTTACGTTTCTGTTCCTGATTGGAATAATGTTTTCAGAGGAAACCAAGCATTTTTTTCTGCTGACACTAAAAATATATTTTCATGTTTCATGTGTTGCATAATATTTTTGGAATTTTATTTTGGCAGCAACACCTTAGCTTTGACTTTGTTATTTATAAATGTAAGGGGTACTTTGTAATTCCTTCTCAACAAGTTGATTGTCATATCCTTTCCCTTCTGTTGGTCTCTTCCAGGCGTATAGCTCACCAAAAGATGACCCAGACCTCGGAGCGGAAGAGAAAAGACTCATATTTGAAGGCAGCACGTCAAAAGAACCTGTGTCAGTTATTCCTTGGAAATTAATCTTATCAAAAGCACCTGTCTGGGCTTTAATAATCTCTCACTTCTGCCATAATTGGGGGACATTTATTCTGTTAACCTGGATGCCTACTTACTACAATCAGGTACTTGCCTGTTTAAGATTTTTTTATAGTATTCATAAAAGCTTTTTATAATATACATGTCCTTGAGAATACTTTCTATTATAGCTTGTATCTTTGCAAGCAGGTGTGGAACTAGAACACCTCATTTGGTGATGCGGGTAGCTAATATCTGTAGATCAACTAACATATAGAGAACTTTTCCACCTGTGAAGGTGGAGATACCCATCCAACTGTCCACATAGTTCTGCTCCTATTTGCATGAAACTTGTTGGGTTTAGTACATTATATATCTCCGTTGTTTTTAAAAATGTTGCCCTGTAATTGGCTGCATAATTTTCTCTTATGATAAAATGTTTTTGTTTGGAACTGTTTGATGTTAGTGTACATCTTACCACTCGCCCTTGAATCTGTAAACTTGAGCAGAGAACTATTTGTATTTCTTAGCAATTACTCTGAAGATAAGCTAAGTAAATTTGCCTTCACTCTAACTGCTGATGTTATAAAATTACGTAGAAATAAAGACACTAAAATATGATAGTTGTCTTGATCCAAATTGAATGGTTAAGTGATCTAATCAAACATCAAGAAACATAAAAAGAAAAATTTACATGAAATATTCAGTCCATTGAATGAATGAACTGATGGGTTATTTTCTCAGGTTCTGAAGTTCAACCTCACTGAATCTGGGCTGTTATGTGTCCTGCCATGGTTAACCATGGCAGTTTTTGCAAATATAGGAGGCTGGATTGCTGACAAACTTGTGAGCAAAGGCCTTTCCATAACAGCTGTTCGAAAGGCAAGAAAATCACCACTCTCGTAACTGAAATTTTGTCATACATTGTGAACTTGTTTACATTATAATATTTCTGCGCACTATAATTCATGGCATATTTTTTCCCTGGACAGCCTACTGCGGAAGCTAATCTTGATTACAAAACAAATTGCTTGTAATGGAATTTTTTATAATCAAATCATAGTACATGGCCATTCGTTTCAGTTTCAGTAGAAGCAAAATTTTGTTGTGAATTTTTTTAAGTACTTTTCCAAGCCAAAAAAAGAATATTCTTCCTGATTATCATAAAGTAACGGCAGTTTTGCAACCTGCACAATGATTTTTCTTTAAATCTTTCCTATTTTGGCAGATCATGCAATCAATTGGCTTTCTGGGTCCTGCTTTTTTCCTTACACAGCTTAGCCATGTCAGAACACCCGCCATGGCAGTATTGTGCATGGCTTGCAGTCAGGTTTGAGCTAGCCTGATATATTCCCGAGTTTGATTCCTCAAATTTGAATTATTTTTTATGCTCTAATTAAGTTCCAAATGAATAATTCATAGATGCCTATAAGACATGTTTGGATAGATGTTAAATGTTTGCAGATTTACCTCATATGCACCACAATCTATTATTTCCTTTACAGGGATCTGATGCATTCTCTCAGTCTGGTCTATATTCCAATCACCAAGACATTGGACCACGCTATGCTGTGAGTTATTGCTATTTTAATTATGTACCGTGATCAATAAAATCAAATATGAGCTTTTTTGTTTTTTTTTTTTTATATCAAAACTCAAACATGAGCTTAATAGTGTTGGATATAAAAAAAACCCAGCAACTAACCGGTTGATCATGCTAAAGAGTAACGAGTAAAGACTGTAATAGACTCCTTGCTTGAGTTGTTTTCTCAAATTTCAATCAGAATATTTCATTCTTTTCATATAAAATTCTTAGGGCAACGTTCTCCATTATACAAATGCTTTGTTGATTTATTTATTAATTCAATGTCTATCTGACTGCATGAAATCCTGGGACGAATGTTTTCCATTATACAAGTGTGTTCTCCTTTTGTTTTTCCATTCAAGATTTACTATAAATTTCAGGGAGTACTACTGGGACTATCAAATACCGCAGGAGTGCTTGCTGGTGTCTTTGGCACAGCTGCAACAGGATACATACTCCAACGAGGTGAGAATGCTCAATTGACATTCTACTTAACCTGTTTTTTCTTGTCGTAGTCATTCACTTACAAGCAATCTGTTGCAGGTTCTTGGAATGATGTATTTAAGGTTGCTGTTGCATTGTACATAGTAGGCACATTGGTCTGGAATATATTTTCAACTGGAGAGAAAATACTTGACTAAGAATGCAATGATGTCAAGGAAGGTGTAGGCTCTATAAGCCAGACATACAAAATTAGATGGAGCAAAAATCAGATGACCAAATATGTCAAGCACTTTGAAGAGTAACAGCATCCTGCCGAAATAGAAAAGAGATACCATCAAAGTTTTCGACCAAATAGTTAGACCTTTATATTTTTCCTTCAGAAACTTGGATTAACTTGGCACCTTATGCAAATGCTTTGTGCCATGATCTAAATGCTTTCTGTATAGATAGTTGGTGGGTGGTTTCCACCTAATATGACTTAATTTAAGCATACTTTAAATTACATGTTACGTGAGTGACTACCTCATCATGCCTGCTGAGAAAATAGATCAATCAGATTCTTTCTTACTCCATGTTTCTAACTAAAGATTAGTGTATCTAATGTTACATTTGATTCAATTTCAATTTGTGCATCTATTCTTCCGTTGTCATAGGCAAGGATCCTAGCTAGAACCAGAATCTAACCTAAAAACTCTGGTTTTTAAATTGTACTTTATATGTCTGCACAGATGAATTGTATAGGTGAAGATTGCAGATTTTCCTAGTTTAGAGCATCATCCTATGACAAACGTAATACCAGGAACACATACCACTCATGACAGAGAAATTCCATCATTAAAATCTCACAACATTGAATACTGTGAAATGTGAGTTTAGCTCTTGCACAAGGTATTGAAACCAGTAAAATCAAATAGATACTTCTAAACAAACAAGAAATAAAGAATACAATGAATGTTTGCAAGGATTCTACAAGGAATATAAATTGATAAAACATTCATCAACCCGAGGACTCCAGAAAATGAGATCTCTCCACAATTCTAATATGAATTATGAATATATAAGATACAATGAAATATACCCTTTCTTTTTGAAGGAAACTGTTCTCTTTTCTTCTATAAGCAGAAGTCACATTAGTGGCTGAATTCTCCAGACTTGAACTTGAGTCTGAAATGGCCTTTAAGCCACACCATTGCATCTCAAATCTGTATACTCTTTCCCATGCCTTTCTCTCTGAATGTTTGCCCAAATCCCCCTCAAGTCCCTGTTGTGCACCATGACCTTGAGCCCATTTTTCATAAACAATGTGAGTGACATCTTTTGCTCCACTCGGTGGCCAGGCACCACTGCAAGGCGGTGGCGTAGCAGCACCGCGGCTGCTATAGACTTCATTTGTAGGTATGCCAAATCCTTCCCTAAGCATATCCTTGGACCAGCATTGAAGGCAACAAACTTGAAAGAATCATGCATGACAAACTTTTTGGCATCCAATGACAACCACCTCTCGGGCTTGAACTCCATGCAATCCTCACCCCACGTGGACCTCAACCTCCCTGCCGAGTATATCGAATAGGTCACCGATGATCCAGCCGGGACAAATGTGCCGTCCGGCAAAATATCATCGGCCACCACATGCTTTGAATCCTCCGGGACTGAAGGATACAAACGTAGTGTCTCGGATAATGCAGCCTTGAGATAAACCAAACGATCAAGTTCCTCAAAAACCAATGGCTCAACCAACCACTTTGCCATGTCATCACCGCGTGTCTCAACCAAAACAGTGCATATCTCACATAAAATTTTCTCTTCCACCCTTGGGTTCTGAATCACCAGCCAGAAGAACCAGCTCAGCGCAACCGATGATGTGTCACGACCAGCTAGGATGAAGTTTAACGCCACGTGTTGGAGAAACTTGTCTGAGTAGGATTCTTTTTTCCTCATAAACCTAGTCAACAAGTCATCATGTGGGGTCCCATCTTTTTGCTGACTCATCAATTCCACCTTGCGCTTCTCAATGACACTAGATAAATGTTTGTCCACGTGGACAAGGCTTCGGCTCAAGCTCACTTCCATTCCAAGCCCAAACCATTTTTTAATCTTCCACAAAACCTCAGGCAAAATGAACCGTTGGAGCGAGGCTTCAGTGGCTCGATCAAAAGCCATGGCAAAAGCATTCTCCGGCAGCCCGGTCGCGAGGGTTTGAGGGTCCATCCCAAAAGCCAAGCCGCAAATGTTGTCAAAAGTGAGTCGAAGCATTAAATCCTGCATGTCAATCGGTTTGTTCAGTGCCTCAGCTTCTTTCATGATCACACAAAGTCGGTCTTTGATGGCTCGGCTCACCCATCGAGCCATGGCTTGGCGCAAGGTCCTGGTGGTAAATTCAAGTGCGGCAGTCTTACGTTGGAACAACCACGTGTCACCATCAGAGTTGAAGATCCCATCACCAAGCAAATCATGGAACACTGCATGCCATGTTGGACCTTTGGGGTAGTTGTCAAAGCGGGTCTTGAGTATGTGCTCCAAGTTCCTCGGGTCGCACGTGACGGTCACGAGACCCTGCTTCTTGGCAAGGAAGGGGATCGCACAGATGCATGTCTGGTACGTGCCGCCACACGCGCGGAGGTTGTCGCAGATCCAGTCATGCATGCGGTCACAGTTCTCAATCAGCCCCGGGAGACTGCCCAATAGAGGCCAGACACGTGGACCCCTCAGTGACCGTGAGATGAAGGTGAACCATAGCAGGTAAGCTGTTATCGCCGTTAAAATCAGTAGAGCCGTACAAGTTTCCATTTTATTGCAGGGCACGTTATCAAATATCAACCCAAGAATCAAAGCTCAAACCTACAAGAAAGTGAAGAAACTTCAAGTAAAATTTTCTCTTTTTTCTATGTTTTTTCAATGAAAGTTGTTCTTTTTTCTCCTGGGAAAATGGGTAGCTAGGAAAATGAGAAAAGAACGTACCTTTAACAATGGGTCAGACTGGGAAGCATTTTCATGAAAAGCTTGAGCTAAGATAAAGTGAAACTGAAACCCATATGGGATTTTGAGAATGTCTTTTTCTATGAGTGTGAGTGAAAGAATAATGCAAGGAAAAGGGACAATATTTGGATTGAAAGAATAAAACGAAGTGAAGAAGGGGTGTGTTATATAAGGAAGGAGGAGGAAGATAAAGAGAGGGAAGTGAGTGCGTGTAGTAATAGTATATTACTTAGTACAATGGTGTATGTGAGTGATAAGAGAATAGATTTATAGGTGAAGTGGTTTAGTGAAGGAGTTATTATGGCCAGACTGGTTTATTGACAATGCACCAGCTCTTTCTCTCTCTCTCTTACCATACTCACCACACCAGATGCACCATTATAAATGCTCTCTGAAATGGTTGTTGAGACCTTTAAAGGTGAGACTCCCACCTGTCTCTCACTCTTGCACACTAAGAAGAAAACACTAGAGCTTCTTCCTTGTTCTCTTTCTATCTTACACCAAATTTTACAGGGATATGACAACAGGGTGTTCAAGCCAGGCAGGCAATGAATGAAAGGAAATAAATGAAGTAGTTGAGGAACATGGAGAGGGAGAGCCACAGGGAAATTATACAATGCAGAGATGCAAAAGTTTTGGGTTCACATACACCTTTTTCAGCTAATGGGGCCGTTTTATGTATAAAAAGAAGTGCACATGATCTAGCAAAATTTTGCACTTGGGGGAAAATAAAAAATGGGTTTTGCACTTTTGCCAAGTGGGGTTTAGCTGTTGTTTTGGTAAGCAACCTACCAACAATTTATAGCATTTACGTGGGTGAACTGTCTTCTTACCTCTGAATATATATCATCTATATTCCCTGCAAAAACTTAGTATAAAGTAAAGAAAAAGAGTTAAACAAAAAAACAACAACAAGTCTTGGATTCATCACAATCTAAGAGTTGACTTACCTTGCTCATTTATGGTGGAATTTTTGAGTAATTATATGGCTATGGTGGATTGAAGCAAAAGTCAAAGCTACGTAATTGGCAGGATACAAAAACTGGCTTCAGCCCTGCTAAAACTTACGGTAAGTTTGTTTTAAATTTTTGATAGAATTAATTTTGATAGAATTGATTTTGAAAGAATTGATTTAAAAAAAAAGGCTAAAAAAATTAATTTGTGTTTGGTAACTATTTTAAAAGCAGGTTTAGAAGAATTGATTTTGTTTGAATGAAAAAGTAAAATCACTTTTGAAGTATAAATATGTAGAATTTTGTAGGTCCTACATCTAGAATCAATTATTTTCAATGGAAAAACTAAAAATTTTTGCTTTCACAAAACTCAATTTTACCCTAATCAATTATTTGCAATTGGGGTTTGGGTGCTCAAACCGCGTTTCAACAGCTAACCAAAAGGCACTAACTCATCCCAACATGTTCTTCTGACTTCGTGTGTGTTTGGTTTCATTTTTGGAAGCATCAAAAGTGCTTATGTATCTGTCAAATATGATTCTGGTAAAAAAAGATGTGTTTGGTTACACATTTGTGGAAACAACTTTGCATCCAGAATTGATTCTACTAGAAGCAGTTTGGAGTAGCTTCTGCTTTTGGATTGAAAAATTACATTAAGTTTTACATCAAACTTGCTTTCAAAGTAACAACATCCAAATATAAATCACTTTACTTCAAACTCAATTTTATTGAAATCAATTCTACAAAATCAATTCTATCCAAAATCACGTTTGTCAAATACTCATCCAAACACACACTTCCCCCGTGTAAAAAGTTTCTTTTTTTTTTGGTTTCTTTTTATACCTTTTTCTATTGGCTTATCAAAAGTCAATATTAACCCTTACAATATTCAAATTTCAAACACGAGGATGTAGATAGCCTACTAACTACTAAGTTAAGAAAGATAGGTGAAAAGAAGAAGAAGAAGAAAAAAGGGTAGCCCAACTAGAGTCTAGAGCAACATTCATAAGCCATGTTTTATTATTGTTATTATAACCCTTATTCATTGTCTAATATGCATTGCTTTTGTGAGTGCAAATGGTTGACCTGTTTCCATTTGCTACTAAGCAGATATGTATTGTTGTCGTGATATTTAACTTTCTGTACGTAATTGTGCTGTCGAAGCCAGAATGAACGGTCAAGAAATTAAAATTGAGGGTTGAGTAAAAGTTGAAGATATTTGAACTTTGAAAGGATCACCTTATCAGCGAAAGAAGTCAATAGAGTAACGAGGAAAATGATAGTGACCTATATATGTTTTCACGAAAGAAGTTTGTGTGAGATATTTTCAAAGGGTGGAATCGAACCCAGGTCTTTGAGTCAAGAGACACAGTTGCTGGCCACTAGGCCAACGAGTACCATATATTAGTTTGTGAACTCTTACGTTACTTAACTGTTTAACTCAACCGTTGGTGGAATCTTTGAAGAGTTATTTTCTTTCACCGAGTGATATGAGTTGGTCTATAAATAGAACCGTCTACATGCATTAAAACAGACGAAAAAATCTCAGCATCTCTCAACCGTTATTCACTCCAAATCACTTTCTTTTCTCCCTTGTGCGCAGAGAGAGTTAGGAAGACTATTGTTCTGTAAACTGTCATTGACGATACGCTTGGTTTAGGGTGTGCAAACCAAACCAAGGTTACTCCATTGTATCCTAAAGGGGATTCGCCAGTTTTACCTGTTGCATCCAATCTACAATGAGAGATTGGTGGGGGCGAGTTGAACCTAAAGCCTAGTGTTCTTACACGCCTTGGAGATTGCGCATTACCTTTGTTTGTCTCTTCTTTGTTACATGTCAGACCCCATTTTCTAACAATCTTTAGGTTCGATTTTCGTTTTATTAAAATGGTTGCAACATTGAGGGAGATAACATTAGACTTAGTCAAACTTGAGAGGGTCGAAGGTGGTAACTCCGTTAGTTGGGAGAAAGAGATGCATGGTCTTCTTACAAGAAAGAATAGATGAGTAGTCATATGCTTCATCAAAATATGTTTATTTGTGACCAAGGTGAAAGTTACACAATTACTTTTTATGGCTATGTTATACTTGGTGTTTTAAATTCATGTGTGTACAATGCTAAAGGCATTCTTTGTCTGTGTTAAAATTAACATGTGGTATTAGAGCCTTAGATGCATGATTCTTAGAATACACTCAAGTATGTGAGTTTTGATGAACATTAATATGTTTGGTTTATGATGCATGCATTCATGTTGCTCTATTTTGATAGAAAGTTCTTAGATATACATGATTATATCAAGTGCATGTATTAATGGATTTGATCCATGTAAGAACCAATTATTTTTAAAATAGACAACCTTACATTATGAGGGCATGATTTTGTGAATATAAGATGAAAATTGTTTATTGCTTTTGTAGAAAGCATAAATGTTTTGGATGTGTTTTTGAATTGTTCTATGTTGTCAAAATGAACATGGATTTTCATAGAGGAATGATATAGAAAACTGGAAAATGATATTTGATCATTAGTTGTTTGTTTTCTATTATGATAATTATTTAGATTTATGATAGAACATGTTTAAATATAAATCCAATAAATGAAGACAATGAAAATAGGTTTAGATTTGGGTTGAATGCCAAAAAATGGTTATGGATCTCTTGAATCCGGCTACTGTTAAATGGGTCTAGTTGAACTGGGCGGTAGTTGGGGATAGCCCAAAAGTTGCGTCTGATTAGACGCTCAAATAAAATTAACGGTTATTGACTATCACTAATACTCGCATCGGCCTGGTGGTATCCGTGTTTTTAGCCATTGTCCCTTCCCGAGTTTGAATCCTAAACTGCACGCCTGTTTACCAACAGGCCAAGAACCAACTCATTTGGTTTTCTTTCGTGAACAATATATATGTATGTGGAATCCAGTGATAATATTTTCGTATCTTGCAACTTTTAGACTGTAAAGTATTCTTAATTACCCATTGTTTGTGATGCTTATATATGTTATTATATAGCGTGGGTAATTAAATTGAAGCTGTTTATTTTAAGACATTCATTAAATGCCTTAGGAGTGATAAAGTAGGATAACTTTATAATCCTAGGTATTTTGAGTCTACTAGAATAGTTGACCAAACAATTGCACCTTATTCCCCACAACAAAACAAAATAGTTGAAAGGAAACATAGGTTATTAAAAGAACTGGTAAATGCCATGATATCCTATTATGGTCTAGCAAAAGGTTATTGGGGAGAAGCCATGTTGAAGACTAGTTAGATAATAAAAAGAGTTCGAAACAAACAAATAAGATAACCTCATATGAGCTCTGAAAAAGTAGAAAGTCCCATCTCAAATTTTTAAAAATTTGAGGTTGTAGGGAAATAGTAAAAGTTTCTGAACCCAGAAGAAGGACATTAGGTGAAAAGGGAATTGAATGTGTGTTCTCGGGCAATGCTAAAATTAGCAAAGCATATAGATTCATGATTATAGAATCTAATGACTCATATCCTGTAAATACAGTAATTGAGTTTAGGGAAGCAATTTTTCAAGAAGATAAGTTTAACTCAATTCTAAGTCACATTGATAATGTTCATAATAATGCACATAATCCGGAAAACAATGTATCTAATAAAGATACTTTGGAGGGTTCAGAACTTAGGAGAAGTCAGAGAGCTAAAAAAGAGAAAATGTAGAGACCAATTTTTTCATGTTCCTTGTTGAAGGAACAAGAGAGTCCATAGACAGTTATGGACCAATCTATTATTATACAGAAAGTTATCCATAGACATTTGAAGAGGCAATAATGTCTCAAGTTGTCGCTTTCTGGAAGGTGGCTATACAAGAATAAATGGACTCAATAAATGGGGAATAAAATGTGCAAATTAGTAGACCTCCCACCTGGTTCTAAACTTATAGGTTGTGAATGGATTTTCAAAAGGAAAATGAAGGTAGACAGAACCATTGATAAGTTTAAGACAAGATTAGTTGCTAATGGATTTACACAAAAGGGATTGTCTATTTTTATACATATACACTTGTGGCAAGAATTGCCTCAATTAGAGTGCTATTGGCACTTTGATCCATCTATAAGTTTGTCATCCATCAAATGAATGTGGTATTCTTAAATGAGGAAATAGATGAAGAGGTGTATATGACACAACCTGAAGGGTTTATGGATAATGGTCAGGAAAAGAAAGTGTGTAAATTGAATAAGTCATTGTATGGACTAGAATAAGATCCTAAGCGATGGGATTAAAAGTTTGATCAAGTTGTGCTAGCTAATGGATATAAAATAAATAAATCCGACAAATGTATTTATAGTAAATTCAATAGTGGAAAAGGGGTCATGATTTGTTTGTATGTTAATGATGTGTTGTTATTTGGTACTGGTCCAGGTGGTAGAAGAAACTAAGAGTTTCTTATCTAGAGATTTTCATATGAAAGACTTAGTGGTAGCTGATGTGATTTTAGGAATTAGAATAATAAGAGATGGTGAGAATGTAGATTTACCCCTATTTCACTATGTAGAAAAGGTATTAAAAAAATTTAATCACTTTCATTGTCAACCTATCACTACTCCATATGATCATAGAATTAATTTAGCACCAAATAAAGGTAGTTTAGTAGCACAACTTGAATGCTTAAAAGTAATTGGATGTTTATGTATGTCATGACGTGTACCCGGGCAAACATTGCATATGTTGTAGGGAGACTAAGTTGGTATACGGGTAATCCAAACAAAGACTAGTGGCATGTTGTCCGAAGAGTATTGAAATACTTGAGGGGGACAATGAGCTATAGTTTAAAATTTAAACTATAATGGGTATCCTTCGGTATTAGAAGGTTACATGGATGCTAGTTAGGTGACTTATACAAGAAGATCATGCTTCAATAAGCAGTTGAGTCTTCACAAATGGTGGGGGTGCTATTTCTTGGGGTTTCAAGTTATAAGACGGCATTGCCGGCTCCACCATGGCTATAGAATTCATAGCATTGGCAGCAGTAATAAAGAGATCGAATGGCTTAGAAATTTATTGTATGGGATACCAATTTTAATGGCCCCAGTATCCATACAATGGGATAGTAAGTCAATACTATCAAGGACATATAGCCAGGTTTATAATGGAAAGTCCAGGAACATTGGGCTAAGACATAGTTATGTCGAGGAACTAATTGCAAATGGAGTAATATCCAGGGTCTTTATAAGACGGAAAGAAATCTTGCATCCTTTGACGAAAGGACTGACAAGTGATATGATGTATTAGGGATAAGACTCGAGCCCATATCTACATGATCATCAATGGTGGAAACCCGACTCACACTTGAGTAGCATCAAGTCTTGAGTTCAATGGGCCAAAGTACACTATGAGAGTGATTGCAAGTACTTGACGAATATATACATCCCAAGGTTTAAAAGTACTTGGATACCATAAAGACATAAAAGAAAAGGGTGAGCTTTTGCTCTTAATGGACCTATAGCATATATGTGCTGAGGTGCCCAACTTAAGGGGGTGCTTCTGGTAAAGTCCACCTATGTGAGAGTGAAGTGTGTCCGCTTCTTAGAGTTGGGCTTGACCTCGTAAGCTCTCATGAAAATTATACACGACACAAGGCCTTACCAAATGTGTCACACTACCACGCCGTTCAATGGTACCGAGATTTCATGTGTAAGTCATGCACGCTTTTTCTAATGAATATTTGGTTCAAATATTGTCTACCATTTTATTCGGGGATGAGTGAAACCCATGGCTTACTAAGCAAAGGTTCAAATCCTCAAGATACCTTTGTCTGAAAGCATGCGATTTCCGAAATAATGGGATTTTGATTTATTTTGAAAATGGTGGGGGATTGTGAGAGATTTTCAAAATTCACAAAGTTAAAGGTTATTGATGATCAAATAAATAAGCATTATGATGTTAAGTTAGCACAAGTTTGATATGTGGCATAGCAGTCATGACGCTTCCCATATTTCCTAGTGGACGCGAGTTCGATTCCTAAGCCTGTCAAATTTTGAGTTTTAAATGATGTTTTATTTTAAACGTTAATAATTTGCAAAACAGCACTAGGGTGGAATCGAACCCGAGTCTTTAAGTCAAGAGACACAGCCGCTGGCCACTAGGCCAACGGGTATCACATGTTAGTTTGTGAACTCTTACGTTACTTAATTGTTTAACTCGACTGTTGGTGGAACCTTTGAAGAGTTATTTTCTTTCACCAAGTGACATGAGTTGGTCTATAAATAGAACCATCTACATGCATTAAAACAGACAAAAAAATCTCAGAATCTCTCAACCATCATTCACTCCAAATCACCTTCTTTTCTCCCTTGTGCGCAGGGAGAGTTAGGAAGACTATTGTTCTGTAAACTGCCATTGACGATAAGCTTGGTTTAGGGTGTGCAAACCAAACCAAGGTTACTCCATTGTATCCCAAAGGGGATTCGCCGGTTTTACCTGTTGCATCCAATCTACAAGGAGAGATTGGTGGGGGCGAACGAACCTAAAGCCTAATGTTCTTACACACCTTGGAGATTGTACATTACCTTTGTTTGTCTCTTCTTTGTTGCATGCCAGACCCCATTTTCTAACAGTTTGATAGGAGTGTCGCGTCACGTGATTCTTCTTCTCATAGAAGCTTAGTTGGTTCACTCCACTATCTCTCTATCACACGGCCTAATGTGGCTTTTGCAATCAACAAGCTTTCTCAACACGTGCAAGCTCCAACTGATATTCATATGCAGACTCTTAAACGTGTGTTTCGTTATCTGAAAAACGCTATTTCTCATGGTTTTCATCTTGCTCAGACTAATACATTCAGTCTCCATGCGTTTTGTGATGCTGATTGGGCAGGGGACACGACTGACCGAAAATTCACAAGCACATATATCATTTATCTTTGTCCAAATGCCATCTTATGGTCCTGTAAGAAACAATCCACGGTTGCATAATCTTCTACTGAGGTTGAATATCGCATAATAGGTTCCACTATTGTTGAGATTCTTTGGCTGCGTCAACTGTTACAAGAACTTGGCCTGGAACTTCATCATTCTCCAATTGTTGTTTCCTCTGATAACATTGGTGCAACCTATATAAAGCATCTTGCCATATATTGATTATCATTTTATTCGTGAGCTAGTTGTCAGCAACCAATTACAAGTCTCTCATGTTTCATCAAGTCATCAACTTACGAATCTCCTTACAAAGTCTCTCTCATCATCGCATCATCAGTTTCTCATGTCCAAGATTGGAGTCATTGAGTCCTCCTCCATCTTGTGGGGGCGTATAGGTGTGCTGACTAATTAGTCACAATAATTTTGAGTTCGTTTTGTTGTACATATTTTAAACTTAGTTTTATCTTTCCTAGTTTCTAGTAGTTTGTTGTATCAAGTAGTTGCAGCATTGTATATTTATATACCTCTTGTAATCAGTTATTACTTGAAGAATGAAATTATCTTCACCTTAAACCTCTTATTCACATCATTTATCAGCTCACATTACTCATATCTATTAACGGCAGTAAAAATAAGGTTTAATTACTATTTTGAAATTTTCCAATAGGTGCTTATATTTAAAAAGTTTGTAGTTGGGTTAGTGAGAACGTAAAAAAATTATAATTGGATCGTTAATACACTTTTTCGTTAGGGTTCCAAAAGAAGAGATTTATTTGAATTTTCCTAAATGTAGAGGGACCTATAATTTGAGTTCTTCCAAAAAGTTCAGAGACCCACAAATTACAAGTGGATGAATCACTTAACATAACCCGAACTAATATTTAATAAAACTCCAACGAAAAAATGTATGAAGGAACCAATTACAAATGTGTTCAGAATATCAATTACAAACTTTTAAAATATAAGGGCCTATTTGAAAATTCTCAATATAGTTCAGGGACCTATAAATTATATTAACCTATAATTAAAGTAGAACTATATAGAAAAAAAATTAGAATCAATTATATATGATCAAATAGTAAAAATAGAGTAGAGATGAGGTAATATGTGTAAGTGTGTATGATCGAGTAGTATTATGCATCAAATTAATATATATATATATATATATATATATATATATATATATATATATATATATATATATATATATATATATATTAAGAAAGGGATATTATTAATTACTAATCAAACGATGGGTTAAGAGTCCATTACAATCATTAGTTACAAACATATTCAGCAAAGCACAAGCTGAATTGATCAATCGTAAACTCCTAGTAGCATCTAAACCATTCTTAGCTAGGAAGCCAGCACATTTGTTAAACTCCCTAGGAATATACATGATGGCCACCTGCCAGGAATTGGAATGGAAAAGGAGTTTTACTTCTTCCAACAGCACGTTGGATTGACGAGGAAGGGAGTTCTCGTTAACAATCAGGTTAACTGCTAATGATGAATCAGACTCAGGGATCCCCTTTTTGAGGGACAGTGATCTTGCCACTTTCATACCATACATGATGGCTTGCAACCCAGCAACTAAAGATGGTGCTCTTCCAATGTTTGTAGACAATCTCTTGACAAAAGAATCATTGAAAATTGCACTAGGTCCCCATATTATTGATCCTGTGTGATTTTGGTCTCTAGTTTTTGTACATATTTTATCTCCATATTTTTTTAATGTGTGAAAGTTGGTTCATCTGTTCAATATTTTTTTAATTTTTCAATAATCAACATAGAAGAATCACTCCTTTAAACGCACAAAATCGTTGATTGATGTTTTTTCTTTCCATCTCTCTAATTCAACGTGATTCTATTTCTTTATGTAAAATAGTTTGTTAATGCATCATGAATTTGACCATTCTTTCATTGCCGTTCCCAATATATATTCCTACAAGCAAGTAGGTGATGCTATTTTAAGACTCGCATTAACCAAAAAAAGAGACAATAAAATTCTACATCTTGGTGTACCTTACGATTTTACCCATTGAAAGTGAAACAAAAAGACAACACAAAAGCATTGAATACTTGGTTGACATAGAACGCAATTTAAAAGATAGATGACTTATTAGGTGAAAACTTCATGAATCGTAGTTGGGGCAGTTGGTTATCGTTTTTCCCTGTGGTGACGAAGCAATAGCTTTTCCTGTGGGCGATGGGCTTCTATACTATCACGGATCAAGTCAAGTTTTGCAATCCCCATTTCTCACCCATTTGAAACAACCCAGTGACACTATTGGCACACTATTTTTTTTTTCTCCTTTATATATTTGAACCTCAATCAGATTAATATTTTTTCATATAAGAATTTACGTAATCTGGTTTTTTTTTTTAGTTAAACCAATGGTGCAACTGCAAACACAAAATGCAATAAAAAAAATTATTACTCGTGTTTTGCAAGTAAATATATCTTTTGACATTTCATGGCGGTTTTACAAGGTCTTGATTAGGGAATCATAAGATGGTCGAGATGTTTCGGGGTGCAGGATAAAAATGTTGGGAGGTATAAGGTGCAAAGTTCAAATCTCATTCCTTACTAACATAATAAACTTACAACTAACATTTGTCTATAAAAAATGATCTTCGTTAAATTAAAAATAAGAGTTTTTACCCAAAAAAAAAGAGGGTTAAATTACTTAATTTTAAAATCCATTTGTTACAAATTAAAAATAGTGACTTTGACATTTAATAATTTATAAATTCTTTTATGGATTTTAAAGAAAAGCAGAAATTATTTTGTATTTATTTACAATATTAAAATCATTTTTTTTCTAAAAGTAGTTAGTGGCTTTTATTTTTCCAAAAGCCAGTTTTTATTTTTATCATTTTTATAAAAAAATTAAACAAATACAATCAAACTCGTTAAAAATGATTTTTTATTTAATAAAAAGTTATTTTTATTTTTGCCAACAAATGTGTTTTACATATTTGACTTGACTACCGATCTTCATGAATGGTTATAATTCTGCTCATGCATATCAGTCACTCCAATTAAATATTGAGATATAAATATGGATTGCATTTGGTAAACGGTTACATACCTATAAATATAATCTTTGTTTAATGCATTTATGTCAAGAGTTTAATTGCTACGTACTGTCACTGTAAAGTTTTTTACACTATCAACCAATCACAAGTCAAGGTATGAATGATTTTTAAGATGATTTGGATGAGAATTGAAGATTTTTAATGACGTGATCATTTATTATTGATTTACAGTGTAAAAAATATTTATACAAACAATATATATCAATAAAACTTTTATGTCAATTGCGGAATTCATAAGAGCAACTGACGTCGTATTGTGTTGTAACAAAAAAAAAATGACGTATTGTGAATCGTTGATGTCTTCTGAGCCTCAAGTTAAGGAGCCTAAAACCCGTGAAAGTATTCAAAATTTCTAATGGAAATTTCTCTTTTCAATTATAGTTACTGAGGTGTTTTATATGCCAAATTTTCATTAGCACGCATACAATTTAGAAAAATGCTAAACGTTAGGAACTGAATTTAATATCTTGCACGAAGCAGTTTATTTGGTGCTGGTTCCTTTCATTATGAATTTACTAGTCCTCTTTTCCTACTTATTTGATTTTGATATTTATAATCCTAATAGTTGTTTTAAATTCGTCAAGTTTTGCCTGTCACAAATAACAAATCTCTACATCTTCTAAGTAACATCCGATTGACGATCGAGACACCCCATTATGCCATTAAATTAAAATCTTATTATTTATTTACTTACTCACATGTTTATCGTTGAAAATATGTAAAAATTAAAAACTTATTTCTTAACTAAATAACTTCTGCAAATTAAACACACCAAAGTTATAATATATAAATACACATATGTTTGTCCATCACATTACCAAAACACTGTTTAGGGTATCATATCAGTAGGATCCCACACAAGTATTTAGTTATACAAATTGCTTATAATCAGCGGAAAATAAAACATCTTATAAGACTCATTGATCCTAAATACTAAACTACATTGTTGGAATCCAAAGCTCGTCCTCCCGCCTCTGGTTCTACGGAGTTCTATCTAACTCCTCAGCAACCGGTTCCTCCAACGGGTCTTCTCGTACGATCACATCGAAAATAAAATACCACACACAAAGATATAGGGGATAAGAAACATTTCTATCATCTAAAAACGGAAAAGAGTCATAGCCATATCATACAATAAATGTCACAGACAATCAACATACATAACTAATAAATCATCCTCAAATTAATATACTATCCTCTACCCCAATCTCACACAACTAAACTTTGATACTGACGTGGCTACCACTAATCCTGTTACACATTCCTCGTTAGGAATATCAGTCAGTCGTCCAGGTGACGCGTTCCCAACGTCGGTGCACATTCTCATCCATGATGAGAATGCTCATGCAAAGCAATGACACTATAGCAGCACAGTACCGTCGGTGCACACCCTGGTTCTCTCTCATCTCTATCAAGGGTGCTCATGCATTGTAATGACACTATAGTTGCACAATTTAAATTCTAAGGTGGAACGGTCTAACGAGAACTCTTGACCTCGTATATTCCAAATTACGGTTGTGAACAACAACGTAAACACATGAATATCACTAACCCATATTAATAACATCCTAGTGCCTTAACCTTCCATCAAAGCCTTAACACATATTCTATCTCACCCTTCCTCTTTAAAATAACTCATTTAGGTTAGGCACCTCTAAGTCACCATTATCCTCACACCCAAACAATTATCCCCCGAACAATATGTATATCTTTGCTTAAAATCTGCTAAGCACAATATTAAAACCAGGTAAATCATGCATAACACAATATCACCAACATATTCCAATATCACCAAAATAACACAATATCAATTCAATAATGATAATAAAGTCAAATCAACCATAAACAATCTAAAATCATCCTAACGTCGATAAACCTACAATCCCCGAATCACCATTGGTTTTACAGAAAAGGTTTCCAATGTGATTTTGGTCTTGTCGATTACTTAACTACCAGTAGTGTTTAGGTCGCCCTACACAATTATTATAGAATATACTACTTATCGATTTCCGATGATGCGATGGTTCTTTCCCCCACCTGAACTTATCACTGAAGTCCCGAACTTTTTGATCCTCGTTACTCTACCACAGTTAATGGATAACCTTCAACCAAAACAACATAACAAAAATAAATCAAACAAAAACCAACTACGACTAATTCATGCTAGGTTCGACCATGATATCAAAAATAGGCTAGGGTTATTTTCTCAACTCCATCTTTTGGATCTTAGTTCCTAGAGTATTAACAAACATAAATCAAGTGTTACAATTCAAAAAATATGAAACAAAATCCTCTAACCTCTATGGTTAGGGTTTCGGCCATCATAAGAAAAATAGGCTAGAAATTCCTTTTGCTCACAAACTCTTGGATCTAGAACCTACACACCTTGAATAGTTGATACAAATCATGATCTAGTTAAAGATTGAAGAAAACTTATTTTGTTTATATGAATCCAATTTCGGCCAAGACTAGAGAATAGGGTTAGGAATTTCTTTTGATTTTAAACTCTTAGTTTTAGAATATAGAAACCCTAGATAGCTTATAAACAACTTCATCTAAGTTAAAATTGGACAAAATCTCATTTGCCCACCAATACTTAGATTCGGCCATATATAGAAAAATAGGAAGGAAAATTCTTTTGCTTACATACTCTTATATGATGAAAGTAGAAGTCATATAAGGATCATAGAAATTGGTTTCATATTAAAATGATTTTTCTACAATTTTCTAGAATTATTTGAAGTTTTAGATCTAGAAATGTAGATTTGTGAAAAGTTGATGAAAGTGAAGATTTGAGGCATGATTAATGAAGCTAAGATGATTAGGAAGGGATTCCTCACCTTGGAATGAAGAAGTTTGATCAAGAACTTGAGGATAAATGAATAACTTCTCAATAATACAAAGGATGTTCTTAGTGTTCTTGGTGAAGAACAAGTTAGAATGAAAATAGGAAGAGAAAGAAATGTGTCAAGTGTGGGAAAGGAAGGCAGCCACAAAAATGTGAGTGTGAGGGAGTGAAATGGCTTTGTTTAATTGTTAAAATGAACCAAGGTTAGGTTAGTTGACATAGGTTAAGTTTAGAAAATAATATAATAACTTAACTATCGTTATAATAACCTAACTAGAGTTAATTTGTAACCATGGTTTGGTTAAAATACTTGGTGGAGAATGAAGGGAGGTGTGACTGATTTTGGGCCACATCTAATGAGTCATCCATGACTCATCGATTCAATCCGTTAGCGGTTCACGGAAACCTCGTATGCAGCTCCGTTATTTACCCGATTTCGATTTTTGAGAGGAAAATGATGAAACGAAAGCAAAATGAACTATGTATTGTTTATGGAATGTGGCTGCATGAAATTGGAGAGATGTGGGAGGTTTGCAACCATGTAAAATGAGTGGTTAAAAGTGCATAGATGTGTCTTGTTAATAACCGCGAAGACTTGGGGGTATTTTGGTCATTTTACCTAAAAGTCATGTTTACTAGCATTTAATGCTAATAAATGCTTGGTGACTCATCCTCCATGAGTCATCATATATGAATCTTTTGCCCTATATCTTGATGGGTCTCTGCAGTTCCGTTTTCGACTCCGTCGGTTTCCCGATTAGGGTTTTACGCCCGAATCAAAGCGTAATATCTCGTTTTTGGTTGAAAATTTTCAAACTAACCAAACTCATTGGAAATATGATTTAAATATAAACCGTTTTGTTCACAAGTCAAAATTAGGTTTTCTGATCATTAAAATCTTACTGTCAGTGAAAACACCGATTGTTTTCCGTTCGAACTTTTACCAAAATTTGTCCCAATAAACATAATATATTTTTTATGATCAGAAATTTTGAAAATAAAATTCCTCACGAACAAAATATAAAAAATCTACATATTTCAGTTTCGGGTCAAATTAGGGTTTTCTGCCTGTATAAAATTATACTGTCAATAAAAAAACGCAAACCGATTTCTGTCTGAGTTTTAAAACCAAAATTTCACTGTAACCTTCTACCATAAGAGAGACTATTAATATGGTTTTATTTTATTTAAAATCACTTTCTAACTCTCATATTAAAATATAATTAATTATATTTTAATCGGTTAAACAACGTAATTAAAAATCACGCCGTTATATTACTACCCCTCTTAGTCCTCATAATTTCTTAACTCAAAACTAGACATCATCTTGTAATCATATCTTAGTCTAAAGATCCCACATTATATTTCTCATCACTGTCTTTCCCTTAGGTGACAGCGGTAACTTCATAACATAATTCATTCTTATATCGTTCTATTTATCCTCGAAGCAATCCATCACTACATTATATTCATTGTCCTTAACATTTCACCCTGATCTATCATCCTTGAAGGACATAATTAAAACTTAATCCTTTCCTTCTTCTTACTACTGATCCACTAGAGAACCTTATTTCAACATCTAACTCCCGCAATTAACACCACAATCAATTCCAACATCTAACTTCTACCATTACCCGCAATTAACACCACAATCAATTTCAACATCTAACTTCTACCATTAACACCACAATCAATACTACCCGAACTTCCTACTTCATGTATCCAATCACAGTTTTAGTTCCTTAGAATGTATTTCACTATTTTAGATTATATCAAAATCACACATTTCAAGTCTCCAAATAAACATCTCAACACTCCTTAAGATAAACTGCAATCAAAAGAACAACACCTGTTAGGATTCTCTAACTTAACAAATTTGAATTTCTCTAGTAACCTCAATTTACATCAGAAATCATCTTTTCTGCTCATATTCAACTTAGGTGAAATTACTATATACACTTTTGTTTACTATTTCCAAACTCATACAATCCATATTAACTACGAACATTAATCATTGCCTTAGGTTTCATAATGATACTATGCCTCGATTAAAATTTGACTTATAGTAATCGTCTTACTCACTGATATTAATCTTAAGGGTTCACATCCTACCAGTCACAACTATACCTCAACAAAAACTCTCATCACTTTCTTGTCTGTCATGCTACTTAGACAAACAAACAAGGTCTACCATCTATCAAATGCATATCTTTTACCAGATCCACATGTTGAGAGGATTCAGCTCCCCTCACAGTATACACTCTCCCAGTGGTCTAAGGTCTAGCCTCCCGTGGTCCTGCAATTGGGACTCCTTTCTCAGCTCTACCTCTCTGAACACTGGCTTCTCTACCCACAACTACCAATTGTTGCATTCCTCTATGTCTGCACTCACGAGCCAAGTGACCTGGTTTACCATAGATGTAACAAACATGTCTCTCGCTGCAATTGCAATTTCTCACATGATGCGGTCCCCCGCATCTGAAACAAGCTAAGTCTCTATGCAGCTGACCCGTTCCACTCACTGGTGTTGAAACAACTGGTAAAGGTGTAGGTGCCTGTACTGGTCTGGTATATGGTCCTTGTCTCTCCTGAGAACCATTACCTTCTCTCCTCTGGAGACCTGATCGAATAGGACATCCACTCCTTTGCTGCCTCTGCTCAGTAGCCTGCCTCTGGTCTATACTCTCTAAAACAGTGCAACTCTCAACCAACTCCGGAAAACTCTGAATATCTAAATACACTACAGCTCTTCGCAGCTCATGTCGCAGTCCCTCTTCAAAGCTTCTATATCGCCAATCCTCATTTGAGAATCTCTGATAGAATTATGAAAACTTAATAAGAGCCTCAAAGCGTGATGCATAATCACCAACAATCATGTTTCCCTGTCGGAGACTAGTAAACTCCCTCTCCTTCGCACGTCAGACTACATGCGGAAAATACTTCTCGAATTAGCATTCAGTAAAGAACTGCCAGTAGAGAATCCTGCCCTCTGACTCCAATAATCTTATCTTACCTCTCCACCAAGACTCTGCTTCTCCAGTTAACATGTAGGCAGTATAAGTCACTTTCCTCTAGTCCCTGTAGCGCATGGTGTCAAATATCTTCTCTATCTCTTGTACCCACCATTCTGTCTTCTCTGGGTCATAGTCCCCTCAAAACTGTGGTGGCTTCCCTTTCAGGAAAGTAATCAATCCCGTCTCTTCAGCTTCAATAGCTGTTATTTGACTCTGCAGTTCCTACTGCTCTTTGTTTATTTGCAGCATCTCTGTGTTCTGCTGTGTTTGTAATAACAAGGCAGCAGCTATCGTTTCTATGATATTGGGAGTCGCGGATGACTCTCCTCCATTTCCAGTAGGATTAACCTCACCGTTGTCAGCTCCAATGGTTCCCTCAAGAGATCTGTCACCACTAATAATCGGACTTCCTCTTCCAAGAGCCATGATTCTGTAAAAGAAATCATCCGCTCTCATTAGTATGACATATAATACTACATACAAAGGTATATAAATACCATATGCCATACTAATGTTAATTATCGCATCGGATTCATACACACTACCCAACTTCTAAGCATAGTCAAAATAGGAGGTAGATTCAACTAGACACCGCCAGTAATAACATCCTAAACCTCGCAGTTCGATCAGAATGAAACTGCTCTAATAAAAAATGAGACACCCCGTTGTGCCCCTTTGTGTCATTAAATTAAAACCTTATTATTTATTTACTTAATCGCGCGCTTATTGTTGAAAATATGTAAAAATAAACTTATTTACTAACCATATAACTTCTGCAAATTAAACACATCAAAGTTATAATATATAAATACACACATGTTTGTCCAATAAATTACCAAAACACTGTTTAGGGTATCATATCAGTAGGATCCTGCACAGGTATTTAGTTATACAAACTGCTTATAATCAGCGGAAAATAAAACATCTTATAAGACTCACTGGCCCTAGACACTAAACTACATTGCTGGAATCCACAGCTCGTCCTCCCGCCTCTGGTTCATACAGAGTTTCATCTAACTCCTCAGTAACTGGTTCCTCCATCTAGTCTTCTCGTACGATCACATCAGAAATAAAATATCACACACAAAAAGATATAAGGGATAAGAAACATTTATATCATCCAAAAACGGAAAAGAGTCATAGCATATCATACAATAAATGTCACAGACAATCAACATACATAACTAACTAATCATCCTCAAATTAATGTACCATCCTCTACCCCAATCTCACACAACTAAACTTTGATACTGACGTGGCCACCAGTAATCCTGTCACACATTCCTCGTTAGAAATGTCAGTCAGTCGTTCAGGTGACGTGTTCCCAACACTGGTGCACATTCTTACCCATGGTGAGAATGCTCATGCAAAGCAATGACACTATAGCAGCATAGTACCGTCGGTGCACACCCTGGTTCTCTCCCATCTCTATCAAGAGTGCTCATGCATAGCAATGACACTGTAGTTTCACAACTTAAATTTTAAGGTGGAATGGTATAATGAGAACTCTTGACCTTGTATATTCCAAATATGCGGTTGTGAACAATAACGTAAACACTTGAATATCACCAGCCCATATTAATAACATCCTAGTGCCTTAACTTTCCATCAAAGCCTTAACACATATTCTATGTCACCCTTCCTCTTTAAAATAACTCATTTAGGTTAGGCACCTCTAAATCACCATTATCCTCACACCCAAACAATTATCTCCCGAAATATATATATATATATATATCTTTGCTTAAAATCTGCTAAGCTCAATAGTATAACCAGGCAGATCGTGCATAACACAATATCAACAACATATTCCAATATCACCAAAATAACACAATATCAATTAATTCAATAATGATAATAAAGTCAAATCAACCATAAACAATCTAAAATCATCCTAACGTCGATAAACGTACAATCCCCGAATCACCATTGGTTTTACAGAAAAGGTTTCCAATGTGATTTTGTTCATGTCGATTACTCAACTACTAGTAGGGCTTAGGTCACCCTACACAATTATTATAGAAACTACTACTTATCGATTTCCGATGATGGAATGGTTCTTTTCCCCACCCGAACTTATCACTGAAGTCCCGAACTTTTCGATCCTCGTTACTCTACCACAGTTAATGGTTAACCTTCAACCAAAACAACATAACACAAATAAATCAAACAAAAACCAACTATGACTAATTCATGCTAGGTTTGGTCATGATATCAAAAATAGGCTAGGGTTATTTTCTCAACTCCATCTTTTGGATCTTAGTTCCTATAATATTAACTAACATAAATTAAGTGTTACAATTCAAAAAATATGAAACAAAATCCTCTAACCTCCATGGTTAGGGTTTCGGCCATAATAAGAAAAATAGGCTAGAAATTCCTTTTTCTCACAAACTCTTGGATCTAGAACCTACACACCTTAAATAGTTGATACAAATCATGATCTAGTTAAAGATTGAAGAAAACTTATTTTGTTTATATGAACCCAATTTCGGCCAAGACTAGAAAATAGGGTTAGGAGTTTCTTTTGATTTTAAAATCTTAGATTTAGAACATAGAAACCCTAGATAGCTTATAAACAACTTCATCTAAGTTAAAAGTTGGACAAAATCTCATTTGCCCACCCATACTTAGATTCGGCCATATATAGAAAAATAGGAAGGAAAATTCTTTTGCTTACATACTCTTAGACGATGAAAGTAGAAGTCATATAATGATCATGGAAATTGGTTTCACATTAAAATGATTTTTCTACAATCTTCTGGAATTATTTGAAGTTAGAATGAAAATAGGAAGAGAAAGAAATGTGTTAAGTGTGGGAAAGGAAGGCAGCCATGAAAATGAGAGTGTGAGGGAGTGAAATGGCTTTGTTTAATTGTTAAAAATGAACCAAGGTTAGGTTATTTGACATAGGTTAAGTTTAGAAAATAATATAATAACATAACTATGGTTAAAATAACCTAACTAGAGTTAATTTGTAACCATGGTTTGGTTAAAATACTAGGTGGAGAATGAAGGGAAGTGTGACTGATTTTGGGCCACATCTAATGAGTCATCCATGACTCGTCGATTCAATCCGTTAGCGGTTCCCGGAAACCCCGTATGCAGCTCCATTATTTACCCGATTTCGATTTTTGAGAGGAAAATGATGAAACGAAAGCAAAATGAAATAGGTATGGTTTATGGAATGTGGCTGCACGAAATTGGAGAGATGTGGGAAGTTTAGAACCATGTAAAATGAGTAGTGAAAATTGCGTAGACGTGTCTTGTCAATAACTGCGAAAGCTTGGGGGTATTTTGGTCATTTTACCTAAAAGTCATGATTACTAGCATTTAATGCTCATAAATACTTGGTGACCCATCCTCCATGAGTCATCATATTTGAATCTTTGTCCCGATATATTGATGGGTCTCTACAGTTCCGTTTTTGACTCCGTCGGTTTCCCGATTAGGGTTTTACGCCCGAATCAAAGCGTAATATCTCGTTTGTGGTTGAAAAATTTCAAACTAACCAAACTCATTGGAAATATGATTTAAATATAAACCATTTCGTTCATGAGTTAAAATTAGGTTTTCTGATCATTAAAATCTTACTGTCAGTGAAAACACCGATTGTTTTCCATTCGAACTTTTACCAAAATTCGTTAGAATAAACATAATATTTTATTTCTGATCAAAAATTTGGAAAATAAAATTCCTCACTAACAAAATATAAAAATCTACAAATTTCAGTTTCGGGTCAAATTAGGGTTTTCTGTCGGTATAAAATTATACTGCCAGTAAAAAAATGCAGACCGATTTTCGTCTGAGTTTTAAACCCAAAATTTCACTCTAGCCTTCTACCATAAGAGAGACTATGAATATGATTTTATTTTATTTAAAATCATTTTCTAACTCTCATATTAAAATATAATTAATTATATTTTAACCGGTTAAACAACATAATTACAAATGAGGCTCTTACAATTATGTTAAGTGTTAAATAGGGGTGAGTGTGGGACGGGTTAGGACGGATTATGCTTGTCCCTTATCTGGCACTAAACATTGATAGAGCCAATTTTTTGAATCTGAACCCGTCCCTTCACCCCCTTGATCCGAAGGAACCCAATCATATGCAGGTTGGTTTAAGACCAGGTCTAAATGGGACGGGACCGGATTGACCCGAAGTCAAATAGATTCTTTGTAAACTAAATTTTTGTGAGTGTGAAAAAATGTTAGTTTTTTAATAATCCAAAATATCAGCAAAAGATGACACCTAAAAGTTACCAATTGATCTCGTGTCACCAAATAGATCCGAAACTGGATGTTACAAAATATCAACAAATAGATCTTTTTGAATGTTTACTTGATGCTCGTGTTACCAAAGTCATATTGTTAAAAACATGATAATTTCATCAAACAAGATTCTTTAAATATTACAAAAGCAATAAAATGCTTTCTAAAAGCCACCAATTGGACCAGTGTGAGACGTGTGAATACCTAATTTTATACAGGAATCTTGCTTTTAATTAATGTTTTGAAAAAATATAAAAAAATAAATAAATAAAAAACTTTGTAAAAAAAATTTATTCTTGTTCTTGGCACATTATAGGATTATGGCTCGTTTGGTAGTCAGGATATGACAGGGGCGGATAGGATAAGGGAGCAGGATATGAGTATGATATGATATGAGTAGGATAAGCTGTTATCCTATCCGACGTTTGGTGTCCACCAGATAACCCACTGAATAGTATTGTAATTTTAGCATGAATTTTAAAATTTTCGTTCTTGTTCTGAATGTTTTCATATTTTATTAGATTTTAGTTTTTTTTTAATTTTCATTTTTTAAGATTATATAAAAAGACAAAATTGTCCTTGTGATAAAATTATATATAATATTTAAAATTTTTAAAATATTGTTTAACTTAAATTAATTTTTTTATAATTTTAAATATTCATTTTTAGTTTTTACTTTACATATAGTTAAATTATTAGAATATTTTTATTTATTTTTCAGTTTTTAAAAATAATATAAAGTAACAAAATTAGCCTTGTGAGAAGAAATAATAATTTTTAAAATTAATTATTAATATTTTTATTATTTTATGTTTTATTATACATTTTTTGGTAACCATATTATAATTTATTATTCTTTAATTATTTTATGTATACATTTTTTTTATACTTTATTATACTTTAAATCACCTTATCCTATCTTTTCGAGTTCTAACCCAGCTCCCCCTCAGGATAGAATTTTAACTAGATGGACAGGATATGATAGGAGACGAGATTGGTTTATCCTATCCTGCTGGCTCACCAAACAATGGTTTCAGACAAGATATGATAGTTTATCCTATCTTGTCTTTCTTATCCTGACCACCAAACAAGCCCTTAGGGTATACAAATCCCACCTGTGCCCTACCGGTTTCCCGATAAATTAATAGATTTTTTTCCTTTCTAAAACTCCTCAGCCACCAATCTGTTAGGGTATGTTTGGATTGATGGGAGAGGATGAAATGTAAGGAAATGGAGTGGAATGGTATGATGTTCCATTGTTTGGGTTGTATAAAACATGATGGAAACCAATGGAACCTAATGAAATCTATTCCATCCCATTCCATCACTTACACCCATTTTTGTTCCCTCCCAATTTGGGGGGAATGGGATGGAACCAAAATGTGATCTTTTATGAAATTTTGAAACTATTAATTTGCCCTTATATCAAATACCCATCACGTTCTTTCTAGTTTCTCATACACTCACACCTTATTAAATATATTTGCTGCACTTTCATTTTCTCTTTTCTCGTTCTGCAATCCTTCCAGTATTGTGCATACCTGGTATTGTGCATACCTGGACCCCAAAACTAGTAGCTGGTAATGAAATATATCCTGGAGAATTATTGGTTACATTGAAAATGATGAGCACGTCGAAAGACGGAATATGTCTGAGATGCTCAGGCTAGTGGAGAGTTGTGCATGGGCTTTTCGGTTTCTGCAGGAATCCTTACAGGATGATTTTTGGCTATAGAACTAATATCTTGCACTTTGGTGATTGTTAAAATTAAACATATGTTGTAGTTATATGCGGGTTATGAACCATGTTTTGTCCCTGTACTTTGTAATTATCTGCATAGCTTTTTCGGTAGGAGGATACTTGGTTAGGGGGTTGGACTTTTATCAATCAATCATTTAACTTATAAAAAAAATATTTTTAAAATGAGGGTAATGTAAGAACAAAAAATTTATAACCCATTCCGTTTTATCCACTTTCCAAACGATAGAATGTGAACTTTGTTCCATTCCATCATAAAATATCCAAACAATGGAGTGATATTTTTATTCTGTCCGTTCCATTCCTTCCCGTTCTATTATGTTCCATTCCGTTCCATTATATTCCATCAATCCAAACGAAGCCTTAGTCTGCTACCACCATCCACCGTCTTCAAACACGACCAGATCTGATCGAGCTACACGCCATCATCGGCATCTTATCAGCCGGAAGTAGTAGAGAAGGGTATTAAGGATGAAAAGCACAAAGAAGACGATAGATGATGGGAATGGTGGATTTATTGAGAAAGTGAAGCATTCATTCATGACAAGATTGTGGATGCTATCGGGTTTGGGAAGCCAACTGCGGATGTAAGGTGATCACCATCTCGACACAACAAACAGAGCACCACGCAGATCCACAATTCTTCTCATATTTTTTATTTTTTTTTTATGGTTCCATATTTAATTTGATACTGTTTGGTTTCCTACTCCTTGTTATATGAACGTGGCTCTACACTGTCTAGAAGATTCAAGATTCAATGCTCTGCACTCCGTTCCGTTAAACACATCCCTTCAGCCAAGGAAATAAATAAAACAGAACCACCTTCCAATCACGATCATCTTCATTTTCTACCTCCAGCATTTCCTATCTAGGTCAGCTCAACACTTTTGGATGTCTAAAACAAACTTTAAAGTGAGGCCTTTTAAAATAAATAATTTTTTTTAAAATTATTATATTTTTATTTATCGTTTATTTTTCGTGTTTTTGGGATGCAAAATAATTTATTAAATTACTGGAATATCAATTTCATTTAACAATTATTTTTCAATCGATAGTAAAGCTAGTCTACTAATCCACTTAATCTTTGTTGAGACATTGTCGATCTAAGATAAGATTTTATTAATTGTAATTTTGAAAAACTTCTTTCTGTCGAAGCAATAGTTACGGGAATTGTTAATATTATTCTATAAGCGACATATGCATTTGAAAAAGAATCAAGCATTATTATATAATTAAGTATGTCAATTGATGTATCATTTTCCACTTGTATAATTTCTTTTAAAAATTTCAGTTCTGTAAATAAATATAATCCATCAATATAAAAGTTGTCATTATGTTTTAATGAACGTTCAAGGTTAAGACAATTTTCTTTTAAATTTTCATTATCCAATGACCTTAATTTCTTAATGCTAAATAGAAAACCAAAAATATCTTGATACATTTTAAATTGTTCAAATCTATTTTGAAATGATGTGATTGATTTATCTATTATGTACAAGAATAATCAACTGCAAAAGATTCTTCAGGAGATTTTACAACTTCATTGACAATAATCTCATCAAATTGTTTCTTTCTACGAATAGTATGTTTTTCACGAAACTTATGTTCTATATTCATTTTTATAGTAACATCTTTGGCAGAAATTATAGCATTTTCAAATTCATCTTCCTTATATTTTTCAAAAAATGAAATAATATCTTTCAATTGTTGTATAGTAACATCGATACAAATATCTTTTGATTGCATATTTTTACTAACTGAGTTTACCGCAAACAATATCTCATACCAAATAGTCACGAGTGAAGACCGAAGAACATCATTTCTCATTTTTTTAATAGCAAAATGCTCAAAAAATATTAACGTTATTTTATTAATGAATCATTATGTGGGTGAGATAGAAATATGTGAGATGAGTCGTGCTTGAAGAAATTGAAGAGTGTTATGTGCATTTGCTTACTCAACCATTTGGACAACTAACTCTTAACATTTTTTTAAATATTATTAAAATAGGTAGTAAAATTTTTTTTGGGAGGCCTTAAGCCCTAACTTTACCAGCTTCCCCTTGGGTTAGCCTGTCTCCTATCATCTTCCCCATTAACCTAGCCACCACAACAACACAGAACTCTAACAGTTCTTCCTCAAAACAAAAACAAAAGAAAAATACACACACAAATGCAACAAACAGAGAGGGGAGGAGACGTCCTCTGCCTCAGCAACTTCATCACCCAGACGAGTGATCTCCTCCGCCAATATAGCTCCATCACCGCGCCCGAACACTGCTCCGCCAACAACCACAAAGCAGCATCGCCCCGGCGACCACCACATCACCCGCCTCCATCTCACTGCTGTTCGCGCCCTCCGCCACGTCTTAGACCAGAAGCTCCACCGTAGCATGCCATCCAGTTAACCTCTGATGCGTCCCCTGCCTCGCTCCAGTCACGAACCGCCAGATCTGCTACACGCACCTGTCACCATACGAAACGCTACACGCTCCCTCCGCCGCGTCGTTTGGTTTTCCTCGCTGCAACCATCATTTCCTTCTCTGCCTATCGATTGTGGGTAACGGTGAAGAAGCTTCTAGCTTCTCTCTTCTAATTGTTCTTTTTTTTCTTGTTTTTTTTAACATTTGAGTTTGGGCTTCTGTTGTTGGACTCATAATATCTGGCTTGTGTTATTTTAGTCAGGGCCTTGCGATTAACACCTTGCATAATGCTACCGACACCTTGCAATTTTTTGTTTCCTTTCCAAAAATACCCTTTTCATATCATTGGTGCATTCATGTTGATACTTTCCAGAAATAGTCCAGAAATTAAATTCCGGACATTTAAAATATTACTCCGAAATAAAAAAATTACACTGCCCGGAAAATAAAATCCGAAACACATTCCGGAAAATGAATTCCGAATGTTACTTTAAACCTCTCCACTGAACCTTCTTCCTCTGTTGAATTTCTTGCATTTTTCGCTACCCTTCCCTTCTCAATGTTTCAAAGAATGATCTAACTCTCATTCCATTTTTCAATTTTCCAAATTAAATCCAATTAAAAAAAGGAGATTTTCAAAATTAGAGAAAGGAGAGGTGCTTGTATTCTATGGATGTAAACCTGTCTGTCATGCCATGGTAATAGCATTCAGAACGAGGAAAGGCGTTATAACAGCTTAAATATCAAGAATCTAGGTATCTCAAACATGATCCGATATATGTATCACTCAAACATTAATATATAGCAAAATTTTCTAGTTTGGTACAAGATTAAGTTGAGCAAAAATTTGGAGAGGCATAGATTGAGTGATGATGATGTTGTTCCCAACGAAGACGACGAGTATTCCATTCAAGCTCGTCATAATCGTCCACCCCTTCCATCGCTTCGACCCCAAAACCAAAACCTTCCATTTTTTCAGCATCAATACCCTTCTGACTTGAATAACAGTGCCCCTAATTAAAACATCCTTCTTCTTCTTCGACCCAAAAACCAAAACCTTCCATCTTTGTTAGTGTTGAAACATTGAGAAGCCAAGAGGAAGGAAAGGAAGAAGGTTCAATGGAGGGCCTTATAAGAACACCCGGAATTGGTTTTCCGGAAGGTTTTGGGATTTTATTTTCTGGACATAAAATTCAATATACGGATTTTAAATTTCGAAACTTTTCCGGAAATAAGTTTCCGGACAGTGTAATTTTTTATTCCGGGGTAACATTTTGAATGTCCAGAATTTAATTTTCGGAAAATAATTTCCGGAAAGTATCAACATAAACGTACTAACGAGACTAAAAGGCATCTTTGGAAAAACATATGTAAAAACAATTTGCAAGGTGTTAATAGCAAGCCCCTTTTAGTCACCCTTTTTTAAAATAAAAAATAAAAACAGAAAGAGTTTTCTGATCATGGGCTTTCCAGAATTTGGTCAAATTTGTATTCATGTCTCATTAAGAAAAATACGTCTTCAAAGAATATATATAAAAAATATCTTTTGAATTCACGCAACAATCTACGATGTTGATGTATGATTTTCATCCTCAAGTGGCGTATGAATTGTAAGGGTTTATCGTATAACATTGCTATCTTGAACCTTGTGCAAGAGTGAATTATTTTTGAAATAAAATACATTTTCAAGATCATTTGTAAAAAATAAAAAAACTTTCTCAAAATTAAAATCAACCAACCAATCAAACATTTTCTACAAGAACTACGTGACTTTGAGTTTCCCATCGCACCTGGGAATATGTAGGAGCAGAATCAATCATTCTATCAAGCCAAAATTTTATTTTCTCTTTTATTGTGTTCATTTTCTTTTTTCTTTTAAATTTCAAATTCGGGTACGAATAAATATTTTCAAAGGTTATTAAAATTGTTTTGCACAATTAACTTGAGGTACCGTTTCTTAAACGAGCGATGTAGGGTGTTAACACCTTTCCTACTCGTAACCGACTCCCGGACTCAAATCTCTATCGTTTTTTAGACCAGTTTTCCTTAAAATAAATGGTTTTTCCAATGTTTTTCCCAAATAAAATATTGGTGGCGACTCCTCTTTTTTACCTTCTTTTCGTGGCGTCCGGACGGGATGGTCGCGACAAGACGTAAGATGTAAGGGCAAAAGTCTAGTAATTTACTTCAGACTTATTTCTCAGTGACCGTACATGAAATGTAAGCTAGGGAAGGATAAAAGTAAAAGTAGTTTTTATCATATGGGACGGGTCGGGTAACCTGGAGGTTAACCCAGACCCGTCCATAACCCGTCACCGGATCCCTAAATGGGACATGAGTTCGTCCCTTCTCTTCTGTGGTTTAGGGTCAGACTCGACTCGAACACTACGGGTTGAGAAGGGCTAGAGGGTCGGTCCGGGTTTTACACACCCCTAATGTTGAATTCTCACATCTATATACCCTTCCTCTGTGAACTAACTTTTGGAGTAAAGTAAGATCCAATTGAATTATTGTAACAAATAAATCAAGCTAGCTAGTAATATGGTCAGAAAGTTTAAGCGCTTACCTGTTCCAGTTGTTTTGCTATTTTTATCTATTCTAGCTATAATTTAGAATTCACAAGCTGTAATAGAAGGCATTAGAAAGCACCGCCTAATAGTCTTGGTTAAGTTTGCTTCATTTAATATTAGTTTATTGTCAAGTGTAGCATATAAAAAGGCATGCATGTACGTTGGCACTTTATGAATGAAATGAATCAAGAATCAAGTTAGTGTAAATTGATTCTCCTCTCCTCCTATATGTATGTTCGTGAGTTAGAGAGTGAAATTCTCCTCTTCCTCTTATGTTGCGTGAGTATACGAGTGTGTGAGAGAAAAAATTTCCTGGGCATTCTTTTGAGATAACATTTAGTATCAGAGCTGGTTAAGTCCGGTGCCAATTTTTGAGTGTTTGTGAGAAAAAAGAGTGTTCTCATATTTATAAAAAAAATTGTATAGAGCCAGTGATATTCAAAAGTGAGAGAGGAAAACGATTAGAATATTGTATAGTCTGGTCTCAAATTAGATGGGAAGCTCGATTTCAGTTATTGAGAGATTTTAATGTCAACTCACTTAAAGGCTCACAATATTTGGAGCCTTGTTGAACTAGGATTACAGGAGGGAGCTGATGTAACCGCTCAAAAGAGGGACCAATTGGCGTTGTTACAGATTCACCAAAAAGTTGATTATTCAGTTTTTGGCAAAATAGCAAATGCCAAAACTGCCAAAGAAGCGTGGAATATTTTGAAGCTGTCATACAAAGGAGTAGAAAAAGCCCAGAAATCCAAGTTACAATCCTTGCGTAGAGAATATGAAAGGTATGAGATGTCCAACTCAGAAAGTGTTGAACAATACTTTTCTCAAGTTACTGATCTTGTCAACAAGACGAGGGTGTATGGAGAAGTCATCCCTGATAGTAAGGTGGTGGAGAAAATTCTACGTGCGATGCCATTGAAGTTTGACCATGTGGTGACTACAATAATTGAGTCCCATGACACAGACTCCATGACAGTAGCAAAATTGAAGGGAAGTATTGAAAGTCATGTTAGCAGAATCTTGGAGAAGACGGAAAAGAAGAACGAAGAAGCTTTGAAAAGTCAGGTGAATTTCAACAATGTTGCAGAATCCAGCCAAAACGTAGATAGTATGGGTTGTGATTTCAACGGTAGGGGAAGAGAAAACTATAGAGGCAGAGGTAGAGGAAATTTCATAGGAAATGAACATGGCAATTTCAACCAAGGGAGAGACAACAATTTCAGACCACCAAATCAAGGAATGTGGAAATACTATCAGGCCTACCAACCGTGGTAGAGGACGAGGTAACTACTACCAAGAAAGAAGAAGTAACTTTAATTTCAATCACCGCGGGAAGTTTTGCCATAAAGCTATAGACTGTAGATCCAGAACTCAAGACAACTATCAGGCAAACGTTCCAAAAAGTTAGTATCAAAATATTGATGAGAATTATGATAGCCCACAAAGTTTATTTCTTGCGAGCAATATTTCTGCTGAAGATGAAAATATATGGTATTTGGATACCGGTTGTAGTAATCACATGTGTGGGAAAAAAAGGAGTTGTTTTCTTCATTAGATGAAAATGTCCTCTCAACATTAAAATTTGGGAATAACACAAATATTCCGATTTTGGGGAAAGGCCAAATTGCTATCATATTGAAGGATGGTACTCAAAACTTTATCTCTGATGTTTTCTATGCTGCAGGTTTTCCTCACAATTTATTGAGTATGGGATAACTATCAGAGAAAGGTTACAACATGCAGATTTATCATGGCTACTGCACGTTGACAGACAAAAGTGGAAGATTTATTACAAAGGTAAAAATGACTTCCAACCGCCTATTCCCTTTGAAAATTTAAGATAAAAAATTTTCTTGCTTGAGTTCTTTGATACCAAATGATGATTGATTGTGGCATATGCGTTTTGGACATTTTAAATTTTTTGGATTGAATTATCTATCACGAAAAGAATATGTTTTTGGTTTGTCTGTTGTGAATATTCCTAATGGAGTCCATGAGATTTGTCAAATGTGAAAGAAGCACAGATAATCATCTCCAACCGGAAACTCTTGGAGGGCGAGAAAGCTGCTGGAGATTGTTCACTCAGATTTATGTATGGTTGAGGTACCAACACATGGTGGTTGCAGGTATTTTATTACTTTTATTGGTGATTTCGGCATAAAGACATGGGTGTATTTCTTGAAGCAAAAATCAGAATCTTGTGATGCCTTCTAGACATTCAAGGCATATGTAGAAAAGCAAAGTGGCTGCAGAATCAAAGCATTCAGAACAGACAGAGGTCAAGAGTATCTTGCCCGTGCAAATTTCTTTGAGCATCATGGAATCCAGCATCAATTAACGACCAGATACACGCTTATGTGTGTGAAACATGCATATATTTTCATATTAGTTAGCATTTAATTGTTGCATTTTCTAGCATAGTTTTTGGTGATTTTTAGCATTTAGCATGCATTTTTGTATTTACCTTTAGTTCAGATGATTTCTATTTGTTTTTTTTGCACAGGTGGATTGCAAGTTTTTCAGGTTAGTTATGGAATGGACCACACTCACGGATGCTACTGATCAATTTCTTTTGGCTGCTGAAAGTTCCATGGTCTGACCATGGAACTTGCCATGGTTGTGGAACATAGGGGAACACCAGGAATTAAGTGCGGAAAAACCCACGGCCTGACCGTGGAACTTCAAGATCCTATGCTGTGCGGAATTTTAAAGGAGCTGGAACGATCCAAGGCCTGGCCGTGGAACCCGCCATGCCCGTGGATCGCATGCGTCAAAAATATAAGTACTAAGTTATTGCTCCTTTATTGAGGGAGGATTGGTTACAAATTGAAAGGGATGTTAAAATGGATTAAGCGGGCTCGAAAAAGAGGAAGAAACACATAGAGAAGACACTATAGAACACAAGAAACATTAAGGGTTAGAGGATTTTTACTTGGGGAGTTCTCTAGGAATTCTCTGTTGCTGCAACCTTCAGAGTTTTTCTTCTTCTTACTTTGTACTTTCTTCTTTATTCTGAATGTTCTTTTGGATTCTTATGGTTGTATCTCTATGAACATGTCTGAGTAATTCTCTTAATCTAGGATTTGGTTTTAGCCCATGATGTAATAACATGTTATCTTGACTTTCTCCTCTTTTCAATATGAAATAATTTTGATTCGGTTTTTAGCACACCCTGCTTGTGAATATGCTTGGCCACATGTTTGCATGATTTTGATATTAGGGAAGCACTGAAAGGTGAACCTTAGCATTTGAAATCTAAAAATTGAACCTGTTTTTTTAATCACGAAAGTAGATTAATTCGCTTGAGGTATTTTTCGATTTATCACTATTCTTAAGGGGTCCAACCTAGATTCAGTTACCATGAAAGTAGGAGTTGGTCTAATTGGACACATTAGCGTATTCAGAAAGGAGACGATAATTACCTAGGATAAATCGCCTTCAAAAGTGTTTTAGTAAAGAAAGGGGAAAATCATTACGAATCGTTAATCATCACTGTGGTGAACCCGAATCCTAGAAATTCTTATAAATTTTTTTTATACCATTTGTTATTTTCAGAATTTGCAATTCTTACTGTCACTCTACTAAACTCCATTGTGTTTAGATAATCATAATTGTACGTAACTGGTACTCATCAACACAGTCCTAGTGGAACGATATTTTACTACTTGGCAGAATCGTGCACTTGTGATTTACACAATAAGTTTTTGGCATCGTTGCCGGGGACTATGATTTGTTGATATCATTTTTACTTGCATGTTGGTTAATCTAGTCGTTTTTATTATTATTTTTTATATATTTGATTTTTCTTTTGAGTTTTGTTTGTGCAAAGTGGATGCAACACATGGACAATTATTATTATCCAAACCTTGGAAGGAGTTACAAGATATTATTTTGGGCCCAATTTGTGTTTGGGAGACTACGTGCTTCGGGGAAATCAATGCCCTCATGCACAAGCCTATATTATAATAATGAAGCATGAGGAGGAATGAGAATTGAATGAGCCAAATCCCTTGAAAGATGCTCTAGAGAAATATGCACGAGAGTTATCCAAGTCTGCTGCCAAAACAGGAGGTACCTATGATTGTTTGCAAGTTATGATACATAATTTCAAAAAGCAAGTAGGGGAAATTTGCAAACAGTTAGGACATATAAAGCACAATTGGAGCAAAACATGGTTGCAAGGATGGACCTATATGAAGATGAAGTGGTGGTGGAAAAGAAGCTTCATGTGGAAAGCACCTACTTCACCATGCTTGCCAAGGAACTTGGAAATTCTGAGTTGGATAAGTATATTGGTTTATATGTATGTGTGGATGCTACAAAGTTGGTGTCTTTTCCATTTGTTTACCACATTGATTTGTGAAAATACCAACTTTGAAGTTCAAGTCATTGCCTAAGTATTTGTTGTTTTCATCAATAGCGGCACGGGGTTTGAAGTTCTCTAAAAAAGTTAAGCTTCTCGTGTTTCATGGAAAAGTTATGCATAAAAAGACATTACTTGGAGTCAATGAAGTACCATTTGACCCGGGTGGATATGAGCTCATTATAGAACTTCAAGAAGTCAATGGAATCTCCTCCCACATGCTTATTCCATCTCCACTCCACAAGTCCTGGGATCCGGGAGGAAGATCTGACATTTTGAGCATCTCTTGGCCGTTGTACCACAGGCAATGGGATCCGGGTAGAAACGTCTTCATGAGTTTTTCTAAACCCTTCTCTTTATTTGTTTTATGCTTTGAATAAATGGGCTGGATTGAGTCTTTGTGTGTTTTGTTCTTGTGTCATTGAGTTGATATTGATGTTAGTGGATTAATTGTGTAAAGTCCTATTTGAAAAATGCCATGCCACTTAAACCATCATGCATGTTGGTCTTTGTCTCAGGGTTCTTGTGTGAAACCCTTCCCACCATCGCAGTGAGTCCTTTTTCTTTTATTCCTACTCTTGTTTTATATTCTTACATTGGGGACAATGTAAATTTCTAAGTTTGATGGTGTATTTTTATATTCTTTTTTGTTTTTGTAAATCTTTGGTAGTTTCATGCATTCCCATGTTGCATATTGCATTGCATCTTCATTTGCATTTTCACACCATCATTTCTCTTTGCTTTTTAGTTGAACTTTGTGCCCTCTCTCTCTCGAGGATTGTGATGATATTGATTTGGAACCCCATTTGATTGATTCTTGTGGTAGGAAATCGGCATGATTTTTATTGATAGTTGAGGTAATCTTTTGATGGTTGATAATTAGCTTGTGGTTCTCTGAATTTGTGCTTTTCATTGATTTTTGAACGACTAAATGTGAGATTTGAGCCTTCATGGGATATATGCACTACATGATTTTTTTTGCTCCCATTCTTTGTGTTGAGTGATAATTCCTCATTGATTTTGTGCTCTAGAACTTGATTTGAAACCATTTGGAGGCGAAATTTTGGTTTGTGTGCTTGAATGTAATAAAGGCATCTTAGGCATTTTTCTAGTCCTCTGAAATAATTGTCACACTTTCATCCATTAGTTGCCCATCTTGAACCTATTGTATAATTATTATTTTTTTGATACCTATGATGATTTATTGTTGGTAATCAAGTAGAATATTAAATGGAGAAAATTGTGTTTTAAAGTTATATTGGGATTTATATGTTTTTGAGTCTTCTCTTTCTCAAATAAAAAAAATTGTTGATGAAGTCCCTCCCATATGTTAAATAAAAAAAGGAAGAAAAATATAAGGGGAGATGGAAAATAAAATTAAAAAAAAGGGTCATGAGAAGAAGGCTTGAAAAAGGAGAAAAAGAGAAAGAGAAGAAGAAGACAAAAAAAAAGAGGATTGAAATGGTGGAGTTATGCTCTTGATATTGAAAAATGCATTCGCTCCATTTTTTGTTCTATGGGCTTACTTGTGCTTACTGAAAAAAAAAATAGCCCTTTGTATATACATTCCTTTATTTATCCTTCCTAACATCATTCTCATGGCCCCATTACAACCATTGAAAGACCTTTTGATTCTTGTAAGCTTGCAATTTATTAGTGGAAATTTGGTTTCTTATCAAGCTTATGGAAGTGCATTTTCTTTGAGGAATCTTGAGCGCATTGTCTTCACCCTTAAACACTTTGAGTGAGGTTAGTGGAGTGATCCTAATTCGGTGAGGAGCATGATTTCTGAGAATTTTAGCCTCTAATTAGAGTTGATTTTGGTTACCTCTCTATTTCTTGGATTGCCTTTACCGATTGCTTCGTTGTTTGCTTTCTTGGGTTCCTCATTTAATATTGTCTCTTGATCATACATCTTTGTTTGGCCATAGTTATTGCTTAAGGACAAGCAAGGTCTTAAGCTTGGGGGAGTTTGATGTGTGTGAAACATGTATATATTTTCATATTAGTTAGCAATTAATTGTTGCATTTTCTAGCATAGTTTTTGGTATTTTTTAGCATTTAGCATGCATTTTTGTATTTACCTTTAGTTCGGATGATTTTTGTTTGTTTTTGTTGCACAAGTAGATGGATTGCAAGTTTTACCGGTTAGCCATGGAATGTACCACACCCACGGATGCTGCTGATCAATTTCTTTTGGCTGCTGAAAGTTCCATGGTCTGGCCATGGAACTTGCCATGACTGTGGAATGCAGGGGAACACCAGGAATTAAGTACGGAAAGATCCACAGCCTAGTCGTGGAACCTGCCATGGCCATGGAACTTCAAGATCCCATGCTGTGTGGAATTTTAAAGGAGCTGGAACGATCCACGGCCTGGTCGTGGAACCTGCCATGCATGGTCGTGGATCGCGTGCGTTAGAAATATAATTGCCAAGTTATTTCTCCTTTATTGAGGGAGGAGTGGTTACAAATTGAAAGGGATGTTAAAAGGGATTAAGGGGGCTCGAAAAAGAGGAGGAAACACATAGAGAAGACATTAGAAAACACAATAAACATCAAGGATTAGAGGATCTTTACTGAGGGAGTTCTCTAGGAATTCTCTATTGCTGCAACCTTCAGAGTTTTTCTTCTTCTTCCATTGTACTTTCTTCTTTATTCTGAATGTTCTTTTGGATTTTTATGGTTGTATCTCTATGAACATGTCTGAGTAATTCCCTTATTCTAGGATTTGGTTTTAGCCCATGATGTATTAACATGTTATCTTGACTTTCTCATCTTTTCAATGTGGAATAATTTTGATTCAGTTTTTAGCATGCCAATTGCTTGTGAATATGTTTGGCCACATGTTTGCATGATTTTGATAGTAGGGAAGCACTGAAAGGTGAACCTTAGCATATGAACTCTAAGAATTGAACCTATATTTTTAATCACGAAAGTAGATAAATCCGCTTGAGGTATTTTTCGATTTATCACCGTTCTTGAGGGGTCCAACCTAGATTCAATTACCACGAAAATAGGAGTTGGTCTAATTGGGCACATTAACGTATTCTGAAAGGAAACGATAATTACCTAGGATAAATCGCCTTCAAAAGTAGTTTAGTAAAGAAAGGGGGAATCATTATGAATCGTTAATCATCACTGGGGGGAAGCTGAATCCTAGAAATTCTTATAAATTTTTTTTCCTGCTATTTGTTAATTTCAGAATTTGAAATTCTTACTGTCACTCTACTAAACTCGTTTGTGTTTAGATAATCATAGTTGTACGTAACTGGTACTCATCAACACAGTCCTAGTGGAACGATATTTTATGACTTGGCAGAATCGTGCACTTGCGATTTACACAACATACGGCTCAACAGAATGGAGTTGTTGAAAGGAAGAACAGAACTATCATGGACATGGTGAGATGCATGTAAAGATCTAAACAAATGCCTAAGGAGTTTTGGGCCGAAGCAGTTGTTACGGCGGTTTATATACTAAACAAGTGTCCAACAAAGTGACAAAACACCAGAAGAAGCTTGGAGTGGAAGGAGACCATTGATACGGCATCTCAGGAAGAAACTGGATGACAAAGGTGAAAAGTGTATTTTCATTGGGTACAACACAAACTCCAAGGTGTACAACCTTTACAATCCGAAGACGAAGAAGGTGATTATCAGTCGAGACGTGACATTTGACGAAAAGGAGTATGGAATTGGTATTCAAAAGCCCAAAAGGAGCCGGTGGAGATTTCTGAAAATTATGAAGAAGAAGATAGACAAGAAGATCCAGCACCTCAGTCAGAATCATCTAACAGACTGCAAAGGCATCGCGGATTACCAGCCAGATTGGAGGATTATGTTATGGGTAACGATAATGACCCATCTGATGAAGAAATTATCAACTTTGCTTTGTTTGCAGATTGTGAGCCAGTAACCTTTGAAGAAGCCTCAATGAGAACTAGAGAAAAGCAGTGGATGATGAAATTCATGCCATAGAGAAGAATAAAACATGGGAGTTAATAGATCTTCCAGCAGATATGAAGCCTATAGGAGTGAAATGGGTGTACAAGATGAAGTACAAGCCCAATGGTGAAATTGGCCGATTTAAAGTAAGGTTGGTGGCTAAATGATACAAACGAAAGCCAGGTATTTATTATTTTGAAGTATTTGCTCCTGTTGCAATGTTAGATACAATTCGTATGATTATATCTCTCTCTCTGCACAAAATAACTTGAAAATATATCAAATGGATGTTAAATCTTCTTTTTTGAATGGAACTCTAGAAGAAGAAGTATATGTTGAGCAACCTGTAGGATATGTAGTCAGAGGAAAAGAAGAAAAAGCTTCCAGATTGAAGAAAGCGTTGTATATGTTGAAGCAAGCACCAAGAGCATGGTACAAGAAGATTGATTCCTATTATGTGCAGCATGGTTTTGAAAGATGTCCATTTGAGCACACTTTATATATTAAATTTGTTGATCCTAGAGATATTCTTATTGTGTGCCTTTATGCTGATGATCTAATCTTTACTGGGAATAACCCAAAGGTGATTGTAGAATTCAGGGAGGCTATGATATGACAGACTTAGGCCTAATGTCTTATTTTCTTGGCATTGAGGTCATTCAAGAGAATGATGGAATCTTCATTTCTCAGAAGAATATGCAAGTGATATTTTGAAGAAATTCAAGATGGAGAATTCAAAGCCGATTTCCACTCCGGTTGAAGAAAAGTTGAAGCTGAAGAAAGAAAATAACGACAAAGAGTATATTCAACTCATTATAAAAGTTTGATCAGAAGTCTAAGATATCCGCCCGTGACTAGACCAGACATTGTATTTGGAGTAGGATTGCTACGCAGATTTATGGAAGATCCACGTGTTTGTCATTTACAAGGAGCAAAGAGAATTCTTCATTATATCAAAGGTACTCTGACTGATGGAATTTTTTATGACAGTAATAATGATGTGAAGCTTGTTGAATACACAGATAGTGATTGGGCCGGAGATATAGCGATGCGGAAAAGCACGTTAGGGTACATATTTCATATGGGTACTGGTGCAGTACCATGGTCTTTGAAGAAACAACCAGTTGTGACGCTCTCTAAGGCAGAGGCAGAACAGCAACTAGTTGTGCTACGCAAGCAGTGTGGTTGAGAAGAATTCTTGAAATATTACATGAGAAGCAGATCACTCCAACAGAAATATTTTGTGTAACAAGTTTGCAATTGCACTGTATAAGAATCTAGTTTTTCATGGACGGTCCAAGCATATAGATATCCATTTTCACAAAATATAAGAGTTAGTAGAAGAAAAAGAAGTGGTGATCAAGTATTGTCCCACTGAAGAGCAAGTTGCCGATATTATTACGGAGCCATTAAAGGTTGAATTATTTTACAAATCGAAGAAAATGCTTGGAATGACACATGATTTAAAGGAGGCAATTGGTGATGTATTTGGGTTGGGGTACTCCTAGTACCCCTTTTAATACAATTTTGATTTATAAAAAAGAAAAGAAAAAAAAAGGAGGCAATGTGAACAAATAAATCAAGCTAGCTAGCAATATGGTCAAAAATTTCAGGCGCTTACCTGTTCCAGCTGTTCTGCAATTTTTATCCCATTCTAGCTGTAATTTAGAATTCACAAGCTGTAATAGAAGGCACTAGAAAGCACCACCTAATAGTCTTTCTTCTTGGTTAAGTTTGCAACATTTAATATTAGTTTATTTTCAAGTGTAGCCTATAAAAAGGCATGCATGCACGTTGGCATTTTATGAATGAAATGAATCAAGAATCAAGCTAGTGCAAATTGATTCTCCTCTCCTCCTGTATATGTGTCGTGAGTTAGAGAGTGAAATTCTCCTCTTCCTCTTATGCTGCGTGAGTATATGAGTGTGAGAGAAAAAATTTCGTGCGCATTTATTTGCGATAACAAATTATTTTAACATGGTGTTAAAGCCTTCAGGTGATGCTTTTAAAATTGATATCACTTGCCAACTGTTTTTTTTTTTTATGAGCAAAAAAAAAATTGCCAACTCTTGTTTATATCATCACTTTCATATATTATGTATACAATACAATTTTTTGTTCATCTAATAACCTGGCTCAAACCCAACTCCCCCAGGCCATCTCCTGATCTCCCTAAATTCCCTTCTATTTTTCATAAGCAAATAACCACTAGTCCACTATAATCAGAAACCAAAATAGAGATAAGAAGTAATAGAATGACGATGACACGGTACATTGAGAAATAATTTGCTTCTATATGTTAGATAATTTTTTATTGTTATTTTATGTTATATTTATTTTATAGTACTAGAGAGGTTTGAAGAATGCATGGCTAATTAAGTCTTATTTGGAGATTACAATTCGCACTATTCTTCATACCAGCCAGGTCTTTATGTGCGTAAGCATGATCCAATCTGCAGCATAGATCCTAGTGTAAGGTATCAGGGCAATTGAAACCTTTGTGTTGAGCAGCATAGTCTTGAAATACACAGAACAGATCAGAAATCAAGTTTGTTTTGTTACAAGTTTTAGTGTATGCATAAGAAGCACAACCACAAATTTTAAATAGAGTTTCTGATATCAGTAACTCATGATCCGGGATAAATTTTCTCTCAAAAAACACATACACACACTCAATTTACATATAAGGTGAGGAAGAGAACTTCTATTTCATTAACTCAATATCCTTTATTCATTATATTATAAGACATTACATATGTCTTTTTATAAGCAAACACTTGCAATAAAATATTATATACTATTCTTAATCTCTAAGTAAAGATACTTTATAGACAACTCAAACACTACAAGCTTCCTTTTACAATTCAAATTCTACTATATTTGATGTCTAGTAGTCAAACTTCAAGTCAAATTTTACAACTCAAGTGGTCTTCAAATCGATTTTGTATTATGCTTCATTTAGTTATCTAATAATTTTCGGTGGGAAAAGGTTGTGAATGTGTGGTGTGGGCAAAGAATTGATGAGTATGTTAGTAAGAAGCCCCAATATTGAAGGGGAATTAAGCAACAATGTTGATGAACTTATTAGGGGCAAATTGAGCCATTATATCACTTTGCTTTAGTTCCCATGCAGTTCTAATTGAGAAAGATAGTAAGTGCCTAAGATTTAATTTGTTATGTAATAACATGTAATGTAAATCCAGATATATTGATCCAAGAGAGAGCATAATGAAAGCATGAAGCTAGTGCAAGTCGATTTAACGCCTACCATAGGCTCTGATATATACAACCAGGAATCTTTGTCGGGGAGTTACATTGATCAACAACACTGTTTCAATCATGTTGTGGTAGAAACTATCAACTATAATAACGCTTGATTGTTTCGTGTTGCAAAAAGTAAAGCTAAGGTTATGTTTGGAAGTTTTGGGGATGGAGTGGAGTGATTAGTAATGGAACGGAGTATTGGAAAGGCAAAAATATCTTACCCTATTATTTGAAAGTTTCATGTGGGATATAGAAAAAAATCTTAAACCCCAATTTGGAGGGTATAAAAATAAGAGTTTTGGATGCGGTGGAGCAGTCTGAGATTTACCATCATAAACCATCACACTCCATTAATGAAAAAACTCTCAAACAATGGGTTAATGAGTTTACACAACTCCATTCCATTAGTAACAATCACATCACATCCTCACAAACATAGATTTTTATGTGAATATCAACATTTTGAGCATCTTTTAGTAAAATTACACAACACCTGAATAGTCAATGTCTGACATAGGAATATAATTTCCTTTGTTGATGATATAGTAGCAGTCATGTCCTTAGCTTAGTTAAAAAATGAAAGAAAGAATTGGAGAGGAGTAACCAGCCTTAGCTCAGTTGGTAGAGCGGAGGACTGTAGTGGGTTAAGCTCTCAGCGATCAAGGATCGCTGTTTCGAATCCGGCAGGTCGGACACTAGAGATAATTTTTCGCTTTGAACCTTTTTTGTGCTTCCGCCAATCTTATATCACACTCTCTTGTGTCTCTCTAATCTTACGTCATTTATGTTAAAAATAATTAACCGGATTTTCCTCCTAATAATCCTCTACCATTATATTAAGTAAATAAATTAATAAATAAAAAAATAAATATATACGATGATTTAGATAAAAAAAAAGAAAATCATAAACCAAAATAAAAGAATTAATAAAAAATGTGATACTTCTATACATATATATATATATATATATATACAAAGAAATATGTGGGTGTACATACAGGACTATAGATCCATCATCATACTAATATAATGGGTGAACAACTTTTTTTACTGTAAATGCCATGTGTCAGTCCCACAAATTTTTTTTTTTGAATACTTCTTTTTTAATTAATTTTTTTAACGAATATTCTTTTCATCAATTTTTTTATAATAACTTTTTTTTCAATTTTTTTCCTGATTAATTTTTATAAAATATTTTTTCCAAATATACCTAAATATTTTTTTTCCTGAATATACCTAATTTTTTTTCGCTAATTATTTTTTAATTTTTTTTAAATATTTTTTTATAATTAATTTTTCTAATATTTTTTAAAAAATTATTTTTTCCCAATTTTTTTCTAATTTAATTTTTTTAAAATGTTTATATTTTTAATTAATTTTTAAATATATTTTTTTCTAATTAATTTTATTTTGGTTAAAGTAATCTTGTGGTCCCTATACGTGACACTGATTTTCAATTTGGTTCATATACGTAAAAAGTTATCAATTTGGTCCCTATACGTGACACTAGTTTTCAATTTGGTCATCACCGCTAATTGGTCCCTATATAAGAGGACCCTATATGTGATAATAATTTGCAATTTGGTCCCTCTTATATAGGGATCAATTAGCAGTGAGGACCAAATTGAAAACCAGTGTCACGTATAGGGACCAAATTGATAACTTTTTTATGATAGGGACCAAATTGAAAATCGATTATCACGTATAGGGACCAAAAAATTACTTTAACCTTTTATTTTTCTAATTTTTTGTAAATATTTTATTTTCTAATAATTTTTCTCCTAGATTTTTTTAAATATATTTTTCCTAATTTTTTTTTCTAATTTTCTAAAACAAAAATCGATTTTTTTTTCTATTTTATTTTTTTAAAAAAAATTATAATTGATTTTATTTTTCTAATTTTTTAAAATATATTCTTTTTCCCTAATTATTTCTATTTTTTAAAATTTAATTTCTTTAATTATTTTAAATATTTTTATAATTACTTTTATTTTTCAAATTTTTTTAAATTATTTTTTTCCTAATTTTGTAAATACATTTTTTGGTAATTTTTTTCCTAATTTACTTTTTTCCTTTTCCTTTTAAAATACTTTTTTATAATTAATTTTTAATAATTTTTTTAAAATAATTATTTTCCTAATTAACAAAATTAGAAAAATAAAATAATTATAGAAAAACATTTAAAATAATTTTAAAAATAAATAATTTTAAAAAATCAATTAGAAAAAAATTATAAATTTTATTTTCTAATTTTTTTTAAAATATATTTTTTAAAATTATTTTTATATTTCTTTTTCATTTATTTTAAAAATATATTTTTCTAGTTATTTTAAATATTTTTTTATAATTGCTTTTTTTCCTGATTTTTTAACTAATTTTTTTCTAATGAAATTTTCCATAATTTTTAAAAAATTTTATGCTAATATTTTTTTTTAAAATATCTTTTTTTACTTTATTTTTCTATTTTTTTAATACTTTTTTTACATCCTTGCCTTTGTTTTTGCTATTTTGAATAATAAATCTATATATATACTAATTAATAAGGAAAAATTATGATTTTAGTGTAGCACAATAGTAAAAGCCACATGTCAAGTTATGGAATTTTTTTTATTATTTTTGTTTATTTTCTAAAATTAATATATTTTTTATTTTAAAATATTTACAAACCGATAAAGCTACAATGTTTTGGGAGTCAAACACGGCAATCTTTGAATTGACATAAATAGAGGCAGAACTATTCATATTTTTTTTTCTTTTTTTGGCTACATCATTGCCTTTGTTTTTTCTACTTTAAATAATAAATCTATATTTATACTAATTAATAAGGGGAAATGCCTATTTTAGTGTAACACAATGGTGAAAGCCGCATGTTAAGTTATGAAATTTTTATTTTATTTTTTTTATTTTCTAAAATTTATATATATTTTTTGTTTTAAAATATTTACGAATCGGTAAAGGTACAATGTTTTGGGAGTCAAACACGACAATGTCCGAATTGACATAAATAGAGGTAGAACTATTCATATTTTCTAATATATATTTTTTCTACATCCTTGCCTTTGTTTTTTCTATTTTAAATAATAAATCTATATCTATACTAATTAATAAGGAAAATTGCTGATTTTCTAATAAAGAGACACATGACAGCACCACATGATTTAAGAGGATTAGTCGATGATAGCGTGAATCCGCAAGTGTACGGCTTCGTCGTCAAGTAATAAAAAGATCAAACCCATTGAGACCGTGATCTGGAACAACAATTAAGTAATAAATCAATTCAACTAAACAAGGAAATATTTGGTTTTTGAAATAAGAATCAAGTAACAAATCAAGTATTTAAAACGCAATCAAACAGAATCACAAAGCAAATCAAATCTGGAGTTTTTCAAATTAAAAGAGATTTCCAAGAATTGAGTTACCAACAAGACTGTTTATGCTACTAAATTGACTACCCCTCTTGTTAATTATCAAAATTGCTTTGAAGGTGAATTATCCTAAATAAGTTAATGTTCCCTCCCAAGATACAAAAACCGTGCCCAATTAAACCAACCCCTACTCTCGTGGTAATTGTATTTAAATTGAACCCATTAAGATTTGTGACAATTCAATGAACCCTCAAAGGACCGCTTCTAACTCTCGTGATTTAAGTCCTAAGTTCAATCCCTATAGATCCAATACCTAGGTTCACTTCTCAATTCATCCCTAGAATATCTAAGACATGCAAATAAGTGTGCACCAAATTCACAAGTAATTATAATAATAGGAATTAAATCAAAAGAAAATTGAAATTAACAAAGGGAAAACATCAATTCATAACATAAAACACGTCTTGGGCATAGCCCCAATTCCTAGAAATAAAACGACTACTCCGGTGTTGTCATAGTCATAGCAATCTTGATTTTTAAAAGCATAAAAATCCTAAGAGAAGAGAAGAGAAGAAATTGAGAAGAAGAGAAATCCTAATTTTTGCCAATTGGTAGCACCCAAAAGATCCCTATTTTCGAGCCTAATTGCCCTATTTATAGTGTAGGTTAACTTGGGATTAAAACAATTACAAATCAGATAAAAAACAGATCCTAAAATCCCAGATTTTACGCGTCACGGTCGTGATGGCTGTCAGGGCCAGGCCATGACAGCTTCTGACTTGGTGAATTCTTGCACTGATTGGCCTGTCACGACCGTAATGGCTTTCACGGCCTGGCCGTGACAGCTTCTGAGTTTTGCTTCCTTCTTTTTTTTCTTCATTCTACACGATCATGGCCATGATGGTTGTCACCCCCAGGTAGTGATGGTCTCTGCTTGGCTCATTTTTCTTGCATTTCAAGCTCCGTCTTCATGCAAACTCCAAATTAACTGGTCTTAAGCAATTTAATCATCAATTCTTGCACACAAGCACCACAAAACCACCTTACCCGTTCCAAGGTAAAAACTAACAAATGTCAAATTAAAAATGCCTAAACTACATGAAAAGCATGCAAAATGAGAAGGAAATATGAGGTGAAATCACACTCATCAAACTACCCCAAGCTTAAGATTTTACTTGTCCTCAAGCAATCACTAAGGCCAGACAAGATAAACAGTTAGAGCACAGATAGTGAGCCAAGAACCCGAGTAACAAATCCAAGTAACAGGCACATCCAATAAGTAACCAAGAGACAATCAATTTCAAGTCCAATTAGAAACTTAGGTTCTCTAAATTCATGTCTCTCACTAATTCGGACACTCTTCTCACCTCACTCAAGTGTTTTAAAGACATATGGAAATTCACTCAATTTCCTCAAGGAAGGTACCCTACCATAAGCTTGACTATTAACCAAATCTCTGCTTTATTAATGAAAACACATAAGAAGAGGTCTTTTATTTTGGTTGTAATGGCGTCATAGGATTTATCGTTAGGTGGGGAAATCAAGAAAGGGAAAATTCAAGAAGGCTGACAAAATATAAAACAATGCAAAGCATGACAACCTTCTAAAATACCTCTTTTGGGCCTTAATTCACTTTTCCACCTTTCTTTCTCTCTTTCTTTCTCTCTTTCTTTCTCATCCCCTTCTCCATTTTTTTTTGTTTATTTTATTTTATTTTATTTTCAATTTGGAGAAGGGGAGATTTCCAACTTAAGACAAATATTTTTCTAACTTTTTCATCCCACAATTTATTTTTCAAACCACTTTTAGCCCTTTTTGCAATACTTTAAAAGGTGTCATACCAAGCATCATTCATCAAAATCAATCAAGGTACCAAGAAAAACATTTTATTCTATTAGGCTCAAAATTGGGCAACTAAGAGGTAGCATTTAATCAGTCAAAGCTCAGAAGGCCAGAAAAATACCTAGTGCCTCAATCATTTTCAAATATGTTTTCAAAAATTTCTAAATTTCAAAATGGTTTCAAGTCAAGTTCTAGAGAATACAATCCAAGAGGAATAAAACACTCAATCACAAAAAATGGGGTAGATTTAGTGAGTACCCCTTTTAGGCTCAAAAATCTCACATTTAATAGTTTGAAATTAATGAGAAACACGAATTCAAGGAACCACATGCTAATTATCAACTATCAAAAGATCATCTCAAGCATTTTTATTTTTAGCCTATCACAAGAATACAAAAATTGGGTTCAAAAATTCACTGTCTCAATTCATTTGGCATAAAGTTCTCACAATTGGATGTAATTTCAAAACAAGGGGCAATCTAATGATATGATTATGCAAAACTACACTTAAAATGAATGCAACATGAAAAATACAAAAATACAAGAATACCCCTACTCCAAGCTTAAAAACTTACATTGTCCCCAATGTAAATATTCAACTCAGATGGAGGATAAAAAACAATGGAACAACTCACTGAGTGGCGGTGGGTGCTGGCTCAGATGTTAGTCATAGAGTTGCTGGAAGACACGTCACGGGCGTGACATTCATCACGGCCAGGCCGTGATCGATTCAGATGCTGGTTATTGGGCCTTGTCACGGTCGTGATAGACATCACGGCTAGGCCGTGATCAATTCTGTTCTGCCGGGCTCCTTCGCATCACGCCCGTGAGCCTCATCACGTCTAGGCCATGATCAATTCTGACTTCCTGCTGTTGGCCTTTCACGACCGTGACCAACATCACGGCTAGACTGTGATCTTTTCTGATCTCATCTTTCCATGCCTTTTTGCTCTTCCTGCCTTCATAACCTGAAAATACTTGGCAAAATCATCAATTTGTGATCTTTCTCCTCTAATCTTCTCAAATTATTCAAAAACAAAATTCAAAAACAAATAGCAAGGGAAAGAAAGCTTGGGTTGTGTTGGTGACTCCGGCAAGTGTACCGGGTCGTCGCAAGTAATAAAAATAACACGGTAAGTAATTACCGAGGTCGAACTCAGGGATTGGGCTACCAATTCGACTAATCCGTGGGAAATCCGATACGTTTGGTCAAGTTACAGAAAGGTGGTTGAGAGAGAGAAGATTAATATCGAAATTCAATTAACAAGTCTATTAAACTAATTAACTAAAAATCTGAAATTAAAATGTCCAAGGTCACAAATCCACCTACCCAACATGCATACCCAAGTGATGATGAATTCCTCCCTAAGTTCAATTACAATGTCAACCGGGACCCCTAAATTCTCCTAAATCCACTCTCGTGCTCATTAGGACGTATTCGACGATTGGATTAATTACTTACTAGGTCTCATAATCCTAATCTCGAATTTGGTTAATTCTTGTTCCCTATATGGTTGCACTAATATCCTACTCACTGCCGTGCAATATTCAATTAGCGATCCCGACTCAAGTTCTAAAACGCGAATCGCCGTTCGGCCTCAAACACGTTTAACTGATTAATCACGCAATACATATGATCAAACATTCAATTCAGAATCGGAAAACATCAATTAAAAGAAGGGGAGAAAGACATACATCACATGAACACTACACTGCCATGGGCGGCTTCATTGATCCCTCGGACGAAGGGATTAGTTCCTCATGCTCATAGACAAACACTCGGACATAATCACCATCATAAAATAAAACAAAAAGAAGAAGGGGAGACGCAACTCCAAAGAGAAACAAGGATTCGTAACTACTCTGCCCTAAACAAGTGGAAAAACCTCCTCCTCCAAAGTCTTCTCCAATCTGATCCGAAACAGCAATATATAGGATTCCTGATCTGGGCTCGCTCGCGAGGCGAGCAGCCTCTCGCGAGGCGAGAATTAAAATTGGCGCGCATTCAATTTGAACTCTCGCGAGGCGAAGGTATGTTCGCGAGGCGAGTCTTCCAAACCCTAATCTATCACAGCCGTGATCTTCATCACGGCTAGGCCGTGATGGTCTCTGTCTTCCAGGGTCTTCAGGCTCTCGCGGGGCGAGAAGAGTCTCGCGTGGCGATCCAGAAATGATGACTTTGGCTGCTTTGTTGACCTTCAGTCTCGCGAGGCGAGCATACACTCGCGGGGCGAGTGTCTCCAGAAGTGTTTTTTTCCACTGCTTCTTGACTTCCTTGATTCTCAGAGCTTCATCTATTTAACCTAAAACAAAACAAGCAACCACAAGCGTAATTCTATCCAAAAGAAGCTAAAAACTACACAAAAGACGCAAAACGAGTCAAAGTCCAACTTAGGAACAAAACAAGGCAAATTTGGGCGAAAACGAGAGTGAACTCGAATAAATAGGCACATAAACCCTAGTTCATCTAGTTATAAAACTAGATAAGCCAGAGGCTTATCAAACACCCCAAACTTAAACCTTGCTTGTCCCCAAGCAAGCTTAAAACTCAAAAACGACTCAAGACTTGGCAAGCCTAAAGGATCTAATCGATTTCGCACAAATTTAATGCAATCAAAACAGTTTTTTTTTTCCAATGATCTCCTCCCTACATCAATGTAATCCCCACATTCATTTACTTTAAACAATTGAGAACTTATCATTCATGCCATCATTACTCTAAGTTGAGGATCAAAGATACACACAGAAAGAAGATCACCAATTTCAAACAATTGCCTTCCTCACAAGGGTATGTAAAATTTCACTCATTCGCTCAAATTCGTCTAGGCTTTCAACTTTTTCACTCAATTTCACTTATCAAGAGCACTTCCCATGAATTTGATTTTCATCTCAAAAGTAGTTCCCACGAAAACATGTATGCAACATCAGAAGGTCTTTTAAAGGTTGTAATGGGGCCTGGCTCAGGGTAGGATAATGAAGGATATTTAGGCTTAAGTCCCTAGGAACTAAGAGAGCATGAGCATTTTGACACTTTTTCCACTCAAATTCCTTTTTCCATTTTTTTCATTTAGGCTCGGGTGACTACATCCTTTTTCTTGCTAATCTTTTTGTTTTGCCCCTTTTCTTTTGGCAATTTTTTTTGTTTTCTTCTTTTCTTTTCTTTTCTTTTTGCCTTGGGTCAACCTTTATTTTCTTTTTCTCACCCCAATATGGCACATCACCTTGTAGCCACCCCAAACTTAGTTTCTCACAACATTTCTCTTGCTCATTTCCATGCTCTCCTAATCCTAAGATTGGGTTAACATGGTTTTTCAGATTTTGGCTCGTAATGTAGGGTCATCAAGAAACAATAGGTCAATTGGGCTCAATTTGGCTAACTAGGGAACATGCATTAGGGATGGTTCTTTTCAGGCCAAGTGGTTATTTCAAAGAAAATCGCCTAAATCATTTGATGCAACACATAAACATGCAAACCATGAAGAGATTCAAGCAAATTCGGGAAAGTGCAACTTAACAGTGATTCACACATTCAAAAACAGAGTTGGAGGCTCAAATCCTCACCTGGACATTTCGCAAATTGTTTGACCGAGATACAATTCCTAGTGTGTGCACCCCCTCACCCCAAACTTATCATAAATCAAGTAATCACAACAAAGTTCTCAAAGTTCAGTTTTCAATTTTTAAGTGGGGATAAACTTTTCTAATTTCAGAACTTAGGGGAAATCATCAATGGTCAAGTAATTCATGCAATCAATCCATGCTCAATTTAATTAAAATCCAACAAGCTTGCCGACACGACATTTCATACAAAAACTCTTGATCTTCTCAAATTATTCAAGAGTGACAAACAAAAACAAAACAAAAAGCAAAAACAAAACAAAAGTTAGGAGAAGAGAGGGATACCTAGCTTGGGTTGCCTCCCAAGAAGCGCTTGTTTAATGTCCCGAGCCTGACTTATTAAGAAGCATCCACCTGGATCCCATAGTCTGTGGTACAGAGGCCAAGGGACGCTCATCATATCAAATCCTCCACCCGGATCCCATGGTTTGTGAAGTGGCCCTCGTAGGAGCAATACCACTCTATTCATTATTCCACCCGGTCTTTGTGTGAAAACCCCATTGACCTCTATAATTATGAACTCACATCCTCTCGGGTCAAATGGTGTCTTCACGAGGAAGTGTGCCAGACAAGTGGGAGGGTCTATCTTACCGGTGTCCACACATGCATGCAAGCCGACATATTTATTTAACGCATCAAAATCAGGTTGCTTGGCAAGCATGGTGAAATCCTCTGCCACTTTATCTTCATTTTGTTCTCTACCCCCTTGCTCCGGTGCCTTGTCCCTTGCCAACTCCTCTTCCTCTGGTTGCTCTTCCTCATCATGTGGTTGTTCCGGGGTCATGTCACTTGCCAATTCCTTTTCCTCCGGTTGTTCTTCCTCAACATGTGGTAGTTCTTCCTCAACTTCCCGAGAACTAGTTACATCCCAGTCATATCCCAACACCCCACTGCTTCTAGTTGTTGTGGCATTGCATTGTTTCTTAGGGTCGTTCTCGGTATCAACTGGGAAAGTCTCTGGGGAATGCTCATTTAGTTGCCTTGCGAGTTGGGCAATCTGCATCTCTAGATTCTGAAGTGCCATCCCTGTATGAGTTGCCAACTTGTCAATGGCTGCGTTTGTATTGATTGACACTTTCTCAAGTGTCGCACTCAACTTCTCAAAAGCCAACTCCCAAGGTTGTCTTCCACCATTCTGTTGAGGTTGTTGTTGTTGCCAATTTTGTTGAGGTTGTGGTTGCCAGGCTAGACCATCGTCAGCATTACTCCAAGCGAAATCCGGATGGTCTCTACTCATATCACCCCAATACTGATTCTGACTCTGATAGTTGTTCTGGGGCACGCTGTCATTATGCCATGGTTCCACATATACTTGAGGGAAGTAGAACGGACAACTCCAAGTGTCATGATTCCCATTACAATATTCGCAACCCGGAAGCATTCCTTCGTGTACCTCGCATACAAAACAAGGCAAGACCAAGTGGGATCAAGAAATAGAGAATAATAATAGAAATTAAAAATGAAAAGAAAAATAAAAGTAACTTAACCAAATAATCAAACTACCCTAAAATCAGAAAAATTGGTTGTGCCAATCCCCGGCAACGGCGCCAAAAACTTGTTGGTGACTCCGGCAAGTGTACCGGGTCGTCGCAAGTAATAAAAATAACACGGTAAGTAATTACCGAGGTCGAACTCAGGGATTGGGCTACCAATTCGACTAATCCGTGGGAAATCCGATACGTTTGGTCAAGTTACAGAAAGGTGGTTGAGAGAGAGAAGATTAATATCGAAATTCAATTAACAAGTTTATTAAACTAATTAACTAAAAATCTGAAATTAAAATGTCCAAGGTCACAAATCCACCTACCCAACATGCATACCCAAGTGATGATGAATTCCTCCCTAAGTTCAAATACAATGTCAACCGGGACCCCTAAATTCTCCTAAATCCACTCTCGTGCTCATTAGGACGTATTCGACGATTGGATTAATTACTTACTAGGCCTCATAATCCTAATCTCGAATTTGGTTAATTCTTGTTCCCTATATGGTTGCACTAATATCCTACTCACTGCCGTGCAATATTCAATTAGCGATCCCGACTCAAGTTCTAAAACGCGAATCGCCGTTCGGCCTCAAACACGTTTAACTGATTAATCACGCAATACATATGATCAAGCATTCAATTCAGAATCGGAAAACATCAATTAAAAGAAGGGGAGAAAGACATACATCACATGAACACTACACTGCCATGGGCGGCTTCATTGATCCCTCGGACGAAGGGATTAGTTCCTCATGCTCATAGACAAACACTCGGACATAATCACCATCGTAAAATAAAACAAAAAGAAGAAGGGGAGACGCAGCTCCAAAGAGAAACAAGGATTCGTAACTACTCTGCCCTAAACAAGTGGAAAAACCTCCTCCTCCAAAGTCTTCTCCAATCTGATCCGAAACAGCAATATATAGGATTCCTGATCTGCGCTCGCTCGCGAGGCGAGTCTTCCAAACCCTAATCTATCACAGCCGTGATCTTCATCACGGCTAGGCCGTGATGGTCTCTGTCTTCCAGGGTCTTCAGGCTCTCGCGGGGCGAGAAGAGTCTCGCGTGGCGATCCAGAAATGATGACTTTTGCTGCTTTGTTGACCTTCAGTCTCGCGAGGCGAGCATACACTCGCGGGGCGAGTGTCTCGAGAAGTGCTTTTTTCCACTGCTTCTTGACTTCCTTGATTCTCAGAGCTTCATCTATTTAACCTAAAACAAAACAAGCAACCACAAGCGTAATTCTATCCAAAAGAAGCTAAAAACTACACAAAAGACGCAAAACGAGTCAAAGTCCAACTTAGGAACAAAACAAGGCAAATTTGGGCGAAAACGAGAGTGAACTCGAATAAATAGGCACATAAACCCTAGTTCATCTAGTTATAAAACTAGATAAGCCAGAGGCTTATCAGGTTGCCTCCTAAGAAGCGCTTATTTTTGGTCGTAAGCTTGACCATACTCCCTTTAATCAACCGGGATCAGCTGGGCTTGGAAGTGCAAGGACGCTTATATATCTTCCAAGGAAGTCCTTCAAAGAGCCTATATTGTTCATATGGCCACATACGCTTTCGCTTTGCCCTTTTGACTGAGTCTCATGGCCTTACTTCCTTCCGACGGAATAACTCCGCATGTTGAGCAACTCCTGGTTCATTTTTATTTGGTGTATCATTTGTCATGAAAATTTTGGGAGTTGCTTCCTGTTGTTTTGGCTTCAACCACTCAAGAGCGGGGGGTGGGGTGGGGTGGGGTGGCGGGGGGGGGGGGGGATTGAGTTTTCAAAGAAAATATTTCCCTCTTAAAACTTTTTCACAAAACTTTATAAATCAGAGTTGCGGATTTGTGTTCTTAGGATCTTTTATAAAATCGATGAAGGGTTTTTACAAAATCTTGAATAGAAGGTGATGAGGATAAGAAAGATTAATAACGAATAGGTTCAGGTTCAATAACTCAGTAATAACAAAATATAGTTTATACAGATCAAGAACAGAAATTATATTTGAACTTTAAACATCAAAATCACAGGTTCTTGATCATAAATAGAAATTAAAGAGTCTGAGTTTAGAAATACTACACAACCAGATTTATCCTAATTCGGTCACCACCATAGTGACCGACATCCAGTCCCCACTCCACCTGTGGGATTTCACACACTAACACACAAGCTTTGCCAAGTAGCTTGAAAAACCTTTACACCACAGAGCACTCCTTCACCTCGAGATACCACACTCTTGTGAAGAGCCTCAATGTTCTTCCTTAGGGATACCTCACCCTAATCACTCAGAGAGTCTCCCTCTCTCTTTACAATCGAAAAGTAAAAAACAAAAGTTGATTACTAACTCTCAATAGTCAGATAAAACAAATTGAAGCACTTATGAGTATTGAAACACTCTTTTCTCAATAAGCTCAATGAAGATGATAATGATATGTGTATCGTTATAATTCTTTTGTTATTCATTATGATTCTTCTTAAAGTGTTCCTTTGATCCCTCTTTATATAGAAAACAAGTTATAGTCGTTGGGATCAATTAAAACAGATTTGGATCTGATTTAACAGAATATGTTTTCTTGATTCTCGTTCTTGAGATAAGATTCTGATAGTTCTTATAGAGTTCGCGTCCATAAAATAACGAGTCCATCTGGAAAAATAGTCGCGTCCATCTTAAAAAAAAATAGCCGCGTCCATTTGCCACGTCAGTAGACGGGAGTACTAACACAAAGTAATTGGACGTGCTCCAAGTAGTAGAAGAGTGCTTGTATTACTTTAGTAGACGAGCGTTTGTATCACTTTAGTGGACGAGCACTTCTGTCACTTTAGTAGACGTGCGCTTGTGTCATTTTAGTAGACGTGTGCTTCTGTCACTTTAGTAGACGTAAGCTTCGGTCATTTTAGTAGATGTGAGCTTCTGTCACTTTCTTGGACGCCAGCTTTTACCACGGTTGGAGGAGCGCTTCTATTATTCCCGGTGTTGGACGAGCGCTTATATTATTCCAGTGTTGGACGAGCGCTTTTATTATTATTTCCAAAAATCATTTTCAATAACGAAAAATTATTTCTTTTAATGTAGGTTATGAAAAATGATTTTCTTCACGCATCTTTCTTAATTGAGCTATTTGTGAATAAGAGATTTCATCTCTTTCAATTCATCTAAGACTTAACACTAATCTCTTCGTTTATGCTCTTGTCATGATGATTCCTTGATCTTCGTCCTTGCTTTTTGATTCCTTCAAGTTCTTCCTTGAATATTCTTCTTTGATTGCTCACCGAACATGTTGAATATTGCTTGATACTTGTCTTTACAATTTGACACTAAACACTTGCATACACATTAAGTTGTATTTGTCATATATCAAAATCTTTAAGTCAATGAATCTAACAATCTCCCCCTTTTTTATTATGACAAAACTTTTAACAAATTATAAGATCAGTGTATAAGTGCAGCAGACGCTAAGTGTTTTGACAGATTTATATCATGGTATCAAAACAGTCAGAGTAGTAGTATATCGGAGCAAAAAAAATATCAACAAAGTATTAGCAGAGCAGAATTTAATTTACTCCCTATTAATCATGTAAGCTTATAAACTCCTATTTGAATTACTCCCTATTAATCATGTAAGCTTATAAACTCCTTAGCTCCCCCTCAACATATGCATGTATAATTTGTTATTTTCTCCTTTCTCTATATCTTACTTTTTCCTCCCCTTTTGGCATCATCAAAAAGGTAAAGAAAAGAAACATTCAAAGTAATAGAGAAGGTAATCATTTTAAACATTCAAACATAGCATATAAAATTGTTCATGATAGTGGGATAGGTGCAGGGACAAATCAAAGAATAAGTGCGTCCATTAATTTTCCTCCCCTTTTAGATTTTCTCCTGTTTCTTTAGAGATTAGATATAGGATTGATCGATTATGCCCAATTCTCTTTTAATGAAGAAGAAGCTTTCCTTGTTCAAGGGCTCGGTAAAGATATCGGCAAGTTGCTTAGTTGTATCAACAAATTCAATCTCAATTTCTCTACTTTGTATCTGATCACTAATGAAATGATGTATGGTTTCTATGTGTTTAGTTCTAGAGTGTATTATGGGATTCTTAGTTAGGTTAATTGCACTTGTATTGTCACATCTAATAGGAACTTGGTTTAGTTGCACACCATAATCAACTAATTGTTGTTTCATCCATAAAACATGTGCACAACAGCTACCAGCTGCTACATATTTAGCATCTGCAGTGGATAAAGTCACACTAGATTGTTTCTTACTAAACCATGATACTAATGAGTTTCCTAGTAAATGGCAAGTTCCACTAGTACTCTTTCTGTCTAGTTTACAACCAGCAAAATCAGAGTCTGCATAGCTAATTAACGTACATGTAGCTCCCTTGGGATACCATAATCCCATGTCTTTTATTCCTAACAGATACTTAATGATCCTTTTAATTGCTGTTAAGTGTGATTCTTTTGGATTTGCTTGATACCTAGCACACATGCATACACTAAATAAGATATCTGGCCTACTAGCAGTAAGATAAAGTAGTGAGCCTATCATACCTCTGAATTTAGAAACACCAACAGGTTTACTTTGCTCATCATTGTCCAGATAACATGAGGTACTCATTGGAGTAGCCATCTCCTTAGTCTTTCCCATGCCAAACTTCTTGATCAACTCATTGCAGTACTTGGTTTGGCTAACAAATATTCCATTTTCAGTTTGCTTTATTTGCAATCCAAGGAAAAAGTTTAGCTCACCCATCATTGACATTTCAAACTCACTCTGCATAAGACTTGCAAACTCATTGCACAACTGCTCATTAGTAGCACCAAAAATTATATCATCCACATATATTTGTACAAGTAAAGTGTTGTGTGCCTTTTTCTTAGTGAACAAAGTTGTGTCAACTTTACCTCTTTTAAATCCTTTTTCAATGAGAAAATTACTTAACCTTTCATACCAAGCTCTAGGAGCTTGCTTTAAGCCATATAGTGCTTTAGACAGTTTATAAACATGGTTAGGCAATTCATTATTCTCAAAACCAGGTGGTTGACCAACATACACTTCCTCTTGTATAAATCCATTTAAGAAAGCACTCTTAACATCCATTTGATACAATTTAAATCTCATTATGCAAGCATAAGCAAGTAGCATTCTTATATCTTCTAATCTTGCTACTGGTGCATATGTTTCATCATAATCTATGCCTTCTTCTTGTACCTATTACTTGACGGTTCTTGAGTTTAGGCACTGGTTTCCAAACTTGGTTTCTTTCAAACTGGTTTAACTCATCTTGCAAAGCCATCATCCAATGTTCATCAATTATAGCATCATCTATGTTCTTAGGTTCTACTTGAGACACAAATGTCATATGATTACAAACATTTCTAAGAGATTGTCTAGTAGTTACCCCCTTTATAATTTCACCGATGATGTTATCAATTGGATGATTTGACAGTCCTCCATTCCTTTGGTAGGTCAGGCTGTTGTTCTATTTGCTCCCGCTGCAGCGATTTGTTCTTTAAGCTTTCATCTTCTTCATTGTCCTGTTTCTCTTCTAAGAGAATTTTCTCAATTGAATCTGCAAGATCATCAATAACACAATCCTTTCCCAACCTTTGGGGTTAGACTCATCAAATGTCACATGCACAGATTCCTCAATAGTTTGTGTTCTCTTATTATATATTCTAAATGTTTTACTAGCTAAGGAGTAACCTAGGAAAATTCCTTCATCAACCTTTGCATCAAATTTTCCAAGATTATTCTTTCCATTGTTAAGAACAAAGCATTTGCACCCAAAAACATGAAAATGTGCTATATTTGGTTTTCTTCATTTGTAAAGCTCATAAGGGGTTTTCTTTAAGATTGGTGACACGCTGTCGCACACGCGTCAAAAAGAAGAGCGGTTTGTAAAAAAAAAGTGTAGTTAGGATGCGACAACTCGGGTATCGTATCACAAGGACTCTCGTAATGTTATTATCACAGAAAATCGGTTTTGTTTATTTTTTTTTTGGGGGGGGGGGGGGGGGGGGGGTGGGGGGGTTGGTATGAAAATCAATTGAGAAAAACAGAACAGAAACAGAGGAATAAAAATGATTATCAAATAAGAAGAAGACGATCAATCTGCTGTTCGGTTTCCCACTATCATCGGTTCATGTAATTCCATGCCCTAAGCGGATTCTAATCCCTTTTCGATTGTAGCGTCAATCAACAAGCGAAATCGACGCTACGGGACATATGTTCCTAATTCCCGAATTAAGCAAACGGGGTGAAGCACTAGTGAATTAAGCAAACACGATTGAAAGCACGCGAATTAAGCAAACGCGATTGAGTTTAGGAACATAAAATCATCAAAAATAAATCAACACTAATTCGATACAAACTGAATTAAGAAAACAGAGAATAAAAAATAGTATTGAAGGAGAGAAGGAAATTCAATTGGGAATTACAATACCTCAAGTGTCGGCGGAAGCCGATTACAGCAGATTAATCTAGGGAGATTAGTTCTCCATCAAAGACATAACAAAAATCTAAAAGTATATTGAAAGCAGTGAAATTCTGGATCCTTTTTCTGTCAATTGCGCTTCTGTTTTATAGGGTGACCGCGCGTCACGGACGTGATGGCCGTCACGTCCAGGCCGTGACCGCATCTCTCTTGGGCGCCAGTCCAAATTCTTGTCCGTCACGGCCGTGACAGGTCGTGATCCTTTCTGACTTTGGGTGCTGATTTGTCACGGCCGTGATCACTTCTGTTCTTCATTGTCTTCCCATCATGCCCGTGATGGACATCACGGCTAGGTCGTGATCCTCTCTGATCTCTATGGTCTTCTCATCACGGCCATGACCATTGTCACGACTAGGCCGTGATGCTTTCTGTCTTTCATGGGTAGCTCATCACGGTCGTGACTAGTGTCACGGCTAGGCCGTGATGGCTTCTGCTCCTAAGTGCTCTTCCCTTCTTGCTCTCCTTATTAGCCTGAAACATGAAATAGCAATAAGTGCTTTATTTGACTCTAAATTAGCTAAATTACCCTAAAACTACTTAAGGGACTCAAAACCTTGCTTGAGGACAATCAAGTCTAATTTGGGCGAAAACGAGATATAATTGGCACAAAACCAAGGTCATGCTAGTCATAAAACTAGATGAGCCAGAGGCTTATCAAAATACCCCAAACTTGAACTTTGATTGTCCCCAAGCAAACTAAAACTCAAAACGACTCAAGACTTGGCAAGCTCAAGGGATTCAATCAACTTTTGCACAAATTTTAAGCAAACAAAACAATTTTCCTTCAAAGTTCCCCCCATATTCAACAATGCAATCCCCACAATCATTTACTTTAAACATCTGAGAATTTCATCATTCAAACAATCATTAATCTAAGCAAGGGATCCAAGTTACACACAAAAGGGAGATCACCAAATTCAAACAATTGCTTTCCTCACAAGGGCATTTAACATTCACTCAATCGCTCAAAATTTTTGTCTAGCTATCAACTTTTCACTCAATTCACATTTCAAGAGCACTTCCCGTGAATTTGATTTTCATCTCAATCAAGGTTCCCACGAAAACATGCATGCAACATCAAAAGGTCTTTTAAAGGTTGAAACGGGGTCTGGCTAAGGGTAGGATATGCAAAGGAGCCAGGCTCAACATCCTTAGGAATTAAGAGAGCATGAAGCTTGTACGTCATTTTTTTTCATTCTAATTCCTTTTTCCATTTTTTTTTCTTTTTGATGCTTTGGGTGGCTACACCTTTTTCCTTTGACACCATTTTTGTTTTGCCCCTTTTCTTTTGGCAAAATATTTTATTTTTCTTTTGCAACTCTTTTTCTCTTTGCCTTTGGCTTCAACCTTTATATATTTTTTTCTTTTTCTCACCCCAGAATGACATATCACTGTAGCCACCCCAAACTTACTTTCTTACAACCCTTCTCTTGCTGGGCTTCCATGCTCTCCTAATCCTAAGATCGGGTTAACATGGTTTTTCCAGATTTTAGCTTATAACATGAGGTTATCAAGAACAACAGGCTATTCAGGCTCAATGGGGCTAACTAGGGAACATGCATTAGAGATGGTTCAATTTAGGCCAAGTAGCTAATTCAAAGAAAATATGCCTAAATCATCTGATGCAATCACATAAGCATGCAAACCAAGAAGAAATTCCAACAAATTCGGGAAAATGCAACTTAAAAGTGATTCACACAGCTAGAACATGTTGGAGGCTCAAATTCCTCACCTGGACATTTTTGCAACTGTTTGACCGAGATTCTATCCCTAGTGTGTGCACCCCTTCACCCCAAACTTATCATAAATCATGCAATCATAACAAAATATCTCAAAGTTCAATTTTCAATTTTTCACATGGGGGTTACTTTCCTTAAAACTTAGGGGGGGGACATATATCATGCAATCAATCTGTGCTAAATCAACAAAATCCACCAAGCTTGCCGACACAACACTCACACACATGCTCTTGAGCTTCTCAAATTATTCAAGAGCCAAAAGAAAACAAAACAAAAACAAAACAATACAAATAAGTGGTTCCCTCCCCCACACTTAAAACATACATTGTCCTCAATGAAAGAACATAAATATAAAATCAGAGTGAGGGAAAGGGGAAGGAGCTCCCTGATCAAGTTGCAGTGTAGGTGGGAGCTTCCAAGGAGAGCTCCTCAGCAGTAGCATGCTCAGGCACCAAGCTCTCATGGAATAGCTTCAAATGCTGCCCATTAACCATGAAGGCCTTGTTGCTACCTGCACTTTTAATTTCTACTACACCATGAGGAAAAACATTAGTAACAACAAATGGGCCAATCCACTTGGACCGAAGTTTCTCAGCTATCAATTTCAGGCGGGAGTTAAACAGTAAGACCCGCTGGCCCACAGAGAATTCCTTCCTAGCAATCATCCTATCATGGAAGTGCTTGGTTTTCTCCTTATAAATCCGAGAGCTTTCGTAGGATTCTAGCCTAAGCTCTTCAAGCTGCTGCAATTGGAGTTTCCTTTCAATGCCAGCTTTTTGCATTTCCAAGTTACAGCACTTGACCGCCCAATAAGCACGGTGCTCAACTTCCACAGGGAGATGACATGCCTTACCGAACACAAGCCTATAGGGGGACATCCATATTGGTGTCTTGAAAGCGGTCCTCTGAGCCCAAAGTGCGTCTTCTAGACGGCGGCTCCAATCTTTCCTATTCGGCTGCACCACTTTCTCTAGGATCTGTTTGATCTCTCTGTTGGAGATCTCAGCCTGGCCGTTGGTCTGGGGATGATAAGCAGTGGAGACCCTGTGCACAACTCCATACTTCCGTAGTAAAGCTTCCATGGTGCGGTTGCAGAAATGAGTGCCCTGGTCACTTATGACAGCCCGAGGTATGCCGAACCTGCAGGAAATATTGGACCTAACAAAACTTGCAACAACTTTAGAATCATTAGTACTAGTGGGGATAGCTTCCACCCACTTTGAAACATAGTCAACAGCCAGTAGAATATAGAGAAAGCCAAAAGATGCAGGGAAAGGACCCATAAAGTCAATTCCCCACACATCAAACACCTTACAGAAAAGCATAGGTTACTGAGACATTTCACTCTTGCGAGTGATGGTTGTGCCTGCTGTCTGACACTCCTTACAAATCCGGTAGACCTCATAAGCATCTCTAAAAATGGTGGGCCGGTAGAAACCAGAATCTAGGACTTTTCTTGCAGTCCTCTATGGCCCAAAGTGTCCCCCTACTTGAGAAGCATAAGAAAAGTGCAAAATAGACTCAATCTCAAAGTCAGGGACACATCTCCTAATCACCTGATCACTGCAAAATTTCCAAAGAAATGGATCATCCCAAACATAGTACTTGGCGTCACTCTTGAGTTTGTGGATTTGTGACCTAGTTACTCCTGTCGGAAAGACACCAGCGACTAGGTAATTAACAATATCAGCAAACCAAGGAGTCACGCCATGTAACTGTAAAAGTTGTTCATCAGGAAAGTCATCCTGAATGGGGGAAGGATCCTCATCCCTCTCTATCCTACTCAAGTGATCAGCCACTAAATTTTCAGCTCCACTCTTGTCTTTTATCTCCATATTAAACTCTTGGAGAAACAACATCCACCGAATCAATCTCGGCTTTGCTTCTGGTTTCTTCAACAAGTACTTCAGAGCTGCATGGTCAGTGAAAACAATAACCTTGGAACCTAGCAAATATGATCTAAATTTATCAAGAGCAAAAACAACAGCTAGAAGTTCCTTTTCAGTGGTGGTGTAATTAGACTGTGCAGCATCTAAAGTCCTAGAAGCATAATAAATGACATGTGCAGCCTTGCCCACCCTTTGTGCTAGGACCGCCCCCACAGCATAGTTAGAAGCATCACACATGAGCTCAAAAGCGAGGGTCCAGTCAGGGGGATGGATGATAGGGGTAGAGGTCAGTGCTTTTTTCAAGAAGTCAAATGCCTTCTTGCAGTTGTCATCAAAGTTGAACATGTCATCATTCTTCGGCAAGTTTGACAGAGGAAGAGCTATCTTGCTGAAGTCCTTTATGAAGCGCCTGTAGAAACCTACATGACCAAGAAAAGAACGAATCTCGCGAACGCAAGATGGGTAAGGCAGTGTAGAAATCACATCAATTTTAGCAGGATCTACTGAAATACCCTCTTTGGAAATAATATGCCCCAAAACAATCCCCTGTTCAACCATAAAATGGCATTTTTCATAGTTCAAAACAAGGTCAGTTTCAAAGCATCTCTCTTAAACCAAATTCAGACTATGCAAGCATGCATCAAATGAGGAACCATATACAGTGAAATCATCCATGAACACTTCCATGCAATTTTCAATAAATTCAGTAAAAATGCTAATCATGCATCTCTGGAAAGTGCCAGGAGCATTGCAAAGGCCAAATGGCATCCTCCTATAGGCAAACGTGCCGAAGGGGCACGTGAAAGTGGTCTTTTCCTAATCCTCTGGTGCAATGTGGATCTGGAAGTATCCGAAAAAGCCATCAAGAAAACAGTAGTGGGATTTTCCAGCCAGCCGTTCGAGCATCTGATCGATGAACGGTAAAGGAAAGTGATCCTTTTGAGTGGCCTGGTTCAACCTCCTATAATCAATAGACTCTCCAGCTATTCTGGACTCTAGTGGGGACATGCTCATTGTTTTCATTTCTTACCACTGTGAGGCCAGATTTCTTGGGTACAACTTGCACTGGACTCACCCAACTACTATCAGAGATGCGGTATATGATACCCGCATGCAGGAGTTTTGTCACCTCCTTCTTCACAACATCCAGAATCAAGGGATTGAGCCGCCTTTGGGGCTGCCTAACTGGTTTAGCCCCATCCTCCAACAGAATCCTATGCATACATCTAGAGGGGCTAATTCCTGGGATGTCATCCAATGTCCAACCAATCGCCTTCTTATGCTTCTTCAGAACCTCCAAGAGCTTAGCTTCCTGGTCAGAGTCAAGGTTGGAGGAGATTATCACTGGAAGTTTTTCATTCCTCTCCAAGTAAGCATACTTCAGATTTCTAGGAAGTGGCTTAAGCTCTAAGGAGGGTGGCTGCTCAACAGATGGTAGGTTTGGGGCAGCCGGGCTGTCAAGAACTTCAGCCGAACAGACGGCTTCACTCACACTATCACCCTGCAAGGTAACATCAATCTCAGCACAAACAGCACAAGGGTTAGTGTTAGTACAGTTAGTACATGAATAAACATCATTAAAATCAGAGATAGATGGAAAGTCAGCAACCAAGTCATCATAGGTGTCATCAACAATTTCAGAGAGCAACTCTATTTGAAAGACAGAGTGCTCTTCCAAGGGATGCTTCATAGCATCGAAAATGTTGAATTTTGTAATGATGTCACCAAACTCCATGGACATGGTTCCATTGTGAACATCAATCTTTGTCTTTGCTATCTTCATGGATGTAAAAGTTAGCAGGGAAAATCAAATCATCAACTTGCACCAGCACATCTTCTACCACTCCAATGGGGCGAGCATTGGTCCTGTTGGCCAACTGGATAGTGAGACATGTATGTTGCAAAGGACCCAGATCAAGCTTGTTGAAAACAGAGGTGGGCATGACATTTATGGAGGCTCCCAAATCCAACATGCAATTGTCGAATTTGCTGTCCCCAATGGTGCATGGAATAGCAAAAGTTCCCGGATCCTTGTACTTCTGTGGCAGTGCCTGAGTGAAGGCTGAAATTGTAACCTTCTCAGGAGCAAGTTTAGGTTGAATGAGGGCTGAAACATTTTGCCCCAAATTGAATCTCTCATTACCCTTCAACCTCCTCTTGTGTGTGCACAAATCCTTCAGAAACCTTGCATACTTCGGAACCTGCTTAATCACATCTAGGAGCGGAATGTTTACCGCCACCTTTCTGAACACATCTAGAATCTCCCTCTCCTTGTCTTCCCCATCAATCTTCTTATTTTTCTGCACTCTTTGTGGGAAGGGGATCGGTGGCACATACACTTTCTCAGCTTCAACGACAACAGAAGGCTCAGGAGTTACCTCAATAGTTTCTTCATCTTTTTCAGGGGCTTCCTCTACAACTTTCCCGGATCTCAAAGAAATGGCACTCACATTAGGATTGGGGGCATTGGGATTCACCACTGTTTGTGCAGATAGTTGGTTCGATCCTTGAGCTTGCTGCATGGTATTCATGGAAGTGGCAAGTTGTCCAATCTGTGTCTGCAAGGCGTGAATGCTAGCATCTGTTCGCTGCTGAAACTGTCCAATCTGTGTGTGCAAAGTCTGAATACTAGCATTTGCTTGCTGCTGAAACTGGAGGTTGTTTGCAGCCATTTGCTTGATCATGTCTTCTAGGGAAGGTCCGGAAGGTGCAGAGGTGGTCACTTGGGGAGAATTCTGTGGTGGTGCCAGCGGTAACAATGGTTGTTGCTGTTGTGCAGATGAGTTCCCATACCGAAGGTTTGGATGATTCCTCCAGTTGGGGTGGTACTTATTTGTGGAGAGATCGGGAATACTGTACCGGTTCTGATTGTTGCCTTGATTGTAGAGATTAGCTGCATAAGCTTGAGGCAAATCAGTGACTGACTCATCCTTCAAAATAGGGCATGCATCGGATAGGTGCTCAGGAGAAGTACAAATGCCACACAACCTTGCTGGTTGAACCTTATCCATTGCCAACTGGTTCACCAAATAAGTGAGCTCATCAATTCTGGTTTCAAGGGCCTTGTTGGAAGAAGAACCTTGGATCTCATTCACACCCCTTGTCTCGACAGAGTTGCTTCTGGTTGTGAGCTGCTGGGAGTTTAATGACATATTTTCAATCAATTGCTTGGCTGCAGCTGGAGTTTTATCAACGAGTGCCCCCTACTAGCAGCATCCAAAATATTTCTGTCCATTGGGAGCAATCCCTCATAAAAGTACTGAATGAGTAGCTGCTCGGAAATCTGATGCTGAGGGCAACTGGATACCAACTTCTTGAATCTCTCCCAGTACTCAGCCAATGATTCATTGCCCTGTCTAATACCACATATCTCCTTTCTGATTGATGCAGCTCTGGAGGCAGGGAAGTATCTTTCTAGGAAAACTTTCTTCAGATCATTCCAGGTTGTAACAGAGTTTGACTCAAGATAGTACAGCTAATCCTTCGCAGCGCCTTCAAGTGAGAATGGGAAAGCTCGTAGTTTGATATGGTCTTCAGTTATGCCTTCCGGTCTCAAGGGTGTAGAGCAAACAACCTGGAATTCCTTCAAATGCTTATGTGGATCCTCACCTGCAAGACCACTAAATCTTGGCAACAAGTGTATCAAACCAGATTTAAGTTCAAAAGGAGCAACCACACCAGCATACTCAATACACAACCCATTATAATTAACATCAGGGGCAGCAAGCTGTCTTAATGTTCTTTGATCAGCCATGTTACTAGAAACAGGTGCAGAATTAGAATTACTACTAGTGCTAGCCCGAATTGCTCTACGGCGTGTGTGCAGTGTTCTTTCAATTTCAGGATCAAAATCACACAAGTTAGAGCAAGTAGACCTAGTAGCCAGACTAATTCAGCAGACAAAACAGAAAAAATGAAAAATACGAAAACAACAAACAAGAGTCCCCGGCAACGGCGTCAATTTGACGCGATGTCGCGCACGTGTCAAAAAGAAGAGCGGTTTGTAAAAAAAAGTGTAGTTAGGATGCGACAACTCGGGTATCGTATCACAAGGACTCTCGTAATGTTATTATCACAGAAAATCAGCTTTTTTTTTTTGTTGGGGGGGGGGGGGGGGAGGTTGAAAATAAATTGAGAAAAACAGAATAGAAACAGAGGAATAAAAACGATTATCAAATAAGGCGAAGACGATCAATCTACTGTTCGGTTTCCCACTATCATCGGTTCATGTAATTCCATGCCCTAAGTGGATTCTAATCCCTTTTCGATTGTAGCGTCAATTAACAAGCGAAATCGACGCTACGGGACATATGTTCCTAATTCCCGAATTAAGCAAACGGGGTGAAGCACTCGTGAATTAAGCAAACACGATTGAACGCACGTGAATTAAGCAAACGCGATTGAGTTTAGGAACATAAAATCATCAAAAATAAATCAACACTAATTCGATACAAACTAAATTAAGCAAACAGAGAATAAAGAATAGTATTGAAGGAGAGAAGGAAATTCAATCGGGAATTACAAGACCTCAAGTGTCGGCGGAAGCCGATTACAGCAGATTAATCTAGGGAGATTACTTCTCCATCAAAGACATAACAAAAATCTAAAAGTATATTGAAAGCAGTGAAATTCTGGATCCTTTTTCTGTCAGCTGCGCTTCTGTTTTATAGGGTGGCCGCGCGTCACGGCCGTGATGGCCGTCACGGCCAGGCCGTGACCGCTTCTGTCTTGGGCGCCAGTCCAAATTCTTGTCCGTCACGGCCGTGATGCCTATCACGGCCAGGCCGTGATCCTTTCTGACTTGGGTGCTGATTTGTCACGGTCGTGACCTCCATCACGGCTAAGTCGTGATCACTTCTGTTCTTCATTGTCTTCCCATCACGCCCGTGATGGGCATCACGGCTAGGTTGTGATCCTCTCTGATCTCTATGGTCTTCTCATCACGACCGTGACCATTGTCACGACTAGGCCGTGATGCTTTCTGTCTTTCATGGGTAGCTCATCACGACTGTGACCAGTGTCACGGCTTGGTCGTGATGGCTTCTGCTCCTAAGTGCTCTTCCCTTCTTGCTCTCCTTATTAGCCTGAAACATGAAATAGCAATAAGTGTTTTATTCGACTCTAAATTAGCTAAATTACCCTAAAACTACTTAAGGGACTCAAAACCTTGCTTGAGGACAATCAAGTCTAATTTGGGCGAAAACGAGATATAATTGGCACAAAACTAAGGTCATGCTAGTCATAAAACTAGATGAGCCAGAGGCTTATCAATTGGTCTTATCAAGACACTATTTAGCACATAGCAGACTGTATTGACAGCATCTGCCTAAAAATGTTTTGGCAAGCTAGAGTCGTTCAACATAGTTCTTGCTATCTCCTCTAATGATCTATTCTTTCTTTCCACTACTCCATTTTGTTGTGGAGTTCTAGGAGCAGAAAAATCATGTTGAATGCCATGCTCATCACAAAAGTTTTCAAACACTTCATTTTGAAATTCTCCCCCGTGATCACTTCTTATAAAAACAATTTTTACGTCATTTTCATTTTGCACCATTTTTTACATTTTCTTAAATGCAGCAAATGAATCACTGAGATAGAAAATATGTCCATGTATATCTAGAGTAATCATCTACTATTACCAATGCATACGAGTTACCACCAAAGCTTTTGGTTCTAGATGGACCAAATAAATCCATGTGCAAAAGTTGCAAGGGTCTAGTTGTTGAAACAATGTTCTTTGGTTTAAAAGACACCTTAACTTGCTTTCCTTTTTTACATGCATCACATTGTCCATCTTTCACAAATTTCAGTTTAGCAAGCCAACTACAAGATCTTTACGAATCAGTTTATTCAAGTGGTTCATGTGAATATGTGCAATTCTTCTATGCCAAAGGCAATTCTCTTCTTCTTTTGAAATAAGACAGCATGCAGTATTTGAAGAAATATTATCTAAATCAAGCATATAGATGTTATCCGTCCTATGTCCAATTAATTTCAAATTTTTATCATGTCGATTTTCTATTAAGAAACTATTGGAATTGAATTTTACCTTGAAGCCTTTGTCACATAGTTGACTGATACTTAGCAGGTTATGTTTCAGTCCCTCAACATATAGTACATCCTCAATGATTGTTGTCGAGTCACTTCCAATGTTTCCAATGCCAAGTATTCTTCCTTTATTATTGTCTCCATAGGTAACACTACCACTCGACTTAGGGGTAAAGGAAATGAACTTGCTTTTGTCTCCAGTCATGTGCTTGGAACAGTCACTGTCAAGATACCATTTCACATTCTTGGCTTTCCAACATACCTACAAAACAGAATCATGTTTTTGCTTTAGGTACCCAAATTTGTTTGGGTCCTTTTGAGTTAGTTGGAGCATTAGTTCCTTTAGGAACCCATATATATTTAGACTCATTATAAGCAGATTTTCTGTAATGACATGTAGAAGCTGTGTGACCTTTTCTAGCACAGAAATAGCATTTAACAAATGGTGTGTTTGATGTCATAGGTGCAGTAAGAAATTTCTTGAAAGATTTCTCATGTATCTTAGGTTTATAGCCTATTCCAGCCTTATCATAAACACATTTTTGCTGTCCTAACAATGCATCCAAATTATCTCTACCATTTGTGAACTTGGCTAAGTCATTTTTCAGTTTTCAACTTCTTTAGTCAATGTACAACTAGATGCATTCCAGATTTCTTTATCACTAATAACTCTAGATAGATCACCATTCAAATGATTTATATGTTTCTCCAACTTAGGACATTTATCACATATAGGTGCATCTAAGACAGTAGCTAGTTTTTATTTTAAAGCACAATTTTCTGTTTTTAATTGATCTACCTCTTTGTTTAAAACAGAAGTTTTCTCCTCTAAGCATGTGATGGTTTTCTTAGACTTAGTTAGCAATCTAGCAAGTCTAATGGATTCTCTATGAAGTTCTTCAAAAGCATTTTGCAATTCATCATAAGAAAGTTGATAATTAGAACTTACTTCACTTTCTGAATCACTGTTAATGCTGACCATCAAGCACAAGTTTGGCTCCTCGGATTCAAATTCTTCAGTGGAATCTAGATCATTATCATCCCAAGAAATGTAGGCCTTTCTTGGCTTTCTCCACTTCTTGTCCTTTGAGTCAAACTTTTCTGTTTTGTCCTTCTTTTGTGGTTTTGGACAGTCAAGCTTCATGTGGCCAATCTTTCCACATTCATAGCATGTGATGTTGTTGGAAGAGTAGTCACCTTTGCTGAAATTTCTCCTTTGAAAGGTGGATGGTTTTCTTTTAAAGTTTCCTTTCTTATTTAGGAAGTTCTTGAATTTTCTAACTAGCATTCCCATCTCTTCTTCAGATTCAGCCTCCTGTTCTGAATCATCATCATCACTGTCTTCTACTTCTTTGACTTGTGATTTCAGAGCCAATCCCTTCTTTCTTTTATCAGTTTCTTCACTCTCATTTAGTCTGTTCAACTCCAATTCATGTTCTTGCAATTTTCCAAACAGTGTGGCAATGATCATTGATGAAAGATCTCTGGATTATGAGATTGCAGTGACTTTAGGTTGTCATTTCCTGCTCAAGCATCTCATGACTTTGTTAATTTGATCCTCATTTGAGATTGTCTTTCCAAGACCAGCCAATTGATTTACGATGTGTGTGAATCTCTTTTGCATTTCAGTCATAGGTTCTCCTCGATTCATTCTGAACAGCTCATACTCATGTGTGAGGGTGTTCATTCTTGCTCTTTTGACATCTGAGGTTCCTTCATGTGTTACTTGCAATGTATCCCACATCTCCTTTGCTGATTGGCAATTTGAAACCCTGAAAAACTCATCACGGCTTAAAGCAGATGTTATAATATTCTTAGCACGTGCATTATATTGAATTCTTTTCTTATCGTCCTCATTCCATTCAGTTTTAGGCTTATTTCTTGGAGCACCATTAGCATCTATAGTAGAGGGGACAAATGGTCCATTTTCTACTGCATCCCATATGTCAACACCTGCTGTCTCAAGAAAGATTATCATTCTTTCCTTCCAATAGATATACTCAGATCCATTGAAGGAAGGCGGGCGTGCAAGGGAAGCCCCTTCATTTAAACAGTCATTGTAAGCCATGCTCTTATAGCTGTTAAGCCAAACTTAAGAGTTTAGCTCTGATGCAATTGTTGTTTTGGCTTTAACGACTCAATAGGGGGGGTGAATTGTGTTTTTAAAGAAAATATTTCTCTCTTAAAACTTTTTCACAAAGCTTTATAAATCAGAGTTACAGATTTGTGTTCTCAGGATCTTTTATAAAATTGATGAAGGGTTTTTACAAAATCTTGAATAGAAGGTGATGAGGATAAGAAAGATTAATAACGAATAGGTTCAGGTTCAATAACTCAATAATAACAAAATACAATTTATACAGATCAAGAACAGAAATTATATTTGAACTTTAAATATCAAAATCACAGGTTCCTGATCATAAACATAAATTAAAGAGTCTGAGTTTAGAGATACTACACAACCAGGTTTATTCTGGTTCAGTCACCACCATTGTGACCTATATCCAGTCCCCACTCCACCTGTGGGATTTCACACACTAACACACAAGCTTTGCCAGGTAGCTTGAAAAACTTTTACACCACAGATCACTACTTCACCTCGAGATACCACACTCTTGTGAAAAGCCTCAATGTTCTTACTTAGGGATACCTCACCCTAATCACTCAGAGACTCCCTCTCTCTTTACAATCGAAAAGTAAAAACAAAAGTTGATTCCTAACTCTCAATAGTCAGATAAAACAAATTGAAGCACTTATGAGTATTGAAACACTCTTTTCACAATAAGCTCAATGAAGATGATGAATGATATGTGTATCGTTATAATTCTTTTGTTATTTATTATGATTCTTCTTAAAGTGTTCCTTTGATCCCTCTTTATATAGAAAACAAGTTATAGTCGTTGGGATCAATTAAAACAGATTTGGATCTGATTTAACAAAATCAGTTTTCTTGATTCTCGTTCTTGAGATAAGATTCTGAGAGTTCTTATAGAGTTCTCGTCCATAAAATAACGAGTCCATTTGAAAAAATAGTCGCATCCATCTTAAAAAAATAGCCGCATCCATTCGCCACGTCAGCAGACGGGAGTACTAACACAAAGTAATTGGACGTGCTCCAACTAGTAGACGAGCGCTTGTATTACTTTAGTAGACGAGCGCTTGTATCACTTTAGTGGACGAGTACGTGTGCTTGTGTCATTTTAGTAGACGTGTGCTTTTGTCACTTTAGTAGACGTGAGCTTCTGTCATTTTAGTAGACGTGAGCTTCTGCCACTTTCTTGGACGCCAGCTTTTGCCACTGTTGGAGGAGCGCTTCTATTATTCCCGGTGTTGGACGAGCGCCTATATTATTCCAGTGTTGGACGAGCGCTTCTATTATTATTTCCAAAAATCATTTTCATTAACGAAAACTTATTCCTTTTAATGCAGGTTATGAAAAATGATTTTCTTCATGCATCTTTCTTAATTGAGCTATTTGTGAATAAGAGATTTCATCTCTTACAAATCATCTAAGACTTAACACTAATTTCTTCGTTTAATATCTTGTCTTGATGATTCCTTGATCTTCGTCCTTGTTCTTTGATTCCTCCGGGTTCTTACTTGAATATTCTCCTTTGATTGCTCACTGAACTTGTTGAATATTGCTTGATACCTGTCTTTACAATTTGACACTAAACACTTGCATACATTAAGTTGTATTTATCATATATCAAAATCTTTAAGTCATTGAATCTAATAATCTCCCCCTTTTTGATTATGACAAACCTTTTAACAAATTATAAGATCAGTGTATAAGTGCAGCAGACGCTAAGTGTTTTGACAGATTTATATCATGGTATCAAAGCAGTCGGAGCAGTAGTATATCAGAGCAAAAAAATATTAACTGAGTATTAACATAATTTGTTGTAGTTCCCGTAGGAGAGATAAGGGTTATTATTCCTTCCTTGGTTGTATGAATTTGGGGGAACATAGTTTGGCAACTTCTGGTTCGTGTCATAGAAATTGTGACAAGAATTCACTTGTTCCCCCGAAGCACCGGATCCAGGAGCACTACCATGTGGGCACTCCATCATGTCATGTCCCTTCAAACCACAAATCTCACAAACAACATTAGTAGCACCTATTGAACACACATTATCTTTTTCAAGCTTATCAAAGTGTTTACTCAATGAGTCAACTTTAGACATAATTAAATCATTACCATTCATTTCAAACTTACCCCCCGAAAGATTTTTCGGGTTATTACATCTTTCTGAACCCTATAGGTGATAGTTGGTGGCAACATTCTCTATGACCTCAAATGCTTGAGTCAGTGGTCTATTCATCAATGCTCCACCAGTTGCGGAGTCAAGTGACACCTTCGAAAAATAGTCCAATCCATTGTAGAAGGTATGCACTAAAAGCCACTTCTCAAGCCCATGATGTGGGCATGATTCTAGCAATCCCTTATAACGATCCCAAGCTTCGGATAAGCATTCTCAGTCATTTTGGAAGAAGTCGGTGATATGAGTTTGTAGGTAAGCGGTCTTGGATGGTGGGAAGAATTTTTCCAAGAATGCCTGCTCCAGTTGGAGGGGAATAACCTCAAGCGGATATCATCAACTAGAGCTCCTTGAATCCTAGTTGTATCACAAAATTCCAGGAATGTCTCCACATAATCAGTTGGGTCTTCTGAAGGTAATACTCCAAACTGATGTTGCCTAATCATGCCAATTAACCGAGGCGGTATAGTGAAGTTCTCCGCCTCAATTTCTGGCCTAGCAATCCCAGTTTGCAAACCCCTAGCATTTGAGGCTGCGTAGTCCTTCAGTGGTTTGGTATCCGGTAGATTGACCATTAGTGAAATGGGGATCAACCTTTCTCTCGCTCTTTGTCTTTATAGTCTCTTACGTCTATGAAAAGTCCTTTCGATCTCGGGGTCAACTTCAATAAGAGTCCCAAGACTTTGGGATCTTCGCATAAAAGAGAAAAATACCTGCAAAGAGAGAGAGAGATACACTAGAAAAAGAAATAAAAATTAAATAAAAAATTATCCAGAAAAAATCAATTTAAAAATTAAATTGAAATTCAAGAAAGTACAGTCCCCCGGCAACGGGGCCAAAAACTTGATAGCGTGAATCCGCAAGTGTACGACTTCATCGTCAAGTAATAAAAAAATCGAACCCACAAAGACCGTGATCTTGAACAACAGTTAATTAATAAATCAATTTAACTAAACAAGGAAAGATTTTGTTTTTGAAATAAGAATCAAGTAACAAATCAAGTATTTAAAACGCAATCAAATAGAATCATGAAGCAAATCAAATCTGGAGTTTTTCAAATTAAAAGAGATTTCCAGGAATTGAGTTACCAACAAGACTGCTTGTGCTACTAAATTGACTACCCCTCTTGTTAATCATCAAAATTGCTTTGAAGGTGAATTTATCCTAAATAAGTTAATGTTCCCTCTCGAGATACAAGAACTGTGCCCAATTAAACCAACCCTTACTCTCGTGGTAATTGTATTTAAATTGAACCCATTAAGATTTGTGACAATTCAATGAACCCTCGAAGGACCGCTTCTAACTCTCGTGATTTAAGTCCTAAGTTCAATCCTTATGTATCCAATACCTAGGTTTACTTCTCAGTTCATCCCTAGAATATCTAAGACATGCAAATAAGTGCGCACCAATTTCGCAAGTAATTATAACAATAGGAATTAAATCAAAAGCAAATTGAAATTAACAAAGGGAAAACATCAATACATAACATAAAACAAGTCTTGGGCATAGCCCCAATTCCTAGAAATAAAACGACTACTCCAACATTGCCATAGTCATAGCAATCTTGATTAACAAAAGCATAAAAATCCTAAGAGAAGAGAATAAATTGAGAAGAAGAGAAATCCTAATTTTTACCAATTGGTAGCAGCCAAAAGATCCCTATTTTCGAGCCTAATTGCCCTATTTATAGTGTAGGCTAACTTGGGATTAAAGCAATTACAAATCAGATCAAAAACAGATCCTAAAATCCCAGATTTTACGCGTCACGGTCGTGACGGCTATCTGGGCCAGGCCTTGACAACTTATGACTTGGTGAATTCTTGCACTGAGCATGTCACGGTCGTGATGGCTGTCACGTGTTGACGGCTCTGGGCAAGTATACCCAGTCGTGCAAGTAATACGGTGGTGAGACCGTTTATCGTTCCCACGAGGACTGTGACAATTACTAACACGTACCGAATCAATTACTATCTAAGCGGATATTTGGATTGAAGGGAGATCGATAGTAAATACCAAGCCCAAATAAGATTTAAACCTAAAACAAACAAAATAAAGAGAAATTTTCTTTGTGGGTTTTGTCGAACACTCGAAAGGCAGTGAAAGGAATTCTTCAAATATAAGAACAACGATGGGATTAGGTTCACTAAACTTCATCCCCCTGCAACGACATGACTCATAAACAGTTTCTACTTCAATTATGACAATCAATCCACTAAATTACTCAAGCCCCGATTCCTCGGATGACAAGAGCCTAAATCCACTAATAGACCCTAATTCCTTAGGTGGCCTAGATTAGTGAATTCGCATTAAGATTAGGGATTATGCGATTACTAGTAAACCAAACTCCATTCCTATACGCAAGGGTTACTAGGTGATTGATCTCAGTCCCGGTTCTAATATGAATTTCCCAATTGCATATAAAAACACTAATCGAGTCATGGGGGTGCTAGCCACAACAAGCATTAAGCATAGACAATCAATCACTCAATAGAGAAGTAAAAACTATATTACAAAATCAAGTCAGATACATGAGAATTCAGAATTAGCTACACCTAACCCCAACAATGGAGGTTTAGCTACTCATGATCATAGCTACAACCAAAGAAATATAGATGAGAGGGAGGAAAAACTCCATGGAATCCTTGTGTCACTGCCCCTGGTTCAGAGAGAGTATTCTAGGGTTCAAAAACTGTCTTTCTTCTGTTCTGCTCATGCTCCTTTATAGATCAGGATTCGCGTCACGGATGTGATGGCCATCACGGCCAGGCCATGATGCTTTCTGCCTTGGCGCGCATTCAAATATTGGAACATCACGGCCGTGATGCCCATCACGGGCAGGCCGTGATAGCTTCTGCCTTCACCAAATGATATGTCACGACCGTGATAGTCGTCGCGGCTCGACCGTGACAGATTCTGCCAAGAGGGGGTCTGGCTCCATTAACATGTCACGGCCGTGATGTGGATCACGGCTAGGCCGTGACAGCTTCTGACTTTTGCCTTCTTTTCTCTCAATTATTGCTCGATCACGGCCGTGAGGGTCATCACGGCTAGGCCGTGATGGGCTCTGCCTGGGTCATTTTCTTCACTTTTTAAGCTCTGTCTTCATCCAAGCTCCATCATGGCTAATCTTGAGCATTTTTCCTTGAATTCCTGCAAAACAACACCAAGAAACCACCTCACCCGATCCAAGGTAAAAACTAATAAAATCAAATCAATTATGCCTAAACTATATGAAAAATGCATGCAAAAATGTACAGGAATTATGATGTGAAATCACACTATCATCACGGCCTGGCCTTGACAGCTTCTGAGTTTTGCTTCCTTCTTTTTTTCTTCATTCTACACGATCATGGCCATGATGGTTGTCACCCCCAGGTCGTTATAGTCTCTGCTTGGCTCATTTTTCTTGCTTTCCAAGCTCCGTCTTCATGCAAACTCCAAATTAACTGGTCTTGAGCAATTTAATCATTAATTCCTGCACACAAGCACCACAAAACCACCTTACCCGTTTCAAGGTAAAAACTAACAAATGTCAAATTAAAAATGCCTAAACTACATGAAAATGCATGCAAAATGACAAGGAAATATGAGGTGAAATCACACTCATCGGTTGATCATTAGAAATAATCAAAGAGGAACACCTAACACATAGTGTTACATTACCTATTGTAATATCATTTTAAAATAAAATAAAAATATTCAATTTTTTGCACTCAAACTATAGATAAGATTGTTTCAAGATTTTTGCTTATCACTTCTGCCTATAAATAAAAAGTCAGGGAGATGAATGAGTAACACCATTATGGGTGAGACAGAAATATTGAAGGCAGAGTGTGAAATAAGTAAAAAAAAAAAGGGTTAACATAGTGGACTTAATTTGGTATAAAGGAAAAAAAAAGTTTGGTAGATATAAAGACACAATTCAAGTTATTAGTGATAACAATGCTACCAATAATAATAGTAATTGATGATGCACGGGTACAAAAATACTAGTTGAATCCAAGGGTAGGTTTAAAGCGGCCGGTAAAAAAATAGGTAAATTTAAAGGATTTACTATCAATCTTCATCATTGGATTACATTAATTCATTATAGAAACCACTTGATTTCCATTGGATTAGAATAGATTTAAATGTGAGAATTTGGACTGAATCTTTTAAACTTACTATTGAAGTCAATGGATCCAAACTCTCTTTATATATAAGGGGGAATCAAGTGAGAGAAGAATCTTAATATGAGAATCAGAGGAACAAATATGAGTTATTAAACCATACATGGATGATAGGGATTGAAAGTTTTTTTTTGTTTGACAAAGGGATTAGAAGTTAGTTAGTGATTATATTGTCACTTACAAAAGTCATATAACTTTATGTTATAATTATGATCATTCATGTGTGATCCAAAGATGCACAATCACTTCTCTCACTTTCATATAAAACTGACCCTCACTTGATACGTGTGTGTGTCTATATATATATATATATATATATATATAATATACATAAGAAAATGTATGCATGAACATTTCTTACTTTTGTCGCTCAATGACAGCTCCACATCACCATAATCATACGTGCTTTCATGACATTTATGGAGAGTTTTTGTATTTATATGATTTCTGATTTAAAAAATCCAAAATTTAATTGTGATTTTAAATAATAAGTTCTTTTTTTATTATTATTTAATAATTTAATCACTTTTTTATAAATTATTTAATTCCTTTAAATGCATTAAATTACGTTATTGAATTTTAAATTTTAAATAATATAAATGTGCATATTTCAAATTCAATTGGATTGGATTGAATTTATTGTGAAAATTTCTGTCAATGGAAAGATTTCAAATTTTATTTGAATATGAAAATTTGATTTGATTAATATTTATTGTCCATTTATTTGTAATGATATTTGAATATCATTACAACATTTTGTGAAATGGATATATATTCTTGCAAACCCTTGCCTCTGCTTACTCCAGTCGCGGCTAGGGTTCCATTTGGAAAGGGAGAATCACCATCTGAGGAACAAGGACCGTGAGATACAATGTGCTCTATTGATGCGTCTCAGATTAACATCTTTTATCAAATATGCTTTGGTAATTTTTTCACTTCTCTCCAATTTCTCATTTCTTCTATTATTTTGTTTTTTTTATGGTAGAGAAGATAAACAATGATATGTGAAAGAAAACAAAATACTATTCGACATTCTAAATAAATTCAAAAAAAATATTTCTTTAACTTTCATTAAAAAAACTTCATATTTCGAGTTATGTTTTCAAAATTTTCCTAAAAATTTTGTTCTTAATAATGCCTATAATAATGTACTATTTGTGATATTTAGACTAGGATTCAATTCCAAAATAAAAAGTATCATTTTCAAAGTTTCTATTTTAATAAATTTGATCTTCCCAAAAATTTTTTATTAAATTTGATTGTATGATATGTTTTTAGGAAATTTAATTTCTAAAAATGTATACATATTTTAAATTGATTTTATCAGGAAAATATTTATGTTTACTATCTAGAATCTTTTTATAATATTGTATTTATTTGTTTTTATTAGAAATTAGATACCAATTTAGAAATAAAAGGTTTCATCATATTATTGGAGGTGATTAAAAAATATTATAATACAATAACATTAACATTAATTATAATTATAATTATAAGAATTTTACAATCATCGACATTAAGTAAATGATTATCATTCAACATTTGAATTTAAATAATTTCGAATGAAAGGTTACAAATTGATTAACATTTATATGAATTAAAAGGATATATCCAGTTTTGATATCAATTTGTGATGAGATTTAGGTCTTCTTGTAAATATCAATTATTGAATTATAATTACTAAATTGGAGAATGAGAGCCTTGGTATATCTTGTTAAGTCTCTAAAATGTCTTATGTGCACTTTCCTAAGTTTTGATGAGAACTAAACATTGGTTAATGATTTAATTAACCTTCATATTGGTTGCTAACCTGTCTATCGAGTGTGCAGATTAAATAATAGAATCATCCGTCCAACGCAAGTGAATGAAACGCACGTCCAACACTGTAGTGATAGAATCTCATGTCCAACACAAGTGATAGAAGCTCACGTCCAATACTATAGTGATAGAAGCTCGTGTCCAACACTGAAGTGATTGAAGCTCACGTCCAACGCAAGTGATAGAATCTCACGTCCAATACTATAGTGATAAAAGTCAACATCCACTTAAGTGATAAAAGCCAGCGTCCACTAAAGTGATGACAGCCAGCGTCTACTCAAGTGACAGAGGCGTTCGTCTACTAAAGTAACACAAGCGCTCGTCTACTGAAGTGACAGAAGCACTCATCCACTAAAGTAACAGAAGCGCTCGTCCACTGGAGTGATAGAAGCGCTCGTCCACTAGAGTAACAAAAGCGCTCGTCCATTAAGGTAACAGAAGCGCTCATCCACTAAAGTGGTATATGGAGCTCGTCTACTAGGATTACGTTCTTTGGACTTGCTAAAAACTAAATGAGAGTATCCGTCCAATGACATGGTAAATGAAGCTCGTCTACTAGCCCGTCCGTATGTAAAATCTTAAATGGGTAGATGGACGCAATTATTTTCAAGATGGACGCGCTTATCCTATGAACGTGAATTCTCTTAGAATTATCAGAATCTTATTTCAAGAACCAGAATCAAGAAAAGTTAGAAGTTACTCTCTCGAGCAACCTCGGATATCAGAACCAAAGACCAGTTAAAGAATGCTTCTAACATGCTTTATTCCCTAGTACCTCTGGTCCTTACACAAAAAGGGAATTGTGTTCAGCAAAGTACAAAAAGCTCTCTGCACAACTCTGATATGGTTGTATCACGATGCATAAAGCCATGATCCTTCATGTTAGAGTACAACCAACGTTTCTATTGCATTAATGGCTGCCCAGAACGACTCTATTGCATTTAATGAAGTTCTGCTTGAAGCCAACATCTGAGGGAATGTCTCTAACGGATCCTAAATGCTTGAAGACCATAAATACAGAAGTCATTGAAGATGAAGAGCAGTGAGAATACACATAGCATCAAAGAGCCATTACTCTGCACATTAATTTCTTCATTCTGTTTTCTTCAATCATTTGAAGTTATTACGCAGACTTTCCTAAGCTTTACATTTAAACCACTCTGAGTGTTGGTGAAAGATCTATCTGTGAGAAGTTGTATTTATTACAAACCAAATCTCTCAAACAAACCTAAGTGAGCCTGAAGAGCCTAAGTGTGCAAAGAATACTTGTCTTGAGCCTGAAAAGGCTAGGTGTGCAAAGAATACTTGTCTTGGAGCCTAAAGAGGCTAGGTGTTCAAATAATACTTGAGTCTGTAACATGATCGGTTATAGTGGATAAATCTTGGTGCTGCCAAGGACTGGACGTAGCTCTTTGCTTTGAAGAGTGAACCAGGATAAATAACTATGTCAATCTCTCTTTCCTTAAACTCTTTAGCTGCTTTAGTTTTCTTACGTCTATAAAGTGGTGTGTTTGCCAAAAGTCATCCGTCCATCCTGATTCCTTCCACTCGTCCAAACCTAGCTTCTGTTTTCGAAAAGATTTCAACTTTGCTTAAATTCTGATAAACACAATTCAACCCCCTTCTCGTGTTTATAGTTGTCCATTTCATGTCTTTTCTTTAATTGGAGTTCACTATTACCTTTTCAAATTATGGGACCATGTTCTTATGCCAAAAATCAATTATTTAATCATATTTATAAAGAGATCAATTAAATTTGAATGTTTGATTAGTCAAATTTAAATTTTAAATAAGATTATTTCGGTTGCTTTTTATAAATTATTAGTATTTAGAGTCCTTAAAGTAAGTCCATTACTCTATTTAATAATAGCAATTAAATTCATAATTTTTATTTTTAAATTAATTTTATTTCGATTAAACAGTTTCCTTTCCCAAGAGCAATTTTTTGTTCTCTTTCCTTATTTAGGTACAAACAAATCGTATTTATGAGACATATTTTTCTCTCACGTTACATTTGGTATTGGAATTTGGATCAGACTCCTCTAAAGTGAGTAAAAAATTGTAAAGTGGGGAGGTAAGAGAGCGTTCACCTTTGATTAATTCAAGTAGGTTGAAAACATTAAAAATAATATGATAGTTAAATATATTTTTAAAAAAGGTTAACTTGCACGGAAAATGGGATAAGAAAGTCAAAAAGATTTTCAGGAGGTAAAAAATATGATAGATAATAATATTTTTCTAAAAACGGTTAACTCGCACCAGGAAAAAAGGAGAAATTAATCGACTAAATTTTCAAAAGATGATAAAAAATAATTATAGATGAATATTTTTTTAAAATGTTTAACTTACACGGGAAAAATAGTAGAGATAAATCAAATTAATTGTTAGAGAGAATTAAAACAAATAATATGATAGATATCTATTTTTTTTAAAATTAATGACTTTCATGGGGAAAAGACGAGAAATCAATCAAATAGACTTTGAAGAGAGAAAAAAAATAATTTTATAAATAAATATATTTTCTGAAAATGGTTAATTTGCATGAGGAAAATAGAGAAATAAAACAAATAGATATTAAAGAGAAAAGAAAAATAATAATATGATAGATGGATAAATTTTCTAAAAATGATTAACTGGATCGGTGAAAAAAGAAGAAACAAATCGATTAGATTTTCAATAGAGAAGGAAAAATAATATAATAGACAAATATATATTTTAAAGAAGTTTAACTTTCATGAAAAAATAGGCAAAATTAATCAAAATTTTTTCCAAAAACATTTTTTTAACATGATAGATAAATATATTTTCTAAAATGGTTAACTTGCACGATGAAAAGATGAGACATAAATTAAATAGATTTTCAAGAGAGAAGAAAAAAATTTATATCTTTGGTAAGTATATTTTCTAAAAATAGTTAACTTGCACCAAAAAAGGAGAAATAAATCAAATAATTTTTAAAGAGAGAAAAAAAAATTCATATGATTACCGAGATATTGTAAAGAGTTTAACATTTGTGTTTAAAAAAAGTACATCCGGAAATTATTTACTAGCCTAAAACTGTAGTTATAGCTTTAAAATATACATAATATTAATTGTTCAAAGAAGTATCTTACCAAGGTAGTGGAAGAAGAAATAGTTAATTAATACTATTTTATAATTTTTCTTTGAAAAAAAAATCACTATAATATTGATATTGAGGGAAGTAGCTAGAATAACTAGGTATTGGGAGAGATGTCAAATATAAAAAATAATAAGATAGATAAATATATTTTCTAAAAATGGTTAACTTTGATGGGAAAATGGGAGAAATAAATCAAATAGATTTTCAAGAGAGAAGAAAAAATTAATATGATGGATAAATATATTTTCTAAAAATGGTCAACTCACAACGGACAAAGAGGAGAAATAAATCAAATAAATTTTTAAGAGAGAATAAAAATGATAATATGATGGATAATTATTATTTTATAAAAAACAAGGAGAAGTAAATTGAATAGAAAATAAATAAAGTGATAAATAAATATATTTTATGAAAATGGCTAACTTGCACGGGGAAGGGAAAAAATTAAATAGATTTTCAAAAGAGAAAAAAATCATATCATTACGAAGATCATTGTGTTTTGCATTAGTGTTTAAATAAATTACATCGAGAAATGATTAATCTGCTTGAAATGCATTTGCTGCTTTGGTAGCAGTAGAAAGAGACAATATATTTTTGGTTACACACACACTTGATAGGATCACAATCTCTCTTATGGTGTTTATATACATAATATTTTTGTCCAGCATATAGAATATGTAACAGGTTAGAATGCATATTTACAAGATAATATGTACTTGCTATTTATACTTAAATAGATATCAATAGTAGCTATTAAGTTAATATTTGTTACACTTTGTGATTCACAGTTCAAATAAAATAATTTTCTAATAATCTTCGATATATAACTCTCCATAAAAAAAAAATTAAACTAAAAACATAAAATAAACAATTACATTTTTTTTAATGAAATCATAAAATTATTATATTTCCCGTGCATGACATAGATCCATACACTAGTATATATATATTAAACTGAAGTCATCACTCTTAAACATTGACCATTCTCCACAATCTCTCTTCTCATCGGTGTGCCACATGGTGCAACCTATTATAATTCTCAAATCCTTATTTATCTCTTGTTTACTAGTTTTATTTTTCATGTCAAACATTTATAATGCTAAAGACTAATTTTTCAATTATCTATATTATTTGCCATCATATATTATAGAAATTGATACCTTTTAAAAATTAATCAAAATATCAATTATATGCTATCATATTTTATTCAAATTATCATCTTTCTATAATTAATTCAAATATTAATAATTTACTGTTATATCTTATTCAGATTGTTACTTTATAAAATTTATAATTTTTATGTCACCTTTTTCGCTAATTAAATATTAATAAACCAAACAACTAAAATTTATAAAATGTTGTATAGATATATAATGTTAAATTAAACTTTATACAAATATTAAATTATTTAGTTATTAAATAATAATTAAATTAAATAAAACAATTTAATTAACAAAATATTACAAGTTTATATATATAGAGAGAGAGATATGCCATCTATAACGAGAATAGTTCTCAAATAAAGAATGTGAGAATAACATATCTTTGCTGTACAATCATATATCGATGATCAAAAACTAATATTATTTAGTAATCACATGATCACTTTAAAAAAAAGATTAATTCTCAAGGGAATGAAATTTAATTTAATTTTTTGTGATGAAAAAATGATATATATATATATATATATATATATATATAAAAAGTTAGAAGTTTGGAACTTATTAAAAAGAGATTAAGTGCTGTGTACCGTCATTGTAAAACACGTTTATACTGACATCCAATCAAATTTTGGCACATGGTTGTTTAAATTAATTTAGTTTTAGTTAATTAAAATTTATAATTACTTATAAGAAAAATCAGTTACCTTTTTATCTTCTCTCTACCAGCTCGCAAGTTCTCCATTTCTCTGTAACCTCTCCCGACGGCGTAACGTTATTATCCATCTTCTGCAAATGCCAGCGCTTTAGAGGCTTGTTCAAATGCAAATTGTACAGCACTATCTCTGGATCCTGCTTTAACATCAATATACTTTTAACAGCACTTCAGAATCAAAGGAAGCAAAATTTTTGGCACTTATCTCATGGGTTACTTCCCAACAAAATTTTGGTATCCTTGCCATCATCGATTCATCATTTAGATGCTTATTAATTTCATATTTCAGATAAGTGTAAAAAATCATTCAAATACTTTATACACACAGTAAGGGGATTAATGCAAATTGCAAAAAGAATGTCACCGACAACGAAAGGATGAGAGCGGAGGACAGTACAGTAGAGGTTGCAGAATGCAGAGACATGAACAATCACGTTATGGCATCTGGAGAGGTTGTGGAGAGATGGAGAAAACGTCGGGATTGGTGGAGAGAGAAGAAAGATAACTGATTTTTCTGATAATCTTAATTAAATAAAACTAAATTAATTTAAATAACCATGTGGCAAAATTTGATTGTGTGTCAACGTAAAAGTGGTTTACACCGACAGTGCACACCACTTAGAGCTTGTTTGGGAACATCAATTTCAGCTGTTTTGAGTTGAAAAAAGCTGTTTCATAAAAAATTATGTTTGTATTTCTTAAATTTAAAAACTAATATTTTATTCCATCCTTTTTTATTATTTTTCACTTTCCCTCCCTTTCACCCCACTCCCCTATGCGATATTCACCACACCCCTTTATAATAAAAAATGAATTTTAACCAAAAAATAATGATTAAAAAATAATAATAATAATAATAATAATAATAAAAAAAGAATATAAAATTATACTAGAAAGATCATGATTGATAATATAAAAATTTAAGTGATTAAAATGAGTAAAAATATATTATTTAAAATAATAAAAATGGAAAACAAAGACATTATTCAGTTATAATGTTAAAAAAATCAAAATTACTAACAAAAAAACCCTAGTAATTTACTATGTAAAAGTGATTATTTTGCATCACCCAAACGAAATAGATTATCTCAAAAAACTACCCAAACAAAACAGTCGATTATAATTGATTATTACAAAATCGATATACAAAAAAAATTACATCCCAAACACACTCTTAATCTCATTTAAAAATGGTACAATTTTTTTAAAACCAATAATATTTTTCTCATCTCACCCTAGAAAAAGTAGGTGTCAATCAAATAAATATTATTAAATCATACAAATAACTTTGTTCCCATTTTTATAATTTGCTACATAAAAGATTTTTTACACAACCTAAACGAAATATATTATCTTAAAATTTCTTTTCAACAAACACATTTAAATATGAAATTATTTATATAATAATAATAATAATAATCAATTATGCATATAACTAATTATTGAAATAATTAATTCTTTATGGTTAATCCAAACACGCAATAAGATTAACTCTCTAATTGATCGCGTAAAAGATATATAAGAGATATGAATTGGATCCTTAAAAATTTAAGGCAAACGCTCAGATTACAGTAATTTATATCCTATTTCTTAGCCAATTGGGTCCCACAAATATCCCTTTTGTTATAACCAGCTCTCTACAAATTTTATTGGAAGCATCCTGAGTGGCACACATACTGAACTAGTGTATTCCCGAGGTTGCCAATCCAATTGGTTCAAAAACAGCAAAAAAAAAAAAAACCAAGAACAAAAAAAAGAGGCAATGACAACATAGTGAGTTAGAAACCTGATTGTAACAAGAAACTCAATTAGTATAAATAAAACCCAAAAGACAAATATTACATAAAAGTGATACATGAGAAACCAAATGTGAAACTAAGCCAAAATTTAACCACTGATCTGGTCCTTTAATATTTAACATACATAATAATTTAATGAGAAATGTTGAATATCAGAAACAAAAAACCGTGAATTTGTACCAATTAATTTGATTGAAGTATTTCTTCACGTGAAGAAACATTCTAATTTTTTATAGAGTTTAAATTTTTTTTTTTGATGCAAGAATTTAACTATTATATATTGTTATTATAAAGATTTTTACACTGTTAACCAATAAAAATCATAGTATGAATGACTTTTAAGATATTATGACAAGAATCAATTAAAAAAATCTTTACACTATCAATACATATTAATTAAATCCTTTTCTTTATTGATTTTTCTATCTATTTCTTTATACTTTCCGCATAAAACTTTTTCATACTGAATATTAGTTCTCTAATTTCTTAGACATTAATTTAAGGGAAAATTGCATATACAACTCTCTAAACTTTAGTCCATTTACAAATTGGTTAAATTTTAGGGTATGTGTTTACACTTTTCCCTAAATTTAATCCTTAAATTAATGCTTAACCTTAATTAATGTATAAAATATCCGTGAAGTGCCGGAGGATTTTGGCATGCAACGTAGTTGAGTATAGACTTTTTAGGATCTTAATCATGATTTGAAAATATCAAACATGTTAAAAAAAATTCAAAGCTGAATTTATAATCTTCAAACTCAATTTTGATTTTCGGAGGATTGGGGTTGGGAAATACTTGAGTGAGGGGAATCCTGGGAGTATATAAAATGAGCGAGAGGATCTTGAAGGCCCTAAGCTAGGTTAACTGTTTTTACATGAGTGTCCGTGAGAAATTTTGACAGATTAAATTGTTTGAGTGAGAGAGAGCTTTTTCTTTAGTTATTTAGGGAGAGAAGGTGAGGAAGTTTCTTCATTCTTCCTCCTTCTTCCAATATGGGTTTAAGTGAAATATTTTTTATGGTTTTTGTTTGGTTTTTGTTTGAAATATCACTAGATTTGAGGTAAGAACCTAGATTGGAAGGAGGAAAAAGGAAGAAGGAATAAGGAGGAGGACGGAAGGGGAGGAAGAAGGAAGTGAGGAAGAGAAGGAAGAAGAGAGAGAAAAAGTAAAAATGAGGTTTTCTCTCTCTAAACCCAGATTCCGACAGCGGTTTTCGGTGAGTGACGGCGAAACCTAACGTCGTTAGTATAAAACCAACATAAGTGATCAAAATGAAACCTAAAATAAAGATAAGGGACCAAAACGGAACGAAAAATAGATGATGAACCAAAATGAAACCTAAAATAAAGAAAATGGACCAAAAGAGTCATTTAGCCAAAAAAAAACATAAAAGAAAAGAAATAGTAATAAAATGAATTAAAAATATACAAGTAAAATGAATTAATAATATACAAGGGAATCTTAGTCTTTTTATTTTATCATTAAAAATTGAAGTTGCTATAAATAGAAAGAAAATAATGTACCATAAATACATGTCTACAATAAAATTTAAAAAATATATATAAGCTATCGTAGTATCATATGTCAATGTGTTATATCAATATGTCTGTTCAAGATGATGTTAGAGGTTGCTGGAAGCTAACTCTTTTCTACGGCTATCCAGAATCTTCTAGAAGACGGGATTCCTGGAACCTTTTGAGGTCCCTCTCAGCTATGTCGAATGATCCATGGTGCATTATTGGAGATTTTAATGATCTCTAATCTCTAGAGGACAAGCGTGGTGGCCCTGATCGTGTTGGGTGGCTTATTAGAGGTTTCCGTGAAGCAGTCCATGATTGCAACTTAGTTGATTTGCCATTGGATGGTCATCAATTTACATGGTCAAAAAGCCTTGGTACACCAAGTGATAAAGAGGAGAGGTTAGATAGATCTCTTGTTACTAGTCCTTGGCAGAACCTTTTTCCTCTTGCTCGTCTTCAGAACCTTGTAGTTGGCATGTGTGATCACTCTCCTCTATTGCTTCTGTTGGATCCTCCCGAGCAATGTAAGCCTCGTTAGATGTTCCGGTTTGAAAATTCATGGCTCCTAGACCCTTCTTTGATTGAAACAGTTTCCTCAAGGTGGCTAAATTATCCTGGTTCTGATATCATCACCAAACTAAATTACTGTATTGATGATATGAAATTATGGAGCAGAAATGGTAACCCGCAATTCAAGAAGATTGCTAGCCAAATCCGAGCAGAAATTGAAGCCTCTCGAGTCTTTGATGATGAGGAGTCAGCGCAGGAGGTTTTAGTTCTTAAGGAAAAGCTCTCTAATATTTTGTTACAGGAAAATAGCTATTGGAGACAGCGTTCTAAGAACTTTTGGCTTCGAGATGGAGACACCAACTCCAATTTTTTCCATGCTTCCGCTACTGCAAGGAAAAAATGGAATAAAATTTGTAGGCTTAAAAGTGACAATGGTACTTGGATAAAGAGTCAGTATGGCCTTTGTGATATTGCCTATAATTATTTCTCTAATATTTATCAAGCAAGAAATGGTGATTGTTCTCCAGTTATTTCTTGCCTCCATCGTTGTATCACTGAGGATGATAATGTTGTCCTTACTGCGCCTTTCACAGAAGAGGAATTTCGAAGAGCTGTTTTTTATATGCACCCAGACAAATCTCTTGGGCCTGATGGTTTGAAGCCGGGATTTTATCAGCGCTTCTGGTCTATTTTGGGTAAGTATGTCTATAATGCCTCTACTTCTTGGTTAGCTTCTGGGTGTTTTCCAAGCTCTTTGAATGATACTAATATTGTTCTCGCACCTAAAGTTGATAATCCAGTTTCCATGAGGGATCTTCGTCCGATTTCTCTTTGTAATGTCCTCTATAAAATTATTTCCAAGGTGCTAGCTAACCGTCTCAAGCCTCTACTGAAAAAATGTATCTCCGAGGAGCAAGCTGCTTTTGTTCCCGGGAGGTCTATTGTGGATAATGCACTTACCGCCCTTGAGATCATGCATCACTTGAAATGTAAAGTTGCTGGTAAAAATGGTCATTTGGCTCTCAAGCTTGATATTTCAAAAGCTTTTGACAGTATTCAGTGGGATAATCTTAAGGCGGTTCTTCTCAAACTTGGTTTTAATGAGCTTTGGGTCTCTTGGATTATGATGTGTGTTTCTTCGGTGGAGTATCATGTGCTAGTCAACCATGATAGAGTGGGCACTATTACTCCATCTAGAGGTCTTCGCCAAGGAGATCCACTTTCTCTATATCTCTACATTCTTTGTGCAGAGCTTGTTAGCTTTGATAAAGAGGAATGAAAGTATGGGAAATTTTCATGGTGTTCGTATTTGTAGAGGGGCTCCCTCAATTAGCCATCTCCTTTTTGGAGATGATAGCTTCATTTTCTGCAAGGCATCTTGAGAGGAAGTTGATTGCTTAAAAGGTATCCTCTCTAACTATGAAATAGCTTCTGGCCAAGCAGTTAATTATTCAAAATCAGCTCTTTTCTTTGGGAGAAATTTAGATCATTTTCTTTGTGATTCCATTGCTAATTCTCTAGCTGTTTCTGCTATTATTGGGAATGGGAAATATTTGGGCTTGGCTTCTCTTGTAGGCAAGAATTAAAAAGTTATTTTTGGCTACCTAAAAGACCGTATATGGAAAAAATGTCAATCTTGGAGTGTCAAATCTTTATCTAGAGCTGGTAAAGAAATTTTCATCAAGTCTATGACCCAAACCATTCCATCTTATTGTATGAGCGCTTTTCTTATTCCCACCTCACTTGGTGAGGAAATTGAGAGAATGCTCAATTCTTTCTATTGGGGCTCAAAAAAGAATGGTGGTAGAGTAATAAACTGGCTTTCTTGGAATAAGCTTACTATGCATAAAGATCACGGTAGCCTTAATTTTCGTAATATGGAGGCTTTTGATTTAGCAATGCTTGGCAAACAAGGATGAAATTTCCTTTCTAATAAAAACTCCCTACTGCTTATCCCAAGAAGGGTTTTTTGGAGGCTGATTTAGGTCACAATCCAAGTTTCACGTGGAGGAGTGTTTGGAGTTCCCAGCCTTTACTCAAGCTTGGTTGCCGGTGGAAAATTGGCAATGGTCGAAATATTAATGTTTGGAATGATGCTTGGTTACGCACTGCGAGTTAGTACAGTTTGACAACCACCATGGTTCCTAATTTAGAGTCCCTTATTGTCAGTGATTTAATAGACCAAAATGGCTTCACGTGGAATAGAGCTTTGGTGCAGGCTATTTTCAATGAGCAAGATGCAAATGCGATTTTCAGTATGCCTTTATTCTTATGTTCAGGAGAAGATTCTTGCGTCTGGACCCTTTCATCTAATGGCATTTATTCAGCGAAAACTGCTTATAACCTGTGCATGAATACTGCCCATTCACAGTCATCAATCCCAGCACATGTCAACTGGAAAGCAATTTGGAAACTGCATGTTCCTCATAGGGTTAGGGCCTTTATTTGGAGAATGGCACATGATTGTCTCCCTAGACACTGGAAGTTAAGCAATCGTGGTGTCCATTGCCCTTCTACATGCGTTGTGTGTAACAAGGATTTTGAGACAGCTTATCACCTTTTTTTCTACTGCGACCACGCTATCAAATGCTGGACCCATGCTAATCTTTGGAGCTCCATTGTTAACATTCTTCCCCATCATGAGAGTCTTACCTCCTGTTTTTTTGCGATGCTAGACAGGCTGGTTGATAATAGGAAAAGTCAGTTTGTTATGTTGTTTTGGAGCCTTTGGAAGGTAAGGAATGAATTAGTGTGGGATGACAAAGTCCCAATAGTGAATCATACAATCCGTGTTGCTCAAGATTCACTATCTGAATGGTTATACATGCAAAATAGTTCTCGAAATCTCCAGCTAGGGACACCTGCTGTGAATAATGATGCTGCTTTGAAATGGATTAAGCCTCCTAGTGGGTTCTTAAAGTGCAATGTTGATTGTGCCTTCTTCAACAAAAATAATGTGGCAGGTTTTGGCTTGTGCATCAGGGATTCAAGTGGTGGTCTTGTTTTAGCTAGAACAGCAACGCTGAATGTGATTTTATCAGTGCAAGAAGGTGAAGCTCTGGGTATTTTGGAGGCTTTCTAGCTGGCTCATTTGCATGGCTTTCAAAACGTTCTTTTTGAATCGGATAGTAAGTTGGTTGTTGATGCTTTGTCCAGTTCGACGCCTAATTTTTCTGAGTTGGGCAATATTATCTCTCGTTGTCGAGCTATTCTCTCAATCCATGCTCGTTATAAGATAGCGTTTGTTAGGGGGTAAGTCAATAGAGTAGCTCATAGTCTTGCTAGGGCTTCCTTATCCTTTACTAGCTCCTATATGTTTTATTATGCTCCTATATTTCTTGAACAACTTCTTTTGGATGAAATGAAATAACTTTATTTCGCTTAAAAAAAAATCATATGCCAATGTGTTAGTGTAAAACATCTTCGTATCAAACCAAAAAAAAAAAAACATCTTCGTATTGTTATTTAGTTTAATTTTATATTGATATTTTGTTCAATAAAATTGATAATGTAATTAATTATATAAAATATTAAATTTATTAAATAGTATAAAAAAATATTAAATCATATATTATTATTTGTACAATTTTTTAACTTATAATACATCAAATTTTATGGACGTGATAATACATCAAATTTTATGGACGCGCAAAAAAAATAATTTAATGATATTTTTTTTTCCCCCTTCTTATATATATATATTTTTAGTATTTGCGACAAATGAACTTTGTTTTTTTTTATCCCCCCCCCCCCCCCCCCATCAAGAAGATTGATAGTGTTAATAAAATAATAAAAGAAAATATAGCTTAAATAGTTTGAAAATGAAATGAAATGGACTAATAATGGACAGGACGAAAAGGGATTTCCTTTACCTTCCGCTCTCTCTCACTTAGATGCCTTTTTTCTTTTTCCACTACAAATCCAATTATTAATTGACCTACCTTTGCTGAAATTTACAAATATACCATTGAAATTGAAATGAAGACAACGTTTAACCAAATCGGTGATTGAGATCCTAATCCTCTAAAAATTTTTTTATCAAAAGTCATACGATTTTCTACCCATCATTCTTTTATATTATCTTTTCTGATCCTATTTTTCATTTTTCATTTACTTTTTTCTCTCTCAAAATACACTAAAGTCATCTATCTTTTTCCTCCACAAAGTTAGATGATCCGAATCTCAATGATTGAACTTGCGTCTTACCGGTTGACCGTTGACGGTTTATTGATGAATTATAATTAAATTGACAATATTATTTATATATATATTTTTAGTATTAAATAATATGTTAGATAATAATTTAATATATTATATTGAGTTTAATTTCTATACACTGTCGGTGTAAATATTTTTATACCGATAACCAATCAAAAATCATAAAATTGATGACTTTTAAGGTGGTTAGGATAAGAATCAAAGATTTATAACGATTTGTCAATGTCCAATTGATTAACAGTGTAAAAAAACTTTAAACTATAAATGATATACCAATTAAAGCCTATTATATTTGCTACCCAGTGTTTCAAAGCTTTACCTTAGATAATGAGTGAGATACTTAATTGTATTATATATATATATATATATATATATATATATATATATATATATATATGCTTGATTACATTTTTAGTTCCCCAAATATAGCCTATGTGTGATTTTCATCCTTAAACTTTTTTTTCATCATTTTGATCCTCCACTTTTTCTAACTTGCAATTTTAGTCCTTCAATCATCTCACCGTCATAACTCCGTTGGTTTCATGTGGCAAACTAACGACCAGGTGACATTTTTTTATTGAAATAAAACATTCAAATTCAAATAATATTTAAAATATGTAATAATTCATCCCCTGATTTGACCATCTTCTCCGAAAACGCACTCTTCCCTATTTTTGCTTTCTAATTTCTTTTGTCTCTGATTCAAATCTTGCTTCAACCTTAGATCTCCATTTGAACCACAATCATTTTCTATCCTCATTTGGGTCTGCAGTGGTGGTGCGCACGGTGTTGGGGTTATGGACAACAGTTGGGTGTTTGTGATTTGGACCAGACGACGGTGGATGCAGAGTAGGATGTTGATTGCGCTACTGGTTCAGAGGGTAGCGGCCCACGGTGGCTGAGGTGATCGTGTGGTGCATTTGGAAGATGTGGTGGTGACGAGGCGATGGTGTTACGCGGTGGACGGCGGAGTTCGCAGTCGGAGGGAGACTAGTTCAGATTCGCTTGGATCTGGGACAGTGGTGCGAACCTCTCAGTGGCTGGGTTGTTTGGGGTTGAGATCTGCGTTGAATGTGAGGAAGATAATGGCGATGGAGGTTCTTTTGAGAAGATGAACTTGATAATTTGATAAGATAATTTGCGTTGTTGTGCTCTCTGTTGTTGAGTTTTGTTTTTTTGGTTGTGCCTTTTTTTGATAAACATTTTTGGTTGGGTGTTTAATTTCTTGATTGTAAATGGATGGTTAGAGTGGTTACCATGGAAGGAGGAAGAAGAGAAGCACTCCACAGTTCGTCACATCGGATGAAATAACGGAGTTATGACGGTGAGATGAGGGAAGGACTAAAACTGCAACGTTAGAAAATTTGGAGGATCAAAATGATGCAAAAAAAAAAAAAAAAGTTTAAGGACCAAAATCATACTTGGACTATATTTGAGGGGCTAAAAATATAATTTATATATATATAAAATAAAAGTTAAAGAGGAGCAAAACTTCTCATTCATTTCTTTCTTATATGTGGACCATCATGGCTTCCTATAGAATATTTGTTTGACTCCAATTTAATTTTCAATGAGTTCAATTTAAGCTTGAATAGGTTCAAACTCAATTATTTTAAGTTTTTGGGGGAAGTTCTTCAATGTATCAAAGTCAGAATGATGCATTGATGCATCATCATTTTTAACTAATTACAATAAAAAAAAATGGATCAATGATTTGTGATTAATGACTTGTATTATGTTAAAGAGGTTGCAGTAAAGAAATTTAAATTTACAAGATTGTATTATGTTAATATCTTTTTGGTTTAATTATTGAGTTGGTCCCTGAATTATTTGGGAATTTTCAATTAGGTCCGTAAACTAAAAAAATTTATAATTAGGTCCCTAAACTTATATAAATTTTTTAATTGGGTCCCTGAACTAAAAAATTTCTAATTGGGTCCCTGAACTTATATAAAATTTTCAATTAAGTCCCCAAAGTAGAAAGGTGAATATAAAAAAGAAAAAAAAATGATAAATGATAAAATTTTTAAAAAATAATATTGTTTGACGTAATAATAAAATGACAAAAGATGAATATGAGAGAAAAAATTACTGTTTAAATTTTAAAAATAAAACTTGGTGAGAAAAACTAATGTTTAACATAACAATTAAATAAAAATAAATAAATTTGAGAGACAAAAATTAATTCTTAAAATTATAATAATGAAATATGAAAATGTGTTAGAAAATTCATGTTTTATAACAAAATATCAAGTTACTAAACTGAGTCAAATATTTAATATTTAATATTTAAAAAATATTAAAATAATAACAATAGACATAGCAAGCAAAAATATTATTTAAGAAATATTAAAATAATTTAAGAAAAACCACAATTAAAATATAAAATAACATAATAAATAATAAAATAAATAAAATAACTCAAAATAAAATTGACAATCAAACTAAGATGTGATATTTAATTAACTAAATTCTTTATTTTATTTATTATTTCAACTAGTAAATTTGTTTTTAATTGATGTTTATTTTATTGTATATATTTTTTTAATTGAGGTTTATCAGTTTAATATCTTAATATTTTGTTATAAAACATAGATTTTCTAACACAATTTCACATTTCATTATTTTGTTATTATTATTTCAAGAACTAAATTTTGTCTCTCAAATTTATCTATTTATCTATTTTTATTTAATTATTATGCTAAACAATAATTTTTCTCAATAAGTTTTATTTTAATTTATTATTAATATTATTATTTTAAATAGTGAGTTTTTCTCTTATATTCATCTTTTGTCATTTTATTATTGTGTCAAACAAATTTTTTTCTCCTAAATTTCATTATCTATCATTTTATTAATTTTTATTTTATATAATCACCTTTTTACTTTAGGGACCTAATTGAAAATTTTATATAAGTTTAGGGACCTAATTAGAAATTTTTTTAGTTTAGGGACCTAATTGAAAATTCCCAAATAGTTCAGGGACCAACTCAATAATTAAACCTATCTTTTTTTATTATGATGTTTTTGCAGACCTATTTTGCTTTAAAAATTTGAAATTTTCAAGAAAGCTCCGTAAAAAAAGCTAATTAAGTTTAGTGCCCTCCTCCTCATGCCTTCTCCCTCCGCTCCCCATCATCCCAACCCATGCCTAAAAGTGAAACCACCCGCCCCATCGCGCCTTGCCTCAACCCTTCTTCTTCATTGGAGTAATCACTCGTCAACCTAGTGTATCCACCTCCATCTCAGTTTCCATCTCAGTTATGCCCATGTTAGCCACCACTAGGAATCGTCGAAAATGGTGCAAAAATTGAACGACAACAAAGATGGCAATAGCAACTAAAATGTAGCTCGCAGTAGTAGAAGGGTTTCCAACGATCCTTATGTGTGTCATTGATATCTTTACATTTCAAATATGTTTAAAGGAAAACCCAAAACACAAACAATACTCCTCTGGATTGGCTTGTGCTGGCTTGGGCCAACGCTGAATGCTGATGATGGATCTTCTTTCTCTTTTTTCTCCTCCTTCGTGAACTGAATGGGGGGTACCTGCGAAGACACTCCGATGCTTAAGTCAGTAAGGGTCTAACAAATAACATGTATATGTTCTTTCTATTGTGAAAGCATACCTTCTCCGTTCGATGGAGGTTCATATATATACAATTATACATGTTCTGCTGAATGCGTCGTGATGACTTAGAGTATGATGCCCTTTATTGTGTGGCATGTTTTTCCACCTCAAGCTTTGCCAGAGAGGGTGTTGATAATAATGATTAGTAGGTAATTACGTGTGTCAGGAAGAGAGGGGCGGTCTTTCTTCCTGATGTGTTTGGGTGCAGGTAAGAAGGATTTCTTTCATGAGGTGGATAAAGTCCACTTTGTATGGCAAGGGGAGCCCGACCGATCATTTCGGTCGGTTGGGAGCAAGATTTACTGTCCTATCAAAGCCTTTGGGCCTTTGGTTTATGATGTGGGTAATGGTCTTTTTGGGGTCTTTGCGTTTTGGGTCGTACCCCTTCTAACTAGTGAGTTTTTTTGGTGAGATTTGTAACAAAATCCAAATTCTATCAATCGCCCATCAAAAAATCAAACCTTCCCCTACTCCTAGATTCAGACCAACAACAACAATAATCGATTAGGAGTGTTCATGGATCTGTTTGGTTCAAATATACATTAAAAAAATATGCAAACCAATCAAAATCAATTGTTTGGTTTGGTTTGGTTCGAATTCGCAATTTTTTTATTCAAGAAATTTGAACCATACTAATCCATTCAAGTTTGGGTTGGTTCGTCTTGGACCCGAAAAATTAAAATTAAAAATATTAAAAATAGGAAATTTTAAGATATTAAAATGTTTATATATATATATATATATATTAAAATATAGCAGTCGGTTTGGTTCGATTAGGATTTACGAGTTCATCAAATTGATCCGAACGAGAACATCCCTAATATGAACGAGGTTTAAGGGAAGCTCAAAGGTGGATCTTGGAGTGGCATTGAAAAAGCTCAAAGTTTCAAGAGGATGATGGGGACAACAAAGTTGCAAATGTGAGGCCTTGGAATTCGATGACAAGAATAGTAAGAGATAGGGAGAAAGAGAGGGGGCAAGGGTACTGGGGTGGAGGACAAATTTCAAATTCACAAAGTCTTGGATTCTGTTTGTAGTTTAAAAAAGGTCAAAATCTATAATCGGTCCAAGTCAAACAGTGTGTTAGTGCACTTAAGAATGCACCCTGATTTTTTACCAAGTCTCAGCCCTTCTATTTTTTTGTTTGTTTGAACATAATAGAAACATGACCGGTTTACTAGTTTTTCAATTAAACTGACCTTATTTGATCAATCTTTTTCAACTATCATTAGAGGAATACCACATTTTGCATACAAATATCCCCTTAACGTCTGCTGAATTTGTAAGTATTGTAGATATTTTAAACTTTTATCAATCACTATATGTGCAGGGTAAATCTCTATAAATCAAAATATTATAAATATATTTTCTAATAATTTTTAAGTATAAATTATCTAATGATTTTAATGTTGATGCATTGTTTCCAGTTTGGTGCACTTAAGAAGGTGCCTCGGTTTTTGACCCAGTCTTGGCCCCTCTAATTTTTTTAGGTTGAATATATATGAAAAATTACCACTTCATGAGTTTTTCAATTAAACTGACCTTATCCGGTCAATTTTTTTCCACAACCAATGAAGCAGTACCGCATTTTGCGTACGAAGTATCCTCTAAACGTCTTCTAATTTTGTAAGTATTGTAGATATTTTAAACCTTTACCGGTTACCATGTGGACGGGTTAGCAGGATATTCCGGATCTTAAAAAACCTTTAATTTCATTGAAAAATATCTAATTTTTTCCTATAGAGCAAAAAATAGAGGGAATGGGACGCACAAATGGTAAATATAATGTACTTATGATCATTAATTATTTTTCAACTCTAATTGAAAATTCCTTTCAAAAGAAAAAAAAAACTCTAATTGAAAATTAAAAGAGTACATATAAAAATATGTAATCTTTATGAAGTAGTTTGTATACTGACGTAGTCATAATTCTTACACGGGCAAGAAAACTTGAGCTCATTTGCTTTATTTTTAGGGGGGGTATTGGAAGATTTAGAAAGATTTTAATGAACTTTTTTATGATAAAAGAATCTTGTGGTATTCAATCAAGATTTTTATATAATATAAATAAATTTTTTGGTATTCAATCAGGAATTTTAGGATCTTTTTTAAGGATTTCGACTCCATTGGTATTCAATCAAAACTTTTTATAAGTTATTAAATATCTTCTTGTGATTTCGATGGATTCTTTTGTACGATGGATTTTGAGTGACTTTTCAGTGAAATATATAAATAGCAAACCTATTCCAAAATCCCACCCAAATCCTTCATACTTTTTAGTCTCTCATTCCTTCTCTCCCAGGCTTTCTCCTCTCTCTCAGCCGTCTATTCTTCTTTGAAGGTATGTACACTCTTATTGCAATTTGTACTCTCCCTGTGCAACTCTTTTCTTTCAATTTTTTTGCTTTGCTTTGTATTCATGCTTATGTATCAAATAATAGAACCTGCACGTAGTGTATAGAACCTGCACGTACGTAATATATATTGTTCATTCTTATCGGATACGTGGGATTCCTCTCCATTTTTGTTTCTCGGGTGTGCAATATATATTGTTCATGACTAATAAAGCATCAAAATCTTTGCTTTTCTTTTTATCAATCTGATTGCGATACCACTAATTTCTTTGATATCATTCTATGTATGTATTGATGCTTATTAGTAATATATCATTCTTTTTTTTTTCCTTCTGACCAATAGTAATATATAATAAAAAAATTACCATGATTACATGAATAGGTTCAAGTATTATTAATTAACCAGCCTTTTAAATTGAGATCATATGAATTTTCTATTAAAAAAATGATATTGTTGATTTTTTTTATATTCACTTGTCATCTTTTTTTAAGGCGCATATATATATATATATTAAAATGCAATTTGTAATTTTTTTTGGCACGCTCATTCCAATTTGTAATTTTGTTGATTGGTATGATAGATATTCTTGTTAAATAACTATTAAGTTTTTTACACTAGTAGTAATTCAAATGGGGGATTCACAACAAGGAAATAATAAAGGAAAGAACAAATAAAACTATCAATCTTGGACCATGGAGGATACCAATGAGTTGTTCTACCTCCCAGTAGATGCCATAAATAGTGGATTACGTTATGCTAATGGGTCGCTTAGCAAGCAAAATGTAAAAACAGTGATACTTCCTCGTCTCAATGCAAAAACTATTCACCCTAAAATTTATAATCCTTACCTGAGCCGAATGAAGTGGTTTAAGAATCAATATAATAACAAGATGTCAACGCTTATGCGTAACAACTCTGGTTTTGGGTGGGACCCAATTACAAAGACGTTCACTGACAGTGATGAAGTATGGAAAGATTACTTGAAGGTGAGCATAATTCATAATTTTTAAAATAAATTAATAGGTTACAAGTTTAGCACATTATGTTATTTGCAATATATTAACAATGGATAATTTGCTCTTTGCTAGTCTCACCCAAGTCACGGCAAACTTCGAGAAAAAAGTCCAATTGATTATGAAGATTTGAAGATTGTTGTCGGTGGTGGAGTTGCTAATGGGAATGGTTCCATTGCCTTAGGCGCTGATGATACCGATGCAACAACTTTTGAGGAAGAAAATAGAGATTTCAGGATGGAAGACTTTTCATATGATCATAACAATGATGCGTTCATAGCACCAAATCACTATGAACCACCCTATCAGCCTCCATCAGCTCGCCATCTCATTCCCCTTTAGGTTCGTAGGTTCCCACTGAAAAACCAAGCTGTCATAAGCGAAGTAGATCAGAGTATGAAGGAAATTCTAGCTCAATCGGGACGAACAATCAAACCAAAGTTCTAGAAAATCTTTCCGTTGGCATTGGAACTATTGCTGTCAATTTTGAAAAACTATCTAACCTAATGGAGAAAAGAGAAAGAGATAGAGAACTCAATGAAATAGAGAAAAGAGAAAGGGAGAGCACGAGTAATATTTGGGATGCTATAAAAGAGATCCCAAATTTGGATGACAAAACTCGTTACATGGCGGTTGATTTACTTGATACCAAAGCAAAGAAGGACTTTTTCTTGAAGATGTCACCTGAGGAATGCTTGTCTTGGATAAACTTCAAGTTAGGATATTAATATTTTGATAAACATTTATCTTGGGTTTTGTTGAATTATATTTTTTGGAGTGCTATTTTGGCTGAACTTTGTTGAAGTATTTTGATTATATTTTGGTTGAACTATTATGGCTATACTTTGGTTAGATTTTATTGATTTTATTGGTTAAGTGAAACGTTTATATTTCTAGACAATTGCCTTTGATATTTGACAAGTCTTCTAACCATGACTTTGAAAAATTATTGCATTAATTTTTAAATTCATTCATTATTCTCTTCTTTTTATTGTTTGCAGTTTCGTATATATTTTTATACACGTACAATGTCACAATCGAGCATGTATGAAAATGGTGACGTATAGGAAGAAGAAATAGGTGAAGATATGGATGGTGCAAAAATAGAAGAAGAATTTTATGAGGTCATTTATATATTTGTGATGGCACTTCATGCATTAATGCATGTGCTAAATAGTTTTTTGATTATGATGCGTAGTGAAAATATTGAACATCCATTAACCCGACGACGAATTACTAGCACGGGATGTGACTATATACATCAAGCATTGAACGATGATCCTGTAATCTTCCAACAAGTATATAGAATGTATCTAGATGTATTCCGGAAGTTATGCACAATTCTTAGAGAAAAAACACATTTGGAGGATACAAGATTTATTTGTGTCGAAGAAATGCTTATCATTCCTACAAATCGTTGGCCAAAATACTCGATATTGTGTAATCCGTAATACGTTAGGCCGGTCACAATTTACTGCAAGTGAAAATTTTCATAAGATTTTGAAGGCTTTGAATTCAATAGCATCTGATTTGATGGCTAAACCAGGATCAAATGTTCCCGCTAAAATAAGGGAAAGCGCAAGGTTTTACCCTTATTTCAAAGTATGTGGTAATTATCTAACTATAATAATATTGTAATTATAATTGTCATTATTATTGTTGTTAATATAATTATTATTAATTTTAGGTATGTCGTCATTATTATAATATGTATTTTTCATAATATTGTTATTAATTTGCACCGGAGCTATTGATGGTACACATATTCCGGCAATGGTGAGAGGACGAGATGTAAGCACTTATCGCAATCGTCATGAAAAGATATCACAAAATGTATTAGCAACTTGTAACTTTGACTTGGAATTCATGTATGTTCTTAGCGGGTGGGAGGGTTCTGCTCATGATTCCAAATTACTAGGTGATGCTTTAACAAGGAGGAATGGACTTAAAGTGGCCCAAGGTGTGAACTTAAATTTTATAAGATAAATATATTTATTTTATTTTACTTTTCATGATAATTTTATATATGTAATCAGGTAAATATTTCCTACTGGATTGTGGATTTCCTAATCGGCGCCAATTTTTAGCTCCATTTCGAGGTGTGCGATATCATTTACAAGATTTTGCAGGTAACGGTAATGACCCTCAAAATGGAAATGAATTATTCAATCTTCGCCATGCATCATTGAGGAATGTAATCAAGAGGATATTTGAGATTTTTAAATCACGATTCACAATTTTTAAGTCAGCGCCTCCATTTCTATTTAAGACACAAGCAGAGCTTGTGTTAGCATGTGTAGCACTACACAACTTCCTTCGCAAAGAATGTCGTTTGATGAATTTCCAATTGAACCAATAGACGAATTTTCATCTTCATTAATACCAGCTAATGAAGACAATAATTTTGAAACTATTGTTCAAACCCAAGAGCATGAACGAGAAGATGCTAATACTTAGAGGGCTAGCATGACTTTAGATATGTGGAGAAATGCAACTTAGAAAGAGATGAAGTTACATCGATTTGACTATTAATTAAAAGATTGGAAAAATTGTATTGTGTTTTACTTTTTTATATATTATATTATTCATTTCTTTGTTACTTTTTTCACTGGCTCTTGTAACTTTGAATGTTTGCTAAAAATTCATGTTTTCCTTTCAAATCTTATAAATCCATATAGTCTATTCAAATCTTATAAAGTCTTAGATATAAATCGTTTAAAATTAACACATGAGAATCTTGATTATAATAATCTTTTAAAAAAAGTCTTTTAAAATCTTATAAAGTCTTTTAAAGTCATTACATTCCTACAAAGTCTTTTAAAATCCGCAAGACTTTTTTAGTTCAAAACAATCTTATGAAATTCCAATCCAATACACTTTAGTTTTATGTTTTCATTAATAATTGTAAAGTCGTCGCTTTATTTTAATTCCATTTCTTATTTTGTAAATATCTATACATGAAACAAAATGTAAACAAAGTAATATATTTGTAATTATTAATGAAAACACAAAATTGAAAATAAAGCAAACAGATCTTTGATATTTGCCTTGAGAAATTAATTCATATTTGTATATTTTATTATTTTATAGTAATGAAATAAATTATAATTTCTTAAGTTAATACTAAATACTCAATAGTAACCAACTGAGGTTGGCATGAGTGGTTAAATGTCCCTCGTCCCTTAACTAATGTCGCGGGTTCGAGCCTTAGGTATGGAAAAAAGTCAGCTGGAAGGGATGCCACCCATAGATGTGTCGAGCAGGTTGACGATGGAAAAAAATACTCAATAGTGATGAAGGACTTACATAATTTGTATGATTACATGGATTCAAAATTTATTGTTATCAACTCACCATTGTCCAGTAAAAAAAAAAACTCACCATTGTACTGAAAATAATTTTTTTACTAGGTACGAAAAATATATAATTTCTTAAATTATGCAAATTCTTCACACATAAATTTTAGTGTCTAATTTAAATACATTTTAAAACCCCGAGCATAACAAAAATCACTTATCAATAAGCATATTAAGTATTAACAAAAGTATTGCAAAAATATTGATAATTGTTTTGGTCAATTTATATATTTTTTATTGGTGAAGTTAATTTATCTTTTAGTTAACTTCTCCCCCAGTATTTTTATTTGACCATATCCTCTATTTTTTTTTTTTTTGACAAAGACCATATCCTCTACTAAAATAGATGAGATTGTAATTTATATATTTACTAATCAAACCAAAATTTCTTTAGTTTACAAAGCATTAACTCTCTTTATAAAAAAAAATTAAAAAGCAATTAACTCTATTCCAAAAAGATAAAAAGCATAAAACTCATAATTTAAGAAAGGGGCTTGTGGGTAATTTTGATGAAAAACAAGGGGCAATCTTAATGGATACCTTTCGTAAATAAGTAACAGTGGCGAATGGCCCTACCTCAATGTTTTGGCATAAAGGCACAACAGAGAGAGGGTCCTCTTGCAATTTTTTCACTACCAATACCAAAGCACCAAACCTCTCAACCCAAAAAAAAATAAAAATTAGCAATTTATTTTTTTTAAAGAAAAAAAGAAAAAAAATGGTTAGGGTTTGACCGAAAAATTGCACACACAATCGCGTGCAGACCCACATAGAATCACCGATTCGGACAAGTTCGCTTCTCTCTGTGCTCTTCTCTCCCGAAGATCCATCATCCCCCTGTTCCGAAACTCGGGGATTTTTAGAGAGAGAAAATCTGTGTCAGCTTCAGCTAGATATAGAGGAGAGAGAAAAAAAATGGCGGATGAATGATGATGTGTTTTTTTAATAAAAAAATTGAGTTTTTCTTGAATTTTGGAGGGATTTGAGGTTTTCTGCATTGTGGGGTCTCTTTAATTTTTATGAATTTTGTTTTTTGTTTTTTTGGGGTTTGTAGTGTGAGTGATCTGAATTGGGGATTTGGTCATTGGTATTCCATAGTGCACTCTCATTGAATTCCGCATGCAGTCTGGTGGTAGTGGCGGTGGCCGGAACCCCGGAGTGGGGCCGGCGGGGCGGGCATCATCATCATCGGCGGCTGCTTCGCCTTCTTCTTCGTCGTCGGCGTCACAGTTGGGGCTGGACTCGTTGCATCAGCATCAACAGCAGCAGCAACAGCAGCAGATAGGTTCTAGGCAGGTGTGGATTTTTGGGTTTTAGCTCAATTTCTGTGAATTCAGTAGAATTTGTACTCTTACATGGTAGTGGATTTTGATGGTACCTACCTAGTGTTATGTGTGTGTGTGAGTGTTTGTGCAGTGATGTGTAAGTTAATGGGTTTTGATGATATGTAAAACCTGGTGGTGGGGTTTTTGGAAATGGTAATTGGGAGTGCCGTGCATGTTGGGAATTGGGATATAGTGAAAATTGATTTTTTTTTCTCCTATTTTATATGACAACCTCGTACCTGTGTTACTTAGTTGGTCGGGGATGTGGTTGTTATTTTTAAAGAACAATTAATTTTTAAGGTATACAAGGAGTCAAACTAGGCATGTGTTAATTTGGTTGAGTGTGCAAACCTGATTGAAGCATTGAACTTGGGTGCAATTGAGTGCTGCTGCTGACATTGACAGTTTTTCCTTCAGGTTTCCTTTCAATCATAACAATATGAACTCTGCTGTGGCTTTTTGAATTATTTTACTAATTGGTCTTTTTGCATTTATTTTATGTTCATATGTGACGTTCAATTATTGGAAAGCATAAAGCATTCTGTGTTTACTATTTCTTTTTGATATATTCCTTGAATTTCCTTTTAGACATTGGTGAGAATTATTAAACATCTGGTTTTAAAAACTTGAGGTTCATGTTTTCTGTTTTGGTTTTAAAAACCTTCCACTTCCCCCTCCATTTCTCTCTTCAGGTGCTTTTCTTGTGGTTTAAACATGTTCATTAACTCTTGATTACAAGTAGACAACTCAAGTTGCTAATTGCTAAAAGTGTTGTTTCGTCTGGTTCTGCATGTTCTCAATTTCAGCCTTGATTGTTCCTGCTGTCTATCAATTCTGTTATTAGCAGTAAAATCCGAGCAATGTCATCAATTTAAATCGTCTTTTTCTTGTTGACCTGTAGTTTTCTATGTCATGCAATCTTAAGGGGGAAAGCACCATTATATCTACTATTTCTGAAAATGTTGTGTTAATTAATTAATGACTGGTTTTCTGCATGTCATGTGGTAATGGTGGCTGGCTAGGATTCTGTCATAATTCCTAATCATGGTCTTGTTTCTGCTTTCATGCTTATGTTACTTCAGTAGAGGACTCTGTTTGGTTTTTTCTTATGTATTGTACCAGTAGCCTGCACAAGTATCCATATAATTTTCTTTGCTACCTTTTATTTTTCATTTTTTAAAAAAATCGTAAATCATGAATATAGTTTCAAATCTTGAACCAACTGAGCTTGTTATACCTAACAATATTTTTGTATGGCCGTGTTTGTCTTTATACCAATGAAATTTGCATTATGATATTATATTTGTTTTGCTTTTTGTGTAACCTTTCCACCAAATGACAAGTGTTGCAGAATCATGATTTTTACCCTACTATTTGCATGTGCAGTCATTTCAACAGCAACTACTTAGAAAACCTGATGGGAATGAAGCCTTTTTGGCTTACCAAGCAGGGCTTCAAGGGGTATTTGGGAGTAACAATTTCTCATCTCCTAGTGCCATGCATCTGCCTCAGCAGTCTCGGAAATTCATTGATTCAGCTCAACATGGTTCCAACCAGGATACCCAGCTAAGGGGCCAAGGTGTTGAGCAGCAAATGCTAAATCCTGTTCATCAAGCATACCTTCAATATGCTCTCCAGGCTGCGCAACAAAAGTCTGCTTTGGGAATTCAGTCACAGCAGCAAGTTAAAATGGGAATGTTAAACCCTTCATCTCTGAAGGATCAGGAAATGCGTATGGGTAATTTGAAAATGCAGGATATGATGTCTATGCAGGCAGTGAATCAAGCTCAAGGATCATCATCCTCTAGGAATTCATCTGAACATGTTGCTCGTGGGGAAAAGCAGAAAGAGCAAGGACAGCAGATAGGACCTGATCAGAAGAGTGATGGAAAGCCCTCTAACCAGGGACCAGCCGTTGGACATTTAATGCCTGGAAACATGATAAGACCCATGCAAGCTCCAGAAACTCAGCAGGGCATCCAAAATGTTATGAACACCCAGATTGCAATGTCCGCTCAGTTGCAGGCTATACAGGCATGGGCACGAACGTAATATTGATTTGTCACATCCTGCAAATGCTAACCTAATGGCACAGCTAATTCCACTGATGCAGTCAAGGATGGTCCCTCAACCAAAGGCCAATGAGAGCAACATTGGTGTTCAGTCATCTCCTGTTCCTGTTTCAAAGCAGCAGGTTACTTCTCCAGCAGTTGCAAGTGAGAACTCAGCACATGCTAATTCATCAAGTGATGTGTCCGGGCAGTCAGGTTCTTCAAAAGCCAGGCAGACAGTTCCACCGAGCCATTTTAGCTCAACAACAAATGCTGGTATATCCAGTAACTCCAGCGACATGGTAATGCAGCAATTCAGTGCTCATGGCAGAGAATCTCAAGCTTCTCTGAGGCAACCAGTAATAGTTGGGAATGGAATTCCCTCTGTGCATTCTCAGCAGTCTTCTTCCGGCATGAATTTAAGTGCGGACAATCCTTTAAATGCAAAAACTTCATCATCACTTCCAGAACCTCCACAAATGCAACAAATCAGGCAGTTAAACCAATCTGTTCCTCAGGCTGGAGGTCCAACTAATGAAGGGGGTTCAGGAAAATATGCCAAAACTCAAGGGACACCAGCTCAGATCCCTCAACAACAAAGTGGGTTTACCAAACAACAGCTTCATGTTCTTAAAGCACAGATACTAGCATTTAGGCGGCTGAAGGTTTATCTCTGCTTCCTTTTTATTCTGACCACGTCTGTCTATGTCTCTCTGCCATCTGTGTACTTGTGCTATTTACATACTCCTAGGGAGACGTACTGTGTATAATCTTAATAGAGATTCTTCTCACTAATTTTCTTTCTCTTTTGGTTGATAGAAAGGAGAAGGCACTCTGCCCCAAGAACTTCTTCGGGCTATTGCTCCACCTCCTCTTGAGATGCAGGTGCAACTTCCAAATCATCCGGCAGGAGGACAAAATCAAGACAAATCTACTGGAAGTATTGTCGCCGAACAACCAAGACTAGTTGAGTCCAATACCAAGGATTCACAATCTATTCCGGCTATTAATGGACAGAGTTCTTTTAAGAAGGAATCCATTTCCAGAGATGAGAAATCCAGTCTGCCATCTGTTCAAATACAAGCTGTTATGCCACCTGTGTCAAAGGAACCTGCTCCTCCGTTATCTGCTGGAAAGGAACAGCAGAAGTCAATTGGATGCTCTTCTAAGTCAGACCAGGACAGTGAACGTGGAAATAACAGAACTCCTGTTAGAAACGAGTTAGCATTAGATAGGGGAAAGGCTATTGCACCACAGGCTTCTGTATCCGACTCAATGCAAATGAAGAAACCTGCACAAGCTAGCACTGTGTCGCAGCCAAAGGATGTGGGGCCCACCAGAAAATATCATGGACCACTATTTGATTTTCCTTTCTTCACTAGGAAACATGACTCCTTTGGGTCATCGATGATGGTAAACAATAACAATAATTTGTCACTGGCATATGATGTCAAAGATCTTCTTTTTGAGGAAGGCGTGGAAGTACTTACCAAGAAGCGGACAGAAAATTTAAAGAAGATTGAAGGTTTATTAGCAGTGAACTTAGAGAGGAAAAGAATTAGGCCAGATCTTGTGTTGAGGCTGCAAATTGAAGAGAAAAAGCTTCGCCTTTTAGATCTTCAGGCACGTTTAAGGGATGAGATTGATCAACAGCAACAAGAGATAATGGCAATGCCAGATAGGCCTTATCGTAAGTTTGTTAGGTTGTGTGAGCGTCAGCGTATGGAACTTGCTAGACAAGTGCAGGCATCTCAGAGAGCTTTAAGGGAGAAGCAACTGAAATCTATATTTCAGTGGCGTAAGAAGCTCCTTGAGGCACACTGGGCCATTCGTGATGCCCGTACTGCACGCAACAGGGGGGTGGCCAAATATCACGAGAGGATGTTGAGGGAATTCTCAAAACGTAAAGATGATGACAGGAGCAAAAGGATGGAAGCCTTGAAAAACAATGATGTTGACAGATATAGGGAGATGTTGCTGGAGCAGCAGACTAGCATCCCGGGTGATGCTGCAGAGAGATATGCTGTTCTTTCATCTTTCTTAACCCAAACAGAAGAGTATCTACATAAATTAGGAAGTAAGATAACAGCTGCCAAAAATCAACAGGAAGTGGAGGAGGCAGCAAAAGCTGCTGCAGCTGCTGCAAGATTGCAGGCATGCTTCATTAACTTCCCTTCTCCCATAAAAAGATAATTAAAAAATAAAATTCCAATGTTATTAGAAAAGTTATGTTTGTACCCTTTTTCATACAATTGAGTTTCGAGGATTCTGATCTGAATTTGATGGTTTCTGATTTGCTATTTGAACTTCAAGATTATTTTATGTCACTGAACCATTATTTGTTTTTGACTAAAGGGTCTTTCTGAAGAAGAAGTCAGAGCCGCTGCAGCTTGTGCTGGAGAGGAAGTGATGATTAGAAATCATTTTCTGGAGATGAATACTCCTAGAGACGGTTCATCCGTTAACAAGTGAGTTTTTATCAGTTAATATATCTTTAATATGTATCGCGTCTTGAGTTTTAGCATAAAAATGCTTGAGTGGAGATGTATTTTCAGTGAAAGTTATGGGCTCAAAATGTGTTTATGCTGCTTTTTTTAAAGTTCTAATTTAAATGCTCTGTTCTTGTTATTATAACTTTCTATGGAACTTCTTTTAATTGGTTCTGTTTGATACTGTATCTGATGGTTGATGGTTACCATTATTGCCTATATTCCAGATACTACAGCCTTGCTCATGCTGTGAATGAAACAGTTCTAAGGCAACCATCAATGTTACGAGCTGGAACATTGAGAGACTATCAGCTTGTAGGTTGCTGCATTATAAGAAAGTCATTCTTTAAGTGATTGCTTTATGTTGTTCTCTTTAGCAAGCTTTCAAGGCTTTGACATGATATTTTTTAAGGTTGGTCTGCAATGGATGCTTTCTTTGTATAACAACAAGTTAAATGGAATTTTGGCGGATGAGATGGGTCTTGGCAAAACTGTACAGGTTAGTGTTATTTTTTGTGTAGCTCTTCCTTTAACGGGAAGAATGTCTATCATGTTCTGTTTTGCAGCTGAGTGACTTCACATTTCATAATTAATTTTGTTATGTCATACAGGGGAGATGCAAGATATTTATTTGCATTTTTAAGGTTTATGCATAATTAATTAGTGTAGTACTTGTGTGTACCTTCTATAGACTCTCTTTTTTCTCTCCAGGTTATGGCATTGATTGCCTACTTGATGGAATTTAAAGGAAACTATGGCCCACATCTTATAATAGTCCCAAATGCTGTTTTGGTTAACTGGAAGGTGAGCTTTTAACTTATTCATTCAAGGATATTCCTTTCCTTTGTGATTGTGTGTTTAACATGAAAAGTTTTGTTCATTATGCAGAGTGAGTTGTATAATTGGTTACCGTCTGTGTCATGCATCTTTTATGTTGGAATGAAGGATCAAAGGTCAAAATTATTTTCTCAAGTAAGTGTGCCTCAGCTTATTCACTTGAAGTGTTGAGAGTATTTTAATATTTACTGCCAAAATTTCTTTTCTGTTATATTTGCAGGAGGTTTGTGCTATGAAATTTAATGTCCTTGTGACTACTTATGAGTTCATCATGTATGACCGGTCAAAGCTCTCAAAAATTGATTGGAAGTATATCGTAATTGATGAAGCACAAAGAATGAAGGATAGAGATTCAGTTCTGGCACGGGATCTTGATAGATATCGTTGTCAAAGACGCCTCCTTTTGACAGGAACACCATTACAGGTCTGCTTTGCTTTGCTTTGATCAATATACATTGTTGTAAGCAGTAGTGTCTGCAAGTTTTCATTTATTTTTGTTGTGCACCACTTAGACCAAATGCTACCAGTCCAGATCATCAAGTCTGTTTTTCTCTATTTTCTTGTGCATTTTGTGCTCCCCGTTATAACAAATTCCTTCTTTGTTGCTTCACATGAAAAGAGGCACATGAGAGGATGAGAGGCCCATAAGAAATACTGCTAACTTGCTGATTGAGTTAAAGAAATAATTCACCTGCATCTGAATCTGTACAAATTAGAACTTTTATTTAGATAACCTTGAGATATATTGTATAGTATTCCATGTATGCGTGGTTTTAATGTGCAATTTCCTTTCTGAGTGGTGAGGACAGGTAGGGCACGGGGAGCAAATTTTGCAAAGAACAATTTAAAAAAATAAAATTTGCTCCAACAATGTTTATTGATAATAAGTAATAGTACTTGCCTGATAAGGCTATATCGGCTTTAACAGCTCATATTCTTAGTTTTGTCGATCCTACCTGATAGCTAATGCTAAGCAGGGTACTAGGCCAGTTAAGAGTTATGTTTGGTTCATGTAGTTATTTACTGTCATAAGTTACTATGTCAGATACTATAATAAATCATTATTGGACTGAGTTTTAGTTACAAGTCAAAGGCTAGAATAAGGCCTCTTATAATCATAACCTTTGGTCAAATATGTTTCAGGACTCTGGTAATGTAATAGTGCTTGTTTTTATTAGTCTTCAGGAATGTAGTCAAAGTTCCTTAACAAATAATTCGTAATTTTGATGTGGTTTTCTTGAAAAAATAAACAATTTCATGTTTAGAGTATTGATGCATATGTCCTATGTTAGTTTAGGTTTCAGTCAATAAATCAGATTGATACTTGGGTGCAGTATAAATTTTGTTGATGGAATTATTCATGGTGTGATTTTCCGTGCAGAATGATTTGAAGGAACTCTGGTCACTTCTAAATTTACTTCTTCCCGAGGTTTTTGACAATAGGAAAGCCTTTCATGATTGGTTCTCAAAACCATTTCAAAGGGAAGGTCCTACTCAAAATGCAGAGGATGATTGGCTTGAGACTGAGAAGAAAGTTATCATTATACATAGACTTCATCAGATTCTCGAGCCTTTCATGCTCAGGCGTCGTGTTGAAGATGTTGAAGGCTCGCTTCCACCAAAGGTGTGATTATATGCCCTACTTGACCCTTTGCTCTTTATCTGGTGGCTTAGTCCTAATATCAGTACTGCATTGCAGGTCTCCATAGTTTTAAAATGTAAAATGTCAGCTGTCCAGAGTGCCATTTATGACTGGGTTAAATCAACCGGTACCCTCCGTCTTGATCCTGAGGATGAGCAACGAAGGGTTCAAAAGAGTTCAGCCTACCAGATGAAGGAATATAGAACTTTAAATAACAGATGCATGGAGCTGCGTAAAACTTGCAATCATCCATTGTTGAATTACCCATTCTTCAGTGACTTATCTAAAGAATTCATTGTAAAATCTTGTGGGAAAATGTGGATGCTGGATAGGATCCTTATAAAACTTCAAAGAACAGGACATCGAGTTTTACTGTTTAGCACCATGACAAAACTCCTAGACATCTTGGAAGAATACCTGCAGTGGCGGAGACTTGTGTACAGAAGAATTGATGGGACTACTAGTTTGGATGACCGTGAATCAGCTATAGTGGACTTCAATAGCCCTGATTCAGACTGTTTCATCTTCTTGCTTAGTATTCGAGCTGCTGGGCGAGGCCTGAACCTTCAGTCTGCTGACACGGTTGTCATTTATGATCCTGATCCAAACCCTAAAAATGAGGAGCAGGCTGTTGCCAGAGCTCATCGCATTGGACAGAAACGAGAAGTCAAAGTTATCTACATGGAAGCAGTTGTTGACAAAATCCCTAGCCATCAGAAGGAGGATGAACGGAGAAGTGGAGACACTGTTGATTTGGAGGATGAACTTGCAGGTAAAGATCGCTACATAGGATCCATTGAGAGCCTCATAAGGAACAATATTCAACAATATAAGATAGATATGGCTGATGAGGTTATTAATGCTGGTCGCTTTGATCAAAGAACAACACATGAAGAGAGACGTCTGACTTTGGAGACGTTATTACATGATGAAGAGAGGTATCAAGAAACTGTCCATGATGTTCCCTCACTGCAGGAGGTAAATCGCATGATTGCTAGAAGTGAGGAGGAAGTTGAACTGTTTGATCAAATGGATGAAGAACTGGATTGGATTGAGGAGATGACTCAGTATGATCAGGTCCCTGAGTGGCTTCGAGCCAGTACAAGAGAAGTGAATGCTGCTATTGCTGCTTTATCAAAAAGGCCGTCAAAGAACATTTTGTCAGGTAGCAATATTCGCATAGAATCTACTGAAGTTGGTTCTGAAAGGAGAAGGGGACGGCCCAAGGGAAAAAAACATCCTAGCTATAAAGAGCTGGAAGATGAAAATGGAGAATATTCTGAAGCAAGCTCCGAAAGAAATGGATATGCACATGAAGAAGGTGAAATTGGAGAATTTGAAGATGATGGGTATAGTGGGGCTGATGGAGCTCAGCCCATTGATAAAGATCAATTGGGAGATGGTCTGCTTTGTGACACTGGATATGAATTTCCTCGATCTTCAGAAAGTGCTAAAAATAATCAGATGGTTGAAGAAGGTGGTTCCTCAGGATCATCCTCAGACAGTCAGAGATTGACACAGACAGTATCGCCATCAATTTCCTCTCAGAAATTTGGTTCCCTATCTGCATTAGATGCCAGGCCAGGTTCCATTTCAAAAAGGATGGTACATGCCCTTGCTCTGTGTTTTGAATTTTTTACTTTTTTGTTTTCAGTGGCTGTCTTGTCTACCTCATTCTGATTAAATATCTCCTTATAAATTTTGCCAGACAGACGAGTTAGAAGAAGGGGAAATTGCAGTATCTGGTGATTCTCACATGGACCATCAGCAGTCTGGAAGTTGGATTCATGATCGTGATGATGGTGAGGATGAACAAGTTTTGCAGCAACCCAAGATTAAGCGTAAACGTAGTCTTCGTATTCGACCCCGTCATGCTGCTGAAAGGCCTGAAGAGAAGTCTGCCAGTGAGATGGCATCTCATTTGGCACCACAAGCAGACCATAAATATCAAGCGCCACTGAGGACTGACCTAGAATCAAAATCTTTTGTAGATTCCAATGCCAGCAGGCATGGCCAAAACACATCGATGAAAAACAGGCGAAGTTTACCTTCAAGGAGAGTAGCTAATACATCCAAATTACATGGCTCGCCAAAGTCTAGTCGTTTGAATAGTATTTCTACTCCTACAGAGGATTGTGGCGAACATTCCAGAGAGAGCTGTGAGGGAAACCCTATCAATTCAAGTGCATCTTCAGCTCATGGAACTAAGATGACTGAAATGATCCAGAGAAAGGTATGCATTATTAATTGATCAATGTTCTGTCCTTTTCGACGTTGATGGTCGTGGTGTGTTTTCCTGGATGCAGTAGGTCCTACTGCATGTCATAAGGACAGCAAGAAGAAATCTTTATTAATTTTTCTGAACTTAATTGACAATAATAGTATATAATAAAAAAGTGTAAGGTTAACTGGTTGGATGAGCTGCATCAACAAGAAGGTCATGAGTTCCATTCTCATGGGTGGTCCTTCGTTGGTACTGTAAAGTAAACCCTTGTCGAGGCTTGTGGCATGTGCTGACCTCTGAATGGGGAACCTCCTCCACCTTAAACTTTCATGTACCAAATTAAAAATATCGCAGAATAAAGGCTCTTAGGTATCCGATCTGAGGTTTCTTCACCAGTTATGCAATCCTGAAAATATTTTTTGCTTTATTCATTTTCATTTTTCATCTAAACTTTCTTGGCTATATTAATTTAATCTCACTTCCGTTCCATGTTAAATAATGTCCATAAGAGATGTTCTCTTAAGCTTTATTGTCTGGCTGCTCATGTTATTGTAAGTATTTTACTTCATACAACTTCTGCACTTGCAGTGCAAAAATGTAGTTAGCAAGCTCCAAAAGAGAATAGACAAGGAAGGTCAACAAATTGTACCTTTGTTAACGGATTTGTGGAAGAGGATTGAGAATTCTGGGTACAGTGGTGGATCCGGGAACAGCTTGTTGGATTTACGAAAGATTGACCAGCGGATTGATAGATTGGAGTATAGTGGTGCAACAGAGCTTGTATTTGATGTGCAGTTCATGTTAAAGAGCGCAATGCATTTTTATGGTTTTTCACATGAGGTGAGATTTCTTATCTGTATCATTCTACAAAATGATTAACTTTTTTGGCTCTTGGTGGCAGCCGTTGCACTAACTAATGTTATCTGTGCTCTCTTTAGATTCAGATTAATCATTTTCGAAGGGGTATTTGGGAACTTCTAAAAATTAGATATGTAAGTGCAGTGGAGGTCGTTTTTAAACATAAGATGCTTGATAACTACCTAAATTTTTAAAAACGAGTTCTCACCTATACCAAATTTTAGATAAAACTAGTTCTTGAAAAAACATTTCATAGTTAGTTTATTTTCCTATTCGAACTTTCTTGCGCACATCTTTTTTTTTTGGTAATACTAATATCGCAATTTTTATTCTTGGATTTTATCTCATTTTTCAATATTTAAATTTAAATTTAGTTATAATTTTAAAACTGGTTTAATACAAATTTTTAACCAAACCAAGAATAAATATGTAACTAGTTTATCTTAAACAGTTCTAAGCCATTTTGGAAGGTTAGCAAACTGCCCCATAAACAGCTTAACACTTTTGGTTTCTGTTTGAAGGAATCCAAACGTATGATCTTGAGATATTGTGGAAAACTCATGCTTATCCTTAAATGAAATCCCAAACACATGCTTAGTAGACTATGAAACTATTTTGCAGGGTTTTTTTTGCCCCACTGAACCATGTTGAAGCACTTAATCACTATTACTAACTTTTCAATTGCTGGTCGAAAGTTTACCTTGAAGATTTATTGTTTATTTTTTTGTTATGGCTAGCATATTCTGCCAGTTGACCAAAGTTTAAAAAATAAATTCTGAAAGTCATTTTCAACGAATTCCAAAGATTCATCACATATTCCTATCCTTGGCACTACATCTTTTCTCCTTCCTCAGTATGTTTTGTCTTTAAATATGATCAAGATATTGTTTATGTACTGCTTGCCAATAGTTGTCCAAGGCAGACAATATTATCTTGTTGACAATGGTTATTTTTGTCTCTTACCTAATTCAAATGTTTCCTTGTCTTTATATTATTTATGCAAAGATAGGAAAAATCTCTTGAAATGAAAAGTCCTGGTTCTAATCCAACTTCTACATTAAAGCGAATTAGCAAGAATTATGTATTGCACTCTGTCTCACAAATAAAAGTTCTTGCTCTTTGTACCGGACCACTACTTTGAAGTGTTTCTTCCTCAAGTTTTCTGCCATTTCTTGTATCTGTCTTTTACTGCCTGTATTTCAAGATTGCTGCTGATTTAAATAATGCAATGAAGATGTTTATATGATCTCTACTGATTCCTAGGAGAATTTGCTATATCAAATATTTTGTGAATGTTAAAAGTGCTCATCAATTTCCATTATTTTCAGGTAAGATCTGAAGCAAGGAAGGTTCATGATCTCTTTTTTGATATCTTGAAAATTGCATTTCCTGATACGGATTTCCGAGATGCAAGAAGTGCACTTTCTTTCTCGGGTCAAGTTTCTGCTGGTACTGTAACATCCCCAAGGCAAGTGGCTGTTGGCCAAAGCAAGAGGCACAGGATGATAAACGAGGTGGAAACTGATCCATACCCTCCACAGAAGTCACTGCAACGGGGATCGGCTTCTAGTGGCGAAAACACCAGGATCAAAGGCCATGCGCCGCAGAAAGAATCAAGAGCTGGAAGTAGCGCCCGGGAGCAACTTCAGCAGGATGATTCTCCACTGCTTACTCATCCAGGTGAGCTGGTTGTATGCAAGAAGAGAAGAAATGACAGGGAGAAATCATTGGTGAAGCCTAGGACTGGCCCTGTTTCACCCTCTGGCATTGGTCCTGCTATGAGAAGTCCAGGGTCAGGTTCAGTCCCTAAGGATGCTAGAGTAGCTCAACAGAATCCCCATGCACAAGGGTGGGTTGGCCAGTCATCTCAACAACCAAATGGGTCTGGTGGCTCAGTTGGTTGGGCAAACCCTGTAAAGAGACTAAGGACAGATTCTGGGAAGAGGAGACCAAGCCATATATAGATTTCTCAACTCAAGGATATTATGTAATTGACATTTTGTTACTATTTTCAGGAAGAGTTTTAGTGGCCTTTACCATCATAGAGTCTACCGCCATACTGTTAATATAGAATTAGGCCTTAAAAAATTGTATTTCACAGCTACCTAAATCGGTTAAATGTAAGTGGTTCTCCAATTTTCATGTTTGAGTATCTGCTTCTTGCAGGTATAGCTTTTCTTTAGATAGCTCAAACTCTGTATAGTAACTCCTTGGTTCATGTTAGTCTATCAAGAATTATTTTCTGCAAGGTCCTGTTTTCCCTTGGCAGTAGTTCCTTCTTCCAAATTGTTATGTGTAAAAGCTATGAACCTTAATTCTTATGTCTTAAGCAGAAAGAAAAGAAATAGACAAGTGATAGGAACCAGATTAAATAGTAATAGTAACACAATTTACCAGTAATAGTAATAACCACAACAATAATAGTCTCTATACATATGCGTAAATGACATCACTCTCGTGTTTATTTTAAAAAGAGGAATTTACAATGACTTCCAATTTGATTTAGCTTAATTACACTTGGCATTCCTATTATTACAAAAGCCATTCTAACCTTTGGGGAGGTGAGTGTAATGGTAACTCAATTTTGAGGGAGTTGAGTATAGCTTTTGAAATAAAACGAGTGTCCAGTGTAATTAAATCAAATTTTATGGGAGGTAAACATAATTCCCTATTTAAAAAATCACGTCTCTTTATTATAAGAGATATAAAAATAGAATAAACTTTGATATATTTTATGTTTTTTTATTAATACTCTCGTAGGGTCGAAGACTCAAATTGCACTAGCTACTAGTGATCATTATGGTTTGAGTAAAAAAAAAAACTAGTCATTATGGTTGAGTTGTATGTATTAGTCGTTTTGGCACGCATGCTATAGTTATAGGTCAGGGATAATCCAGAAGGTATTTCGGAATGAAAAAAGATCTTCTCCATTTTCAATCTTCTCCATTTCCGTCCATTTCCAAAATTTTAAGAAAATAAATATGTATTATACACATGTATATAATTCCTTCATGCATTTATTATCCTAAAACTTTAGTAATGGATATCTTCATTTCTCACGAGAAATGAAAAGGATCCTTACCATTGAGAATCTTTTCAAGGAATATTTCTTACTGAAATCCATGTAATTAATATATAATTTACTATACAGGCATATCATATCATATCATACCATGCAAATAGGTAGAGAATGTCTTTATTTGTACTTATAACATTAAGCCTATATAAACTACTAAACTAGCCTCCGCCGAGTAGTTGAGACTTGAGACACAGACCCATCATATATATGTCTCTCTTTTCTCTCGTTATTCTAAATACGATATTGAGAGCGTAAAGAGAGTTTGTGCCCATTATTTTCATTACCTGTGTTACTTTCTAATAATACTTATAAGTTTCATGTGATGTAATTATTTTTTTTACTGTTTTTAGTTTTCCAAACATAAAATTGATATTCATTAGTTCGTAGTGTTTTAATTTTTAGTATGTTGTATGTTATATTTCAATGTTATTTAAACTTACTTTTTAGTTATTATGTTGTTAAAAATTGAATCATCCAATTCAATCTAAACCATTTTTAATTGGATTGGATTAGTTGGAATTCGATATAAAAATCAATCCAATCCAAGCAGAACCGCACTTTTTTTTTTTTGTTGGATCGGATGCCCTTTTGACTCAAAAGCCAAAACCGATCCACGAACATCCATAGAGGCTACCCGAGCTTCAGAAATTAAACTCTGGTTGAACAGACTATGTTGACCATTTGACCAAGAGGACTGAAACTATGCCCGCAATTGGGCGTTCACGATCGTCGAAGATTGATGCTTTGTTGTGCATCATTATCAAGTCCATTATTCATCCACGCAGATCTTCCTTGATCACATCACTTGTGAGTCCATTTAGGAATAAGCCAAGATTCTTTACACTAACGACACTCAATATCTCTATGGAGTTTGCCAAAACCCCGTGAGTGTCATTGCCCCTTGGAAGCTTGAAGGTCTTATCTCTGCTTATTTAGGGAAGGATCATGAGGCCAAACATGATTTTAACAAACTCTTACTCCCAACCATGACACCTGCACAATAACATGAGCAACACAACACCTTTTTCATGTCGATCGCCATATAGTTTATCTGTAGAATATTCAACCAAGCATGATCAAGTTTTGAGTTCCCCACAGTTCTGACTCTAGCCACAATTTGGTATACTTTACTCTGGATTCTGGCCAAGTAGCCCACTAATTATATGCTACTCCTGCTTTGGTTGAAGCATTTGTACTTGTGTCTCAAGGTAACAAATCTTGGTCGTACTCGGCATGGTCAATCTGGTAAACCTCGCCCAAAGTGAGATCATTGTCATCATTTGTGTCATACTATATATTGATAAGTGTTGGACTCGGCATGCCCACCCTCCTCGCACAACCAATGTTGCATAGGTTGATCCACCTAAAATGTTTGAGTCATCAACCCAATTTTGTCTTTTTGTATGATTATGAGTTCGAGATTCGCACTAGATGTGAGTCCCATGACCTCTATCAATTTTCCATTCCTTTTCATGTTTGCGCGGTCTTCGGTTCCCCATCACCATCCGTGCTCAATTGGACATCTCAATCTAGCGATCCTAAATTGGTCTCATATTTTCTTTCTTTCTATCTTTTTTCATATATTTTCTCTCTTCATGACTATCATCTCGATTGCCGTTGGGCATCATGGCTGGCCACCACTGACCCCCGCCGACCACCCACCACTACCACCATCAGGATCATTGTCGACCATCGTCACTTTTCACTGCTTTGTTCCACCAAACACCAGGTGTTAACGTGGTTTTTTGGTTCTTGACCAAAATTCCTTCGTGACAAATAATTGAAGATCAAACGAGTATGGGACCTACGCGTTTTGCGGTAATCTCGTCAGAAATGTGCTATTTTGAAAGTAATGCCTGCCAAGTACAAATTTGACAATTTTAGTCAAATTAGGAATTACTGGAAAGACTTAGTGCTAAGACAAGTATATAAGTTTGAAAATTGTGTACATATTATTGTCAATAATGAAACTTGACAATGAAACTATTTGTATTTGAAAAGATAAGTTTGAAGTTTAAAAGAAGAAAGTAGTTTCTATATTAGAAAATAACTTCCTAATTAAACTGAGTAACTAATAAAAAGAACAGAATTTTAAAAGAAAAGTAGGATCTAAGTAATACTACTTGCAAAAAGTGAATGAATTTAAAAGAAGAACATAAAAGAACTGAAGCGAGAATAAATGAAGAACTTGAATAAAAGAGATGAAAATGACATTGAATCTTGCCATAATATTGAAATAAGAAGGATAGAATGAATACTTGAATGTAATCCGTCAATCTGCTGCGTGATCGAGATGTGTAGGATGTATATCAAGTAACCGACCCCTTTTACATTGTGTTTACAAGTATTTATAGGCAAATAAAGTAACCACTCATTGCTAACTTCCTATCTTAATGACTGCCACATGTCTTGGCATTTTTCTAAACTTTAAATCTAAATTACTTTGTCAAACAATTCTGATAACTGCTTCAGTTTCTTGAAGTGCTCCGTGTCAACTTAATTGTCTTTGACGGTTGGGCTACTTGACAACTTATATTGATAGTCATTTGTCAGATTGGGGACTTAGCCGATTCCTTGACTTTTTCTTCTTCTTGGCAATTCTTCTTTCGAGTTAGTCTTCCTTTTTGCTTTGTCAAGGACTCAATTTTCGAATCTTCCCTTTTGTCGGACTATATTTTCTTGTTAACCAAATATTTTCAATACTTAGAAAATTTTAGCTATTACTTCGATCTCTTCGTCAGCCTGTCGAGAAAACATCCGTTAGAAATTCAAAATTTCACCCTTTAACACCAGGATATATTAAAAAGAGTAAAATGGGGATGATGTTGTACAAAAACATTATTATTTCCAAATAATGATATGAATAATGGAGAGGACGGCCCTTGTAAATTTCAATCTTGTTACAATGTATAGTCGAGTTCCGCTATTTTTTCGCAATTAGTAATGAAAAGACTGCTCCAAAATTGAATGAATTAGGTGAAAGTAAATCACTTGTGTCAATCCTTGCTTTTATTTAAATACTTGTAGGGTCTCCATTGATTAGATGACTAAAAGATCGAAGACTCGCTCTTCATTATTAGTTTCAAACGTATTTGAATTAATTTGTTTTGTATTTAAAATGATTTATTCAGAAAATTCTTGAAAGAGTTTTTTTCTATTAAAAAAAAACAATGATTTGTCTTATTATAATCAAAACCAAACATGTTCTTGACTGAAAATTCCGTTTGTGAAATCACAGTTTGGAAAAGAAAGTTATTTCACAATATTACGAGTCTTTCTCTGTCAATGCCCACATTTGTAACATAACATTCACGACCTGTCTTCTTCCTCAATAATGTTATTGGCCTACTACTTCGTACTAATCATTAATCAATTATTTGACTATTTGACACAACTCATTTTTAAGGATTTTTTTTTTTGACTAAACTGGGCTCCTTTTAGAAACTATTTACCAGTTTAGGGTTATTCTGAAACTATTTATCAATGGGGGTCCTTTTGGACATGTGGCATATTTTTTTTTCACTCTGACGGGTCAAAGGTGCCAGTCAGATTGGCGCCTACCAATTTTTTTTTTTTAAAAAAAGACAAAAGGGAGGCGCCACTGCAGATGGCGCCTTCAAAGGCGTCATACGCAGTGGCGCCTCCCCCTGCAGTGCACCACGTGGCACTGCAGGGGGCGCCCCCCCAACCCCAACCAAAAATTGGACGCCTGTAATTTTAAAGGAACAACGCTACAATTTTAAAGAAACAATGCTACAAAAAAATTATACTATAAGGATAGGGAGTAACGATGATATTAATGATAAAGTATCTATTTAAAACAACAAGAGGCAATAAAAAAAATCTCGTAATAATGAGTAACAAATAATATCACAGGAGGCATAAAAAATAATAGCAATAACAATTTACACCAATAAATATTCATCAATTATTACAGTAGTAAAAAAAAATTACCTTATAAGAATTAAAAGAAAGTCACCTGCAATTTTAAAGGAACAACGCGACAAAAAAATTATAATATAAGTATAGGGAGTGACGATGACATTAATGATAAAGTATCTATTTAAAACAACAAGAGGAAATAAAAAAAATCTCGTAATAATGAGTAACAAATAATATCACAAGTAGTAAATAATATTTACTCTAACAATGCTGTTGAAACTAATTTCCATATAACAACAGGAAATATCATGGCAAATGGCACAAGTGAGAGGAAGAAAATTTGCGCTTTGTGTCATGCAGTAACTGTTATTTCTAATTGAAGCAATTTGGAATCACCCATGCATCCAACCGGGTCATCAAGACCCATTTTCCAGGAAACCGGGTTCACACATCCGTCTGCCATTTTTAGCCATTTTACAACTTATCAACCCTAAGTTAAACGTATTGCCTCTATGTTTTGGATTCATGTTCAAACATGTTATATGATAAATCTAAATGATTTTCATCATAGTAAATAATATTTACTCTAACAATTTGAGCCAAAAAATAATATCACAACTGTTTAAATAATATCAATAAAATTTATACTTTAGGTGTCTGTGTCTGGGTCTAAAGTTAGTATCCCTGCAATTTTCTTCCTCTCATTTGCGCCATTTGCCATTATGTTTCCTGTTGTTATATGGAAATTAGTTTCAACAGCATTGTTAGAGTAAATATTATTTACTACTTGTGATAATATTTGTTACTTGTTATTAGGGTAATTTTTTTATTACCTCTTGTTGTTTTAAATAGATATTTTATCATTAATGTCATCGTTACTCCTTATATTTATAGTATAATTTTTTTTGTCATGTTGTTCATTTAAAATTGCAAGTGACTTTCTTTTAATTCTTATAAGGTAAATTTTTTTTACTACTGTAATAATTGATGAATATTTATTGGTATAAATTGTTATTGTTATTATTTTTTTATGCCTCCTGTGATATTATTTGCTACTCATTATTACGGGATTTTTTTTTATTTCCTCTTGTTATTTTAAATAGATACTTTATCATTAATGTCATCGTTACTCCCTATACTTATAGTATAATTTTTTTTGTCGCGTTGTTCCTTTAAAATTGCAGGTGACTTTCTTTTAATTCTTATAAGGTAAATTTTTTTACTACTGTAATAATTGATGAATATTTATTGATGTAAATTGTTATTGCTATTATTTTTTTATGCCTCCTGTGATATTATTTGCTACTCATTATTACGGGATTTTTTTATTGCCTCTTGTTGTTTTAAATAGATACTTTATCATTAATGTCATCGTTACTCCCTATACTTATAGTATAATTTTTTTGTAGCGTTGTTCCTTTAAAATTGCAGGCATCCAATTTTTGGTTGGGGTTGGGGGCCCCCCTATAGTGCCACATGGAGCACTGCAGGGGGAGGCGCCACTGCGCATGGCGCCTCCCTTTTGTCTTGTTTTTTTTTTTTTTAAAAAGTGGTAGGCGCCAGTCTGACAGGCATCTTTGAAGGCGTCAGTCTGACCGGCGCCTTTGACCCGTCAAAGTGAAAAAAAAATAAAATATGCCACGTGTCCAAAAGGACCCCCCATTGGTAAATAGTTTCAGAATAACCCTAAACTGATAAATAGTTTCTAAAAGGAACCCAGTTTGGTCAAAAAAATCCATTTTTAAGTCAATTTGGTTGGAAATTATAAACAGTTTGAAAATCACATCGTGAAGTTTTATTAGTCTAAAATAAAATAGGAAAATGCTAATCGGTGTTATTAGGATACTGGTTAAGAAATCAAGAATAATTTTTTTATTGGAAATTGTTGTATTTAAGACTTTGAAGAGTTATTTACTTGTATTTCCAATGAAAACCTTCTGATTTTGGTATCCTACCTTAACCATTATCCTTAGAATATATATTATAAGAGAATGCTAATAAGTATCCTTAGGGTATTGTTTAAGGAACCAAAAAAGATAAAATTGTATGAGAAATGGTGAATTCAACATTACGAAGAATGTAACACTTAGTTTTTCAATATGAATTTTTTTATGAGTTCCTTAATCAATATTCTTAAGACACTCGTTAACAATACTCCGTTAACATCACTAACAACACTTTCCATTGCTTTTCTTTGTTGTGAATGCAGAATCATGTTTGGATCACCACGTTTCAACCAACGTGCCCATGATCCCTAGGAACTAGCACCGCATAATTTCCTTCCTCGTTAGCAATTCAAATGAGTTGGTAGTGTTTGATATAAGTTTTATAAAAATATTTTCGGGAATATAGGTATGGGAATAAAAGTTTCTTATATTTGTTTTAAGTTTTAAAAATTTATTCTTAAGTATAAAAGATTCCCAAAAATAAAATTTGTGAATGATAGTTATAAATTTGAAAAAACTTTATTCTCAGATATGAAGATAAAAAAACTTTATTTCCATAAATCATATTCTCAAAAATATAATTTAGCTAAAAATAAAATATTTCACATGTCAAACCTCACGTTAGGGGCATCAACAGATTTGTGCAATCTCTAGTGTTTTACGAAAGCCATACAACTCTTTCAAATCTCGAAGAAAGCTGACACATGCATATGCTTTCCTATCATTATCGGGCAAATCATAGACACTTGTTGCCCTCCACTTTTACCCACTTTCACACATATCAACGCCCACACCAATGCTTTCATTATATTCAGTTATAAGTAAAGAATTGTATATATTTTGAGTGTGTTTGGGAAAGCTGAAAAAAAAAGATTATGTTGATAATCTGTTTTCAAATAATCGATTATTGTGATAATCGGTTATAATCAGAATCAGTTTTTGTTTGGGTATGTTTGCTGAAAAGTGATTTTAAGATAATCTATTTCGTTTGGATGGTGCAAAAATAATCACTTTTACATAGTAAATTACGAAAAAGGGTACGAAGATATTTGTTTTTCTTTTAACATTAGATTTTTTTATATCTTATCATCAAAAAATTTTCTATTTATAAAAAAATAAAAAGATTTCTAACTTTTTTTATAATGATTATAGAAAACATTTGAAAAATATTATTTTTTTAAATAGTTAAATAAAAACAATATATATTTCTGAACAAAGATAAAAATATGGGTATTTTATATTTTTATTTATTTATTTTATATTTAAGGATAAATCTTTATGTTTGACGGTGGAAGTGGGGGTATTATATAGTTTCTCATGCTGTGTGAATGCTAAACGTGTTGCAGAAGGGAATAACATTGATGTGGTTGTGCCGTTGGAAGGGTTATTATGGGGAAGGAAAAGTTTAATTGCAGAATAATCGAAAAAAAACCATCAAACCGTCCTACATGATAGATGGTTCAAAACAGCTGAAAATTTTATAAAAAAGCTTTTTATTCACTTCAGCTGCATACCCAAACAGGAATAATTATTCACAAAACAGCTTATAAGAGGAAAAACAGCTGTTTTGGAAAAATTTAATTTTTCCCAAACATGCTCTTTATATACTTAAATATAAATAAAATTCAACCAACTCAATTTTATTTAATATTATTATTTCAAAAATAAGAAAATTAATCAATCTAATTAATTCTCCTTTTATTTCTTCATGAGCATTGTACACTTCCGAAATAATTAGAGGATAGTTTAGTAATTATAACTCATTTTTTATATATAAATCAAGATAATTAAACTAAATTAACTAACATCCTTAATAAGTATGAAATTAGTTAATTTTATTTATAATTGAATCCGGAAGAAGTGCGCTTTAGACACATGAAAAGAAAAAACCATTCACTTCCATTTCATTTCCAAGATCAATGAAAATCTTTAACTTTTAAAAAAGGATGAAGCCCTAGTCCTTTTTTACCGAATTGAAAATCTTTAACTTTTTAATTTGAGATTTTGTCATTAGTGCTCTCGTATCATAGTATCATGGAACTACGGTTATTCAAACTTACGAAGAGGATGAGCCAAAAAATCTGATTTTCTCAATGTGTCCATAATTTTACCTCTAAGTTCTTACTTCAAGGTGTTGCTCAACAAATGGATGTTGGTGGAGAGTTTAATTTGGATTCCTTTGGTCATAAATATGGGGTTATTCATGCTGCTGCATTAAGTGGCCATAACAATTGTTGCTAGTGATGAAAGTGATGTTTGGTTTGACAAGGTTCCACCAAATATACTATTTTGAAACTTATTTATTAGTATTATGGTTTGTGATGTGAGTTGTAATTGTGAGACCATGTATACAACATTATGATGTCATCCAATTCAACATCTGCTCTATAACTTCAACAAGAAACTTTTCTCGTTTGCAATCCAATTCGACTTTTTAATATTGGTTTTCAGAGTTCTTGACTTCCTAAACATTGAAAAAAGAAAGAAAAAAAAACTAATTCAAAAAAAATATATTAAACGTATCTTTATTAGAAAAATAATAGCAGCATGCGTGAGAGAATAAAGGAGCGCAAGTACTCCTACTGCTACTAGAGAGAAAAAAAAAGTTTCCAAACAATACGTGAATTTAAAGTAACGTCACGGTTCATAGAGAAATGGATGGAATAAAACTGAACTAAAAGTATTTTTTTGGTACAGAAACTGAATTAGAAGTATGATTAGTTGCCAGTTGCAATTATGAAAAATAAATGTCCGCTATCATGAAAAGTTGACCTTTCCTTCTAGAATGGAAGGAATTGATTCTATTGCATCTTTATTGTAATCTTCATTAGTCATTACTGTTGAAGTGTCTCCAAAATCAGTTAGTAGTTAAGTTAGTTAAATCAGTTTTTCTGTTGAATGTTAGTTACTGATCACAACTATCATTTCATGGTTTTTGGATCTAATCTAACTAACTCCTTAGCTAGCTGAGTTTGATTAGTGTGCTTATATATATATGAGGTCGACTAGTTGTATAGGCACATGGTGAGAAACTAAACTTGATACATTCTTCTGCAACTTGTTGAAATCACTGAGAAGGAAAGGATCAAGGAGAAAATCAGGAAGAGTTCTTAAGAGAAAAACAGAAACTGAGAGTTAGAACTTGGGTGTGAAGGAACTTGGTTGTATAAGGGGTTAAGGGTAGAACACTCAAAAGAGTGATTCTGTTTTGTAAAAGAACTCTGGTTCTTGTTTCTTTGTTGTTGATCATAGTGGAAAATCACTGCTCTCCTCACATGGACGTAGGCTATATGAAAATATAGCTGAACCATCAATTTCTGGTGTCACCTCTTTACTGCTTTCTTCTTTCTATTTTCTGTTGTGTTTCTTTGATCTTTGCCTGCACCCTTGTGCTTCCTGTCAAGGTTTGAGACATCGAACCCTTACAATTGGCACCGTCTGTGGGAATATTGCTGAAAGAGGAAGCTGGAAAAATGGGATCAACAAGATTCGACATAGAGAAGTTTTCGGGCTCAAATGATTTTGGCTTGTGGCGAATCAAGATGCAAGCCATCTTGGTGCATAATGGTTTGGCTGATGCTTTGAAGGGGGATGCTGCTCTTCCCAAGACCTTGTCTGAAAGGGAAAGGAAGGAACTGACAGAAAAGGCTAGGAGTGTTATAATTCTATGCCTAGGAGACAAAGTTCTAAGGGAGGTGGCCAGGGAACAAACTGTTGCAGCACTCTGGCTCAAACTAGAGTCACTCTATATGACCAAATCAGTGGCTAATCGACTGTTTTCAAAACAGCAGCTCTACTCATTCAAGATGACTGATGAATTGCCTCTATCAGAACAAATATCTGAGTTCAATAAGATCTTGGATGATTTGGAAAATCTTGATGTGAGATTGGATGATGAGGATAAAGCACTCATTCTGCTCAGTGCATTACCAAACAGTTTTGAGCATTTTAAAGATGCAATCTTGTTTGGAAGGGACAAGGATCAAACCATCTCACTTGAAGAGGTTCAATCCTCCATCAGAACCAAAGAGCTGCAGAGAAGGCAAGAAATGAAGACTGACAACAATGCAGAAAGTCTGAATGTCTCCAGAGGAAGATCAGATAAAAGGAATGGCAAGACATCCAAGAATATATCAAAGTCCAAAGGCCAAAGCAAGTTCAAATGCTTCCACTGTCATCAAAGGGGCCACTACAAAAGAAACTGCCCAGAAAGAAAGAACAAAGGTTTCAAGAAACCTCTGGAATCAGGTGATGCAGCTATAGCATCTGAGGGATATGAAACTGCAGAAAGCTTGGTGGTCTCAAACACTGAAAGTGAGAAAGACTGGGTTATGGACTCGGGCTGCACATATCACATGTGTCCCAGGAAGGACTATTTTGAGTCCTTGCATATCAAAGAAGGTGGAGTGGTTCTACTTGGCAACAACAAACCATGCAAGGTACAAGGTATTGGATCTATTAGACTAAAAATGTTTAATGGTCAAGAAACTGTGATGCAAGGTGTCAGGTATGTGCCAGAACTCAAAAGAAATTTAATATCTTTAAGCATGTTTGATTGTTTAGGTTATGTGACTAAAATTGAACATGGAAACATGATGATCCTAAATGGAAAACAGATCATAGCTAAGGGAAATCTAAGAAATGGCTTATACATCTTAAGTGGCTCAACAATAATTGCACAGGCAGCTGTTGCTAGCCAAATGCAACCTAATAAAACTCAATTGTGGCATATGAGGTTAGGTCATGTCAGTGAAAAGGGATTAGTCCAGTTAGCTAAACAGAATCTCCTAAATGGAGATCAAATAGAGAAGCTAGACCTATGTGATCATTGTGTAGCAGGCAAGGCAAAAAGAATCTCCTTTGGTTCTGCTTTCCATAGCACGAGTAAACCTTTTGAATATGCTCATTTAGATTTATGGGGGCCTGCTAGGACAATGACACATGGAGGAGGCCTCTATTTCCTCACCATAATAGATGACTACTCTAGGAAGGTGTGGATTTATATTCTAAAACATAAGAGTGACACCTTTGACAAGTTTAAGGAGTGACATACTCTAATAAGCAATCAGCTAGGGACTAATCTAAAGTGTTTAAGAACTGACAATGGCCTGGAATTCGTTTCAGAGCAATTTAACAGATTCTGCAGGAAAAATGGCATCTATAGGCACAGAACAGTTGCTGGAACACCTCAGCAAAACGGCATTGCAGAGAGGATGAACAGAACCATCCTTGAAAGAGTTAGATGCATGCTTCTTAGCTCAGGATTATCGAAAAGCTTCTGGGGTAAAGCTGTCACTACTGCTGTCTACCTAATTAACAGGTGTCCTTCCTCAGCAGTAGGCTTTAAGACACCAATTGAACTTTGGAGTGGCAAGCCTGCAGATTATTCAAAGCTCAGAGTCTTTGGAGCATTAGATTTTGCTCATATCAAGAAAGACAAGCTTGAAGCCAGAGCTATCAGATGTGCCTTTATTGGCTATCCTCATGGCATCAAAGGTTATAAACTTTGGAGGATGGAGCCAGGAGAGCCTAAGTGCTTAATCAGCAGAGATGTTATATTTGATGAATCAAGAATGGCCAGCAGAGATAAAAATCAGAATCAGCAAGTTAAGAGTTCTGATGATACTCAAATTGAGGTGGAGCTGCTACCTAATCAGAGAAGTGATGAAGCAGTCCAGCCAAATGAAGTAGTTGATGATCATTCTGTTCAACATACAGAAAATGATTACAACCTTGTCAGAGATCGAGCAAGAAGAGTCATTGTCCCACCCGAGAGATTTGGCTATGCTGAACTAATCCATTATGCTCTCACAGTAGCAGATGAGCTTCAAGAATCTGAACCAAGTAACTACAAGGAGGCCATGAGTAGCACTCACAACAAGGAATGGCTGGAAGCAATGACTGAAGAATTGAGATCATTGGAGAAGAACAGAACTTGGATACTTGTAGATCCACCTAAAAACCAGAAAATTATTGGTTGTAAGTGGATCTATAAGAGAAAGGAGGGAATCCCAGGCATCGAAAATGCAAGATTTAAAGCTAGACTTGTGGCCAAAGGTTTCACACAAGTTGAGGGAGTGGACTTCCATGAAATCTTCTCACCCGTTGTGAAGCATTGTTCCATCAGAATCCTCCTCAGCATAGTAACTCAGTTTGACTTGAATCTAGAACAATTAGATGTAAAAACAACATTTCTCCATGGTGATCTTGAGGAAATTATCTATATGCATCAACCAGAGGGCTTTGTGGAAGACAGAAGCAAGGTATGTCTTCTCAAAAAGTCCCTATATGGTCTTAAACAAAGTCCCAGACAATGGTATAAAAGGTTTGATGACTTCCTGATGAAACTAAGCTTTCAAAGGTGCAGCTATGATAGCTGTGTTTACACATTAAGAAAGCATAGTGAACTCATTTTATACCTACTTCTTTATGTTGATGACATATTGATAGCATGCTCAAGTAATGAAGAACTGGACAATCTTAAAGCAAGATTGAATGCAGAATTTGAAATGAAAAACCTGGGTGAAGCTAAGAGGATTCTGGGAATGGACATTATCAGAAACAGATCAAGAGGGGAATTGTTCCTAAGTCAAGAAGGCTACATGAAGAAGGTAGTCAGGAGGTTTAGAATGCATGAAGCTAAACCAGTTACCACACCTCTTGGACAGCATGATAAGCTCTCAAAACAGCAAGGTCCTCATTCTGAAGAAGGAAGAGCAGAAATGGCATCGGTTCCCTATGCAAGTGGAGTTGGCAGCATAATGTATGGCATGGTATGCAGCAGACCTGATTTGGCACATGCAGTAAGTGTCATTAGCAGGTTCATGGCAGATCCTGGTCAGCCCCACTGGAAAGATTTAAAGTGGACTCTTAGATACCTGAATGGAACCTTGGCAAATGGTTTGAAGTTCAAAAAGGCACAACAAGGAGAAGTAGCAGTAAAAGGCTATGTGGACTCAGATTATGCAGGGAACATAGACACAAGGAAGTCCTTAACAGGATATGTGTTTACTTTGTATGGTACTGCTGTGAGTTGGAAATCAGTTCTTCAATCTGTAGTAGCCTTGTCAACAACACAGGCAGAATACATAGCTCTTGCAGAAGCAGTCAAGGAAGCTATGTGGTTCCGAGGAATTATTGGTGAACTTGGAATAACTCAAGACAGTATAACAATATACTGTGATAGCCAAAGTGCTATACACTTATCAAAACATCAAGTCTATCATGAAAGGTCAAAGCACATTGATGTGAGGCTGCATTTCATAAGAGATGTGATTGAATCTAAAGAGGTCAAGGTGGAGAAAATTGCTTCAGAGGAGAATCCAGCTGATGCTCTAACAAAGTCACTGCCTCTTGGAAAGTTCAACCATTGCCTGGACTTGATTGGTTTTGAAGAAAAGTGAGTAGTTTTGAGGCGGGCAGGGGTAGACTATGACCAAGCTTCCTGATTTATGAGACAAGGTGGAGAATTGTTGAAGTGTCTCCAAAATCAGTTAATAGTTAAGTTAGTTAAATCAGTTTTTCTGTTGAATGTTAGTTACTGATCACAACTATCATTTCATGGTTTTTGGATCTAATCTAACTAACTCCTTAGCTAGCTGAGTTTGATTAGTGTGCCTATATATATGAGGTCGACTAGTTGTATAGGCACATGGTGAGAAACTAAACTTGATACAGTCTTCTGCAACTTGTTGAAATCAGTGAGAAGGAAAGGATCAAGGAGAAAATCAGGAAGAGTTCTTAAGAGAAAAACAGAAACTGAGAGTTAGAACTTGGGTGTGAAGGAACTTGGTTGTATAAGGGGCTAAGGGTAGAACACTCAAGAGAGTGATTCTATTTTGTAAAAGAACTCTGGTTCTTGTTTCTTTGTTGTTGATCATAGTCAGGGTTTTGAAAACCGGACCGGACCGGCCGGTCCGACCGGGAACCGGGACCATGGCCGGTCCGGTCAGTAGGAAAAACCGGTCATGCATTGAACCAGTGCAAAAACCGGAAAACCGGTTCAAAAGCAGTAAAACCGCCATAACCTTAGGTAGTGAGCCTAAGCTGAACCAGGTTTTCTTAAAAAAAAAAAAAAAAATAGTATAAAAGGATTTGGATCATCCTAGTCAAAACCCAATTCTTTTGTTTTCTAACATATATGTAAATTTGGTTGTAGATTTTGGGTTGGTTTTCCCTATGAAGATGATTTTAACATATATCTTTATATTTATTTAGTTTAATTTCAAAATAATAAAAATTGTGCTTAATAATTTTAGTTGTTATGTTGTTTTTTTGTTTAATATTGTTATAAATATTATATTAAAAATTAAAATAATATTATTTAATTATAACCGGTTCAACCACGGTTCAACCTCGGTTGGACCATTGAATCTCGAACCGCTGCCTTCACCGATTCGATGACCGGTCCGGTTTTGTAAACCTTGATCATAGTGGAAAATCACTGCTCTCCTCACATGGACGTAGGCTATATGAAAATATAGCTGAACCATCAATTTCTGGTGTCACCTCTTTACTGCTTTCTTCTTTCTATTTTCTGTTCTGTGTTTCTTTGATCTTTGCCTGCACCCTTGTGCTTCCTGTCAAGGTTTGAGACATCGAACCCTTACAATTACTGTTATGTAATTTTCTTTTTGTCTTTGGCCAAAGTATCCCTATAAAAATTAGTTGAACCTCAATTCTCTCCCTGGAAGTGCAGCTCCCTTACCAAACATAGTAAGCACTTCGGTAATTATACCAAACATGATCCATACCCTTTTTTCATTATTTATTCTTTCAAAACCATTCCAGCAAACCAAACGTGATCTAAAAGCTGTGGTGAAAGTTTATTTGGGGTGAATGATCTACTGATCAGTCAAGCATAAAATTAGTATTGGAAACAAAATCAATGAATTATTTTTTTGTTGCACCAATGATATCTTCCGGCCGATATTTGACTCTTATTTTCATTAAGCACGCATGGTTTGGTTATTCCAATATATTACCACATTATGCTAACAGCATAATCCATGCACTTGGAAGAGAGAAGCAAGAAATAAGATTGCATCAGGAAATCAATGGTTCATTATTTACAGTGATAGAGTAAACTAACAGGAAAGGGAATTTTCCCCCTACCAACAATCAAGTTCATCATTACATGGAGTGAGGTGAATTAACATAACTAGGACATCATGTACAGATAAATTACAGTTTGAAGAACAGGATGACATGCACATAAGGCTAGGGGTCTGCCTTACCAGCCACCTGTTCATCACTAGAATCATATTCATCTTCAGTTAGCTCTTCATCGCTCGATTTCTCTTCTGTCGCAGCTCCTATGTCTTCGGGCTTAGCATATTTCTCACAGTACTCTGAAAATTGAAGTCCAAGACATGTAAGTAACTAAGTAAGTGTTAAAGTAAGAAACTATTGTTTATGAAATATAAACCACAAATTATAGCTAAATAAATCAAAGTGATACTTCCTAAAAGTTAGTGTTCACAAAAGCCAACAGAAGACGGCTTTTTCCAAATTCTACACTCATTATATGTGAATAATAGACTCACAGGCATATTACAGAAGGCATTCGTTAGGAGGCATACGAATGCCTTCATTGGCACTAAACACGGTAGTGACGGTACAGAAAAATGACAGACAATGAAGATTACCTATGGATAAGGTATGAACTTGAGTGAGCATTGAGCAATGAGTAGATATGATAACAGACATATTGTTTGACATTACTAACAACTTATATTCAGATAGCCCCACAGATTAATATAGGTCAGATTTACGGAAGAAAATGAGACAGATAACATGATACCACCTCATAATTAGATCTTGAGTTGCAAATTATCTCCATCAATAAAATCAACCGAAGGTTTATTTCCTTCGTGATATATAATGATAATAAACAGCTAGGTGGCCTGCTAGCCATGTCAGAAAACAGGTACCAATTTTGTAATCACTTAAACAAGTGATTATGGTATATATAATGAAAAATGGAGACAGACTCTCCTCTTTCACAGGTAAATTTAGCACCTAAGCTTCAACTCTGCAAGAGTGCAAGTAAATACCCATATGCACCGTAAATAATACCACATAAACAGAAAAGAGGAACTCCCTCCCTTCATCCAAGTTTATACGACTTGCATTTGTTTTTAGGATTTGATGGCATCATAAGATGCAGTTGCAAAGTGGCATAGATGGCCGTAAAGTTGGTTATGGTGGCAGATGAGAACTTGAGATAATCAGGTTTATGATGCGGTCAATAGAAGATCAGCAATAGCTTTACAGTTAGTAATCAGATAATGGAAGGAGGTTCAGAATTATCGAGGCATAAGTTGTTATAACTGTTTGCGAGAGTGTTCGTGTCTGTGCGCTGCATTGTAGTCCCTGAGGTCTAAAAAGTTAGTTCAAGTGTCTCTCCTGCTTTAGAGTTTGATTGTAGCTCAGATTAGGAAAATAAAAGATAGCAAGTCTATGATGCTGGCCAAGGGATAAGTGCACCTCAGTTAGACAGCTAAGATAAGAGATGTATATAGTATATTCAGAAAATAAAATTTCATAAAGGATCGATACCTTTAACCCTTTGTTCATAAGTAGCTCGGTCACGCATCATTAAAGCAGCAGCTTCTCCATTCAAGGGGTCTGATGGATTGGGATATAGCAGAAGTTGTGGTAGAAACACCTCAAATACATTGACAAGATCTGGAAGAATGCAGATTTCGACACATGACAACGAACATCAAAATACTTGAACAAAAGCGCAAATTTTATCAGAAGAATTAAAGAAAGATCATTACCAAACATGGGGCTCCAGGTTTGATTGATAACATCCAGACAAACTGATCCTGACCTGAAATTATTGTTATCCAAGATGATCACATCACACACTTATTCTTAAAATTAACACGAGGTAAACTACTCAACACAGACAGTTTCAGACCATTAATAAAAGATTCTTACATCTCATCAACATTTGGGTGATAGATCTTATTGAGAAAACCTATGGAAGGAGATTTATAAGGATAAGCATCTGGCAGCTCAACTCTTACTTTCCACACACCTCCATGATAAGGACCTGCCAGGAGCCACCACATGGATGAAAACAAGATTGAGAAAAGGAAGGTGCATAGTACCAGAAAGCACCTTTCTAAAAAAAATAAATAAACATTTGATTTCAGTTTAATACCTAGAACCAGGACAGAACAATAAGCAAAAGTGAAAATCAGCAACTGTCATGGTAAAACCGCAATAAACAAAAGGGAAATCAATAAGTAAACTAACAGGAATTGCTTTGCAAAATAAGAACCATTAATATTGTTGCAGCTCAAATCTACTTGCAGCTTCACAGAATGCACAGAGCAATCAATACAAGAAACAAAACAAAAATAAAAAGGGACATGATGTTATGATTCCCATATGAATATTTTCTTGTTGCTACCAAAATCTAAATCCATAGCTGCCAAAGTCAACACATAGGGTCAAGTATCTATTACCCACAATATCAAACCATGTTAATTACCAAAAAATATTTCACAAGGAGCACCAACACAAAGATACAAGGAAAGGGAAATTTACTATCATTGGGTCCATGGAAATGGACATAAAACTCTTGCATTCCATCATTAATCATCTCCACCTTGTAGTCGCTCATCATCCTAGAAAAATCAAATTAAAAAAATAAAAAAACCCAAAATCAAAAGCAGAAAACAGAGTCAAACTAGGAGACCCAATCAGAAAAAGATTAAAACTTGAATGAAAATCAAATGGAAAAAGCAAAAAAAAAAAAAAAAAAGAAAGAAAGAAAAGTTAGGATTTAACAGTTTCATCAAGTCCATCTCTCGCCGCTTGCTTGGGGAAGACATCTTTTTTCTTTTGTTCTTGTTTTTTTTTTTCTGATGTTTGTTGCTTTTCCTCCTCTATAGGATTAGGAATTGAATAAGGGAAAGAGAAAGAGAGTATGTGTGTGGATTTGGGAAGAAGGGAAAGAAGCACTTGCTTGTGGGACTGAAAGAAGGAAAGAAATGGTTCAGACAGCAATCAGCAAAACTAGGAGCTTATAGATAGACAGATAATAATAATGGAGATTGGTGAAGCGGATTTCCAATATGGTCCATCAACAATATATGTTTTTTCTAAAACTTTTGAAAATTATATTAACTCCAACTAATTAGAGTGAGTCGAGTTAAATTTATGTTGATGGACAAAACCTTTTTAACATTTTTTTTTCATTTGTAAGATTTAAATTGAATCCGAGATCAATCAAATTCTTTGTTACACAGTATATGTTTAAACGAGCATTTGACAAACGTGATTTTAAATGAAATTGATTTTATAAAATTGATTTAAATATAATTGAGTTTGAAGAAAAATGATTTATATTAAGATACATTCACATAAAAGTGAGTTGGACAGTAATTTGAAGGCTAAAAAACAAGTTTAGGGACAGAAACTTCAAATTCTAGTTTTAAGTTAAAATTAATTCTAGAAGGAAAATCAAATTTAGTCGAGAACGTACAAACATGTCAAAATCATTTTTACTAGAATCACGATTTTCCAAACATCCACTTATATCAATAGACTTGGATTCTTTGAATGTAAACCAGATTTGCTCCTGCTATGAACCCCTCCAGTGCCGCTCCAGCCATGATTCAACGACGGTTGTGATGTGTGGGGGAGAGAGATGAAGATGAAGGAGGTGTGAGAGAGGGATCCGATAAAGGAAACCTGCCGCTGGCCAGTCGGAGCGAATCCGAGTCCCCTTAGGTAATATTTTATTCTTATGTTTACATGCCTTGCACTTCTAAGATTCCTTCCTATGTAATTTCCTATATTGCCCCTTTATTCCTTCTGCTTCCTTCACCTGTTGTTAGCTTCCATAATTACAGTGTGGTTGTTTATTTTTTTTAACATATAACCTCATAATAAGTCTTTGGTTTAAATAACTTTTTGACGGTGAGCATTTGTTTTTGATATGATAATGTGATAACGGCGTGTAAAAGTGAAACTCTGATTCAGTTCATTTCTTGTGCAATGGATAGATACAAAATTTGAGTAACAGACAGGTGGGTGTGTTAATTTGCTGGACAGGTACAAGACTACAAGTACAATATTGTTTATTGATAATTTGCTTTCTGATTTTGTAAAACCAAAACAAAGGAACGGTGATGGGGTGATGGTAAGTTGGACTCCAAAGGAAAAATTCTTACACCTCAACCATTGGTTTTAAGAAAGAAAAGAAAAAAGAGAAAGAGAAAAGTAGGGAAAAGATCAATGGTAAAGGTCTATCTTTTAAATTCCTTGTTCAAATTCAATCAGTTTCATCATTAAATTTCTGACTCAAACCGGGTGCATGATCATAAAATATGTCAAAACACTCATAAATATGAAAAGTATAGAGTTCATTTTTTCAAAACATTTTTTTGAAAGAAGTTCATTTTTTCAAAACATAATGACCGGATCATCTAATTAAGAATAATGCCACATTAATATGACTTCCACAAGCCATTTTATCTTTGTGCAATTTTTATTTACTTATATAACCGATTGTATATTATTTTTTTTTCTTAATTTCACTTTTGGTCCATATGATTTTGGTTCATATGATTTTTTTAGGACATTTGGTCATCTTACTTTTTTTTTCTTTTCAATATTGCAAAGTTGTCCTTTCGTCTAATGTTTATCATTTTTTTAATCATCAACAAAGAGGAATCACTGCTTTAAACGCATAGAACCCCTGATTGAACTTCTATGGTAAAAAAACCCTGGATGGAACCAAAAAAAAGGTCCCAAGAAGGAAGAACAAAACCGTTAAATGACAGAAAGGAACCTTTGGATCATGTTAAAACAGAGAATAAAATCTAAACCGGGGATTATGTGTACTCAGAATAGTGATTTCACTCTGTTGATCATTAAAAAAATTGATAAACATTAAACGAAAGGATTGATAGAATATGCATAGCTAGCCAGAGTACCGGTTAGTTATTTCTTTATAACATAATAATTTGTAGTAGTTTCCTAATCTTATCTTATCTTATAGGAAACTGATCAAGATATGAGTCTATTATTATGTTATAAATAGAAGTAGTTGGATACTTGGATTGTATTGCATACACACTTGATCATAATATCAATAACAAACATGACAGCCAGTACCTTTTGTGTGTATATTTATATTTTCTTTATCTCTCTATTTTCTTTCTATTTTTTAACAATGACTAAATTTTATGATGCTAATAATAATAAAAATAAATAAATATGATCTAATTTTCTTATCCCAACTTCATGATTGTTGTGGTGTGTTGTTTTCTTTAAATCTCTTTCTAAAAAAGCAACGGTCTTCAAAAATTAATTTCTAAAAATATCCTCTTGGAATCAATTTCCTCTGTAGGTGTCCAATTGCACCATTTCATTTTTATGGATAAAATGATTGGTGGCGACTCCAAAACACAGCAGATTTGTGCTGCTACTATAGAGAAAGTTTTGCATGGGCACAAACCCAACATGTCACTCTTCAGCACAACCAATAAAATGTTGACAACACATTAGAAACAAAAACAATAATAAATAAGACCAGTAAACTTAATTATCAAAACAATAAAATAAAAATTTTATATTACAAAAAACCGAAAAGTCACGGTGAACAGCTCCACCTCTGTCCACACGACCCACCTATCTGCATCATCTTTGTTACAAGAGAAGTGCTAGAAACGCACTCTCTGACACACTATTTTCAACACACTTTGATATTGGTTGAAATACATGTGGGTCATACAAAATTCAAGTGGGACCCACATGAATTTCAACCAATAGGAGGGAGTGTGTTGAGAATAGTGTGTTATTAGCATTTCTCTTGTTACAAAACACTGCCTCCAGAAAAAACAAGTTCGTCGTCCTTGCTATAAACTTTTTATAGCTTCCTTAATTTATAAATGAAAAATAAGTTTTTTCTTTTGTTGAAAAACCCTTTGTTCTCCCTAATCTTGGGACTGGGAGGACTCGGTGGTATGAGTTTTATTCTAATTAGTTGCCTCCTATCAATTCCTTCTCTGGTATGCTCTTATAACCTTCTTTGGTTCATATGATTTTTTTAGGAAATTTGGTCTTCTTACTTTCTTTTCAATATTGTAAAGTTGATACTTTCGTCAAATGTTTATCATTTTTTTAATGATCAACAAAGTGGAATCACTGTTTTAAACGCATAGAACCCCTGATTGAGTTTCTATGGTAAAAAAACCCAGGATGGAACGAAAAAAAAAGGTCTCGAGAAGGATGGAAGAAACCATTAAATGACAGAAAGGAACCTTTGGATCATGCTAAAACAGAGGATAGAATCTAAACCAAGGATTCTGTGCACTTAGAATAGTGATTCCACTCTGTTGATTATTTAAAAAAAAATTGACAAACATTACACGAAAGGATTGAATTTATAACATTGAAAAAATAGTGGATCAAATGTCTAAAAAAACCATTAGGACCAAAATTGCTCATAACCAATAATACAGAATCAAAAGTATAATTATGCCTTTTTTTCACATTTTTATATTTTAGTATGTCCCATTATTTTATATTTACATACTTTTTATTGTTTGATTACAATTGATTCCATTATTTTTCACATATTTACTGATTGATTTTGTCATCTTACTTTAATGTAGGGGTGGACATGGGTCCGAATTAACCCGATGACCCAACCAACCCAATGACACCCACCTTGGGGGTTTTTAACCAAAGTAATATACTTTTAGAAACTATATATCAAAATAATATATTTTTGAAACAATTTACCAAACTAACCCACTTTTTGACACAGTAGAATAAAATAATAATTTTTTATTACTGACTGGATGGTGCCGATTTGACTGACACCATTGACCTGCCACGTGGCAGGTCGTCATTAATCCGGGTAATCTGCCAAAAAGAAATGTAAAAAAGAAAAAAAATTACAGAAAAATAATATATTAATACAAAAAATGATATATTTCAAAAACAATATTTTTTTTAAAAGCAGTGCCACGTGTCACCACCTGGTAAATGACGCCACCGGTATTACATCAATGATGTATTACAACAATCATAACAGAGAACTAGTTAAGAATTAATAAAATCAATGATGTATTACATCAAAACCCTTACATCGGATGGTACCATAGTATCAAAAACATCTCAATAATGTGGCAGTTCATGATAATGTCTTGAAAAATTCCTTGCATGCTGCCACCTGATATGTTCGGATTTAGGTCAGCAGTTAATAATACCACAACTAACGCTTAATCAAATAAAAAATTAATCTCACCTGGTTCCATATGGTGTCCCTGGTGGTCTATCAAAGCTTCTGAGTCTGGGTGCCACTTTTGGAAACCGCACCCATGTCCACATCTGTACCAATGCAGCAAAACCTCCCATCTCTTTATTGGAATAGTTAGTGACAGTACATAGTTCACGATATAAATAACTTAATACCGCTGATCCCCAACTAACTTATGCAGCAAGATTAAAATCCTCTAACAATGTTAGATATCTTAATGGGACAAACGAACCAGAACGATCTGGGACCAACACTCCACCAAGTAACCTCATAATATAAGCTCCAGCACAATGGGTATCCACTACTGGATCTGACAAATAATGCTGCTCGAGATCTCCAAATTGTGCATTTAGCCATGTCAGTCTCAAACGACTACCATTAAAGGCTTCTTCTTCTTGGATTACTCCTAGCATTTGACCAACATATTGTGGCCAATTATCACAAGTTCGACCAATTACAGCCACCCCATCAATGCGAAGACCCGTCATAATAGCAATATCCTGCAAGGTGATAGTGCACTCTCCAAATGGCATGTGGAATGTGTGGGTCTCAGGCCTCCATCGTTCAACCATTGCACTTATCAATGCATGATCTAACTGGAACAACGATAACTGAGCAGTGCCCAAAAAACCTGTCATCTCGAGAATCCCACTAACGACCGGGTGAATGCTTACACCTCTATCCTTAAATTGTCGTGCTTTTCTTATTCTATGAACCCGATCCTCATCATTGTTCCAGACATGTTGTGAGACATGTGTCTTTTGCATGTGTAACAACACATCATTAATGGTGCCGGGATTAATTGGATGAGTCATATTACCTTAAAAAAAAATCGTAAATACGTAAACCATAATTACAAATAACAACAACAACAACAACAATAATAATAATAATAATAATAATAACTACATTAATAATAACAACAGCAACAACAACATAACCCTAATAATTTATGAAGATACACTAATAATTAACATAATCATAAATTAATTACATAAATAATTAACATAATCATAAATTAACAAGTAACCCCAATAATTAACAAGAATACCAACTAAACAAATAACAAATATAACACTAAAATCGATACAAACAATAGTAACATTAACATAACCATAATATAATAAAAAAATAATAAATAAACAGATAATAGTAATATGGGCCACTACTAATATCCTATATATCAACAAATAATATTTATAAATTAAAAACATTCACAAATTGTGAACACCCATTTTTGTCCGTCTTCATTTTATTTTATTCTAATTTTATCATTATGTTATTATGTTTCAGGGAGACTAAAAAATAATAGGAAAGAAGGAAAGAAGAAAAAGAAAATAATGATTGGACGAGGAGGCTCCGTCCATTGCATATTTAATTCTCTGTTGGACGAGGAGGTCCCGTCCAGTGCATATTTAATTTTCTGTTGGACGAGGAGGCTCCGTCCATTGCATATTTAATTCTCTGTTGGACGAGGAGGTTCCATCCATTGCATTCCGTCCATTGCATATTTAATTTTCTGTTGGACGATGAGGCTCCGTCCATTGCATATCTAATTCTCTGTTGGACGAGGAGGTTTCGTCCATTGCATATTTAATTTTCTGTTGGACGAGGAGGTTCCGTCCATTGCATATATAATTCTTGTTGGACGAGGAGGTTCCGTCCATTGCATATTTAATTCTCTGTTGGACGAGGAGGTTCTGTCCATTGCATATTTAATTTTCTGTTGGACGAGGAGGCTCCATCCATTGCATATCTAATTCTTGTTGGACGAGGAGGTTCCGTCCATTGCATATTTAATTCTCTGTTGGACGAGGAGATCCCATCCAGTGTATATTTAATTTTCTGTTGGACGAGGAGGTTCCGTCCTTTACATATCTAATTTTCTGTTGGACGAGGAGGTTCCATCCATTGCATACTTAATTTTCTGTTGGACAAGGAGGTTCGTCCATTGCATATTTAACTTTCTGTTGGACGAGGAGGTTCCGTCCACTGCATATTAACTTTCTGTTGGACGAGGGGAGGAGGTTCCGTCCATTGAATATTTAACTTATCTAACTTTCTGTTGGACGAGGAGGTTCCGTCCATTGCATATCTAACTTTCTGTTGGACAGAGAGGTTTCGTCCACTGCAATTTTATTTTCAGACTGAAGACTAAAGAATAAAGAAAGAAGAAAAAGGAAATAGTGAAGAAAGAAAGAAGAAAAGAAGGAGAAAAGAACAATTAGCTAAAGAGAAGAAAGGAGATCGAGTTACTTCTCCTAACCCTAAAAACCTCATTTTACATATCAGACAAAACCTCTCTTCCTCTTCCCACTCTCCAACCACCATTACACCTCCTCTACCCGTTGGCCCTTCTTCTCCCTCATCTCCTCCCACTCTCCAACCGCCCCTACACCTTCTCAATCCATTGGTCCTTCTTCTCCCTCATCTCCACCACTCTCTTAACCGCACCACACTTTCTTCTCTCCTCAAACACGCAACCTTCAAATCAAATCGCCTCCTTTCCTTTGCTCGCTCCACCTCCATCTGGACACACGCGATCGCTGCCCAGAACCGCCCAAGCTCCGGATTTCGTGAAACCAACCTTGAAGCCACTGGGTAAGGAGAAGCATGAAGCCCTCTCCTCCATCTATAAATTGAGAAGCGAAGATAGAAGGAAGGGGGAACGGGAAAATTAGGAAAGGAGGGCAAAAAAAGATCAAGAGGAGATACGGAGGAAGGATACGAAGACAGAGGGAGAGAGAGATTTTTATATGATGTTTTCCTTGTGAAGAAAGAGAGATTTGAGTTTTTTCTTTTCTGTCATTAGAGTGTTTCCAAGTTTTCAGAAGAAGAAAGAGTTAAAAGAGTCAGTGAAACTGAAATGTAAGGGTTTGGATATTAAAATTTTACTACTGGGAGAAAGCAAAATCATTGTTATTCTGCTCTTATTTGGTAATCATTGTTCTCTTTGTTGATATTATTCATGATTTTCTCTTGACATTCTTATTTTTCTGTGTCTCTATTTATGACGAAAAGAAAATCCATGGGTATTGAAACTGAATGAGCTAGTAGATGTTTGCTATATGAGTTCTTATTTCAGAAATGGTGTATCGTAGGGTTCCTATTTCATTGTTTGCTGAAATGCATGGTACACTAGTAATCATCATATAGCTATACTGTTACTAAACACTTAAAATGTTTCATTTTTGTTCTATTTTCATGAGGTAAAACTATTTTTTACGTAAAAATAAAAGATGATCACTCAATTAAATCAATGTTATTTTCGAGTTGCTCTATGACAAGTGTCATGCTCAACCCTTTAGATTTTGAGGTTGTCCTGTGGACTTGCGTGCCATGTTCAACCTCATTTAGGTTTAATCAAAATTTTCACAAATATAAAATCGATAAAAATACAAAATATCTTAAAATTAAAAATGATTTTTCCTTTAAATGATTTTCGGGGTAAAATAAATATTTTCAAAGTTATTAATAATTTACACAACTAATTTGGCTAACTATTTTTATGGATGTTCTAGGGTGCCGTGGGGTTAAGTCTCCTTGCCTTCCCTAAACGTAATCGACTCCCGAACCCAAATTTTTTTTCAAAGGGTTTTCCAACTTTCCCGAAATTAAATAAAGTTGGTGGCGACTCCATGTTTATTCTCTAAAAGAAAAACAAGTTTTCTTTTTGTTCGGTCGCGACAGATGGCGACTCCACTGGGGAAGTTCTTTTAAGAGAGTCAAGCCCGTAAAAATTAGTTTTGCAAATTCTTAATAACTCGTAGCTTATTTGTTTTACCTTTTTTATTGCTATATCTTGCTTTTTTTTCTTACAATAATTAAATAACAAAAACAAAATTGTTTTTTAGTGATGTTTGTTTGGATTGTCCTTTTTGTTTGGGTTTTCCTTTTATTTAAATAAAAATGAGAAAAACTAGTTGTATATACATCTTAACTCATGTGATTTTTGTATATGTTTCACTAACAATGTTCTTGTTTCCTCCTCCTTTCTTTTCTTTTTTCCTATATTTTAACAATAGGGTAGAGGACTTATAATCATTTTTATATACCTATGTTTTTATTTTGCAGGTTTTTCTTGCATTTTCTTCTTTTTTTATTTTTTTAAGTGTTACAGGTTTGTATGCCCCCTTCACGCACATCACTATCACATATTGCACACACTCTTGTCTTTATACCCGAGCTTGCTCAAAAACCCAAGGATTAGGTCGTGCTCCGACATTGTCATTGAAGAGGTCTTGTACCTCCCTGATACTTGTCGGTTCACCACTAAGATTGTACATGAGATCATGGAATAGTCATATTGAGAGGGTTTATCACTACTTGTGGCTAGATTCATGAATCTGATCCATATAAGGGCAATCTGGGGACCATGACTTTTAGAGGTCTAGACCCGTCCCAATTTTCACTAATAGAGCAAACCTAGTGGCCGACCTGTTTAGAGTCCTAACTTTAGGGTGTGTCTATCATTAGGTTTTACCTGGCTTAGGACAAAAGGGGGGCGTACTTTTCTTTTCTCTCTCTATCATTGTCATGTATGTTCATTGTGAATATTCACAAAACTAGGGGTGCCACATTGCCGCCTCAAACCTGAATGACATATTCGAATATTATTTCACATCTAATAGGCGATATGTCATAATGAAGGTGATGCATTAGCAGCATGCCCGTCAGGGTTTTCAACCCCACTGGGTCTCATACAACATGAATCACACACAAAAATTTTGGGTTTACTAATGAGATTCTTGGATGCTTTACAGAGTCACATACTTCTGAGAATCCGGGAACCATTGCACGACCTAAGAAAGGTGACACCAATCAAAGCCGAGTTCACAATACCAGATCTCAGACCAGGATGGCTGCCAATGTGTCTGAGGAAGGAAGAAACTTATGCTCTGAAATAGATGAAGTGAGGGGAAGGATAAATGAAATGACTGAAACCCAAGCAAGATTAGAAGCCATACTGCAGGATATGAGGGAATCTCTCGGCATGCTTAGTGCGAACAGAGATGCAAATGAACCTGGTAGGCAACAGATCTCTTCTGTGGTAATAGCGCCGATGTTTTCAAACATTAGCACGGGTCTCATTCGGGGAACATCTGGCCCCGTTCAGACACATCACACGACACCAATAACACTTCCCATTGGAGAAGGATATCCCCCTTTTGAAAATGCCTATCATGAAGTTTCGGGCTATACCGCACCGACATGGGAGCAACCTCATGTATCTACTCACAGTCAGTCAATGGGAGTTCAGGCTGGTAAGGATAAAATGAAAGATGAATGGATGGAGAAAATGGAAGAACAGATAAAAGCAATAAAATGTCTGAATACCTACGACCCTCTTCAAATAGAAGAACTCTGTCCCGCCACAGATGTCGTGATCCCCAAAGACTTCAAGATTCCTGATTTTTCCAAATATGATGGAAGTGGTAATCCATGATTTCACCTCATCAGTTATGCCACCAAGATGGCAATTTGGTCCAATGGTGACAAATTCCTTATCAGTTTTTTCCACAAAAGTTTGACTAGCCTTGCCTTAGAATGGTATCTCCAATTGGACCATTCCAAGATCTCGCGATGGACGGAATTGACTGACTTATTCATGGACCAGTACAAGTTCAACCTAGATACAGCTCCGAGTCGTGAACAGTTGACTACAATGCCGAAAAGAAATGAGGAGCCCTTCAAGCAATATGCCCAAAGGTGGAGGAGTTTTGCTGCACAAGTTCAACCCCCATTGACTTTATCTTAAATGTGCTCATACTTTTTAGGAACCCTCGGAGCACCTTTTATAGGGGCCATGACTGGGGCAGCCTATAAAGATTTCTCCAACTTGATCGCCGCCGGTGAAAGGATTGAATTTTTAGCAAGAGCTGGAAAGCTTCCCATGAATGATGTTGAAGGAAGTGCATCCCGGAAAGGATTCCAACCAAAGAAGAAAGAAGTTGAGGCGAATTATGTACAACGCCAACAGAACTTTAATCCTCAGTACCAAGCACCATACAACCCTAATCCACATATTCCATACCGGACACAAACCCACTTTACCCGTTACAATCATCCTCACAAAACCCACTTTACCCGCAAAACCAAATCAACAATATTCCTACCCCTCAACCATATAACCTTGCTCGCCCGTCATAAACCTGTTACCCACCTACATTCCCACAAAACTGCCCAAACTATCCTCCGCCTTGCCCAAATTTCCAAAACCAAGGACGTTTCCAAAATCCAAATCTGCCACCCTTCCCGAGATTGTCCATCTCAAATGCGGATTTATTCCAACAATTGTTTGATCGCCACTTAATTGTTGAGAACCCTGTACGTCCCCTAGAACCACCATTTCCTACTTGGCACAATCCAAATCAGACTTGCAAGTATCACATGGATGTCACAGGACATTCCATTGAAGATTGCGAAGCTTTTAAGACGGCAGTGAGAAAGTTGATTGATTGTTGGAAGCTAGGGTTTGAAGAAGAGGTTGGGCCTAATATTATTAAAAATCCAATCCCGAATCATAATGATGGAAATCGGGTGAACAATTTGGAAGTAAGAGGGTCCCCAATAAGAAAGGTACTGGAATTGTGAATGCCAATGCAAAAGATCTTCGAAGAACTAAAGAAGGCGGGATACAACATTGTTGCACCAGTAAGAATTCCAAGAGAAGAAAGGAAGTATGCCGAAGATCTATGGTGTGACTATCATCATGGGCAAGTGGGGCACAACATCGAAACTTGTTGGGATTTCAAAGTCCGGGTTCAGAGGTTACTCGCCTTGGGGGTGATTCAAGCTAGACGGGATGCTGCTGTTAGACGAATCTGGGCAAGTATACCCAGTCGTGCAAGTAATACGGTGGTAAGACCGTTTTATCGTTCCCACGAGGACTGCGACAAGTACTAACACTTACCAAACCAATTACTATCTAAGCGGATTGTTGGATTGAAGAGAGTTCTAAACTAACAAAAGCTAGAACTAACAACATAAGAAAAATAAACTCTTTTTGTAATTTTCTCAAACACTTGGAAGGCAATAAAAGATGGGTTTCAAATATGATAAAAGATGTTGGGATTAGGTTCACCAAACTTCATCCTCATGCAATGAAATGACTAATAAGTAGTTTCCACTTCAATTATGACAATCAATCCATTAAATTACTCAAACCCCGATCCCTCGGATGGCAAGAGCCTAAATCCACTAATAGACCCTAATTCCTTAGGTGGCCTAAATTAATGAATTTGCATTATGATTAGGGATTACACGATTGCTAATAAACCTAGTTCCATTCCTAGATACAAGGCTTATCAGGTGATTAATCTCAATTTCGGTTTTAACACGAATTTCCCAATTGCATATCAAAACACTAATCAAGACATGGGGGTGCTAGCCACAACAAGCATTAAGCACAGAGAATCAATCACTCAATAAAGAAGTAAAAACCATATTACAAGATTCAAGTCATAAGCATGAGAATTCAGAAATGGCTACCCTAACCCCAACAATGGGAGTTTAGTTATACATCATCAAAGGAAAAGGGAAAAGGAAAGATACTAAGATGAAGGAAGGGAAACACTCCATGGAAGGATGCACCCAGCCACCACAGCAGCAGAGAATCGTCCCCTGGGATTTCTTGGCTGCCTCCTTTTCTCTCTAGTCCCAAAAACTCTCTCAGTTCTGTCTGCTGCGCTTCTATATATAGATCTGCTACGCGTCACGGCCGTGATGGCCATCACGGCCAGGCCGTGACGCGTTCTGGAGTGGGCGTACTTGCACAAAATGGATTCTCGCGAGGCGAGCCCTAGATCCGCGACACGAAACTTAATTTTCTGGTTGGTCACGGCCGTGATGTCTATCACGGGCAGGCCGTGACAGCTTCTGACTTTTGCCTTCTGCCCTGCTTGATCATGGCCGTGATGGTCATCACGGCCAGGCCGTGATGGGCTCTGTTTGGATCATATTCTTCACTTTTCAAGCTCTATTTCATCCAAGCTCCATCAAGGCTGATTTTGATCATTTTTACATTGAATTCCTGCAAAACAACACCAAGAAACCGCTTCACCCGTTCCAAGGGAAAATCTAACAAAAATCAAATAAGGAATGCCTAAACTATATGAAAAATGCATGCAGAAATGTACAAGAAACATGATGTAAAATCACACTATCAAATCACCCCAAGCTTATTCAATTGCTTGTCCTCAAGCAATCATTAAGGCCAGAAAAGATAAACAAAGAATGGATAGTGAATCAAGAACCCGAGCAAATAATCCAAGTAATAGGCATTTCAAACAAATCAGCAAGAGACAATCAATTCAAGTCCAATTAGAGGCTTAGGTTCCTTAGATTCATATTCTCACTGGTTTGGGCACTCTTTCTCACATGAAGATCACCCCAATCTTGTTTATTTGCTTGGCTCTCTTTCTACCCTCACTCAAGTGTTTAGGGGTATGTAACATTTCGCTCAATCTTCCTCAAGGAATGAAATCTACCATAGGCTTGACTATCAACCAAATCTCTACTTTATTAATGAAAACAATTAAGAATCAAGAGGTCTTTACTTGGTTGTAACGTGGCCATGGGATTAATCTTTAGGTGGGGAAATCAAGAAAAGGACATTTCAAAAGGGCTAAACCAAGTATCAAACATTTCAACACATGACACCTTCTAAAATACCTTCTTGGGTTTTCAATTCATTTTTCCACCTTTCTATCTTTTCTTTGCTTTTATTTCTCATTTTCTTTTTGTCATCCCCCTCTCTACTTTATTTTTCTTTTTGTTTGGAGAAGGGGATATTTTTCAACTCAAGAGAAATATTGATTCTTTTCATCCCAAACTTTTGCAACTACCTTTTTACCCTTTTGTAATACTTTAGAAGGTATCCTACTAAGCATATTTATCAAAATCTTTCAGGGTACCAAGAAAAGCATTTTATTCTTTTGTAGGCTCAAAATTGGGCAACTAAGGGGGAGAATTTCAACAATCAAAGCTCAGAAGGCCAGAAAAATACCTATTGCCTCAATCATTTTAAAAAATGTTTTCAAAAAATTTGAAGCTTCAAAATGGTTTCAAGTCAAGTTATAGAGAAAACAGACCAAGAGGAATAACACTCTAACACAAAGAATGGGGTAAAATTTTGTGAGTACCCCTTTGGCTCAAAATCTCACATTTTAGTTTCTGAATCAATGTAAAACACAAATCCACAGGACCATATGCTAATTATCAACTATCCAAGATTATCTCAACCATTTTCATTTGCAGCCATATCACAAGAATGAAAAAAAAAAATTGGGTTCAAAAATTCACTATCTCAAATTATTGGCATGGCACTTAGTTCTCACAATTGGATGCAAAACCTAAGCAAGGGCAATATAATTGTGTGATCATGCAAAGCTATCATGCAAATTATATGAATACAACATGCAAAACGCGAATGCAAAATACCCCTACCCCAAGCTTAAGAATTTACATTGTCCCCAATGTAAACAATCAAGTTAGAGAGGAGAAAAATTGGAATGACTTACCGAGGTGGTAGCGGGTGTTGGCTCTCATTCCAGTCAGAAACTTGCTGGAAATTTTGTCACGGCCGTGAGCTTCATCACAGGCAGGCCGTGATCAATTCTGAACCCTGGGTGTTGGCCTATCACGGCCGTGAACTCCATCACGGCTAGGCCGTGATGCTTTCTGCCCTTCAGAGTCTTCTCATCACGCCCGTGATGTGGATCACAGCTAGGTCGTGATCCTTTCTGGTCTTCAATTCTGACTCATCACGGCCGTGACCAGTGTCACGGCCTGGGCGTGATGGTTGCTGCCTTTGCTCTTTCATTGTCTTCTTGCTCTCCCTTCCTTCTTTCCCTGAAATCACTTGGCAATTTTATTAGTGAAAGAAAACTCTTGATCTTCTCAAATTATTCAAGAGTTAAAAATTAAAACAAAAACTAACTAAAGAGAAGGGTTAAGGAAAGTTGGGTTGCCTCCCAATAAGCGCTTCTTTAACGTCACTAGCTTGACGGGCTTCTTTCAATTAACCGGGTTTGGCTGGGCATTGAAGTGAAAGAGCAATTTTCTTCCATGGAACTCCTTTAAAGAGCTGATTTTGCTTATAGAGCCAACATTTGTGCTTCCCCCTTGCCCCTTTCACTCTGGGCCTCGTGGCCTTCTTCTTACCTCTTCCCGGCGGAGGTTCTGTTTTCACAAGATGAGCAGATCCAGCTTCCTCACCAACTTATACATCATTTGTCTTGCAGAGCTTCAGAGTTGCTTTCATGATGAGCTTTTCCTTCTTCTCAGGGGTGGAGGGGTGGTGCTGATGTGCAACAACTTCTTCAGCCACTGTATCCACCATGTCCAGGCGGAAACACTCCTCTTCATCGCTCGTGCGATGCATAGCTTCGAATACATTGAAAGTGACTGTTTCATCTTGCACTCTGAATTGCAGCTGGCCTTTTTCTACATCTATCAAAGCCCGACCAGTTGCCAGAAAAGGTCTCCCCAGTATGAGCGGAACTTCAGCATCCTCCACCATGTCTAAAACCACAAAGTCCGCTGGAAAGATAAACTTATCCACCTTTACCAGAACATCTTCGAGGATACCATAAGGATGCTTGATTGATCTGTCAGCTAACTGCAATGCCATCCTAGTTGGTTTCAACTCTCCTCCTCCAAGCTTATTCAAAAGTGAAAGCGGCATCAAATTGATACTCGCTCCTAAGTCACATAAGGCTTTTCTGATAGCAACATTCCCAATAGTGCAAGGGATTGTAAAACTACCAGGATCTTTCAGCTTCGGAGGTAGCTTCCTTTGCAGTATCGCACTGTACTCCTCAGTTAAGGCAACAGTTTCGCCTTCTTTGAACTTTCTTTTCTTCGTGAGTAGTTCCTTCATGAATTTACCATAATTGGGCATCTGCTCAAGTGCTTTAGCAAAAGGGATATTGATCTGCAACCTCTTGAAAATATCAAGGAACTTGGCAAATTGTTCGTCTTTCTCTTTTTTCTTGCTCAAGTGGGGATAAGGCAACTTCACATAATAGGGGATTACTTGAGGTTTGTCTCCATCTTTTAAAATTTGACTTTTAGTCCTCCTCAGAATTGAGTTTTCATCCACTAGCTTCTCCCTCTTGTCTTTTTCATTGCCTTTTTCCTCTTCCTCAACTACAACCTCCTTGCCTTCTTCCTCTTTTTCCTCCGCACTCACTTCTGTTTTTTCATTGACTCTCTGACTCTTCACCAAAGTCTTACCACCCCCATTCTCAAGACTTTTACCACTCCTCAAAACAATAGCATTGCAATGCTCCTTAGGATTAGTTTGAGTATTACCTGAAAAACCGCTGCTAGATAGCTCCGCTAGGTGCTTTGCAATTTGGCCAACTTGCACATCCAAATTTTTTATAGAAGCATCGGTATTTTTCTAGTTCGCCATGGTCAATTGCATGAACTGATTGAGGGTGTTTTCCAAGATAGAAACCCGGTCTTGAGGCGGTTGTGTAGGAGGAGGTTTGCTTGTTTGTCCGGCATCTTACTTCCAACCAGAATTTGGTTGATTCCTCCACCCTTGGTTGTAGTTGTTAGGGAATTGGTTGTTGCCTAGCCGCCCATAGTTCCCCATATAATTGGCTTCCTCATGGGAACTAGGCGGTGCCTCACATCTTCCATTATCATGATCACCTCCACAAAAATCACATCGCATTACCTGTTGGGGTGGCATGGTTGTCCCTTGAACAGTTTGGAGTTGTTGTGGGAGTTGAGCTAGTTGCTTGGTAAGAGACTCCAGTTGTTGTGTCATGAGCTTGTTCTGAGCCAACAGTGTAGTTTGTGAATCTAACTCCAACACTCCCCTTCTTGATGTGGGACCCCGATCATGATGCATCAAGTAGTCATTAGAGGCCATTGCTTCTATCAAAGTCAGGGCTTCCTCTGCTGTCTTTGTATTCATTGAACCTCCAGTTGAGGCATCCAACATGTACCTGGTTGATGGCCTCAATCCATTACAGAATGTTTGCATCTGAGTAAGATCATCAAAACCATGGTTTGGGCATCTCCGAAGCAATTCCTTGAACCTTTCCCAAGCGTCATGAAGAGTCTCACCTTCTTGTTGAGTAAAGCTTATGATGTCACCCCTTGCTTTTACAAATCTTGAGGTGGGGAAGAACCTTGCCAGAAATTTTTCCTCTAAGTTGTCCCATGTAGTGAAGCTCCCCCTTGGTTGTGATTGGAGCCAAGACTTGGCTCTATCTCTTAGAGAAAAAGGGAACAACCTCAGGCGAATTGCATCATCGGATGCACCATTTATCTTCACTGTGTCACACAACTCCAGGAAGTTAGACACATGACTATTAGGATCTTCTTTCTCCAACCCAGCAAACTGATTTTGTGAAACCATATTGATGAGATTTGGCTTGATTTCAAAGTTGTTGCAATTCACTGGTGGCCTCACTATGCTAGTGACATGCCGGTTGACATTTGTATTGGCATAGTCACCAAGTGTCCTCCGTGGTGGTGGAGCATCTTCACCATTGTCTGCCATTCTGAGTTCTTCTTGACAAGCTTGAGAGGTGGAAGTCACTTGTTCTTCTCCTTGTTGTTCTAACAAATTCTGCTGTCTTGCTTGACTCATATTCTTCCTAGCTGTTCTTTCAATTTCTGGATCGTATAGGAGTTGGTCAGCCGGAATAGTACCTCGCATACACAAACAGTCTAGAAAACAAGAGTGTTAGCAGTAAAGGTTACCACAAAACAGCAAATACACCAGAAAAGTAACAGCAAACACAAAACAGAAAAATAATACAGCAAACAGTTTATGCAGAATTTTTTATTTTTGTTTTTATTTTCAATTTTGATTAAATCAGTAACCAAAATGGTTATGCTAGTATTGAGACGCAGTCCCCAGCAACGGCGCCAAAAACTTGTTAGACGAATCTGGGCAAGTATACCCAGTCATGCAAGTAAGATGGTGGTAAGACCGTTTTATCGTTCCCACGAGGACTGCGACAAGTACTAACACTTACCAAACCAATTACTATCTAAGTGGATTGTTGGATTGAAAAGAGTTCTAAACTAACAAAAGCTAGAACTAACAACATAAGAAAAACAAACTCTTTTTGTAATTTTCTCAAACACTTGGAAGGCAATAAAAGATGGGTTTCAAATATGATAAAAGATGTTGGGATTAGGTTCACCAAACTTCATCCTCATGTAATGAAATGACTAATAAGCAGTTTCCACTTCAATTATGACAATCAATCCACTAAATTACTCAAACCCCGATCCCTCGGATGGCAAGAGCCTAAATCCACTAATAGACCCTAATTCCTTAGGTGGCCTAAATTAATGAATTTGCATTATGATTAGGGATTACATGATTGCTAATAAACCTAGTTCCATTCCTAGATACAAGGCTTATCAGGTGATTAATCTCAATTCCGATTTTAACACAAATTTCCCAATTGCATATCAAAACACTAATCAAGTCATGGGGGTGCTAGCCACAACAAGCATTAAGCACAGAGAATCAATCACTCAATAAAGAAGTAAAAACCATATTACAAGATTCAAGTCATAAGCATGAGAATTCAGAAATGGCTACCCTAACCCCAACAATGGGAGTTTAGTTATACATCATCAAAGGCAAAGGGAAAAGGAAAGATACTAAGATGAAGGAAGGGAAACACTCCATGGAAGGATGCACCCAGAGCCACCACAGCAGTAGAGAATCGTCCCCTAGGGTTTCTTGGCTGCCTCCTTTTCTCTCTAGTCCCAAAAACTCTCTCAGTTCTGTCTGTTGCGCTTCTATATATAGATCTCCCATCACGGCCAGGCCGTGACGCGTTCTGGAGTGGGCGTACTTGCACAAAATGGATTCTCGCGAGGCGAGCCCTAGATCCGCGACGCGAAACTTAATTTTCTGGTTGGTCACGGCCGTGATGTCTATCACGGGCAGGCCGTGACAGCTTCTGACTTTTGTCTTCTGCCCTGCTTGATCATAGCCGTGATGGTCATCACGGCCAGGCCTTGATGGGATCTGTTTGGCTCATATTCTTCACTTTTCAAGCTCTATTTCATCCAAGCTCCATCAAGGCTGATTTTGATCATTTTTACATTGAATTCCTGCAAAACAACACCAAGAAACCGCTTCACCCGTTCCAAGGGAAAATCTAACAAAAATCAAATAAGGAATGCCTAAACTATATGAAAAATGCATGCAGAAATGTACAAGAAACATGATTTAAAATCACACTATCAGCTGCCGAGGAAGTCAATGTAGTTGAAAATTTTTTACTCCGAGTACCACCCATGAACAAAGCTTCAGCCCCAGAAAGAGTCATTGTAAGGGTGAAGAAGCCAACTCCTTTTGCTAATGATGATACACATGTTGTACCATGGAATTATGAACAGAGGGTTGAACTAACTGGAACTATGGGAGAGACCTCGAAGGCCCAAGTTACTAATATTGTGAGAATTGGCGGCATTACAAGGAGCGGGCAATGCTACAGCCCTGTTGAAGAAGAAATGAGGAAGGATCCAAAGAAAAGGAAACTATGGATGAAGGAAATGGAAAAGAAGAAGAAGAGTTCCGAAGATCATGAAGCAAAGTGAATATGATGTGGTGGAACAGTTAAAGAAAACTCCATCAAGGATATATCTTTTATCGATTGTCTTGACATCAGAGTCGCATTGTAAGACATTATTGAAGGTGTTGAATGAAGCGTATGTCAAGTCTGACGTCACTCCGGAGAATGTGGTAAATATGGTGGACCCAATAAGGCGTGTCAACATGATTACTTTCTTGGAAGATGAAGTGGCTTCGAAATCCCGCAGTAGCACCAAAGCCTTACGCATTACCCTAAAGTGTAAAGGATTTGTGATTGCAAAGGTGCTTGTAGATGGTGGTTCGGCGTTGAATGTGGTTCCAATGTCCACTCTCAAGCAACTAAACATAAGCATGACGGATTTGACACCACAAGAAATGATTGTACGAGCCTTTGATGGGACGGCAAGAGGAATCTTAGGGGAGATAACTCTGTCCCTTGAAATAGGGCCTAGTTGATTTTTTGTCCTCTTTTAGGTCATGGAGATCCAACCGGCTTATACTATGCTTCTGGGAAGGCCTTGGTTTCATGAAACAGGAGTTGTTCCATCGACTTTGCATCAGTGTTTGAAGTATATTCAAGATGGGTCCGTGATTACTGTGTTAGAACCAAAGTGGTTTTGGATTAAAATAATCTCTTAAGTTTTGATGTTAACAAAAAGGTTAAGTTTGTGTGGTAAAGTATTTGTCAAAGATCTAACTTGTTTGTTATAAGTATGCAGGGATTACTTGATTTTATGCGAGTCAGAGGAACTAAAATTTAAAGTATGGAATCTACAGATTCTAAACCCTTATCTTTTATAGTTTTTGTTTATATTAACTGTAGGGTTCTGAATCTGAGTTTATTAACTCTTAAAAAACGTTTTCCTGTTTGTGTGTTGTTTTTATTGTTTTGCTTGTAAAAGGTTTGAGAAAAGACTTTTTCGAAAATCTGTTAAGAAACACAATTCAACCCCCCTTATTGTGTTTCCCTGTGTAAACTTCAGTTGGTATCAGAGCTCAGCCTCGAAAGGGTTGAGCATCTAGCAAGTGCTGAGGGAGTACGATCCAACAAGCATGGACACAGAAGGACAGGCAATCAACAGACCTCCTCTCTTTGATGGTAGTGATTACGACTACTGGAAAAATAGAATGATGGATTTTCTTGATGTACAAAACGTGGGCATCTGGGAGCTGATTGAAACTGGCTACACTGAGCCAAGAGGTGATGCTGGAGCTGCTATTCCTAGAGCTCAATGGACTCAAGAACAGAAAAATCAACATCACTCAATCTGAAAGCTAAGCACTATTTGATGTGTGATATCTCCAGATCCGAGCATGATAAAGTCCACACCTGTAACACTGCTAAGGAAATATGGGATACTCTTGCCCTAGCTCATGAAGGCTCATCCCAAGTTAAGGAGTCAAAAATAAGCATGCTGGTTCATCAATATGAGTTATTCAAAATGGTTGAACATGAAATCATAGATCAAATGTTCGGAAGATTCCAAACTATCACCAACAGTCTTAGATCTCTTGGAAAGATCTATGAGAATAGAGATCATGTCAGAAAAATTTTGAGGAGTTTGCATAAACAGTGGAGACCTAATATCACTGCCATTCAGGAAGCAAAGAACCTCGATACCCTCAATTTGGAGGAGCTTCTTGGATCTCTGAAAGTTCATGAGCTTGAGCTCAATGAAGAAGAAAGTTCCAGAAAAGGAAAGTTTGTTGCCCTAAAGGCAAAGAAGTCTAGCTCATCCAAAGTTCTCAAAGCTGAGGAATCCTCAAATGAAGCAGACCCCTCTGACAGTGATGAAGGATATGATGAGGATGAATTGTCTTTCATCTCCAGAAAGATTCAACGTATGTGGAGAAAGAAAGGTGGTTTCAGAAGGAAAAAGTTCAACAAAAAGTTCATCAAAGAAAAATCAGACTCTAAGGATCTGGATCTGTCTTCATCTAATGAAGAGAATGAAGTAGAGGAAGAGGAAAATATCTGTCTCATGGCTTGTACATCATTAGAAAGTGAATACACTGATGCTGAGGTAATGGATTCTAACCCTTCCATTCTTCAAGATGCTTTTGATGAATTATGCAATTCTGTCTCATGAATATAGAAATCTTAAAAAGAAATTTTCAAAACTATCTAAAGAATTTGATAGGATTTACTTGGAGAAAATAAGTCTTGTAAATGAAAATAACAAACTGAAATCAGAGAATATCAGTCTAACTGACAAACTCAAGTGTGATCCAACTGTCTCTTGTGAAGTTACAAAACTGAAACAAGATGTAACATATCTGACAGACACTCTGTCTAAATTTGTAGGTGGCTCAGATAAGCTTAGTTTAATTTTAAGTTACTCTAGGTCACCACATGATAAGTTTGGCCTTGGTTATGACAAAGAAAAGCATGAAGCATCTTATAAAAAGTCAAAACAACATGTGCATAATAGAACCTCAAAAGCTCAAACGCAACATGTCAAAACTAAACTATGCTCGTCCAACACTTACGGTAAAGTGTGTGGAAAAAGTGGTCACATAACATCTAGATGCATACATTATAAGCATATTAAACATGCTAGTCCAGTGACTACTAACAAGAAAGGACCCGAGTCAATTTGGGTACCCAAAGATAAGATTGTACCTGTTGCAGACTTGCTTAACAACAGGAAAGCAACACACATCCTGGTACTTGGATAGTGGTTGCTCACGTCATATGACGGGAGAAGGGTGTATTTTCCAAGACCTTAAACATAGGGATGGTGACTGGGTTACCTCTGGAGGTAATCAGAAAGGGAAGATCACCGGAATAGAGCTTGATGAAGCTATTGCATATTTGAATCTCAAGGACTCTGAAATTCAAGCAAATGTCAAACCTGATGATCAAGTGTACGACCTTCAACAACATGAGTCAGAAGCTTCAACTTCTCAACAAGAAATTGTTCAGAGATCTTGGTACTTCAGGAATTATCATCCACAAGATCAAATCATTGGGAATCCTAATGATATGCTAAGAACTAGATATACATTCGAAGAACAAGATGATTATGCCTTAGTCTCTGAGTTAGAACCAAAGACAGTAGACGAGGCTCTATTGGACGAGGGCTGGATTCTTGCAATGGAGGAAGAACTGAACCAATTTGAGAGAAGTGATGTGTGGACTCTTGTTCCTTTACCAAAAGATAAGTCAGTTATTGGAACCAAATGGATGTACAGAAACAAACTTGATGAAAATGGTAAGGTAGCAAGAAATAAAGCGAGACTTGTAGCACAAGGTTATTCTAAAAAAGAAGGTATAGACTATACTGAAACTTTTGCATCAGTTACTAGATTAGAGGCTATGCGCATCTTATTATCATTTGCTTGCACATCATAATATAATGCTATATCAAATGGATGTAAAAAGTGCCTTTCTAAATGGTGTTATTAGTGAGGAAGTATATGTTATGCAACCTCCGGGTTTTGAAAGTGAAACCCAACCTGAACATGTATATAAGCTAAAGAAAGCTTTATATGGTCTTAAACAAGCTCCTAGAGCTTGGTATGAAAGGTTAAGTTCATTCTTAATGGACAATGGATTTAGTAGAGGAAAGGTTGATACATCCTTATTTAGAAAATCCAATAAATCAAGTTTTATTGTTGTTCAAATATATGTTGATGACATAATCTTTGGTGCTACTAATGAATCTCTATGTAAAGAATTCTCTAAGCTTATGAAGAAAGAGTTTGAAATGAGTATGATGGGAGAACTCAAGTTCTTTCTTGGACTTCAAGTGAAGCAAGGACGATGTGTACATCCATCAAACTAAGTATACAAAGGAATTATTAAAAAATTCAAGATGGATGATTGCAAACCAATGAATATCCCTATACATCCGACGTCCATACTGAACAAATATGACAAAGATAAGAAGGTAGACCAAAAGTTTAGTTGGTTTTTGTGATGCTGACTATGCTGGAGATAGAATAGAAAGAAAAAGTACCAGTGGAGGATGCCACTTCATTGGAGCTAATCTAGTCTCATGGTCAAGTAAAAGACAAAGCACTACGACCTTATCAACAACTGAAATTGAGTATATTTTGGCTGCTAATTGCTGCTCACAACTTATATGGATCAAACATCAATTGGAGGACTACAATGTGTTTGTAAGTAGTATTCCACTTATGTGTGATAATACTGTTGCAATAAATCTATCTAAGAATCCAATATTGTATTTTAGTAAACATATAGAAATTAAGCATCATTTTATTAGGGATTATATGCAAAAAGGTGTGTTTGATGTTCAATTTATAGATGCTGACCACCAATGGGCAGCTATCTTCACTAAACCTCTAGTTGAGGACAGATTCATATTTATTAGAAAACATCTTAATATGATTTGTGTAGATTAGCTATGCGTCCAATGTTTGCGTATATTGCATAAGTGCGTCCAATGCATGTTGCATGCACGTCTATTGCATGAGTGCGTCCAATACATGTTGCATGCGCGTACAATGAGTATTGCGTCTATTGATTGTTTGCATGGTTTTATCAGACTCGTCTATGCTATCTATTGTTATATTTGCATTAATTTATGTCCAAGACATATTTAATAATATCCTAATGCTGAGTAAGTTATTTCCATCAATCCCATCAATAGTTTTTTATTGGTTTCAAAAAACCTGCTCCGCATAAGTTCTCATTATTCCTTTTCTCATACGTTTTCATTAATTTCTTTGGGAAAACTCATCAAATTCGAAACCTTTTTAAGTAATACTCTTTCCCTCTGAAAAACCTTTCACAATCTTCTCTTTTGAACCCTCGAGTGTACTCTGTTTCCTTGCTTCCGAATCCTATCTCTCAAACCTTCAACAATGGCTTCCCCTTCTGGTGGTTTCAATGTGGACAAGTTGAACCTTGCTTCTGAACATAATTTCAACTTTGGGATTATGCAAGAATACAACTTGGATGTAAGCAAGAATGTTAATGTTGCTGGCTGGGGAGGACTTTTCGTGGAGAAAGTCTCTATCTACCCTAACCTGATTAGGGAGTTTTGGGGAAACCTTCAAGTTTCAATGTCTGAGATTACTACTGAAGTTATCGGAAAAAGGATAGTGGTCTCTGAAAAGACCATCTCTGATGCTATCAACTGCCCTCAAGAAGGAGTGGTTTTCACTGATTCATGGGAGACAGACCTTGGTGGTTCTGAAGTAATAACTACCTTCCTAATGAGAGAAGACACAGTAAGAAATCATTCCTGGAAGTCAATGGAGATGAAGGATCATGCTCGCATTCTTCATCAATTACTGAACAAGGTGGTGTTGCACAAGATTGGGTCGAAGGACAACTTGTCTGCTCTGCACAAGTTTTGTCTCTGCCATCTAATTACAGAGACTAAAATCAACCTGCCCAGAATTCTGTATGGAAGATTCAGGGATACTGTTGTTCACAAGAAGAAGCTCTCTGCAACCCCTTACTGTCATATTCTGTCTAAGATTTTCAAGTCTCAGGGAATCTATGACTTTCTTGCTGCTAAGTCCCTTGAAGAACAACCAAGGATTCTACCTGAGAAAGGATTGTTTGCTGCTGATTTTGGTAGGATGAACATAGCCAATATGAATCTCAGTACTTATGTTGTTGCTGCCTTGGCCAAAACAGAAGAATTGATGAAAATCAAACAGGAACAAGTTAAGCAGAACAATGCTGATGTTCTAGGGCTGAAAAGAATAGTGAGAAAGAAGACTACTGTTGTTAGGAAAGCATATGCAAGAAAGCTTGCAACTTGAATTGTGATAAGGGAACCTGAAGCTGTTGTCCCTCAACCTGCTCCAACTCAGAAGAGAACAAGGAATGTGATCTTTTCTCATAATGAAGATGAGGATGATGAGGACAGTATCCCCATCAGTGCTGCTTTGAAGAAGCAGAAAATTATTCTTTGTTGCTCACGATGTTTCTGTTCCTACCAAGAGAAGGCAACCCTCAAGAAAAACTTAGTCCTTTGTGACTTCTGTGGTAAATGTCTCTACTAGTGATCATGTTCAATTAGCAGTAGATGACTTGGTAGAGATTTTAGAAAGTGGGGATGATACTGGTACTGCTGCTATCGATGTTGACTCTGTTCAACCAGTTGCTGAGGTTAAGGAAGTTACTGAGTCTGTTCCTAGACCAAGCACTTCCGAGAAACACTCATCTCAGTCAATGGCTCTGACTGTCATTCATCCTAATGAGCACCCTCAAACTTCCAGAGCTCTAGACACTGTTCCAAGCCAAGCACCTGCTCAAGACAGTGCTGAAAGTTCAAGGCCCTCACTGCCTCCAAACTTTGAAGAGACAATTGGAAAAATTATAGAAGAGATAGTAAAGGTTGAGGTCAAGGAACAAGTAAGAGAGCAATAAAATAGACAACTATAAACACAAGAAGGGGGGTTGAATTGTGTTTATCAGAATTTAAGCAAAGTTGAAATCTTTTCGCAAACAAAAAGGCTAGATTTGGACGAGTGGAAGAATACAGGATGGACGGGTGACTTTTGCAAGCACACCACTTGATTGACGTAAGAAAACTAAGGCAGTTAAAGAGTTTAAGGGAAGAGAGATTGACACGGTGATTTATCCTGGTTCACTCTTCAAATCAAAGAGCTACGTCCAGTCCTTGGCAGCACCAAGATTTATTCACTATAACTGATAAGGTTACAGACTCAAGTATTATTTGCACACCTAGCCTCTTCAGGCTCAAGACAAGTATTATTTTCACACCTAGCCTCTTCAGGCTCACTCTGGTTTGTTTGAGAGATAGGGTTTGTAATAAATACAATTTCTCACAGGCAGATCTTTCACTAACACTCAGAGTGGTTTAAATGTAAGGCTCAGGAAAGTCTGCGTAATAACTTCAAAATGATTGAAGAATACAAAATAAAAGAATGAAGAAATTAATGCAGAGTAATGGCATTTTAATGCAATGTGTAGTCTCTTGTTCTTCATCTTCAATCACTTCTATATTTATGGTCTTCAAGCATTTAGGATCCGTTAGAGACATCTCCTCATATGTTGGCTTCAAGCAGAACTTCATTAATTGCAATAAAGTCGTTCTGGGCAGTCATTAATGCAATAGAGTCGTTTTGGGCAGCCATTAATGCAATAGAGTCGTTGGTTGTACTCTAACATGAAGGATCATGACTTTATTCATCGTGCTACAGCCATATCAAAGTTGTGTAGAAAGCTTTGTGTACTTTACTGAGTACACTTCCCTTTTTGTGTAAGGACCAGAGGTACTAGGGAATAAAGCACGTTGGAAGCATTCTTTAACTGGTCTTTGGTTCTGATTATCCAAGGTTGCTTGAGAGAGTAGCTTATGACTTTTCTTGATAATCGTGAAACTGAGTAGGAGAGAAGGCTTCAAGTCTTTTTCTGGTTCTTGAACTAAGATTGTAATAATCCTTAAAGAATTCGCGTTCATAAGATAAGTGCTTCCATCTTGAAAATAATCACATCTATCTAGTCATTTGAGTTTTCATTCAGGCTAGTAGACGAGCTCCATATTAAGGACTCAGCAAGTCCAAAGACTAGTGGACGAGCGTTTTGTCACCTTTAGTGGACAAGAATTTCTGTTACTCTAGTGGACGAGAGCTTCTGTCACCTTTAGTGGACGAGAGCCTCTGTTACTCTGGTGGACGAGAGCCTCTGTTACTCTGGTGGACGAGAGTCTCTGTTACTCTGGTGGACGAGAGTCTTTTGCCACGTCATTGGACGGATACATTTTGACCTTAATGGACGAGTTCCATATGCCACGTCATTGGACGAACCATTCTGACCTTAATGGACGAGCTCCAATTGCCACGTCATTGGACGAGCCATATCCTTAGTGGACGGGCTATTCTGATACTTTATTGGACGCGCGGTTCTGATACTTTATTGGACACGTTGTTCTGATACTTTATTGGACGCGTTGTTCTGAATGCCACGTAGGTAGAGGCTGGCTTTCAACACTTTGGTGGACGCAAGTTTGTTTCTCTTGCGTTTTGGACGTGCGCTTCAAACACTACAGTGTTGGACGCCTGCTTGTTACACTTTGTTGGACGTCTGCTTGTTTCACTTTGTTGGACGTCTGTTTGTCTTATTTAATCTGCACACTCGATAGACAGGTTAGCAACCAATATGAAGGTTAATTAAATCATTAACCAATGTTTAGTTCTCATCAAAACTTAGGGAAATGAACATCAGACATTTTAGAGACTTAACAATCTCCCCCTTTTTGATGATGACAAATATTGAGATGACTTAATGAACCTCAGAAAATATCAACAAATAAAATAGCATATATCAGACAGGTTGAAATTTTCTTAAGCGAACAGGTCATATCATATTCATTCTCCCATTCTCCTATAACATATTTCTATCACAAATCTCAATTTATCCTATTCTCCCCCTTTTGTCAACATCAAAAAGAGTTATCAAGTTTTATTTATGTGATATGTTAATGGCAAGATAACATGTTAAGAAAATCATAGTAATGCAGCAAGCATATTAGACATACTCCACTTAAACTATTGTATCATTACTCCCCCCGAACTAATGCTTAGTTGAAAGAACATGTGTATAGGAGTAATGACAGATTTAGCATAGACAGCTTAACATTCAGACATGTCATTCAACAATGCAATGCATGTTTAGATTATCTCTAATAAATAAAAACCTATATTCTGCGAGGGGTTTAGTGAAAATATCATCCCATTAATTTTCAGTTTTAACAAACTTAAAATCAAAGATCCCTTTTTGAACATAATCCCTAATGAAATGATGTTTGATTTCAATATGCTTAGCCTTAGAATGCTGAATTGGATTTTTAGTTAAGCATATAGCACTGGAATTATCACACCATACAGATATGTGATGTTCATAAATAGAGTAATCATCAAGTTGATGTTTTACCCATAAGAGTTGAGAGCAGCAACTAGCAGCAGAGATATATTCTGCTTCAGCAGTAGACATGGCAATGTTTGTCTGTCTCTTGCTTGATCATGAGACTAAACTTGCTCCAATGAAGTGACATCCTCCACTGGTGCTTTTTCTTTCTGTTCTGTCTCCAGCAAAATCAGCATCACAATATCTCACTAATCTGTATTCTTTTGATCTTAAATACAGCAAACCAAGATTAGTAGTTCCAAGCAAATATCTAAATATTCTTTTTACAGCCTTAAGATGAGATTCTCTAGGATCAGATTGTAATCTAGCACACATACAGACACTAAATTGAATGTCAGGTCTGCTTGAAGTTAAGTACAGTAGAGAGTCAATCATACCTCTGTAGACAGTTTGATCTACCTTTTTACCTTCATCATCTTTGCTTAGTTTTGCATTGGGTTGCATAGGGGTTTTCATGAGCTTTGCATTTTCCATTTTGTATTTCTTGAGTATCTCCTTGGTATATTTTTGTTGATGAATGTAAATTCCATCACTTGTCTGCTTGATTTGTAATCCAAGGAAGAACTTCAATTCTCCCATCATGCTCATCTCAAATTCAGCTTGCATTATATTTGAAAATTCCTTGCATAGCTTTCATTAGTTGCTCCAAAAATAATATCATCAACATATATTTGAACTATAATGAAGTCCTTTTTAGAGCATTTATTGAACAGAGTAGTGTCTACTCGTCCTCTAGTAAAACCATTGTACATGAGAAATGAACTGATTATATCATACCATGCTCTAGATGCTTGTTTCAAACCATATAATGCCTTTTTAAGTTTGAAAACGTGATCTGGTTTATCAGTATCCTCAAAATCATGGTGTTGTTTAACATACACTTCTTCTTCAATTATACCATTTAGAAAATCACTTTTTACATCCATTTGAAACAGGGTAATTTGGTGTTGTGCAGCATATGACATTAAAATATGTATGGCTTCTATTCTAGCTACAGGTGCAAAGGTTTCAGTATAATCAATACCTTCTTGTTGGTTATAGCCTTGAGCTACTAACCTTGCCTTATTTCTGACAAATTTACCATCTTCATCCAATTTGTTTCTAAAGACCCATCTTGTTCCAATAATAGACTTGTTTTTAGGCTTAGAGACAAGAGTCCAGGCATCATTTCTGGTGAACTGGTTAAGTTCTTCTTGCAAAGCAATAATCAAGCTTTCATCCTCAAGAGCTTCTTCAATGCGTTTAGGCTCCAAATCTGACATAAAGGCCACATTGCTTGATTCTCTTAATGTGGATCTGGTTCTTACTCCTTCAGAAGGATTTCCGATAATAAGATCCTTAGGATGATGAGTGTTGAACTTCCAATCCCTTTTGAGATCATCATGAAGATCTTGACTTGTCAGCTGACTCGTTTGTTCCACTTGTATTTCAGCCTCAGGCACAGGTTCTGTTTTGGTTAGATCGGGTTGTTGACTTTCTGGCTTGTTTATATCAAGACCTGCAAGATCATCTTCTAGATCTGATAGTTCTTTATCAGTCTTTAATCCATCATTGAATTTAACATGAGCAGATTCTTCAATAATACAAGTTCTTGAATTGTATACTCTAAAAGCCTTAGACTTTTCAGAATATCCTACGAAAATACCTTTATCTACCTTAGAATCAAACTTTCCAAGATTATCTTTGGTATTCAGAATAAAACATTCACATCCAAAAACATGAAAGTAAGATATGTTGGGGCTTTTTTCTTTCCACAATTCATAAGGAGTCCTTTTTAGAAAAGGCCTAATAAGTATTCTGTTTTGTACATAACAAGCAGTGTTTTTGCCTTCCGCCCCAAAAGTACTTAGGGAGATTATTTTCATTGAGCATAGATCTAGCCATCTCTTGCAGAGATCTGTTTTTTCTCTCAACCACTCCATTTTGTTGTGGAGTTCTAGGTGCAGAGAAATTGTGAGAGATTCCATTCTCCTCACAGAACTGTCTAAACTGCTCATTTTCGAATTCTCCCCCATGATCACTTCTAAGGGTAGAAATACAGAAACCTTGCTCATTTTGTACTCTTTTGCAGAATACTGAGAAAGCCTTAAAAGACTCACCCTTGTGTGTTAGGAAGAGTACCCATGTGTATCTAGAATAGTCATCAACTATGACAAATCCATATTTTCTTCCAGCCAGGCTGGCAACACTAACTGGTCCAAACAGATCCATGTGTAACAACTGAAGAGGTCTAGAGGTTGATACTTGGTTTTTAGATTTGAAACTTGATTTTATTTGTTTACCTCTCTGACATGCATCACACAAGACATCTTTCTTAAAGATAATATCAGGCAATCCTCTCACGAGATTATTCCTTTTTAATTCAGAAATTAGTTTCATACTAGCATGTCCTAGTTTCTTATGCCATAACCATTTCTCATCCTCTTTAGACATCAGACAGGTTACACTTTGATCTGAGAGATCAAACAGTTCAATCTTATAAAGATTTTGTTGCCTTTTATCTAAAAAGAAGGTTTTGCCACTACAGTCTTTAACTATGCATACATCCTCGGTAAAGGAAACATCAAAACCACTATCACATAATTGACTTATGTTAAGCAAATTGTGTCTTAATCCTTTAACCATAAGAACATTAGATATAGAGGGAAGAGGGGGTTTACCGCCAATAGTACCAATTCCTATAACTTTCCCTTTCTGATTTCCTCCGAAGGCAACGTGTCCTCCTTTTCGTAAGTTGGAGGTCTAGGAACATAGACCTTTCTCCTGTCATATGACGCGAGCAACCATTGTCCAGGTACCAGCGGTGGTGTTTTCTTTGTCCTATTGAGGACATCTGCAACAAAAATTATTTGATCTTTAGGTACCAATATTTTTCTGGGTCCTTTTTTGTTAGTTCTAGGAGTCTGTAAAGACTTCCTTCTCTTCTTATGGATACACTTAGACATAACATGCCTAGTTTTTCCACAGAAGTTACAAATAGGTGTTGATTTGGTTACAGTTGACTTAACAGATACTGTAGGAACTTTAGTTAATACTATATGATGTGTTTGATGGACATATCCAATACCTTCTTTGTTAAGAGAGTGCTTCTGAATGCCAAGAAGCTTAGTCAGATTGTCTCTACCATTAACAAATTTGGCAAGATCAGAAGTGAGCTCTTCCACTTTCTGTTGAAGTTTTTCAACTTCTTCAGATGGTGATGTTTCACTTGAGATCTTAGCTTCATTAGACTCTTCTGTCTTCAGCTCACTGTTCTCTTTAGCCTGCTTCTTGCACTCTTGAGATTTCTGTTTATGCTCACTGGTAAGCTTTACATACTCTCTCTTGAGGGATTTAAAGGCTTTAGATAAGTAGTTGGATTCCTCCAACAACTCCTCATAGGCATCAAGTAATTCCTCATAGTCAGGATGTACCTCATCATCAGAGTCTGATTCGGTGTTGGACAACAAACAGAGATTGGCTTATTCCTCAGTTTCTTCATCAGAAGATGTTGACTCCAGATCCTCCCAAGTAGCCATCATTCCTTTCTTCTTCTTCTTGAAGAATTTCTTAGAATGGGCCTTCTTGAGTTGAGGACATTCAACCTTGAAGTGACCGGGCTTCTTGCACTCATAGCAAACAATTGGACTTTTGTCTGTTGAGGTGGATTCTTTGAAGTTCCTGTCCTTGTTGAACCTTCCGAATGGCCTATCCCTCTTGAACTTCTTTTTCTGTAGGAGAAGCTTTATCTTCCTGGTCAGGAGAGACAACTCTTCACTCTCAGAATCCTCGAGTTCTGATAGGTCAGCATCACTGGATGACTCATCTGCCTTCAGAGCCTTGGGAACTTTTGATGACTTTTGATCAGCTTTCAGAGCAATTGACTTGCCCTTCTTTGGTGCAACTTCATCTCCAAGTTCTTGCTCATGAACAGTGAGTGTTCCAAGAAGTTCATCCATAGTCAAGGTTGTGAGATCCTTGGCTTGGGAGATAGCAGTGACCAAAGGTCTCCACTGTTTAGGTAGACTTCTCATAATCTTTCCAACCTTCTCAGCATTGGTATAGACTTTGCCAAGAGATTTCAAACTGTTGGTTATAGTTTGGAATCTTCCTATCATCTGAGCAATAGACTCACCTTCCTCCATGAAGGAAAGTTCATACTTGTTGACATACTCTCACACTTAGTGAGTTAAGAAGATCAATCTTTAAATCTTTGTGATAGAGTTAGAGCCTGAAGAGGCTTGGTAAGAAAGGAATACTTGTAGCCTGAAGAGGTGTTGAATACTTGTAAAGCTATTGGATTATAGTGGAGAAAATCCTTCAGGTAGAAGGGACTGGACGTAACTCTTGGTTGGAATAGAGTGAACCAGGATAAAACATTTGCGTGAATCTTCTAAACCCTTATCTTTTATAGTTTTTGTTTATACTAACTGTGGGGTTCTGAATCTAAGTTTATTAACTCTTCAAAAACGTTTTCCTGTTTGTGTGTTGTTTTTATTGTTTTGCTTGTAAAATGTTTGAGAAAAGACTTTTTCGAAAATCTGTTAAGAAACACAATTCAACCCCCCTTCTTGTGTTTCCCTGTATAAACTTCATACTGTCCGTGGTGAAGAGGAAATTATGCTGACAAAGCCCGCCGCAATACCTTATGTAGAAAGTACAGAGCAAATGGAAAATGATTCCCTGCGTAGTTTTGAGGTATTGAAGCCAGAAAGCAGGAAAAGGGAGCCGCCAATGAAGAATGTGAATAAGTGGCAATCCGCATCATGGAAAAGAATGGGTATCAAAAAGGAAAAGGCCTAGGACCTAAGCTTCAAGGGATCTCTCAACCAATTGAAGCAGCTGTGAGAGAAGGAAGGCATGGATTGGGGTATCAAGCCTACTTCGTAGAAAATATGAAATTCACGACTCTCGAGAATAAGAAAGGAGAAGATGATGAGAGAAAGTATCTTCCCCTTCTGACAGAGACTTTCCCAGTAGCTGCTGAAGTTATCAGTCCCGAAAAGTTATTTTCCCCTCACTTCACTATCAGCACACTTGAAGAAGAGCTGGACGAGAACTATGTCATCTATCTCCCTGCTAACAATGATGTTCTTAATAATTGGCGATCTGAACCGTTTGTTGATGTTATTTCCATGAAGTAGTTATCTTATTGTACTAAATATGAACTGATGTTTACTTTGTTTGAGACATGAATGAGACTGTAGCACTTTGTCTGGTGTTTTCCTTTTGATTCCATCGTTTCTTTTCTCCCTCTTCCATTTCTTTACTTTGTTTAAGCTTTTCTTTCATGAATAAGACTCTTGCCTATACTTCTCCTATTCCCGACTTTTTCTTCCAGGAATACTTCTTCCACTAAAGATTTACCTCAGGAGAGGAACTTTGAAAACTCATTTATTGATTCCCTCGCGGCCGTTGATGAATACAACCTTGGATCCGATGAGGAAAAAGAAGACATTGAAGAATTCATAAAGATGGTGAAACAGTCAGAAGAAGGGATTAGCTCAAATGATGAGGTTGCAGAAGTGATCAATATGGGAACCGAGGAAGACAAAAAGGAGTTGAAAACAATGGATAACCCAGAGCGTGAAGAAATGGTTGCACTATTCAAAGAGTATCTGGACGTTTTTGCATGGTCCTACAGAGATATGCCAGGTTTAGATCCTGAGATAGCATCACATAAAATTCCCTTATACCCAGATGTGGTTCAAAAGAAGCAAAAATTAAGGAGGATAATCACAGATAATGTTTCTAATCTTAATGGTGTCGAGATTCAAAAGTTTTGTGATGGTTTCAAAATCAAACACCACAATTCATCTCCTTATAGACCTCAAATGAATGGTGCAGTTGAAGCAGCAAACAAAAATATCAAGAAGATTGTTGCCAAGATGGTTGTAAATTTATAAAGACTGGCACAAAAAGCTGCCATATGCTCTACATGCTTATCGGACTAATATACGAGCAAGATTGAAGTAGAACTCCCTTTGCTAAGAGTCTTGATGGAAGCTGATTTAGAAGAATCTGAGTGGGTAAAAACTCGATATGAGCAGTTGAACATGATAGAAGAGAAAAGACTAGTATCTATCTGTCACGGGCAATTGTATCAAAGCAGAATGGTAAGAGCTTTCAATAAGAAGGTTCGCTCCAGAGAATTTTGTGCGGGAGACATGGTTTTAAAGAAAATCCTCCCTAATCAGGAGGATGCCCGAGGAAAATGGGAGCCGAATTATGAAGGGCCTTATATTGTCAAACAACCATTCTCAGGAGGAGCTTTGATTCTGCAAAACATGGATGTGGAAGAGTTACCAAGGCCAGTAAACTCTGATGCTGTGAAAAAGTTCTATGCTTGAAAAAAAAAACAGAGAGAGAGAGAGCCCGCTAGGTTGAAAACCCGAAAGGGCAACCTAGGCATAAGTTGGGGCAAAGAACAATGAAAACAAAAGAAAAGAAAAGGCCTGTTAGGTTGAAAATCCGAAAGGGCAACCTAGGCAAAAGTTAGGGTAAAGAACAATGAAAACAAAAGAAAAGAAAATGCCTGCTAGGTTGAAAACCCGAAAGGGCAACCTAGGCAAAAGTTAGGGTAAAGAAACCTTAGGTTGAAAACCTGTAAAGGCGGCCTAAGGGGAGGATATGGCCCAACACTTCTGCAAGCACTCACCACACTGGGGCAACTTTATCTGACTGAGTATACTGGGGAAAAATTGTTAAGGGATGATTGAAGAAGGTGTGTTTGAAGAATCACAAACAGGAGCCAAGATCTGTGTCATCAAAAGGCTGTGAGGAATCAATTAAATGAAAATCAAAGGACCAACACTGGGGCAAATTTTATGTGATTCTCGTAATTTTATTTGCTTATCTTTGCTTTTAATCTTCATGATCCCCTTTTGTAATTTTGTTCTCATATTGTTATTTTCTCTTAACAAACTAAAATTCTCATATTAAGGCAAGAGGCTTTTCCTTCATACTCCCCTGTTGTGTTCACTCTCATCTTGGTCATGTCTCAATAAAACTAAATACAAGTTTAATGGTATGATTTGATAATTGTAATGGTAGCACCAATGAATGGTTTGGACCAAAAGGACTTAATATTTCAAATTCAATAGAAGAGATAGCATGCACTGGACAACAAAAGAATGATGCAAACAAGCTTGGGAGAATAAACATAACATCCACCTCACATGATTCAGATTCTTTGGTGACCCATGTTGTTAAAAGAATGAATGATGCCTCAGCTCAGAATGGTCGGTGAACAAGGGTTTGGTTGGTGAAAGTTTTTCCATGGAGCACTTGGTTCCACTGGCTTCAAAAGGAAGGGATTCTCATTAGCTTCAAATTACTGATGGAATTTTGTCGAGCTCTGAAGCTCATTGCAAATTTATTTTTGAGCTCTGAGGCTCATTGCAAGTTTATTTTCGAGCTCTGAGGCTCGCTGCACATTTACTTTCCTGTTGGACGAGGAGGTTCCGTCCACTGCAATTTTATTTTCAAACTGTGAGGTTTTCTTTTGAGTTCCTCACGTTTTGACGGACAAAATATATGTTCATTTTCTTTACTTGTTCATTACTACAATACATGAAAAGTCATGACTAATCATGTCTTCTAGTATGCAACAAGTAAAGAGAGGTAACTGTGAACACCCATTTTTGCCCGTCTTCATTTTATTTTATTCCAATTTTATTATTATGTTATTATGTTTCAGGGAGACTAAAAAATAATAAGAAAGAAGGAAAGAACAAAAAGAAAATAATGATTGGACGAGGAGGCTCCGTCCATTGTATATTTAATTCTCTGTTGGACGAGGAGGTCTAGTCCAGTGCATATTTAATTTTCTGTTGGATGAGTAGGCTCCGTCCATTGTATATCTAATTCTTCTTGGACGAGGAGGTTCCGTCCATTGCATATCTAACGCTTGTTGGACGAGAAGGTTCCGTCCATTACATATTTAATTTTCTGTTGGACGAGGAGGCTCCGTCCATTGCATATCTAATTCTTGTTGGATGAGAAGGTTCCGTCCATTGCATATTTAATTCTCTGTTGGACGAGGAGGTTCCGTCCGTTGCATATTTAATTATGTGTTGGACGAGGAGGTTCCGTCCATTGCATATTCAATTCTCTATTGGACGAGGAGGCTCCGTCCATTGCATATCTAATTCTTGTTGGACGAGGAGGTTTCGTCCATTGCATATTTAATTCTATGTTGGACGAGGAGGCTCCGCCATTGCATGTTTAATTTTCTGTTGGACGAGGAGGTTCCGTCCATTGCATATTTAATTCTTGTTGGACGAGGATGTTCCATCCATTGCATATTTAATTCTCAGTTGGACGAGGAGGTTCCGTCCAGTGCATATTTAGTTTTCTGTTGGACGAGGAGGTTCCTTCCTTTGCATATCTAATTTTCTGTTGGACGAGGAGGTTCCGTCCATTGCACATTTAACTTTCTGTTGGACGAAGAGGTTCCGTCCACTGCAATTTTATTTTTAGACTGAAGACTAAAGAATAAGGAAAGAAGAAAAAGGAAACAGTGATGAAAGAAAGAAGAAAAGAATGAGAAAAGAACAATCAGCAAAAGAGAAAAAAGGAGACTGAATTACTTCTCCGAACCCTAAAAACCCCATTTAACATATCAGACAAAACCTCTCTTCCTCTTCCTACTCTCCAACCGCCCCTTCACCTCCTCTACCCATTGGTCCTTCTTTTCCCTCATCTCCTCCCACTCTCCAACCACCCCTACACCTCCTCTACCCATTGGTCCCTTCTTCTCCCTCATCTCCTCCATTCTCTTAACCGCACCACACTTCCTTTGCTCCTCAAACTCGCAACCTTCACATCAAATCGCCTCCTTTCCTCTGTGAGACACCCCGCGGTGCCTCTTTGTGTCATTAGATTAATTACCTTCTTAAATCGATTCTTAACCGCGCGCTTATCGTGAAAAGTACGTAAAAATTAAAACTTATTTAATTATCACATAACTTCTGCAAATTTTAAAGCACAACAACTTTAACATATGTAAATACACACCTAATTGTTCATTACAATACCAAAACACTGTTGAGGGTATCCTCTCAGTAGGATCCCTCACAGGCATAAAATTAATAACAGACGTACTTAGTGGAAATATAAAAAATACTCCTTAGACACACTGGCCATAATGTCTAGACTCTAATCGCCATGGATCACAGCTCGACCCCCCAGTGTCTGGTTCGTAAGGAGTTCCATCCAACTCCTTAGCAATCTTCGTTTCATACAGAGTTCTGTCCAGCTCCTCAGCAACGTAACCCTCCATCGGGTCTTCTAACGTAAACCAAAGTAACCCACAAAAATATAGAAACATAGGGGATAAGAAACAGTTCTATCATAAAAAACGGAAAAGAGTCATAGTAAATTATACAGTAATTGTCATAGACAATCAACACACATAACTAACGAATCATCCTCAGGTCAATATATATCATCCTCTCTGCTTATTCTCAGGCAATCTAACACGTAACCTCTCTAATCCTGTCACCATGTCTTTACGTTATCGTGGCCACTACCACTCCTGTCACCATCCCTCATTTGCATCGGGGCACATCCTCATTCCCGTTAGGATGTTCCACCTAGTGCACACCTCCATTCACGTTAAGGTGTTCCACCCCCATTCCTGTTAAGGTGTTCCACCCCCATTCCCGTTAAGGTGTTCCACCCCCACTCCCTAAGGTGGAAGTGGTATTGCGAGAACTCTTGATTTTACGTGTATTATATTACCAATACACGGTGTATTATATTACCAATACACAAGTGTTTTACGTGTATTATATTACCAATACACAGAAGTGTTTTACGTGTATTATATTACCAATACACGGTATATTATATTACCAATACGCATATGTCCTTCCGTATTATATTACCGATACACTTTTGTCTTTGTGTATTTTATTACTAATACACTTTTGTCCTTGTGTATTATATTACCAATACACGGTTGTGGACAACAACACCTATACTTGAATCTCACCAACCCGTTTTAACAACATCTTAGTGCCTTAACCTTCAATTAGAACTTGACATGTATTCTATGCCATAACACCTCTTCAACATTCCTCATATAAGTTAGGCACTTCTAAATCATCATTATCCTCACACCCAAAACAGTCATCTCTTAGACAACATATATATCTTTGCTTAAAATCCATTAAGCATAATAATAAAAACCAGGCAGATCATGCAGAACACAATATCAATCAAAATATTCCCATATTACCAACGTAGCACAAAATCAATTTAATAAAGGTAATAAAATCAAATCAACCATCAACAATATAAAGATCAACCTAATGTCAATAAACCTACAATCCCCGAATCGTCATTGGTTTTTCAAAAAATGTTTCCAATGTGATTTTGGTCTTGTTAATTACTCGACTACTAGTAGGGTTTAGATCACCCTACACAATTATTATATAATCTACTACTTATCCATTCCGACGATAGATTGGTTCTTTCCCCCACCTGGGTTATCACCGGACTCCCGAACTCGAAGCTCCTCGTTGTCACACCACAAAGTACTAACTCCACCTTCTGCGAAGGTAAGGAGATTAGATGCTCGAAGAGGTATACCACGAACGTCCTCATTTCCTCCGCGATGGAAGTCTAAGGTTATGAATACAAAATCAAAAGTTAAAATCAAACAAGAACACTAAACCACAAGGTATAGGTTCGGCCAATACTAGTTCTTAGGGTTAGAGATTCCCGAAAATTATACAACTCATGGATTTATGATCCTTAAGTGTTAGGAGTTCATAAACAATGATCATTTAACAAAGTTGAATTAAAATCCCACTAAGTTATAAACTTAGGGTATTCGGTCAAGGCTAGTAAAATAGGCTAGCATTCACTAAACTTTCCAAACTCTTAGGTTTAGCATCCATATGTATTAAGGAGCTCAAAATCATGATCATTTTGGAAAAATAAGAACAAAGTATCCTAGGTCCATACCCTTCTAGGTTCGGCCTTCATAGGATTTATAGGTTAGAAATCTTTAAACTTTCCAATCTCTTAAACTTAGCATCCAAATATCTTATGGAGCTCAAGTCCATGATCATTTTGGAAAACAATGAAAATTTAAACATTCCAATCTCTTAGACTTAACATCCAAGTATCTTACGGAGCTCAAGTCCATGATCATCTTGGAAAAATGAAAGTAATACATCCTAGCTTTAATAACATAGAATAAACAAGTTAGAAATCCTTAAACTTTCCAATCTCTTAGACTTAGCATTCAAATATCTTATGGAGCTCAAGTCCATGATCATTTTGGAAAACAATGGAAACTTAAACATTCCAATCTCTTAGACTTAGCATCCAAATATCTTATGGAGCTCAAGTCCATGATCATCTTGAAAAAATGAAAGTAATACATCTTAGCTTTAATAACATAGAATAAACAAGTTAGAAACCCTTAAACTTTCCAATCTCTTAGACTTAGAATCCAAATATCTTATGGAGCTTAAGTCCATGATCATTTTGGAAAAATAAAAACTCAAACATCCTAGTACCTAAACACTAAGTTTCGGGCATCATAGGATGATGAGGAAAAATATTCTTTGTTTAACAATAACTCTTAGGTTTAGAATCACAAGGTATTAAGAGTTCTAAATCCATATCATATTTGGAAAGTTGAAACATAGTATCCTAGACTTACTTATTCATATTTTCAGCCATCATAGGAACAAGCTATCAAAACTTCCAAGATTTATAGATTTAAGATCAATGGATAGTTAGAAACTCAAACACATGATCATATTCCAAAAGTTGAAACAAAAACTTCCTAGGTCACAAATGCAAGCATTCGGCCTTCATTGGAAGAGATAGGTAGATATTTTTGTTTTACACAATCTCTTAGTATGTAAAAATATAAGTTAATAAAAGACTATAGAAAGTGGTTTCAACTCAAAAGGAGTTTTCTACCATTTTAGAGAGATTTTAGAAGTTTAAAGCATATAAAGGACACATAAAGCAAACTAAGAAATAAAAGATGAAACTTGCAGAAAGATTCATATGAGAGAATTACCCTTAGTATAAGGAAGAACTTTAATGCAGAACTAAAGTGGAAAAGACTAATAAAATTGAAAGCTTTAAGTGTTTGAAAAAAAAAAAAGAAATGGAAGAAGTATGAAGATGGAGGAAGAAAATGAGATAATGAAGATGAGTGATGATTATATAGAGGAGGGAGAGGGGAGCACGAAATTTTGGAGAGAGGATGAGCTTGGAGAGCAAGTTTTGTCTTTAAGACTTGTTTGGTTGAAGAGAAAAGAGAAAAATAGGTTTTTAGAATATAATATGATATATTTCAAAAAGTCCATCATGACCACTTTTTAGGAGGTAGCTTAGGTCATACCTCTAGTGAGTCACCTCACTCCCTCATCTCACCTCATGCCTTTTATGTCTCCTATTCTGCTCCATTTCGTACCCAGTTTCATTTTCGATTGTAACTCTTCCGACGTTTTCGCCCGAATAAAATATTATATTTTATTTTTGAACGAAAATTTTTAAAATAACCAAAGTTGAAGGAAAAATAATAAAAACACTAACTATCTCGTTCACGGGTCAAAATTAGGTTTTCTGCACAGTAAACTTGTACCGGCAGTGAAAACGCAGACCGGCTTTCGTCTGAATTTTCAACCGAAAATTTTTTCGTAACCCTCTACCATAAAGTAGACTATGAATATGATTTTGTTTTATTCAAAAACACTTTTTAACTCTCAGATTAAAATATAATTAATTATATTTTAACCGGTTGAACAACATAATTAAAATCAGGCTGTTACACTCTGCTCGCACCACCTCCATCTGGACACAAGCGATCTCTGCCAAGAACCGCCCAAGCTCCGGATTTCGTGAAACCAACCTTGAAGTCGCTGGGTAAGGAGAAGCATGAAGCCCTCTCCTCCATCAATAAATTGAGACGCGAAGATAGAAGGAATGGGGGAACGGGAAAATCAGGAGGGGAGGACAAAAAAAGATCAAGAGGAGATACGGAGGAAGGATACGGAGACAGAGGGAGAGAGAGATTTTTATATGATGTTTTCCTTGTGAAGAAAGAGAGATTTGAGTTTTTTTTCTTTTCTCTGTCATTAGAGTGGTTCCAAGTTTTCAGAAGAAGAGAGAGTTAAAAGAGTCAGTGAAACTGAAATGTAAGGGTTTGGATCTTAAAATTTTACTACTGGGAGAAAGCAAAATCATTGTTATTCTGCTCTCATTTGGTAATCCTTGTTCTCTTTGTTGATATTATTCATGATTTTCTCTTGACAGTCATATTTTTGTGTCTCTGTTTATGACGAAAAGAAAATCCATGGGTATTGAAACTGAATGAGTTAGTATGATGTTTGCTATATGAGTTCTTATTTCAGAAATGGTGTATCGTAGGGTTCCTATTTCGTTGTTTTCTGAAATGCATGGTACACTAGTAATCTTCATATGGCTATACTGTTACTAAACACTTAAAATAGTTCATTTTTGTTCTATTTTCATGAGGTAAAACTATATTTTTTACATAAAAATAAAAGATGATCACTTAATTAAATCAATGTTATTTTCGGGTTGCTCTATGACAAGTGTCATGCTCAACCCTTTAGATTTTGAGGTTGTCCTGTGGACTTGCGTGTCATGTTCAACCTCATTTAGGTTTAATCAAAATTTTCACCAATATAAAATCGATAAAAATACAAAATATCTTAAAATTTAAAATGATTTTTCCTTTAAATGATTTTCGGGATAAAATAAATATTTTCAGAGTTATTAATAATTTACACAACTAATTTTGGGTAACCATTTTTATGGATGTTCAAGGGTGCCGTGGGGTTAAGTCTCCATGCCTTCCCTAGACGTAATCGACTCCCGAACCCAAAATTTTTTTTTAAAGGGTTTTCCAACTTTCTCGAAATTAAATAAAGTTAGTGGCGACTCCATGTTTGTTCTCTAAAAGAAAAACAAGTTTTCTTTTTGTTCGGTCGCGACACAAATACCAAACCTCATTATAATATTAATAGGATATTACTGTATGATCATAAACCACATTATTATTATTATTATTATTATTATTATTATTATTATTATTATTATTATTATTATTATTATTATTAACTTCATCTAAAATAATAATAATAATAACAATAACAAAAAAAAACTAACAATAACTTTAATAATAACTAAGAAAAAAAATTGATATAATAGAAATAAGGGTACATTCTGAATGCAAAAAAAAAAATATATAATAAAAAATAAAAATAAATAATATACAAAATGATAAAATGGTATTATAAAAATTAAATTAAACAATTCCAGAAAAATAGTTGATAAAGAATAGTGTAAAAAAAAAGTACCAGAATATCGGTAAATGAATATACAATAATTAATAAAATAATTAAAATATGATATCAGAAAAAAAAATTAATATTTACCTAAACTTAATATTGAATACAATAGAGTGTAGAAAAATGTAAAAGAGTGTAATAGAAAGTTATAGAATAGAGAAAATATTGTGTTACAAAAGTGGAGAAAATCTGTGTTGGGGGAGGGGAGAGCCGGTTATGGATATTTAAACACTTCCAGAAAAATATTTGATAAAGAAGAGTGTAAAAAAAAAAAGTAGCAGAATGTTGGTAAGTGAATATATAATAATTAAAATATGATATCAAAAAAAAAAATTAATATTTACCTAAACTTCAAATTGATTACAATAGAGTGTAGAAAAAATTAAAAGAGTGTAATAAAATATTGGAGAATGTAGAAAATAATGTGTTATAAAATGGAGGAAATATGTGTTGGGGGAGGGGGAGCCGGTTATGCATGTATTTATATGGGGAGGGGGTTGGGTTGGTAGGATGGGTGGTGGGGGGCAGCGCCATGTGTCACCACACGGTGAGTGGCACCACTTTCAAACTTTTTTTTTGACAGATTATCCGGACCAATGATGACCTGCCACGTGTCAGGTCAACAGGTCAATGGCGCCAGTCAAACTGGTGCCATCCAGTCAGCAATAAAAAATTATTATTTTATTCCACTGTGTAAAAAAATGGGTTAATTTGATAAATTATTTCAAAAGTAGGTTATTTTTATATATAGTTTCTAAAAGTAGGTTACTTTGGTTAAAAACCCTCCACATTGGTTCTATCATCTGACTCTAATGTGAGATGATGTAATTAAGTATTACTACCTTCGAAATGTATTAGAATGGGTTAATTGTAATTAATTCTCATATAAATTTTTAAAAACACCCCTTCTAATTTTAATTAATATTTCGATGGCCTATAATTAATTATAATAATTAATAAGGGCAATATTGAAAATTAATATTTAATATATGTGAAAATTGATGCATGTTTCTTATATTTTGGACCCAAAAAAAGGAAGGACTCATTTTTTTTATAGGTTAAAGTAATGTTTTGGTCCCTATACATGACATCAATTTTCAATTTGGTCCATATACGTAAAAAGTTATCAATTTGGTCCCTATACGTGACATTGATTTTCAATGTGGTCCTCACCGCTAATTGGTCCCTATATAAGAGGACTAAATTGCAAATTATTGTCACATGTAGGGATCAAATTGAAAATAATTATCACATGTAGGGATCGATTTCAAATTTTTTTTGTTGAATTGGTCCCTACATATGACAATAATTTGCAATTTGGTCCTCTTATATAGGGACCAATTAGCGGTGAGGACCAAATTGAAAATTAGTGTCACGTATAGGTACCAAATTGATAACTTTTTACGTATAGAGACCAAATTGAAAATCGATGTCACGTATAGGGACCAAAATATTACTTTAACCTTTTTTATATCGTGGACCGGAGGTAGTATTTTTTAATCAGCCCGATCATATAAGAATACTTAACATCAGATTCATCTTATTAAATTATCCTACTTCAAATCTAATTGTGACAAATTGGGTTCTAAAGATTAGAGTAACTTTATTTTGAGGGTTGGCTCAAGTTATGCTTCATTTCATTCCAACTTAATCATGTCACATTTTATTCTAAAATTAATATTCAATTTATAATTAAATAAGAGTAATAAGACTTTTTTCCTTAAAATAATTAATAATAATATGTGCATCAGCAATGTGCCCAACCCGCCCCCCCTTTTCCCCAAGCAAAAGTGGGGGGGGACCCAAAAAGAGGCTCACCCAATAAAAAACAAAAAACCTAAACTAACCATACAAATCACTTTATTTAATTTAATAAAAGTTTGAAAGACTTGATAACCATATCTTGTTTATCCACTTTAACCAGTTAGGTGAATGAACCCACCACCACACCTCTTACCAAATTGGTACACGGCAAAAAAGATTCGTGTCACACTCACTATTGGAAGTTGTGAAAAGCAAGGTTGTGAGGTAGCTAGATGGCAAATTCAGACTTTTCATGCTGATGTTGCATATGGCAAGGTTTTAAATTATGGTTGTGATTAAGTTTTTTTATTATTATTATTGTGAATAATTGTAAAAAATGTAGTTGATAAAGTTTTTTTTTAAAAAAATAAAAATAGTTGATAAAGTTATAATTATAATCACGATACAATTTCAAAAAACTATAATGTTGCAGCCTCAATTATCGTTATGGATCTCATTTTAAAACCTCTAGTTATGCTCATGTATGGCCAGCATAACTTAAGTTGAAGTTAAGATCTTGAAAACTGCAAATACAAAAATGGATTCAGTTATATTTTAGAACTTACATATATTCCCATGGATTCTAGACATATATAAGACTTGGTTGATGTATTCAAGAAGGAAAAAGTTAATAGAGTTTCTTCCAATTGTGGCGAAGTTGGCCATTTTGCAGTGAGATGTGTTAGAAAATGGGGTATAGATATGCAACAAAGAAGAAGAAAATAATGGTAACGCGCAATCTCCAAGGCGTGTGAGGACACTAGGCTTTAGGTTCGATTCGCCCCCACCAATCTCTCCTCGTAGATTGGATGCAACAAGAGTAACTGGCGAATCCCCTTCAGGATACAATGGAGAACCTTAGTTTGGTTTGCACACCCTAAACCAAGCGTATCGACAATGACAGTTTACAGAACAATAGTCTCCTTAACTCTCTTTGCGCATAAGGGAGAAAAGAAGGTGATTTGGAGTGAAGAATGGTTGAGAGATTCTGAGTTTTGCGTGTCAATTACTGAATGCATATGGTTCTATTTATAGACCAACTCATGTCACTTGGTGAAATAAAACAACTCTTCAAAAGTTTCACAAACAGTCAAATTCGATACATAAGTAGTATTAACTTTCATTAACTAACACAAGACATCAGTTGGCCTAGCGGTCAACGGATGCGTCCCATCAACCTTCAAGTATCGTGCTCAAGTCTTGCCAATGTATCTTTTTATTAAAAATTTGGTCAGTTACATAACTAACATAAAAAGAAGGTTATCTGGAGTGAAGAATGACTGAGAGATTCTGAGTTTTTCGTGTCAATTACTGCATGCAGATGGTTCTATTTATAGAACTCATATCACTTTGTGAAATAAAACAACTCTTCAAAAGCTCCACAAACGGTCAAATTCGATACATAAGTAGTATTAACGTTCATTAACTGACACAAGACATCAGTTGGCCTAGCGGTCAACGGATGCGTCCCATCAACCTTTAAGTATCATGTTCAAGTCCTGCCAACGTATCTTTTTATTAAAAATTTGGTCAGTTACATAACTAACATAAAAAATCAAAATCTGCATGCACTAGAGCTTGAACCTGGACCACATAGTTTACATTGAAAAGACTTAATCACTCTACCAATCAACATTTGTATATTAACTATACACCATTATATTAATTTAATCGTTACCAAGCAACCTTTTAATAAGGATTTTGAAAATCTCTCACAATCCCCCACCATTTTCAAAATGAATCCAAATCCCATTATTCCGGAAATCGCATGCTTTCAGACAAAGGTATCTTGGAGATTTGAACCTTTGCTTAGTAAGCCATGGGTTTCACTCATCCCCGAATAAAATGGTAGACAAGCTTTGAACCAAATATTCATTAGAACAAGCGTGCGTGACTTACACATGAAATCTCGGTACCATTGAACGACGTGGTAGTGTGACACGTTTGGTAAGGCCTTATGTCGTGTATCCTTTTCATGAAAGCTTACAGAGTCAAGCCCAACTCTAAGAAGCGGCCACACTTCACTCTCACATAGGTGGACTTTACCAGAAGCACCCCCATAAGTTGGGCACCTCGGCACATATATGCTATAGGTCCATTAAGAGCAAAAGCTCACCCTTTTCTTTTATGTCCTTATGGTTTCCAAGTACTTTTAAACCTTGGGATGTATCTATTTGTCAAGTACATGCAATCACTCTCATAGTGTACTTTGGCCCATTTAACTCAAGACTTGATGCTACTCAAGTGTGAGTCGGGTTTCCACCATTGGTGATCATGTAGATATAGGCTTGAGTCCCATCCCTAATGATGTTTTCAACACCATATCTCTTGTCAGTCCTTTCGTCAAAGGATCTGCAAGATTCATCTCTGTTTTCACAAAGACTATGGATATTACTCCATTTGTAATCAAATCTTTTACATAGCTATGTCTTAGCCCAATGTGCCTGGATTTTCCATTATAAACCTGACTATATGCCTTTGATAGTGTTGATTGACTATCACAATGTATGGATATTGGTGCTATTGGCTTTGGCCAAATTGGTATCTCATACATCAAATTTCTAAGCCATTCAGCTTCTTTGCTTCATGCTGCCAATGCTATGAATTCTGCAGCCATGGTGGAGTCAGCAATGCAAGTTTGTTTCTTGGATCCCCAAGAAATAGTACCCCCACCAAGTGTGAAGACCCAACCTCTTGTTGAAGCATGATCTTCTATATAAGTCACCGAACTAGCATCCGTATAACCTTCTAATACTGAAGGATACCCATTATAGTTCAAACTATAATTCATTGTCCCCTTCAAGTATTTCAATACTCTTCGGACAACATGCCAATGGTCTTTGCTTGGATTACTTGTATACCTACTTAGTCTCCCTACAGCATATGCAATGTCTGGTCTAGTACATGTCATGGCATACATTAAGCATCCAATTACTTTTGAGTATTCAAGTTGTGCTACTGGACAACCTTTATTTGGTACTAAATTAGTGTTGTGATCAAAAGGAGTAACAACAGATTGACAATCAAATTCATTAAATTTCTTTAACACCTTTTCTATATAGTGAGATTGGGACAAACCTATGTTCTCACCATCTTTTATTATTCTAATCCCTAGTATCACATCAGCTTCCCCTAAGTCTTTCATATCAAAATTACTAGAGAGGAAACTCTTAGTTTTTTCCACCTCATCTAGATCAGTACCAAATATTAACATATCATCAACATATAAACAAATCATAATACCTTTTCCATTATGGAATTTAATATAAATACACTTGTCAGATTCATTTATTTTATATCCATTAGCTAGCATAACTTGATCAAACTTTTGATGTCATTGTTTAGGAGCTTGTTTTAGTCCATACAATGCCTTATTCAATTTACACGCCCTCTTTTCTTGACCATTAACCACAAACCCTTTAGGTTGTGACATATACACCTCTTCATCTAACTCCCCATTAAGAAATGTTGTTTTCACATCCATTTGATGAATGACAAACTTATAGATGGATGCAAGTGCCAATAGTACCCTAATTGAGGCAATTCTTGCCACAGGTGCATATGTATCAAAATAGTCAATGCCCTATTTTTGTGTAAATCCCTTAGCAACTAGTCTTGCCTCAAACTTATCTATGGTTCCATCTACCTTCATTTTCCTTTTGAAAATCCATTTACAACCTATAGGTTTGGAACCAGGTGGGAGGTCTACTAATTTCCACGTTTTATTTCCCATTATTGAGTCTATTTCCTCTTGTATAGCTTCCTTCCAAAAAGCGGCATCTTGAGACTTTATTGCCTCTTCGAATGTTTCTGGATCACTTTCTGTATTATAACATATTGGTCCATAACTGTCTATGGACTCTCTTGTTCCTTCAACAAGGAACATGAAAAAGTCTGGTCCATACGTTTTCTCTTTCCTAGCTCTCTGACTTCTTCTAAGTTCTGAACTCTCTAAAGCATCATTGTTAAATACATTGGTTTCTAGATTATGTGCATTACTATGAACATCATTTTTGTGACTTGGAATTGAGTTAAACCTATCTTCTTGAAAGATAGCATCCCTGGACTCAATTACTGTATTTACAGGATATGATTCATTAGATTCTATAACCATGAATCTATATGCTTTGCTATTTTTAGCATAGCCCAGGAACACACATTCAATTCCCCTTTCACCTAATTTCTTTCTTTTTGGTTCAGGAACTTTTACTATTGCCCTATAACCCCAAACTTTGAAATAGTCAAGGTTGAGCTTTCTATTTTTCCAAAGTTCATATGGGGTTATTTTGTTCCTTTTGTTTGGAACTCTATTCAAGATATAACAAGCCGTCAGCAAGGCTTCTCCCCAATAACCCTTTGCTAGACCAGAATATAATAACATTGCATTTACCATTTCTTCTAATACCCTATTTTTCCTTTCAGCTATGCCGTTTTGTTGTGGGGAATAAGGTGCGTTTGTTTGGTGAATTATTCCAGTAGACTCAAAGTAACTAGGGTTATAGAACTCTCCTCCTCTATAACTCCTAAAACATTTAATAAATGTTTCATGTTGAAGTTCTACTTCTGTTTTAAATATCTTAAATTTATCTAACACTTCATCCTTTGAATGCATTAAATATACATAGCAATATCTAGTACAATCATCTATGAATGTCACAAAATATTTTTTACCACCTATAGTGGGCCAACCATGTAAATCACATACATCAGAATGAATTAAATCTAACACTTTAGAACATCTTTCAACTCTAGGAAAAGGAAATCTAGTTATCTTAGTTAGCATACAAGTTGTACATGCATCCGAAATCCTACTTGTTTTAGGAATTAAACATGAATTCATCATTTCATCTATTTTCCTAAAATTAACATGTCCTAAATGAGAATGCCATAAATTACAAGACTCAACAATATAAGCATAAATAAATCCATTATCATTAATAATATTGAGTTTGAACATATTCTCACAAAGGTATCCCTTTCCTACAAACATTCCTCCCTTAGAGAGAATAAACTTGTCTCCCTCAAATATACATTTGAACCCGTACTTATTAAGTAACGGTACAAAAATTAAATTCTTCCTAACATCTGGTACATAATAAACATCTGTAAGAGTGACTACTTTTCCTGAAGTGAATTCTAGTTCGACCATCCCTTTGCCTTTAACTTGGACAGTTGATGCATTTCCCATATATAGAACGGTTCCATCTTCTTCGTTAATTGTATTGAAGAGATCCTTGTTCTTACACACATGGCGAGTTGCACCGGAGTCAATCCACCATGATCCAACATCTTCTATCATGTTGATTTCGGAAATGACGGCAACAAGATTGTCCTTTGTTGCACTAGATTCCTTCTCTTTTTCCTTTTTTAGGAGACGACAATTCCTCTTGAAATGTCCCGGTTTTCCACAATAGAAACAACCATTTTTCTTTTTCTTTTTCTTGTAGTCATTCTCATTGTTGTTTTCATGAGATTTTCCAAAATCTCGATTCCTCTTTTTAGAGGACTTACCAGATTTCCCTTCCTCTACTACATGCACCTTCTCATGAACATAATGTTCTTTAGTATCATCTTGTTTACGATACTCTTCTTCTAAACGAAGGTGATTACCCAATTGTTCAATAGAAATGTCATCTTTCTAATGTTTAAGACTTCTTTTAAAGTCTTTCCATGAAGGAGGAAGTATGTCAGTGATTGAGGAGACAATGATGGTTTCATCCATGTGCATATTATGTTGTTTGTAGTTATTGAGAATACATTCAATTTCATGCATTTGTTCCATGATAGGCATACCATCAACCATTTTATAATTATTAAAACTACTAACAAGAAATTTCTTACTTGTTGCGTCCTCCATCATGTATCTTGCCTCAAGTTTCTCCCAAAGTTCTTTGGAGGATCCCGCATTTTGATACACATCGAACAATGAGTCGGTCATGTCATTCAAAATATGCCCCATGCAAATGTAGTCATCATTAACCCACTTGTTCCTCTCACGAGTCTCATTGATGGTCTCATCTTCTCTTTCCTCCGGTCTTGGTGTGTTCAACACATAGGCCACCTTCAATGTTGTAAGAAGGAAGTGCATCTTATTTTGCCAACGATGAAAGTTTCCGCCTTCGAACCTCTCAAGTTTCATAAAGTCAAAAGTCATATCCTTCAACGTTGCAGCCATTATTACAGAAATCGAACCTAAAGATTGTTAGAAAATGGGGTATGGATCTGCAACCAAGAAGAAGAAAATAATGGTAACGCGCAATCTCCAAGGAGTGTGAGGACACTAAGCTTTAGGTTCGATTCACCCCCACCAATCTCTCCTCGTAGATTGGATGCAATAGGAGTAACTGGCGAATCCCCTTCAGGATACAATGGAGAACCTTGGTTTGGTTTGCACACCCTAAACCAAGCGTATCGACAATGGCAGTTTACAGAACAATAGTCTCCTTAACTCTCTTTGCGCATAAGGGAGAAAAGAAGGTGATTTGGAGTGAAGAATGGTTGAGAGATTCTGAGTTTTTCGTGTCAATTACTGCATGCAGATGGTTCTATATATAGACCAACTCATGTCACTTGATGAAAGAAAACAACTCTTCAAAAGTTTCACAAACGGTCAAATTCGATACATAAGTAGTATTAACGTTCATTAACTAACACAAGACATCAGTTGGCCTATCGGTCAACGGATGTGTCCCATCAACCTTCAAGTACTGTGTTCAAAATCTGCATGCTAGTACTTGAACCTGGACCGCATAGTTTACAATGAAAGGACTTAATCACTCTACCAATCAATATTTGTATATCAACTATACATTATTATATTAATTTAACCGTTACCAAACAACCTTTTAATAAGGATTTTGAAAATCTCTCACAGGATGGCACAAGAAAATAAACATATATGGATGTTCGAAGGTAGATTTCTCACCAACTCATGTTCCACAAGCTTGGACAGTTTCCTCATCATAAGAAGCACATCTCTATGGAGTTAGCCTATATAATGTCTCTGTTAAGAAAAGGAAACCGACGTAGGGTCAACTATGGTACATTACAACAGGAAGCCTGTTTTAGCATCTGTCAGGTCTGTTTCCAAGTGTATTAGATAATTAGCTAATTCCGACAGTGAAGATTCAAAATTCGTGTCATATATGTTCTCGAATAGAGAAAAATTATAAGGGTTAAATATGTTTAGTCCCTCAAATTTGGGTGATATTCAGTTTTAGTCCCTCATTTAAAAAATAAATTTTTTTAGTCCCAAAATTATAAAATATTTCAGTTTTGGTTCCCAAACAAGACTAAAACGCACGGTTGTATAATTCTAAAATGTATATTTGGGGATCAAAAACGTATGTTTAAGGACCAAAACTATCACATTTTAGAAATTGAGGACTAAAAAAGTATGTTTTCAAATATGAGACTAAAATCAAACATTACTCAAATTTGAGGGGTTAAAAACATATTTAACCAAAATTATATTTACACTTAACAACTTAATTTTTTTTAGAATAATTAATTGATCAACTCACCTAAATATCGGTTTTCAGTTGTTTGACAAATAATAAAAAAGACATATCCCTCTACAACTATTGGAACCCAACACAAGATATTAATTTGACAGAATAGAAATTCAATGGCCTTACAGTAAGTATGATTTTTCCAATAAATTGTGTGAATAACATTATTCTTTTGTTAGGGAAAGTAAATGCAACAATGAGCTGGAATCTCATCCAGACAAGACTGACAAGTGGACCAAATTTCAGAGTTATAAAACGATGAGATTTTCCATAATTTCATAGAGCTTTAGATGTTTAATTAAGTCTTCCTTGTAGGATGGGATGTATGGAAGCGTAGAGTCGAGACGTTTATATCCAAATCGGTTAAAAAGAAAATTGAAAATCAATTCTAAAAAATCGAAAATCGAACAAAACACATGTTTATTGAATTTTTATTGATCTTGTTTTGTGAAAATCGATTGGATCGGATCAGATTTTGGATTCATTTTCTTAAACCGAATCAATCCAAGTCAAACCGCATATACAAAATTTCATATATATTTATTTTATTTTTTGCATTATTGATTTTTTATTTGTTGGTTTTTTTCCTAATAATATTTACTAATTTGATTTGACATATTTTTTACTATTTCTAAGTTCCAAACATAAAAAAATATATTCTGGAACTAGTTGATAATGACATTTATTTATTTTGTACATATTTAATGAAATGTTATTACATGAATATATAAACAAGTGTGTGTGTGTGTGTGTGTGTATGTATGTGTGTGTGTGTGTGTATATATATATAAAGATCAATTTAGCTTACAATCTTGATTATTTGATATAATATAAATATGTAATGATGTTTCGGTAAAAGCCGAATCAACCGAACCGATCCAAACCGTATTTAATCGGATCGGATTGGATTTTTTTAAAGGAAGTCATCCGAACCGAACTGTATACTCTTTTTATCTTTGGATCGGATGACTTTTTGCCTCAAAACTGATCCAAACCGAACAGCGACAACCCCTAGTATACAGTACTGCTCTTGGTTGGTCACTGCATGTGGAAACTGATAATGAGAGCATTAGAGAGGATTGTCGAAGAAGAAGATTTCTTCATTTCTCATTGATTGTATTGTAAAACTACACGGTAGCAACTTATATACAAAGGCTATGAGTTTTAACTACTACTAGCTGTCATCCTAAACTGAAGTAACTAACTAACAGAATTAAGTTACAACCAATTAACTAAATTAACTAAATAAACTGCCAAGTCAGTTAGGTGATGACTGAGTTGGTTATCTGTGATACCCCCTTGCAAGCTGGAATGTGTATGTCAAGCATTCCTAGCTTGGAATGAAGATGCTGGAATGAACCTTTTGCTAGTGGTTTAGTGAGGATGTCAGCTATCTGAGAATGAGTGGAAATGGGAAGTAAATGCAGTGTTCCATTCTGAACTTTATCCCTAACTATGTGACAATCTATTTCGATGTGTTTGGTGCGCTCGTGAAAGACCGGATTAGCTGCAATGTGGAGTGTGGATAGGTTGTCACAATAGATGATTGTCTATGCAGATGGTTTGATGCCAAAATCATGCAACAAGTAGAGTAACCACTGAGCTTCACAAATGGCTTGTGCAAGTGCACGATATTCAGCTTCTGAGATGACCTTGACACAGTTGTCTGTTTCTTACTTTTCCATGAGATAAGAGATTCTCCCATGAAAAAGCAAAAGCCAGAGATTGACCTATGCGTGTCAGGGAAAGTTCCCCAATCAGAGTCACCGAACCCCTTCAATTGGACAGGAGAGGTTGCTGGGAAGAATAAGCCTTGTCCAGGTGATCCCTTGATGTATATGAGCACACGAATTGCAGCTTGATGATGCTCAGTTGTTGGACAATCTAAAAACTGACTTAAGTTGCTGACAACATATGATATATCAGGCCTTGTATTAGTCAAGTAGAGCAATCTTCCAACTAGGCGCCTGTAAATGGATGGATCAGGTAGTGCAGGACCTGATTCTTTGTGAAGTGTCACCTTGTTGTCCATAGGAGTGGTGCAGGGTTTTACAGCTAACAACCCTGTGTCTTGTAGAAGGTCTAGAGCATATTTTCTTTGGCATAAGCTTATCCCTTTGTGAGACCTAGCTATCTCTAGGCCTAAGAAGTACTTCAACTGGCCAAGATCTTTGATGCTGAATCTTGTATCTAACAAGTGCTTTATATGTGTGATTTTAGTGATGTCAGTTCCTGTTAGAACCAAGTCATCTACATAGACCAATATTATTGTAAAGCCTGAGCCACTGGATTTAGTGAATAGTGATTAATCAAACCTTGACAGAGTATATCCATAACCCATCAATACTTCCGTGAGTTTGGCATTCCACTGCCTACTTGCTTGCTTGAGGCCATAAAGTGATTTCACTAACTTGCATACTAGATTTGGATCTAAAACTTGCAGTCTAGGTGGAGGCTTCATGTAAACTTGCAAGAAGGCTGTATTAAGATCCAGTTGATGCATATGCCAATTGTGTGATGAAGCTAGGGCCACGAGTACACGAATTGTTGTCATTTTGGCAACTGGACTGGAGGTTTCCAAGTAGTCTATGCCTTCTGTTTGATTGTATCCTTTAGCCACTAGTCTGGCTTTGTGTCTCTCCACAGTCCCATTTGACTTATGTTTCACCTTAAAAACCCATTTGCAACCAATTGGGTGCTTCCCATTGGGTAAAGGGGTGAGGTTCCAAGTGTGATTCTTTTCCAATGCCAACAATTCAGCATTTATGGCCTGTTGCCAGCACTCATGGATCACAGCTTCTGCATAGCTATTTGGTTCATTGGTGGAGGAAATGGCTAAAGCAAGGTGCTTGTGTGTAAGTGACAGTTTATGATATGAAAGAAAATTGGAAATAGGATACCTGATCTTTGAATTGGATGGTGCAGTTTTTGAAGTGGCAAGTGCGCAGTGATAGTCTTGCAGGTATGTTGGTGTATTCCTAGATCTGCTGGATTGTCTCAATGCTTGCTATTGAGGTTAAGGGGGTGGTTGTGGTTGTGAAATGTTGATTGGCTGTTGAGTTGGCTGTGAAGTAGCAGGGGTAGGAGCAACATTTGAATAAATTGGTTGGTTAAAGGTCTATGAATGTGGCATCGTTGTATACTGGTATGACAGGATCATTGATGTTATAGTTCAAAGTGCCATGTGGACTGTCATTTTGTGAAGCATAGGGAAAAATATTTTCATAGAAAATGACATGTCTAGAGACTAGAGTTTCTCTACTCTTAAGATCAAATAACACATAACCCTTTGTTCCATGTTTGAAACCTAAAAATACACATTTTCTTGCTCTAGGGTCCAACTTTTTCCTGTTAGCTTGCAATGTGCTTGCATATGCTAAGCAACCAAATATTTTCAACTGAGACAGGTCAGGATCATTTTTTTAAAGTGTGTGGTATGGTGTGTTATTTGAGATTGAAGATGAGGGTTGCCTATTTATTAAATGTACAACATGTGTTACTGGAAAATTCCATAAGCATTTAGGCAAAGATGCTTGGAATATGAGGGCTCTAGCCACTGCTAGAATGTGTTAATGTTTTCTCTCCACAACTCCATTTTGTTGTGGAGTCTCAACACAACTAGTTTGGTGTTCAATACCTTTTGAAGCATAGAAGTCCTTGAGAAGGAATTCCTTCCCATTATCTGATCTTATACACTTTAATTTTGAAATGAATTGTGTTTCAATTAGTGGACTGAAAGCCTGAATGTGTGATGAGGTTTCAGATTTATTTTTCATTAATATGAGCCATGTATGCCTACTAAAATCATCTACAATAGTAAGAAAATACTTATGTCCAAACATAGATGGAACTGAAATAGGCCCCCAAATGTCTACATGTATTATTTAAAATGGCATTACAGTGTGTGTTGTACTATTACAAAAGGGTAAATGTTTTTGTTTTTCTAAATGACAGACATCACAAGGTTTTATGCTATTTACATCAATGTAAGAATGGAGTTTTTGTAAAATTGCTAACTTCTCATTTGAAGGGTGGCCAAGGCGTTTGTGCCAAAGATTATCGTCTGGAACAGTCACAGCATTGACAATAGCAGAAGGAGAAGAGATCAACAATCTTGAAGAAGACACTGCATACAGGCCATGTCTCAACTTAGCTACACCAATCGTCTTCAAAGAACTAATGTCATGTATCTAGTATGCAGAATTAGAAAAAGTCAGTGTGCATGAAAGAAAATTTGTTAATTTGGACACTGAAACAAGGTTAAAGCTGAAATTACGTATATACAAAGCATCAGACAAATAGAGTTCACTACTGAATAGGACCGTGCCAGATATGTTTGCTACTACTTGACTACCATCTAGTAGCTTAACAAGTAAGGGTTTGATTCTTTTGAAAGTTTGAAATTCAGATAAGGAGTAACATACATGGTCAGTTCCTCCTGTATCTAAAATCTAACATTTTGGTTTTGAAAAATTAGAGAAGGCACATACTGTACCTGATGGCTTATGAATGGAAATATGGTTAAGGTGAGATGTTATCTGATTGGTGGCATGAAGTTGTGATCCAGATTTTCGATGCAACGGTGTCATCAATGCTTTGTGATGGTCAGGGGTCAAGGTCAGGTTTGAACTCTCAATCCTTTCCCTTTGAGAAGAGTGGGAAACCATGCTTCTGCCATCATCATCAGAAGCTAGGTCCTCATCTGCAGTGAAATTATTGACAGCACCACTACTCTTGAAATAGTTAGGTGGATAACCATGCTTTTTATAGCATATGTCCACTGTGTGTCCAGATTTGTTGTAATAGGTGCACATCTTGGCTCCTCTTCCTCCATTTCCTCTTCCAACAGAAGAAGACCTGCCACCTCTCCTACCTCTGCCTCTTCCCATTTGGCCATGATCAGTAAAATTAGCAAGGACCTTAGCCTCATCAAGAATGTTGCCATTCATTTGTCTCTCTTGTTGGATCAACATAGAAAACACCTCATCAGCATCAGGAAGTGGTTTCATTAGCATTATCTGTGATCTTACTGCAACATATTGCTCATTAAGTCCATTTAGGAATCTAATGACATGATCTGTGTCCCTATATGACTGAAGAGTGGGAATGAGTATACAAGTGCATTTTACTACACAGAGGCACGAGGGAATGGGCCTATAATTTTGTAATTCTTGTCATAAACCTTTCAGATTAGTAAAATAGGAAGTAATGGATCTATCTCCTTGCTTACACATGAAAATTTCTTCTTGCAAATCAGAAATGCGAAAGATATCACCTTGAGAATATCTCTTCTTCAAGGTATTCCAAACTTCAAGAGCTGTGTCCATCCACAAAATTGTATCCAAGATAGAAGGATCAATTGAGCTATGCAACCATGAAAGGATCATAGTGTTGCATCTGTCTCAGGGTTTGAACATCAGATTATCTGCATCAGGCTTGAGTAGTGAACCATCAACAAAAGGTAACTTGTTCTTTGACTTGAGTGCAATGATCATAGATCGTGACCATGTGTGATAATTGCTTCCACTCTCCAGAAGCCGATTTGAGACAAGAGAACATCCGGTGCTCTCATTTTGATTCAGAAAATGGGGATTTGAAGGATCTATGATTGTGTTTGCCATTGCAAGAACTATCAAATCGAGGAATTTTCAAAAAGTTCAAGAAAGTGATCAGAAATTGATCAAATAGTGAATGAAATAGGATCTTCGAATCTGCAATTGAAGCTAACATCGAAGGAGAACCTTGCTCAATTATTGTGAGCACTGAATCAGAAGAAAAACCGAATCAAGAAATGAAGAATTTGATGCAAAAGAAGAAATAGCTCAAGAGACTGTGAGCTTGAAGAATAGAAGGAAGATAGCTCAAGGAATTGTGAGCTTGAAGAACAGAAAGAGAATGATCAGAGTTGTGGGCGCATCATAATCCTACTGATACCATGTGGAAACTGATAATGAGAGCATTAGAGAGGATTGTCGAAGAAGAAGATTTCTTCATTTCTCATTGATTGTATTGTAAAACTACACAGTAGCAACTTATATACAAAGGCTATGAGTTTTAACTACTACTAGATGTCATCCTAAACTGAAGTAACAAACTAACAGAATTAAGTTACAACCAATTAACTAAATTAACTAAATAAACTGCCAAGTCAGTTAGGTGATGGTTGAGTTGGCTATCTGTCATACTGCATTAATTAATTATTCTTTAATTTTAAGTTTGTCGTTCTTTTGCTTCTTTTTGTGAAGGTGTGCTCTATCCTTGACCCAAAAATTTGTAATCTGTATTAGATAATTGGTAAGTTTATTTATCCTAATCTTTTTAGTATTGGTGGAAAAAATATGGAGAAAGTTACAAATAAATGCATGCATTACATTCTCTGTCATTACCCATGAGATGAAAAATTAATTAACCACAAAGTAAGCACAATTGGTAGATAATTGATAAATAGTTGAGTTCCTTAAGCATAATGTCAGATGTTTGATTTTTGTCGTATGCGTGAAAAAAGACTTTGTTGAGAGAGACAATTCACTCTCTTGATCTCAACGACTCAAAAGGGTTTAGTCTTTGACTATCGGATATAGATATCCTTGATGCAAAAAAAAAAAAAAGGTAAAATTAATTTCAACAAAATCACACTTGTACAATTAAAAAACAGAAATAAATAAATAAAAATATAAATCTCCAGGAATTCATTTACTGCCCTTATAAACCTTTCTCTGTCAAAACAGATAGCTACAGGGTCATGCTTAACCAGCTACAATCCAAACTAAGAGACAGTCATTGGTGTCGTTTTGAGCAACTTGCTAGCCTTTTAGAGGATGTTGGACTGTGGGGCTAAAGTTACATGCTTAGACGGCAATGAACCTTGAGGAGTGGGTGAAGCACATTGTTGAGTGTACATGGGGCTTCTTTTTACCACAGATTGAAATGGGTGGCTCCCATTTAGATAAAGAACTCAATCAACCTCCCTTTTCCTCTCCATCTATCAACATGGAATAGATAACATGTGAAGTTTGACGTTTAATAGAATAAGGGCATGTTCTAGTAGGAGGTTCTTGCACATATCTAGTCTAGCATACATACACAAGCTGTGTGCGTCATGTCAATAAATAATTGATACACCGTTACTCTAAATAAAAAATAATTGTACAGAAGAAGAATTTATGTAACTATTTTATGTTTATTGGCTTAATGTACATAATTTATATGTACCATAAGTATATGTAAGAAATTAATTTCAGTTCTAATTTATCTCTGGCACATTTTTTTAATACCTTTTGGGCCAGCTCTGCTGTAGAAGTCCAGCCCAACGAAACTACCATGCTTAATGCACTAAGCTAATATATATATATATATATATATATATATGTTTATCTACCAGGTTGAAACACCAATTAGTGAAGTAAGGGATCTTGCAGATATATTTGACCAAATTTCTCTAAAACAATGCATTAGGATAGGAGTCTACTAAAGATGTCTTACCTCTGCTTTACTCCCCAACCAAACCACATGTTTGTGCTGAACAGCTAGGCTCTATTAAATTAGAAAATATCAGCAAAGAAAGCAACATTCACCTTTTTTTTTTCTAAGATCTAAAGTCACGGGCAACAAACAAATCAATTAAACATAATATTTTGAGCTGTACTAATAAATATGCTGAGTTCTTTCAAATAAATAAATAAATATGCTTAGTTGTAGTTTAAAAGCATACAATGAAATTCGTGTTACATCTTTTAAAAAGTATTCTTCCTTAAATGAAAACCTATTTTATAGTTTTTTTCTTTTTAAAAAAAGTTTAGAATGGGGGAAGGCATGTCCCCTTGCAAGATCAAAGAATACCACAAACCTTGGTGATGATTTATAGTGGAATTTACATATTGTCTACCAACATGAGAAATCTAGGAATTGAATCCAAGTCACAGCTAGTGTAAACGAAAGGCTTGATCAGATGTGTCAACCCTTGTTGGTTATTTTAAAGTTTTCTTTTAACTAGTATATCACATCTCTATTTTCAGAAACCAAGAAATGCATTCTTATATTAACACATCTCTAATTAGATTGAGTTATGTTATTTGAACATCAAAATTTAGACATCGTATGTGATACCATATATATTTCTTTCTATCTCTCACTTACTTTTTATCATCTTTGTATACACACATCTCGATAATAATTCAAAAAACAAAAGGGACACCCATTCTGTGTTCAAAAAAACATTGCTGAATTAGATTTGTACAAAATCATATCAAAAACTTTTTTAGAAGCATCTCGACAAATCAAAAACTCTGAACAGAGTGTAAGTCGTAAGTCTAAAAAGATGAATAACTAGAATTTGTCTTCTTTTTTCACCCTTCTCCCTTTTAGTAAGATGCAAGCTGGATTTACTAAAATGCAAGCTAAATTAAAAATCCGCATGCATCCATCTTTTAACTTAAAATTCCTCATGTACTTGTCAAAGATTTATTATCTCGGCTTGGTGTATTCGGATGTGTCATCTCTTGTCCTTCTCCATTCTCATGGCCCCTACTTATTGGAGGTACTGTATTCATTGTCATGTTCATGCCTCTTTATTCCCGGATAACTGTCGCCACCATGATATTCATACTCGGGCGGCTAGCACTAATACCTGCAATCATTTCCGTTTATGAGTTTGTCGTTTAGTCGTTATATGTTTCATCTTTCGACTCTATTTTCTTCACGTGACTTATTTGGCTCGTGGGCTTTAGACTTAAAAAACTCTAGCTCGTATGTCAGGTATTCTCAACCCAAACACTAGGTGGATCCATGATGCTAACAAAGTCGGCCCCGAATATATAACTCAGGCTCCCATAACACCTGTATTAACATGTTGCTAAAATTGAAAGCATAAATACACTTTTTTTCGATAAATAAGTTAATCACAAGTCAAACTAATACCATGCACTTGCTTTTAACAGGATAAAATACTTAGCTGGAAAAAGTGGAAATTACTGACATCAACATCGAAAACTTATTACTTGATTTTAAAATGGTAATACACTGTGCACAAAGCCAGGGAACAATTAAAGGTGGAGGATTTCTAACCGAACACCAGACTCATTGTGCCTAGCAAAGTCAGCTTAAATTATTAGAGCCTGTTTGGTTTTTTTTTTTTTCTATTTTCATTTTTAAAAGTAATTATAATAAAATAATTATAAAACTATCATATTATTTTTATTTTATTTTTAAGAATTTATATAGAAAATATTGAAAATAATTTTTTTGTTTATTTTCACTATTTCCGTATGAATATTTAAAAATATGAAACATAATGAAAACAAAATAATAATTTTATAATTATTTTTATTATAATTATATTTAAAATCAAAAAATAAAAACAGAAAATTGAGAAATAAATTAAACTGACCCTACCACCTTATTCATGCATATTTTAGGAATGACATTACAATTAAAACATTCAAAAAGGACAATGAATAAATGGGATAACGACACGTTAGGTTAGTATGAGATGTGACATGGGTTATTGGTAGTCTATGAATCACATCATCACCTAAAAGAAGTATCTTAATCCTTAGAACTAAAATAATACAATTTAATTAAAAAAAAGGTTGAATCCAGGCAAAACTAAAACTACAACTAAAGAATGGTTAAGACAAAAATATATATATATTTATAGAGGACAAAATCATGATGGCATCTAAGGTGAGGTAGTAATTTTATTGGTACACCTGTAAGGCATCTCTTTTCACCATTAGGCAAATTTGTTTTTAAATGAACGGATAGATTTTCTCATCCATCATCAGTTATTAGGCTTGCATACTTGTCTATGCATGTTACATGAATCAACTACGAGAAGCTAGTAGTCGATTAAATTTACAAATTACAAGTAGTCCCACGAAATGTAATCAATTGTCACTAACCAATTAATTAGTTAAATTTAACGTTTGGAAATCAAGCACAATTGAATCGATTACCAATAACAAGGTAATTGATTAAATGTTAAAATTTGAAAATCTTGATATTAAAGTGACAAATGAATTGACAAATATTAACCAATTATTAAGTTAATTCGTTACAAAATTAATAGAGGGATTTGCAGCGTGAGCACTTGCTGGTGCTGTGGTCACCATAGAGGAGCAAAGAGTGGTAACGGGTGGCCTATCGACAACACGATCTCCCATCCTGAAGATTGGGGTGTTCACGAGTCAAATTGGTTTGGATTTGCATAGAAAAATATGAACAAATCAAAATCAATTTGTTCGATTCGGATCGGAATTGCAATTTTTTCTAAGAAATCCAAACTAAACCAATCGCACCAAGAACGGTTTGGTCCCAAATAATTATTAAATAATAATAATTACTAAAATCAAAACTAAAAAATATGAATATGAATATATATATATATATATAAATAAATAAATAAATAAAGATATAGTAATTGGTTCGGTTCGATTCCAAAATCCTTAAACACGGAACCGAACTAATCACCATCAGGTTTGGTTCGAACCCGAACACAAAAAAAGGAAAAAGAACCAATTTAATTGGCTTACTTCAGATTTTCGAGTTATAGTTATTTTTTTAGCTTAACAGCAATAGCAAAAGAGAAACCACTTGACAAAAGGGGAAATGGGTATTTTGCATGAATTCAAGAGTTTCAATGGAATCCAAAGACAAAACATGGATTTTTGACTCAGAATCATGACGGTTGAGGAGTGTCAAAAGGTTTAATCGTCCTACAAAACGAGGTCATTCTCAATAAAATGTCATATTTGTTCATCACCCTAAAAAATGAAATGTTTATCCGATTGGGAAGTCGTCGTTTCGTGCGATGGTAGTGTTTCGCCCTCGTCTTCCCCAAAATCAACACCTTGTTTCTTCCCTCTCATTGCACCAACGTTCCTTTTGACCCCTGATAGGCTAGATTCCAATGCACACAACTTGACGCCATTTTTCGCTAGTCAATCTACCTATCAAGCAATTGATTGTGGTTTCAAACAATTCATATCTTTCTTTCCTTGTCAAGTAGGTATTCAAGCTATTTAGGCCATACGAGGATATTACTCTGAATTTGGTTCCACCATAGCTAGATGCAAATCTATTTTAGCTAGTCACACTCCTTTCGTAGTAGAGTTCGTGAGGAGGCAAACAAGTATGATCACTCATAGTTTAGTAAGGACGTCCATATCTCATCCTAGCCCTTGTATTTTTCATCATTGTCCTAATCATCTTGTATCCATGCTTTTCAATGATATGAATTTTTTTTTTATAAAAAAAAGGTACTAAATCTAGTATGTTACATTTGTCTAGGCAACAATGATACCATTATATATTGGAATTAATTGATATACATTGAGTATTAAAAAAAATTACATTGTCTAATCATAGATTATTAATAACAACTACAACTATGCCTTATTCCCACTAGATAAGGTCGACTATATGGATCAGACGACGCCATAATATTCTATCATTACTGTAAAACTCTCTCTTTAGCTTGAGTGACACCTTTTTCTCACACAAAAAAACTGAAAACCTTCCTCCGTTTCAACCGCTCATAGATTATTACATTATTTTAAAAAAAATTACTATTATCATAACTACTCACCCATAAAATGATTTATAACCGGTTCACAATGCAACACAAATTTAAGCTGACAACATAACATAATTAAACATAAAGATTTAGTACTTGCAAATTAGTTATTGATTATTAATTTCACATTAAATTTTAAAAATTATTGTATATTTACAGTATCCAATAACCTGTCTGAAAACTCAACCAAGAAAAAAACAAAACACACGGATACTGGGATAAGGATTTGAATCCACTCCTTTTATTTTTTCCTTTTTTCTCTCATGTTTAAAAAAGAGAGACAAAAAACAATTTTAAAACAGTAACTAAAAAGTTAATAGTCACAAAAGCAAATTTTAATCGTTAGAACATCAATAGAACAAACAATTACATAGCATGAGAAAGTTAGACAAATAAAAAATAACTGAGCCAACACAATTTCCATACGACATTGAAAGAAACATCAAAAAACACAAACTCCCGTCATATGGAAAGCTACAATTTGAATTGCACTTTGATGTATGAGTTCATCACCCTCTACAATAAAATGTTGATCTATACTTCTAAGGATTCTGTTTCCAAGTATCCTTGCAAGTCCAAACAAAATGAAAAATATAAAATGTGCCAATAAGATTTACCTGTGGCTGCTATATATCATTGTGCACAATCGGAAGCATGTAAACTAAACTCCCAACTCAACCTTTAATGCTGTTCAAAACTTCAGTTTGTTGCTTCCACCACCAAAATACATCATCTGTCTAAAATAGACCCTGCACCAAACCAACCTTCTACATTCCAGCCTTCAACTCCTCAAAATAAATGATGAAAATTGCCACAGCGAAAACAAACATTCACTTGCTATCTCCTCTTTGTCTGTGGCTTTTTGGGAGTTGATAAGATGGAGGTGCGCGATTTCTGTGTCTGATGTCCAAAAACAGTCCTCAGCCCATCTTCTGATTCATCATCATCACTGTCAATGTTCTTAGGAGTATGCCTATTCTGGTATGCTCTGCGCTGCAAAAGGAAGACATTGAAGTAGTAGCTAACTAAATCTGCACTGCTCTTTTTAGGAAACGATTTAAAAATATGATCCCAGAAATATCCCTCAGGTGAGGGAGAGTTTGATCCCACCACATCTTTGAGTTTGAGAGAGTTTGATGCCACCACATCCTTGAATCTCTTCTCTTCTGCCTCTGTCCACAAACGCCTAACTTCTTCACCTACCTTATCAAAATTCCACTGGTAGAAAGCCGTGCCCAATTCCCGCTTAACTTTAGCCCTTTTCTCAGCAATGTGGAATCTGACACAATCAACTGAACCTGGTACTGAGCAACCACAATTATCTTGTCTTCCCTTTCCTATGGGGTCCCTTTCAATAACAAGCCTTGAATTCACTCTTTCTACTGGCCATATTTGGGTCCCTGACCACTTAGAATCACTTTCAGAAGCCATGCCAGTCCATTCTGGTACTTCAGCTTGGTGACTTGGACCCAGAGGGATGCGCACACTGGGACATCCATCAACACCATCAAGCAACTCCTTCTCAGTATGATCTCCAGTATGAGGACTTGGTGTTCTGTCCAAACCTCCGCTTCCTATAGATGAATCTGAAGAGCTTCGTACAGTTGACGTCGGTTTTCCAAATAGAAGTCTCTTGTCACGTTTCAACCTCTCTCTAAGATTGTAAGCTGCCTCAGTATGATCATCATACATGCAAGGATGCATCTTCTGATTCTACAAAATGACACAAGATTTTGGTTTTAATGTGATATCACAAGGATATTTGCAATTTTGTTTTAATGGAATATTTAAGAGCTTGATTGGGAAAGATATTTCCCATTCAGCGAATCTGTTTCATCTGACATGTTTAGCAAACCTAATTAAAAGTGTGAAAAATGTTTTTTTATAGGGGAAAACAATTCATATAGAGATAAGCTAAAGTTTCAAGCTTATTTGGAAAGGAAAAAAAAAAATTTATTTTAAACCCAATCACATTTTGCTCTCATTTTAGCCCTGCAAAACTAACTATCACAATAACAAAAATCAAGCATCTTTTCATTAGGTAGGATCGGGTACATGAATTAAATGATGTCATAATATCTTACATAAATCATGTTTATAGACAAACAATTTAAAGCTAAATCCTTCTTAATGTTTTGCCATAAGTTTTCTTGGTCTCCCACTACTAACTATTAGGTTATCCTCCATATGATCTATTCTTCTTAGTGGGACTTCTATAGGTCATTTCAACACATGCACAAACCACATATTGAGAGATTCTACCATATTTTCTACAACAAGTGTTACCTCAATTTTCTATCTGATGCATTCATTCCTAATCTTATTTAATCAATGTGTTCACACATCCAACTCATGTCAAAGAGAAAGTTGAGGTAACACTTATTCTCTTATCCTGTCAATCTTATTGGGTTTTTACCACCCAACAACCGGTCACTAAAATGCACAACGGGAGTTATAAGGTGGTTAAGGGGGTTTGGGGAGGGATATAGGGTTTGGAGTGATAAGGAGGTCATGGGTTCAACTCCCCCACTAACATAACACACTAATTACTAACATTTGCCTATAAAAAAAAATGCACAACTACCTACCAAATAAATAAATATTATTACTTTAAATAAATTATCAATTTAAACAAATAACTTCATACATTTTTTGTAATGTACTATATAAAAGTGATTTTTTTTATACAAGTCAAATGTAACAAATTAACTTAAAAACATTTTTCAGCAAATATATCTCACATAAAACTAATTCTAATATAATCGATTATTATAACAAAAATCAATTATACATTACTAAAATAATATATTTTTTGCAGCTAATCTAAACACACTAAGCGGCAGTAACTGGACAAAAGTTCAAGGAATCTTGTGAACTAGATCATAAAAAGGGGGGTGACGTAGCTCAACTGGTTTGAACTATGGGAGTAAGGTGTTTAAGGAGTTGTACAGGGTTCAAACCCTGATGAAGGAGAAAATAACTAACATAACAACTAACGTACTAACATTTGCCTATAAAAAAAACTAGATCATAACAAGAGAAGAACTTTATTACCCCAAAAAACATTCGATTACTTCTATGGTTTTATCAAGAACTTATCTTATAGATGGTAACTAATAACGAGTGAGAATCCAAAATGGCAATTTATCTATATACTTGAACTTACTAGATTAACTAATAACAAGTGAGCTTCCTCATCATAATTTTACCTGCTATTTGGAGTATACCCTCTCAAAAAGGGCTCACAAATCACATTAAGTTATCCATGCTTTCAAAAATAAGGTCTAATAATAGTGAGAATGTTTGTCTTGCACTTTTAATTGAATAGTACCACACACTTTAATAGTATGGATACAGAATAATGTGAATGATACTCATCTTAGAAATGTTTGAGGGTTTCTATTTTTTCATGGAGCAAAAAACAATGACAGCTCATGAGTAAGAAAGTAATCAACTCGTTACCAACCGACAAGCAGAAATGGGAATTTGATAGAAACAAACAAAGCAAATGAACACTTTTATTGAACAATTGAGAACAGGAGAAAGAATTCTCCCCCAAGGTTTCCTCTTCGCAAAGGGTTATCCCTTTTCCAACTGAGCCTATGCTCGATTATTATAAAGCTACAATTCCGAATGAATCTCACATACCCTCTTATTTATCTACACTTCTAAATACCACTGCCTTAGCCTACTAACTATTTCAATTAATCCTAACAACTAACCGCCTCTTTCCTAACAATACCACCTTAATGAAGATCAACCTTGTTCTCAAGGTTGAAACTGGTCGTGAATACGGGATGGAGTTCACGTTACTATCTCCTTGAAATATGATCGAACAACGCCCATGTCTTTATCCAATTGCTCATCTTCCACCAAAATAGTGACTCACATGCTTTTTTTTACTAGGCATCTATGCATTAGGCATGCCACTGGAAGCACAGTCCCTTTGGCCTTCTTTCGACATACTCTCGGTACGATAGTTGTCAAGCTCCCCAATGATTTAGTGTGTTCACAATCGTGGCCTTAGTGTTGGTTGTCCCCCTCTTGGACTGACTGGTTGGATTAGAATCATTCTTGATCCAACTTGTTGATGCATGGCTCTGTGTTATGCCAGATAGTCCCACCACAACTACCCCGATGGAACCCACACACATGACGAATCCTCCGGTTGGCGACTGCTTGTAGCTCAACATTGGAGCCTGAAACTGAGACTAGTCAATGAGTCCCACAACGAGCAATTCTTCTTCCAAACTTTGCACTTGACTTCCATACGTGACCCTCCCAAAAAAAGAATGCGATGTAGACCCACCCAAGAGGATCATTGCATCGAAGGTGGGTTAGGTAACCCCACCTTCATCACCAAGACTACCTCTCGTCTCTAGCGGATTTGCCATCTTGTTGATCCGTCTTATCTTGTTTATCCGAATGGGAAGACGTCGTGTCAAGAGATGGTAGTGCTTCATCCCCGTCCTCCACATTATCAATATCTTGTTTCTTCATCCACCGAACCAACATCGGCTTAATACCATTGCACTTTGCTTTTCACCTCCGATAGGTTGGATTCCATTGCATGCAACAGGACTCTATGTTTGCTTGTCATCTGCTTCAAAAGCTCCACCGAGTTTCCCAATACCTCCACTCTTGATTCCATCTCCCAGTCAAGCAGATTTGGCAATTTAGACCAATCATTATGAACCAACGAACAAAATTGAGAATTTGATAGAAACAAAGGAAATGAACACTTTTATTGGACAATTGAGGAAAGGAGAAAGAATTCTCCTCCAAGGGTTTCTCCTTCACAAAGGGTTACTCATTTTGCAACCGAGCCTTTGTCATTCATTACAAAGCTACAATTCCATGTGAATCTCCCATACCCTCTTCCCTCTATTTATCTACCCTCGACCCTTGCAATACCCTACTAACTATCTCGACTAATCCTAACTACTAACCACCAACCACCTCTATCCTAACACAACTCCTCTTTCTAGCTATTTATCTATCTTTATCTTTATTTAGAAATAAGCAATACTCGTTAATTGGAAATTTACACACAAAAACACTATATCATACTTTCCCATATTATTTGTATGAAGTGAGAAGGTAGTCATGGATCCAAATATCCAAATATTATTCACAAATGATAGACTTCCTAACCACTTTCCCTTTGCCTCTATGTTATCAATTGAGCTGCGTTAGCAACGAATAACGAGATTGCGAATCAGAAATCAACCTAGGGGTGACACTAATCCCTGGAGCATTGCAATTTTCAGGAGCGGCGATGGTGGCCGCAAAACACACCGAAATCACGAAGGTGGCGACTAGAACGCACCTATATATTGAAGTCAGGGTGAAAGCCTTATATTGCCCCCGATTTTTAGCCCTTTCCATCGCTTTTTTCAGGTTTTTAGGTATTTCTCCCTACCCTTTTGTTTTAGGTCAGACTCCATTCTCCCATTCAAAAAGCTTCTCCCTTTTCAACAAAGAGAGCCAACGAGGGACCCCTTCGAAAACCAACCTTTGCTCCGCCTACCCACTTCGTTTCCGGCGAAGGCGACTGCGTTTTCTGGCGACGGTGATGGCGACTGTGTTTTCTGGCAAAGGCGACAATGACTGGTTCTTCTCTTCACAGCTCCACTGTTTGGATCCAACGTTGCTCTTCTTCTCTTCTCCAATAAGTTTAATGTAATGTTCGTTAAACTTACAAAAAGTCTTGTACCAGCCATAGTTTGTATCTATGTCGGTAATGTGCCTAATTTAGGGCTAGATGACTGATGAGGGCTGGTTCGTGTTGGGCCTGTTGGCCAAACATGAAGTGTTCATATCAGCTATGAAAAAGCCTTGTACCAGCCAGAAGCCTAGAAGTTATTAAATTATTTAACCTGAACATAGGTTACAAGTTATTAAATTATTCAATTATCCCAAATTTCATGAACCTATATTACATTTTATGTTTTAACATTATGATGAATGCTTACAAACTTAGTAGTATTTTAGAATGAAGTCACGTTTGCTGAATCTTTGTTAAATGTATACTGTTTTTTATGTATATTATTTCTTTTTATATGTATATATATTGTTTTCTATTCTTTACAATCGTGGCCATCCCGCTTTACCGTTTTTGGGGTCGGTCGCTCTGTGCCGCTATCCAAGATTGATAACATAACTTTGTCTCATCTTTCTTTCTGCACCCATGGCAAATAGAACAATGTAGTCTCCAACAATTTTCTCAATCAACATACACATCTGAGTTGCAAGAAAATAATAGTAGTCCAAGAGCAGGTTTCAGCCCAAACTTCTTTTAAGTTTTTCTTCCTTGTTTGTTTAGCTCTATTTTCAACAATATTTCAGAAGAAATGGGGCTCAAAGTCAACAGAATTGCATCCCGTGTGATTGTGTGAAATTGAAATAAAATGAAAGAACCACAGAATTAAATTATGGAGGATTTAAGGCAAAATTTAAGCATGCCATAATTAAACGAAGCATAAGGAGCTAACAGACAAAAAAACAACAATCTGAATATATGGTCCCAGGCCTTATTAGCACAAAATAGTGGGCATGTTTTATTTCATATTTCATCAGTGATTTGCTTGACAAATGAAATACATTTCCCTCAACAAAGCAAAGCTTCTATTTTCCTTTTCAGGGAGTGAAGCTGCATACGCTGCCAATTTAAAGCTAGGGGTCAAAAGGGAATGAAAGTCCAGAGTAACAAGTGCATACAAATATTACAAATTCAAACAGAAATACACATGATAAAAGGAATAACCACAAGTGTTGTGTAAGTGAACAGACAAGTTTAATTGCACATAAGATAAACAAAATGAAAAACATGAACATTTAAAGAAAAATTTTAACAAAAAACTTACTTATTTTGAGTGTATTAATTTTTAAGTATGCAGCAGCAACACAAGCTTGAATTAAAGCAATTTAAGGTAAGCGGACTTCACTTAATAGGATATAAATTTATTTATTTTTAAAAATTACCTGCCAATTACGTTGTTCACTGCTTGATTCAAAATCCCTTTTGACAGATACAGCCTCCCGAAACGACAAAACCTGCTTCCAGACCTCCTGATTACTGTAAGATTTCCACTTCGACTTTTCAGGCATTGAACCAACAGCAGGATCACAAGGATTCTTTGCAACTCTGGTAGCCCAACTAAGCAAATCCAACAGAGACTCTCTCTTCCTCTTATGGCCAGAACTGCCTCCATCACCACCAGATGCATCCAACGCCAGGCTACCATCATTATTTTCACTCTTTTCACCACCACTCAACAATCCAGCCGTGCTATTCTCATCATCAGACACATCCACTAGAATCGGCTTTGCAGTCACATTCCCTCCACTGACCTCATCATCAGACACATCCACTAGAATCGGCTTTGCAGACACATTCCCTCCACTGACCTCATCATCAGACACATCCACTACAACCGGCTTTGCAGACACTTTCCCTCCACTGACCTCTTCCGTTACTTTCATCGCATCATTACCCAAGTCTTCAAGAACATATTCATCCATAGCAATGTGCGTCATTTCCACATCACCATGTCCATTACACGGAACTCCTTTCTCCCCATTAGACACTAAACTCAAACCCTTCACTCCTTTAGCACCACACAACTTCCTCCCATCGTCGACCTCATCATCAAACTCGCCCTTGAACTTGTCTACAGCATCGCTCTCATGATCCAACAACAACCCTTTAACCTCCGCCTGCAACTCCATCAAACGCTTACCGAACTTATCCCTATCATCCATCAAACCACACTCAGCTGCCTTACTATCAGCAACCTTCTTCATCCATGCATCCAAAGCACTCAAGTACGTACTATAAACCAGTTTCACTGAAGAACCCGCACGCAAACCCAACCCAGATTCTTCCGCAACCAAATCCCACAACTTGCTTTCACAAACGACATCGTATCCGCCTTTTTCCTTCACCACCATGAACAGCTTGTACAAATCCACATTCCGACCATCACCCAGCATTGGAGGTAAGGGACGAAAACAAGCACAGATCTCACGCAAAAACTTGCTGAGTAACCCCTCGAAACGGAACCGTAACTCGTATGACAGTTCAATCACGCCGCGTTCTGCCAGTACCACGTCATCGTCCCCTGCCATTGATTTCGAATTCAAACCCTAGAAACAAATAATCACACTCGAAATGATCCATTTTTTCTATATAAAAAATTTTCGAACTTTTTTTTTGAGAAATTAACGAAAAGTGGAAATGGGTATTGGAATCTGCACCGATTGAGAAACTGGGTTTTGCTCAAAAATGGATTTTGGCGGGAAAATTGAGAAGGTGGATCGAGTGGTTAGGGTTTTGTTTTGGGGGAGCAAGCTCTGAGATCGCTTGCTCTGCCACCTTTTTCTGATGTAGAATTTTTTTTTTATATCCCGCGCTTTCTCTCTCTACGATATTGATGTTAATTGCAGAGAGAGAGAGAAGGGAACGGGGCTAAAATTCAAGTTTTGAACAGATGCAGACCCTCATCTTCAAAAACAAAATTTTCATTGGCAGTAAAGAGAAATGAGAAAAAAAATAGAGAAAGACAGACTTACCAGGTTTTAGAGAGAAAAAATGAGAAGGAAAAGGGTTTGAATGGACCCCTCTTTTGATTTGTGAGTTGTGTTGTGACCTCCTTGACCCTAAGACTACCCTTAGCTAATGTATTTTCATCTCCATAACCTTTTTTATTCTTACAATTTGCTTTGGGAGTGTTCCATTTTGATAAAACTCATAAATGGAGATTTATTAGGGTTTTCTTGGTGATAGATAGTTGCCCACCCCCCTGTCCTATATATAGGTGAGTCCACTAACCATGGTTAGTATTTAACTTGATGGATGGTTGAGTTGGGGTTTTGGATTGGTGGATTGTAGTTGGATTTGTATTGTTTATTTCTTTAAAAGGAATAAGGGGGAAATTTATTAAAATAGGTTTTTATGGGAATGGAGAAATGAGGAATAAGATTTTGTCATTTTTAAGATGGGGTGCCTTAAAATATATTGTTATATATAATTTTAAGATAATATAAATGCAAAATTAATTAAAGGCATTAAATATCATCATAAAGTATTTTTTTATTTTATATATTATAATAATAGTTGGACAGCTATTTCTTAATCTTTCTTTTTGGTATAAAATCTATTTTCAAATTGTATGCATTGAATTGTTTTCTTTTCTTAAAATAATATATCTTAATTAGTTGTGGTGGGCAAGATACATATCATAAACATGAACCTTGGAAAAAATAATTAGATTGGTATAGAATCACAAATATTTAAGTACTCATAAATAAAAGGAAAAAAAAATTGTGATGTTTCTCAAAATAAACAATTAGCTAAGTAGAAAATCGGATATATTCATAAAAATAAGAGTGAAGGTTCAAATTGATCCATAAAAAATTTCGGGAACCCATTTTTAGTCCCTAAAAAATAAATTACCTATTTAGCCCCTCAAATTTTTAAATGTGGGACACATTAATCCCTAGATTTAGTTCTGACGTCTATTTATTTGCCTATGTGTTACGTTAACCTAGGGGTGTAAGCCGATCCGATCCGATCCGCGAACCCGACGGATCCGAACCGATCCGAACCGGTTTTGGTGGATTGGTTCGGATCATCGGATCGGATTCCAAAACGCCGATCCGAACCAGATCGGTTCAGGTCTCGGATCCGAGAAATCCGATCTGAACCCTATAAAATATTTATTTTTAAATTATTTTATATAATATTAATATATTATTATATAGATATTTAATATAATTAATAATTAAATATGTATATTTTATTTTATTTTCTAATTTTTTATTAATATTTAAGTGTAAAATAAAATAATAATAAAAAAGGTAACCCGATGATCCGAACCGAACCAATCCGATTATGATCGGTTCGGTTCGGATCCGTAGCTGAAAATTCGCCAAATCCAAACCGATCAAATTTGATCGGTTCGGATATGAAACCCCTCAAATCCGATCCAAACCGACCCGATTACACCCCTACGTTAACCATCCTACTTAGCCCGCTAGTAGTCCTGCGTGACCTATGACGAATTTCCGCTGTGAAAAATTAATGAAAAGTGAAAAAAATGCATAATTATCAGATATTTGAATTTTAAAATTGTGCATTTTTTCTCTTTTTTATTCATTTTCCAATGAAGAAATTCGTCATAGGTCGTGCTGGACCACTAACAAGCAAGTAGGATGGTTAATGGGACACATAGGCAAGTAAATGGACATCGGAACTAAATCTAGGGACTAATGTATCCCGTGTTTGAAAATACGAGGGACTAAATGAGTAATCTATTTTTTTCAAAGACTAAAAGTGGCTTCCCAAAATTTTTCAGGAACCAATTTCGGCCTTCGCTCTAAAACTAAACTTTTCTTTAGGGGAACATGCATATGGATTAGCTTGCAAGTCTAAGCTTTATTAAAGAACTTGGTTGAAATGATTCTTTTTTTTTCACCAAGGTTATCCTCCAATTGGGGACTAATCTCTTTCGAGATATAAAGGTCACTAGTAGAGCTGTCAATTCGGGCGAGTCCAACTCATTTGGGCCAGTCCAAAGCGGTCCACCATATTTTCGGGTCGGATTGGGTTGGGCCAATTTAAGTATGGGCTACTAATTTACCAGCACAGGGCCAAACCGGCTGCCCATGTGCCAATACATTTTTTGGGTGAACCCGGGTATCCTCCGACCGGGAGCCAAAAACTAATCTCTCGAGGTACAGATAAATTTAAGGGGTTGACATCTCCTAACAGATGTTATTCCATACACACGAGCCAGAAATCGAATCCCTGACCTCATGGGTCAATACAATTTAATAAAGATCAAAAGTTAAATATTTTTTTAAAATTAATCACATTATAAAATTCAGTAAGTTAAAAATTTGAACTTTATTTTGTTAAAAAAAATTATTTTCTATTCTTTAGTATTGAGAGATAAACTTAAAACATGTATGTTATATATTATTACAAATATTAATGTGTTAAGTTACATAATTAACGACGAGCAATAGAACAAGCAGCATAGATAAAAAAGTGTATGTTGAGTGTTAAGTTACGTGTTTTCATCCAAGAGGCCTAAGAGAGGGGTTTTATTATTTGTATGGTATCAAGCTAAAACCCCCTGAGAAATGTATGATGGACGATACAACATCTTTTATTCTTTTATTGAGTAACGCGGCATCTTTTTAAAATGTTAACTATTTAAGTTTTTTTAACAATTTTAACTAGTAAAAATATATTAATCAAAACACCTAGAGGTGGAATTACCAGTCTATAAACAATAATGTATTTCTTTTCAAGATATTGAGAAGGAGTAGTATAAAAATGTAATGCTTCAGTTTAATTTATATATTTTTATTTTCAAAGTTCGGGCCAGCCCAGCCCATTGCTGGCCCATGTCGTGCCAATGAATTTTCGTACCGGGTTGGGTTGGGCCGAAATAATTTTGGGGCTACATTTTATCAACCAAACCTAAGTTTAATGTCGGGTTATTCGAGCCAGCCCATCAGGTCCGTCTCATTTTGACAGCTCTAATCACCATAATAGGTTTTGTCTCTCCCTATAAAACCTTTTTATATATACATAACAGGAATAGAAATCCTGACAATATGCTTAAGAAATTTATTTATCTATCAACTGTATTGGATTTTGTTGGTTTATTATAATGATTTATTTGAGGCTGTCTTGTTCGTGGAGGTAAATACACGAGCTAGTTTGGTTTTGTTTGGTCTAGTTCACCCAAGAGTTTCCCATGGACAAGTCAAGTTGAGCTAATCCATAAAGTGATGGGTTAGTGACTTACGTAACTTGAGACTGTTACTCTTTGCCCATGGGTTAAGATGCATGCTCACTCATTACTTTTTTTAAATGATTTAAATAATAAAAAAATATTTTGGATTGAATTTTGAAGCTTTTAGTTAGGCTTTAGGGACTAGAAAAGTTAAATATTTATGTTTAGTTGCTTGCTGGGAATGAATTTTAGGGTCCGTTTGTTTTGTTTTCAATTTTCAATTTTTATTTTTATTTTTGTTTTTAAAAAATAATTACAAACATGCCACCATATTTTCATTTTATTTTATGTTTTCAAAATTTTGTACGAGAAACACTAAAAACAACTTTTTGTCTGTTTTCACTGTTTCCTATACAAATCTTTGGAAACAAGAAACGGAATGAAAACAAAATGTCAAATTTGTAATTACATTTTAAAACATGAATGAAAACTGAAAACAAAGCAAACAGATCCTTAATATGTGTACACACACCATAGGATCAGTTTATATCAGTGTAAATAATTTTTTACTTACAATCATTTTTAGCAGTTACTCTTATTTTCATCCAATAATGTTTGTGATTTAACTTTAGTAATAAATTATATCATTGGATGGAAATAAGATCAACAACCAAATATGAGGGTATGTGAAAATTTGTTTACATTGAGTGTAAACAGGTCCATCTTTTTCGAATCCTTGACTTGCCACTTACTACCCTGCCCTAATGGTTAGTCTTATAACCCTGTCATTAGGGATACCCGATTAAACACAAAAATTGTTCCCCCCCCCCTCTCTCTCTATATATATATATATAAATTGATTCGTTAATTACGGTTTGCCTCTAGTCTCCTTATTTGTGGCAACTTTGGGTTGCTTTCAGTACAGCCTACATCACCTTCAAAGCGTTGAGTGAGAGGGGTATGTTTAGTCCCATGTAGCCTAGAGATATGGCATAATTAATGCTTATAAGGCTTAGGTAGTCATCACCTTAAAAGCTGATTTTATGAGGTTGAGTTAGGCTCAAACTCAGATTTCGAGATGGTATCAAAGTCTATCTTAAATTCGTTGTTGGGCCGCCCACATCGTCCACACTTCGTGTGCATATTTTTGTATGAGGGAGTGTGTTGGAAATACGTCCTAATTTGTGGTCTACCCCTAGTCGCCTTAATTGCGGTAACTTTGGGTTGCTTTCATTATAGCCTAAAGCATCTTCACTATGCTGAGTGTGAGAAAGAGAGAAAGTGTTTAATCTCACATAGCTTAGAGATGTGACCTAATTAATTTTTATAAGGCTTATGCAGTTCTCACCTTATAAGTCGATTTTGTGAGACTTGACGCAATAATAAAATGTTGACTTGTGAAAAAAAATGTTGTCTTGTGACATGAAAATCGCATATTCAAATTAGCAATGATTTTTGAACACCCCTCCCCCTGACATCATATTTACGCCGTAGGGGAGGGGTGTTTTGAAACTTGGAAATGTGATATGAGACGAGAGAGAAAAAAACAAATAAATATGTGCGGAAGGTATAAAAATACTGTATAGGTGTTCAAATGAGTTGTATAAATAACACAACTCTATTCGAACTGTAAACCAAAATTTGTACACATCCTCTTCTCTTTCTTTGTTTTTTTAGGGTGGGGTAGGTACATGGATAGTGTAACAGCCTGATTTTGATTATGCTGTTCAACCGATTAAAATATAATTAATTATATTTTAACATGAGAGTTAGAACGTGTTTTTGATTAAAATAAAATCATATTCATAGTCTATTTTATGGCAGAGGGTTACGATAAAATTTTTGGTTGAAAATTCAGACGAAAATCGGTCTGTGTTTTCACTGCCGGTACAAGTTTACTGTGCAGAGAACCTAATTTTGACCCGTGAACGAGACGGTTAGTGTTTTTAATATGTTTCCTTCAACTTTGGTTATTTTTAAAATTTTCGTTCAAAAATAGAATATAATATTTTATTCGGACGAAAACGTCGGAAGAATTATGAACGAAAAATACAATCGGGTACGAAATGGAGCAGATTAGGGAGCACAAAAAAAGTGAAGTGACTTGATGAAAATGGGTTATGACACACTCCAAAAGTGTAATCATCACACTTTTCAAATTATAACATATTATATTCTAAAAACCTATTTCTCTCTCTCTTCTCAAACCAAACAAGGCACAAGGTCAAAACTTGTTCTCCAAGCTCATTCCTCTCTCCTCAATTTCGTGTCACTCTCTCCCTTATCTATATATACACATCTAATTTTTTCACTTCATCACTTTCCTTCTCCAAAACTCCATTAAAACTTCATCTTCTTCCTTTTCTTTTAAAAGTTCAAGCTCTTAAAACTTTAGTTTTTATCCATCTTTTCTATTTGAGTTCTTCATTAAAGTTCTTCCTTATACTAAGGGTAATGCTCTCATGTGAATCTTTTTGCAAGTTTCATCTTTTATTTCTTAGTTTGCTTTATGTGTTCTTTATATGACTTAAACTTCCAAAATCTCTCTAAAATGGTAGAAAACTCCTTTTGAGTTGAAACTACTTTATATAGTCTTGTATTAACTTATATTTTCACATACTAAGAGGTTATGTAAAACAAAAATCTCTACCTATCTCTTCCAATGAAGGCCTGATACTTGCATTTGTGACCTATGAAGTTTTTGTTTCAACTTTTGGAATATGATCATGTGTTTGAGTTTCAAACTATCCATTGATCTTAAATTTATAAATCTTGGAAGTTTTGATAGCTTGTTCCTATGATGACTGAAAATATGAATAAGTAAGCCTAGGATACTATGTTTCAACTTTCCAAGTATGATCATGGATTTAGAACTCTTAATACCTTGTGATTCTAAACCTAAGAGTTATTGTTAAACAAAGAATATTTTTCTCATCATCCTATGATGGCCGAAACTTAGTGTTTAGGTGCTAGGATGTTTGAGTTTTTATTTTTCCAAAATGATCATGGACTTAAGCTCCATAAGATATTTGGATGCTAAGTCTAAGAGATTGGAAAGTTTAAGGTTTTCTAACTTGTTTATTCTATGTTATTAGAGCTAGGATGTATTACTTTCATTTTTTCAAGATGATCATGGACTTGAACTCCACAAGATATTTGGATGCTAAGTCTAAGAGATTGGAATGTTTAAGTTTCCATTGTTTTCCAAAATGATCATGGACTTGAGCTCCATAAGATATTTGGATGCTAAGTCTAAGAGATTGGAAAGTTTAAAGATTTCTAACCTATAAATCCTATGAAGGCCGAACCTAGAAGGTTATGGACCTAGGATAGTTTGTTCTTATTTTTCCAAAATGATCATGGTTTTGAGCTCCTTAATGCATATGGATGCTAAACCTAAAATATTGGAAAGTTTAGTGAATGCTAGCCTATTTTACTAGCCTTGGCCAAATACCCCAAGTTTATAACATAGTGGGATTTTAATTCAACTTTGATAAATGATCATTGTTTATGAATTCCTAACACTTAAGGATCATAAATCCATGAGTTGTATAATTTTCGGGAATCTCTAACCCTAAGAACTAGTCTTGGCCGGACCTATACCTTGTGGTTTAGTGTTCTTGTTTGATTTTAACTTGTGATTTTGTGTTCATAACATTATACTTCCATCGCGGAGGAAACGAGGATGTTCGTGGTATACCTCTTCGAGCATATAATCTCCTTACCTTCACAGAAGGTGGAGTTAGTACTTTGTGGTGTGACAACGAGGAGGTTCGAGTTCGGTGATAACCCAGGTGGGGGAAAGAATCAACCTATCGTCGGAATGGATAAGTAGTAGATTATATAATAATTGTGTAGGGCGACCTAAACCCTACTAGTATTCGAGTAATCGACAAGACCAAAATCACATTGGAAACCTTTTTTGAAAAACCAATGGCGATTTCGGGATTATAGGTTTATCGATATTATGTTGATTTTATATTGTTGATAGTTGATTTGATTTTATTACCTTTATTGAATTGATTTTGTGCTATGATTGGTGATATGGGAATATTTTGATTGATATTGTGTTATGCATGATCTGCCTGGTTTGTATTATTATGCTTAGTGGTTTTTAAGCAAAGATATATTTGTTGTCTAAAAGATGATTGTTTTGGGTGCGAGGATAATGATGATTTAGAAGTGCCTAACCTAGATGATGTATGTTAAAGAGGTGTTATGGCATAAAATATGTGTCAAGTTCTAATGGAGGGTTAAGGCACTAGGATGTTGTTAAAACGGGTTGGTGAGATTCAAGTATGGATGTTGTTGTCCACAACCGTGTATTGGTGATATAATACACAAGGATAAAAGTGTATTGGTAATATAATACACAAGGACATCTGTGTATTGGTAATATAATACACCGTGTATTGGTAAAATAATACACATAAAACACTTCTGTGTATTGGTAATATAATACAAGTAAAACACTTATGTGTATTGGTAATATAATACATCGTGTATTGGTAATATAATACACGTAAAATCAAGAGTTCTCGCGAGACCACTTCCACCTAAAGGGAATGGGGGTGGAACACCTTAACGGGAATGGAAGTGGAACACCTTAATGGGAATGGGAGTGGAACACCTTAATGGGAATGGAGGTGTGCACGAGGTGAAACATCCTAATGGGAATGAGGGTGTGCCCCGATGCAAATGAGGAATGGTGACAGGAGTGGTAGTGGCCACGATAATGTAAAGACATGGTGACTGGATTAGAGTGGTTACGTTAAAATGAAGTGTTAGATTACCTGAGAGTAAGGGTAGAGGATGATATATATTAACTTGAGGATGATTCGTTAGTTATGTGTGTTGATTGTCTGTGACAATTACTGTATAATTTACAATAACTCTTTTCCGCTTTTTGATGATAGAACTGCTTCTTATCCCCTATGTTTGTTATGTGATATTGTAGCCAAACAGAAAGTCTAAGTCTGTTAAGATTCTGTTAGGCTTTCTGTTTTGTTAGTTCTTTTTGTTTTGTTAGTTTTTCTGTTTTTGGCAAGCAGAGTTTGTTGCTTCTTGCTGCCATTGTAGCTCTATAAGAGCATTCCTTGTGATGGTTAATATGAAACAGTAATTAGCAATAATTACTTGTGTTCATTCTCTCAATACTAACATCATACTTGTGTTCATTCTCTCAATCCTAACATCTGGCATCAGAGCTCCTACTGGGGCCTGAGCAGAAAAGCGTGAATCAGTGTTCTTGGGAGTTCTTGGAGTAACAAGAAAATGTCGAATGCAAATGATGGTAGCTTTGTGCAGCCTGCAATTCCTCGTTTCGATGGTCATTATGATCATTGGAGCATGCTAATGGAGAATTTTCTCAGATCCAAGGAGTATTGGAGCTTGGTGGAAACAGGCATTGCAGAACCAGTCCAAGAAGGTATCTTGTGAAGCTCAGTGAGAGGAGAATTGATGAGCTGAAGCTGAAAGATATGAAGGTCAAAAACTACTTGTTTCAAGCCATAGATAGAACAATCTTGGAGACTATCTTGAAAAAGAACACGTCAAAAGAAATATGGGATTCAATGAAGAGGAAATATGAAGGCAATGCAAGAGTAAAAAGATCAATGCTTCAAGCCTTGAGGAAAGAGTTTGAGACTTTGGAGATGAAAACAGGTGAGACAGTAACCGATTACTTCTCTCGGGTTATGAGTGTGGCTAACAAGATGAGAACTCATGGAGAACAGATGCAGGATGTAATCATTGTTGAGAAGATCCTTAGATCCTTAACTGACAAATTTAACTATATAGTTTGTTCAATTGAGGAATCTAAGGATACCGATTCCCTTTCTGTTGATGAACTTCAGAGTTCCTTGATAGTTCATAAGCAGAAATTCCACAAGAATCATGGAGAGGAGCAGGCTCTCAAAATAAGTTCTGATGAGAGGAATGATAATGGAGGAAGAGGTAGAGGTAGAGGAAGAGGAAGGGGAAGAGGAAGACAAAACCGAGCCACTGTTGAATGTTTCAAATGCCACAAACTTGGACATTACAAGTATGAATGTCCTGACTGGGATAAAGAAGCCAATTATGCTTCTTTCAATGACCAAGAAGAACTCCTGTTGATGGCTCATGAGGAATTGCATGATGTGCAAGGAACAAATGCATGGTTCTTGGATTCAGGGTGTTCGAATCATATGTGTGGAAACAGATCTTGGTTCAAGGAGGTGGATGATACTTTCAAGCAGTATGTGAAGCTTGGAAATGACACAAGAATGGAGGTGATTGGAAAAGGGAGTGTGAAGCTGAATATTAGAGGAGTCACTCATATAATTAAAGATGTGTTATTGGTGCCAGAACTCAAGAACAATCTTTTAAGCATAGGGCAGCTGCAAGAAAGAGGTTTAACTGTAATGTTCAAGTCAGGAACCTGCAAGCTGTTTCATCCTGACAAAGGCTTGATTCCGGAGACTAACATGACAGCAAACAGGATGTTTATCTTGTCTGCACAGCCTATAACCAAGAATGATGCATGCTTCCATACTGCTGCACAAGACCTTTCCTTCTTATGGCATTACAGATATGCTCATCTGAGTCACAAGGGGTTTAAAACTCTTCAGAGCAAAGACATGGTCAGGGGTCTCCCCTCCTCATTATCAGCAACAGAGAAAGTATGTGAAGATTGTATGAAAGGAAAGCAGCACAGAGATCCAATTCCAAAGAAGAGTCAATGGAGAGCAACTCAAGCTGGAATTAATTCATGCAGACATCTGTGGCACTATCACTCCATCATCCAATAGCCAGAAGAGGTATTTCATGTGCTTTATAGATGATTATTCTAGAAAGGCATGGATTTATTTTTTGATGGAGAAATCAGAAGCCTTTCACTATTTTCAATGTTTTAAAAGGCTAGTTGAAAAAGAATCTGGTTTGTTGATCAAGTGCCTTAGAATTGACAGAGGAGGAGAGTTTACTTCATTGGAATTAAATGAGTTCTGCCAAAAAACAGGTATCAAAAGACAATTGACCACAGCCTACACTCCACAGCAGAATGGGGTGGCTGAAAGGAAGAATAGAACCATCATGAACTTGGTAAGAACACTACTAACAGAGAAGAAGATTCCAAAGCCTTTTTGGCCAGAAGCTGTGAATTGGGTGACTTATGTGCTGAATAGATCACCAACCTTGGCTGTGAAGAATCAAACACCAGAAGAGGCCTGGAGTGGAGTGAAGCCCTCAGTTGAGCACTTTAGGGTGTTTGGTTGTGCAGCACATGTACACATTCCAGATGCCAAAAGGACTAAACTGGAGGACAAAAGCTGCAAGTGTGTTTTGTTGGGAATAAGTGAGGAATCCAAGGGATACAGGCTCTATAATCCAACTACAAGAAGAATTGTTGTAAGCAGAGATGTGATCTTTGAGGAAGATGCTCAATGGAATTGGGATCAGAAGCAAAAGGAGGAACTGATTGTAGATACTGAAAGTGGGGATGCTGAGAGTATCACTGACTTTGAAGAAGAAAGTGTTGCAGGCAGTGAGTCTAATGATGAGGAAGATAGGAATCAGACCCCAACTCAGAGAACTGAAGTTGTTAATGATGAAGGAGGCAGGAGTAGGCATCCTCCTGGATGGATGAGTGACTATGTAACTGGTGAAGAGCTCTCATAACCAGAAGATGCAATCAACATGGCTTTCACTGAATGCACAGACCCTGACAGCTTTGAAACTGCAGTAAAAAGTATCAAATGGAGACAAGCTATGGATGCTGAAATCAATTCGATTGTGAAGAATGGTACATGGGAACTCACTGACTTACCAGCTGGTGCAAAAAAGATAGGTGTCAAGTGGATTTACAAGACTAAATTGAATGAACTTGGTCAAGTAGACAAGTACAAGGCCAGGTTAGTGGCCAAAGGCTATTCTCAGCAGTATGGGGTAGATTACACATAAGTGTTTGCTCCTGTGAGCAGAATGGACACTGTGAGAATGATTATAGCTCTTGCAGCACATAAAGGGTGGAAACTGTATCAACTTGATGTAAAATCAGTCTTCTTATATGGCACTCTTTATGAAGATGTATATGTGGATCAACTAAAAGGCTATGTGAAGAAGGGAAGTGAGCACAAGGTGTACAAGCTCCACAAGGCCTTGTATGGATTAAAGCAAGCTCCAAGAGCTTGGTTTAGTCGAATTGAGTCATACTTCATCAGTGCAGGCTTCAAGAAAAGCAATCATGAGCAGACATTGTTCTTAAAGCACTCTGCACAGGGAAGGCTTCTAATTGTCAGTGTGTATGTTGATGATCTCATATACACAGGCAATGATGAATCCTTAATGAGTACCTTCAAGAATTCAATGAAGGAAGAATTTGATATGACTGACCTTGGTAAGATGAGATTCTTCCTTGGAATAGAGGTACTACAAGAGGAATATGGAATCTACATCTATCAAAGAAAGTATGCCTTAGAAGTGTTGAAAAGATTTGGCATGGCCGATGAGAACTCGGTTGGAATTCCTATGGTGCCAGGTTACAAACTATGCAAGGATGAAACATGTGTAAAGGTAAATGAGACTCAATACAAGCAATTGGTGAGAAGCCTCATGTACATCACAAATTCCAGACCCGATATGATGTTCTCTGTCAGCTTGATCAGTCGGTTTATGAGTCAGCCTACTCAAATACATATGCAGTCGCCAAGAGAATTCTCGGTATCTTCAAGGCACTTGTGAACTTTGGCATTCTCGTATAAGAAGGGAGGAAATGAGGAACTGTTAGCCTACACAGAGATAGTGACTATGCAGGTGACTTAGAAGACAGGAAAAACACCTCTGGTTATGTCTTTCTCTTGAGTAATGGAGCAAGAGCTTGGTCCTCAAAGAAACGACCAATTGTGACCCTCTCCACCACGAGAAGCGGAGTTCGTGGCGGTGCGACTTGTGCTTGTCAGGCTGTATGGATGAGAAGAATATTGGAAGAGCTGGGGCATGCTCAGGAAGGTTGCATTACCTTAATGTGTGACAATAGTTCAACCATCAAACTCTCAAAGAATCCAGTCATGCATGGAAGAAGTAAACATATTGATGTTCGGTTTCACTTCCTAAGAAACCTATCCAGAGATGGTGATATAGAAATGGTTCATTGTGGAACTAAGGATCAAATTGCAGACTTACTGACAAAGCCACTTAAATCAGATTCCTTCATAAAACTTAGAGAGCGACTAGGAGTTTGTGAAATTCCTAAGTTAAACTAGTTGCTTATAAGTGCAATAGTTTAAGGGAGGGATTGTTATGTGATATTGTAGCCAAACAGAAAGCCTAAGTCTGTTAAGATTCTGTTAGGCTTTCTGTTTTGTTAGTTCTTTCTGTTTTGTTAGTTTTTCTGTTTTTGGCAAGCAGAGTTTGTTGCTTCTTGCTGCCATTGTAGCTCTATAAGAGCATTCCTTGTGATGGTTAATATGAAACAGTAATTCAGCAATAATTACTTGTGTTCATTCTTTCAATCCTAACATCATACTTGTGTTCATTCTCTCAATCCTAAAAATGTTTCTGTATTTTTGTAGGTTGCTTTGGTTTACGTTAGAAGACCCGATGGAGGGTTATGTTGCTGAGGAGCTGGACGGAACTCTGTATGAAACGGAGATTGCTAAGGAGCTGGATGAAACTCCTTACGAACCAGACGCTGGGGGCCGAGCTGTGATCCATGACGATTAGAGTATAAACACTATGACCAGTGTGTCTAAGGAGCATTTTTATATTTTCGTTAAGTATGTCTGTTGTTAAGTTTATGCCTGTGAGGGATCCTACTGAGAGGATACCCTCAACAGTGTTTTGGTATTGTAATGAACAATTAGGTGTGTATTTACATATGTTAAAATTGTTGTGTTTTAAATTTGCAGCAGTTATATGATAATTAAATAAGTTTTAATTTTTACGTATTTTCACGATAATCGCGCGATTAAGAATTGACTTAAGAAGGTAATTAATCTAATAAAACACCGGGACACAACGGGGTGTCTCAGATAGGCGTACCTTGATATAGGTTGAGATGCTTACACATGCTGCCTTTGATGCTTTGCAAAAAGCACTTCGACTAGCCGTGTGTTTGGAAACACGTTGATAATGGCAAAATTGCGTTTTGACTTAGGGTATGTTTGGATTGATGGAATGTGGTGGGATGGAGGGGAGTGGAGTGGAATGGAATGTTGCTCCGTTGTTTGGATAACATAAAAGATGGTGGAATGTAATGGAAGGGAGTGGAACCTATTCCATCCTATTCCATCATTTTACTTCATTTTGCTTCCCTCCCAAATTGGGAGGAATGGGATGGAATGGGATATTTATTTTTTTTACAATTCTAAAATTACTCTTTTATCCTCATCTTAATTTTGCTTCCCTCACGGCGTGTTGTTGTTGCTGCATCCATTCTCCAGTCTCCTTATGAATGTCTTTCTCGTTTCAACGCCACCATAGCCATTCATCTTCTTTATAGTACCATACCCTATCCGCTGCACCCTCCAACAAAATCACCACCCTTTGTACGCCATAAACAAAATCAACCAACACCCATCTCACTTTCTCCTCAAACCCACGAAGAACTCTTGATTTCTGCCATCAAATCCGTTTCTCATAAGACCCAATTGCTTCAAATCCACGCTCAAATTCTCCACACAGCCCTCATGAAGACCCTGCAGTTTCTCTCCAATTCTTGTCCCGTGTACTATACACTAGCAAGAGAACTAATATTCATTATGCATGTATTTGCTTAATTCGTTTGTTACTGGAGCAAGATAGAGAAGTAATGTTGGAGGTAGCATAGGGAGAAATGGTACTTATTAATTTATTTTTATTATACAGTACTTATTAATTTATTCTTATTTATTTTATTATATAGTAAATAAATATTAGTGTTTTTAAAGTAAGGGTAATATAGGAATTCAAAAAATTATAACACATTCCATTCCGTCACTTTCCAAACGATGGAGTGGCATTTTTATTCCATTCCATCATAAATTATCCAAACGATGGGGTGATATTTTTATTCTGTTCCATTCCGCTCTATCATATTCCATTATGTTCCATTCCATCATCTTCCATCAATCCAAACATAGCCTGAAAGCTATTCTGTGTAGTGTTGGTGAACCCGGTTTACAATTACAAGTTCATAATGAAGAGTTTCAATCCTATAGATTTAACTTGTCTTTATAGATGAGAAATCTAAGTTCTTTTAAAAAATAGTTCCTATGCTTTAGGAATTTAAGAGAATTTGAAGGGATTTTATTCCTTAATTCTTTGATATTCAGAGAGATATATGGACCATATGGTACGGTGGTTATTTGGCAAGTATTAGATAATAACTACCTTATGGATTTGGCACATTAGCCATGATGGGCAAGGTTATAAAAAAACGTCTGTTAGTGTTATCTTGCTCATCCCGCTTCCTAATTATAGGCTTATAGCTCTCTATAAATCAGATTTTTTTCCAGTAAAAAAAAATCCTGTGTTTTTTTTTTATATATTTGTTATTCCTTATTTTTTAAGCAAAGTTTTCTTTTATATTTTATAAAATTATTATACCATATGATATTATAATATCCATTTCGTGATTAACCTCTGGAGCAAGATAAGGTCTCGTATCTGACAGGATTGATTTACTGAAGCATGACAGGGTCTCGTATCTCACAGCGTATCCCAGAATCCATCAATGTCATTATTAAAACAATTACTGACTTCAACCTTTCAGATAAATGCCACCATGAAGCTTTTCTCCATTCCTTCCAATCTCTACAAACCCAGATTCATCATCAATTAGATCCACTTGCAAATTCAATCCTGACAAACCAAATTAAGCAAAACTCCTGTCCATCCCTACCATCGAGCCACTCAGTTGCTACTGAGGTCGCCTTGGCTCCATTACTTCCATTCACGTCGGTAACCGTATGGGTCGACCCCGGCGGCATCTATAAGAGGACGCAACCCAGATGTTCCTCAGTTATGCATCACAACAGTGTTAGAAATGTTAAGGATTTGAGTTTCACCATGGGACCATTTGAACCGTTACTTGCAAGTTTTGATGTGAAGGTCATTTTCCATGATTTTGTGCCTTCCATTACTGACGATGATCTCCTTCTCCGGGATGCGGTTTAGATCAGTACCGAAACTAAGCATCAGGGCTTTCCGACCTGCTTGTCGCGCTACTCCTGATGGAGATTCCCTATCATATGTCTGTTCTGCTTCAATCCTGAAGGACCTATTCCCGAAATCCACCACTCTTTCGTATGCCGACTTCTTCACCATCGGAGATCTCTGAAGCCTCCTTCCCTGATGGCGATATCCTCAAGTCAATACATTTCTACCTTGGTTTTGTCTTCTCTGTGGCCGTCGAGAGCGTCACCGCGTGGGCCATCTTCTTCAGTCTGTTTCGCATGGCTCCAGCGACGATTTCTTTTCCGGAGATGGTGCCGTCACCTGGACCAGCATCCGGCTGGCCATGGGTCCCTTGGAGTAGGGGAACACAACATATACAAGGTTCTTTTCCGCAGCCGTGGCGGCCATGGACGTCTTGGAGCAGCAGCAACGCCACTAAATATTGGGTTTCGATGGGAATCTGGGACTTGCTGGAGAGCACCTCAGCAACGGGCATCATTACCCATTTGGGCCAAGTTACCAATTGGGCCTCCTTACAAAAGGGAGAGTGGGCTACTTGGGAGCACTTGCCGAACAATTACATGTTTTGCCTTAACACCAGCTTGGGCCTTGTCTTAAGGTTGCCTTCATTAGTGTCAAAAGGAAAATGGGCTGAAATGGACGTTTTCTCCAGAAAATCCTTGTGATCAGATTTCCAATAATTTTGATCTTGAGGACAAGATCGGTCTGAAGGGGTCGGTAATGATACGAGGCAAGAACCCATAGAAGACATGAGTAGTCCAATGGAAATAGAGTCCAAACCATCTCAACAAGTATAGAATATTCTAGAATAATATAGTTTGTTATAATTTGCAATTTTACAATTTATTATTTGTAGTTTGTTATGCCACGTGTCCTTAGATCCTTAACAGTAGACTAAATTGTATTAGGTTTGTTATTTGTAAATTGGTTATATAAACCAACAGTGATATGAATGAAAGCAAGCAAGAAAGTTAAACAAAAATCTCTCTCTCCCTCAAGGCTTTCCCTTAATTGGAAATTCAACTTCTCTTTATTTTTCACTTCTTATCAAATATATAATAAAGTGATTATATTATATTACGTTTTTTCTTATTTATTCTTTTTATTTTTATTGTAAAGAGGGGCAGAAGCACAAGATTTTTCTGTCTTCTTAATTTACTTAATTTTCGTGTTGATATATTTCAGAAACAATGCAATAAAATAGCCTAAAGTAATTTTAATGTAGTGATATATTTTTTTGATGATATTAATTTCTTTGTTGTCATAAATTTATTTGACATCTTCATATTTTTTGGCTTGGTACTCACCCTAATTAGTCCTACATCTTCATATTTAATACTATTATTAATTTAAAATTTAAATTATTTTTTGTTCAATCAAAACAGTCTTTTAATCGAGGGGGAGATTTATCCCATTATTTCATTTTATTATGTTATTTTTTATTAATGAATTTCAGTTAAATTTAATCAGTCAAAATTAATATTTATCAATGGGGTATTTGTTATTTGGTCTTAATATATTGTATTTTTATCATTAATAAATCGTTTGCATTTAAATGACGTGCACTTTCAGTTTAATTTTTTTTTACACTTTTAACCAATCATAAATTATTATATGATTAAAATGTTTGACTATCCAAAAATGGTTGGTCGTAGTGGAAGTAGAATGTGCTCCATACGAATTTACTTGTAAGACGTTTTGATACTAGAGTCACCATTTTAGAGAGGACTTTATCTAATCATCATTCTCAATCCAATGATTAATCTCATGGCTCTAACTGTGGGGATCTTCAGCTAAAGACCAAAAAAGTGTTCGACTCTTATATAACTACATTAAAGTCATGCATGGAATGATTTATGATTTATTGACAGTGTAAATTTTATCACAGTAATATGCATACCAATTAAATACTTAAACTTAATGATTGCCTAATGTCCCATATATATATATGAATATTTTATTATTGTCATGGAAACATGAAGAAAGGATGTTCAATTAACTCTTAAAACTTGCATGAACCATTTGTAACACTACCTACGTTTTATCTGTTTTGTTGTATCGGTAATTAAGTATTTGTTTATATTTTTACCGGTAATCAAAAAAATGATTTTTGGAAAAACAAAATTATATCTAGAACCTACTATTTTGTAGGAAGTTAGGGTTCGATTTTGGGTTTAAAACTCAGACGGAAACCGGTTTGCGTTTTTACTAATAGTTAGGGGTGTTCATAAACCGATCCAATCCAATGACAACCGCAGTGACCGAACCGAATAACCGATAACCGAAATAACCGAAAACCGCAAAAAACCGATTATGTTAATTGGATTGGATCGGTTTTCGGTTCCAATTTGCAAAATCGATCCAATCCAAATCGAACCGAACTTCCATATTAATATACATACTATCCTGCTGTATTTACGTTAATGCCCTTATACTTATAGCATACTTCCTATGTTAACCCTGACTCATTTCACCCTAACCCTATATTGCTGGTGTATTGCCTTTCCCGAGTTTCCTTCCTTGTTCGATCCCTAGTTTCCTTCCTTCTGCGACGGCGCATCGCGCATCCTCTTGGGCTTTCCCACCACAAAGCCTTTCTATTTGCGTCGTCCTTTTCTCTCCCAACAGCCGAGCATAGTATTGCCTTTCCTGAGTCGATCCCTAATTTCCTTCCTTCTGCGACGGCGCATCCTCTCGGCCTCTCCCACCACAGAGCACTTCTATTTGCGTCGTCCTCTTCTCTCCCAGCAGCCGAGCACAGTACAGCCGAGCACTACCGCTCCCTGGTTGGTCGACGCCGTGTGTGGAGCCATCTGCATTTTGGTGCGTATTGCGTAACCCTCCTTCTCCTCCTCCTCCTCCTCCTCCTCCTTCTTCTTTTCATCTTAAGTGATTTTCGTTTCTGAAACTACTCTGAACTAATTGCACAGATTTTCGTTTTTGCATTTACAAACTCATGTTTGATTCATTTTCATATAATGCTTGATGAGGAGAGGATGTCCCTCATTTTCGTTTCCCTGGTTTCTTTGGTTTCTACAATTTTTTTGTGGCTTTGTGTGACTTAGTTAGTTAGTGGTAGCAATTTGGTTTCACTGAAAATTTGGTTCTGTTTATTGTTTAATAATGCAGAATAAATTGGTTTCACTGAAAGTTTGGTTCTGTTTATTGTTTAATAATGTAGATTAACATTCTCAACCAGTGAGTTTGCCATCCTTGTTAGCCTCCTTGCCAGTTACCAATAATGTCTGAGGTAAGTTTTGAGCTTATTTAGTAGAATTTTACTTTGAGATCATCACTAATTATTAACATTATAATTTGCTTATTTTCTCTTTTCTGTATGTAGGTACAAAATGCTCAAGATGTTGAGAAAATTGTTGAAAATGTGGAATCCATGAAGTCTTCAAATGAAATCAGTGAACCCACTCCAAATGACCCAGAACCAGATGTACCCAAGAATAACAAGAAAAGGAAGGGTGGAGAAACTTCAGTTGAAGAACAAGATGAAGGTAAGAGGAAACCCACCAGACCTAGATCTTGGACATGGGATCATTTTACTAAAGAACTTCATCCTAAGACAAATGCCCCTAGAGCTAAATGTAATTGGTGTGGGACAACTTATGCATGTGATACACATAAAAATGGCACAAGTAATTTGAAAAATCACTTGTTGGGTAGTTTCAAAAAGTTTCCCAAAGCCTCTAATGATCCTAGTCAAACAACTCTTAGTCTCCAACAACTTAAAAAGGAAGATGGGAAAGGGGTTGGTAATACATTTACTGCTGTTGCATTTGATGTTGAAGCATGTAGACAAGCACTTGCTAGGATGATTATTGTTGATGAGTTGCCATTCAAGTTTGTTGAGGGGGAGGGATTCCGGTATTTCATGAGTGTTGTGCAACCTAGGTTTTTGATTCCTGGAAGGATCACTATTGCTAGGGATTGTTGGAATCTTTATACCAATGAAAAGAATAAGCTGAAAACTGTTTTTAGTGTTCCAAATCAAAGTGTTTGTCTAACTACTGATTGCTGGAGTTCTGTGCAAAATTTGAATTATTTATGCCTCACTGCACATTTCATTGATAATGAATGGAAGTTGCATAAAAGGATATTGAATTTTTGTTTGATCAAGAATCATAAAGGTGAAACTATTGGTAGGAGAATTGAGAAGTGCCTTTTGAGTTGGGGAATCTCTAAAGTATTCACTCTTACTATTGATAATGCAAGTTCAAATGATACTGCTATTTCTTACTTGAAAGTTAGAATGGAGGATTGGAATGCTCATCCATTGAAAGGTGAATATTTGCATGTTAGGTGCTGTGCTCATATCCTAAACCTTGTTGTTAATGATGGATTAAAGGAGTTGCATGTTTCAATTAATAAGATTAGGAATGCTGTTATATTTGTGCATGCTTCTCCTGGTCGTATGGATAGATTCAAAAATATCATAAAGAATTGCAGGATACAAGAGAATTGCACTGTGCAATTAGATGTCCCCACTAGATGGAACTCCACTTACCTTATGCTTGAAAGTGCTCTAAATTTTCAAAAGGCATTTAAAAGGTTGGGAGAGCGAGACACAGAATTTGCATTGATGTCAGGTGGTATTCCAAAAAATGAGGATTGGGATAATGCACGTGTATTTGTGAGGTTTCTGAAGATTTTTTATGATGTCACTAAGAAAGTATCAGGCTCCTTGTTTGTGACTTCTTCTCAATACTTTCATGAATATTGCATGATATTGAGTACTTTGAAAAATTGGGCAAATAGTTTAGATCCATTGCTTGGGAGCATGACTGAAAAAATGAAAGGTAAGCATGATAAATATTGGGGGAGCATTAAAAATATCAACATGATGATTTTTATTGCTGTGGTACTTGATCCTCGATACAAATTTGCATTTGTGTAGTGGAGTTTTGAGAGGCTTTATGATAAAGAAGATGCTGAATTTTTAAGTGGAAGAGTAAAGGATACTTTCCTCAAAATATTTAATTGTTATACACTTTTGGATGGAATCAGTGATTCTCAAACTACACAAACTCATGAGATGGATACTTCTGATACAGTTGTTGATACTACTTCATTTGCAACGCAGTTTGTGAACCACATAAATAAGAGTGACAGTATGAATAAAAACGAGGTGGATTTGTATCTCATGGAGCCATTGGAGAAGAAATCTCATAATTTTGATATCTTGAATTGGTGGAAGGTGAATTCTAGTAAATATCCTACTCTTGGGCTAATTGCCAAGGATGTGTTGGCTATGCCAGTATCCACAGTTGCTTCAGAATCTGCATTTAGCACCGAAGGTAGAATTCTTAATAATTACAGGAGTTCCCTTACTCCTAAGATAGTTGAGGCTTTAATCTGTACACAAAATTGGTTCCGGGGCACTCCATTAACAACTGATATTGAAGAACTTTTGGAATAATTTGAAAACATGGAGCTAGGTAATCTACTTTATTCTTACTACTGCTATAGTTATTTATATTAATTCTAATTTTACAATCACTAACAAGTTTTTATTTTAAATCTTTAGATCTGGTGCCTCCTACACAACCAGCTGAAGATGATTCTGGAGCTGAGTCTGATTAATTTTGCCTAAAGGTATTGAATTGTCATTCTTTAAGTATCATTATCTATTTATGTCCTTGATAGTTTGGTGATTTAACTAGTTGCATCAAATTTCCATGGATTCCCTAAAACTTTGCATTTGCTTGAGGTGTCTAAAATCTGAATCTGAATTTTTTTCTTTGAATATGCTTCAGGTGGATAGTAGACACTTACAGAACTCCTGCAGATGAATCCAAGTTTAGTGGATTTGACCTTGCAAGTTGCTACTCTTGAAGGAAGATGTTTTCAAGTTGTGTTTCAAGGATGTTATTATTTTACTTACGATGTTATTCTTATTTCTTATGTACTGATTTCAGTGATTTGTGATGTTATTTATATTTCGGATAGTAGACTGATTTGGTGATGACATTCTGTTAATGAGCTTGATATTGTGTTGCTATTGTAATGTCTTGGATGGTTGATAAACTTGATTTTGTATGCTAGATATTTTAATATGGTAGTAGATTGTGATCCCCATGTTCAGTTTCCTCATTTAGTGCTAATGCTGTAAATTATACACCGGATATTGTGATAACACGACATAAGATAACTATGTAAAAATCTATAGGTAAAAACCGAATATCCAATCCAATCCAAACCGCATTTAATTGGATTGGATTGGATCGGATTTTTTTAAGAATGTCATCCAATCCAATCCAAACCGCGTGATGTTTGTATCATCGGATCAGATGGTTTTTTGCCTAAAAACCGATCCAATCCAATCCGCGAGCACCCCTACTGATAGTATAGTTTTATACCAGCAGAAACCCTAATTTGACCAGAAACTGAGAAATTATAGATTTTTATCATAATTTCATTGACAAAGTCTATTTCTAAAATTTTCGTACAAAAATAAAATATTATATTTTGTTCAGACGAATTTTTGAAGAAAAACGAGCGAAAAACCTAAATCGGGTAAACGACGGAGCCGGATGCAGAACCACAAAGATATACCGGGGGATAAGGATTAAGAGTCATCAATGATGACTCAACCCCATGAGTCACCATGGTAAGTCATGCAATGATTCACCATAGTCATAAATGCTCATTTATGTCAAATGGTGAATCACCATAAGTAATTAATGCAAATGGTGAGTCATCCACTCTTTCACATTAAGTCAAGTGATAATTTTCATTTTCTTCCCCTCTTGCCCTTGATTATTTCGACCAGCCCCTCTCCTCCACACATTTCCATTTCATTTTACAACTTATCATCTTGTTCATGAAGAAAACTCCATCCATTATCTCTTGACTCCATTTGGCCATCATCACTACACCTCCATCCATTTGCTTGATTCAAAATCTAAGAGTAGATCCATGATCCTCTCATCATTCTAGAGCTAAGCTATTTCACAAAAAATTTCCTTTAGAGCCTTCCTTGAAAATGGGTATTTTCAAGCCTATGAACATTCATTCTTGATCCATCATCCTTTCTCCTACAGGTAAGGATTTCTACCATGAATTATCTTCTATGCTCATAGCTAATTCCATGTGTTTAATCCTTCTGTATTGTGGTTTGATCTTGCTAGGTTTTTCAAGCCCAAAACCGTGAGCACACCTAGAAGAACAACCATCCTTTTACTTGATTAGTATGGTTATGATTAATATGCTTATTTGATGCATGCTTACTTGAGAAAAATTATAAATTGCACACTTAATCATATATCATAAAGTATGTCTAATATGTTAAAAGTTCACGTCATGAATTAATACCTTATATACATGAATATGTATGTTTGTTTCTGAGCTTGATTGATGAAGAGAAAATCTTCAATTTTGGTAGTCTTGGTTTCAGTCATGATGAGGAAAATGGTTATGAAAATCTTAAGGCTTAAAATAATGAAATCCTATGAGTATTTAAGGTTTTTAAAGAGTAACAAAACCTAAAAAATACTACTTTTTCAAAACTGTTTTTAAGGTAGTATAAATTGCCTTGCCCTGTTTTAAAGGTTTTAAATTGGGGTTAATTTGAGTTTAAGACTTAAGAGAACAAAAATCATGTTTTAGCAAACTTAAAAACAGAATTCTCGCGAAATCGGACACGTAAAGTAAACAAAGATTCTAATCTCGACCAAAATCGTTTTCGATAGTTTAAAACTATTTTTGAAGTCTATTTAAGTGTCCTAAGACTCCAAAATGAGTTTTGGACCATTAGATTTAAAAATCGTTGAAAAACGATTTACATGATTTTCAAATTTAGCGACGTCCGGTCAAGTTTTAGGATTTTTGTACAAACCGTAGAATGAGGCTCTAAATTAGAATTTAAATACTTTAACATAGGTATTTGAAGTTAAGAAAGTGAAGGATTTGAGAAAAACGATTATATTTTTGAAAATGCGAAATTTAAGTTGAAATACAATAAAAAGCGACAAAATTATGTTTTAAGTATTTCAATGTTTTCGAGAAACTGTTTTTGAGGAATTTGGAAATTATGTACTTTTGGTGGAATTTGACTTCAAAATGATTGATTTTAGCAAAATATCTTGGTTTAAATAAATAAAAAAGGATTCTAGTCCGTAAGGATGAGTATTTACAGTAAAATGCAAAAAAAACCTAAGTCATGAAGAACTTAATGAAAATACGAACTTAATAATTTATGATGTAGGTGGAACAAGACCTTATGTCATAAAGTATGGATAATTCATTGTTCATACCTCCATAAGATTTAATGGACTAAGAGTTATTTGTTTTTCATGGAAGCCAAGAAAAAGGCTCAACTAGAAAAGTACAGAGAAATAAATAAATGGACTTGTGATCCAATTTCATAATGAGTTAGGATTTGTAATCAAGTGCTTTAAGATACTTTTGCACAAATATGAAAGGTTACTTGAGAACTTTATCTCGATGTTAAGGGTCGGTGATTCGGACCTGAAAACATCTAGCATCTAAAAAAGCACGTCGAATGGATTCCAATGGAATCTAGAGGTCATCCGGTGAATAGACAAGAAGAACGCATTTCCGGAAATTTTGCCCAAACACATAGTGAAACTATATTCTTTGAGGCCGTTGTGCCTAGGAGATTGAGCTGACACTTTAATGAGGGTGTGAATTTTGTAGTGACGATGATAGAGGCCAAGGGGGGCAAGTCAACTTTGCAACTAGAGTGATATGAGCCCAAGAAAGAGCATGGATCAAGAAGCAATTCAAGGACTTGGTGGGCCCATGACAAGAGCTTAGAATCAAGAAGGCCCAACAAGCTCTAATTCAAATGGTGGTACTTATAATGGAAGCAAGCCCAAGTGCAAGTCATGAAGACATGGAGCCCAATGATGAATCCGTTGACTTGTTTTGACTGTATCTTGAGCTACAGATCTCCGATTGATGCATTATTTAATACGTTGAAAGATAAGGAAATTGTCTACAAATCATATCTCAAGCCTCTTGACCTAATTAGACTTCTATCATGGTGAAAAACGGTCTGGACGTTTAATATGAATATTTACACGAGTTTATTAGTCTTTTATGTATTTTGTTATTATGTGGAGGTTATACTTTTAATGTGAGTAGTAAGTGTGGCTGCTACATAATGGAAGGGAGAAAGAATAATAGCTCACCATTAGTGGCTGAGTTAATTTGAGAGTTAAGTGAATAATTAGTTAAGTTACGTCAATCATTAGTTGGGGATTATGGAATATTGAGAGAGTAAGGCAAGCCAAAAGTGGGCAGCCATGTTTCCTATATGTATCATGATCATAACACATGAAATGATAACTTGGATGTTGAATTTGGATTGAAATCCATTTGTGAGACTTTGTTCTCTTTGGTTCTTGGTTGAGCCAACCTTAGTTCTTATCAAGAATCCAAGACTCTTGTGGCGAACATCATAGGCTTATCAAACTCTCTAGTCTGTGGCGTCATCATCATCTCTTTCTCATCCATTTTGTTTCTTTCTTCACTTTAATTTTGGTTACTAAGTGTTACACGAATTTCTTCTTAAAAATTCAACCAAAAAGATCTTTTCAAAGGCAACTATCCATTTGGTTGTCATCAGACGATCTGGTTGATACTTGGGGATGTCGGCGTATGAAATACTCATAGCCTAGTTGGTATCTCCTCTGTGGCGTGGTGATATTGCAATACACCGACATACTCAACTAGATGCTACGTGTGTTCCGGTAATGTAGGATGTTCCTGAAAAAACCTATGTGCACGTTGCTGACTGTTGAAGCATTTTACCCAAGACTTGTGTAATCTGGAACAATCCTCCGACTGTTCGTTAAAACCATGGTATAAGAATCATAGGTCTTTCCTCGAGTCTTAGATGTCTCCTAAGTAGGTGAACGTTGCCCTGTGATTATGTTTCTGCGAAATATTATTATTTTGATATGAGTGATGATATAACTGTATATTGATAGTTGTACGTATCTATGTGTCGTATCACTGCATATCTGTGTTATGTGTATGATGAATGGGGATCTCACCTTATTTTACGTATTTGTTTGGTTTGCTGCTTTGTTTTACGTTTTGCGAAGATGACGACGACACTGTTTCGCCACAACACCCAGCTGGGGTTTAAGATGACATGGATACATGGACACAATCTCACTGGCTTTTGTATAGTGGACGTGAGGAGTATACCCATGGCGTGACGATGTATCATCCTTGGCTGTTACGGTTGTGCAGGGATGACATTTCATCATCGTTTTGTATTGGCCAGCATGATGAGTCTTGTGTCCATGTTTATATTTTGTAGAGCTGCATCTCCAATGCTATTATTAATATTATAAACATATTTCCAGTATGTTGTTAATTTACTGGCGTTGGTATTTCCGTCATTTTCTGGATGTTCATGTTTATGACTGTTAGTACCTGGAGAATGGTTTGTAAAATATTTATGCATAAGTTTGATGATGTATGTTAAATACTATTTATCGTGCTATTTGAGAAAAGAAAAAAAGTACACCGGTATTTTTGGTCGAAAATATTTATTTTTCGCTTTACTTGGTCTTATAGAATGTAAGTGTCACAAACAATGTAGTGCCCGAGAAGGATGTTACACCATTGGCTTCCACTCATAAGTTAATGACACAATGTCTTATGCCCCCAATAATAAGCTCGTAAGTTACTAAACTTGTATCTTATAAATAGGACTCATATAACATTATAAAAGTTGTACAAGAGTAAAATACAAAGTTTCTCATTTAGCTGCTGCATAATCTGATCCGTCAAATGCTATAGGAAAAGGCTTAAATGTTCGTTATGGGCTTGGGTTGATAGTTGAGTTGGGGAAACTACCAATATTGTCTGCTACACCTTAATCTTTTACTTCCAAATACATGCACATACCATAACAACTATGAATATAAGTTCTAATTGAGCATTGTTATAAAAGGAGTCAAAACAGAAGATGTTATGGGTCTCAGTCCAGCCAGCAACAACAATGGGCTTCCTTAGATACAAAGGCCCAAAAGGAATGTACAAAAGCCTGCAATTTATCAGGATTTCATATAGTAGGCTAGTAGTTGCTAAGTACATTGTAATAGGGGATATTCTATAAGATATTTAGATTTCCTCAAATGCATTATGTTACATGTGTTAGTGAAAGATTTCACCTGATCCTATTATTAAGGAATGGAAAAACTGTAATGAAGGTTAATACATAACCACCCAAATGAATGAATGAAGGCAAGCATAAAAATCAATCAAAATTCCCTCTCTAATTTTCTTAGGAGGTTTCTTCCTTGTCCTTCGTATCGGGGAAATCCCTATCCCAATCTTGCACCTATCAATTGGTGCTTTGATTCTTGAACCATGCCTCCCCACCCTACCCTCCTCCACATCAAAGAATCCATCGAAGACCTCACTGCTACTTTCACTGCACTAAAAGCTTCCAAGGAAGCTTACCATGAATCCTTCTTGCAAACCATACAAATTTTTCAATCTCCAAACCCTTCGAAACCCCACTACAAATCCATTCCCCACAAGCAAGCTTCAACATCCATCATACCCATCTTCACAACTAATCCAAACCATCACCAATGAGCATCACTTCCCTGTCTCGGACCCCCAACAACACCCCCGACAAAACCCAACCTACAATAGGTATGTCACCATGATCGTTCCAAACCTTGAGCCAAATGGCCTCGATGCGACCATGACCAAACCCATGGCGGTGACGATCTTAAACACTGAACGACCGAGCAAGGTTCTGTTGCCATGGACACCGCCCTCCCTAAAACCCACCATCTTCGCACAGGAACCTTCAATTGCTTCCCAACAGAATACCTCCTTGCTGAAAGACCCAGATCGCAATGATAGGATAGATGCTTGTTTCCTATGGCAACCATTGTACTGTTGTCGAAAACGCTGACTGTGTCCACCAACTCTGCAACACCACCATCACTCTATTCCATTTCTGTCATGGAAACAACACGACATTTCACAACCCCCCCCCTCCATATTGCATTGTTGGGTCCTTCAGTTCCAATGACGCTTCCATCTTCGGTTTCAATCTCGGCGAGACTCTCTACGATGACCACCACTACGTCACGCGCTGCCCTCTTCACCATCAGAGGTAGCCGGAGTTTGCTTCCCCAATGGCACTTTCAATTTCGTTTCGCTTGTCTCTGTTTGGGTCGAGGGCATCATCTTCAAGCGCGTTTTTGTCTTCCTCAGCTCGATCACAAACATCTCCGACGTTGGTCTCTTCCCAGATGACGACGTCGACACCGGGACCATCCTCTTGCTGGCCATGGGTTCCTAGGAGTAGTGGAACACCGCATAACCTTACCAAGCTGCTGACGAGTGATGGGCTCCGATGTAACATCCTAGAAATTTTATTATAATTAAGTTGATAAAAAAATGTTGGTTATTAAAATGTATAGTACAAATAAAATATAATTAAGAGGTTTAGTATAAAAAAATCTAATAGTATAAGGATTTGTTGAAATTACTTAATTATTTTAAAAGAATGTAATATATATATATATATATGAGGAAACGGCGTACAGGCCCAGGTAGCCTTTTAGTCACTTTTGGATTTTGCCAAAGTAAAGCCACTGTAGGTTTAAATGCATATATATATATATATATATATATATATATATATATATATATATATATATATATATATATATATATATATATATATAAACTAAGGATTGGATGGGCTGTTTTGCGCCGCAGCATAGCGAGCACAGTAGGTAAGTTGGAAGAGCCGCGTAGTGAGTTTAGAGAGGGAGAGGTTCCTGAGACGCGTTTCTTTTCTTTGGTAGTGCAATCGTGACACTGAAGGGAAGAAGATTTTTTTTTCAAAGACATTAGTTTTATCATACAAAATTTTTAGAGCATTTTGGAGCTCTTCGAGAGGTGAGTAACAATATCTTTTAATAACCCTTTCCATGGTATATGTGTTTGTTGTGTTGAGCGATTTACCTATGATTTTGAGAGATTTTAATCGAATGATACATGTTATTAATAAACTAATTTTTTTTTTAATTTTATAGTAGACTAACCTACATGTAAAAATCCAAAATTAAACGTACCAAGGAAGGGTAAGCAAATTTTATTTTTACTCTCAGACTCCAGGTATAGATAACAAATAAGATTGATGGCATAAGGAACATCCCGATGCATAGGAAGACGATTTAAACAAGCACTAGAAGCAATAAGATTATCCCCATAGAAGTATAAACACATGACTCAAAGGAGAAACGAAAGATAGACAACTCAAATTTCACACTTGAAGGATATATCAAAGAAAGTGCTGCTCCTGAATCAAATAATATAGTAACTTCTTCCCCTATACGTGTTAAAGAAACCAAGTCTCATTCGGATTCTAAGCTGCCTCGGAATAATAGCGGATCATTCTTCTTGAATTCGAAAAGTCCCACGTGCTAAGGGTCCTAGGTAGCCACCACTCCATCAGTAATTGACCTCCATTCCCCTACAGTTGACGGAGAGTCTCCGTCTGCCCTTGCGTAGCTCTGATCATACAAACCAAAGCTGCTGCAAGTGCAATGTTCGTCCCTCGCCTATTAGTCCTATAAATCTTCTCACTACCTATGAAATATCGGGTTGATCATGTCCAATATCCCAAAGAATAACATGCAGTATTTATAACTCTAACAAGCATCCTATGCGCCCAAGTTTTGTTTTAGAAAAAGCCCCACTACCACAGTCCGATTTAGAATTGAGCCGCTCTGATACCATAAATGTAACGCCCTTCGTTACATTACTAACCCAAATTAATTTCAATAAAAATCCTTCAAAACATTTAATTAAAAAACACAAGTCATAAATTTTTTCTCAAATAACTAAGTATGAAAATACCTCATATTAAATAAAATAATAGTATTTACAAAGTATTGAAAAATATTATTAAATCCAATCATTTGAATAAAAACTAAAAGCCTCAAAACCGGGCGTCTAATTACAATCTGAGAAAAATAATATGTAAACTAAAGAACGTCGTCCGCATAATACTCTAAACCATACTACATTACTATCCAACTAGCTAATCAAAGATAACTCTTCAGATCTCTGGATCCTCAACAGCGATGTCCTCGGGCTCTGAAAACAACACTTATAATGAGATATAAAATCCCAGTGCACAACAATACATTTATAAAATGTTTCGAAAAATAGTGTTGTTCTCAGACGGTGAGGTAACCGGAAAAACTGCCCATGGTACCTGCTAATTTTCCAAACTAATATATAAAAAGAATACTTTTAATAACAACAAAAATCTCATCAACTCAATAGCATATAACATAACAACAACTTATCTCAATGTATCACATTCCACATACCAAGTAAATTCTAAATTAATCCAAGTGGCTCGAAGGCCTCATAACTAAATTGGTCTCTTGCCGGCATGCCATAAATCTCACACATCACATGACAATGGCGTCCCATTGCCCACCCCTACTCATGAGGAATGTTTCGATGTCACCCTCCTGTCGGGGACATTTCTATTTCGATATCTCTCATGTGCACATGGCGGTATTTCTCCCTTTTCGACACCCCAACGTATGGCGGTGTTACTTTCGATACCCCTTTTTAGGTGGTATTACTCATTTTCGACATCCCAATCACATGGCGATGTTACTTTCGATACCCCATTAAGGCGGTATTACTCTTCGATACCTCTATCATAGGCGGTATTGCGACAAACATCATACAACATATCATAAGGCACAAATTTCATATCTCATACGTGTAACAACTCATTTACCAAAAATTAAATATTTGATCTTATCATGCATGTCAAATAAACTCACATGATATAACATACTCCAATAAGCACGTCATTCAACTAATACAAATACCAATCATGTATTTCATGCCATCAATAACAAGAACAAGTACTCAATTTAATAAATTTTTATTTTAATTCAAAACCCTCAATTTTAAAAAAAATAGTTTATTAATAACATGCATCATTCGATTAAAATCTCTCAAAATCATAGGTAAATCGCTCAACACAACAAACACATATACCATGGAAAGGGTTATTAAAAGATACCGTTACTCACCTCTCGAAGAGCTCCAAAATTCTCTAAAAATTTTGTATGATAAAACTAATGTCGCTGAAAAAAAATCTCCTTCCCTTCAGTGTCACGATTGCACTACCAAAGAAAAGAAACACGTCTCAGGAACCTCTCCCTCTCTAAACTCACTACGCGGCTCTTCCAACTTACCTACTGTGCTCGCTATGCTGCGGCGCAAAACAGCCCTTCCAATCCTTAGTTTATATATATATATGCATTTAAACCTATAGTGACTTTACTTTGACAAAATCCAAAAGTGACTAAAAGGCTACCTGGGCATGTACGCAGTTTCCTCATATATATATATATATATATATATATATATATATAATATTCTTTTAAAATAATTAAGTAATTTCAATAAATCCTTATAATATTAGATTTTTTTACACTAAACCTGTTAATTATATTTTATTTGTATTATACATTTTAATAACCAACATTTTTTTATCAACTTAATTATAATAAAATTTCTAGAATGTTACATCCGGCAACTGTGCCGGATCGAAACAAGTGATAAAAACGGTAAGTAATGTCGAGTATCGAACACATGGATTGAGTTGACTAATTTATCTAAATTTAAATAGATAATCAAGTTTGACCAACTCAATAGAGAGAGAGGATGATGAGATCAAGTTGAGGTAACAATTTAATTATCAAAACAAGAGTAAATCTAAACAAATCGGATGCTTTGATTAAGGTTGAGATTATGATTGGGGGAATCTAAGGTCATGATTTGACCCACACAATCAAGCTTAGATCTAGATGTGATTATTTATCTATTCCTAATTCAATCTTTATGCCAACCAGGAACCCTAAATTATTCTAATGCCTTCTTCAAGCGCAAAACGTGACACCCTTACAAACTAATCAACTATAACTCTATGATGATTAACATGCAAGAATTCATTAAGAACTTGGTTCCCTATATCGATTGCACTAGTCTCCTATTATATTTCCATCAATAATCAATTTGTGTTCTTAATTCAAACACTAAAGCATGAATCTCCGGTCGGACTCATCACACTTGGCTAGTTAATCACGATCCCTTTTGATGATTAACACATACAAAATTCAGAATTAAGAAGCATAAATAAAGAAGAAGGTAATAGAAAACATCACAAATTTCACTATACAGTCATGTGCGGCTACGTCGATTCTTTAGAAAAGAGGATTAGCTCCTTGTGGTGTTCGTGATCACAAGGATTTCAAGAGAAAACATCCAAAAACGCAGAAAATTGCCTATTGGAGATGCAGCTCTAAAAAACTAGGATTAGGTCTCTTTAATTAAGAATGGCAACAAGCTCATATACTAATTTCTGATAATGCATGCTCACGGGGTGGGCAGTATCTCGCAGGGCGAGATTTCAATTTCTGCCCAATCCAAATTGCATCTTCTCACATGGCGCGAACTATCTCGCGAGGCGAGGTAGGGGACCTTCAGATTTTTCCCCTCTGGTTTACCTGAGCCCCATATTGGCCTTCAATTTACCTTCTCTGGCTCGCGGGGCTCCCCAGAGAGCTATCGCAATCTTGAAATTTTTGGCTTTTGGCTCGTGGGGCGAGCATTGTCTCGCGGGGCGAGACACCCGAACTTTGTATTCCAGCTTGCTTTCTTCAGGTTTCCTAACTTTTTCTAACTTCACTTTTAACCTGAAACTTTAAATAGCATGAGATGCTTTATTTGACTCAAAAACTACAAAAAATTCCTAAAAAAATAACAAATGACTCAAACCTTCCTCGAGGACAAATAAAGCCAAATTTGGATAAAAACGAGATTAAACTCGATTAATTGACACACAAATCATGGCCTTTCCAGCTGTAAAATTAGATAAGCCAATCGATTTTCAACGAGCAGCGTCAAAGTGGCTCTTAGTTTGGAAGATATATTGAGAAAGAAGATGAAGGCTAGGGAAATGGTTGGAGTCTGCAAGAAAAGACTATGTGAAAGCCTATTGGGCCACTCCCAATTAATTTCAAAGAAACAAATGGGTCTCAAAAAGTTTGTTATTATGCCCATTTATCAAATTTATATTAATGTTAGCCTATAATCTAATATTTTGGGCCCTTTTGTTCTAAACACTGATGATGGGATTTCCAATCATTATGATCTTTAGGACAAGATCAGTCTGAAGGAGTCAGTAATATTATGGGTCCCAGTCCAGCCTGCAACAACAATGGGTTGCTTAAGATACAAAGGCCCAAAAGAAATGTACAAAGGCCACCAATTTATCATAATTACACATAGTAGGCTAGTAGCTGCTAAGTACATTGTAATAGGGAATATTCTAGGAGATATTTAGGTTTCAAAATCAAATGCATTGTGTTACATGTGTTAGTCATGGATCTCATCTGATCCTATTATTTAGGAACAGAAAAACTGCAATGGAGGTTAATATATAACCACCTAAATGAATGAATGAAGGCAAGCATAAAAATCAATCAAAATTCTCTCTATAATTTTCTTAGGAGGTTTCTTCCTTGTCCTCCATATCAAGGAAATCTGTACCCCCAACCTTGCACCTATCAAAAGATGAAAATTTTTGTATTATACTCTTCAAGGTGAAACTTTAACAATGCTACATGAGTCTCATTCATAGGACACAAGTCTAGTAACTTACAAGCCTATTAGGGGTCTAACACAATGTGTCATTCACATATGTAATGGGATGTTTGGAGGTCAGAATAAGTAAGATATGATAAAATAAGCTTTCTTATCATCTTTTAATATATGGTATAGTGAGCCAACAAGATAGTATAAGCTTACCGTGTTGCCTTTCATATCCTGATCATTAGTTAAAATAGTTATCCTATGAGGAGAGTTGGGTTAGAAACAAATAAGATAGGATAGAAAATTTATTTTTCAATTTAACCCTTATCCCTAACCATAACCTTCAAAGTTCCTCCTTATGAGACGACGACGACATTGTGGCTCCAGCAAAGTGGCGACACGACCAAAGCGATAGAGCTTTAGTGAGATGGTGGCACAAGTGTCGGACTTTTACTGCAGAATCAAAGCGGATCTGTGGGTTACATCATGAAAAACTTCACCTTTTTTCGCCTTTACTAATCATATTGCAGCATATGAAGAAGATGAGAGATAAAAAATATATATTTATTTTAGAAGCAAATAACCGTGGCGACTTAAAAAATTGTATTCTTTTAACCATGGTTAACCGTGACAATCTTTGTTATGAAAATATTGTTATTTAATTATGTTTTTAAGTCTAATTTATCAATCTTATTACTAATTACAAGTAAATATTTAGAGATAATTTTTTATATAATTTTTAATTCAAATATATAAGAATCCAAAAAATAATATTAAAAGTTAGTTTTGAAAAAAAAATGTAATATAAGGATAATTTTTTGATTTGCATAGTTATAACTTATATCATATCCTTTCGGTATATGTTTCACCATTAACACAAGACAATACAACATAATACTATCTAGTGGTTATCTGGTGCACATCAAACATTATATAGGGTAAGAGTTTATCATGCTTATGTCCTATCATATCCTTATCCAGATGTCTTATCCTAACCATCATTATCCAGTCCTGACCACCAAACGAGCCCTAAAGGTACTTATGAGTAGAAACAAAAGACATGGAAGTTTTAGGAGCAAAATGGACATTCATTCTTCATATTTCCATAAATCTCATCCTTGTATGTATACAAATAATATGTCTCGTTAAAATCTTATAAAAAAAAATTAGTGGGAAAAAGATTCTAGTAAAGGTAAAAGAGTACATTATTTTTTAAACATAAAAATTTAACTATCTTCAAGATTCTATTTTGATTAAATTGGTTGAATGTTAGTCTGAAAAGGAATTTTGGTGAAATATGCATTGTTATATCTCTAGTAGTATATTCGTATTTACATTGAGCTATGCATGTTGTATTATCTTTATATGATATTGTTGGCATTTATTTCTTTGAGGATATACCATATATTTTTTTATCAATATATTGATTTAACAATCTCAACCACACATATTATCGACTTGCCTCAGGGCCGCCCCAAGAGCGAGTGGGGCCTAAACCAAATTTTTAGCGAGGCCTTTTTATTTTATGCGAGAGAGTGTACCTGAATAAGGTTGTGCTTTAAGTTTGGCTTTTTGCCAGCGGTCGCGATAGTTAGCGACTCCTCTGTTTTCACCTTCTTTTTCGCGGTGCCCGGATGGGACGGTCGCGACAGCTGGCTTTTTTGCTTTATAAAAACTAAGAGTAAATAAATTTTTTTGTTAGTGGGCCTAAAACTAGGGCTTTAATGGCTTCACCATTGGGCCGACCCTGACTTGCCTCATGAATTATAGTATTATCACCACATGGTTTGAAGAGGTAGCGACAATATTTTGTTTTTTAGAATGCCACAATTTAGAAGTGTGGTTCGGTTTTTGGCGGATTGGTTCAGATTAGATTAGAATCAAAAACACTAATCTGAACAATGGTCGATTTGGGTCTCAGGTCAACAAATTCAACCCAATCTGATCCGAACCCTATAATTATTTTTTTAATTAATATATATATATATATTAATATAATTAATAATTTAATATATATATATATATATATATATATATTATGTTGTTTCTATTTTTTTTTATCAATTTTTGAAATTTAATAAAAAAATTAATAGGTAATATGATGATCCGATCCGACCCAATTACACCCCTACCACAATTAGGATAGACAACGGTCGGGTTCAGGCCTAAACTGCCCCATCCGAACCAAATCGAAAAGCATAATATCTAACCCATTTATGTCCATTAACAAACTTGTTGAAGCTTTTCTTACACATAACTGGGCAGAAACTCAAATAAAAAACATCAAAGCCAGAATAAGAAGAGTGCTAGAAGATTGGAAGATCTGGGCTTCTTCAACGTTTGGCAGATCTGGTATTGAAGCACACCTCGTTGACAGATGTGGGCTTCTTCTCCATTGGCGGGGATACGTTTGTCGAAAGCGAAGGCTTTGGCGTGTTTCACACACTCATGAAGAAGAAGAAGAAGAAGAAGAAGAAGAAGAAGAAGAAGAAGAAGAAGAAGAAGAAGAAGAAGAAGAAGAAGAAGAAGAAGAAGAAGAGTGGACGACGCTGGTTGGAGGAGGAGGACAGTAGAGCTAGGGTTCGTAACTTCGGTAGGCGAACGGCGTTGGTGTGCTTCTGGTCGGAGGCAGACGACTTCTCACGAGTCACAACCCGTCCCTTCTCTACCATGACACCAAATCCAGGACTCTTCTCTATCGCGATTACCGGGGGCAGAGTGGGGGAACAAGATAGGGGAGCAGAGGAAGAGAAGTCAGAGTGGCGGGAGGACGATAACGAGAGAGAGGGGGGAGAGAGGAAGAGCAACAACCTAGGTGGGGTATGAAGGTTTCATGGGATGAGAAGATGAGAAGAGTAAATAGGTGAAGAGTTGAGGGTAAGTCAGTTGAAACATGTAACAACCTTCATTACATTAGTAACCCAACAAAAAATGTGATAAAATTCTTTAAAACATTTAATAAGGCATAAACTCAAATAAAATTTTGACAAATTATATGTCTGAAAATACCTTAATAATTTTAAAATAAACATTGGCAAGATAATCCTTAAATAAAATTAATTGTCTCAAAACTCGGGCGTCTACTAAAAATAACCCAACGATAAAAATAAAATAATATGGTTCTAGCCACAAATGACTCCTTATTGAACATAATACTAACCAAATATAATAAATATATAAAATCAAGTACCAAGTCTTCAAATCTCCTCAGTCTCAAAAGTGACGTCTTCTTGCTTTGAAAACAACACTTTTAATGAGATTTATAATCCCAGGGAATAAAAACAATTTAATAAAAAGGTTCGCAAAATAGTGTTGTTCTTAGCCGGTGCGGTAACCCGAAAATCAACCATGGTACCCTCATAAATTACATACATAATAATCCCTTTAAATAAGCAAAATTTGTTCCAAATCACATATAATTAAAAGAATAACTTAGCAGTCAAAACATTCACATGTCAAGCTTTTAATCATGTCAATCATGCATACTATATGCAATACAACTCCATGAACATGACTCAGTGATTCCCTGAATCACTTGACTTGACTCTTTGGTTTCCAGAATCGGTGTGAATCTCAGATCCATTAAGGTCTATGAGCTCATATCGATGCAATGGCATCTCACTGCCTTCCCCATCCCAGATGGAGGTATTTAATATTCCATCCCAGATGTGAATATTTTAATAAATTGATATCCCATCCCATATAGTTTTAAATTAAACAAACTTGTCATAAAAAAATTACCACTTAGTCGGGTCTGAAAATACCTCATATTAATTAAAATAGATATAAAGTCTCCAAAGTAGTAAATAAATCCTTATATAAATAAAATGAATTGCCTCAAAACCCGGGCGTCTACTAAAATAACCCAACGTTGAAAATAAAATAAACATGCCTAACCACAAACGACTCCTTATTCAAAATAAAATACTAACAAAGCTAGACACTAAATAAGAAAATTCGCTAGGTCTTCAATCCTCTTCAGTTCCAGTGATGTCGTCCTCGTGCTCTAAAAACAACACTTTTAATGAGATATAATCCCAGTGAATAAAAATAATCATTTGGTAAAAAGGTTCGCAGATAGTGTTGTTTTCAGCCGGTGCGGTAACCGGAAAAACATTCATGGTACCCGCTAATTTTTAAAATAGTGAATATAATAAACCCCCAAAATAATAAATATATATAAATAAAATTAATGTCAAGCATTTAAAGTACAAACTCATAAGCTCAGTAACGGTCACATCTCATTGCGTTTAATCACATTCACCATGCAAACTCTACACAATGCAACTCCACGAACATGACTCGGTGATTCCTAGAATCACTTAACTTGACTCTTTGGTTCCCAGAACCGGTGTGAATCATGGATCCACTAAGGTCTATGAGCTCATATCCATGCAATAGCGTCCCACTGCCTTCCCCATCCCAGATGGAGGTATCTAATATTCCATCCAAGATGTGAATATTTTAATAAATTGATATCCCATCCCAGATGGTGATATCTCTCATCCTATTCCCGGAATAGAATGTACAACCGTCACCCCTTCCCGGAAGGTGTTGACCAACGCATATGTACCATACAATATGTCATCCCAGATGACTACCAAATGTCACCCCAGATGACTACCAAATATTTTCTCCAAACTCCATACATCAATTACATAGACACTATAACAGGATTTAAAATGCAAACACAACCATAACATATAAGTCCTTAATATAATTATGCTTGTTATAGTACATGTATTCACTGACAAGGGCGTGGCATAAGTGTATCAATAGAAATCATCTAATATCAAACATAAATAATCTTATGCCACTGCAGTGAAGGTCACGCACGGTACAAAATTTGGGCCTTTATTTAGCTCTTTATTTTCTTTATGATTATTATTTTATTGCATCAAACATTAATAGAATAACAAGAAAATTACACTCACCAAATCAATTCATCAAGTGACGTGAAAATATTTCAAAATTCCAAATAAAAATCATGCACTCTAAAATCTTAATTTTCGTAATTAAACAAATCTATATGACAGCTTCAAATCAATTGTACCATGAAAGTGTGAGAAAAAGTATTTTTACTCACCTTTTGCAGACCTCCAATGTGCTCTAAAAATTGCGTATGATAGGGATTTGCGTTTCCCTAAAAATTCCCCTCCCGTTTGGTAACGTTCTTGGATCTGTGTTGTTACGGTTGTACCGGCAAGGAAGGAAAGGAACGCCTGAAATCGCTACCGTGCAGCGCATCCTCCTGACTCCAACAACTTGTGCGCACAGCGTGTATATATATGTTGTTTCCGGGTTTTTTGCGTTTTGTTTATCTTTTTTTTTCTTTATTGTTTATTTCCCTTTTTTTTCATTGTTTTTTTCTTTTTTTTTAATAGAATAACTAGGCCCAGTTGACTTATGAGCTACCCCTAGGCCCCTACGTGAAAAGTCTGTACTTATGTTTACATTCATATATATATATATACATATATTTTAATTCGTTATTCCCCTTGCAATTCCTAACCAACTCTAATAAATTTTATACTAACAAATCATTTACACTAAACCTCTTAATTATATCTTATTTTTATTATACCATTATTATTTATTTATTTATTTATTTATTTATTTATTTATTTTATAACATAATCCTTTTTTTAATTAATTATATTAGAATTTTAGGATGTTACATTTTCTCCCATCCTTAAAGCATTTTGTCCCCGAAATTTATCTCGTACACACGCGCCTATTGTAACATATGTCGTATTCTAAACTAAAAGGTTATCATACCTTAGATAATAAAATCTGGGCATTGACGCACGATGTCCTCCTCCATCTCCCAAGTGGCTTCCTCAGGAGTCAATCCGTCCCATAACACTTTCACCAATGGAATTGCCTTGTTCCTTAGAGTTTTAGTGCTCTTGTCCAAGATTTGACTAGGCTCTGGCTTGTAGATCAAATTATCCTTCAATTGTACAGACTCGAGAGCTATCACATGAGATTCATCAGGCACATATTTTGAGTTGCGACACATGGATAACATCGTGAAGGTTTGCCAACTGTGGCGGAAGAGCCAATTGATAAGCAACAGGCCCGACTCTTTTAAGAATTTGGAAAGGTCCCATGAAACGTGGATTTAGCTTGCGGACTTTCATCGACCTCCCTACCCCGTCTTAGGAGTGACTCTAAAAAATACATCCTCGCTTTCCTGGAATTCTAGAGGCTTTCTCCTTTTGTCGGCATAGTTCTTTTGTCTACTTTGCGCCGTGCGCATCCTCTCCCTAATCATTTTGATTCTCTCAGAGGTTTCCTGGACCAATTCAGGTCCTATCAAGGTTTTCCCTCCCACCTCACACCAACATAAAGGGGACCTACACTTCCTCCCATATAGGACCTCATAGGGTGCCATGCCTATACTTAGCGTGATAACTATTGTTACACGCAAACTCAATGGAGGTAGGAATCTATCCCAACTCCCTCTTCATCCAGGACACACGCCCTAAGCATGCCCTCAAGGGTCTGAATGGTCCGCTCTGACTGACCATCTGTTTGGGGATGATAGGTTGTGCTAAGGTTCAACTTAGTCCCAAAGGCTTGCTGAAAGGCTCTCCAAAATCTAGAGGCAAACCTCGGGTCTCTATCCGACACTATAGATGTGGGTATCCCGTGAAGCTTGACTATTTCCTTGATATAGAGGTATGCCAACTTGTCTAAGCTATAGGTTGCCTTAATTGGCAAGAAATGGGTGGACTTGGTCAACCTATCCACTATCACCCAAATGGTGTCTAAGCCCAAACGTGTCTTAGGTAACCCCATCACAAAGTCCATAGAAATTCTCTCCCACTTCCATTCTGGAATCTCCAAGGGCTGCAACAACCCCGAAGGCTTCTGATGTTCTATCTTAACCTTTTGGCACACTAAACACCTAGTTACGAAGCTAGCCACGTCCTTTTTCATTCCTGGCCACCAATACATCCTCTTAAGGTCTTGGTACATCTTAGTTATTCCAGGATGTATGGTAAACCTTCCCTTATGATCCTCCTCTAATTTCTTCTCTCTAAGGCTCCCTTCCTTAGGAACAATGGTCCTATTCTTAAACTTCACTAGCCCATCAACTGACAACTCATAACCCTCTTGTTCTAACCGAGACTGCAACTCCTGGTCTAAGAGTTGTCCCCGCCTAACCTCATCTCTAAGGTCACTATTAATTCCTAACATATTCAACTTCAAACTTAAGACATTTAAGGTCACATCCAACACTTCCAGATTCATGTCCCTAAACTCTTCCACGAGGTTCAGCTCTTGCACCATCAAGCTTGACACGTGTAGGGACTTCCTACTCAAAGCATCTGCCACCACATTGGCTTTTCCTGGATGGTACTTCAACTCGAAGTCATAGTCCTTAAGGAACTCCATCCACCTTCGTTGTCTCATGTTCAACTAATTCCGGTCGAACAGATATTTTAGGCTTTTATGGTCACTAAAAACTTCAAACTTTGCCCCGTAAAGGTAATGCCTCCAGATCTTAAGGGCAAAAACCACAACTGTTAGCTCTAAGTCATGGGTAGGGTAATTCCCTTCATGTGGCCTAAGCTACCTAGAGGCATATGCTACCACCTTGCCCTCCTGCCTTAAGACACATCCCAAGCCATTCTTGGATGCGTCGCAGTATACCACCAAACTCACTAAGGGATCCGGAATAGTTAAGACTGGTGATGACACCAATCTCCTCTTAAGCTCTTGGAACCCGTCCTCACACTCCTGGTCCCACACAAAAGGTTTCCCTTTCCTAGTCAACTGGGTCAAAGGTAAGGTTAATCTAGAGAACTCCTCTATGAACTTCCTATAGTAACCAGCTAAGCCTAAGAAACTTCTTACTTCGGTTACTGTCTTAGGTTGCTCCCATCCCAACACCGCGTCAACTTTAGAGGAATCAACCGCTACACCATCCTTTGAGATTTTGTGTCCTAAAAACTTTACCTCGTCTAGCCAAAACTCACACTTCTCCGGTTTGGCATAAAGACGCTCATCCCTCAAGATCTGCAACACCAACCTTAAGTGTTCTCCATGTTCTTCTGGCATCCTAGAGTATCTTAAAATATCATCTATGAACACCACCACAAACTTGTCCAAAGAGGTTATAAAGATTCGATTCATGTAGTCCATGAAAACGGCTAGGGTGTTGGTCACGCCAAAGGGCATCACTACATACTCATAGTGCCCACACCTTGTCCTGAAGGCTGTCTTAGGGATGTCCTCGCCTCTAACTCTAATTTGACGGTATTCCCGATCTTAGATCTATTTTGGAAACACTGACGCTCCCCTTAACTGATCTAAGAGATCATCTATCCTAGGCAAGAGATATTTGTTCTTGATGGTCACTTTGTTCAACTACTTATAGTCAACACATAGCCTCATGCTCCCATCCTTCTTTTTCACCAGTAGGACAGGTGCTCCCCAAGGTGACACACTAGACCTAATAAACCCCTTCCCTATCATCTCCTCTAACTGTTTCTTAAGCTCGTTCAACTCTAAAGGTGCCATTCTATAAGGCGCTACCGATACTGGTCCACTCCCTGGCACTAGATCTATGTTAAACTCAACTTCTCTATTCGGAGGCAAACTAGTAACATCCTTAGGGAAACACATCTGGGAACTCATACAATAAAGGACATTGCAGGCAGACAGAAGAAGTAATCAATCTATCTTTAGCAGGAGTAGAAATACACAAATCATATGATAGTTTAGTAACAGGTAACTCTAAGAATTGAGCACATTTAAATGAAACGAATGAATGTGTTGCTCCCGAATCGAACAATAGAGTAACTTTTCTCCTGTACGAGTTGAAGAAATTCAGCCTCCTTCAGATCTAAGCTGCCTCAGAATGATGGCGGGTTGTTCTTCTTGAATTCAGAAAGTCCCCACGTGCTAAGGGTCCTAGGTTGCCACCACTCCATTAGTGATTGGCCTCCATTCCCATTCAGTTGACGGAGAGTCTCCGCCCGCGCTTGCATAACTCTGGCTATACAATCCAAAGCTGGTGCAAGTGCAACGTTCGTCCCTCGCCTATTAATCGCCATAAATCTGCTCACTACCAATGAAATACTGGGTTGATCAGGTCCAATATCCCAAGGAATATCATGCAGCATTTATAACTCTAACAAGCATTCAATGCGCCCAAGTTTTGTTTTTGAAAAAGCCCCACTACCACACTCCGATTTAGAATCGAACTGCTCTGATACCATAAATGTAACACCCTTCGTTACATTAGTAACCCAAAACAAAATCAATGAAAAATCCTTTAAATAGTTTTAAACACTACAACAAAAATGACTTTAGATAGCGTTTCCAGATGCCTTTTAATAGCGTTTGTAACCGCTATCTATGCCACCGCTATTAAAAGTCATTAACAAAGATAGCATTTAAGAAATGCTATTAAAAGGTGACCTTAGATAGCGTTTCCGTGTACAAACGCTATCTAAAGTCTGCCTTTAGATAGCGTTTGTACACGGAACCGCTATCTAAAGTCTGCCTTTAGATAGCATATGTTAATAAAAATGCTATCTAAAGTCAGCCTTTAGATAGTGTTTGTTTTAAAAAATGCTATCTAAAGGTAGACTTTAGATAGCGTTTTTACATGGAATCGCTATCTAAAGTCTGACTTTAGATAGCATTTGTTAATATAAATGCTATCTAAAGTCAGCCTTTAGATAGCGTTTGTTTTAACAAATGCTATCTAAAGGCAGACTTTAGATAGCATTTGTATTAACAAATGCTATCTAAAGTCTGCCTTTAGATAGCATTTGTTAAAACAAACGCTATCTATTCCCCCCCCCTTTTTTTTAGTTTACCTATTTCTTAACTTTACCTATTCCTGCATATTGTTTATAAAAAACAGAAGGTTTACACAAAGAAATGAAGCACAATCCATATGCATTTGTAACAAGCTACTTTGACAATTCATACTCATTGATAATATTAACAATGATCAATAAACTGAAATCATCATCATCATCCGTGCATTCTAAGCATTTGAAGATTCTACAGAACTTCTAGGGAAACTCTAATTGAAAGGAATAAAATTACAAGATGTAAATACAGATATTAATTTATAAGTATCTGTATATCTGAACTATTTTACAACCAAACAGTTTTATAGTACAATTTCTCCTTATTTCATATCATTTAACTGATTTAACAATATTCGGTGGTTATTCAGAGTTGAGCAGAGTTATTGGCGATGGCTCCAGCATCATTGAGAAGGGGAATCAGTTGACCTACCTGGTGTTTCTCCAGAACAGCTGCAAGACCCAAGTGATAAAATGTTAAAAAAACCAAAAATGAAGATAGAAAAATAACAATTTATTTGGCCTTCCCCTCAATAGTCATGGAAGATAAAGCAGATAGGGACTGAATAGAAAGGAAGCAAAAGGGAGGGTGGCCTTACTGTCACAACCACCAATGTGCTTTCCTCCAATAAACACGTTAGGCACAGTCTTAAGCCCTGTCCACTCAGCTAATGCTAACTGGATATCACCCCCATCACCTTCAAATAGGTAAAGAAAATGATTGAAAAACCAAATGCTAACAAATTAGTTTGTTGAAATTAATGAATAACAGCCCTCCGAGCAAAAGAGAATAGACCCCAATTTAGGGGTTAGATAGACTTTATTTTTGCATATTCCACATTCATAATGCAAAAAGCATAGCATAAAGCAGATAATGAGTGCTAACAGAAAGCAAAGTAACTCTGGACTCAAGGCAATTTTATAACTTTACAATTATGAGACATGAAATCAATTGAAAGCGCAGTCAAAGGAGACTTACTTTCCTCATCCAATTCAATGGCCTTGTAGGCTGCTCCTAGCTGTGTGAGAAGATCCTTGAAATCTGATTATCAAAGAAAAAAAAATAAAGACTAAAAAACTGATTATCAAAGAAAGATAAATAAAGACTAAAAAATTGAACCTTCACATTACAGAACATGAATACTTGAACAAGAATATCTTGTCTGTGATAGCTATCCAACAACCCAAAATTAGAAGTCTAATTTAAGAAATAAGAATGCATAATCATGTTTCCAATATTGATTACAAATTCTGCAAAGCTTCTATAGCTAAATTGAAAGAAATGGCAGTAGTAGGAATTAGGAAATTAGCACTTCTTTCATCCATAAGCCTCTAAATGCATATTACTGAGCTATATGTAACAGAAGCCAAGGATTTATGATGCCACACTATCTCTTTAATTTCATAATAATTGATTTACCTGACATGAACCAAGGGAGGGGTTGTTTGAACCCTCATATGCTTTCCCTATCATCCTATTCTTCTATATATCATCTAAACCAAGCAATAAGGCTACCTATCTAACAAACAACTGTAAAGCTACTAAATTGGTTTTGTGTGCTTGTGTGTGTGTCTAAATTTCTCAGAACTTTCTATCTTGCAATGCACAGAAAGCAAAAATGAGGTCTTGTTGAACAGCACACGGCTGATTTATTTTAAAATTATTGGGAGGATAGGTTTTTTTCTTTTTTTTTTTTGAAATTCTTGGTATTTGGTGTGCCCTTACATTTTGAAACAGATTCTTGAAATAAGGTTGTCGCCAGAATGAAGTAGTCAAAATTTGGTGGGCTTGGGATGTTTATGCAGTTCTCTATTGTATTTGGTTACAGCATAGCCCACCCCCAAAGGCATCTTTATAGGATTGTGTTTATTGTTTCTATTTGGTGTTCTGATCAAGACTGCTTCAAGGGGTTTCTATTTCTGATATACAGAGAGCTGTACTACTTTAATGCAGTTTGCAGTCTCTTTGGCTCTCTATTTCTGTCGATTCCGTTTGTTTGCAGGATATATTACCATCTTCTTAGTTGTATGTATCTCTTATCTTTTTCTATATACAGTTTAATTTTTAATCCCCCCTCCAACTCCAAAAAGAAAATGTGAAAGCTGGTCCTAACATTCAAATTGCACATGAAATTTCAAAAGATAAATATATGCAAAGTCACAGATACCTCCCGGATTCTGCTTTCCTTTAGATCATCTCCATGAAATAATGACTGTCGTGCCAGTAGAAGAGACACAAATAAGAAGCCATTATTATACAAATGGAAGTTACACCTATATTATGGCCTAATAATTCCTTATAAAATCATTATAAAAAACTAGGCTAACAAAAGGCACTGAAAGTTGAAACATATGTCTGCACCTATTTCTGAGGGAAGATGGAGAGAGTAGTACAAAGATATTGTGAGTCGTCTTGAGCACACATGGCAGAGGTTGTGAGAAAGAAAGAACTAAGGGTATACCTTTGCAGTTGCCCAAAATTGAGCAAAATCAGCTACCCGCAGATTGCGGTCATCCAATAAGACGAGGCACAAATACCACCAAGAAATGGGTCAATTGCCGAACAAAACTGCATCTGTTGTTAGTTAACAAATAGGCAGTGCATGGGCACTGCATCACCACTTAATCTAAAATGAAACTACATCATTGAACTTTAATTAAATCCTATAACAAGCCAGCATAGAGCCCTCAACCACTTCCTCCGACTTCTATGCTTAAGCTTTTACGAATCACCTAAGAGAGCGATTTAATTTTTTTTCTTTAGTTTCTTGAATAAATAATTTTTAAGAAATTTCACACAAACACATCTGACAGAGGACATTAAGTCTTTGAGTAAGTGCTCGGTGCAATGCTATCAAGAAGAAATAAACAAAGACAATATCACCGAAATCAATATGACTCGCTACAAAATGCAAGATTTCCCATCCAGAGCAAAATGGAAATTATCTATTTTAAGAGTAATTTATCTATCATATTTTTTGCAATGCATACCGATAATGAAGGTGAAAACTCCCTCCTCAACAGTTTTCTTGAATGCTTTCAACATGCTTAACCGATAAGCCTGCCGTGGATGGGAAAAAAAGCAACATAAGCAGACCTGCTAATTAAGTGCATATCAAGTAACTGGTATTTGCAGAGAACTTGAAGGAAACACATGCGCTACAAACAAGACTAGAACTTTTTAGAGAATGGAACATAGTAAATTCCAGTATTTCTAATTCTTATGCACAAACAAGTTTATAGATGACAAGCACGCAAAATCAACAAAGGAAAGAAACAGAGAAGTTTCCTGCAACCAAGCTGCCATGGGCTAATTCCCAATTTGCAACCATATTACATGCAAGTCTGAACTCAGAATTGCAAAAATTACATTCCACTGTCCAGCCTATGTCCTAGCCCATACAAAATCTTGATATTTCAATTTAAAGTGTATCCAAATATATAGATAGTATTCCATGTAAATATGAAGTTTTCCCTCTCTCCAATCTTAATTTTCAATAAACAAATAATCCTAAGAAAAACAATGAATTTGACACATTCAATCCGCTAATGCTCTCTCCCTCACTTCTCTCTCATTCACTCACTCACTCTCTCATACACACATTCTACGATAAACAATAAACTTGGCAAATTAAATCATATATTGCTCCCCTCACTATCCTCCCCTCTCTCTAACACAAATGCTAATAAAATAACAAATGGCAAAAATGCACTGCTCAATACATGCAACAGTTACCTCCTCCATTTCAGGTTCATAACAATACTCCATGACCTTCTTCGTTACAGGCTTCTTGTTTCTGCCTGAACTTGAAGATTTTGATGCATCATTATCCTCAACCTTTTAAACAGAAAATACAATTATTAATACAACACCCACCAGAACATACAGAACTAATCAAAACACCATATAGGATAGGATAAGAATGCTTAGCCAAAAAATAAATAACAAGAAATGTAAATTCATGAACCTTTTCAACCTCAGTCATGAAATAATCATCCAAAGAATGAATCCGTGGAGCATCACCGCCATTTTCAACCTCAAGGTCACGCAACATCTTTGCTAAGTAACTCTTACCACTACCTAAAAAGAACACAAACATGGAGCAAAGATTTCAACCCAAGGAAAATAGCCAAGAAATTGCTGTTTCTAGTGCAAACAAAATAAGCAAATAAATCTGCTCATAATGCAAGAAAACACAAAAGCAGGTGCTTATTTAAGATGAGCAACAAAAATACTTTGGAAATTGGTGACACTTTTCACCTTCCACAAAATCCAACAATTCTAAGACCTGTCATCCCATGCATACTATGGATGAAATTGCTTCCACACTATTCCTATTCCCTTTATATAAACAAAGTAACAAACAAATGGCCAGGAAGGAAAGCAATAGATGTAAAAATGAATGATGCAGTGTAACAAGCATCAAACAGTGTCCAATTGCATAAAAATAAACACAACAAATTTTCAAGAAACATAATCAATTATTGAAAGACCAGCAACACAAAGCAGACCTGGAAGACCTCGAAAGATGATGACAAAATGATCGGGGCGGGAGGTTCGATGTGGATGGCGAAATAAGTGAGAAGCATCAACCAATCTAGGTTTCTCAGCAGGCAATTGCTTCAATGAAAAAGGTTGGGGATCTCCCAATCTGCTTCGACCCTTCCTCGTGAGAAAAATAAGGGTGGTGGGGTTCAGGAAGTTGGGAATAGGAAGGAGGAGGAGGGAGAGGCGCGGAGTGAAGAGGAAAAAGAGAAGGTGGTTTGAAGTGATTAAGGGGCGGTTCCGATGGAAGAGGAGGTGGTGGGGAAGAAGGAAGAGGAGGCTGACCCCTGAAAAGCTGCATTGACATGGGAGGAGGAGTAACCTTCGCTCATCTTCCTCCCACAAGTTAAAATCGTCGATACGGGGTCTCTTGAAGCTTCGATCACCGTCGGCGATGGGGTTAGGGTGGTGATACGGTGGTGGGCGAGTGTCCCAGTTGGTGGGGCGTGAGGAGAATGGTGGTTGAGGAGGGTAATAGGAAGGGGGCGGCTGCGGTAGTGAGACGAGTGAGTCAGAGGGAAGGGAGGCAACCCTAGACTGAGAATGGAAGGATAAAACGCACGCGGGGGACCAAACACCTAAGATAGTGTTTCTAATTTTAAACGCTATCTAAAGTTGATTTTATTTTATTTATTTATTGCAAATTAGAAAAGATAGCGTTTTCGTGTGGAACCGCTATCTTAGGTGGTTAGTTAAGATAGCGCTTCCTAAAGGAAGTGCTATCTTTTCCTGCAGCTTGACTTTTAATAGCGGTTCCTTAAGGAAACGCTATTAAAAGTCCCCCCATCACTTTTAATAGCATTTCCGCACGGAAATGCTATAAAAGGTGCGCTATCTAAAGTCTAATATGTTGTAGTGAAATTAAACAAACTTGTCATAAAAAATTTACGACTTAGTCGGGTCTGAAAATACCTCATATTAATTAAAATAGATATAAAGTGTCCAAAGTAGTAAATAAATCCTTATATAAATAAAATGAATTGCCTCAAAACCCGGGCTTCTACTAAAATAACCCAACGTTGAAAATAAAATAAACATGCCTAACCACAAACGGCTCCTTATTCAAAATAAAATACTAACAAAGCTAGATACTAAACACTACATGGAAATTGAGAATTTGCGACAGACACTTTGCGGCGGTTTTAGGCCAACCGTCGCCGCTAATAATCTACGGCGGTTATAGCGGTGGTTTAAGCTAACCGCCCCTAACCGTAAAACATTGCGGCGGTTCTTATGTGTTTAGCGGCGGTTTTAGAAACAAACATAGGGTTTATGCTTTGCTCCACAAAACACTGTTTTAACTTCGTCGTCTCCCTCTCTCAGTTCGTTCTCACTAGCGTTCTCACCCTCCCTCTCTCACTTCGTTCTCACCCAACGAAAATCACTCTACCGTCGTCCTCCCTCTTTCACCCAACGAAAATCACTCTGCCGTCGTCCTTCTCACTTCGTCCTCCCTCTCTCAGTTCGTTCTCACTGTCGTTCTCACCCTCCCTCTCTCACTTCGTTCTCACCCAACGAAAATCACTCTACCGTCGTCCTCCCTCTCTCACCCAACGAAAATCACTCTACCGTCGTCCTCCGCCCCATAGGCGGTCACCGTCGCTACATCTCGTCACTGTTAAGCCGCTCACCGTCGCTACATCTCGTCACTGTTAAGCCGCTCACCGTCGCTGCATGTAAGCTTCCATTTTCTTCTCTCTTTTTTCGCCTTTTTTTTTTATCTTTCTATTTACTCTTGAATCTTGTGTTCTTCCAAATTACATTCACTGTTGATTGCTTCCCAATTTTAAAACCCTAGATTCTCTTCTCTATCATAACAAATCTGATTCTTTGACAATTTTGAAATAATAGCAATTGAGAAATAATAGAAATTGAGGATAATTTGTTATTTATGATAATTTGGTACCCTTGCATGCGACCCATCCCTTGCATGGCTTGACTTGGGGAAGCTCTGGTGTCAGTTTTGGAGAGTAAGAATCCTGGGAATGTGTTGGGTTTTCACCCATTCCTGCTAGCACTGATAATATCTGTAAATTGGATGGGATGTAGTTTAAATTGGACAATTGTTTCTCAATTTCCTGCATAAAAAATAAACATAGTGAGGAACAGTTGATTTAGATCACTACATGTATTGATGATTACTTGACTTACCTGATTTACTACATTGATTTCTTCCAAGTTGAAGTATTTGGCCAATTCTAGGCAGAAGAGAGTCCTTCCATCAGACTTGAACTGACTAGCCTGAACTGGGTCTTGTGGGTTGAAGGATGATCTCCAGTTATTTAGCAGACCGATTCTGTTTATTATCACAAACCCTTCAATGTAATCAAATGAGTTTTCTGCTGATATTAATTTCTCTTGGTCTCTTGTGAATGCTGTGAAATCTGAATATAGCACTCTAATCCATTTTACCATGCCAGGTGCTGGTTCCAGTAAAACCACATCAGACATAATAGATTTCAGTCTATTAGATATCACTTTAGAGATGATATTGTAACTTACATTGCATAAAGCAATGGGTCTAAGTTGAGAAACTCTAGAAGGGTCATCACACTTGGGAATCAGGGAGATGAGAGTTTGGTTGATGGCCCTAATTCTGCTTGGATCAGAAAAGCATTCCTGCACCATTCTAAAAATTGAGTTTCCTATGTTGTGCCACTGATTTTTGAAAAAAATTGGGTGAAACCCATCAGGCCCTGGGGATTTGTAATTCCCCATACTGAATAGGGCTTTTTTAGTTTCATCTATAGTTACAACTCTCTCAAGGAAAACTCTATTCTCCTCTCTAATGATAGGGTAAGAAGAAATACAGTTAAAAGGGACCTGATGTTGTCCAATAGAGGCATACAGATCAGAGTAAAACTGGATAACATGGGATTTAAGGAGATCATCCTCATAGATCCATCGGTCAGTATTATCTTGCAGGGCCATAATCCTATTCTGTGTTCTTCTCTTAAGGGAAGATTGGTGAAAAAACCTAGTGTTTAAATCACCAAGGGTAACCCACTTGGATCTAGCTTGGTGAAACCAGTAGTTTTCCTCATAAGAGAGGATAGAATTATATTCTTCCCAGAGAGTGTTTTTGAGGATGGACAGTCTCTCATTGGAACCACTTGACAGAACATTATTGATACCTTCAATCCTTTTGAGAACCCACTTTAGTGTTTCCTGCTAAATATATTTCCAAAGACAGGACTTAAGGTTTGAGGTTAGTCTATTCATGTTGTCATTCCAAGAGCTTAATTGACTCCAAGAGGATTTTACTTGGTTTTCAAAGTCATTGTGATCAAGACAAGCTCCCAGAAATTTAAAATAGTTTCTCCTAGGTCTATCCATGCCATCCCCAATCTTGAGCCACAAACCACTATGATCTGAGGTGTTAAGATGGATGTGAGTCACAGAACTGAGATTTAAGCATTTAGATGAAACCAACACTATTTTATTGACTGGAATTAGAAGACATTTACAAAGTAGAAGAGTAATAGAAGAAAGGCAAATCACAACAAGAAATTTGCACAATTAATGAGTGTAGTGTTGATTGTAACAACAATTACAGAGGCATTTCAAGTAATGGGACTTGGACTTGAAGTAAAGCATGCATTAATTGAATTACTCAGTACAAAATTTGAAACATTGGAATTGAAAGCAACCCACTTGCCTCTGTTCCACTCCTTGTCCTTTGTAAGTCAGTCATGCTTCTCTTCTGAGTTCTGACCATTGCTTCCCTTGAGCAGAACTGATATATAAGGAGTTATGTGTTATATATATGCAGCTTTTTCTCTTTGCATTGCTTCCCTTGAGCATCTTTCTCAAAATGTTGAACTAATCAGCAGCTTATTTATTGTGAACAGCTTTTTCTTAAATGTTTGAAACTTTCGTTACTGTTTGTGCAGAGAGAAGGCATATCTATTAAAAGAGAGAGACAAGAAAACCTTCAATCAGGTGACCTTCTCTTTATCTTATCCTGTGTGTTACTTCATTTCATTTTATATTTTGACACCCAGTTGAGGATTTTTTTTAGAATATCACGTTTTTTATTTTTAATTACACCAATAGCACAGTTTGAGGATTATATACATAACTAGCATGGTTTTTATGTAAAGTGAGCAAGTGCTTGGGAACCTCTGAAAATTAAATCCATCTGAAATAAGACAACAAACACACATATGCTATCTGCCAATTTTCCCAATTCCTAATTCCCAGCATGGTTTTTGGCATCAATGAACTGCATATAAATTCCAGTATCAGTAAGAACATTTGCAAGTTAGTGATATATATTATAATTAATAAAGATTCTTAATGCATACATGGATTTTTAATATCCACCTTTTCTTATCACTTACTTTTTCCATGGTATTATGTTAGGTTATTGCAGAACAATCAGTTATCTGGTTCTATCCCTGCGGAGATTGGAAAGCTGTTAGATCTGCGGACCCTTGACCTTTCTGGTAACCAGCTTGTTGGTGAAATTCCTAGTTCTTTGGGCTTTTTGGCTCATCTAACTTACTTGTGAGTGTGGCTTGACACATCGATTCAACAATGATGATATTCTTGTTACTTATTTGGTTTATTCATTAGCCTTTCTCTAACTGCTTACTTCCTAACTTAGTCATGCCAAGTTTTTCAGGCGGCTCAGCAGAAATGAACTATCTGGACAGATCCCTCAACTTGTTGCTAATCTCACTGGTCTTTCATTCTTGTATGCACACTATGCCTCTATAAAATATTTATTATATTTTTGCTTTCTAATCCTTGAAAGTTAGTTTCCTGACCGTACCATATGTTGTAGGGACTTGCATTCAATAATCTCAGTGGTCCAACTCCAAAAATTTTAGCAAAAGGTTATAGGTGAGTTCTCTAATGGTATGAAATTTTGCCCTAATATTTACCGTGTGAGTTCTATTCATCTTCATGAAAAAATTGAGCAGTTGTACTACTATTATGTTCAGTGGTTTCCTTTTGCTGACAAATTTACTACCATGGTTTATTCAGTTGGCATTAAACATTACTTCATTGAAGCCCTTTAAACTTTCAAGGATTATTTAATCACAAAGTTTACAATGCCAGCTATCACAATGTCTTTGAACTGAGAGCTCCATCCTTTGCTACAAGTAGATAAGATAGTCTGCACATTGGGGTAGTCTAGGCACAAATTAATAACACTGCCAAAACAATTCCATAGATCCTTGGCAAATTGGCTACTAAAAAACAGATGAGAGGTAGATTCCACATTGCTGCCACATAAGTAACACAGAGACCAAACTGCAACCCCTAGAGCATAGTTGTTCATCTGTAAGGCATTCGGTCGTGGATGATCCTCCATATGGAAAGCTTCCTTGAAGGACAACATACCAGAATCTGAGCTACTCCATAAAACTTGATCATCACACCGAAACTTAGGAATTTCAACTTGATGCACTTTTTGATTTAATAGCAAGATAGACATGTAGAAGAGAGGCTGGAATGTACCATCTTCCATTGTGAATGAAATCACTAACCTTAGCACAAATAGAGTGATGGACATAAGCTGGAATATCCAAGATGACAGAAAGGGGCTTGGACAACCAGTTGTCTAACCAGAAGTTTATATCAATACCATTGCCTAATTGCCACACTGTGTTTTCTAATACTGCTGACAGATATGGTCTGATGCCACCCCAGATAGTTGACCATATATGAATATATGATAGCTTATTGCTCTATCATTTTTAAACAATTGTTGCTAATCTCACTGGTTTTTCATTCTTGTATGCACACTATGCCTCTATAAAATATTTATTATATTTTTGCTTTCTAATCCTTGAAAGTTAGTTTCTTGACCGTACCATATGTTGTAGGGACTTGCATTCAATAATCTCAGTGGTCCAACTCCAAAAATTTTAGCAAAAGGTTATAGGTGAGTTCTCTAATGGTATGAAATTTTGCCCTAATATTTACCGTGTGAGTTCTATTCATCTTCATGAAAAAATTGAGCACTTGTACTACTATTATGTTCAGTGGTTTCCTTTTGCTGACAAATTTACTGCCATGGTTTATTCAGTTGGCATTAAACATTACTTCATTGAAGCCCTTTAAACTTTCAAGGATTATTTAATCACAAAGTTTACAATGCCAGCTATCACAATGTCTTTGAACTGAGAGCTCCATCCTTTGCTACAAGTAGATAAGATAGTCTGCACATTGGGGTAGTCTAGGCACGAATTAATAACACTTGCCAAAACAATTCCATAGATCCTTGGCAAATTGGCAACTAAAAAACAGATGAGAGGTAGATTCCACATTGCTGCCACATAAGTAACACAGACCAAACTGCAACCCCTAGAGCATAGCTGTTCATCTGTAAGGCATTCGGTTGTGGATGATCCTCCATATGGAAAGCTTCCTTAAAGGACAACATACCAGAATCTGAGCTACTCCATAAAACTTGATCATCACACCGAAACTTAGGAATTTCAACTTGATGCACTTTTTGATTTAATAGCAAGATAGACATGTAGAAGGGAGGCTGGAATGTACCATCTTCCATTGTGAATGAAATCACTAACCTTAGCACAAATAGAGTGATGGACATAAGCTGGAATATCCAAGATGACAGAAAGTGGCTTGGACAACCAGTTGTCTAACCAGAAGTTTATATCAGTACCATTGCCTAATTGCCACACTGTGTTTTCTAATCTCGGCGAGATATGGTCTGATGCCACCCCAGATAGTTGACCATATATGAATATATGATAGCTTATTGCTCTATCATTTTTAAACAATTGTTGCTAATCTCACTGGTCTTTCATTCTTGTATGCACACTATGCCTTTATAAAATATTTTTTATATTTTTTCTTTCTAATCCTTGAAAGTTAGTTTCCTGACCGTACCATATGTTGTAGGGACTTGCATTCAATAATCTCAGTGGTCCAACTCCAAAAATTTTAGCAAAAGGTTATAGGTGAGTTCTTTAATGGTATGAAATTTTGCCCTAATATTTACCGTGTGAGTTCTATTCATCTTCATGAAAAAATTGAGCACTTGTACTACTATTATGTTCAGTGGTTTCCTTTTGCTGACAAATTTACTGCCATGGTTTATTCAGTTGGCATTAAACATTACTTCATTGAAGCCCTTTAAACTTTCAAGGATTATTTAATCACAAAGTTTACAATGCCAGCTATCACAATGTCTTTGAACTGAGAGCTCCATCCTTTGCTACAAGTAGATAAGATAGTCTGCACATTGGGGTAGTCTAGGCACGAATTAATAACACTACCAAAACAATTCCATAGATCCTTGGCAAATTGGCAACTAAAAAACAGATGAGAGGTAGATTCCACATTGCTGCCACATAAGTAACACAGACCAAACTGCAACCCCTAGAGCATGGCTGTTCATCTGTAAGGCATTCGGTTGTGGATGATCCTCCATATGGAAAGCTTCCTTAGTTATTATACTTGAGTTTCTCTCTTAAAATTAATCATTAGCAGTTGGATATTATGAGTTTCTCTCTTGTTTTTATTGCAGCGTGCAGAGGAATTAGGAAAATATATATATGGCTATAGTAGTGCAACTTGAACATAATCTTTATCTAGTTTTGATATGTTTCTATTAGATGGTAGTTTATATATAGTTTAAAAATAGTATATATTTTTCAATTTATGAAGTGGTGTGTTATTTTTATTTCCAGATTTAATATTTTGAAGCAATGGATAAGTCATGGATAATGAAGCCACGAAACTCAGTTGAATATGAGCAAGGGGTTAGGGGATTTATTGATTTTGCCTTTGTACATCAATCAGTAAATGGAAAAACAATATGCCCTTGTAAACGATGTGGTTTCAAAAAATGGCAAAGTAGGCATGTGGTGTATGATCACTTAATCTGTACACCATTTCCAATAGGATACACTTTTTGGTCCTATCACGGGAGTCCGAACAATAGGAACTAGTAATATCTCACCTAGCAATATTCCAAATGTAGTTCAAGACCCCACTATTGTTGAGGATCCTATTCGGAACATGATCGATGATGCATTTGGAGTTGATAGGCACCTTGCAAATGAAGTACCCGTTGCATCAAATGCGGAGATTGACCGGGATGCAGATGTGATGCCAAATACAGCTCAAGAGCAACATGTAGATGAAGAATTCTATGAATTAGTTAGAGATGTAGAACAACCCCTGTACGAAGGGTGTACGAAGTATTCAAGATTGTCTTTTTGGTAAAGTTGTATCATATCAAATGCCTGTGTGGAATGAGCGACAAGGCCATGACAATGATTTTAGAACTATTGAAAGATGCATTTGAACATGCAAATATTCCAAGTTCATTCTACGAGGCCAAGAAAACGATCATCAAGCTTGGTTTGAACTATGAAAAGATACCTGTATGTCCGAATAATTGTATGCTCTATTGGGGTAATCCGGAAGATGAAGAGAGGGAGACATGTAAAATTTGTAACACTTCCAAATGGAAATCAAGGGCAAAAGCTAGTAAGACTATGGTGTCCGGTGATGGCACTGGTATGAAGAAAGTGCCTGCAAAAGTTCTTCGTTATTTCCCACTGAAGCCTCGATTACAGAGATTGTTTTTTTCATCAAAGACAGCTGAGGATATGAGATGGCATGTTGACGATAATAACAATGATGGAATGTTGAGGCATCCTAGAGATTCTGAAGCTTGGAAGCAGTTTGACTCGTTGCATGCTTGGTTTGCATCAGATCCGCGAAATGTGCGCCTCGCGTTAGCCACTGATGGTTTTAATCCTTTTGGTGTCATGAGTTCAAACTATAGTATTTGGCCAGTTATTCTCATTCCATACAATACCCCTCCATGGGTGTGCATGAAGTCGACATCTTTTATAATTTCAATGATAATTCCTGGTAAAAAAATGCCAGGGAATGAGATAGATGTCTACTTACAACCTTTGATCAAATAGTTGAAAGAGTTATGGACAACGGGTTTGGATGCCTATGATTCTTTCAAGCGAGAGATGTTCAAATTACATGCAGCTTTAATGTGGACAATTAGTGATTTTCCTGGGCTAGGAACACTTTCTGGGTGGAACACGTACACCGGACTTGCTTGCCCATCTTGTAACTTCGACTCCATTCCATGTCGTCTTCCTCATAGCAAAAAATGGTGTTTTATGGGTCATCGTCGTTTTCTTGACCAGAGACACAAATTTAGACTGAATAGGGTCCGCTTTAATGGTGAACAAGAAATGCGTAGTCCACCAAAAACATTATCTGGTTCTGAAATTCTTGAACAGGTTCAAAACATCAATGTCATATTTGGTAGAAAATTAGAGAAAGAAGGTTCGGGAAAAAGAACACGTGGCAATCAACTTACACGCGGTAACACTCAACAATGGAAAAAGAAAAGCATATTCTTTGAACTTCCGTATTGGAAGGATAATTGTTTGTGTCACAGTCTTGACATGATGCATATTGAGAAGAACGTGTGCGATAATGTCATATTTACTTTGCTAAATGACAGCGCAAAGAGCAAAGATCATGTTAATGCTCGAAGAGATCTTCAAGCTATGGGCTTAAGGCCTGATCTTTGGCCCAATGAAAATGGAAAATATTCTCCAGCTGTCTTTACATTGACTAATAAAGGTAGGAAGGCATTTTTAACTACTTTAAAGAATATCACTGTCTTGGGATGGTTATTCAAGCAACATATCTAGGTGCATTGATTTGGACAATCTTAAGTTGAATGGAATGTTGAAGAGTCATGATTGTCATATATTGATAGAGCAATTGCTACCATTAGCCATGCGGGCAACATTGCCTAATGAGGTTTCGGCAATATTAATTGAGTTGTGCTCATTCTTTAGACAACTATGTGGCAAAGTATTGAAAGTTGAAGATCTAGACAGATTGCAAAATCAAATCATCCTCACTTTATGTCACATGGAAATGTTATTTCCTCCTTCATTCTTTACTGTTATGGTTCACTTGGTTGTTCATCTTGTTGAGGAACCTAAACTCGGAGGTCCCGTTCATTATCGATGGATGTATCCTATAGAAAGGTAAAAGATGTGCGATATTAGTCATTTTATTTTTTCTAATTTGGTAATGTACAGGTTGTTCTAAATTATACTTGTTGTGGTCTAACAATAGGTACTTGGGACAGCTAAAATCCTATGTACGTAATAAAGCACGACCTGAAGGATCTATTGCGGAAGGCTACCTTGTGCAAGAGATTCTTACGTTTTGTTCAAGGTATCTGGATAGCATTGAGACTAGATGGAACCGACCTAGTCGTGTAGACGATGAGACTACTAATGATATACAATATGGCTCACGAGTAGCTGACTTATTTCCTAAAGTTGGAAAATCGGTTGGTGGCTCTTCATATGTCACCCTGACACCCATGGAAAAGTTTCAGGCTCATAGACACGTGTTAACGAATTGCTCTATAGTTGATTACTATCTTCAGTAAGTAATTATTCTACTTGGTTTAATTAATCTTAAGTTTTTTTCCATAACATCTAATATGATTCAACTAAATAGGCAGTATAGAACTAGCGTGCGAAGGCAACTAAGGGGTGGTGCAAGGAGTGCTTCTGAGGTAGACAAGAAGGTTCATAGAGAGTTTGTTCGTTGGTTCACCAATCATGTTAGTGTTCTTAACAATGATTAATAGTGTGTTAGTGTCATTTATGTATTTTTTGAACAAGAATGTGACTAACAATATATATTATTATGGCATCTAGATTTGTAACAATCTAGACAGTCTTAGTGGACCAGATAAAGATGTTCTCGTTAGTCTTGCACAAGGTCCTCATGACAAAGCAAGAAGGTTCACTGCATATAATGTCAATGGATACAAATTTCGAACCGTGGCACGAGATATGTTATTAAAAACTCAAAACAGTGGGGTTTCTGGAATGTTTGGAACCAGGAGTTACTCAAGCAATAGTGATGCCCAAATGAGGTTTGGAGGGGTACCTTACTATGGAAGATTGATAGACAACATTGAGGTTTTCTATAATGGCTTCACAGTAACCATGTTTAAATGTGAATGGGCTAATACCACTAACCCAAGAGGTATGAAGACAGATAAGTTGGGTTTTATCTCTATTAACTTTGCAAGACTAATACATACTGGAGACAATGAAGATGATGAACCATACATTAAAGCTTCAGAAGCTCAAATGGTTTATTATGTGGAGGATGAGAAGGAAAAAGGTTGGAGCATACCAGTTCATTTGAAGCCAAGAGACTTGTACGACATGGGTGAAGATGATGAAATTATGACATCCATTGATGCATACCCATCACAAAACTTGGAACAAATTTTCTCTGATGATACCCCACATATACAATTGACAAGAATGGCTGCAGATGATGATCCTGAAAGTTCAACCATTAATGATAATTTTAATGATGATAATCAAGATATGGTTTTATGATCCATTGGTGATAGACATGTTAGTTTTTTGTGTTATGTTGTGTAGAACTTGGGACCTTTGGTGATTTTAGCTTAGTGAACTTATTTTGTAATTTTTTTTTGGGTTTGTTACTGAAAAATGGCTCATAGTTATTATATCAATTTGATGTCTCGTTATGTTCCATTTTAGTTGGTTAATTATATCAGTTTGATTCTTGATTCTTAGGTAATCTGTGAATGTGTGGTGTTCTTGCTTGTCATATTCCTGTTTGATACATTATACTTCTCAGGTATGGCAATCAAAGAAGTGTTCGCTTGAGGTGTCAATCCACACCAATTCAACCAAATGCATCTTCTGAAGGATATGTAGATGGACATCTACAACAAAGTGATCCTTTACCCAATGTTGAATCATCATTTCATGATGAGGTACACACTGCACCAACTTCTGAATCTGCACCTGATGTGGTTGAAGGTCCCTTGCCTGTTCCAAAAAAAGCTCCAACATTTTGGACAGTAGATGTTATAAGTATGTCTAATCTATTTTATATTTCTCTTTATTTTTTTTTAATTTTATTATATGTTGGGTTAGGAATTGTTTTAACTTGTTTACTTTATGTGTTAGATGCAAGCGGTCAGGTGATGCAAACACGTTTAAGGGTGATAGATGTGTTTGCATCAAGTGGTACAACAAGGGTTATAACTAGGTGGAATCGACATGCACAACCAGTGGGAGAGTCAGCTGGTTTGTTGGTAGGATATTTGGGTGAACTTGCAAGAAACTTTAATAACATTCCCATAATGTTTGAGAATTGGAAAAAAGTACCGGATACTTTGAAAAACAATCTTTATTCTCAAAAAATACAGGTATTATTTGTAGTTAAGTAAATACGTTCGATTTATTAGGTGTTTTGTTAGCTAACACTATCTTTTATTATGTTTTCTTGAAGAATAAATTTGTTGTCAATGATGGTGAACACAAAAAGTATATTTTAACTAGCCTTGCAAAAAAATGGAGGGACACACGATGCAGATTATTTCATAAATATCATGATTGGGAGCTTTCCTTGGCGAGAAAATCTTAGAGGCACCCACCGATATTGACTCCAACCATTGGGCTGTTTATATAAATTATAGGCGGAGCGCTAAACAAATGGTAATCATCATAAGTTGCAGTCTTTGTTACTTCAACTACTATTTACTAACTCTTCATTATGTTATTAATTAATGCAGGAGATAGCTGATCAAAATGCAGCAAATCGTGAAAAGTTAGTGATCCACCATACATTAGGCTCCAAGGGAATTGCAAGGACAAAAGATGAGTTGGTATGGTTCACTCATTTTATTTTAACAGTATAATTTATTTGTACTAGCACTTATTGTATGGTGCTTAATTTTAGGAATTACTAGAAGGACGAGAATTTAGCAAGGCAGAATTTTATCCTATTTCTCACAAAAGGAAGGATGGATCATTTGTCAGTGAAGAGGCTAGGGAAAAAAATGTAAGTACAATGTATTATTTATAACTTTTTATTGTCTTTATCCTTTAAGCACTTCACTACTTGTAAACATGTAAAATATATAAATATACATATGAGATACAGAATTCAAGGTCATTCTCATTGTCAAAATTGATAAAATCAATATTTTTTCCAGCTTAAGCTGGCCCTTGGTCTTTTTTAGAGGTGTTCCATGGTTAGACATGCAGAGGGATTGGCATGCCATCTTACATGACTCAATCTCTTGGCTTGTAGGTGTTTCTTTTGTCATCTTCTCATTAGGATATCTCATCCTCTTTCATTGTACAGTTCCCCCTTAATGAAGTTTTCTTTTCTTATCAAAAAAGAAAAATGATAATAAGGAGGAAAAGATAGACTTAAAATTCTCATAGACTTTCATGTGTTATCTTATGCATTAGTACTCTGTGTTTCACATCTTCATGACTTAATTTGCATCATGTTGTGGGCAATTAGGATTTTAAACTTTCATATGTCAGATCCATCACTTTATAATTTCAGTACCTGACCACGATGTAAATTACATTGAAATCTTGCTTTCGCTATTTTTTAGTTATATAATCATAAATTCTTTTTGTAGCTTTTGTTTCAACTTTCAAACTGGTAGCATCACTTCACTGTTATTCCAAGTTTTATTTCATTGTTAATGGTGATCTTTAAGTAATTGTGTATGTCTTCAATACTATATGTAGGAACAATTGCAAAATGAAATTCATGAGGGATCAACAGAGAATGATGCTTATGTGAAAGTTTTTGGAAAGGACCACCCTGGATATGCCAAAGGAATGGGACTTGGGATAACACCATCTCAACTCACTGGATTTAGGTCTCACTCTGAGAGGTTGGTATCTCCCAATGAGAAGATTGAAAAATTGGAAGCTGAAGTCCTAGCGCTTAAGGAACAAGCTGCGAATTATGAAGTCTTGAAGGAACAAATTGCTTTCCTTATGCAGAATGTTAAGGGAAATCAGGTAAAATAATTGCTTTTAAATTTAGTTTTTAACTTTTGATAGTTCACTTGTTGAATTAGTGGTTGTTATCTAATTTTTGATTTTTTTAAATTACAGCTGGCTGACTTAGAGTCACCAAGAGATATGAGACGTTCCTCTGAGTCTAGTCATATGCCTGAAGGCCACGGAGCATTGTCTCGTAGGACCGTTTAGATAGTTCTAGTTTTCATTTTATGAACTTGATGGAGTTTAGTTGTATTACTTTATATTTGTGAAATTGTTGAACTCTATTTGGAATATATATATCTTTTTGGTCGTAGTTTGTACGTAACTCAACATTTTATTTATGAATGAGTTTTACCTCTATTTGTTTTAAGAAAAATATATATATATATATATTTAATAAGCAGGTTTTGTAGACTCAAAATGATGTGCTAAAAAAAATTAATTACAAATTTTTTGCTATGTTTTGCGACGGTTTTGAAACTGTCGTAAAATTAACATCAGAATTGGGGAAACAAATAGCGGCGGTTCACTAACCGTCGCTACTTGTATTGGCAATTTTGCGGTACTAATTTGCAACCGCCGCAAATGCTAATTTGCGGCAGTTTACACAACCGTCGCAAATGCTAATTTGAGGCAGTTTGTGCGGCGCTTACAAACCGTCGCAAATGCTAATTTGCGGCAGTTTATTCAACCGTCGCAAATGCTAATTTGAGGCAGTTTGTGCGGCGGTTACAAACCGTCGCAAATGCTAATTTGCGGCAGTTTGCACAACCGTCGCAAACGATAATTTGAGGCAGTTTACGCGGCAGTTTTCACAACCGCCGCAAATGCTAATTTGAGGCAGTTTGTGCGACAGTTTTCGCAACCGCCGCAAATGCTGCTCGCGACGGTCGACATTGCGACGGTTTTGGAACTGCCGCAAACACGAATCTGCGGCGCATAAAACACGAACACGAATTTCCAGTGATGTCGCCCTCGTGCTCTGAAAACAACACTTTTAATGAGATATAATCCCAGTGAATAAAAATAATCATTTGGTAAAAAGGTTCGCAGATAGTGTTGTTTTCAGCCGGTGCGGTAATCGGAAAAACATTCATGGTACCCGCTAATTTTTGAAATAGTGAATATAATAAACCCCCAAAATAATAAATATATATAAATAAAATTAATGTCAAGCATTTAAAGTACAAACTGATAAGCTCAGTAACGGTCACATCTCATTGCGTTTAATCACATTCACCATGCAAACTCTACACAATGCAACTCCACGAACATGACTCGGTGATTCCCAGAATCACTTAACTTGACTCTTTGGTTCCTAGAACCGGTGTGAATCCTGGATCCACTAAGGTCTATGAGCTCATATACATGCAATGGCGTCCCACTGCCTTCCCCATCCCAGATGGAGGTATCTAATATTCCATCCCAGATGTGAACATTTTAATAAATTGATATCCCATCCCAGATGGTGATATCTCTCATCCTATTCCCGGAATAGAATGTACAACCGTCACCCCTTCCCGAAAGGTGATGACCAACGCATATGTACCATACAATATGTCATCCCAGATGACTACCAAATGTCACCCCAGATGACTACCAAATATTTTCTCCAAACTCCATACATCAATTACATAGACACTATAACAGGATTTAAAATGCAAACACAACCATAACATATAAGTCCTTAATATAATTATGCTTGTTATAGTACATGTATTCACTGACAAGGGCGTGGCATAAGTGTATCAATAGAAATCATCTAATATCAAACATAAATAATGTTATGCCACTGCAGTGAAGGTCACGCGCGGTACAAAATTTGGGCCTTTATTTAGCTCTTTATTTATTTATTATTATTATTTTATTGCATCAAACATTAATAGAATAACAAGAAAATTACACTCACCAAATCAATTCATCAAGTGACGTGAAAATATTTCAAAATTCCAAATAAAAATCATGCACTCTAAAATCTTAATTTTCATAATTAAACAAATCTATATGACAGCTTCAAATCAATTGTACCATGAAAGTGTGAGAAAAAGTATTTTTACTCACCTTTTGCAGACCTCCAATGTGCTCTAAAAATTACGTATGATAGGGATTTGCGCTTCCCTAAAAATTCCCCTCCCGTTTGGTAACGTTCTTGGATCTGTGTTGTTACTGTTGTACTGGTAAGGAAGGAAAGGAATGCCTGAAATCGCCACTGTGCGGCGCATCCTCCTGACTCCAACAACTTGTGCGCACAGCGTGTATATATATGCTGTTTCAGGGTTTTTTGCGTTTTGTTTATCTTTTTTTTTCTTTATTGTTTATTTCCCTTTTTTTTTCATTGTTTATTTCTTTTCTTTTTTTATAGAATAACTAGGCCCACTTGACTTATGAGCTACCCCTAGGCCCCTACGTGAAAAGTCTGTACTTATGTTTACATTTATATATATATATATATATATATATATATATATTTGAATTCGTTATTCCCCTTGCAATTCCTAACCAACTCTAATAAATTTTATACTAACTAATCCTTTACACTAAACCTCTTAATTATATCTTATTTTTATTATACCATTATTATTTATTTATTTATTTATTTATTTTTATAACATAATCCTTTTTTTAATTAATTATATTAGAATTTTAGGATGTTACACCCATCCCAGATGGAGGTATCTCATATCTCATCCCAGATGTGGATATTTTCAATAATTTGATATCTCATCCCAGATGGTGATATCTCTCATCCTATTCCCGGAATAGAATGTATACCGTCATTCCTTCCCGAAAGTGATGACCAACTCATGCATAATGCAATATGTCATCCCAGATAACCATTAAATGGGTTCTTAGACTCCATGTATCACTAAGAATGATATAATGTCATGCCGAGACAACACTGTAACTTCATATAACATAACAGAGCATGTCATAGCAACACTATAATATCATATAGCATAACAGAGCATGTTACGACAACACTATCATATCATACAGTGGCGGACCTTGACTAGAATTTTGGGGGGAGCCACATACTATTAACTAATATAATATAATTAATATATATATATATATATATATATATAATTTTATTAAGTTTCAAAATAACATATTATTGCCAAGTAACGAAAAAATATATAAAAGGAAAAATGCATTAATTTTTTTATGCTTGATCATTATTTTTTTCTCAAAATAATTATACCACTTCTAAAACATATGAAATTAGCAAGGTTTTAAAAACCGAACCGATCATTGAACCGATGAAGACACCGGTTTAAGGTTCAATGATCCAACCATGGTTGAACCGGTAGTAGATAAATAATAATTTTTTAAACTTTTAATATAATATATTAAGTAATGTTAACATAAATTTTAGATTTTCATATTTTGTTAACAATATAAGATACTTTTTGTATTTTATCTTAATAAATTTACAAAATAAGTCTTATATTTACTCTCATAAGCAATGTTATAAAAATCGGATCGGTCGTCGACTCGGTCAGGGTACAGGGTTAATGGGTCACTCGTCAAACCAGCGAGTTCCTGATTGAACCGGTTGACTCGATATATATTAAAAAAGTTCCAATAAATTCATAATATAACCTAACATAATTAAATAAATAATTAAATTCATACAATATTTTTATTAGTTTAAGTTATGCTCAAAATAATAAACTTGTGCATTTTGATTATTTATAAAATAACTTTATCTATAAAATAAAAAAAGCAATAGCTATTTATAAAATTAGGAAAATTGTCAAGCTCAAAAGAGTCAAAGACTCTCAATTACCTGTCCCATTCGTTCCAGTACCGTTGGCTCCCTATTACTATTAGTGTGTGCATTTGATACTTCTAAGTTTTTTCAGGTTTGCTATTTTGACACAAAATGTCGGACAACATACGTACATCGTATGAACAGTGCCGCATGCAGGCGGCCAGAGCTGCCATCTGTATCATGACCATCAGTAGCCTTTTTTTTTTTAAAAAATTTAAATTTTTTTTGTAAATAAATTTTTTGATTAAGTATGGGCATTCACCACATATTTGAAGGCATTCACCAGATAATTGAACTACGTTCACCAGATAATCTAAGGCATCCACAAGCTAATTTAGTATAGGCATTCACCACATATTCGAAGGCATTCACCAGATAAGTGAACTACGTTCACCAGATAATCTAAGGCATCCAAAACTCGGTTTTAGTATGGGCATTCACCAGATATTCGAAGGCATTCACCAGATAATTGAACTACGTTCACCAGATACTCTAAGGCATCCAAAACTTGGTTTTAGTATGAGCATTCACCACATATTTGAAGGCATTCACCAGATAATTGAACTACGTTCACCAGATAATCTAAGGCATCCAAAACTTGGTTTTAGTATGGGCATTCACCACATATTTGAAGGCATTCACCAGATATTTGTACCCCGTTTACCAGATATTGACACATACTTAATCAAAAAATTTATTTACAAAAAAAATTTAAATTTAAAAAAAAAAAAAACGTATGAACAGTGCCGCACAGTGCAGCTACAGTGCCGCACAGTGCGGCACTGTTCATACGGTGTATGTATGTTGTCAAATTTTCTGTGTCAAAAAATCATTTCTGAAGTTTTTTTAACCAATGATGCTTTTGTTTTACTTTTAACCGTGCAATGTGCGGTGCTCAAAATGGCCCAAAAGGCCCATTATAGTGATTACACTACAACCCTAAAAATAAAAGCTTAGATAGAAGGGTTCCTTTCTTCAAGTTCAGAAACGGTGCAGCAAAGCAAGACTCCAGTGCAAATGCTTTTCATCTGGTTTGCGCAAGAAGAACTACAGACCAGCTCTCCACTCCACTGCCTTCTTCTTTGTCTCCATTTGCATTTTTCACAGATACCCTCCCCCTCCGCACGCCCGCTTCTGTTTTCCTTTACCTTTTTTGAGGGGTGCCATGAAAAAAATGTATACTAAAAAAAATTAAAAAAATTATCGAGGGAGCGCCACTGAGGAGGACCGCCACTGACATCATATAATAGCAAAGCATATCACGACAATGCTATAACATCATATAACATATAAAGATTCATATATAATCACATGATTCATATAGACGACTATGTGGGTTGAACTGTTTATCAGAATTTAACTAAAGTTGAAATCCTTTCGCAAATAAAAGCTTAGTTTGGACAAGTGGAAAGATACAGACGGTGGCTCGACTGATGAAATTTTAACAGAGACTTTGGTAAACACACTACTTGATAGACGTATAAGAAAACTTAAAGCAACTAGAGAGGTTATAAGGAAAGAGCTACGTCCAGTCCTTGGCAGCACCAAGATTTATCCACTATAATTGATCAGGTTACAAATTCAAGTATTGTTTGCACACCTAGCCTCTTCAGGCTCAAGACAAGTATTCTTTGCACACTTAGTCTCTTCAGGCTCACTCAGGTTTGTTTGAGAGATTTGGTTTGTAATAAATACAACTTAGATAGACAGATCTTTCACTAACACTCAGAGAGTGATTTAAATGCAAAGCTTAGGAAAGTCTGCGAAATAACTTCAAATGATTGAAGAATACATAATGAAAGAATGAAGATATTGATGTGCAGAGTAATGGCTCTTTAATGCTATGTGTATTCTCTTATGCTTCATCTTCAATGACTTCTGTATTTATAGTCTTCAAGCATTTAGGATCTGTTAGAGACATTCCCTCAGATGTTGGCTTCAAGCAGAACTTCATTAAATGCAATAGAGTCGTTTTGGGCAACCATTAATGCAATAGGAACGTTGGTTGTACTCTAACATGAAGGATCATGGCTTTATACATCGTGATACAGCCATATCAGAGTTGTGCTGAGAGCTTTTTGTACTTTGCTGAGTACAATTCCCTTTTCGTGTAAGGACCAGAGGTACTAGGGAATAAAGCATGTTGGAAGCATTCTTTAACTGGCCTTTGGTTCTGATAACCGAGGTTGCTTGAGAGAGTAACTTCTGACTTTTCTTGATTCTGGTTCTTGAAATAAGATTTTGATAATTCTTATAGAATTCGTGTTCATGAAATAAGCGCGTCCATCTTGAAAATAACCGTGTCCATCTAGCCATTTAAGATTTTACATTCGGACGAGCTAGTAGATGAGCTCCATATGCCATGTCATTGGACGAATACTCTTATTAAGGTTTTAGCAAGTCCAAAGAACGTAATCATAGTAGACGAGCTCCATATGTCACTTCAGTGGACGAGCGTTTTTGTCAATTTAGTGGACGAGCGCATGTCACTTTAGTAGACGAGCATTTCTGTCACTTTAGTAGACGAGCGCTTCTGTTACTTTAGTAGACGAGCGCTTCTGTCACTTTAGTAAACGAGTGCTTGTGTCACTTTAGTAGATGAATGCTTGTGTCACTTTAGTGGACGCTGGATTTTATCACTTATGTTGGACGTGCGCTTCTATCACTTGTGTTGGACGTGTGCTTCTATCACTTGCGTTGGACGTGAGCTTCTATCACTTGTGTTGGACGTGAGCTTTTATCACTTCAGTGGATAGATGATTCTTACAGTTTTAATCTGCATACTGGATTGACAGGTTAGCAACCAATATGAAGGTTAATTAAATCATTAACCAATGTTTAGTTCTCATCAAAACTTAGGGAAATGCACATCATACATTTTAGAGACTTAACAATAATTACTTAATTTAATATTACTTTTGTTTTTATACAAAACTCCAAATTTAGAAAATAGGATTTGAACAACTATTGGTTCTTGTATTCAAAACTATCCAAAAATCATAATTTAAATTAAAAACTCAGTATCCTCAAATCGTTTGCACCATGGAAGGTTGGGAAAATATTGTTTTTACTCACCTCTTGAAGACCTCCAAATAGCTATAAGCGTTTCCTACGGCGAATCCTAACGTTTGCCAAGAGTTATCCTCATCTTTCTCTTCCTAGACTCCCTCTTCCATAACTCTTTCATCTCAATCCTTGAATTTCTTCTCTTTTTAGCTGTTTGAGTTTCTAGGTGTACAAAAACGCACTCTAAGAGTGTTAAGATTCTATCTATAGAGCCCTCAATAGCTCAAAACGTGTAAAAACGCGTCAATCCCGCTTACTCATAACATGGTGTTGTATTTTGCATATATCTTGAGTTATAGACATCCAAAAATTATGAGTTTTATAAATCTCATTAAGACTATGGAATCTGAAACGGACGTCTAAATAGTAAAAACTGGGATAGAAGTTAGAAAAATGGTTCCGGCGCTGGAACCTGAACAGCGTGTACGAATTTGGTCATAACTTGAGCTACAATAATCCAATTTGGATGAATTAGGTGTCTATAGAAAGCTAAGAGACAGAGCTACATTTATTATGAAGATCTAGAATCCAAAAAAGTTCTTTTTGGCTACTAAATATCCATATGAAGTTAGGTGTCGGGTCATAAAAAGTGTATTTTCAAAATTGGGCATAAAACATTCAAAATTATCTATTTAATTTATTTAGAGTCACGTATGAGATTTTAATCACTTCTAACTTTAAATATAATAATTCTAATAATCAATTTCCTATAAAATTAACTAGTAGCCAATTTTTGGGACGTCACATTTCTCTCACCCTTCAAGAAATTTCGTCTTCGAAATTCTCTTCACACCTAATCAAGATTAAAAAAAAATGGTACAATAGCCCCGACTGATGACCTGAACCACACTCTGGTCTATCTAGCGCAATCTCTAAGGTAATATACAAATACTATGATGGATTTAAACAAGTATGCACAAGTCAAGATCCAGAAATACAATAGCAGACAAAAGTCAAAAAGAGAAATATGACATGCAAATAATTAAAAAAAAAATATGAATACCTAAAGTAAAATAGAGAACTTTTACATGTACACTAACAATGAACACATTATATAACACATTATAGCAAGATACTCATTTGATTTGACTTTTAATATTAATTATTTCCTAGTATATTTCGTGCATACTCTTACCAACTAAATATGTCCAGTCTCTAAGAAAATAATTCATTCACACGCAATCAGAGACGCATAATCCATTCTTGAGAATTATAGTAAAAACATATTTTGGTAACAAATTTTCTTCGTAATCAAACCCAATGCAATTATATCAAAAGGTGATAAAAGGGATAAGGTGTAACATTAAGAAGATCTTAACTTTGTTTTAATGCTCATAAATTTGAATCACAAATATCAACTTGTACATTGCAACTACTAAAATGTAACTATTAGAATATCTTTAGACGAGTCAACAATCAAGTTATCGTGACATACGAATTATAAAACAATCATTATAGCAGCAAAATAACAACTTAAGTCATTTCAAATTTCAAAATAACAAGACAAACAAAATATTAACACTATTTAAGTGAAATTTTCGCACACCAACAATCAAAGATATTTTCAAATAAGTTTTTTTTTATAGAATAATATTAACAACATGAATAAAGTTTTAACAAGAACTTCCATCAATTTTTTTTTTGTATATACTTTTATGTATGAGAAAACTCCGAAAACATTTTAAAGTGCCAATCTACATATCAAGACATTAAAAAAAAATCAAAAACATTTTTTTCATATATAATCAAAATTGAAGAAGGTGCAAAGATTACAAATTGTCTTTTTTTTCTTTTTAGCTATATAAAGTCTTGATTTTTTTTTTTGACAATGCAAATGAATTCAGAATGCTACAAAATTAAATGGGCATAAAACTTACACATAAAAGTGTATTGAAATATTTTTATTTTAATAAAAATCATTGTCAATTAGTATATAAAATTCATGTAAGTTTTGAACTCTGATTATAAAATTTCAGCACGCGCTACTTATTGTAATTAGTGACTTATAAAGCTCAAAACTTATTGAAACATATTGAAATTCATTACCTAAGATCCTAACACTTATATGAACAATTCCCAAGGGGCATCATGTTAAAAGCTCATATTGCTATTTAAAAAAAAAAACTCAAGCAGTTTTGATTCCAATACAACCACAAAAACATGATATTGTTATCGAGCCTCTTCTTAAAGTGCATGTTTCAAAATCACACAAATACTCTATAATTTTAAACGCTTCATCCTTAACATGTTATCCTAACGAGGAACTCGGAATATATTCAAAACCAACATACAATCCGTCATAGAAATCTAGAATCGCACGACAAGCTCAAGATGTACATACTTTGCATACATACATAAACACTTATAATCAATTATAAACACTTAACAATGATTCTTGGACAAAACATAGCATAGAAAGTCAAGTTACTCATCAAGAAGTCAATTAGTCATGGAACAACATATAACACACATCACAATATCATATTACCACCACCAAAAAGTCAAAGAAACACAAGAAGTCAGGTACAAGTACGAACACATAAGTATCTAGTTACTGGATTTAATACCAAAAGCATAAAGGTTAGTTGTGAACCCGATACATCTTAGTTACCCCTAGTTATACGATAATCCTATTATTATGTGTTGTCTTAAAATCTTTTCTCTGAGACTCCCTTCCTTAGGAACAATGGTCATATTCTTAACAACACTAGACCACCAACAGATAGTGTATAATTCCCTTAATCTGAAGGTTGCAACTCTTAATCTAAAATTTCCCCCCTCTTAAACAAACTCTAAAAGAATTTACCACCAATTTTTAACTATTCCAATTCCTAGCCTAAAACAACAAGAAACACATGTTGTTCATATTCCTATACTCATCTAATTGTCCCTTAAGTTCACTTAGCTCTAGAGGTACTACTATCAAAATATCATTCGCCTCTATCATAATCAACAATAAGATCAAATATCCTCATACCCCTCAACAAAACACTTAAGACAAAGTGTAGTTACTATGTTAAAATCAACCACATAAGAATTTACTACGCATTTATTAACAAAATAAATGTACACAATATCTCACATGCATATGCAGTTAACTTGTTTGCTAAATAGAAAATTATACTAATCCCCCTTTTGATTTACATGTACCATAGAGGCATGAATTATAGTCAACAAAATAATCTTTCAAAACAACAAACAATCTCATGTAAGTTTTCAATCACAATCAATAATTAAATAAAATAAACATCATATGATAAGTCTTATACAACAGAGAACAATTTAAACAGGAAGTGGAGGTAACATGGTTATCTTTCGCAAGAAAAACAAAAAAATAAAATAAAAATCAAACACTAATCAACTCCAAAGTTTCTCACACACAACAAATTTAAAAATCCTTTTGTTTTTAACAAAACCCACACCCTTGCCTGTTAGTCGCCATAAATCTGTACACCACCAATCAAATATTGGGTTGGCCAGGCCCAACGTCTAAAAGAATAACATGCAGTCTTTATAACTTTAACAGTAGTCCTATGCGCCCATGTTTTGATTTTAGAAAAAGCCCCACTACCACAGTCCAATTTAGGATTGAACTGCTCTGATACCATAAATGTAACGACCTTCGTTACATTACCCCAACAAAAAATGTGATAAAATTCTTTAAAACATTTAATAAGGCATAAAACTCAAATACATTTTTCACAAAATATATGTCTAAAAATACCTCAATAATTTTAAAATAAACATTGACAAGATAATCCTTAAATAAAATTAATTGCCTCAAAACTCGGGCGTCTACTAAAAATAACCCAACGATAAAAATAAAATAATATGGTTCTAGCCACAAATGGCTCCTTATAGAACATAATACTAACCAAATATAATAAATATATAGAACCAAATATACTAAATATATAAAATCAAATACTAAGTCTTCAAATCTCCTCAGTCTCAAAAGTGTCATCTTTTTGCTTTGAAAACAACACTTTTAATGAGATTTATAATCCCAGTGAATAAAAACAATTTAATAAAAAGGTTCGCAAAATAGTGTTGTTCTTAGCTGGTGCGGTAACAGGAAAATCAACATTGTACCGTAAAAATAATATACATAATAATCCCTTTAAAACAAGCAAAAATTATTCCAAATCACATATAATTAAAAGAATGACCCAGTAATCAAAACACTCACATGTCAAGCTTTTAATCGTGTCAATCATGCATACTATATGCAATACAACTCCATGACCACGACTCAGTGATTCCCTGAATCACTTGACTTGACTCTTTAATTCCCAGAACCGGTGTGAATCTCAGATCCACTAAGGTTTATGAGCTCATATCCATAAAATGGCGTCCCACTGCCTTCCCCATCCCAGATGGAGGTATCTCATATCCCATCCAAGATGTGGATATTTTTAATAATTTGATATCCCATCCCAGATGGTGATATCTCTCATCCTATTCCTGGAATAGAATGTATACCATCATCCCTTCCCGGAAGGTGATGACCAACTCATGCATAATGCAATATGTCATCCCAGATGACCACTAAATGGGTTCTCAGACTCCATGTATCACTAAGAATGATATAATGTCATGCTGAGGCAACACTGTAACTTCATATAACATAACAGAGAATGTCACAACAACACTATAATATCATATAGCATAACAGAGCATGTTACGGCAACACTATCACATCATATAACATAGCAAATCATGTCACAGCAATACTATAACATCATATAACATATAAAGACATATCAATCAACCATAAAACCGTACCAATTTCATATATAATCACATAATTCATAGTAATAACCACTTAATTTAATATTAATTTCGTTTTTATACAAAACCTCCAATTTATAAAATAGGATTTGATCAACTATTGGTTCTTGCATTCAAAACTCTCCAAAAATCGTAATTTAAATTAAAAATTCAGTTTCCCCAAATCGTTTGCACCATGGAAGATTGAGAAAATGTTGTTTTTACTCACCTCTTGAAGACCTCCAAATAGCTATAAGCGTTTCCTACGGCGAATCTTAACATTTGCCAAGAGTTATCCTCATCTTCCTCTTCCTAGACTCCCTCTTCCACAACTCTTCATCTTAATCCTTGAATTTCTTCTCTTTTTAGTCATTTCTGAGTTTCTAGGTATAACTTAAGATTCTATTTATCGAGCCCCCAATAACCCAAAACGTATAAAAACGTGTCAAGCCCGCTTACTCAGAACACGACGTTGTATTTTGCCCATATCTTGAGTTATAGACATCAAAAAATTAATAATTTTATATCGTTGGAAATCTAAACGAAATATCTATAACTTTCATTAAGACCATGGAATCTGAAACAGACGTTAAATAGTAAAAACTGGGATAGAAGTTAGAAAAACGGTTCTGGTGCTGGAACCTGAACAACGTGTACAAATTTGGTCATAACTTGAGCTACAAGAATCTAATTTGGACGAATTAGGTGTCTATGGAAAGCTAAGAGACATAGCTACATTTATTATGAAGATATCGAATCTAAAAAAGTTCATTTTGGCTACTAAATATCCATCTGAAGTTAGGTGTCGGGTCATAAAAAGTGTATTATGCGAAATTAGGCCTAAAACATTCGAAATTATCTATTTAATTTCTTTAGAGTCACGTATGAGATTTTAACCACTTTTAACGTTAAATATAGCAATTATAGTAATCAATTTCCTATAAAATTAACTAGTAGCCAATTTTTGGGATGTTACATAACATCCTTGGATGCTCTACTGATTGACGACTGTCTCCACAAACTAACACGGGTCTTTTTAGCGTGCTTTGTCCCCACTCACACGCTTTCTAGGAAAACTTCCTAGGAGGTAACCCATCGCAGAATTGTTCCAAGTGAAGCACGCTTAACTGTGGAGTCCTTACGTGATGGGCTTTCGAAAAGAAGATGCATCTTGTTAGTATATGTAGTACCAATCGATTCATATAAGACATCCTCAACTATATAGTCTCATACCTACATAGCCTTAGGATCCCTCTCATTTCAGTGTGCAATCGATTCATTCATGTGTCCCCCCGCCTAGAAGCCGACCAGGAGCCGCTCCTTGTTCACGTCTTCTTGCACCGACGACCACTCCCCGCCCTCGTCAGCCTCGGGTGTCATATCAGTGACATATTCTGATCTGAAGGAAATGAAAAGGGTAGAACTAGTCAACTAGAGTAAGTGAGGTAGTGAGATTTTGTTAATCCATGTTCTATCGGTTTCGTTCAATATAAAAAAAATTAAGCAAACTGAGTCTGGTCGAATGAAGTCACACAAAATTGAGTTTCCCATTCAATGACCAGTGGACCCGACCTGACCGACCCGTTCTTTCACTTCAATTTTTTCCCCGGTTTTTTTGGGTTCGGTCTGGCCTTGAGTCCATGTTCAAACTTAGCCACAAGATGGTTGTACCGTCACCTGTAAATAAATAACCAATTTGAGATTAGGCATTATGAGGATCGGGTAAATAGCATTTGCATAGCCGATTATTTCTGATCTTGATTCATCTAAGTAAAATAAGCCCACATCAACTATTCCTTAGAGATTTTGAAGTATATCATTTCAATGACTTTGAGTAGAAGAAGAATGATATCTTGCTAATAAGTTTACAAAAATGATATATTAAGTCGTGTCGTGTACTATTTGTAAGATACATTAGTGTACATATCGCACTAAGGTATGGTATTTAATGACCAAGACGTTCTTAATTATCCTCTTGTGGTCAAAATGGATCATTTTTTTTTTACGTTAAGTGGTCGAACAATCATTAGAGTACTTAACGGATGAGTTTTATCCATGTAGAATCATTTCAAGACCATCTTTGTGTATTTTGATTGACAAATGAAAATTTCATTTTTCAAATGCTCATTTGGTTATAAAATGGGCCAAAACAAGAAAACAATATAAAATAAACTATAGGAGAAAAGAAAAAGAGAGAGAAATCTATATCAATATCTATATCTATATTCTATATTATATTCATTTAGAAATAATCTCATTGAATTTTATTCGTCACTGAGCAAAACATCATTTAATTCAAATCTAGAAATAAAACTCATGATCACAAATTAATTAATGATATTTTTTAAAATGAGAACAAAATCCTCTTTTTCATGGCATTAAACATTAAAAATCTATACTGTATACATTTAAGAATAATCTCAATAAATGTTATTCCATGTGTCATTCTCTGAGTAAAACATTATTTGATACAAATCTAGAAATAAAAATCAAGGTCATAAATCAATTAATGATATTTTCTAAAATCTATACTATATACATTTAGGGATAATCTCATCGAATGCCATTCCATGTGTCATTCTCTAAACAAAACATCATTTGATTCAAATCCAGAAATAAAACTCAAGGTCAAAATCAATTAATAATATTTTCTAAAATGGGTACAAAATCATTTTTTTCATGGCATTAAACATCAAACATTATATAATATATACAGTTGAAAACATCAATTAATAATGGTTATTAAAATTTTAAATTTCAAACATAATGATGGTTGATGGGACTCTGGCAAGTGTACCAGATTCGTCGTCAAGCAATAAAAAGATCGATCCCACAGAGACCGTGATCTCAAATAACAATTTATTATTAAATCAATTAAACTGGACTATATAAAAAAGGATTTGGAAAAAATTTGATTTTTGTAATAAGAATTAACTAGAAAATCAGATATTTAAGAACGCAATCAATTAAAATAGGAAAGTAAATAAATTAGGGGTTTTTCAAATCAAAAGAGATTCCTAGGAATTGGGTTACCAACGAGATTGTTCATGTTACCAAATTGACTAACCCTTGTTAATTATCAAAATTGCTTTGAAGACGAATTTATCCTTAATAAGTTAATGCTCCCTCTCGGGTTACAAAAACCGTGCCCAATTAAACCAACCCATACTCTCGTGGTAATTGAATTTAAATTGAACCCTTTAAGTTCTGTGACAATTCGTGAGCCCTCGAAGGACCGCTTCTAACTCTCGTGATTTAAGTCCTAAGTTTGATCCCTATAGATCCGATACCTAAGTTCACCGCTAGGTTCCTCCTTAGAGTATCTACGACAAGCAAATAAGTGGCCACCGAATTTACGAGTAATTAAAGCAATATGAATCAAATCGAAAGCAAAATTGAAATTAACAAGAGACCAAACGTCAATTCGTCACCATAAACAAATCTTGGGCATAGCCCCAATTCCTAGAAATAAACTACTACTCAAGCATTGCCATGTTCATAGCAAGCTTGATTAACAAAAGCATAAAAGAAAACCTAGGAGGAGGAGGAGGAGGGGGAGGAGGAGGAGGGGGAGGAGGAGGAGGAGGAAGAGAAATCCTAATTTTGCCTAAGGTAGCAGCCCAAAAAGTGATCCTATTTTCGAGCCTCTAGGTCCTATTTATAAGGTAGGGTAACTTGCATCCTAAGCAATTACAAAATCAGATCAAATTAGCTTTTAAAATTCCAGATATTGCGCGTCACAGTTTGCCTAAGGTAGCAGCCCAAAAAGTGATCCTATTTTCGAGCCTCTAGGTCCTATTTATAAGGTAGGGTAACTTGCATCCTAAGCAATTACAAAATCAGATCAAATTAGCTTTTAAAATTCCAGATATTGCGCGTCACGGCCATGATGGCTGTCACGGCTAGGCCGTGACAGATTCTGTCTTGGAAAACTTGGTACTGATGACCTGTCACGGCCGTGATGGTAATCACGGCCTGGCCGTGATGGCCATCATGGCCGTGATGGCCATCACGGCCTGGCCATGACAGGTTCTGACTTTTGTGTACTTTTCTTTTCAGCCTTGCTCGATCATGGCCGTGATGGCTTTCACGGCTAGGCCGTGATGGGCTCTGTTTGACTCAATTTTCTTACTTTTCAAGCTCCATCTTCATGCAAGCTCCATCATGGTTGATCTTGAACATTTTAATCCTCAATTCCTGCACACAAATACCACAAAACCGCCTTACCCATTCCAAGGTAAAAACTAACAAAAATCAAATTAAAAATGCCTAAACTACATGAAAATGCATGCAACTTGATAAAGAAATATGAGGTGTAATCACACTCATCAAACTACCCCAAGCTTAAGATTTTGCTTGTCCTCAAGCAATAACCAAGGTCAGACATGATAAATAACCAGAGCGTGGACAGTGAACCAAGAACCCGAGTAACAAATCCAAGTAATAGGAACATCCAAATAAGTACCCAAGAGACAATAAATTTCAAGTCCAATTAGAAGTTTAGGTTCCCTAAATTCATACCTCTCACTAATTCGGGAACTCTTCTCACCTCACTCAAGTGTTTAGGGACATTTGACAATTCACTCAATTTCCTCAAGGAAGGAATTCTACCATAAGCTTGACTATTAACCAAATCTCTACTTTATTAATGAAAACACATAAGAATCAAGAGGTCTTTTATTTTGGTTGTAATGGGGCCATGGGATTAATTGTTAGGTGGGGAATTCAAGAAAATGAGAATTCAAGAAGGCTAAACAAAATATCAAACAATGCAAAGCATGATAACCTTCTAAAATACCTTTTTGGGCTTTAATTCACTTTGTCATATTTTTTTATTTTTTTATTTCTCACTTTCTTTTTTTAATCCCCTTCTCCATTTTTTTTGTTTTTTTTTTTCAATTTGGAGAAGGGGAGATTTCCAACTTAAGATAAATATTTTTCTAACTTTCTCATCCCACAATTTATTTTTCAAACTACCTTTTTGCCCTTTTTGCAATACTTTAAAAGGTGTCATACCAAGCATCATTCAACAAAATAAATCAAGGTACCAAGAAAAGTATTTTATTTTTTTAGGCTCAAAATTGGGCAACTAAGGGGTAGCACTTAATCACTCAAAGCTCAGAAGGCTAGAAAAATACCTAGTGCCTCAATCATTTTCAAATATGTTTTCAAAAATCTTTAAGTTTCAAAACGGTTTCAAGTCAAGTTCTAGAGAATACAATCCAAGAGGAATAAAACTCTCAATCACAAAGAATGGGTAGATTTAATGAGTACCCCTTTTAGGCTCAAAAATCTCACATTTAGTAGTTTAAAATCAATGAGAAACACAAATCCAAGGAACCACGTGCTAATTATCAACTATCAGAAGATCATCTCAAGCATTTTTATTTTAGCCTATCACAAGAATATAAAAATTGGGTTCAAAAATTCACTGTCTCAATTCATTTGGCGCAAAGTTCTCACAATTGGATGCATACTCTAAGCAAGGGGCAATCTAATCATATGATTATGCAAAATTATGCCTATATGAATGCAACATGAAAAATGCAAAAATGCAAAAAAATGTAAAAATACCCCTACCCCAAGCTTAAAAACTTACATTATCCCCAATGTAAATAATCAAGTCGGAGAGAGGAGAAAAATGGAACAACTCACCGAGGTGGTGGAGGGTGCTGGCTCAAATGTCAGTCAAAGAGCTGCTGGAAGATGTGCCACGGCCGTGACGTTCATCATGGGTGGGCCGTGATCAGTTCGGGTCTATAGGAGCTGGCCTCTCACGACCATGAATTCCATCACGACTAGGTCGTGATACATTCTGGTCTTCTAGGTCCTCCTCATCACGCCTGTGACGGCTGTAACAGCTGGGCCGTGATCCTTTCTGATTTTCAGGTATTGGCTAATCACGGTCGTGACCCCCGTCACAGCCTGGGCATGATCAATTCTGACTTTATTTTTCCATGCCATTTTTGCTCTTCCTGCCTTGATAACCTGCAAATACTTGGAAAAACCATCAATTAGTGATATTTCTTCTCTTAATCTTCTCAAATTATTCAAAGACAAAATTCAAAAACAAATTGAAAAGGGAAAAAAAACTTGGGTTGCCTCCCAAGAAGCGCTTATTTACGGTCTTAAGCTTGACCATACTCCATTACTCCCTTGGATCAACCGGGATCAGCGAGGCTTGGATGTGCAAGAACACCTCTCTTCCATGGAAGTCCTTCAAAGAGCCTATTTTGTTCGTATGGCCAATTGCACTTTCGCTTTGCTCTTTTCACTCTGAGTTTCATGGCCTTACTTCCTTCCGGGGGAAGTTTTAACTCCACATGTTGAGCAACTCCTGGTTCATCTTTATTTGGTGCATCATTTGTCATGCAGAGATTGGGAGTTGCTTCCATGTTAAGCTCTTCATTCATCTTTGGGGGCATTATCTCAATCCTGCACACATGACTCTCAAAAGGAGGGTTGTTATATGAGTTAGTCAAATCAAAATCCACCCTACCTTCCTCTACATTCAAGGAGAGCTTACCATTTTTTATATCTATTATCGCTCCAGCTGTGGCCAAGAATGGCCTTCCAAGAATGATAGGGAATTTAGAATTATCATTCATGTCCAACACCGTGAAATTGGTAGGGATGAAAAATTTCCCTACCTTTATGGGGACATTCTCTAGTATGCCTAGAGGGGTTTTAGTTGATCCAACCGCAAATTGTAAAGAGGACTTGGATGGACTCAATTCCTTGGTTCCTAACCTCTCAAAGATAATAAGCGGCATCAAACTCGCACTAGCCCCTAAGTCACGTAAGGCTTGGTCTATTTTTAATTCTCCAATTGAGCAAGCAATAGAGAAACTTCCTGGATCTTTTAGTTTAGGAGGCATATTAGTTTTTATCACGACATCACGCTCCTCAATTAAGCTCTTAGTTTCTTTTTCTACTTGTATTTTCTTGACCAACCTTTGTGGGAAAGGTATTGGGGGTTGGTAAGGTGGTGGAGGAACATACTTTGGCTCTATCTCTTCATGTTCACTCATGTCCTCCTCGCATTCCACATCCTTTTCAATTACCCCAATCTTATCATCCCTTAAGTATATAACATTACAGTGCTCATTGGGATTAACTTCGGGTTGTCCTGGAAACGTACCCTTAGTTCTAGAATATGTACTAGCTTGTTGGGCAATCTGAGTTTCTAACATCTTATTATGGATGGCTAAGTTATCTACCTTAGATGTTAACTCTTTTATTGCCTCATTGACTACCCTACCTTGTTGCCTAAACTCTTCATTTTTCTTTGTTTGAGTTTCAACAAAATTTTAAAAAAGAGACTCAAGTTTAGACTTTTGTACCTGAGGATACCCCGACGCGGGTTTCCTATTACCTTAGCCTTCCTGGAATTCGTGGTTCAACATGTTGTTGTAGTTCCCATAGGAGAGATAAGGGCTATTCTTCTTTCCTTGATTGTAAGAATTTGGGGGAACATAGTTTGGCAACTTCGGGTTCGTGTCATAGAAGTTGTGACAAGAGTTCACTTGTTCCCCCGAAGCACCGGATCCAGGAGCAATAACATGTGGGCACTCCATTATGTCACGTCCCTACATTCCACAAATCTCAAATAACATTAGTAGCATCTATTGAACTCACATTAGCCTTTTCAAGCTTATCAAAGCATTTATTCAGTGAGTCAATTTTAGACATAATTAGATCAGTGCTATTCATTTCAAACTTACCCCCCAAAATCTTTTTTGGGTTATTACCTCTTTCCGAACCCCATTGGTGATAGTTGGTGGCCACGTTTTCAATGACGTTGAATGCTTCAGTCAGAGGTCTGTTCATAAAGTCTCCACCAGCTGCGGAGTCGAGTGACACCTTTGATGAATAATCCAATCCGTTGTAGAAGGTATGCACTAACAACCATCTCTCGAGTCCATGATGTGGGCTAGACTCTAGCAATCCCTTGTAACGATCCCAAGCTTCGGATAAGCATTCTCCGTCCTTTTGGAAGAAGCCGATGATCTGAGTCCGTAGGTAAGCAGTCTTGGATGGAGGGAAGAATTTCTCCAAGAATGCTTGCTCTAGTTGATCCCAAGTTGACAACGTATTAGCGGACACTTGCTTCAACCAAGCTTTCGCCTTTCCAGTCAGAGAGGAGGGGAATAACCTCAAGCATATAGCGTCGATCGGGGCACCTTGAATCCTCATTGCATCGGTGAATTCCAAGAATGTCTCCACATGATCAGTCGGGTCCTCCGAGGGTAATCCTCCAAACTGATGTTGCTTAATCATGCAAATCAACTGAGGCGGTATAGTGTAGTTCCCCGTCTCTATTTCTGGCCTAGCAATCCCAGTTCGCAAACCTCTAGCATTTGGGGCTGCGTAGTCCTTCAGTGGTTTGGTATCTGGTAGATTCTCCATAAGCGGAATGGGAATCAATCTCTCTTTATCTCTTTGTCTTTGTAGTCTCCTACGTCTATGAAAGGTCCTTTCGATCTCGGGGTCAACTTCAATAAGGTCTCCAAGAGTTAGGGATCTTTGCATAAAAGAGAAAAATACCTATGGCAGAGAGATAGATACTCTAGAAAAATAAAAAGAAACAAATAGAAAAAAATAAAAAAATGTCCAGAAAAAAAAATCAATTTAAAAATTAGATTGAAATTCAAGAAAACACAGTCCCCGGCAACGGCACCAAAAACTTGATGGGACTCCGGCAAGTGTACCGGATTCGTCGTCAAGTAATAAAAATATCGATCCCACAGAGACCGTGATCTCAAATAACAATTGATTATTAAATCAATTAAACTGGACTATATAAAAAAGGATTTGGAAAAAATTTGATTTTTGTAATAAGAATTAACTAGAAAATCAGATATTTAAGAACGCAATCAATTAAAATAGGAAAGTAAATCAATTAGGGGTTTTTCAAATCAAAAGAGATTCCTAGGAATCGGGTTACCAACAAGATTGTTCATGTTACCAAATTGATTAACCCTTGTTAATTATCAAAATTGCTTTGAAGGCGAATTTATCCTTAATAAGTTAATGCTCCCTCTCGGGTTACAAAAATCGTGCCCAATTAAACCAACCCCTACTCTCGTGGTAATTGAATTTAAATTGAACCCTTTTAGTTCTGTGACAATTTGTGAGCCCTCGAAGGACCGCTTCTAACTCTCGTGATTTAAGTCCTAAGTTTGATCCCTATAGATCTGATACCTAAGTTCACCACTAGGTTCCTCCTTAGAGTATCTACGACCACTACAAAAAAAAAGGTTGTTTAGAGACCGAAAATAGTGACCAAATTTTTTGGTTACTTTTTGCCACCGAAATGGCGACCGATTATAGGATCTACATGAAAGACTGATTAGAGTTAATACTGCGACCGAAATAGAGCGTAGCAGTGATATCGGTCGTTATTTCAGTCGCTAAATAAAGGAACTTAAAAGTCAGAAATTTCATGCATTTTTAGCGACCGAAATGGCGACCGAATTAAATGCAGCGGTTAAATTTTATTTACATTTGCGACCGATATCAATTCGGTCGCTAAACGGCGCGTAAAAAAAATTAAAACTGCGCGTGTTAGCGACCGATTTAAAAAACCGTTGCTAAATTTATGAATTTAATTTTTTTGCGACCGAATTAGCGACCGAAATGTTCGGTCGCTAAAAATTAAAATCCCTAAAAACGCAGATTCCCCTTTCTTCTTCATTTCGCGATCTCTCTTCCTCTCTCTCACTCGATCTCTTTCTCTCCTCCGACCACCACGGTACGAGACTGCCGCCCCTCCTCCGACCACCACCATCACGGTAAGCTCTCCTCTCTCTCTTTCTCTATCTGTTTCTAACTATTTCTCTCTCTCAGTTCCCTCCTTCTCCGCACGGCTACCACCGGCACCACCAGAGCAGCGCCGCCGTCCTCCTCCTCCTCTGGTATGTTTTCGTCTCTCCTCGCCTCTCTCTCTATATATATATTTCTCTGGTTTGTGCATTTACTATGTTATTACAACATGTACAATATGCTCTGTATTTACTTAATCCATGCTCTCTGAAACTTGATTAGATCCCCATTTACTTAGTTCGCATTCGTGGTTTCATGTAACTCGGTCATATCTTTATCTAGGCATTAGTTCAAGTATATAGTTTTCTGTAAATGCTTGTTTTTTTGGTCTGTAGCTCAATTCTGAGTTTTCTGTATAAATAATACAGCATTGATTTGGGGGGAAGATGGTGATGGATTTGATTGATGAAAGAGAGAATGAGAAAGATGGGTTAACCGAGGAGGAAGATGACGGTGTTGAACTTCAACCACCTAGTCCTCCCATGTATCTTGTAGTAGCAACATGACTCGGGAATAATGGAACTGGTTTTGATGATGTGTTTGGATCTCATGACCTGACCAGTTTTGATATATTTGATCCTGTAACATCCCGATTTTTCGTTGCCTCTAATATCGGAACATCCTGTAACTTGAACTTCATTGCTTTATTGCTTACTACTGAGAGATTAGAATTGATGTTTACTTGAGCCACAGAATGCCATTGCTGCCTGTGAGACTGCGAAACATAAACAGGTTTTCGTTTTTTGTTGATTGTTGACATGTTGTATAATTTAAACTTTAAAGCCTCAAAGCACCCACCTGCATTGGCCGTGAAACTTGAATCCATTAGCATATTTAAGTGATGAGATAAAGATAACAGTGAGAACTAGGATTAGTGTAACTGTACCAATTTAATGTTTCAAATTTAATCTGAGAACCCTTCTGGTTTGCTTCTTGTTGATTTAGTTGTGAAATTACCTTCCATTTCAGCATCTTAGTCTTTGATTTAGATTCAGTTCTGCTTTGTGAAATGCATCTAAATTGGTTAGTGAGGATGTGTGCTATAGATTTTCAATTTGTTTTGTGCTAGGTGTCTACAATTTCAAACATGGATAGTTCATGGCTATAGTTCAAACAAATGACCAATATTGAGGCAGTTGTTTGAAGACCATTCTAGTTTAACATGTCCAGTAACAAGATTGTCCCTGTGTTAATGATGTGTTTTCTATTAAATATGGCACTTGTAATTTCTGGTCTGTTTATCTTTTCATATCTTGGCTGAATTTATGTCTTTGAAGGCTGTTCATTGTTCTGTAATATTGCCTCAGGGAATATCTCACAATAGTACGATCTATAGCCTCTATGATGCAGCTGTTTACTTGCTGTGAATAATTTCATATTGTATTGTGTATGCATTCTGATTGTATTGTATTTTGATTCGTTTGGAATCCATGAATTTGTTCGTTCTTGTCTGAATCTGTTTCAAAAATTTCAAAAGAGGGTTTTAGGGATTTCATGTTCTTGTTCACTTCTCTGTAAACAAAAAAATATTCTTTGTTGGAGTATGAAATGATCTAAAAACATTATTGTAGCCTGTAATTCCAAGAGAGCTTTTCACTCATTTTGAATCGGATTCATTTGGTAATTCTACTTATCTCTTTTCTATTTGATGATGTAAATTTATTGAAGGCTAGTACTTATATCTGAGCATGTTCATACATTTGGATTGCTATGAAGAATAGTTTATTCTCTTTAAAATAAAAATCTTTCAATAACAATGAATCAATGTAATTAGAATAATTTGATATGTATTTGTTGATAACTTGTTTGGAAATGATTATGGAATCATATTTGTATATATTTACATTGTAAGCATTGGAATGAATTGATAAAGTGTTATTAGTTCGTAAATGGCATGACTTTGTTATTGTTAATAAGATCATTATTCATTTACTAATTTAAAGTCCATGAGCTTAAGAAAGTCTCTTCTTGAAGCCAACAAAAGCGAGTCTCCTAGATAATGAAGGATTAAGTATAGGGTTAGATAAAATGAAGGGCTAGGCACAGTTTGCCAGGCACATGCATGACGTGCCGTCATCATTCAAACATTATTCACATTAGAAAGCAGCTCTGTACACAATATTATGAAAGCAACTCTGGTTTTCTACTCATTTGTTTCACTAGGAAATGGAGCTTTCCAGAAATAGTTGTTGATGACCATCCTTACTAGGTTATCTAGGCACTTCCGGTAGGAAAAGTCCTCTCTATGACCATCCTTCAAAACGACGTAAAAGCATCTGATTTCCTGAAAACTACTATGTTTGCTAATCTGTAAAGTTGCATGTGAAGTTGCATTTCTTTGTTCTATTTTAACATGCTAGTATGCTACATGGATATTTCCATCTTTTCTTATTATCACTTGATGAAGTTTAGACATATGACTTGTTTTCCTTATCGTTTTATCAGAAAATGGATCCGACTAAATGTTTTGAGACAGTCATCCATATAGACCAGGTATAGTATCTCATCAACTTAAGAATAACGATCGGATTCACGTAATGATGGTTAAGACATAAACTAGTCATTTACTAAATTGTTCTTGTGTATTTGCAGGATTTGATTTCAATCCCGCGATCATTCTACCGTCGTTGGGGACAACAAATACCGCGTGTTGTGACTATTGAAGACAAAAGCGGAAATCTGTTCAATGGGAATATAGTAATCCATGAGGATCGCCCATATTTTGCAACCGATACAAATGGTATCAGGGAGTTGTATTTGTTGTCCACTGGTGCATTGGCAAAGTTTAAGTACCTTGGGGGTTCTCGCTTCTACATGTTCATCCCTTTGGAAGATTGATGAGTTTTGATATTTTGATTAGTACTTATTGACTATGGTGTGTTTTTATGTTTTGATCGTTAATTATTACATTATTAAACTTTTTTTTTTATAAATAATTATTAAACTTGCGTTAATTAATGTATATGTTTTCTTGATCATATTGACTGTGGTGTTTTGGATCGTTAGTACATCATATTTACATTTTCTATTTATTCAAAAAAAATATTGGTGTATTTTGTTTATATCAGAAATTAAAAATCAATGGGGTAATAGTTGAAAAACAAAATTTGGTCGGTAGGATTACGTTACAGGAAAATTTTTATAAAAAAAAATTCAAAATTTGCGACCAAAATAGCGACCGAATATCGGTCACCAAATTAGGTTAGCTGAGCATGCGACCAACTATACGGCGACCGAAATATATAATTTTGTGACCGAAATATCGGTCGCAAATTTGCGACCGAAATACAAGTTCGGTCGCTAAACATTTAGCCACCGGGGTTTCTGCTACCCCCTTAATTCGGTCGCTAAACAATATAGCAACCGAATTATCATGTTTAGCGACCGAAATCTTCGGTCGCTAAATAGGTTTTTTTTTTGTAGTGGACAAGCAAATAAGTGGCCACCGAATTTACGAGTAATTAAAGCAATATGAATCAAATCAAAAGCAATATTGAAATTAACAAGAGACCAAACGTCAATTCGTCACCATAAACAAATATTGGGCATAGCCCCAATTCCTATAAATAAGACTACTACTCAAGCATTGCCATGTTCATAGCAAGCTTGATTAACAAAAGCATAAAAGAAAACCTAAGAGAAGAGAAGAAGAAGAAGAAGAGAAATCTTAATTTTGCCTAAGGTAGCAGCCCAAAAAGTGATCCTATTTTCGAGCCTCTAGGTCCTATTTATAAGGTAGGGTAACTTGCATCCTAAGCAATTACAAAATCAGATCAAATTAGCTTTTAAAATTCCAGATATTGCGCGTCACGGCCATGATGGCAATCACGGCTAGGCCGTGACAGATTCTGTCTTGGAAAATTTGGTACTGCTGGCCTGTCACGGCCGTGATGGCCATCACGGCCTGGTCATGACAGGTTCTGACTTTTGTGTACTTTTGTTTTCAGCCTTGCTCGATCATGGCCGTGATGGCTGTCATGGCTAGGCCGTGATGGGCTCTGTTTGGTTCATTTTTCTTAATTTTCAAGCTCCATCTTCATGCAAGCTCCACCACGGTTGATCTTGAACATTTTAATCCTCAATTCCTGCACATAAACACCACAAAACCGCCTTACCCGTTCCAAGGTAAAAACTAACAAAAATCAAATTAAAAATGCATAAACTACATGAAAATGCATGCAATATGATAAAGAAATATGAGGTGTAATCACACTCATCAATGGTCAAAATGTCATTAATGAAAACAATAATGAAATCAATTTGAATTTTAAAATTTCATAATTCATAAATCTATGCTATATACATTTAGGAACAATCTCATTGAATACTATTGCATGTGTCATTCAAAACATCATTTAACATCATTTAATACAAATCTCATACGTTATTGTCAAAATAATTAATTTCCTCGAAAACTAATGTTCAATAAAAAAAGCCACCTAGCACAAAAAAAATTTCTTAATCATTAATCCATTTCATGAAATCTATACTATACACATTTAAGAATAATCTCATTGAATGATATTCCATGTATCATTTTCTGAGCAAAACATCATTTGATTCAAATTCAGAAATAAAACTCAAGGTACCCAAGAGCGCTTGGATGAGATGACACTAGTCTCTTCCAGCTTAACTAGAGGTCCCGAGTTCGAATCCTGGCCCTAGGAATGCAGCAGCATTAAAACTTTTGAGGGATAGCTTTCGCCGCCCTTGTAGTCCTACCCGGCTCGGGAGATTAGTCTCCGCAGTTGTGCGAGGAGGATACCCTAGAAAACCAAAAAAAGAAATAAAACTCAAGGTCACAAATCAATTAATGATATTTTCTAGAATGGGTACAAAATCATTTTTTCATGGCATTAAACATCAAACATTATATAATATATACAGTTGAAAACATCAATTAATAACAGTTATTAAAATTTTAAATTTCAAACATAATGATGGTCAGAATGTCATTAATGAAAACAATAATAAAATCAATTTGAACTTTCATAGTTCATAAATCTATACTATGTACATTAAGGAATAATCTCATTGAATGTTATTCCATATGTTATTCAAAGCATATTTAACATCATTTAATTCAAATCCCATACATTATTGTCAAAATAATTTCCCCGAAAACTAATGTTCAATAAAAAAAAAGTCACCTAGCACAAAAAAAAAATCTTAATCATCAATTTATTTCATGAAAAAATTATAAATGAATAATTGTAAGTAATCAATTAATAAGTTGTAAGTAAATAATTTTAAAATTAACATTTTTCACTATTAATATAATTCAAATTCAAAATGGATCAAGTGATATAAACTTTTTAAAAAAGAAATTAATATTAAATAAAATTATGAATAGATGATGTATACTGCTGTTTTACAAATTGAAATAAATGAAGAATGAAATATGATCGTGTGGTTATATACTCGATACATTTAAATTGATATTGAAAATCAACTTGATTTAGTACTTAAAATATCACCCTTAATATATATAAAAAAATATCACACTTATATTATAAAGCTTATACAAATAAAGTAATCATTTAATATATAAAAAAATAAATAATAAAGGAACTGTAAGCAAAACATCCAACTTTTCCGAATCAATATTTATTACCTTCAAGTAAACTTAAATTAATTTCAATAATATAATATACTGAATAAAAATAAAAATGATGATGATAAGTATAATCATAATAGTGATATTATTATTATTATTATTATTATTATTATTATTATTATTATTATTATTATTATTATTATTATTATTATTATTATTATTACTATTATAATAATGATAATAATAATAATAATAATAATAATAATAATAATAATAATAATAATAATAATAAAATTATGAAATAAGATTTTATCCCATTTGTCCTTAATTGTCTAATAATAATTCTTTAAGTTTTTAAGTAATGAATTAAATATTTATTAATAAATTAATAATATGCCACTAGAGATCATATTTAAAATGAAAATTGAAAAACACAATCAATTAGTGTAAAAGTTTTAAAACATAATTCATGTTATGTTGTTACTATAAATACAAAGCATTAAATTCAACAAAATCAATCAACTAATATATTCATAATTATTTTAAATAATTTTTAGATTTCAAAATATGAATAATCATACTCTCTTTCCCTCATTTTATTTATCATTTTAAAAAATTATTAATTATAACCTTTTCAAGGTAAAATAATATTTTTTTGACTAAAATATCATTATTATAGTAGGAGTTAGGTATAAGGATAAAATAATATAGGGTAGATTGAAATACCAATAAATAAAGGTATTTATCCCATGTTATATATAAATTCATGTTATATTATATTTTTTTTGGGGGGATATTTTAGGTAGAAAATCTCGTGTTATATGATATGATATGTTTTTATTTAATTTCCCCCCTAAAATTAGATTCAATCACAATAATATTTTATTTTAATTTATTATTTATATTTAACTTAATTGAATACAATATATGCATTTTAAACAATTAATATAATCATTACTACTTTATAATTAATATAATTATCAAGCAATCAAATGAATCTATACTTATTTATATAGAATCAATATAATGGTTTTAAATCAGTCAAAAAATATATAATGGTTTTATTTTAAATAAATGAGATAAATTAAATATTATACTTAGTTGGATTTTTTGTCCTTCAGTTTCTAAAATAGCTTGCTTTTAGTCCCTAACATTAACTACATTTTATTTGGTTCTGATATGTCAAATGGAGTTCCACATCACTTTTCCACGACCTGACCTTCACTTCACTAATACCATATATGCTTTCACATAGGAATAAGGATGTTTGACAGATCAAATCTAGATGACGTTAGGGACCAAAAGTGAGCTATTTTGAAAATTAAGAAAATGAGGGAGTAAAAATAAATTTTCACTATTTTACAGGACTAAAAACATATTTAACTTACATACAATAATCATAAATTAATAATTTTATTTGAAAATAAAGTTAGCTCATTCAAAAAAAAAATCGATCTACATTCTAATATAATATAGTTTCAAACTTTGAAATCAGAAATTTTTGTTTAATTTACTGATTAGTTAATTAAATTTAATAATATTTGATATGACGTGGAAAAAATTACTAAACCTAAAAATATATAAATTAAAATTAAAATTTTTATAATTTAAAAATATTAAAATCCATACCGTTAAATAAATATCCGTATAAGGTGTTTTTTATCCTCGAATTTGTATGGGAAATGAATCAATTTTTTTTATAATTGTCAGTAAATGATTTCTAATTTTTTTAAAAAAATCTTATATGTTTAAATGTAAAATATTTTATAAAAATATTCATAAACAATATATATGGCACGTGTCATCATGCTAGTACAATATATACTAACCTCTTATGGTAAGGAGCTGACTGACCAACCGTCATGTATAACTGGAACTATTGATTTTTGATCTCATGAATGAATAAATTTGGCTTTTAAAAAAATCTTGCCTAACTTTGTGATGACGTATGTTACTTTCCTCATTTAGACTCTCCTTATTACGTACATACTACACATTTATGTTTTTTTTTTGGCAAACATACATTCATGCTTTAGTAATTATTATGAAAATATTTCTCGATCTTAGAGAGTTCCTTAGGCTTTTATCAGAGAATTTAATATTTCTCTGCTTTCATTTTCGTGATAAATGAGGTCCAACAGTACAAACAAAACGGCTTTGATAGATCATAGAACACGATTCAAAATTAAGTACCCTCCTAAAAAAGGCCCGACAATCGGGTTCTCAATTTTATCAAAATTATTGAATTGATAGTTATTGTAACTTGTTAGTTTCCTATTGATAGACTCAAAATTTCAAATTTTATAATTAACATGAAATATGAGATATATATTAGATATGCAAGAGGTATAAAAGATATGAGAAATATTTGATTTAAATTGGAAATGACAAAAGTCCTTAATTAATAAGGAATGTAAGGGTGATTGCTCTTTTATAAGCTATATTGATAATTGTTTGAAAATGAGTAATAAATTGCGCTAAGAGGTGAGATCTTTGTCAGTTTGGAATTCATATAAGCTTTTATATTTTTCCTTGCTTTTTTCATCATCCATCGATTCAAGTCAAACCTTGTGTCCATTAATTGTTCAAGTACAAAGTTGTTGTTTTATAAATATTGCTATGCGAAGGTTAAAGTCTAATTATGAAGTATGAAATAAGTTTAATATATGTGAGGCAGGTTCTACGGTGGGCAAGGAAAGGAAGTCTCTCATGATGAAAGACCCCTTTTGACCGACAGCACCACACAAGAGACCCTCCTTTACCTTTTTATCTCCTCCAAACCCTCTTCCCATTTCTCTCACTTTCTCTCTCCTCCGTGCTCCCTCCCTCTCCCTTACGCCTTCTCGCTCTCCCTCTGTCCACGCCACCGTCGCCGCCCCTCTTCTTTCTCGTCCCCACTTGGAAGGTTTTACGGTGGAAATCCAGAATGGCAGTGAAGATGGCCAATGTTGCAACCGGTTCAGATCCGACGCAAACTGGGTGGCTCCGAAGCTGATAAGATACCTAAGGAGTGAGGGGTGGAGACTTGAACAACGGTGAGGTTGCGAGGATGACAGCTTGGTGGAGAGCTTTCATGGCGGAGAGGGTGTGAGCGATTAGAGTTTTGTCGGAGGTAACGACGATTTCATTGTTAACGACGATGTTGTTGATGATGGTGGTTGGGTGGAAGGGGAGGATGTGGTCGGAGACCTAGGATTGGGCGTTGGACAGTTTGGATACAAAAGGGATGTTGCCGTTGCGGACAATGACGGTGACGGCGATGCCGTGGAGGATGTCGGGGTGGGCATCGACGAATTTGATGCCGTGGAGGATGTCGGGGTGGGCATCGACGAATTTGATGCTGTCGATGGTGGTGTGGGATTTGAGGAAGGTGGCAACTGTGGAGGGTGGAGGGAGGTTGTTAGCGACGATGCCGCAGTTGACACCAATGTTGTTGGAGGCAGAGGAGTGACGAAGGAGGAAGAAGAGGTAGCATGCTCAAGGAGGGGGATGCCACCGGGAGAACCGGTTTCAAGTCTTTAATCTAGACTGTTCATATCTTTTTTCCAAAATCTAACTGTTGGAACATTGTGTTGCACGGTGATCGACCTGGTAAGGTCTCTCACCCTAGAAGTCACCTGTATGTGCTGCCATACTTTATAAAAACCTAGAAAATGTAAATGAAGGACAATTCTTTAATCATCTCCAACCCATCTGTTGAGGATCAGTACTCACTAGGTTTGACCGGTGGGTCTCAACTTTTAAAATGAACCTGTAATTAAGGGTCTTGTCTAGTAAGTATTTGAAATCAATTGGTAATTAAGATGAATTACTATCATAAATTCATAATTAATGATTCCATCTTCGTCTTATTCTCTACCTTTCTCTCTTCTGAGTTGGATTATGTTTTTGTAGAGTTGGAACTAGTGGTGGAAGGGGAAGCGGAGGGAAGTGGCAGGGCCAAGTTGAGATCGAGCGGGGAAGTGGAAGGGGAACTCACGTGGAACTCTTGAGAAATTGAGAATGGCAAACGAGTGATCAGTTCCAGCGGATAGAGGATTAGAGGCCCGCTTTTATCACTTATGTTGGATGTGCGCTTCTATCACTGTTGTGGCAAAACCCTCTTTTCAGCTAAAAGGCAACAAAATCTTTATAATATTGAACTGTCTGATCTCTCAGATCAAAGTGTAACCTGTCTGATGTCTAAAGAGGATGAGAGATGGTTATGGCATAAGGAACTAGGACATGCTAGTATGAAACTAATTTCTGAATTAAAAAGGAATAATCTTGTGAGAGGATTGCCTGATATTGGTTTTAAGAAAGATATCTTGTGTGATGCATGTCGGAGAGGTAAAAAGATAAAATCAAGTTTCAAATCTAAAAACCTAGTATCAACCTCTAGACCTCTTCAGTTGTTACACATGGATCTGTTTGGACCAGTTAGTGTTGTCAGCCTGGCTGGAAGAAAATATGGATTTGTCATAGTTGATGACTATTCTACATACACATGGGTACTCTTCCTAACACACAAGGATGAGTCTTTTAAGGCTTTCTCAATATTCTGCAAAAGAGTACAAAATGAGCAGGGTTTCTATATTTCTACCCTTAGAAGTGATCATGGGGAGAATTTGAAAATGAGCAGTTTAGATAGTTCTGTGAGGAGAATGAAATCTCTTACAATTTCTCTGCACCTAGAAATCCACAGCAAAATGGAGTGGTTGAGAGAAAGAACAGATCTCCGCAAGAGATAGCTAGATCTATGCTCAATGAAAATAATCTCCCTAAGTACTTCTGGGTAGAAGCTGTAAACACTGCTTGTTATGTACAAAACAAAATACTTATTAGGCCTTTTCTAAAAAGGACTCCTTATGAATTGTGGAAAGGAAAAAGCCCCCACATATCTTATTTTCATGCTTTTGGATGTGAATGTTTTATTCTGAATACCGGAGATAATCTTGGAAAGTTTGATTCTAAGGTAGATAAAGGTATTTTCGTAGGTTATTTTGAAATGTCTAAGGTTTTTAGAGTTTACAATTCAAGAACTTGTATTATTGAAGAATCTGTTCATGTTAAATTCAATGATGGATTAAAGACTGATAAAGAACTATCAGATCTAGAAGATGATCTAGCAGGTCTTGATATAAACAAGCCAGAAAGTCAACAACCCGATCAAACCAAAACAAAACATGTGCCTGAGACTGACAGACAAGTGGAACAAACGAGTAAGAACACAAGTCAAGATTTTCATGATGATCTCAAAAGGGATTGAAAGTTCAACACTCATCACCTTAAGGATCTTATTATCGGAAATCCTTATGAAGGAGTAAGAACCAGATCCATATTTAGATAATCAAGCAATGTGGCCTTTATGTCAGATTTGGATCCTAAACGCATTGAAGAAGCTCTTGAGGATGAAAGCTGGATTCTTGCTATGCAAGAAGAACTTAACTGATTCACCATAAATGATGTCTGGACTCTTGTCTCTAAGCCTAAAAACAAGTCTATTATTGGAACAAGATGGGTCTTTAGAAATAAATTGGATGAAGATGGTAAAGTTGTTAGAAATAAGGCAAGGTTGGTAGCTCAAGGCTATAACCAACAAGAAGGTATTGATTATACTGAAACCTTTGCACCTGTAGCTAGAATAGAAGCCATACGCATTTTAATGTCATATGCTGCACAACACCAAATTACCCTGTTTCAAATGGATGTAAAAAGTACTTTTCTAAATGGTATAATTGAAGAAGAAGTGTACGTTAAACAACCCCATGATTTTGAGGATACTGATAAACCAGATCACGTTTTCAAACTTAAAAAGGCATTATATAGTTTGAAACAAGCACCTAGAGCATGGTATGATAGACTCGGTTCTTTTCTCATGCACAATGGTTTTACTAGAGGACAAGTAGACACTACTCTGTTCAAGAAATGCTCTAAAAAGGACTTTATTATAGTTCAAATATATGTTGATGATATTATTTTTGGAGCAACTAATGAAAAGCTGTGCAAGGAATTTTCAAATCTAATGCAAGCTGAATTTGAGATGAGCATGATGGGAGAATTGAAGTTCTTCCTTGGATTACAAATCAAGCAGACAAGTGATGGAATTTACATTCATCAACAAAAATATACCAAGGAGATACTCAAGAAATACAAAATGGAAAATGCAAAGCTCATGAAAACCCCTATGCAACCCAATACAAAGCTAAGCAAAGATGATGAAGGTAAAAGGTAGATCAAACTGTCTACAGAGGTATGATTGGCTCTCTACTGTACTTAACTTCAAGCAGACCTGACATTCAATTTAGTGTCTGTATGTGTGCTAGATTCCAATCTGATCCTAGAGAATCTCATCTTAAGGCTGTTAAAAGAATATTTAGATATTTACTTGGAACTACTAATCTTGGTTTGCTGTATTTAAGATCAAAAGAATACAAATTAGTGGGATATTGTGATGCTGATTTTGCTGGAGACAGAATAGAAAGAAAAAGCACCAGTGGAGGATGTCACTTTATTGGAGCAAGTTTAGTCTCATGGTCAAGCAACAGGCAGACAACCATTGCCCTGTCTACTGCTGAAGCAGAATGCATCTCTACTGCTAGTTGGCAGAATACATATCTGCTGCTAGTTTCTGCTCTCAACTCTTATGAGTAAAACATCAACTTGAGGATTACTCTATTTATGAACATAACATATCTGTATGGTGTGATAATTCCAGTGCTATATGCCTAACTAAAAATCAAATTCAACATTCTAAGGCTAAGCACATAGAAATCAAACATCATTTTATTAGGGATTATGTTTAGAAAGGCATCTTTGATATTAAGTTTGTTAAAACTGAAAATCAGTGGGCTGATATTTTCACTAAACCCCTCGCAGAAGAAAGGTTTTTATTTATTAGAGATAATCTAAACATGCATTGCATTGTTGAATGACATGTCTGAATGTTAACCTGTCTATGCTAAATCTGTCTTTACTCCCATATACATGTTCTTTTAACTAAGCATTAGTTCAGTGGGAGTGATGATACAATAGTTTAAGTGGAGTATGTCTCACATGCTTGCTGCATTACTATGATTTTCTTAACATGTTATCTTGCCCTTAACATATCTCATAAATAAAACTTGATAACCCTTTTTGATGTTGACATAATGGGGAGAAATGAGAATTGAGAAATGTGAGGATAGAAGTGTGTTATAGAAGAATGGGAGAATGAATATGATATAATCTTAGATAATACATGGACATGAGTATGTTCTAATAGTTGCTATAATTGCTCAGATAAATCTTAAGTAAGATTGCTCTGATAATTATTTCAAAGTAAAACAAGTCAAACTTATGTGTGACTAAGTTAAACGGATTACATAATTAATCTTAATGTCTGATCAAGCATCTGCATGACCTGTCCACTTAAGAAAATTTCAACCTGTCTGATATATGCTATTTTCTTTGTTGATATTTTCTAAGGTTCATTAAATCATCTCAATGTTTGTCATCATCAAAAAGGGGGAGGTTTTTAAGTCTCTAAAATGTATGATGTGCATTTCCCAGAGTTTTGATGAGAACTAAACATTGGTTAATGATTTAATTAACCTTCATATTGGTTGTTAACCTGTCAATCTAGTGTGCAGATTAAAACTGTAAGAATCATCCGTCCAACACTGAAGTAATTGAAGCACACGTCCAACACAAGTAATTGAAGTCCACGTCCAACACAAGTGATTGAAGCGCACATCCAACACAAGTGATAGAAGCGCACGTTCAACACAAGTGATAGAAGCACACGTCCAACATAAGTGATAAAAGCAGGCATCCAATAAAGTGATAAAAGCGAACGTCTAATAAAGTGATACAAGCGCTCGTCCAATAAAGTAACAGAAGAGCTCGTCCAATAAAGTAACAGAAGCGCTCGTCCACTAAGGTGACAGAACCGCTCGTCCACACAAGTCTTTGGACTTGCCAAGTCCTTAATGAGAAGCTCCGTCCAATGACATATGGAGTTCGTCTACTAGCCCGTCCGTGTGTAAAATCTTAAATGGCTAGATGGACGTGGTTATTTTCAAGATGGACATGCTTATTTCATGAACGCGAATTCTATAAGAATTATCAGAATCTTATTTCAAGAACCAGAATCAAGAAAAGTCAGAAGTTACTCTCTCAAGCAACCTCGGTTATCAGAACCAAAGACCAGTTAAAGAATGCTTCCAACATGCTTTATTCCCTAGTACCTCTGGTCCTTACACGAAAAGGGAATTGTACTCAGCAAAGTACAAAAAGCTCTCTGCACAACTCTAATATGGCTATATCACGATGCATAAAGCCATGATCCTTCAAGTTAGAGTACAACCAACGTTCCTATTGCATTAATGGCCGCCCAGAATGACTCTATTGCATTTAATGAAGTTCTGCTTGAAGCCAACATTTGAGGGAATGTCTCTAACGGATGCTAAATGCTTGAAGACTATAAATACGGAAGTCATTGAAGATGAAGAAGAAGAGAATACACACAGCATTAAAGAGCCATCACTCTATGCATTAATATCTTCATTCTTTCACTCTGTATTCTTCAATCATTTAAAGTTATCACGCAGACTTTCCTAAGCTTTACATTTAAACCACTCTCTGAGTGTTAGTGAAAGATTTGTTTATCTGAAGTTGTATTTATTACAAACCAAATCTCTCAAACAAACCTGAGTGAGCCTGAAGAGGCTAAGTGTGAAAAGAATACTTCTCTTGAGCCTGAAGAGGCTAGGTGTGCAAAGAATACTTGTCTTGGAGCCTGAAGAGGCTAGGTGTGCGTGCAAACAATACTTGAGTCTGTAACTTGATCAGTTATAGTGGATAAATCATCGTGCTGCCAAGGACTGGATGTAGCTCTTTGCTTTGAAGAGTGAACCAGGATAAATAACCATGTCAATCTCTCTTTCCTTAAACTTTTTAGTTGCTTTAGTTTTCTTATACGTTTATCAAGTGGTGTGTTTGCCAAAGTCTCTGTTAAAATTTCATTAGATGAGCCACCCGTCTGTCCTGTATCTTTCTACTCGTCTGAACTAAGCTTATGTTTGCAAAAAGATTTCAATTTTGTTTAAATTCTGATAAACACAATACAACCCCCCTTCTTGTGTTTATAGTTGTCTATTTCAAAAGTGAATTTCAGATACATCCCCTGAAATGCTCCGAGGTGAGGTGGGAAAATGCAATGCAACGATGTCTCCTAAGCTACCTTCACCTCTTGCCCCTCTCGGTCTTCTAAGACATCACTCTACTCCGACGACGTCGACATCAGTGTCGGTACCATACCCATGTTCGAGCTTCTTAATAATTTTGCTTCTATCACTTTTTCCATGTGCATCTGGTTACCCTTCTTCAATCTTGACCATTCATTTTTATTATTATTATTATGTCAACGGTTTATTATAAGTGTGTTTTCCAAAGACTCTGTTAAAATTTCATTAGACGAGCCATCCGTCTGTCCTGAATCTTTCTACTCGTTTGAACTAAGCTTCTGTTTACAAAAAGATTTCAACTTTGTTTAAATTCTGATAAACACAATACAACCCCCATTCTCGTGTTTATAGTTGTCTATTTCAAAAGTGAATTTCAGATACATCCCTTGAAATGCTCTGAGGTGAGGTGGGAAAATGCAATGCAACGATGTCTCCTAAGCTACCTTCACCTCTTGGCCCTCTCGGTCTTCTAAGACATCACTCTACTCCGACGACGTCGACATCAGTGTCGGTACCATACCCATGTTCGAGCTCCTTAATAATCTTGCTTCTATCACTTTTTCCCTGTGCATCTGGTTACTCTTCTTCAATCTTGACCATTCATTTTTTATTATTATTATATCAACGGTCTATTATAAGTGTGTTTCCATCCTCCAACATTTGAAGTGAGGATTGAAGATGTTGTAGTAAATGAAGATGAATTAAATAAACTAATTAAATAGTGTGCAATGTAATTGTCACCGAAAGATCATGAACCTAAAAGTATTTTCAGTTTTCCGTTTTCAAAAATAATTAAAAAATTGATACTTTATTTTCATTTTGTTTATTGTTTTCAGAAATTTGTATAGAAAACGCTGAAAACAAGCAAACAGGTCCTAAAGTTGTCAAGGTCTGTTATAGTTCCTAAAAAAATTAATTAAATAGTCTCTCACAATGACATAACCGAGACACGCTAATCCCTTTTAGTGCAAATCCATTAACTTGTATAGGTGCTCCATTAACTTGCCTAGAGGGACAATTAGTGAATCTCCAAATTTTCATCGTGTAAATAGTTTAATTTTTTTAAAAAATAATGGCCAAAATGGCACCAGCAGTTTTTATGAGGGACCAAAAGTTAACAGTAGCTAATGAAGAAACCAAAAAGCGAAATTTGAAAAGACAGAGATATTGCAGCTGCAGACATCTCTAAATCTCAAGTATGGCCAACAAAGATATTCTTAACGGAATTGATCCCATCATTGTAGAGTATGTTGAAAGCAACAGGGTTTGCGGTTACACAGGGCTATGTGGTCTCCACAGAACACACACATAAGTTGGTACTTCAGAACGTACATATTTTAAATATTCATAATTATTTATTCCATAGTCTCATTTCAGCTGCAGGAACATGGTGAAGTTCTGATGCGTGCTGCCTCCAAGAAACTAGGAACATGGATCAATGGGGACTCTCTGTTTATTCACATTCAACTATAACATTGCAGTAATTTTGTTATTCTATTTGTACAACGAGTAAGTAACAAAATGAAAACCAACTAACTCAACAATTAGTATCACTACCCAGGTGGATGATTAGGCATAGGATGAGCTACAATTTTTTTGTATAAACGACTAAGATGAATTTATCTCTAAAATAAGCAAATAAGAATGTATTTATTCTTGATTTGATAAAGTATATAGAGATCTCAACTCATTGAACCTCTGTTTGAAACCACTTTAAGGTAACATGACACGAAAGCTAGTAATTTTAGCTTTCACATCCGAGCCTAACAAATTTACGATGTTGCCAAACGTGGTTATGTGAGTTGGCCTGATTTTTTGCCACATTACCAAACACATTATAAATTATTTAAAAACAGATGCATTCTTATTTATTTAGACAAATTCACTTTAGGGAAGTTTTTTTAGAAGCTTTTCCCTGCTTTGTGTGCCTCATTTTCTGTAATGCTCCCTAGATTTTTTTATGAAACCTCTTTGGGTTTCAGGTGTTCGGATGAATCTCTTGCACAGGAAACTTCATACTTAATTCATCCAAAGGAAAATAGGAAACAAGAAAGGTTTAAAACACATAAGAAAATAGGTCTTTTTTTATGGATTTTTCATAATAATTTTAAGGTTAAAGTATTGTTTTGGTCCCTATAGGTGATATCGATTTTCAATTTGGTCCCTATACGTAAAAAGTTATCAATTTGATCCCTATACGTGACACTGATTTTCAATTTGGTCCTCACCGCAAATTGGTCCCTATATAAGAGGACCAAATTGCAAATTATTGTCACATGTAGGGACCAAATTGAAAATAATTATCACATGTAGGGACCGATTTCAAATTTTTTTTGTTGAATTGGTCCCTACATGTGACAATAATTTGCAATTTGGTCATCTTATATAGGGACCAAATAGCGGTGAGGACCAAATTGAAAATTAGTGTCACGTATAGGGACCAAATTGATAATTTTTTACGTATAGGGACCAAATTGAAAATCGATGTCACGTATAGGGACCAAAACATTACTTTAACCTAATTTTAATGTATATTTGTTAACGTTGGTTTTTTGGTTGGTGTCCAAAAATCCTTATGTTACAAATAATTAAAGATCAAAAGAGTGTGGGACCTATGAGTTATGTGGTAATCTCGTCAGAATATGTGTTGTGTTTTCTACCAAGTATGAATTTGACAAGTTAGTCAAATCTAGTAATATACCGGCAAAGACTTGATGTTATGACAAGTGTATAAGTTTAGGAAAAAAGATGTACCGATTATTGTCAATAATGAAACTTGACAAAGAAATTGTTTATATTTGAAAAGGGGAATTTGAAATTTAAAAGGAGTAGGTAGTTTTATATGTAGAAATAACCCCTGATTGAACTAAGTTTACAATAAAAGAAGAAACATAAGTTTAAAAAGAAAGTTAAGTAGAGTAGAATCTAAGTGATACAACTTTCAAGAAGTAAATGAGTTTAACAGAAGAACATAAGAAAAATACTAGAAATGAGTAAGAATAAATGAATAAATTGAACAGAAGAAATGAAAACGGCATTGCATTTTGCCATAGTATTGAAATAAGAAGGATGGAGGGAATACTTGAATGTAATCCGTCAATCTGCTGTGTGATCGAGATATGTAGGATGTGTATCAAGTAACCTCCCCTTTTACATTGTAATAACTAGTATTTATAGGAAAATAAAGTAACTACCTAGTAGCAACTTCCTATCTAGATGACTGCCACACGTCCCTGGCAGTTTTCTTAGGTTTTACATTTAAACTGCTTGTCAAACAACTCTGACAACTGCTCAATTTCTTGAACCGCTCCACGTTAACTTGATTGTCTTCGACGGTCTGGCTGCTTGACGGCTTATCTTGCTGATGCCTTGTCAGTCTTGAGGACTTAGCCATTTTCACACTTCTCTGTATGTTTGACAACTCTTCTTAACACTTTGTCAAAAAGCTGGGTTGTCAATTTATCCTTTCTGTAGGCCAGTATTTTCTTGTCAACTAAATATAATACTTAGATAATATTAGTCATTACTCTGATTCCTTCGTCAGCCAGTCAAAAGCATCCGTCAATAATCATAAATTTCACCCCTAACAGACGCGCCCTAAGTTTTGCTTTTCGACGGCCTTGTTTATCTGACGTGTCAACTGAAGAACTTCTTGTCAATTCCACACTTGTCAATTGTTCTATAATCTTCTGAATTCTACATTCTTCTTTATGTCGATTTTTTTTCTTTTCCATATCTTTGACAATCCTCTCCTTAGTTCTTCCGTCAGCCTGTCGAAATTATTTCTATCAAGAGTTTGAAATTCTTCTACTAACAAATGTCCCCCCAAGTTTTGCTTTTCGACGGCCTTGTCCGAAAGAATAGCAAAATTTGAATTTTAAATTACTAACAAATTTTCTTAATTCCGGATTTTCATCCGTTAACTAAACCTCGCTTTAATTTCATCCCTATTTAATAGGTATAATCATAACATTGCAGGTCTCTCGGAATTTGAACCAGAGGTCTTCACTCCTCTTTAAATAGCAGTCACATCACCGTTGACTTCCCTCTTCTTACCTTTCTTCTTCCCTCGCGAAAAACCCTTCTTCTTTAAAGGAAAAACCCTTTCCTCTTCCTCACTTCGTTCAATCTCTATGGCAACATCTTCAAAGATGTCGACTTCAGTACCTTGAACCACGGTTGCTCCTCCTAGGGCAGTAGTTCAAGACCCACTTTTGGAAGAATCTGAGTTATGGCAGGAATCTAAGGTAATTTACCATGTTCAGGATTATTCTGTTGCTTTGAGTCCTCCTGCTGCATTCTTGGGTCCTCTTGTAGCCCAAAATGAAATTTCTGAGGATTTACGTGGTTCCTTCCCTTCTGCTGACTCAAATGAGGCTATCTTATCTTCATTAACTCCCATCCCCATTCATGTATTTAAAAAGAGCAATAGGATTTTTAGGATGCCCCCTGCCACTCAGTTCGATGCTTACATTAGTTGGCTTGACCGAGTTCAGGCTGAAAAACGCAACGTGTGGGAAGAAGCTGGAATTTTTGAGTTTATTCAGCTTTCTCGCCATGTTAAGTTAGTAGACTTTTCTTTAATAGGGGCATCATTTTTTTTTTTCTGGAATAGAACCACAAATAATTTTCACTTCCCTTTTGGGATGATGGGTCCGACTTTATTTGACATGTCGGCTATTACGGGCCTTCGTCCAGATGGCACTACCATGCATTCCGATGTCGAAGTGGAGAATCAGATTGATGTCTATGTTCCAAAATGCTCTTTTTCTAAATATATAGCAGACTTTAGAGGTGGAGACCACGAACCCGTGACGGACACTGAACATGTAGCCTTTCTGTTTCTTTGGCTATGTGCTTATGTCTTTTGTAGCAAACCTGCTACTTTGATTGCTTCATATGTTCCTTTTGCCAATATTTTGTCAACTGGCAAGAGATTAGCATTGGGTCAATGTGTTTTGGCTAATCTTTATGATAGTATGAGTATGTTAGTTGATACTGTCAGATCTAAGCAAAAGAAAACCAACATAGGAGGGCCTCTTTGGCTTCTCCAGTTGTGGTTAAATGATGTCTTAGAGCGTCAATTTTCATACAAAGCTCCTTCGGATTTGTCAATTGATACATATGGCTCTTATCTCTATTATGTGTCTGCTGAATCTTTGTCAAGAGATGAAACTGCCAACTTTAAGTTCTACTTCAAAATCTTTCACTCTCTTTCATCCACCTCTTCAAAGATCAATTTCTCTCCTTTTATTAACCGGAAGTACGGTCCGGAGTGGTTTACTAAACTAAGTACCACCATATCTAAATCCAACAAGTCAATTTGGACTAATTTTCTTTGCCAAAAAGTCATTTTTGTTGATGGTCCTGCTAGTTTCAAAACCCATAGAATCTATCTTCATTTGCCCAATACCACTGCATGTCAGCTCGGTTTCTGTCAAGCTATTCCTGCTTCTTACTCGTCAAACCCTTATGAGAACTTTATTGGTGCCAAAGCTCCAACATATGAGAATATTGTGGCCATCAGTGATGAGGATAAAACTCGTAGGGCCTTCTTACAGCCTGTCTCATTCTCTGTCTTCCACAGAGTCACTCAAAGCTTTCTTGACTAGTGGGATGAGTATTATTCCAACCACCGTCTGAGTTTAAAGACCTGCTTGAGTTGTATTGAAGACACTGTAGGTAACGGTGATGATTCTCCTATGCAGGAACAGGATCTGGCATCAAAAACTCGAGGTGAACTTCATAAAGAAATTCAAGCCTTTGAAAATTTTTACAAAATCAAGTGGAATCCCTTGAGACCATTTGATATGGTTTGTCATGTCAATAGTGTTTTAGCTGAAGCCAAAATGAATCATGACAATAAGGAATCTGAAACGCTTGCCAAGTATCGGGGCATTCCCAATATGACCAGGGAATATTTTGACAGTTTAAAGGCCCATTTTCTTAAACCGGTGCCTATTCCTTGTGCCCCTTTTGGTTTAGCTGATTCACACCCAGGGAAGTCGTCGAAAGGAGGTAACTTTTTCTTTTTGGAAAGCGTGAGTGCTTACATTGACCCTTTTGAAAAACCAAATCCAGTTACCTTCGCTCGTCGGTTTCTCCAACCTAATGACGACTTTGGATTCCATTCGCAAATTCTAACTTGTAATTCAGGTATTTACTCGTCAAATAACTTTTACTCTTTCGCTTTTTGACTGACAATCAACTTATTTATGTTGTTATTGACAACTATTCCTCTTGACAAGCCTCTTCCTGGTAAGTCTAAATCTGATGTCCTGTCTGAAAAAGCACTTGAGGATGACGATGAGGATGAACACGTAATCCCTGTGGCAGCCAAAACTGTCAATAAAAGCTCACGGCCGACCAAAGCTTCTATTTCTAATCCTCAGACAGAAGGGTCTAAGAAAAGAAAAGAGAAAGCTGCTCATTCCGATCTTCCTTCCAAGAAATCAAAGTCTACCAAAAGCTTTTCAATCTCGGCAGACTCTGATGTCGGTAAAGCCTCCACTGGATCTAAGGTCCAAGACATCGTTGTTAGCTCTTCCAACACTTCTCCCTCCAACCCATCCAAGGTAAAAGTTTTAAGTTGATCTATAAAGTCATATCTTTTCTTTACAACCTTTTATTTTTATCTTGACAGAAAGAGAAAGTCGTTGAGACTATTCCCGTAACTGAAAAGGCAAGTGCTGATGTTGACTTGATGTCTTCGGACTCTAACCTGGTATTTCCACTGATCTTGTCATCTTCCTTTATATATATATATATATATATATATATATATATATATATATATATATATATATATATATATTTCTCATTTTCCTTTATGTCAGGAAAAATCTCCTCAGATTGAAGATTCAATGACTATTCAGAAAATTATCACCAAGACTGTCGAACCAGCGAATCGATCTGACTTAGAGGTACAGGTTGACAGAACTTTAGGAAGCCCTATTGTCGACATAAGAGAGCTGACGGATGATCCTCAACCTCTTGAATCCCATCCAGAAATGCCCCCTAGCCCTCATCATCTTACTTCAATCATTCCGACTTCCATTGCCGACGCATCTGTCGAGACTGCCGTCATGATTGAAATTCCGGATGAGGATATTGACATAGAAGCCCTGCTGGATGAAACAATGATGAGTGTGATTCCACCTCATCTTTGTCCATCATTTTGCATGCATTTTCATGTAGTTTAGGCATATTTTTATTAGATTTTAGGTTAATTTTCCTTTGGAACGGGTAAGGCGGTTTTCGTGTGTTGTTTTGCAGATATCAAGGGTAAATTGCTCAAGATCAACCATGATGGAGTTTGGATGAAGATAGGGCTTTAAAAGTGAAGAAAATGAGCCAAACAGAGCCCATCACGGCCTAGCCGTGATGCCCATCACGCCATGATCGAGCAAAGCGAAAAAGAACAAAGCCTCGAAGTCGAGTCCGTCACGGCCCAGCCGTGATAACCATCACGGCCGTGACCCAAAATCACCACAAGTCGGAAGTCGGGGCCAGGCCATGATGGCCATCACGGCCGTGATGTCCGTCCACGGCCAGGCCGTGATGAGCATCACGGCCATGACAGACCAACCGGTGAAGAATTTTCAAGGCGAGAATCCGTCACGGCCAGGCCGTGATAGCCATCACGGCCGTGACGCGTATTACTTGGCTCAGAAGTAACAGAATTGGATCTAATTTGAGTTGGATTAGGACTCTAACTGCCCAATTCTATAAATAAGGGACCAGGCAGAGGCAGAAAACATCAGACCTTTGGGGCTACTACTCTAGGCATAGATTTAGGATCTCTTTCTTCTTCTCCTTCTTCTCTTAGTTATTTTCATGTTATTTGTAATCATGCCTGTCATCTCCATGGCAAGGCGTGAGTAGTAGCATAGTTTCTAGGGATTAGGGCTCTGCCCAAGTTTGTTTATGATGTAAATTTGATGTAAACTCTTTGTTAATTACGATTTGCTTTAGATCTGATTTCTAGTGTGTTAATCACTCATAAATTTCGGCAACCGTTTATTTACGTGACATAGACGTTCTAAGGAGGAACCTAACGGTGAACTTAGGATCTCTAGGGTGATTCACTCGTAAAGCCCGGCAGCCACTGGTTTGTGAGATGTGAATGATCCAAGGAGGAACCTAGCGGTGAACTTAGGTTATTTGCATGACCGAGACATTTCAAGGAGGAACCTAGCGGTGAACTTGGGTGTCGGACCTATAGAAGTCAGACTTGGGACTGAAATCACGAGAGTTAGAAGCCGTCCCTCGAGGAGCAACGAGTTGTCACTGAACGCAAAGGGTTCAATATGGGATCGACTACCACGAGAGTAGGGGTCGGGTCAATTGGGCACGGCTTTTGTAACCCGAGAGGGAGCTTAAGCTATCAGAGGATAAACTCGCCTTCAAGGCAATTTCGCTAATTAACAAGGGTAATCAACTTCATAACGTAAACGATCTTGTGGTAACCTAAATCCCTAGGAACCCATTTAGATCTGAAAAATCAAAAAGATTTGTTTTCTGTTTTGTTTGATTCTGTTTTATCTCTTAAATTCAAATTCAAAAACCATTTCAAAAATATAAAAATCTTTTTAAACAGTCCAGATCTAATCGATTCGAAAAACGATTGCGATTCGAGAACACAGTCTCTGTGGGATCGATATCTTTTATTACTTGGCGACGATCCGGTACACTTGCCGGAATCGCACGTGCGCGTGCATCCGCAGCGCGACATCAAACAACTCCTATTATTCCTTCTCCTCCTGCCGTCAGACCTCCAATCATGAAGTCTCCTGACCCTAAACCGGTCCTTCACTTCAACACTTGGATTAATATGCTGTCAGAAGTAAGCCGAAAAGAGTCAACCCTCTCTGCCACCTCTTCATCAACTCAACATGATTCCAGTGATTCTTGAGTCATTAACCTTATGCATGATCTCCAGGCTCTTCTTGGTAATCCTTTTGATGCACTCTTATCTAATGCCAGCATCCAACAAGAACTGTCACGACTCATTAAAGAGATCATTCCTCTCCATTCCAATCTTCCCGTGTCGAGCCGTACACATTTTCTCTCCATCCATAAATTCTGGGAGCGGCTCTCTGGAAAGTTAGAAAGGATGACTTCTGTCATTCCTTCTTATGAAGAGGAAGAAAAGACTAAAGATGATCTCTTAGCTCGCTTTCGAGATCTGGAAACTTCCAAACAAAAGGAACTCGACCTTATTTCTACTGGAATTCATACTAAAGAGAGTCTCCTGGAGTATCGGAAGAAACTGTTGGCAGAGATTGAATTGACAGATCGGAAATGTGCCAAGTTTGACAAAGCTTTAGAAAAGAGCAGAGACAAAGTCAAGGCTATTGACGACGAATCTATCCAACTTGACCGGAAAGCTGAAAGTGTAGTTGGCAAACTCCGCGCGTTACAGCCTGAATATGAAGCTGTTGCTGCTGACAAGACTGACCTCTCCTTTGCATGGGATCAGTTATCATTTGATTTCAACTTAGGCCAAAATTGACAGTTGTAGTTCTTTTCTTTGTAAAACTCTAATCTAGTCACCTCTGACAATCATCGATCGATAAAAATGTTTCTTTTCTTATTTGCACGTTTATTTACTGTTTGATTTGACCGCATGTTTCCAACCAACTTCGTAACTCATGCTTATCAAATCGTCATAAATGCCATAATAAATTACGAGACTTTGGTAAGCCAACCCGCATTAAATGTCTCTCTAGACCAACTATAAATAATGAGATCTACAAATCAACGATTTCATAGTTGGGTATTTCACATAATATGCTTTCTCCTAAAAAAGGCTTTCACTTATTCTTCTTTCTTCCCCCATGGGAGTCTGACCTTACCACCTTAAAGATTTCAGACCAAAGTTTCTGTTTTAATGGTCATATCCTTAGTGAAGGTCAATAACCAACGTAAAAAATGCAGTGAAGGTCAGCCACCAACGTAACATCTAGAGCTAACCTCGCTGCACATCTAGGGAGAAGCCGATCTCAATACGGAACGAGTGCATCTTGCTCTAGTTCCATCATCTTCATCTTGGAAGGTAGTTGTTTTCCTTTGGTGTCATCTTTATTGCACCATAGCAACTACAAGCTTCTGGGTTAAATGATGGTGAGATCTGCTCCTGCTCATCTCCTTCTTTGCGCATCCTCGACATATGGAGTAGCTGAAACCTCATCAAATGGGGAATGAAGCCTCAACAAATTAGGTTATACCTCTGCATTGTCGAAGGGAGGAAGATAAAACGTTCTTTGACGCATAGCCTTATACTCTAGGATTAGATTAACTTTGATTGACAATTTGATTTCTGATAGCATATTCTCATATTGCCAATCTCTATATGGCTTGAATTGACAACCTGTGCTTTTGACAATATTTTATTGTATTGCCAATTTAGTGAATATCCTCGTTTCTTTTCACTTAGTGTCAATTTTTACTTCCAACATTGTCGGTTTATATTCCTTCAAATACTTGCTATTAATTGAACTAATTTTCAAACCAGTATCAACATTGACCAGTGCATAAGCATTTCCAGAAAAATGCTTTATCATTTCTAATTGGTCCTTCCCACTTGGGTGACTATTTGCCATATTCTCGACAACTTTTATCTATGGGAAATATGACTTTCCACACCAGATCATCTACCTTAAATGATTTAAACTTAACTCGACTATCATAGAACTTTACGATTCTTTCCTTCTATCGAATCAAATTTTCTAATGCAATCAACCTTTCATCACTTAACTCATCCAATTCGTCCAGCATTGCATTCCAATATTGGTTGGTAGGCAAGTCATTTTGCCTCTGAATGCGAGTAGACTGAAGATTGATTTCGACAGGTAACACAGGATCGTGTCCATAAGTTAGTCGATATGGTGAGGTTCCTGTCGACTGCCTGGGTGAATTTATATATGCCCACAGTATTTGATCAAGATTATTATGTCAATTCCTAGGTTGTCGACCCACATGCCTTTTAATAAGACCAATAATGATCTTGTTTATGGCCTCAACTTGGCCATTGGCTTGTGCATAGTAGGGAGTAGATGTAAGCATCTTTATCTGTCTAGAGTTGGCATATTCTATAATTTTCTTCCCAGTAAAAACTGACCCTTGATCAGTTGTCAATGTTTGTGGAATTCCGAACCGACAAACTATATGATTTTCAATAAAATCAATTACGTCTTGATGGGTAATTGCTTTAAGGCAAACTGCTTCTACCCATATGGTAAAATAGTCCACTCCAATTAGAATAAATTAATGTCCTTTCGATGAAGTGGGATGTATTTGACCATCCAAATCCAAAGCCCATCCTCTGAATGGCCAAGACTTGACAATAGAATGCAATTCGCTGGCTGGCACATTTTGTATATGGACATGTTTCTGACATTGTTCACAAGACTTGGCAAACAGAATACAATCTTTAATCATCGTTGGCCAATAATACAAACTTCGTTAGAAGGATCCATTTCATTTTAACCCCTGTCTGATGGGCTCCACATATGCCCTCATGGACTTCCGACAGAGCCAAATAAGTATCTTGTTCACTCAGGCACTTGTGTAGAGTCCCGTCAACGTACCTTCTATATAATAGTCCTCCTTGCATTGTATAATCAATGTTTTGTATTTCATTTTCCTATCTACATTCTGACTTGGATTTTCCAAATATTCAATTATTGGCAACCTCCAGTCATTAGGTAGAATTACATCATTAACAAAAATATCTCTTTCTTCTAATGGATACAATAATTCCCTGATTTCCATTAGTACTGACAAAGCCTTTTGAGATATCTTGTATCCTGAGGCTATTTGAGCCAACTCATTAGCCTCTTGATTCAAATTTCTGGGAATATATTTGACAACTACGTCACCGAATTTTTTCATTAGCTTACTAGCTACGATACAATATTTTGCCAAGTTGTAGTTGACACATTTGTATTATTGAGTAAGTTGTTTGATAACTAATTGAGAATCCCCAAAGATATGCACATTTCATGCTTTTATTTCTATCAGTATCTCCAATCCGACAATCAAAGCTTCATATTCAGCTTCATTGTTGGAACATGGATACTTAAGTTCAAACATGAACTTAGTAGGAGTTCCTTGTGGAGTCACGATTAAAATTCCTACTCCATTACCTCCTTGATGCCTTGATCCGTCAAAATAGAGTTTCCAGGGTTGTAAACTGACAACATCTATTTCTGGCACATCTGGCACATCCAATCGTGGATGGTCTACCAAAAAATCAGTCACTGCCTATCCTTTGACAGCTTTAGCTGGTACGTATTGTAAAGAATACTCTGACAAAGCAATGGTCCATTTACCAATACGTCCATTAAGGACTGGTTTTGATAACATATACTTTATAACATCAGATTTGGAAATAACGAACACATGACATGGCATTATATAATATTTAAGTTTTGTACAAGAAAAATACAATGCTAGACATAACTTCTCTATTGCACTATATCTTCTTTCAGCATCATTGAGGACTCTGCTTAGATAATATACAGCCCTTTTCAACATTGTCATCATCATCTTGAGCCAATAGACATCCTATAGTGTCCTCAGATACTGATATGTACAACTTCAATGGTCGACGAGGCACTGCGGGCATCATGACCGGTGGATTGACTAGGTATCGCTTGATCTGATCAAAAGCCTCTTTGTGACAAGGCTCCCATATGAAGCTTTGCTCTGATTTCAACTTGACCAGCGGTGCAAATATTCTTGTTCTTCCCGACAGATTTGATATAAACCTTCTTAGAAAGTTAACCTTTCCTAGGAAGGATTGTAGTTCCTTTTTATCTGTCGGTGCCGAGGCCTCCATGACCGCTTTGGCTTTATTTTTGTCTACCTCAATTCCTTTTTTGTGGACTAGGAATCCTAGGAATTTGGCAGCCGACACTCCGAAGCTACACTTCTCTGGGTTCATTTTGAGGTTATGCCTTCTCATCCTTTCAAACCCTTGCTTCAGGTGCTCCAAGTGGTCATCTTTGGTTTTGGACTTGGCAACCACGTCATCAATATATACTTCTACGAATTTTCCAATCATATCATGGAAAATCGCATTCATTGCTCGTTGATAGGTGGCTCCTGCATTCTTTAAACCGAAATGCATGACAATCCATTCATATGTCCCAATCGCTCCTGAACACTTGAAGGCAGTCTTTGGCACATCTTCTTCGACTATAAAGATTTGATTATAACCTGCATGGCCATCCATACAACTCAAAATTTCATTTCCTAATGCTGTGCCGACAAGCATGTCGGCTATTGGCATCGGGTACTCATCTTTGGGGGTAGCCATATTTAAATTTCTAAAGTCTATGCATACCCTCATTTTGCCATTCTTTTTAATGACAGGAACTATATTAGAAAGCCAATCAACATACCTGGTTGTTCGAATGAACTTTGCTTTAAGCAGTCTTTGTACTTCCTCTTTGACTTTTTGCACTACCTCTGGAGCAAACCTTCTACTTGCATGTTTGATAGGCTTGCAGTCCTCTCTAAGTGGCAGTCGGTATTCGACAAGGTTCCTGCTTAAACCAGGCATTTCATCATAGTCCCATGCAAAGAAGTCTTTATACTCTGCAATTAATCTGACGAGTTTTTGTTTATAATCCTCCGGCAGAAAAGCGCTGACAAAGATGGGCCTTTTCTTTTCTTCCGTCCCTAAATTTATTTTTTTCAGAGGATCTTCTACCTCAACGTGTTGTTTAACTTCGGCTCCTTTATCAAAACCCAAAGGGCCGTCGTCAACGATACAATCTGTCAACACACTTTTTGAAGTGTGTACTTCTCTGTTGGCATATAGGCCGACAATCTTCTTAGATGTGTTTCAAAGCTCATTGTTGGAACTTGGCCGAGACTTGTCGGCCTCTTCCATTACCTTTACACCAAACTGACAGAGAAGGCTTGCTTCTAACCCATCCTTATCAATGACCCCTTCGTTGGCAGTCACGGGTCTAACATTTGGCGAATATATTTTGAAGTCCACGTGTAACTACTGGGCGTAACATGCGCTATCGTCTGCTTCGACGATCTCTACTTGATTTTGCTCGTTCCATAGGATTATTTTCTGGTGCACTGTCGAAGGAATTGCTCCCACAGCATGAATCCAATCCCTGCTAAGTAATAAGTTGTAGCTTGATTTGACTGGAATTATCACGAACAATGTCATTCTCTCGACAGTGCCAACCTGGATGTTGAGAAGTACGACACTATCTGACGGAGATGTTTTGCCACTGAAATCGATAACGACCATATCTATCGGAATTAAGTCCGACTGATCTTTTCCTAGCTTCTTAAACATTGCCCTAGGCATCAAATTGATAGCAGCTCCTCTATCAATCAGAACTCTATTAGTGGGTCTCCCATCAATTATGGCCTTTACATGCAATGGACTCAAATGATTTCTTTGTTCGTCAGTGGGCTTTTCTAACTGGGCTACATTGTCGAACACGGTGACCAAATTCTCTTGGACATATATCCAACAATCATCTGGATTTCTATCATTGTCTACCATATCCTCTTCGTCGGAAAAATCCACTTCAATATATCCTTCATACTCCGCTGGGATAACGGAAATCAATCCTACATTCATCCTCATGCCTGGTTCCAGGATGATTTCATTCTCTGGATCCTCGTCTAAGAATGCACCTCCTACAGTTATTCCATGATTTCTTCTCAAATTATTGTCATCGTCTGATCCTGACCTTTCTGACAGGGGCCGGGCTATCCCTGCACCACAGTTATCCAGTGCCTTGATGATGTCGGCCAAATCTTCATCCTGGCCATCCATGTCCATGGCTCCATTGATGTTAATATCATCGTTGGGATCGTTTAATGCCTCAATGACAGCATCAAAAGACAATTCCTCGTTGGTCAAAACACATTCAGGTTTGAATGTTGCCAACTGATGATCTTGCATCCTTGCCTCGAACTTCTTCTCAAGCCTTGCTACCTTTTCCATGTCTACCAATCCAACAGGCCATTTGCCTGTGGATTTTGTTAGTGGTGACGACATGTCTAAGGCCTTCTTTTTCTCTGTACAGATTTGCGACATAGGTTTCTTTGGCTTGTTTTGAGTAGCAAGCATCTTCATGTCAATCTCCATTGGGTGAGCCTCTATCACGCTCTTCATCTTGACAGCTCCACTCTTGTCATCTACGTTGTCAGCTGTTGCAACCAAACAACCAGTATCACGCGAAGGCATCTCTTTTATGGTGACACCTCCTTGCCTGGCAAGCTTCTTCTTTTGAGCCTGTCGGAGCCTCTGCAGCCTCCTATTTTGGCTCTTAGAGATTGGCAACTGAGTTGACGGTCCTGACAAACCAGGCCCTGTCATCTGAGCATTCTGAGCTAACTGGCCCTTTCGGTAATTCTCATTCCAAAAGGGTGAATTGTGGTTTCCTAGTCTTCACCCATTGATCCACCATTATGTTGGACGGGGGTTTCCTAGTCTTGACGGAATTGAATATGCCACCGACAGAGTTATTTCCCACTAATCCTCTGATGGGCTCTTTAAGACAACCTCCAGTGTGGTGTTGTCCAGGTCTTGCCTGGTGCATGTGTTGTTGACGGCTATTTGCCTGCTATTAACAACGGATGCAGACAACTTCGTGTACATCGTTAGATCCAAAGATGGCTGCTCGAGTGTGAAAATCTGTCTTGGTTACCACCGTTACGAGACTCAGTGTTATCACGTGGGGGATACGATGATGGCTTCTGCCCCCTGGCTTTCTTGACAGCCACTTCATCAGAAAATGCTTCACATCTTGGGCAAACTTTAAGTATGCCGCCGATTTCTTGTGTGTCATGAAATCGACAAGCGGTTCTCCTGGCTCAGATAAATATCAAATGAATCGAGACAGATCCATCCTGGATATTTTGCCCAGCTTTGATATTGACCATGCCTATTCCCATAGGGACCTCGGTGGTCGACCTTGTTAACTTCAGGACCAAACGGTTCAGTATCAACCTTCATGTCGGTTTCTTGTCCGAAAATTTTAGTCTTCCTTATGCCAAACCTTTCGAATAATGCCCCCGAAATGCATACAATCATTAGTTACATGACCAAAAGTGTTATGATACTTACAGTACTTCCGATCCTTAATCTCATGGGCCTTCAAAAGCCTATGGTCAATTGACAACTTTAACTGCTTATCTTTGAGTAATAAGTCAAATATTTGATCGGCTTTGGTCACATCAAACATATACACTTTCTTATTGATGAAAGGAATCCTTTCTTTCGCCCTCGCAGGCTTCAAGGCTTGGCATATATAAGGTAGACCATTTTTAATTCAACGTAATCTACCTCATGTTCCTCAGAATCGCTGCCCTCCTCGTCGGATTCACTACATCCGACAAAGTTAACCTTTTCTCTTTTGAGGAACTTCTTTTGCTTGAAAAACTTTTCGGCTTTCAATTGTTCAATTTGTCGGACTTTATCTCCTAACTGGGCAAGATCAATTAGATGTTGGTTGACCAACTTCTTCCTAATATGATAATCTAGACCCCAGTGACCATCTTTACTATTTCTGCCTCAGGGATAGGGGTGAAGCAACGACTACTCATTTGACGGAATCGGGCAAGGTAGTCATCGACAGACTCATTATTCATCCTTTTAATGCCAAATAAATCTGTCAATCCTATTTTTAGGTCACCCCTAAAGAATTGATCATGAAAGCCCCGCTCTAATTGATTCCTGGAATGTATGGAATTAGGCCTTAGAGTTGAAAACCAAGAAAAAGTATTCTTAGTCAATGAACTAGGGAAGAACTTTATTTTTAGTCCCTCCTCCAAAGATAAATCTCCTAATTCGATCGTATATCGGGCTATGTGCTCGACTGTCGATTCTCCACTTTCTCCTGAAAACTTTGACAGCTTGGGTATTTTGTATCCTCGAGGCATTTCTGCCTGTTGGGCCCAGTCAGGAAATGCCGGCGCAAAGAATGGTTGATTGGCATAACCTATGTTAAAACCAAATCTATTCAATGCCTGCTCGACAACTTGGTTAACATTTAGGTTTAGAGCATTCTGACGAAGCGCTCCAAGAACACCCTGGTTTATGACAAAGTCCCCGTCTTCCTCTGGTTGTAAAATATGTATATTTCCACGTCTCAAAGGAATCCGACGATTGGACTGTGGCCGCTCGTCATCTTGTTTAGATCCGTCAAGTTGTATAACTTGTGGTTGGTTATACCTATTGACATTTCTATTGAGATTTCTATTAGTATTTTGGTTATCATCTGGGGCTACAACGCCCAAGGCTCTAGTTAACCTATGTATCTCATTTGCCAATGCCACTGTACTCATTTGTTGAGTAAATGTATTCACCTTGTCATAGTTACTAGAGTCAATTTGTTGTCAGACATTGGCTAATGTAGCCTCTGACAGACCAACAATATTTTGTGGGGTTTGTCTTAGTGGGGATACATGCGGCCTTACTACTGGCTGCTGTTGTCGAGAATGGGTTACTACCATTGACCCTATTATCCCATTCGCATGACTGGGAATTTGCCCCTCAGTCGATGACCCTGCTTGCCCAGATGCATGGGCAACCATCGTCATTCCATTTGGATATGGTATATATGCAAATGGGGTTTTTGGATTGACGGCAGTCGACCCATAAGGCATCCCATAACAAGGTTTGTGACAGAGGTTGAGTAGTCCCTCTTGGGTTTGAATTCACAACACTTCGTGGAGACAATCCGGTAGTTGGTGGATTTATTTGTTGTAAGACTGGGGAAGTTGGTGACGAGAGTGTTCCTTGGCCAACTTAGTCAAATCTATTGACAACTTGAGCGTAAGAAACGCCTCTTCTCGCACCTAAACTATTAGTGCTATTATTCCCTGCATTAGTAGCATTAGCCCTGGTTGTAGGAATATTGTCAACTGGTGCAACAACGTCCACCGTTGACGCAGTGGCGTTAGTGCCAACTACGCCTGCATCACTTGCACTACTCATATTCACAAAGTTTTGGGAAATAGATGATGTTTGAACCACATTTCCACTCCGTAGACGCATACAATAAATTCGTATGTCAAGTTCGTGACACTGTATGAGTTACTCTAAACTCGTCCCACTGGGCGTGCCAATTTGTTAACATTGGTTTTTTGGTTGGTATCCAAAAATCCCTTTGTTACAAATAATTAAACATTAAACGAGTGTAGGACGAACGAGTTATGCGGTAATCTCGTCAGAATGTTTGTATGTATATTGTCTGCCAAGTACAAATTTGACAATTAGCCAAATTAGGAATTATTAGCAAAGACTTAGTGTTAAAACAAATATGTAAGTTTGAAAGAGATGTGCAGAATATTACCAATAATGAAAGTTGACAATAAAACTGCTTGAGTCTGAAAATATAAGTTTGAAGTTTAAAAGGACATTTGTTTAATAGAAAATAACTTCCTAATTGTACTGAGTTTATAATGAAAAGAAAACTGAAGTTTGAAAGGAAAATTAAGTAAAGAAATATCTAAATGAAAGTTAAGAAATGAAAATGGCATCGCATTTTGCCATAGTATTGAAATAAGAAGAATGGAGGGAATACTTGAATGTAACCCGTCATCTGTTGTGTGATCGAGATGTGTAGGATGTGTATCAAGTAACCTCCCCTTTTACATTGTAATAACTAGTATTTATAGGAAAATAAAGTAACTACCTAGTAGCAACTTCCTATCTAGATGACTGCCACACATCATTGGCAGTTTTCTTAGGTTTTACATTTAAACTGCTTGTCAAACAACTCTGACAACTGCTCAATTTCTTGAACCGCTCCGCGTCAACTTGATTGTCTTCGACGGTCTGGCTGCTTGACGGCTTATCTTGCTGATGCCTTGTCAGTCTTGAGGACTTAGCCATTTTCACACTTCTCTGTACGTTTGACAACTCTTCTTAATACTTTGTCAAAAAACTGGGTTGTCAATTTATCCTTTCTGTCGGCCAGTATTTTCTTGTCAACTAAATATAATACTTAGAAAATATTAGTCATTACTCTGATTCCTTCGTCAGCCAGTCAAATGCATCCGTCAATAATCAAAAATTTCACCCCTAACAAACGCGCCCTAAGTTTTGCTTTTCGACGGCCTTGTTTATCTGACGTGTCAACTGAAGAACTTCTTGTCAATTCCACACTTGTCAATTCTTCTATAATCTTCTGAATTCGACATTCTTCTTTATGTCGATTTTTTTTCTTTTCCATATCTTTGACAATCCTCTCCTTAATTCTTCCGTCAGCTTGTCGGAATTATTTGTCAAGAGTTTGAAATTCTTCTACTAACAATATTCTCTTTGCTGAGTCAGGATTTTACTGGCAATAATATAGGTTGATTTCTTCATTAACTAAAGATAGAATAACAATTTGATTCATGGGAAGGATTTTTAGCCAAAAGTGCTCTTTTGAGCTTTTGATTATAAATTATTCTAAAGTAAAGGTAATCCAAACATATTCTTTTACACAAGTCGAATTATATGATTCCTGAAATTTGTGTATTTTAAACTCGTCAGCTCCCACAGTTACTCCCAAAGTTTTGCATTCTGCTTCTATTACCTTCCCCAACCTTCTTTTGCTGGACCCTATGCCTTGCTCTACAAGAATGGTTAAAAATCCCTTCCTAAATTGTAGTGTTAGTTTATCTGTGTGATTTCCTATCTTAGGCCTTCGACCCTCTATAGTGCAAGAAAAAGTTTAAAAAGACAAAGACATGTGGGTGTAATTTTTCAAACCAAAGATGACAGTGTAATAATTATCTCAGAGAAAGAAAAAAAAAAAAGATTTTATGGCATATTTGCTCATTTCACATGCAACAAAAGACTGAACACTGGACCCCAAAATCGACCAAACTTCACTGAAAATGTAACCACAGACGTGATGTACAATACAAGTTGCTATACATTTTCCTTTTTCACAAAAAAGAACATGGAAAAATAGATGTTGTTCTGGGCTGGTACTTGGCCTACCCGAAATGGGTAGAATGGGTTGGACTGGCTTCCTTGGATGCTGATTTTGGGTCTCTCTCCCTTCTTCTATAACTCCAGCCATCATGTGAAGGGGTGTCCTACAAATACACTCCAATGCCCAAGTCAAATAATGCAGAAGGTGACGAGTAGTGTGAAATTTTGTTTTTTGTTGAAGAAAAGCATCAAAACAAGACAGAAAAATTCATTATTGAGCATGAATTTCTACCTCTTGAAAAGAAGCTGCATCTGCATGCTTTCACTAATCAGCTGTGCTAACTGAACACAGTTTTTGGACACAAATACGACATAGTAGCACTCTACTGTAGCGTTGCTGTAGCACCAATTTTTTTTTAAAACAATTTGACTTTTTTAAAAAAATAAAAAATTTATTTCTAAAAAAACACATTCACCAGATATTTGTACATGATTCACCAGATATTTGCACATACTTAACCAAAAAATTTATTTTTCAAAAAAACTCATTCACCAGATATTTACACATACTTAACCAAAAAATGTATTTATAAAAAAAAACACATTCACCAAATCATGAATTGAATTCACCAGATATTTATACCTGATTCACCATATATTTGCACATACTTAACCAAAAAATTTATTTCTCAAAAAAACCTATTCACCAGATAATGAACTGAATTCACCAGATATTTATACCTGATTCACCAGATATTTGCACATACTTAACAAATAAATTTATTTCTCAAAAAAACCCATTCACCAGATAATGAACTGAATTCACCAGATATTTGTACATGATTCACCAGATATTTGCACATACTTAACAAAAAAATTTATTTATCAAAAAAACTCATTCACCAGATATTTACACATACTTATCCAAAAATTTTATTTATAAAAAAAAACACATTCACCACATAATGAACTGAATTCACCAGATATTTATACCTGATTCACCATATATTTGCACATACTTAACGAAAAAATTTATTTCTAAAAAAAACCTATTCACCAGATAATAAACTGAATTCACCAGATATTTATACCTGATTCACCAGATATTTGCACATACTTGACTAAAAAAATTATTTCTCAAAAGAACCCATTCACCAGATAATAAACTGAATTCACCAGATATTTGTACCTGATTCACCAGATATTTATACATACTTAATCAAAAAAATTATTTATAAAAAAAAATTTAATTTTTTTTTTAAAAAAAAAGGACTCACATGATACAGACAAGATACATTTCACTGATCGAGTATCTTGTTCATACGGTGTTACCGTATGTGTCTCCTAAATCTGTGTTCGATTAGCATTTTTATTCACTAATAATAATAGGCAAATTCTGATCTGAAGAATTGCAGTCAATGAAACAAGACAACATGCTGAAGACTCCAGTCAAAACTCAAAACCTCATTTTTCTCGCAAATACCCAATGATGGATAAGCTAAAAATTCTAAGACTCCAAAGTGGTCCTTAAAAATTTCAGAGGACCCATTTTAGTCCATAAAAAAAAAGGATAATTTGGTCTCTATAGGGGACAATTTGATTCCTCTGTAAGGATCAGATTGTCCCCGTTTTAAAATTTGGGATCAAATTATCATTTTTTTTAGGAATTAAAATGAAGAACCATTTTGGTCTTTACTCAAATTCTAAAACAATGGCACTGTAATCGGCACAGTAAGCATACAAATGAATGTGTAGCTACCATCATCACCAGTTATAGGACAATTAACTTCTTTCATCAGCCACCTGTTTAGCCATCATCAATTATTAAACTAATAATTCATTGGTTGGTCAAATCATACCATGTAACATCAAAGGAAAAAAATAATTGTGGAACTAAGTATCTGGTGACCAACTTTAGAAAAATTTTATTTCATAGTCAGCTGTCAGCAACTACATACAGTCAGCAATAACCAGTATTCCACTCGTAGCTAGGTTTGCATCATTTTTATTTCTCCACTCCTCTTTTTCCTTCTTTAGCCCTTAGCTCGGTTAGTTGTTATGTAGCCCTATTGACTATCGTATTCTATCTTCCTTGGGCTTTAAGCCCCTCCTAATACCCCCAAAAAAAAACTGTGATATTTTATAATATATATTTTTTTAAAAATCTCAAAAAATATAAAAATAAGAAATTCTAGTAATATAAAAAATATTAAAATCAAAAGGTCTTATAGTTTATTTCTATCTTTTATGGAGTTATATAACATTAAATTAGATCAAGCCAACCCAAAGCATAATCCGAATCCCAAATTTGATTTATTATTGAGCCTAACTTTAAAAACACAACCGGACGAAAGTAACTTCCAGCAGCGATATGAGTACCCCAAGTTTTGTCTGCACAACAAGAAGTTTTTCTCGTATAACACGTAGCATAAACAAACAAATCCAATGCAAGTAACTGTTCCTTCAGGATAAATTAGACAGACATCCTCTGGCCATTAACACGAGATTCATAATTCATTTATTTGTTAGTTCTAGCCTCCTTGAACCTTGCAGTGTAACTCTTTGTGATCCTCAAATCCAGGGTTTTAAATCTCAGGCCGTAACAGTTATTAAAGCGACAACATTATGATTTTGATAGTCGCCAAATTCGTATCACAACCGCAATTGTGCATTTCCCGCAATTCTCTGCAGAGATGAAAAACACAACGTGACCGCAACTAAAAATCTTATTCAAATCTAATCAAGTTTCAAATCTAGTGACACTAACTATTTCTCAGCCAGACCTGGAATCCATTGATGTTGGACATCCCAAGACCATTTCGTCCATTTCATATGACAAAGGTGCATGAAAGGGCTGAGTGATCAGTCCAGCAGTGAGCGAAGTAGCTATTAGGTGGCACTTAAAGCAGATTGTATGCCGCCACCAGACTTGATGCTTCTATTATGCTAGAAGTCTATGTTTAAATGTTTCTTTTTTTCATCAGTTAGGTAGGACCAAGACCAAAATTGAATCACGAACATTGCTTTTATCATAGTTACATTACAAGTCAAAACATAAACTTAAAATCTTTTGATCAAGTTATATTCTACTGTTGGCTTATAAGCGTTCAAATGCACAAGAAATATTACAGTTAAGTTTGTCACCTGAAAGAAGAAAAATTGAAATCAAAAGCTGGATTAAAAATGCACACCTTTCAAGTTTCAACATCCTAACTTAAAAACAACCATAAGTTGTTCAAACATCCCTCTCCTTAGAGAGAAAAAAAAAAGGGATGGAAGAAAAAGATGAGGTATGCTAACTTAATAAGTTGCAATGCTATAATCTTGACTACTACCAGAACTTTGTTATCGAACATTGACATCCAATGGGGAAAAAATATCCCCTGTACATGACTCTGAATCAACAGTTGAAACTTCCAAGTTGGCACCAGATAAGCTGCCACCAGTTGATATCCCATTGTCAGAATCAGCCTTGACCCCATGAAAGGACTCTCCAGTAACCAATGCTTGTAGCAACTTAGGTGGTGGAGGAACACTCACTTCCACCAATCCCTCTAACATTTTCACCACCATACCCATGGTAGGTCTCATTGCCTCATCATCCTGAATGCACCAAACTGCCACCAATGCAACCCTCCTAGCCTCCTCAGAGTTATATACATTTCCAAGCCTCTTATCAACTACAGCAGTCAAATTACCCTCAATTATCTGCTGCGCAGCCCATGGAGGAAAGAACCACCTCTCTCCTGTCTCACAACCACTCTCTCTACCACCACCAGCAGATGGTGGCGCCTCCACATTCCGGCGACCACCTATTAGTTCTAGCAATGTCATTCCATAGCTGTACACATCAGCTTTTGTGGTAATTGCCACCCCAGAAATCCACTCCGGAGCTACATACCCCCAAGTACCCCTCATGGTTGCCAACACCCTACTGAAGTCCCTACCAATGAGCTTTGCTAATCCGAAATCCGAAACTTTTGCAGTGAAATCACTGTCCAAAAGGATGTTTTCAGGCTTGATATCACAGTGGATAATACAGCATCTACATTCCTCATGTAAATATGCTATGCCTTTAGCTGTTCCAATTGCTACCCGGAACCTAACATCCCAGCTCAAATTAGGCCCCTCTTTGCGCAAATAAGCACTGAGTGCACCATTTTGCATGTACTCATAAACCAAAAGCCTATGAGAATTCTCAGAGCAAAACCCTCTAAGCCTCACAAGATTAACATGCTGAATATTCCCAATGGTGGACACTTCAGCCCGGAACTCTTTCTCCCCACCCCCTGGCCTCTCCAAACGCTTCACAGCAACAAGAGAAGAATCACTTAACTCCCCTTGAAACACTGTCCCAAACCCACCATGCCCAACCTTATCCGAGAACCCTCGCGTTGCCAATTGAAGCTCTTTGTAACTAAACACCTGCAAATTCAACATAGGAACAAACCCATCTTCCTCATTTCCATTCTTCTTCTTCATCCTCCTCTTGATCAAAACCAACAATGTCACCACCATCACACCCAAAACTGAAACCGACCCAATAACAAGAGCACTCAAAACTTTCCCATCAAACCCTTTCTTCACTGATCCTCTGGGAACCCTAACATACAAAACCCCATCCCCAAAACTAGTTGAATTTTGAAAATCCACAAGAGACCCATAAAAATTCCTACACAAACCATTCCCTTGATCGAAAGACAAACCAACACAAGAGCAAGATTTCAAACACTCACGCTCACAAAAGCTTCTAGATTTGGTTCTCAAAGAACTCACATTAACAACCCCTTCAAAGTTCACAACACCCAGATCTTCAAACCCATCACTAGCCTCACAAAAGTCACCATCTTTACGCTTGCAACCACGAGAGTAATCACCAGAAGTCCAATTTTCACCATCCACAGGTTCAAAACCATTGAGACAGTCACAAAAATTGGGGCTAGGGTTTTGTTCCTTGCAGAAACCGAAACTCCCACACAACCCCCGAACCTGACAAACATAATCAGGCTTGGCCCAGAACATGTTCCACGAACCTGCCTGCTTCGACCACGTGTACTGCCGAACCTGCCCGAACGACTCGACCCGGAAATGCGTCGGCGGTCTGAACCCGTTCTCCAACGGACGCTCCGAGAACCCGAATGAGGCGGAAGGCGAAAACGGCTCCTCGAAATCGAACCGGTAGATGTAAGGAACCGTCATCTCAGGAACGTCGAGGAATGACTGGCCGGTCCAGTTTCCGGTAGTCCAGAACGACACGGTGTGGTTGAACACAAGCTCGAACTCACCGTAATCCGGTGGTTTCATCCGCAGGGAATAGTAACCCGGGGAAGGGTCTGTTTGGGTGCGCCAAGAGATCAAGGATCGGGAGCGGGTGAGGTTCATGCCGGGGAGCCAGGTGTCGGTGGGGTAATCGAAGCTCTGCCATGAAACGTCGCCGTTTGGGGTTAGTAGGACGAGGTTACCACTGTCTAGAAGCTTGAGGGTATAACCGGAAATGGAAGCGTTGTTGTTGATGTTGTTTGGGGTTTGCCAGTAGAGGAGGGTAGTTGAAGAGTCAGTTAGGATTAATTGACCAGTTTGGGTTAATTGGAGGGTGGAGTGAAGGAGAGCATTTGTGGGATTTTGACGGTTGGCGACCCAGACATAGATAGGGTTAGGGAGAGAAGCGTAGCGGATAGCGAGGTAGTAGTGAGTTGGGGTGAAGTTGAAGAAACCGAGTTCGAAGGTTTTGTTGTCGCTGAGGAGGGTGGTGTTTCCTGTTAGGAGGAGGAGAGTGGAATGGGAGTGTTGTGTTAGAAGGAGAATGAAGAGGGTGAGAAGTTGGAGAAGCATTGTTGTAGTAGAAAGGAGAAAGGAGAAAGGAAAGGAGAAGGAAGGAAAAGGATCTTGAAAGATATGTGTGTGTGTCCCCTCCTCCTCTCCCCGTAAAAGCTGCCATACAGTACACGGACACAACACTACAAACATGGCAGTACTTGCTTTCTCACGAATCTTGTTTACACTTTACAGTATCTTTGCCACATCTTTATTTTTATTTTTATTAATTAACTATAATTGTTATCTTTTTAGTTTAGACAATAAATAAATAGTGACTGATAATTATTTAATTTATTCAACATGTATTACTAATTACAACACTGTATGTTAATATGTTAGGAGTGCTACCAATGTACTTTTCAATACATTCTTTTATTGGATGAAATTCATGCGCATTGTAGGGTATGTTTGATTTGTAAAAGGTATCTGAACAGTACATGACAAATCATTGAGTTACAGGATAATTATTTGTCTTGTATATTGTTTGATGGATAATGGACAGCACAAACAAAATAATATTAAATTTACCGAAATACCATTAATTAATATATAAATATACAATATATAATTTTGTATAATTATGTAGAGAGGACAGAGAGGAGAGAGAAAGAGATAGAGAGGAGAGAGGAGAGAGGGAGAGAGATGTAAGGATAATTTTGTCTTTTGTTAGTCTGTCAATGGGACAACTTTTTATCCCATGGTTTGGTGGGGGACAAAATTTTGGGTTTTTGTCCTGTCTCTCACCACCTTTTTTGTCCTGTCCCCTGACCACTTTTCAAATCAAACAAGGCACAAAAATTTTTGTGCTGTCTAATCCCCTGAATTTTTGCAAATCAAACGCATCCTCACTATTTTAAAAATGTGTCTCATGTGGTTCTCATTGGATTTTGTAGAACCTATGCGAATTCAATCAATAAAAAGAAATATGTTGAAAAGAAAATAATGTATTAGAAAGCATGTTGTTAATATTTCGTGTCCATATATTGAGGCTATGTTTGGATTGATGGAACACGATGGAATGGAATGGAATCATGTTCTGTTGTTTGGATTTTCTAATTTATGATGGAATGGAATGAAACATGATGGAGTGCATTCCATCCCATTCCACCCAATCCCCCTATTTTTGTTCCCTCCCAAATTGGGGGGTAAGGAATGGAATCAACTTATTTTTATTCTTATGTTTACTAAATTTCATTTTTACCCATTTAAACTTAAACAAGTTACCAACTTACCATGACTTCATTTTTACTCTTTCTTTCGGTGTTCATCATCTTCGTCTGCAACTTAATTACTGACATTTAAACGGAATTTTATATTGCCAACCCAAGTTCATACATAACGCAAATAAAGAATTTGTACCGTGTTTTTTTTACGTCATCTATCATTGGACGCGGTGGAGTCTGGTTCGACCGGAGCTAGCAGTGGAGTGACCGGCGCTTGCGGTGGTTCTCTGCTCACGGTGGCTAGGCGTTGTGGAGGTTGCGGAGGATGGGCGGGATGGTTGCGCGTTTTGTACGGTGGCCGGCGCTCGCGATGGTCATTATCTGCATAGCTTTTTCGGTCGGAGGGTACTTGGTTAGGGGTTGGACTTTTATCAATCAACCATTTTAACTTATAAAAAAAAGTGTTTTTAAAATGAGGGTAATATAGGAACAAAAAATTTATAACTCATTTTGTTCCGTCCACTTTCCAAACAATGGAATGTGAACTTTGTTCCATTCTATCATAAAATATCCAAACAATAGAGTGGTACTTTTATTCCGTTACGTTTCATTCCGTTCCGTTCCATTATGTTTCATTCTGTTCCGTTCCATTATATTCCATCAATCCAAACGAAGCCCGAGTGTTCAAACTTCAAATAAGTAGATGTGTTCTTTAGTTTGGATTAACTCAAAATTCCAATTGAAACAATTAAATTGGTTTACTTTCTTTTCTGGTCTGGTTCGAGCTAAACCAAATCATAATCGAAACAATTAAATTGGTTCAAGTTTTTTTTTTTTTTTAGTCGCGTTCAAATTAAACCAAATTATATCCGATGATAATTGATTCGATTATCGGATTCAATGATTATGAAAACTAACCAAATCAATTACTATATTTTAATATTTTATTATTTTCTATATTTAATATGCATAAATTTATATTTTAACATTTATATATTATAATATTTTTTCAATCCGATCCAAATCAAAGCTATTCGTTCCGGAACAAATTGGCATGGTTTGGATTTCCTTAAAAAATTGCAAATCTGAATCGAACTGAAAGAATATATTTTGATTGGTTCCATTTTTTCCAACAAATCCAAACCAAATTAAGTCGTGAACACCTTACAAATACGACAATTTCAAACTTAAATAGTTATACGAGCCTTCATATGTCCAAATTATCCTTACATGCATACACTGGTTCGTTATTTTTTTGTTCTTTTGTGGTTTTGATTTGAAACGCTCGATATTCATAAATCACTTTTAGTCTGGATTAATATGCCTCAAATAAAAAAGATATGTATAAGATGGTAAAACTTTCTTAGTGTCTTTTTTTTTTTTTGTAATTTGTAAAATTCAAACTCAGAGGAAACCAAACTTCGTACTATAAAATTCAATGATTGTGATTCAATTGGTTATATAGACTGAGTTTGTGGGGAGGACATCATATCGAATTCGACATATATTTTTGGGAAGGGACGAGAAATGTTAATTGTGACTAAACACCCGAGCGAAGATTATCCTGACGGATCCAAAGGATTTAAGTTTGTGGGAATGCTCTGTGGACCCATTAGGGGGTCAAAGGCCCTAATTATGATGAGTTCGGGAAAACAAATCTTGCTATAAACTATGATATTCTCTCTATTTCTAACAAAATATTTAATATTTGTATTTTTGAGATTTTATCTACCTATTCAATTAGTTTCATGAATAATTTTATACATTATTTTTTATAAATAATTAATACAAATATTATACACTTAAAATAATTAAAATAAATTGAATGGTGGGGATTTGGAATATGTCTTTTAAACTTATTCTTGAAGTAAGTAGATCCTCATTCTATTAAGATATGAAATGTGTTTGATAATTGATTATAAATATATGTCTCTACCTCTATCTTTTCACTTGAGATAGGAGACCTTTTATTTTGAATTAAATTTTTTGCTTTAAAAAATTGTTTAGATCAATAAGAAGTAAAAGATCTAATTATAAATTGACACATTATTAAAAATATTTGATTCTTATCATAAGTATCTTAAAAGTCACATATAGAATAACTTATGAATAATTAACAACGTGAAAAAATTAATACTAATAATATATCAAAATTAAACTCAAAAGTAAAACAATAGCTGATAGATAAAGGGCCAGGCATTTGAACAATAGACACGATTCTAGCATCACCTATTAAATTAGTTATAGTGATCGATATTCTCATACTAATTTTGTCGACATCACTTTTCACATATAACCATTTATCACAATACTTTTTTTTCTCAAAGGTGATAAAGAACACGTAAATTCCACTATAAATCTTTGCTAAGATTGGTGGTATTTACTAGCCTTTCAAGAGGTCATGAATTTCCTCAATCTAAACTTTATTCAAGCAAAAAAAAAAAGTAGGGATGAAAAATGCTGTTAATAAAAGTAGCTAGAGATAAATATTTTGCATTATTATTGTCTTTCACGTAAGTTTAAAGTTATTTGAATCGAAAGCAACAAGAAAAAGAACACACCTCCTTATCTACAAGGATTTAAGAAAAGAGCATGATACCAAATTTAACTTGTTCACTTGTCTTCGGATTTATAGTGCTACTTCCATAATCATATCATTCGTATAGCAGTAGGGATCTATTAGTGCCAATAATTAAAGTTAACAAAATTTCATTCTTATCAAATGAACCTATTTGATTAAATTGGGTTTGATTGAAATCAATCTTTATGTTGGTGGGTTTTATTTGTATTGCAGTGATTCAACACTGTAGTTAAAGACAAAACCAATGTTCAAACACTAATTAATCTCATATTTAAAGACTATAAGAACTTACCTTGTTCGTTTGGTTTGTCAAATCCGTTAGCATATAGCGGATAGCTTATAACGAATGGAAAAGTAAGATTTGTTTTGCTAAGCGTTTTTAAAATTAGCATATATAGCGTATATCATTTTTTCTAGACGCTACTCGAAGTAGTGTTTGAGCTTATAACGTATAGCTTATCATTTTTTCTTCCATTTTTATCCCTACTGTCTTAATTAAATTCCTCATTTATCCTTAATTAATAAAATAAAATATAATAATGTAACATAGTATGTAAATAAGAATTAATTTCACTATTTAAATTTATATTTAAGATAAAAAATAGAAAGTATATTTTTATCTATATATAAAATAAAATTTATATAAAATCATATCTGTATATATTTTATTTTTATTATTCCATTTTATTTATTAAAATAATTAAAAATAAATAAATATTAAAATAAAAATTAATTTTTTAATTTTTTAAATGGTAAATAATTTAAAATAAACTAAAGTGTTAAAAGTGATAATTATTTTAAATTAAATAATATAAATAATATATATACATATACATATAATTTATATAAAAAAATGTAAAAATATCATTTTATGTCATTTTATATTTATCCGTTAATTTTACCAAACACTTCAAATCCAATCCGCTAGTTAATCCACTGTCTGCTATCAATTAGTTTATCCGCTATCCGCTATCCGCTAGTTTTTACCAAATAGAGTCATAATCTTAAGACATCATTAATGGTTGCTGAAGGTACTTGGAGGTAAGAACGAAAAGGGAGGCATCTAGCAAATTACAATAGAATTGGTAACTACAGATGATTCAACTGCTTTTTTCCAGCACTTAACCTTCGGCCTACTCGACCACCACCTCCACCCGACCCATTCCCTTGATTTAGGAATTTTTTGTCCACTTTTAGTTCCATTCAATTATCGTACTTTCATTGTTAAAGGCTTTATATATTAGTTACTTTGCCTATGATTAATGAAATATACAGATCTTGTTTGGGAAAGCTTTTATTTCCTAGTTTCAATTGTTTTATTGGAAAAAAGTTGTTTTATGAAAAGATGATTATGTTTGGGGGAAAAAACTGAAGTTTAAAAACAACTTTTATTTCTTTAAAAATGTTGTTTATAAACCATCTAGGACATTGGGCTGTTTTATAAAAACACTATTTTATGAACCATCTCGTCCAGTCTTGCCCACGATCAACTTTTCCATTTTGTTCCCAGCGTCGTACTTAATGGCCAATTCTTTTTAAAAATGTAACATATCTAGCAACTACCGAGTTTGACTTTTTTCATAATAAAAAATGTAACAAAATTTATTTAAATTTTTTATTTTTTATAATAGAAATAAATTGATGATAAAATAGAAAAAAAATAAACATTTTAACCAGTTTTAATGTTAAAAAAAATCAATATCATTAAAACTTCATACCATTTTTTTGTAATTTACTATGTAAAAGTGATTATTTTTGCACCACCTAAACGAAATAGATTATCTTAAAATCACTTTTCAGCAAACACACTCATGACAAAAACAGATTCTGATTATAATCGATTATCACAATAAACAATTATTTGAAAACAGATTATCAGCATAATCTTTTTTTCCAACTTTCCCAAACACACTCATTGTATCTTATTCTATTAAAAGTTCAGTTTGGTGTCATTCTACTTGATAAGATCTTATTTATGTCCAGGTTTTGTTGAATCAGAGAGATTGTAAAAAAAATAAAATAAAAAATAAACTAGTTGACTCACTGATATGAGTATATTAATTAGCAACCAATTAGTCACCGAGGCTATTAGTCAAAATTGGTTATCCATAAGAAGATGTGATCATTGGCAAGCAAACACATTTACTGAATTATAGATGTCAATTTTGTTATTGATCACTAAATGAGTTGAGGACAAGGATTTTTGCAAGTGATGAAATTCGATCACTAATCTATTCTTTAATAAATAAAATGCTTTTGTTTTCATTTTTTATAGTGATTAATTTATAGAGTTATTGGTATCACGTTCCAGAAGCAGTTGATTTTGCTTTTGCTTCTTTTTTATTTACCATTATGCTATTTTTACTATGATTCTCGTTGGGAAGCACTTTTGTAACCGAGTTCCAAACAGTAGCTAAAGTTTTCTTTATTTACTTTTTTTGTTTGAAAATTAGCTTAAGGCCCTTTATGGTCATCTGTTTTTTTTTTTTTTTAATAAACCATCATAATTAGGTTTTTGGCATCCCGTAATATTCCTACAAGCAAGCTTTGATCCTTTGAACCGGCTATAGGATTAATCCTCAATCGGTTGTTTGGAGCGGAATTTTGATTTTCGAAACCCCTAACTAGAGTGTCTCTACCAAGACTCGAACTTGTGTCCTCCTCCTTATGGGGTCAATATGCTTAATACTTGATCAACCCTTAGTTTGTCCCTTTATGGTCATCTTGCAATGATATAACCTCTGCTTTTATCGTAACTCACAAAAACATTAACGTCTCTTATTAACAAATTATCTATACCCCCTAATTAACCATTGCTTTTATCTTGGATGATCCATATTGTTGAGTAATTTTAATATTTTGATATGATGTCTCTTTTAGTTTAATGGATGAGCGGGATGATTTGTATAATCAACATTTTTAAAATGCAAGCCTCTAACTGATTGACGTAGAACAATTTAAAATAATATATTGTGTATGGCATAATGTTCCTCGTCGATAAAACTGTTGAAAGAGAATCTTACCCAAAAAATATATATTGAGAAATAAAATTAAGAGTCGCAATAATTGCTAACGTGGACATGAAATGATTTGTTAGTCTATACACACCTCAAAAGAGTAATATTTTATTTAGCACATAATGTTTTCGAATAATATACATATCAGTTACCATAGTTAGCAAAATTGCTCAAACAAATTGAAAACAATTTTCAAGATATGTTAAGAGTCACGTATAGTGATGTTTGGCTTAATTATAGTGAGTATTTTTTTGTCCGGTAATCGAACTCAATCGAACTCCAAAAGTTCTTGACGCGCTGTCGCGCACGCGTCAAAAGATGAGCGGTTTACAAAAATATGTAGTTAGGGAAAGTGCGACAACTCGGGTATCGTATCACAAGGACTCTTTGGGTTGTTGTTAACAGAAAAAGTCAGAACGGGGGGGTTTTGGAATTCAAGTTAAACAAGGAAAACAAAACAGAAAAATAATGCAAACTAAGCAATTACCAAATAAACTAAGAACGATCAACCTACTGCTCTCGGTTTCCCACTATCATCGGTTCATGTAATTCCATGCCCTAAGCGGAGTCTAATCCCTTTTCGATTGTAGCATCGATTAACAAGCGAAACCGACGCTACGGGACATATATTCCTAATTCCGAATTAAGCAAACGGATGAAGCCCTTCGTGAATTAAGCAAACACGAATTGAACGCACGCGAATTAAGCAAACGCGATTAAGTTTAGGAATACACAATCATCGAAACAAGTCAATACCCATTCGATACAAACTGAATTAAGCAAACAGAGAATATAGAATAGATATTGAAAGAGAGTAGCAATTAAATCGGGAATTACATAACCTCAAGCGGCGGTGCGAACCGAATTCTGACAGATTGATCAAGGAGACTAGTTCTCCATTAAAAACGCAATACAACCAAAGAATTTCGAAAACAAGGATTAGCAAAAGATCCCTCGTTGCCCCCTAAATGACTATTTATAACTTTCAGAATCGCTTGGACTCGCGAGGCGAGTGGCCTCTCGCGAGGCGAATATTAAAATGGCGCCTTCTTGAATTTGTATTCTCGCGAGGCGAGCGTGATTCTCGCGAGGCGAGTCTTCAAAACCTGGGTTGTCACAGCCGTGATGCCTATCACGGCCAGTGCCGTGATCTTCTCTGTCTTCAGGTGCTTATCTGTCATGGCCGTGACCTTCATCACGGCCAGGCCGTGATGGTCTCTGTCTTTAGGGGTTTCTCTTCACGCCCGTGATGGGTGTCACGGGACGACCGTAATGCTTGCTGACTTCAGGCTCGCGAGGCGAGCAATAGCTCGCGGGGCGAGGCAGAGAACATGACTTTTCTGGCACTGGCTGGTCCTCACTCTCGCGGGGCGAGTGTTTCCAGATTGCAATTTCCATTGTTTCCTTCATTCCTTGGACTCTAAGTCAACCTGAAAACATGAAATAGCCATAAGTGCTTTATTTGACTCAAAAACTGACTAAATAACCCTAAAACTACTTAAGGGACTCAAAACCTTGCTTGAGGACAATCAAGCCTAATTTGGGTGAAATCGAGATATAATTGGCACAAAACCACGGTCATACTAGTCATAAAACTAGATGAGCCAGAGGCTTATCAAAATACCCCAAACTTGAACTTTGCTTGTCCCCAAGCAAACTAAAACTCAAAACGACTCAAGACTTGGCAAGCTAGAAGGATTTCAACCAATTCCGCACAAATTTCAAGCAATTCATCAAAACAATTTCCCTTCAATGTTTCCCCCTTTTCAACAATGTAATCCCCACAATCATCTATTCTGAACATCTGAGAATTTCATCATTCAAACAATCATTAATCTAAACAGGGGATCTAAGTTACACACAAGAGGGAGATCACCAAATTCAAACAATCGCCTTCCTCACAAAGGGGTTTAGTGGTCACTCAATCTCTCAGTTTGTCTAGGCTAACAACATTTCACTCAGTTTCACTTTTAAGAGCACTTCCCATGAATTTGATTTTCATCTCAAAATGGTTCCCACGGAAAACATGCATGCAACATCAAAAGGTCTTTCAAGGTTGTAATGGGGCCTGGCTAAGGGAAGGATATACAAAGGTACTGGGCTGAAATCCCTAGGAACTAAGAGAGCATGAAGCTGTTTACACATTGAATTCCTTACTCAAGTTCCTATTCTTATTCTTCTTTTTGCCTTGGGTGGCTAAAGCCCTTTTCTTCTAATACCCTTCTTGACATTTTGCTTTTTTTTTTTTTTTTTTTTTTTAGAGAGATTTATTTTTTTGCCCTTTGGCTCCAACCTTTATTTTTCTTTCTTTTTCTCAATCCCCAACAACACATCATATCACTGTAGCCACCCCAAACTTAGTTTCTTGCAACCATTCTCTTGCTAAGCTTCCATGATCTCCTAATCCTAAGATCGGGTTAACATGGTTTTTCCAGATTTAGGCTCATAACATAAGGTCAACATGAAACAATAGGCTAATTAGGCTCAAAGGGGCTAACTAGGGAACATGCATTAGGGACTGGTTCAATTTAGGTCAAGTAGTTAATTCAAAGAAAATTGCCTAAATCATTTGATGCAAACACATAGACATGCAAACCATGAAGAGATTCAAGCAAAGTCGGGAAAGTGCAACTCGAAAGTGATTCACACAATCAAAAACATGTTGGAGGCTCAAATCCTCACCCGGACATTCATGCAAATTGTTTGACCGAGATTCTATCCCTAGTGTGTGCACCCTATCACCCCAAACTTATCATAAATCATGCTCTCACAACAAAATATCTCAAAGTTCAGTTTTCAATTTTTCAAATGGGGATCACAATTTCCAAATTTCAAAAACCAGGGGGAATCAGTCAACAATAAACATGCAATTCATCTATGCAAAATCAACAGAACCTACCAAGCTTGCCGACACAAGACTCACACACATGCTCTTGAGCTTCTCAAATTATTCAAGAGCTTTATTGAAAACAAAACAGAAATAAAGCAAGGAAAAGAAAATTTAAAAGGAGAAAAGGGTTAAGAAAACTCATTGAGGCGGTTCCACCGAGATCCCACTGTCTCGTAGCATAAGTCCCACGTGGTAGCCAAAGGATCAAGCTTGTTCCATGCTTCCCTAATTTGCAGCCTTGATATGGGAGTGAGCGCTTGATAATTATGATGACCTCGCCCAGAGTGCGGCGGACTTCTCACTACCTCTCGGGTCACGGATGACCTTCTTCTCAACAAAGTCTCCCCAATAAAATTGGGATTCAACCCCCTTGAACTGGCCATGGTGCAAAATCCAAAGGCTCAAACTCCATCACCTGGTGGCTTCTCGGGGAGGTGGCAAATAGGACACCGGTGTCTCTCGGTCTTGCTTCAACTTCTGCATTTTCTTCATTCACTGCACTAACAAATTTATCACCGCTATACATGCAGAAATTTCAGCACACACCACACAAAGGTTAGTGTTAGTAGAGTCAATACATATATCACAATAAACTGAATCAAGTAAAGGTCCGAATGTCCGGAAATTCAGCACTCAATTCATCCACCCCATCACTCTCAACACATGCATTTGTTTTAATTGAATCATCTACTTCCAAAGGTTCTTCATCATCCTCAAGCATGGTGAAGCAGATGTCCTCCCGATCCTCATTTTCTACGTTTCCGAAAAGAATAAACCTTCATAACATTCTATACACAAAGCGGTGTCAAGTACAATCAGCACATGCATTAGAATCGGGGATTCAACACACAGTTCATCAAGCAAGTATTATCAAAATCATCCTCGGAGGTATTGTCAAGAATAACTTGTGAATCAGTATGTTCTTCAATGGGGTGTGGAGTTAGCAAAGTGCAGAGAGTTGGCGACAATTTGATCAATTAGAATGGCCAACTTCTCGAGACTCGCCTTCTCCTCTCCGATGGCTTTCAAGACTTTGTCTCGTCATTCGTTGAAGATTTGCTTGAAATTCTGTCATATGTTGTTGCATCAGAGAAGCTAACTCATCCAGGCTGGGTTGGACTTCATTTACTCCAATCATGCCAAAACCACTACTAGACTCATAGCCTTCAGCAAAGTTAGGATAATATATGCATGGTGGTGGCTCATAATCAACATAAGGCATATAACCTTGCATGTAATTATCCATGGCAGTACTAAGATTCATAACCAGACAAAGCAGCCATAACTAATTCAGCAATGAATTATATTTTTTTTTTTTTTTTTATTTCTTTTTTTTTTTTTTAAATTTTCTGTTAATAACAACAAACCAGAGTCCCCGGCAACGGCGCCAATTTGACGCGCTGTCGCGCACGCGTCAAAAGATGAGCGGTTTACAAAAATATGTAGTTAGGGAAAGTGCGACAACTCGGGTATCGTATCACAAGGACTCTTTGGGTTGTTGTTAACAGAAAAAGTCAGAACGGGGGGGTTTTGGAATTCAAGTTAAACAAGGAAAACAAAACAGAAAAATAATGCAAACTAAGCAATTACCAAATAAACTAAGAACGATCAACCTCATCTGCTCGGTTTCCCACTATCATCGGTTCATGTAATTCCATGCCCTAAGCGAGTCTAATCCCTTTTCGATTGTAGCATCGACAATGTTGAAACCGACGCTACGGGACATATATTCCTAATTCGAATTAAGCAAGCGGATGAAGCCCTTCGTGAATTAAGCAAACACGAATTGAACGACGCGAATTAAGCAAACGCGATTAAGTTTAGGAATACACAATCATCGAAACAAGTCAATACCCATTCGATACAAAATGAATTAAGCAAACAGAGAATATAGAATAGATATTGAAAGAGAGTAGCAATTAAATCGGGAATTACATAACCTCAGCGGCGGTGCGAACCGAATAAAGCCAGATTGATCAAGGAGACTAGTTCTCCATTAAAAACGCAATACAACCAAAGAATTTCGAAAACAAGGATTAGCAAAAGATCCTCTGCTTTCGCCCTACTTGACTATTTATAACTTTCAGAAGCTGCGCAGACTCGCGAGGCGAGTGGCCTCTCGCGAGGCGAATATTAAAATGGCGCCTTCTTGAATTTGTATTCTCGCGAGGCGAGCGTGATTCTCGCGAGGCGAGTCTTCAAAACTGGGTTGTCACGGTAGTGATGCCTATCACGGCCAGGACCGTGATCTTCTCGTCTTCGGTGCTTATCTGTCATGGCGTGACCTTCATCACGGCCAGGCCGTGATGGTCTCTGTCTTTAGGGGTTTCTCTTCACGCCCGTGATGGGTGTCACGGACGACCGTAATGCTTGCGACTTCGGGCTCGCGAGGCGAGCAATAGCTCCTTGGGCGAGGCAGAGAACATGACTTTTTCGGCACTTTGGTCGGTCCTCACTCTCGCGGGGCGAGTGTTTCAGATTGCAATTTCCATTGTTTCCTTCATTCCTTGGACTCTAAGTCAACCTGAAAACATGAAATAGCCATAAGTGCTTTATTTGACTCAAAAACTGACTAAATAACCCTAAAACTACTTAAGGGACTCAAAACCTTGCTTGAGGACAATCAAGCCTAATTTGGGTGAAATCGAGATATAATTGGCACAAAACCACGGTCATACTAGTCATAAAACTAGATGAGCCAGAGGCTTATCAGTTCTCATGCAAAATTAAAGTGCGTGGAATTTTACTTGCTATTATAACATTAAAAAAACCAGAGAGAAAAGAACAAGAATGAAGGGAGTGAAGGAAAAGTGGAAAAGGGATTATTTTGGTGGAAGACAAGTTGGAGAGAGTGAAATGGTGATGGCAGACAAATGCTCTGAGGTCCACTCACCGGTTTATCTGTTTTCAACGAAGAAATGGAAAAATAATTAAAAAAAGACTTTTGATGAAAATAATAGCAATTCTTTTATGAATACGCGCGATAGCAAAATATTATTTGTCAATTATTTACAATAAATAATATACGAACTTAGAGCATTGAAATTATGCATGTGGTTGTTTAAAATTAAACAAAGTTGTTTATATAAGGAAGGATTGCTTGTCCATTAAAAAATATTTTTTTTAATAGAATTGCTTATTATATATATCATTAAAGTGAAAAATAGATATATTACTTAAATGGGATATGATATTTTAGAATTTAAGATAGAACCAATTTAAGCAATCAAAGTGAGTTAGATACCATTGGAGATGCTTCGTAGAGCGTGCAGACAGAATGGGGACCATTGAAATCTGGGAAAGGAACTAGTGAAGAATTGACAAGCGCGTTAAACCAAACCAAGTACAAATGAGCCATACCAAAAGCTCTTACTAAGGAGCGCGTCAACAACTGATTGGTGCTTTTAGTAGTAATAGAGCACTATTACACCAACACTAAAGATTGATTCGATTGAACATGTATATTTCATATCATTTTGTCAAAAAAACATGTATTTCACATCATGTATATTTATTTTTATTTTTCATTTGTTTTATATATGTACACCTTTTAGAAACATTATAAAATCAAAGAGATAATTAAGACTTTGTTTAAACCTTTACTTATTCTTATAATAATTACTTAAAATCTTGCACATGATGATACGATTGAATTAGAGTGTGTTTGGGAAAGTTGGGGAAAAAAATTATGCTGATAATCTATTTTCAAATAATCAATTATTGTGATAATCGATTATAGTCAAAATCAGTTTTTGTTTGGGTATGTTTACTGAAAAACGATTCTAAGCTAATCTATTTCGTTTGGGTGATGCAAAAATACTCATTTTTACATAATAAAGATGGAGAATGTTGTAAATAAATGCTGATTAGAAAAAATAAGTTTTTTTAGAAAACAGCTGAGCCTTGCAGCTTGTTAGAAAATAGTTGAAATGAGGAGAGAAAACTTTTTTAGAAAATAATTTAGGTATCCAAACATATCAATTTTTTCACAAAACTACTTAATTGCTCAAAAATAACTTAACGGGAAAGATTTAATCTTTCTCAAATACACTCTTAGAGCATGTTTGGGAAAAAATATTTTTTCCCCTTTTGTAGATAATTTTTTGTGTTTGGGTTTCAAGCTGAAATTGTTAAAAAGCTTTTTTAAACAAACGTCGGTTGTTTTTAACCATCTCTATCCTTCAGTTGTTTGATGAATTTTTTTTATTATACTTCAAAGAATCTTGCCTTTTCCCATACTAAACCCTCCCTCTCCTTACGCCTCTCTCTGTACCAAAATCTGAATCGCAATCCTTACGTGCTCGTGGAAAGAAGAGAGAGATGAAGGTGATCGCAGCTTGCTTGCTTGTCGTCTTGGGAGGCAACGCTTCCCTTTCATCTGCTGATATCAAGCACATCCTTGGATCAATTGGAGCTGAGGCTGATGATGATGGGTATCCTCCTGTAATCAGTTGATTCTTTCCTCAAAAAGGCTGTCACAACGCAAGCACTTGATATTTCTGGCAAAATTGTGGAAATTGCATCTATTCAAAAATGAAAACGTAAACAAGCACATGAGAAAATAGTGCAAGATTATTGCAATAAGTAATTATTGGATGGAAATTAAGCTAGAGAAGGAGGAAGAGCTTATTACTGAGCTTATTGCTCCTGCCCTGGTTGCTTTGGAATGTGGATTAAGGGAGAGTCTGATTTAATTATTATTTATTTGACAAAGGGAGAGTCTGATAAATGACGATGTGTTGTGTTTTATAAAAATTTGGTTTGGACAAAATATAAAAAAAAATTCTAATGTTAAAAAATATATTATAAACAAATATTTTCATACCATTTTTAGTAATTTACTATGTAAAAGTGATTATTTTTACACCACCAAAACAAAATAGAATATCTTAAAACCGTTTTTCAGTAAATAGATTATCTTAAAATCGTTTTTGAGCAAACATACAAAAAAAAAAAAAATAGATTCTAATTATAATCGATTATTATCGATTATCACAATAATCGATTATTTAAAAACAGATTATCAGCATAATCATTTTTTTCCATTTTTCCCAAACACACGCTTAGTGTAAAAAGCTTTCCACTAATAATTTATCAAAATTAAAATATATGAATTATATTTTATATTTAGTGTATTTTATAAATAAAACAGAACAGTACATGAGATTAAAAATGAAACATTTTAATTTAACTAAAAAAAACCAAAAAAAGAATCAACCTAATGTAATTATTATTAATTTTTTAAGTAATTACGAATCATTAAGTTAAAGGTAAACATTTTAATGTTGAAAACCTTTTTTTTTTGTTGAGGAAATGTTGAAAACTTAATGTAACAAAAGTTTAATATCATGTACATTAAATTTTCAATAATAATTTCTTTTTACTCAAAATCTAATTGAATTAAATATATATTTACCTTGAAAGTTTAACGTATTTTAAATATTTAATATAAAATTTAATTATCTACCCAAAAAAGTTTAATTAATAAATTTTAAATATTTATATTTATAATTTCTACTTGTTTGGGCGCAATTTTTCCCCCCCATTTTGGGTACATTTAAATTCTTGCCACCAAAGTCCTCGACCAACCACTTCAAGAGGCCCATTCTTAGATTGGGTTCATTAAGGTAAAGAAGTCAGCCAATTCAGGTTATGACGTATTATCACCGTTTTTGTTTCCATTTTACGTTTCTCTTTTCAAACTATTCCAAAATTTCTATTTTCACACTAAAGATTGGGTCAAAAAAGAGTGTATTTAATGGAAGATTGATATATATTGTGTCAAGAGCTACTTAAATCAAAATGCCTTTATCTACCATGCAATTTGCATCTCTATTTTCTAGTTGTTACTACACTACTAGAAGAGCATACATTGAAAGGAATATCTTAATGGCTAATTAAATTACCTTTTTCATCATTTATGTATCGGTGAAAATTCATTTTGGTCATTTATCTTTTAAAAGAATCATTTTAGTCATTTATCTTTCAAACGTTACTCAAAGTTGTCCTTCCGTCAACTTTGTTACTGGATTCTGTTAATGACCAGTCAGAGATCGGCCAGAATCTGGGCATTTCACCGGAATCTCGGCATTTCTTCTCAAAACCCATTCCCCTTCGTCTTATTTCTTTTAAAATCAAAATACACACACTCATTCTTCTCAAAATTCTTCCCCCTTCATTTCATTTCTTCTGAAAACCTTCCCTCTAGAATTCCTCCCTTCTCCCCTCTCTATCCGCCTCTCAGTGTTGTTGCTGGTATTTCTTCCTCTTATAGTGAGTGTCCCCCAGTACCTGTTCTTTGCAGAGCTCTCCTTTTCTATCCCGATATGTAGGGGTGTAAGTGGACCGGGTAAACCCGACCAAACCGAACAACCCGAACCGAACCAACCCATAAAAAAACGAAGTTAATTGGTTCAGGTAAAAACCCGAACCAACCGAATGAGAACCAATCATGTTTGGTTCGGGTATTGGATTTTAATTCCTAAAACCAACTACCCGGCTACCCGACCCGATCACCCAAATTTTTTCACAGATCCTGACCTACTAACTAATGACTCACTCTCACTTCTCCCTCAGTCTCACGCTCATGTCACATGAACCCCCTCACTGTATAGTCTCAAACTCTTACACTCACAAAGCACTAGGGTTCTGCCGTCGCCGTAACCAGACCAGCTGTCAGAGATCATCGCGCTACGTTCGGGGTGTGAGCGTCTTCCATCCCTCCTCCGTCCTTCGTCGTGTTTCGTTCGGAGTGAGCGTCCTCCCGCCCCACCCGCATCTCTTTCGTCGTGGTCGCATCTCCTCCGTCGGTGAGTTTTATGCCTTCTTCTGTTCACTTTGAGTTCGCCGTAGTGACCAGACCAATCGTCGTGGTCGTGCCATCCTCTAGCCCCTCTTCACTTTTCGTCTTCTTTCTCTGCTTTTCCTAATTTCTACACTTCCATTTCTACACCTCATATTTCAATTATTTCTAATTTTTGATATTGGATTAATCTGCAGATCTGAAGTTAGAAGTATTAATTTGGTGATGAAGTTGTTGAGATCCAATCTTTGTTATTTCTACACCCGCGTTCACCTCTTTTTTGGGGATGAAGTTGTTGAGAAGCATTATTTTTTTGGAGGATTATTTTAAACAGGTGGCCTGAGTACCCGATCCGAACCAACCCGTATCCCATCGGGTTGGTTTGGTTCGGGTTTTGTAAGGAAAATTGTAGAAAACCGAACCAAACCGAACCGATCTTTTTTCATTGGTTCAAATTTTTTTCCCGTCTAAAACCAAACCAAACTGACCCGTTACATCCCTATCGATATGTGTCTCGCTTAGTTCCTGTCGCATCCTCGAACTTTATCCCTCTCTTTGTTTCGCTCACTGGGTGTTTTAATCTTTCTATTGATGGTCTCCCCCTTTTTGCTTGTGAGTCTCACCATTTATAGTGCCAGAGCCCATTGAATATCTTCGTTAATTCTGCAACACAATAAAAATGAAATCAGTCCCAATACCTGGTCTAGAAACAAAAAGGAAAGATAGTTACCTTAATCATTTTTGGGATGAGCTTGAAGATGCGTCCCAAAATTGCAAAAAACGCGAACTGTTAGAGTAAATTGTATCTTGTTGGTGCGCGCTAGAAGAGGAAGGAAATGAATGACTTTGATGTTGATGGTGGGTGGAGCGAAATTGCAGCAAGTTTATGGATTAGGAGGGGATGGAGCATGCAACTGCTGTGGAAGAGGATAGGGTTTGTGAAGGGAGAATAGTGAAAAAGGACTTCTGATGAAATGAAGGGGTTTTGAGAAGAATGAGTGTGTGTAATTTGATTTTAGAAAAAATGAGATGAAGCGGAGGGGTTTTGAGAAGAAATGCCCATATTCCGACGAATATCCAGATTTCGGTAGATCTTCGACGGGTCATTAACGGGATATAGATATGATGAAAGAACTGTTTTGAGTAATGTTTGAAAGATAAATGACCAAAATGAATCTTTTAAAAGATAAAACAGCAAAACAAATTTTCAACAATCGATAAACGACCAGGAGGGCATTTTAGCCTATCTAAATCTCTCGCTGCTCATTCGAGCTTTGCCAATAATTGAGGGGTTGGGTCAGGCGTGGACTTCGAATTTCATTTGGCAATTTTTTGCCCCATATTACTTTGACCTCTGCTCCTGAAAGACGAAAGCCAAGAAGAAAAATTGCTGTCGTTTGGCATGCTTATCAATCAATTCATAATTTTATGATCAAAACATCATCATGAGGGTTTTTTTTTATTATTATTTACAATTGCTTCTCTTTATCTTTCCTTTTTTTTCTTAACCAATCGGTGATAAGTTACCATATCCCCGATTTCTCAACATTTCAAGTTTTCAACCTATTCCGTAGGTTTAGGCTAAGAGGCACTACCTCCACTATTATTTGTGACTTGCATTCCTAGATAAATGATGTTTAAGGTTTTATTTTAGGAATAAGAAATGTGTTAACTATAATAGGAGAATGCTAGCCAATTTGGAAAAGAAAGTTTTGATTGGTATTTTGTTAAATTTAGTATTTGAAGAAATGATATAATCAATTTTCCAATAAAAACTTACTATTTTTTATTTACATAACCAGCACATTCGCTGACATGACTCTAAATAATATTAATTAGTAATAAAATATTTTAATTAATGAAATTATCGTTATTAAAAATTGTCTGTCATAAATGTTAAAAATATACAAAATTATTGTATCTTAATTGTATAAGAGTATAGTTAAAAATATGTGATAAATGTTTATTAATCTTTTAAAACACAGTCAAAATAGAGCTCATTTAGTAAAGGAGGGAGGGATTGCGTTAAACATTTTGCATAAAGATTAAAAAATACATTAAATAATATTATTTAATTTGATAAAAAACATTAATTAATAAAAAAATCAAATACTTAAATTATTCAGATAAAAAGCTGTTACGTGATAAATGCTATAAATATTAAAATTGTGTCATAATTAATTAAGGATGTAATTAAAAAAATATAATGAAATTCATTAAAATTTTAAAATATCAGTTAAAATGAAACCATGACTTATTAACGGAAGGAGTATTTATTAATCCAATGAGGAGTCAATGAGAAATGTTGTTATCCATTACAATTCTCCTTGGGCCAATTTTCTTATGTTATATGTTATGATAGTCAGCCAAGGTAGGCAGAATAGGGAAGTGATGAGGTCTACGGTAGAAAACATGAAAGGGAAGGAAAACGTTTCTATCATTCCATGACAAAGACTTTAGGCTTTGTTTGATATTTCATCTTTGGAGAGAGAGGAGAAATGATTCCATCCTTCCCTTTTTTGGTATAATTTTAAGAAGGGGGGTAAAGAGAGTTGGATGGATTTTGTATGCACGAGTCACACAAATTTTGGATCTCTTCCCCTTTGAATGGATGAAAAGGTAAGGGGAAAAAATTTGGCAGACCCCATCAAAATTTACATATAGTTTCATTTATTTATGTATATTTTCATTTCTTATAAAACCAAACAAAACAAAAAAGAGATTTATCCTTTCTTTTCCGTTCCTTCGGATAATAAGGATTCACATCCTCTCCTATTTAAATAAAACAGAATACAACTCCATTGAAGAACGAAAGAAACAATATGTTTCTTTCTATCTCTCACCTACTTTTTATCATATTTGTATACATGTATCTCGAACATACATTAAAAAACAAAAGGGACACGTATAATGTCCCCATTCATGTGTTCAAAAAACATTGTTGTTTTAAATGTAACTAGTGAGCCCTACAGCCAATTATGATAAGTCCATACATGTTAATTGTTTTGTCTATATCTCTCTAACCTGACAATCACGATCCATTTCCAGGGTAATACCAAACATGGAGAGTGATTACTCCTCAACTTTCTATATTTCCTATTCTATCATATTCCTTTAAATGACTTTGATACATTGAAAATTTGATTTGGGAAAGTAGGGTAGGAAGGTGATAATGGTGCAACTGTACACATCTTGACCTGATTCTACAATAGGAACACAACTCGTGCACTTTAGTTTAAATAAGCCAGCCAACTATCAACACACATGTGTACAGAAACACAACTAGAACAACTAGAATGTTTAGCTCGTCTTGCTTCCTGTTTAGTGTCCACTCCCATCATAGGCAAAACAACAAATTGAGATCATTGTCAAACAGCAAGCCAGTAACATCTACATTGATTAACAATGTTTACAATTACCCTTAATGCAGCCAAACCATAAGAATATTTAATAGGAAAAAAAGGGGGTTTAGTGCATACAATCATTGTAATTGCACATAAAACAAAAGATGGAATCCTAGCATCCACCAGAATATATACATTGAAAATGTAAAGCAGATTTGATTTACAAGACCAGTATACATATTTTTTTTTCAAACAAATATAATAGCATAGAAAAATAAATAAATATAGAGAACTTTGTACAAGAAAATGGAGAGCAGGAAATCAACACAAGAAAAAAGCCATATGTGAACATGATTTTCATCATCTTGAGAAATGTTGCTTTCTTTTACTAATAATAGGTGAATTCCAACCCGAGGAATTGCTGTCAAGGGACAGGTAATGTGGTGTAGCATTCTGTCAAAACCTCCTCATTCTTCTTCTAAGAGATTCTATCACCAATGAACGGGCCTAGTACTAGAACAATGACTTTCTAAATGCACCACGAATTGAAAATGAATATGTAACATCATCCAACAGTTATCAAACAAGGAGTTTCATTTCATCTATCTGCCACGCATTTGCAAGCTTTCTTTTAACTTTTAAGACAACCAAACTAGTTACAGTGTCTGGTCAAATATCATCTCCTGTAACATTGGAGGAAAAAGAGTATTTCACCAAAGCTTCACATAATTGATTTACAAGAAAAAAATGTTCAGACAGATTGTATTTTATGGTCAACAATAATCAACAATCCACATCTAGCAGGAACTGCTGGAGTTAGTTTACCATGTAAAGAAGCCAAGAAAACCTTATTTTTCATGTTATATAGTTAATAAGGAATTGATGCAAAAGCCAAACCTGATCACATATAGGGCAGGAATCACTTCTTTCCATCCACTCAAGAATGCAACAAAGGTGAAAGTGATGCTCACAGTTCGTCAGATTTTTAGGATTCTCAACATCATATTCTGCAACAAAAATAAAATAAAAAATCGAATGATAGTGAGATAGAGAGAGAGAGAATTTATTGGTCCTGATCCCTCGACGGAAACGTGGAAAATCTAACTTAAAAAATTAACTTATAGTCTTGTGGGCAACTGCACCTTCAAGACATATTGGGCAGACATCCTCTTCTTCTGTAACTAATGCATGAGATTCCTTTGATTTTGACAGTTCTGGTTTCGTTGGAGATATGGGTGCAGAATTAGCTTGAGCCTTACATTCTGATTCTTCAAGATCTTCACATGTAATCAAAGTTTCAAAACTACTACTACTAACTGTTTCTCTGCCTGACTCGGAATCTGTTGATGCTGGACCTCCCAGGACCGTATCATAAGGCAGCGGTGCAGGAGGAGGCTGATATGTATCAAGTGTGGATGAATCCAGGTTCAAACCTACCAGCAATCCAGCAGTGAGTGAAACAGCCGTACCAGCATTAGAGGTTAAAGATTCGCGCTCTTCCAAAGTTGGTCGGCACTGTAAACAGGAGTTTTTCAGATTTTATGACATGTTCATGACAAAATAAACCTTCATCTAAAGCAATAAAGTAAAAGACTTTATTTTTCTAGAAGCACTTAATTTTGAAGAGATCAATGAAAACAATCCATGTTCAACTCCACATTCTCATCTGACATCCCCAAGGGGACAATGCATGCATGAGGAAATGCTGCAGAGTTTCTAGTTACTTACGGTATGAGAGAGAAGAAAGTATAGTTATGATGGAAAGAGTTGTAAATTGCATAGAATTCATCCATAAAATTTTGTTTAAGCTCCTAAGGAAATCTTTGCAGATTGGAATTTGACAATGATTTTCTTTTCAGCATATTACCAACAAAAGCCAAGTCCATGCATAGAACTTATCAATATGAAGGCGGTTATGGATTTTATTTCACTTTCTTGCCATTTATCCACCAAAACTTAATGAGAAACAAGAAACGAAAAACAAAAACAAAATAAAAACATTGAAAAAAAAAATAAAGAAAACATTCATTTTGAGCTTTAATGATCTTCCATTAATTTCCATCCCCTACAATTCACTCAAGTTGTAGCCTTTCAAGATTCACTTCAAGCATGGATGAATGTGAATTTTTCTGTCAATTGCTTAACTTGATTCAATGAGAACTGAATAATTCACCAGCTCTCCCTATTTTTGCTAGGAATCTGATATTATGTTAGAAGAAATCCTGCGGTACAAAAAAAGAAATAAATCCACATTGCTCAATTTCATCCATCACACTCATCATGGAATGATTACTCAGGAAACTTTTTTATCTTTCTATTAACTACAACTCCATGGATTATCCTTCTAGATCCTTCCTGCCTGGAGTAAGCATCTATTTAGTCAAATTTAACTATGGATTTTCATTTCACTGCTCTAAGGGAAAAATATAAACAACAACAACATCATCTAAGCTTTTTCCCATCAGGTGGAGTCGGCTATATGGATCAATCAACACCATAATGTCCTATCATAAATCATGTCTATACCATTTACATCTAAATCATTCTTAATGGTTTTGCCTATAATTTTTATTGGTCTCCTTCTACCTATAGAGATTAAGCTATCATCTGTCTAATCTAATTCTCCTTACAAGGGTTTCTACATGCCTTTCCCACACATGCCCAAACTACTCAAGGCGAGATTCTACCAGCTTTTCGACAATAAATGCTAACTCAAATTTCTCTTCAGTGCATTCATTCTTAATCCAATCATATCTAGTGGGTTCACTCACCCAACGCAACATTCTTATTTCTGCTACATTGAGTTTATTCTCATGTTGGTTTTTTACCTCCCAACATTCAATCCATATAACATCGCCAATCTTACAATTGTGCGATAAAACTTTCCCTTAAACTTAAGTGGCACTTTTCTATCACAATAATAACTAAATCACTCTTTCATTTCATTCTCCCTGTGTGAATCTTATGGTTTACATCTCCCTCTATTTTTCCGTCATTTTGTACGATTGACCCAAGATACTTGAACCATGTGACTTGTGGTATGGTATTGTCTCCAATTTTCACCTCTAAGTTGAATTAGTGCGCCTCCTACTAAACTTATATTCTATATACTCTGTCTGACTTCTACTTAAAGGAAAGCCAACCTTAATGCATGTCTGCATTTAAGAAGGTTAGTCATAGTCACAACCTTTCATGAACCTTAATATAAGTGTTAGAAGTATGTGTCAAGTTGAAAAATTAATATGTTGTTTATTATAGTTCCACCGGTTGGGAATTCAAGTGAGTAAGATGTGGGTGAAGTCCCACATTGGAAAGAAAATGACAAGATAAAGGCTATATAAGTGGAAAAGAATCACAGACCTAATTCCTTTTTGGATAAAGATACGGTGTCAAACACACATATGGGGTTCTTTGCTTAGCCCATTGGATCCACAAATCTCTCTGGTGTTTTCAGCTCCCTATCCGAAGTCTCACACCACCTTGGCATTTTGTGGACAATTTCTTTTCTTTCAAGATTTGATAAAATAACTACAACTATATTTTTGGAAACCTTTTATTTGCACAACTGCATTCAATAATGTTCAATTTGACATTTCATAGTCTTTCATCCATAACATGAAAGTAGTGATTTTTGTAAATAAAATACAGCAAAGGTCACATCTGGTTAACATGGTTGATCTCCAATTGAAGCCATTCTGAGGCTCTTAGTAGCAAGTTGACTATGAAATAGTGTGAATCATCCTTCAACAAGTAGTTTTGCACTCAAACACTGCTAACGACAATGATTACAACTTACAAGTATAGATGAGTGAGGCTGTTTGGAAGTAAAAACTAAGATTTCAGGAGTAACAGGTTTACTTGATTGAACTTGAACCATTACTGTGACTTTGGTTTCACTGGACTTTATTATGTAAACTGATACCCATTTGCTTTTGTTGAAAAGGACAATGTACAAACTGAATCCCCAAATTGAATGAAGCTTCAATATTCAACAACACTCTTAATTAAGCTTAAATCATGTTTTCATAGACCAATATTTTCTTGGAGCATGTGACTGTTTTACTGAGTGATTGATACCTACTGTACATTTTTTTAAGAAACTCGGTAAACAAAGTTTTGCACAAAAGAAGGGGAACAAGTGAGAGTTTTCTTGGCCGACCTGTTTATTATTATTTGATACAGAGAACCATATAAGTGTTCTGCAATTTAGTACAATATTAGCATATTTGTAAGTTTCCAGGGATGGAAGTTATCAACAAAAACAGGGAGACCAGAATTATAGCATTAGGGGCCATTAGGGGCTCATGAATTAACATATGGAAATTAACTAAAGGAGAATACAGTATAGATGAGGTGATATCAATAAACGCACTATTTTCCATCATAAACTTGTTCTCATTGAGAATGTTAAAAGGATTAATGGCATAAACTAATAGTGATATTATGAGATGTATGCTTATAAGCAACCATATATGTGCTACATAAGGTACAGATCAGGTGAGCGAGGACAAGAAATTACTAACATAGTAATACACTGGCGTTCCATGCAAGTGAGGTTTTCTGGCAGAACAACAGCAACCTCCCATTTTCCAGCAGTGCTTTTCAGTTATTTAATCAAAAGTACCAATGATGTTCTCATTCTCTTCTGTTATTTGGCATCAAAAGAGGATCAGAGACCACCAGACGTCATGCATCTATTGAGATCCAGCTACCACAAGTATAAAATAGCATTTAGAATTATATTTCACATTAGAAATGAACTTATATTTCATAAAGCCAATACATCAATGGCAAGTTGAAATTATGCAAACAAACACAAAGTGAATAATTAATTACACAGTTATGAAAGCCAAGCCCTTCATTTTAAGAAATAAAATAACATGATAACAAATTGCATATAGTCTTAATAGAATATATATATATATAAGTGCCTTCAAGTTACAGCTTCATGTCTATCACACATTTCAACCAAATTAATGATTATCCCTCTGCGTTAATAATAATAATAAGAAGAAACAAGCCATACAGCATGACCATCAATCACAGATTACTACAATTAGCATTTAAATATAAATATCAATAAAAGATAAACTTTCCATACAACAAACAATCCACAGAATCAATAAGAAGAAAAAAGAGTTTAGCAGGAATAAAACAAGACCAAACCCACCCAAATTCATGATCAGACACAAAAAAACAGAACAAACAAGTTGACCCAATGACCCGAATACCAAACCCCAAAAAGCATACGAATCAAAATTGACTGCAAAAAACCCTAATCTGTGGTGGAAAAGGGTGCACAAAGCAAAAGTGAATGAGCAGTTACAATTCATAAAAAAAACTACCTTTTATGGAAAGGAAGAAGTGGGTATTGGATTAAACGAAAAGGGGTTGTGAATTTTGTGAAGTGTGAACCGTTTGATTGATTGTGTGTATAGGTTGGTTGGTGTTGTTGTTATGGGTTTGTCGACAGTGTACGCGGTGTGCTGATTCCTGTCATAAGGAGGTTTGTCGTTTTGTTGGCTTTTGGGAGCGTACAACCCTACAACGTCAACATACCATACAAGTCAACTAAGATACCAGGCTGCTGGCTGCTCGACAAGGTGCAAACCACACGTGAAAGTGAAAACTCAAATGTCTTCCTAACATTTACCGGCTCCGTTATTTTTCTACCATAATTTTAGTTATTTATTTTTATTTTAAAATAATATATTTTTTATAAATCTAATATATATTTGATAATGTTTTTTCATATATATCTTTATTATAAAATTAAATTAAAATGTCTTGAAAATATATTAAATCTTTCTTGCTTAAATTCAGGCATATATACTACATGTTTCAAAACAAAAGTAACACATATAATACATTTTATTTTCTCTAATTATAAATGTCTCTTTTTATTTAATATTATAAATAATTCTTTTCAAGATATATAAATAACTAGTAAAGTGTGGAGTAAATATGATTATACTTTATAAATAATTAATGATACTATAAATAAAAATATTTTGATATAAATATAAATAAATTAATAATTTCTTAATATATACGTAAAAATCTTAAATTATAATGGAAAAACAACATAGAGACTACGGTGTTTGCAATTATTATTCTGGGGACATGATTATTTTGACATCCTTCATTGAAATATTGAAAAACATTTTTTTATGATAAAATAATAGTTTTTGAAAAAGTGGAAAGTTTGGGGTTTGTTTTAAAAAATAATAATTAGTGATATATATTGGCAACTTAAAATTTTTGACCCCCTTTGAATTTTTCGACTCAATTTGAATCAATCTTGATCAATTTCTCGAGTGTTTTTAAGATATTTTTTAAGAAAATAAAAAAAAAATTTATTGAAAATCAAGCATTTCACTTTTTAGATGTTAACTACGCCAAATCTCCATGTAGTATTTCATTTCTTGGTTCCTTAATGAGTGTCCTTAGGGTACTCGTTAACATTTCCCAAAAGTAAAAATTATTTAATTACGAAATCAACTACAATTCTTATAATTTATTATATAAAAATATTTTACTGCTTGAGCGATTTTGGTCCACCAGTTTTTTTCGCTCTATTTTAGTCCCCATCTTTTAAAAATGTGCAATTTTTGTCCATATGTATGTTAATATCCAATAATTAATAGTGTATCCAACGTGGCTTATGATATTCTAACCTTATTTACGCTTTCTAACAAGTGATGCCATAAGTGAATGTTGATTTGAAAGGTTAATTAATGGATGTTAACATACATATGGACAAAAATTGCACATTTTTAAAATGTAGGGACTAAAATCGAATGGAAAATAATTGGGGAACCAAAATCACCCAAACAGAAAAATGGAGGGACCAAAAATACAATTAAACATATATTCAAATATAAAATTAATTCATTAAACCAATTAAAACAATAATAAGTTATATGCATACATATAAGTATTTCATTTAGAGCATAAAAATATTTTTATACTGACATGTTTGAATTAACTATACAAATTATTTTTAATAGTTAATTCAAACATACTAATATGAAAATATACTTTTTTTAAAACTCCAAATGCATTGCTTATATGTAACACTTCATATTTAACACAAGTGTCTGGTAAAAAAAACATTTAATACAAGTGTTATTAAAAGTGATCATATGTTATATATAAAATTAAAATAATAATTATATATAAATTTAATTAAAATTTATTTAAATAATATATTTTAAATGTTAATAACATATATAATTTAATTCATCATCAATGAATAGTGTATTCAATTTTTTCCGAGAAAATTCAAATTGTTCTTTCCCTTGTAAGGCTCAAAAAGAGAAACAAGTCCTTAGTGGATAAACCCTTTCACCAAAAACTTGTAGGAAGTATTTTAATCAAGTCTGCTTGGTTCGGTGGACAAAATAATGTCAGTTTTCTTAAAATGGGGATTACTGCGTCTCCCCCCTCACCTCAATGGCGGCGACAGATCCGGCGACGGCAATGCCACGGTGAGTGAGAGTGCGAGAGAGATACCTCCCTGAAAGGGAGTAAGAAGAAGAAAAGAGAGTCAAGCAGAGGCAGAAGCAGAGGAAGGGTTGTTGGAGTAAGTGGCAGAGTGTGAAGAAACAACGGTGTAGATCGTGAGGAACAGAGGCCGAGAATGAGTCACTTCCTCACACCCTTTTGTCAAAGCCATCTATCTATCTATATATCTCAAACTCACAACAAGGTACTGATCACTGATCAGATTTTGGTGCTGATTGCCATTTTCGTATTTTTCTGCTCTGCGACTGCGCTGTGCTTGTTAAGGAAGGTCAACAATGCCTATGCTTTCGGGTATTCGGAGCTGGTTCCGTTTCTGTTTCTTGGTGGAGGTGTGGGGTTGAAGAAGAAGCTCAGGACCAAGTTCACTTATGGAGAGGTGGCTGTCCAGGAGAAGGGTGGAGGAAGAAACAGGGGAAAAATCGGGTGTACAAAGTTCATTATTGGATCCTGTGAACGTTTACGATCAACGGACGAGATTAACAATAAAACTTGTGCATGGTGGTCCACCTATTACAGTGGTCCACCATAGAGGTTGCCCCTGTTTAAATACAGAATATCAAGTTGGTTTAACTTTTAGAACCTTTCTTTCCGATAAGGGCTCGTTTGGTGGTTAGGATGGGATAAGGCATTATATCATATATGAAACTATTGTTCGGTCGGTAATATAGGATAAATCAATCATGTCACCTATCTTATCCATCTAGTTAAAATTCTATCCAGTGGGAAAGTTGAGTTAGAATTCAACGGGATAAGATAGAGTGATTTAAAATATATTAAAATATTAAAATATTTTATATATAAAATAATTAAAATATAATAAAATATCACATGGTTACCAAAAAAAAATATAATAAAATATAAACTAATAAATATCAAAAAATATTTTTATATATTATTTCTATTTTCTCACAAGCCTAATTTTATTATTTCATATTATTTTAAAAAAGTGAAAAAAATGAAAAATTATTTTAATAATTCAACTATATGTATAGTAAAAACTAAAAATTAATATTTAAAATTATAAGAAATTAATTTAAGTTAAAAAATATTTTAAAAATCTAAAAAATTATATATAATTTTATCACATGGATAATTTTATCTTTTTTTATAATTTAAAAAAATGAAAATTATAAAAAAAACTAAAAATCTAATAAAATATGAAAATATTTAAATAAAAACGAAAATTTTAAAATTCATACTACAATTATAATGCCATCCAGTTCGTTATCTAGTGGACATCAAACATCGGATAGGATAACAATTTATCATATTCATATCCTATCATACTTTTATCATGCTTTCTTATCATCCGTCCTTATCCTATCCCGACCACCAAACGAGCCCAAATGTCTTCCTAACGACTGACATAAAGGCATTGATCAAAGAATCAATAAAATAAAAGTTTGTATTAAGAATACTAATGAATGTCCTAAGGACATTGGGTAAAAAATCAATAAAAAGAAAGTTTGTATTAAAAATACAAATTCAATACTTTTTAATATAATAAACACATCATTTTTCATTACAAACTTATTTCTTTTGAATTCTTAACCAATGTTCTAAAATCACTCCTTATCATTTTTTTTCCTTCAAATAATTCCTTAGCTGCTGCGCAATTTTATAAAGGTGTGTTGGATGGGTGTAGACCCATATATTCTTATTAACACAATGATGTTGATATAAAACAATGCTCATACAGATCAACCCAGACATAATTTTAATGAATAAAAAGCAGATTGTCTAAGCTGTCACATATAATAAACAAACAAAGCATTTATTAGATTTCTAAAAACAAAAAACATTCATTTTCATCTCTGGATGAATTATAGCAATTCGAGTTTTTGAAAACATATAATTAACGTTTGCAAATGACAATAAGATCCATGGTTTTTTATTTGCGATGAGAAACTGCAAAGCAAATAGACTCTAACAGACTAATAGCTACCCAACGGCACTTGAATGAGATGACACGTATCTCTTCAAACTTAATTGGTTTTACATTCGAATCCCGACTCTGGGAATACAGTAACATTAAAGCTTTTGAGGAAGAGTTTTGCCACCCTTGTAGTTCTACTCGTCTCGAGGGACTAGTCTCTGTAGTTGCGTGTAGAGAATACCCGAAAAAAAAAAAAAGACCAATAGCTAAATGAAGGGAATTAATCTCACCAAGAATTTTTTTGAAGGGAATTTAAAAGGAGTGAAAAAAAAAATAGCAACATTAAACTAGGGATGTAATCATATTGGGTTGGGCGACTTGAGAGAGAAAAAAAAAAACGTTTGAACGCTTAAAACATCAATCATTTTTATAAGTTTGAATCAGCTGAAAAAAATAAACAATTACATGATTAATAAAAGGTAACTCTTGGAGCAATTCCAACGGTGGTGCTTATTGAAAAATGTTTTGCTAAGCACCTATATGCTTATTAAAATTGAACCATTGAAGAGTGATGCTTCTTAAGTAATTGAAGATATACCCATGCTTATGCAAGCACTAAGAGCACCTTTATCGGTGCTGGGTGTTAAATTCTTAAGCACTGATGCTTAAGTTTTTTAGCCGATTTAGCTCGTGTTATTTAAGCACCTCAAAAAGGAAGAGTGCTTGCACAAGCACCCGTTCCTTAAGCTTTTTCTTCTGATTTTTACTCTTTTCTTTTTTTATTATTAAAATATATTGATGAAATATAATGATGTAGGTCTGTAAGGTTATTAGTGGGGTCCATTTAAAAACTTCAAAGTGGGGTGCTGGGATATGAATGCTCTAAACAATTGGTGGGCCGTCTTGTACTTTTTTTAATAAAAAAAATTGTTGATAAAATCATTCCAATGTAATAAAATGGAGTCATTTGTGAGATTTATTTAGTAAATTTTTAAAGGTGCTAGTTTGGAAAGATGTGATGCTGAGGTGGAGATGCTCTAAATGAGAAAAACTATATATTTTAATTGAAGACTAAGCAAGTAACATGTTTGAATTGACATCTAAGTAGCATAAATTTTGACAGTAAAGTTAATATATATAACTGATAGAAACCGGAATTGAAACTAAATATATATTATACTGAATGTTTATATTATATTAATAATCATTTGAGGAATTGTTCTCAAATCAAAGATAAAAACAGAGTATTACAAAATAAGAAAGTGGAAAAGATTAGAGAAAGAGAGATGGTTACAAAGGTGGTTTCCTCCAATGATTCGAGAGCTTGGTCTCTCCCTACCAGTTCCTACCCGAAACCTGCCCTCCTCCTTTCCTTCCCAATCTCTCTATTTATTCCAATTACATCCTAAGCACAACCATGTTACATGCTGGCTTATTCCTTACAATAGAGAATAACTGCTACTAACTTATAACAACTGTTATTAACTGCTAATATTAAACTGACCCAATCAGCAGTTTGAGCTTCCTCTTATATTTCTTACTGATAAGAGGTCTAACAATACTCCCCCCCAGAAGAGTCACCTTGTCCTCAAGGTGAAAAGAATGAAACTGCTCTATGATAGTCTCAACAGGCTCCCAAGTAGCTTCAAAGTCAGGAAGATCTTTCCACTGGATTAAGACCTCAGTAGAGCCAGTAGCAGTGTTGCGGATTGACTTGACTGCATCAGGGACAACTTGCAACTCCAAATCATCTGAAAGCATTGGTGGAAGAGGTTGTGGTGTAGCTGAAGGAGAAAGGGCTTTCTTGAGTAATGAAACATGAAATACAGGATGTATTTTGCTGTCATGCTGAAGATCCAATTCAAAAGCCACTGGTCCTATTTGCTTAGTGATCTGATAAGGGCCATAAAAACGAGGACTCAACTTTTCATTCCTCTTCTTGGCAAGAGACTTCAATCTATATGGCTGCAGCTTTAAATAGACCCAATCACCTGTAACTAGAGTAACATGGCGCCTGGATTGGTTGGCATAAGACTTCATTTAACACTGAGCTTTCAATAAATTATGCTGTAAGTCATGAAGAAGCTGATCCCGATCCTGAGTCATCATGTTAACCTCCTCAACCACTGAAGGAATGGTAGTGCCGCTGAGTAAGTGGGGTGGATCTCTACCATAAAGGGCTTTGAATGGGGTCAATTTATTAGTATAACTGTTATAGTTTGTATTGAAACAAAACTCAGCCCAGCTAAGACATTTAGGCCATTGTTTGGGTTTGGTTCTTGTGAGGCATCTCAAATATGTTTCTAGGCATCTATTAACCACCTCGGATTGTCTATCCGTCTGGGGATGGTAGGCAGAACTAAATTTCAACTTTGTTCCCGCCATTCTGAATAACTCAGTCCAGAAATGACTCAGAAATATCTTGTCTCTATCATAAACAATGGTAGATGGAAATCCGTGTAGCTTGACTACTTCTTTGATAAAAATTTCAGCAATATCTTTGGCAGCGAATGGATGACTAAGTGCAATAAAGTGATCATACTTAGTTAATCTGTCCACAACCACTAAAATAGCATTCTTTCCTTGAGCCTTAGGTAAACCTTCTATAAAATCCATGGACAAATCAGCCCAAACCTGAGTAGGCACAGGAAGAGGTTGCAATAATCCAGCAGGAGACAAGGTTTTATATTTATTCAACTGACAAGTCTCACAATGAGCAACAAATTGCTGAATGTCCTTCTTCATTCCCTCCCAGTAAACAATGGCAGAAATCCTTTTGTATGATCTAAAAAATCCTGAATGCCCCCCCATAGCTGAACTGTGAAACTCTTTACGGAGAATAGGAATCCTAGAAGACCCTTTTGGCAGCACCAATCTTCCTTTGTAGAACAATTTTTTGTCTTTGAAGGTATAACTAGGGTGAGATGCAGTATCGTGCAGAATGTCTTGTATAATACCTTGCAACTTAGGATCATTCTGGACTTCAGCTTCCCATACTTCCAAATCATCAAACTGAATTGTGGATAATGCTCCATAAGTCATTCTTCTAGTTAAAGCATCAGCAGCTCTCTGTATTGGATCTCAAAATCCAATCCCATTAGTTTAGAAGTCCATTTGAACTGCTCATCTCCCAAAACTCTCTGATCTGTAAGGAATTTAAGGCTTTTCGATCGGTCAAGAAGAATGATGAAATGTCCGCCAAGTAGGTAGTGTCTCCACTTTTGGACTGCCATTACAATAGCCATCAATTCCCTCTCATAAACTGATTTGGATTGCCCTCTTTCCGATAAGGCTTGACTGATAAAAGCTACCGGTCTTCCTTCCTGCAATAGGACTGCTCCTAAGCCTTTATTGGAAGCATCGGTTTCTATAGTAAATACCTTAGAAAATTTTGGAACAGTGAGTATAGGTAATTCTGCCATGACCTTCTTTAATTGATCCAAAGCTGCCTGAGTTTCCGGTGTCCATTGAAAACTGTCTTTTTTCATTAACTAAGTCAAAGGTCTAGCAATTTTTCCATAGTCCTTAACAAATCTCCTATAATAACCAGTAAGGCCTAAGAATCCTCTTAAAGCCTTAATGTCCTTTGGTGTTGGCCAATCCATCATAACCTCAATTTTTTTAGGATCTGCTGCCACTCCATTAGCTGAAATGATATGGCCAAGATACTCCAATTGTGTTTGCCCAAAGTACATTTCTTTCTGTTGGCAAAAAGCCGATGTTCCTTTAATAGGGCTAAAATTGCCTGCAAGTGTCTTTCGTGCTCCTCCACAGTTTTGCTATAGATCAAAATATCATCAAAGAAAACTAAAGCAAACTTCCTTAAATATGGTCTAAGCATGTCATTCATTAATGATTGGAAAGTAGAAGGGGCATTAGTGAGTCCAAAAGGCATCACAACAAACTCATAATTCCCTTCATGAGTTCTAAAAGCAGTTTTAGGGATATCTTCTTCCTTCATTCTAATTTGGTGGTATCCAGATTTGAGATCCAATTTAGAAAATATGTCAGCACCCCCAAGTTCATCAAGTAATTCATCAATAATAGGGATAGGAATTTATCAGGTATGGTGATCTTGTTCAATGCCCTATAATCTACACAAAATCTCCAGCCACCATCTTTTTTCTTTACTAATATGATTAGGCATGAATAAGGACTTACACTTGGTCTAATTACACCAGAATTAAGCATATCATCCACTAACCTCTCAATCTCATTTTTCTGGTAATGTGGATACCTGTAAGGTCTGAGATTTGGAATGTTGGCTCCTTCCTTAGGAATTATTGCATGATCTTGCTTTCTGGTTGGAGGTAATCCTTGTGGTTCCTGAAACCTTCCTTATACTCAATCAAAACTGACTCTAGCCACTTTGGTAAAGGTGCAGTGTCTTTATTTTCACCTTGTAAACTCTGATACTCCAGCAGAAAACCGTGTCCTTCATCACTGATTGCTTTGAGGACAGATTTAAAAGAAGCCACTGCCTGAGCCAAGCTGGGTTCACCCTTCAGTATCTTGTGTCCTCCTTCAATGGGAATTTTAAGTGATAACTCTTTGAAATTAGCCTGAATCTCACCAAGGCTAGCCAGCCATTCCATCCCTAACACCACATCCACCCCTCCTAAGTCAAAAATAAAGAAATCTTGCTGATCCTCCATTCCTTGAATCAATAATTTCAGTTGTGAGCACACCCCTTTACAAGGAATTTTTCTGCCATCTCCCACCTCCACAGTGTAAGGTGGAGTTTCATTCATCTGTAACTCTCCTTCCTTGACTAACACAGAAGATATAAAATTGTGTGAGGCTCCACAATCTACTAGGACTATCACTTGCTTTCCCGCCAAGGTACCCCACAATTTGATGGATTTCTTAGAAGTAAGTCCAATGATACTAAACATGGACAACTGAAGTGTTCTTATTTCAGATTCATGCTCTGGTTCTGTTGGATCTTCCTCCTTCTCATCAAGAATCGTTTCTTCCTCTAACAATAGCACTTGTAATTGCTTGTTAGCACACACATGGCCGAGGATTAAATTTCTCATCACATCGAAAACAAAGTCCCTTCCTAGATCTCTCCTCGCATTTCAAGATATGTCAACCTTCTAAACCCCCCTTCCTCTGAATGATCCAGTAGTTTTCATACTACTACTGTCCCCTACTGAACTTCCTGTTATGGTCTGAATCTGACTTTTATTTCTAGGTTCCCACGTTACAGTTCTGGGATTGTTGTAAGTTCTGAATGATCTCCCCCCTGAACTAGTTCCAGGGTTACCCTTATTCAGTAAAGTGTTTTTCTCATCAATCCTATGGGTGTAATCCATCAATTCTATCAAACCTTCAACAAGATGGAGTTTTAATTATGCTATTACCACTTCCTAGAGTCCATTCAGAAAAATCCCTTTCAAATAGGCTGGTTCTGTGCATCTGAGAGGGCCTGCATACAATTCAAATTGCTCCATGTACTCTTCTACCGTTCTTGTTTGTTTGAGACTTAACAACAACTCAAACGGGCTTTGCATCATCGAAGGTTGGAACCTTCATATCACAGCAGATTTGAAATCATTCCATGTTGGATTCTACACACAAAATTCCCACCATTGATACCATGTCAATGCTTTTCCCTCCATCGCTACTATAATCGCCGTCAGAACTTCTCAGTGTCATCCATTTCTTTCAATTCAAAGTATCGCTCCACACGATTTGTCCAACTGTATGCATCTTCTCCTTCAAAAATTGGAATTTCCAATTTCCTCCATCTTTCTTCACGAATCCGAGCATCAACACGATTTCCATTACCCTCACAAGTAGTCGCTCGACCGTGTTCATATGTTGATTCCTGGCTCGTTGACAATCCTCGTACGGTTTCAACCAATTCATTCAATTGTCTCCGAGTTTCAATGCGTTCCAGTCTTTCGTCTTCAAGGTTTTGCTCAAGGTTTTGCCTCATCCGCAATAATCCTTCAAAGCCGCGCTCCAGAATCTCTATGCGTGCTTCCATTCCTCTCGTTAAAACCATTAACTCTCCCAATATCAGAGAGCTTTGATACCAGTTGATAGAAACTGGAATTGAAACTAAATATTTATTATACTGAATGTCTATATTATATTAATAATCCTCTGGGGAATTGTTCCCAAATCAGAGATAAAAACAGAGTATTACAAAATAAGAAAGTAGAAAAGATTAGAGAAAGACAGATGGTTACAAAGGTGGTTTCCTCCAAGGATTCGAGAGCTTGGTCTCTCCCTACCAGTTCCTAGCCAAAATCTGCCCTCCTCCTTTCCCTCCCAATCTCTCTATTTATTCCAATTACATCCTAAGGCACAACCATGTTACATGCTGGCTTATTCCTTACAATAGAGAATAACTGTTACTAATTGCTACTAACTTATAATAACTGCTATTAACTGCTAATATTAAACTGGACCAATCAATAGTTTGGGCTTCCACTTATATTTCTTACTGATAAGAGGTCTAACAATAACACAACAATAATACATAATAACCATAAACATTTATATTTATATTAGTCCAAACACTAAACAAGGATAGACACAAAGAACAAAATAATTAACAAGTTGTCAAGTTTTATCAAGTCAACAAAAAACAAAAGTTGAAGTTGTTAGTGCCTAGTGGCATAAGAAGGAACGATGGTGGACTATGGTTTAGGTGGTCTAATGTGAGGGATGATGAAGAGAGAACAAAGGAAATTAGAAAAAAATCTCAAATCATATGTAAAGGCATTACTTTCTTATATGCAAAAATATTAAAAGGAATCATTATTCAAGTTAGTTTCAAGATCAACATTGATGGATCCCATGAGGCTGGTAGAGGGAGATAGGCTTGCTGAGGTCTGATTAGAGATTATTTTGGTCAGTTTGTAAAAGGGTTTCATTGCAAGGTCACATCGAGTAATGCGCTTTAGGCGGAGCAATGCTTTCGGGTTCGATTAAGGCTAGCCTGAAACATCGGCATTCCAAAGCTTACTATGGAGTCTGATTCCAAGATTGTGGTAGAGGCTATTCTCCGTGGTCATGCTACAAACTCACCGATTCAATATCTATTTGAAGAAATTTTGCCATTCATGCAATGGAAGGATTGGGTGGTGGTGGTACACGTCTTGAGATCGCACGAATAAATGTGCTGACACCTTGGCTCAGATGGGGCACTCAGGGTCTTTTTCACTTTCCATATTTGAGAGGCCTTGTCCTCTGCTTGAGTTGCTGCTTCGTGAAGATCTCATGGGAGTGTCTTCCCGGATAAACTTTGTACGGTAGTCTAGGATTCTGTATATAAAAAAAAGAATATCAGACGTCATTTTTTATTTCTCTTATTTATATTTATATTTAAATCATAATTAAATATGCATATATTTTTTTAGATTTAAATATTTTCTCTTTTAATTTCTACTTTTCCTTTCATTCTTTTCAAAATAAAACAATATCTAATAATTATTTACATATAAATAATAAAAAGCAACATTTTAATAATCAAAAAGAAAAGTTGTCTCGCATAATTTTTCATAGGATGTTTCCTTAGTTTTGCCTTATAATGTAATGAGATGAGATTAAAAATAAAACGATACTTCTCTTAAAAACATTGTGTAAATAATAAGACTTTAACCAAAACCAATTCCAATAATTAAAAAAAAATAATTAAAAGTGGAGTTACCTGAACTTGGTAGAGACTAAAGAGGACCAATTTTCTCAATATTGCATGTTGTTTTTAGGAAAAGAAGTTCCATGTGTTGCTTTGCATGCCCCCAACCCTTCAACATATGCCCAAATCTCCAACATGAATTTTTTTGAGTTCAAGTATCCTTAGCCTCTTAAATCTTACCTTATCATGCTTTGCAAATTTCATTTCAAAAAACAGTTCCATTTCCCTCCAACCCCTTATTCATTTTCCACTCAATGCTTCAGTAACTCTTCTCTCATACCCTATCCATGTAGCAGACTCAGACCTTTTGTGCCAGTCCCTGATGGAACCCATCTCAGGGACCCTGACATTGTTCATTTGTTTTGTGCCAAAGCCCTCAAAGTTTCTGCTAAAAAAGCCTTTCTTCCTGAAGGAAAACAGTTACATGCCCATTTGATAAAGTTTGGATTTTGTCATGTTTTGTCCTTGCAAAATCAGATTTTGAGTGTTTATCTCAAATGTAAGGAAACTGAAGATGCAGAGATACTGTTTGAGGAATTGCCTGGGAGAAATGTGGTATCTTGGAATATTGTGATTCGTGGTATTGTTGGATGTGGCAAAGAAAATGACACATATCCACAACTGGGTTTTTCTTATTTTAAAAGGATGTTGTTGGAAAAGGTGGTTCCAGATGATATAACTTTTAATGGTCTGATTGGTGTATGTGCTCAGTTTCATGATATTGACATGGGTATCCAATTGCATTGTTTTACAGTGAAACTGGGATTTGATTTGGATTGTTTTGTTGGTAATGCTCTCATTGACTTGTATGGAAAATGTGGTTTAGTTGAGGATGCAAGGAGGGTTTTTAATGTTGTTCCGTGTAAAGATTTGGTTATGTGGAATGTGATGATTGCTTGCTATGCCTTGAATTGTTTGCCAGAAGATGCTTTCAGCATGTTCAACTTAATGCGATTGGATGGTGCAAATGGGGATGAATTCACTTTTAGCAGCTTACTTAGTATATGTGATACTTTGGAATGTTATGATTTTGGAAAGCAGGCTCACAGTCTTGTTCTAAGACAGTCATTTGATTCAGATCTTTTAGTGGCCAGTGCATTGATCAACATGTATGCAAAAAATGAAAATATAATTGATGCGCGCAGAGTATTTGATAAGATGGCGGTTCGAAATGTTGTGGCCTGGAACACCATAATTGTTGGGTGTGGTAATTATGGACATGGGAATGAGGTTATGAAGCTTCTCAGAGAGATGCTATGCGAAGGGTTTTTCCCTGATGAACTGACTATTTCCAGCACTCTTAGTTCGTGTGCTTATGCTTGTGCCATTACCGAAACACTGCAAACTCATGCCTTTGCAGTTAAATTATCATTTCAAGAATTTTTATCTGTTGTGAATTCTTTGATTAGTGCATATTCCAAGTGTGGTAGCATTACTAGTGCATTTAAATGCTTCAGATTAACTGTACAACCTGATCTTATTACATGGACTTCATTGATAAATGCATATGCATTCCATGGTCTTGCCAAAGAAGCAACTGAGATGTTTGAGAAGATGCTATCTAGTGGCACAATACCGGATCAAATTTCTTTTCTTGGTGTTCTCTCTGCTTGTGCCCATTGTGGACTTGTGACTATGGGATTGCATTACTTTAAATTAATGACCAATGTGTATCAGATAGTTCCTGATTCAGATCATTATACCTGCCTTGTTGACCTTCTTGGAAGATATGGTCTAATAAATGAGGCCTTTGAACTCTTGAGTTCAATGCCAATGGAAGCTGAATCAAACACATTAGGAGCATTTATTGGATCTTGCAAACTCCATGCAAATATAGGACTGGCTAAATGGGCTGCAGAAAAGCTGTTCATCAAAGAGCCAGAGAAGATTGTGAACTATGCTGTCATGTCTAACGTTTATGCTTCTCACAAACATTGGCGCGATGTCGAAAGAGTTCGCAAAATAATGGGGGAAAGGCATGATGCAAAAGTTCCAGGTTGTAGCTGGATAGAGATTGCAAATCAAGTTTATTCATTTGTATCAGGTGATAAGATTAAGAACCACCCTAAAGCTTTAGAAATGTATGCTACATTAAAAATGCTGCTTAGGCCAATGAAGGAAGAAATGGTATGAATTTGTAAAGGATACATCAAACCATGATATACATATGTCACATACTCTCCAATGCTTTGCTTTAAAGATTGGCACTGTAAGTTGTGGTTTGGCTATCAGTAGTCATGTTTTAACTAACCATGCTAAACAAATGCTTCAATACCTTCAGCAATTGAGCTAAATCCATAGAAATTTATCGTTTAAGGTAAAGAAATATCCATAGTTTTTTGCATCTAGTGCAAGGGTTACGTCAAATTTGAACTGTAGGTGTTATTTGTCCTAAGCTACAATTAAAGGTAAATCTATAATAATCTACATCATTGAACCTAGCAGAAGTACTAATTATCTGTTAATGCTAAGATAATCTGCATCTTACCTGCAGGAAACAGTTAATTAACTTCTAATCAAAGGTACAAAAATTGGTATTTCCCTTGGAAATATCTAGTACACAGACAAATATCATCATCCATATGAACAGCTATAGTTGACATTTGAATTTACAAAACATCAATCGAATTTAATCACTCATGTCAATGTCAACATATGATTTCCGAGTTAAACATTTTCTAATGCATTGAATCCTTGGATATGTTAATTTGAAAATGCATTATAAAACATTCTAGGGGTTTCTTGACTTGTGAATTAGAACGTAGAAAGGAGCAAGATAGTGACTGTTTTCAAAGCCTTATTTCAAATGCTTCGAACCCATTAAACTTGTAATACCTGCATTGTCAACCAACAACCTAGAAAAGTAAAGGTTAACCACTTGGAAATTAAACAGAGATTCAATCGAGCACAAGAAGGTTGGTTAGGTATTTTGGACTACGAAAGTATTAAATTATATATGAGCAATTGTAAGGAAATTAACATAAGCAATATGTGTATTGTACTCTTCAAATGTTGAGGATAAAATTTTTAATTTTCAAATAAAATACTGCTACAATAATTGTCAATGCTTATGGTATGTCCAACTGTCAACATACCATCAGTCATAATCAGAGGTATACGAAACCCCAAATTTGAACTTCAGAGAGTAAATGTATTTTGTTTTATATCGTCATTATAATTTTAAAACCTAGTCCACGCACACGTAATATTTGATTTAACTCTATTTTGCATAAAATCCTAAATTCCAGGATAGGAGAATATACTTCACTTAAAGAAATTCAAATTAAGAAGGCTAATAGTATAATTTTTCATTATTTGAAGACAGAATTGTGGACTGATCATATAATGTTTGCAATGGACACAGAGAAATTCATTTATATCGCGGGCCAATAATGGAAGAAAGCTTGCTGGAAAGTTAACCAGTGGTCAAGGGTAGCTATGCCTATAAATTTATTTGGGCACATACAACTTTTAATATTTTCATCCATTTGTAAAATCTAGAATCCTTTGAAGAAAGAGATACTAGCAATATATTTTCCTTAAAACAATTTTTATTATTGTGTAAATTTTATCCCATTATATTATATGAGTTCAACTCTAATTAACGAGTTTCACGTGAAATTGACACAATAATTTTTTTTAGGGAGAAATTGACACAATAATAAAAAATATGTTGAAAAAAATATATTAAAAGAGTATATTCTATTACTTTGTATTCTTGAAGTAAAAAACACTCAACAAAAAGTCATCAAAAGTTTGTCTTTATAACACACTTTGAAGAATCTCGTCAAAGTCTGATTAATCAAAATTTTGCAGCTTTCTAAGTCAATGCATGAAATTTTGCTTTTCTACATTTCCAGCCATTCGTTTAATATGTATTTTGTATCACCCACTGCATCATTCATATATGGTAAATTTTAGACCAATCAAATTGTCACATATATTTGGTCAAAATTTCAAACTTTTTAGTTGTATTTCTACTATAGTCAAATATATGAATACAATATATTGTAGTATAAAATATGTATTCTTTGTATTCATAAATTTAACCCATATTAAAATAATGTTTTTATTAAAAAAACTGATTATATTACAAAATAATATTTTAATATGAATTAAATAATGTTCGTTGTCAATAATATTTTATAATATAATCAGTTTTTTAATAAAAAACATTATTTTAATGAGTTAAATTTACAAATACAAAAAGCACATATATTATATTACAATATACTGTATTCATATAGTTTAACTACAGTATAATACAACTAGAAAGTTTGAAATTTTGACCAACCTATGTGGCAATTTGATTGGCCCAAAATTTACCACATGGGTCGTATAGTGGGTAGTGTAAAATGTGGGTGATACACCATAACTCAACCCCGCTTAATATCCATACTATATTTCATTCTTTAATTTGATAATTTCCCATCATGGAGTACCTTTTCAAAATTAGAAAATACAAACTAGATGTATTGACATATTATTGCACCATAAAATCATGCATTAATTAAATTTATTTTCCATCCACTATAAATACATGATAAAATGATAAATGATAGTTAAAAAATGACACTAATATACCAACACCAAAATAAATTTATTTATTGCGATAATACTCGTATGAACTTAAACTCATACATAAACATTTTCATGTGAAATTATCAAATAATACCTTAATCTCATTGTAACTTTTTTTTAATGATCTAATTTATACATATAAAAATCTTTTCCAAAATTTTTTCGTGCACACAAAAAAACATCTTAAAAAAAGCCAATTTGTACTTTGCTAGTTGCTAGTTGTCAGTTGCTATCTTATACAAAAGTCATTACTTGTCTGAGAAATGATATTTTGACACCAACATTTGATATCACTAATCATTATGAGTTTATAAAAGAAAATGATAAAAAATGACAGAAAAATAATGAATAAATATATGAGAAAAATATAAAAATAGGTGTTGATGTTTGATTTTGGTGTATAAATAACACCTGTCTTACTCATTACTCGGCAAATAAAGGTTAGGTTCCACGGCGCATGATAGCATGAGCCACCTTTTTAATACGCACGCAAGTCGTTGATCTTTACTTTCAATTCAGTTGACGCCACTCTCTCTACCGCCAATTCTCTCTCTCCAAAAATGAAGAGCCCCGCCCCCACTTCAACCTCCTCTTTCCACCGCCGGAACCCCGGATCCGGCCACCGTAGCACGCCGGAGCGCTTCGGATACTCTCCCGCTCCCAGTCACTCCTCTTCTGTGGTCACTCGTCGGAACCCGGTGGCCGCCGCCGTCAGGTCAGTCGCCGGAATCTTCACCGCTTGCTTTACGCCGCCGGAGGTCAACAGCTCCAAGAACTTCATGGATTCTGAGGAATTCAAATCTTCATCTGGTAGTTCAGTTTTTCTTTTTTATTTTGTTTTCCAATTTTCACTTTGTGCTTTTGAATTTGGGGGAAAATGGCGAATTTTTTTTTTTTTGGGATGTTGTTGGTGGAGAAAGTGTGCGGGATTCTCTGTTGTTTTGAATCTCAGGTTTCGAAATGTTTGTCTTTTTAGTCTGTGGGTACTGTTTGGCTGCTGAAAAAACGGTAGAAACGTTGACAAAAAAATTGACTTGAATTTGGATTTTTGGTCAGAGTCATCAGCTATTAGCAGGTGATAATCACTTCAGTTCTGAATGGTAGCTTGATCTGGCTTTTGATTTTGATTAAGGGTCGAGAATTTAGTGTAGTCCCAGTTCTCAAAATCATGGCTTTCTATCTTTAGATATAGCTACAGCAATGAGCAATCCCCTTGACCCTTGTGCTCTAAGATTGCACATTCTCAGAGCTAGGAAATGCTTAACTCCTCATCAATGCATTGTATTTAGGTCACTAATTTATATAGTTTTATTAATTATTTAGCATCTGTGTATGTATGTAGTAGAAAGAAAAGAAAAAAAAAACAATAGATTTTGAAGTGGTGCTCTAGGTAGATTTATGTTTATGTTTATCAAATGGGGTGGATGAATTAGAATAAGGTGTTTTATTTGTTTCTTAGTTGCATCGGAAACTTCAAGAGCCGGTAGTCGCAGAACGCGTGACTCAAATCGAGGTATCAGCATCAGTTCACATAACTCAATCCAGGGGAAAGAGCCTGGCATTGTGAAATTCACCATGGAGGAAATTCTCCAAGTCACTAGAAACTTTTCCCCTTCTTTCAAGATTGGCCAAGGTGGTTTTGGGACAGTCTACAAGGCTAAACTCCTGGATGGAACCGTAGTTGCAGTGAAGCGTGCCAAGAAGGTTGTTTCCATGGTTTTTAGCTTGTTCCTTTGCGTAGTTGTGTCACTATTTAGGTATATTGAGAATCTTATTGATCAATGATCATAAGCACCCAAAAGTTATTTGTTAATTGCATTGCTTTGCAGAGTGTATATGAGAAGCATTTGGGTGTGGAGTTCCAGAGCGAGATCCAAACACTATCACGGGTCGAACATTTGAACTTGGTCCAGTTCTACGGATATTTGGATCAAGGGGATGAAAGAATTGTTGTTGTAGAGTATGTCCCAAATGGAACCCTCAGAGAACATTTAGATTGTGAGTTTTTGTTGGCTTTTTAGCTACATTATGCTTTTGTGGTTTTGCCCTTGACTTAATTAAGCATTGGCTTTTTGTGCCTATAACTCGATCAAAGAATTATTACAGGCATTCATGGAAACATTCTGAACCTAGCTTCTCGTCTTGACATTGCAATTGATGTGGCCCATGCTATCACCTATCTTCATATGTATATGGGTAAAACACTTTTGTCATCAAGCAAACCATTTCAGTAATGGCAAAGTGCATAATTGTTTGCCCCTCATGCCATGTAGAATGCTGGAAAGAATCTGACTAGCATTGTATATTGTATTTCCCTTTGCAGATCATCCAATCATTCATAGAGACATAAAATCTTCCAACATTCTCCTCACTGAAAATTTTCGAGCAAAGGTAGCTGACTTTGGTTTTGCTAGACAAGCACCTGACAGTGACTCTGGCATGACCCATGTATCCACCCAAGTTAAAGGAACAGCTGGCTACTTGGATCCTGAATACTTGAAAACTTATCAACTAACTGAAAAGAGTGATGTGTATTCATATGGTGTTTTGCTTGTTGAACTTGTCACAGGCAGACGTCCCATTGAACCAAAATTCGAACTCAAGGAGCGAATAACAGTAAAATGGGTGTGTATGTTTTACTCCATTTTACTCTTCCTTTTCAGCTTTTAGTTATTAAAACCTCATTTTGTTCAAAACCTTAGCAGGTAAGAAAGATAGATTCTTTATAGTAACCTATTATTTATAAGTGCAGGCTATGAAGAGGTTTATTGAGGGAGAGACCAATTCGGTCTTGGACCCAAAACTCGATCAGACTGCAGCAAATTCTCTGGCCCTTGAAAAGATACTTGAACTAGCTTTACAATGCTTGGCACCTCGCAGACAAAACAGGCCTAATATGAAGAGATGTGTTGAGATCCTTTGGACCATCCGCAAGGATTACAGAGAGCTATCAGCAGAAACTGACTTCCGCTCATTTTCCACTTCTTCACAAAGGAGTGCCTCAATTAAAGAGTGACTGACAAGGCTAAAATTCATCTCAGGTGAGAAAACTTGCATCAAAGAATGTAAGTTAGGAGAAACCATAGCCACAGGACAAAACCGTTCTTCTATATATTGATCAAGCTATTTCAGCATCTGGGAGGTCCAAGTTGGACCAGATTAGGTAAAATTCATATTTTTGTGGAAATTGTCCATAAGAGTTTTGGCTTGTGTATAGGAACTAGGGAAGCATAATAAGTGCCCTGCTTTCCTTGATTGTGTTTTTCTTTTTCTTCTTCTGAATAACACGAGTAGGAAAACTTGTATTATATTTGATTGGAAATTTGATTGCTATATTACTACCTTGGTATAAATATTCCATTTACGATTAAATATACTTCTTGGATTTTTTATTTTTTTTTATCTCTCTTTCTTGCGTTGTGTCAGTGGGAATGATCCAGGATCTTTTGGTCTCGTTTTATCTTATCTCCTCCACAAAGGTCCTTGAGTGCTTGGATGCAATAGCCTCCTCAATAACCTTCAAAGCAACTTCTAACCCTAATAGCTGCCAACGGTAAATCCCAACAGAAAGGAATTGAGAGGAGAAGCATCACAGTTTGGGTGAAAATTTCTATGATGGTAGGTTATTTGCTTCAATTTCTACAGTGTCATTTCAACATTTTTAACCTACCTCTGAAAAGAAAACTAGTGCACATTTTTTTATAGGTTTAATTATTGAATTGGTCCCTAAACTATTTGGGAATTTTCAATTATGTCCCTAAACTAGTGCACATACTTTTGTCATGAATTTCTACCGATTAATTGACTTAGGCTATGTTTGGATTGATGGAAGATGATGGAATGAAATGGAATGGAACATAATGGAATGGAGTGGAACGAAACGGAATGGAACAAATATTCCATTCCATTGTTTGGATATTTTACGACGGAATGGAACAAAGTTACCCTTCCATCGTTTGGGAAGTGGATGGAATGGAATGAATTATTACTTTTTGTTCCAATATTGCCCTTGCCTTATCAACAATGAGTGTGGAAGAATGCCGCGTCTTATTCCGCAGCAACTTCCTAATGTCCCAATAAATAATATAACTCTTTTTCTCTCTGCCATAACACAAAATCACAAACACAAACGCCATTCTCCAACAAAGATCATTCATTGATTTCATGGCTGCTTCTTCTACGCGAGTAGATCTAGATGGGAACCACATTAAGCCAATCACCATATGCATGATCGATGCTGGTGGGTTCATAGGGTCCCACCTATGCGAGAAGCTAATGTCAGAGACACCACACAAGGTGCTAGCTTTGGATGTCTACAGTGACAAGATCAAACATCTCTTGGAACCAGACAACCTTCCTTGGCACGGTCGAATCCATTTCCATCGCCTTAACATCAAACACGATTCAAGGCTCGAAGGCCTAATCAAAATGTCAGATCTGGTATAATATATTATACCCTTCATTGGGGGTAAATGAGAAATAGAACAGGGATAAATGAATAATTAAGTAATTAGGAGAAGGGATTCCATCCCATACCCCAAATTGGGGGGAAGAAAATAAAAAGGGAGGATGAAATGCATTCCACGAGGTTCCATTCCATTCCGTTCATTTTTAACAAATCCAAACAATGGAATCTTGCTCCATACCACTTCATTCCATTCCATTCCACCTGGTTCCATCAATCCAAACATAGCCTTAAACAAACAATAATTAATAATGAGTGATGTTGAGATGATTTTTCTTGAACAATCAGAATACTTATATCTAAAAAAAAAAAAAAAAAGATTGACATACTTTATAATAATACAAGAAAAAATAAGGTATTAATTAGTATGTAATCAAGGTCTTTCAATCTCTTTTTTAGTTTGATTGGGATTTCTATGACATGACTATACTTTTAAATTTGCTTGGAGTTCTATGACGTGGCTATATTTAATGTTTCATAGAGATACACGTAGCATTACTTGTAGCACTCGTTTGGTGGTCAGGATAAGAGAGACATGATAGGATAAGCTATCATATCCTGTCTGAAACTATTGTTTGGTGAGCCAGCAGGATAGGATAAACCAATCTTGTCTCCTATCATATCCTGTCCATCTAGTTAAAATTCTATCCTGAGGGGGAGCTGGGTTAGAACTCGACAGGATAGGATAAGGTGATTTAAAGTATAATAAAGTATAAAAAAGACTTATACATAAAATAATTAAAGTATAATAAATTATAATATGGTTACCAAAAAAGGTATAATAAAGCATAAAATAATAAAAATATTAATAATTAATTTTAAAATTATTATTTCTTCTCACAAGGGTAATTTTGTTACTTTATATTATTTTTAAAAACTGAAAAATAAATACAAATATTCTAATAATTTAACTATATGTAAAGTAAAAACTAAAAATGAATATTTAAAATTATAGAAAAATTAATTTAAGTTAAACAATATTTTAAAAAATTTAAATATTATATGTAATTTTATCATAAGGACAATTTTGTCTTTTTATATAATCTTAAAAAAATGAAAATTATAAAAAAAAATCTAAAATCTAATAAAATATGAAAACATTCAAAACAATGACGAAAATTTTAAAATTTATGCTAAAATTATAATGCTATCCAGTTGGTTATCTGGTGGACACCAAACGTCGGATAGGATAACAGCTTATCATGCTCATATCCTATCCTACTCCTATCCTGCTCCCTTATCCTATCTGCCCCTATCCTATCCTGACCACCAAACGAGCCCTTAGGGTCTTGCTAACCATTAGTTATTGGTTAAGGAATTAACAAAAGAAAAATTTATATTGAGAAACTAAGTATAATATTTTTCAATATATTGAATTTTTTTTCATATAAACTTTCTTGTTTTGATTGCTTAAAGTTATCAGGTTAACATTCTTTTTACTTTTAACATATATGCATCAATACTTACACACAAATCGATAATATAAAGGTTTTTGTCAAATGAAAAATTTAGAATATATTAGTTAAAAATTGAATTTCAAGCTAATATTTCCTATGCTATCCTAGTCAGTCAATGCTTAAGAAAATGATCTTCAGTGTGTATCAAGTATCAACAGCACCGTTTTATAATGGTATTTGATAGGAAATTAAACAAAGCAATGAAAGAAATCTAACCAAACGTTTCGAATGTTTGCAGACGATAATACAAGTCAAAATAATATCAGAGCATGTATGACGAGCTTTTCTATAAAATGAGATGAGATAAGGCATTGGTTATTACTTAGTAGCCTACATAAGTTCCATAAAATAGTTCCATAGACGAAAAATAAATAAAATTGAATTTTGATATACTGTCATACTTCTTTGTTTCCCTATCAATATGTACATGTCTGTAGCTTGGTTTAATTTTTCTTAAATATTTAAAATCTTAAACAGATTATCAGTTTTTCAAAAAGTAAAACCAAATCAGTAAAAGATAAAAAATTGTTAAAAAAAATTTAAAAAATCTTAAGGGCTGAGGTCTGGTCGTATTCGTAGGACATTTCTTGGACAAATTGAGTTTGCTAAATTGTGTTGAACCTTCGAAAGATTTCTTTCCTTGGGCGTAAACAGTTGCTGAGCTGATTTTTATTACAATGCTACACGTTATACATGCATGTTGTTTGACATAGGATATGTTTTTAATAATGCAAATTGATTTTACAAAAAAAAAGAAAAGCAGTAGCCAACTTGAGAGGGTTATAGAGGAACATCTAATTATATCAAGATCATTAAGTAATGTTGAGTTGTTTTCATCATCAGATCTCTTAATATAATAAATTCAAAGGCAAATAACCTTCCAAACTATTTACATGACCAAACCTCCGACCTTCAGCCCTTTATCCAATGACTAAATTTATCCCCTTTTTTTTATTCTTTCTCCTACCTTATCACGTAGACACATTTATAGGAAAAATAATATCCTAAAAAGAATATCAGAAGCAAACCTTGAGTGGCAAAGAATTTACAAGAGACTGCTTTGCTGATTTGATCACTGTCAACATCTTTGGCCTCACAATTCAAGTCATGTTGGTTTCTAATTCTATTCAGCAGCCATATCTTTCCCTGGCCTAACTTTCTTGTGTCACCTTAACACAATTAAATTCCTAAAAATCCACCTCATTCCTTTTTGCACCCACCAATTCCATGTATATTCTTCTAACCTCTTGGAAGTGAATCCTGACGAGTCAGTGCATAATTTCCACTTGAAGGTAGCCGATTCTCAGTATCGGTATCAGTATCGACAACATTCGCTTTTGAACAAAGGAAGAAGAAAGAAGATGCGTATATTGTAATATGCCAAAAGCTGTAAAAATTTTAGAATAGCATACATGAGACACAGAAGACAGAGAAACAATGCGATAGGAGAGAGCAGTAATATTGTGATACCTATGCCAAAACCAGTAGTTTTCACTGGTTTCAAGAACCCAGCTTGTCGCTGCCATGGCCAATGCAGCAAAACCAGCCAATGCAAAACCCCAGCGGAATCGTCTCAGAAGTGTCTTGACAAGATCACAGAGCCGTTGCTTTATAGTCTGCAAACTGCAGTAGAAATTCACTATTATTACTATTTTTAGATATATTGTTGAGGACTTGTTCATCTTCAAGCACATACAACAACCAAAACAACAAAGCCTTCTCCTACTAGGGGCCAGCTACAAGGACCAAACAACATCATCGTGTTTTACCTAACTATTGGATTATCCTCCATCTAATCCACTCTTCTTACATGAGCTTCTTAGGTAGCGTTTGGTACAAGTTTTAAAAATTTATTCTCCAACATAAAAGATTCCCGGGAATAAAAATAAGTGAATGCTAGTTATAAACTTGGGAAAACTCTATTCTCATGTGTGAATGTGGGAAAGAAACATTCCTGGATTGTGATTCCCAAGAATGTAGCTTACCTGGGAATAAAACATTTCAGGAACCAAACGCCACCTAAAGGTTTTCTCATATTGTCAAACAATATAAGCAAGATTCTACCATATTTTCCTCGATAAGTGCTACTCCTATTCTCTAATGCATTCAATAATAATCCTATCTTGTCTTGTATGTCCACGTCAACACAACTTCTTCATATGTGTAACATTGAGCTTATGCACTTTTTGGCTTTTTACTGTCCAACATTCAGTACCATAAAGCATTTCAAGTCTTGAAGCTGTACAATAAAGTTTTCCTTTAAGATTGGGACACACTTTTCTATCACAAATAACACCCGAAGCACTTCTTCATTTCATCCATCTAGCTTGAATCCTATGGTTCACATCTCCCTCTATTTCAAGCACATATAAGTTTAAAAACATAAAACTGTAATTGTAATCAGGCCATCAATACAGTATGACAATGACCATCTTGAAGACAAATTAATAGGGTTTAACATATTTAAGTAAGTTTTAGAGGATCAGTGAATGTGGTTTATCTTGAATTACCACCACTCCTTTTCTTGTTCCTTAAGTGAAAAAAGAAGAAGTTATTTGAAGGTACCATTACCCGTTTTTTTATTTATTTTCACTGTTTCTGTACAAATCTTTGAAAACAGAAAACATAAAACAAGAAACAAACCAGATGCCCCAAGTTTTTAAGCACCAATGGCTATGACAATAATCCTACTCCAATACAAAATCAGTGGCTACAAGCATATCAGCCATACCATGAATTGAATGAAAGACAAAACAATGTTGTGTCAAATTGGCAATTAACAAAAGGGTTATTGTGAGACTTGATCCAATGATGACATCATGAAAGATATGTTTAAGTGAAAATTTATAGAAAATGAGCCCTATAAGAGATCCCAAAGCACAAATGCCATCTAATTGAGGACGGATAGCAATTGTAGTGCAGCTAGGCAACATTATTAACCACTCTACTAGTTTCCTTGGAAATATCTTCACTTGGGGCTCCTAAGTCATAATTCTCTCCATTAGTTTCCATATCCACAGATGCAAATCAAGATTAGTTATTAGTATATTTTCTATTGCCAGGAACCCTATCACTCCAAACTCAGGAGAATTTTAACATAAAATGCAGTTCTTCAACAAAGAACTCTAGAAACAAACATAAGAGAATTGGGGAACACGCCCTATACAGTAACAAACAGCTAGATCAAGTTATTATCAGCTACAAAACTCTCCTGGAGGGGGGAACATGCAGACAAAAAACTTGATAATAAAACATTGTGCACAAATTGTACCATCAATTACTATTATGTTGTTCTCCAACAAAGTTATTAAGCACATAGAACTCACCTTTGAAGGAAATTTAGAGAGAATCCAATCGAAATGGACCTATACTTTGATGACATCTCTATCAACCACCCAATTAGAAGACCAACAGCGCCAATTACAATTACAAGAACAATATTGGAAGACCTGCACATTTCAGTATAGATACAAATTAACTCTTAAACATACTTAACGGCCATATATATATATATATATTAGAGAGAGAGTTGTCTGTCTACTACTTCAGTGTACCTCGTTGCCTTAGTTGCAGCCATGAGGGCGGTAAGGATAGAAACAGCTGTGTGGATTGCCCTCTTATATACTTCGTTAATGGTAGCTAGGTACACAAAAGTGCTAATCACAGCCATGAAAGAGAGCCAGAAGTCCATGAACTGAAATATTGACATGTAAAGCCACTGTAAATTCCCAGAAAAACAAGTATAGCCATTGTTCATGGCATTGTATTTTAGATCCCAATATCTTGAACGAAGTCTTTTTTCGCTTCTCATCTGAGCATCTATACATTCTACCGCAGTACTGTGATTGACACCAAGGCTTGGGCATCCACAGCACAAATCATCCCATTAGGAACATAAATCCTATTAGGAAGTCAGACTGCAGAGCATTGTTGAAGCTAGTAAAAGCTATACAAGTGACTTGACATCTTTCTCTATCCAATCTCAGTAACATTTTTAGTTCCAAATACTCTAAAAAAAAATTGCAAGATAGAGTGAGAGAGAATACTGAACGCAGAGCACCTGTAGAACATTATAGCCCAATACACACCACGTCCCTACATCACATGCATGATATAGTGCACTTGAAATTCCACTGGATGTGAATAAAACCCATTCTGCAAATGCCTGCATAAATGAAATTACGGATTTCAATGTCAACACAATCTATATAATGAGTCAATTTATTTTGTTGGAAAGTTAGAAGTAATGCTGTGAGTGAACATTTTACTTCTTGGGAATCCACATTGTTTGTCTCCTTCTCACCATGTTAATTTAAATATCAAGAATTATTTCTCCTCAACATATAAGTTTATATACAAGTCTAAATAGTTCCAATCAATTTCCATATGCGGAAAGACAAATCATGATACAACTGAATAATTGGGAGGAAACATAGGTAACAAGAGGGAAGAAAGTAAAGGATAAGAACCACCTTCTGCCGAAGGGCCCAATAAGCAGGAAGTATGGCTGCAGCATTTGATGCAATGAGAAAAATTGATTGCACTACATGTCCTACAAATTTTTTCAATAACTCAATTAAAGAAAAAATATATATATATAATGTCTTACAGCATATCCTAAATAAAAACTCAATAGAAAATTATAAATTTGACAAACCGAAGAGAAAAACAGAGTAAAGCATCCTTCGCTTTTAACTTTATATATGTAAACTAAAGTTGCCAAACTAAACTTGACTCAACCTGACTACATTTACTTAGGTGGTGTTTTTTTTGAAGTTATCTTAAAATATTCCCGGGAATGTTAAGGTAGGAATATAATATTCCCATGTTTGTTTCAAACTTTTAAAAAATGTTCCTAACAGTTAATTATTCTGGAATGAAACATCCCTACTTTTTAGTGTATAAGAATTCCCATGGAAGAGTACGAACTTTTAAGTTACTCCCAGCAATTTCAAAAAATATTCCCGATAATTTAAATGCTAACCAAACATACTTTTTAAAATATCTAATAATAACATTCATGGTAATACAATTGCCAGGAATATGATTCCTGGAAATATAATTCCATACCTTGAAACAAACGCCCCCATAACTTTATTTAGTAGCTAATAAAAAAACATAATATATTGGTATCAATGGCAACAGATTACTACAAATGTATCATAAAATGGAAATATTAAACAAAAAAGATGGTTGACCAGGATATGTTTGTAAACTATTTAGTTTGCTTTCTCTGCTGGATACTCTGACTTAATAGAGTTGTTTTCTGATATAAATATTAAATAGTAGCCAGGAAATCAGGTTAAAATAACATGACAAAGAAAGGGAGGGGGGATGTAGATAATGCAATAAGAGTTGAACCAAGATAATTGCAACCGAAACACCAATTTTATCAATTTCTAAAATGAACAATCACCTTTATGTGATACAATTTCAACGCTACAGTCAAAGCCACCATGGTTTCGATCACAAGAGCAGAAGCTGAGGACAAAAGGCAAACATTAAAAATGGTAAATTTCCTTGGAAAGTTGCAAAACAAACACAAACATGCAATCTGGAAAATTCCGCAACTTAGCATCTGATTAGTATACTCAATGTCTCAGTCAACATCACGGACTTTTATGGTTGTTGTTTAGCAATTTTAAAGGAAAAAAAAAATGAAATGTAAACAGAACTGATGAATTGAGAACAAGCAAAGGGCTTAACATAAACCTGTAGGATGTTAATCCACTGGCATCGAAAGAATATCTGCAGTCCCCATGAGAGGAGCATCGTTTTGGGCATCCTTCAAGTGAAAGCGACATGGCAGTTTGCCCTTTCGAAGAATCGCCACTGGTATTAAGATGTCTCAGACCAAAACCCCAAGTTCCTTCTCTAGCATAAATAATGTAAAAATCAATATTGTCATCACTTGAATCATATAGCATGAAAAACGTGGATTGATCACTCTTCCTTGTCTTGTTAGCATAATAATAGTCCCAGCTATCAAGAGAAGGTAATCCACCAAATCTAGCATAAACTTCATAACTGATCTTCACATCTGAGGATAGTCGTATGTGAATATTTCGTCCAGCTGCACCACGAGGAATGTCCATAGTAAAGTAAGTCCAAATGTTATCATTTTCTCCTCCATTTGAAGATTTGTTTAGAAGTGGCTCAAGAGGAAAATTGGCAGAAGATGGTATTTCACCAACAGGTAAATAATATGATTGAAAGGGGGGTGGACCTCTACTGAGAACTGTCTGCAGACAACCAAATATTATCTTGTCAATAACTTATTCCTGCAAGTAAATATCTTTAAGCATCAAGATATAGAACTGGGTCTACCAGAGGATGTTCTTAAACTTAAAATAAAAAAAATAAAAAAATTACAGTTGTAGAGTATTTCATCAGTGAAAAACTTCAATATGTTGAACAAGTTCTTCAATCTGTATTTTTCAGCATTAGGCATGAAATAGTTCAAATCTCAGCAATTTCAAAAAACAAGTTCAGTTTATCCCAGAAAAGAAGTCAAGAAGCAGAACTCCCAAAAAATTCTACATGTATGCTAATGTCTGCACTTACACAAGGCATATTCCTATTTCTGCAAATTACAAACATCTGAATGGATACTGAGTTAACATTTCAGATGTTATCATAGTTTTTTATTTGCTACCAGAAGATTTATCTTAATTTTCTGTTTTATTCTTTCCAAGTTTTACATCTGTGTTTCCGTAACCATCAAGATATGACTACTACATCTGATCATATCCCCATTCTACCTATTAAAGCGATAACCTTAAGTGCAAGTTTTGTTTTGTAGTACAAGAAATCTCACACTGACATAATTTAGAGTTAACTTTCCTATTATAAAGAAAGCACTCAAGGTGACAGCACAAAAAGAAAATAGAGGCAGAGACACATCTTGCAATATATACTACCTGAAGTGTGTAGCTACCCATTGTGCAATTTGGTCCAGCTTTACCAAGTGGGCACTGAAGCACTTGTGATTCCATTGAATAGCAAACTTTTACATCACTATCCTGAGTCCCTCCAAACGTTCTTGTAAGATTAACTGGTAATATACTAATGTACAAATGACCAATCAGTGGTGACCGAATAACCAGAGGGGCTTTATTTAAATCACTGGAATAATCATGCAAAGTTTCTGAAGGCATTGCTCCATGGCGAGCAAAACACATTAGTTTAAAATCATTTGCACTAGAAGCATTATTTGAAGGTGTAATATCGAACGTGATGTTTGCTGCCTTAATGGTCAATTCTTCTGCCACATTTGTTATATCCAAGGAGTACAAGTTTGGTACACCTTCCTGAACACAAAAAGTGTTAAAGTTACTTTTGCAGGTCATTGCATTTTCCATCAATGGCTTCATCACTGTAGCTTCCTGAGCATTATATTTATAATCATCAGATGTTGTGCATGAAAGTGGATAGACTGTACTGTTACAGAACTCCCCCCTCATCATTGAATTTGTGCACGCTTCCATGCTTACATTGGCAGTGAAGGAGTACTCTGGGCCTCGGATAATCTGCAGAGACGGAGAAGTAACTGGTTTTCATCCATATGCAGTCAATGCATCGAGAACTTTGATAAGAGATAGAATGTGTCAAATGGAAAATAAGTTAAGGAAGTTTTGTTTTGAGACAGGATGCATAAATAAAGACAGAAATCAAAATTTGAGATTGTGTCCAGTTTGACATTCAGGAAGGAGTATTTATTAAGTACATCATATGTAATACCATTCTATGAATAGAAAGCTATTCCCTTGGCTTTAAAATCCACTTAGTTTTTTTAAAAAAATAAATTTGTTTCACTAGCTTTAAGAGAAAGAAAGTGAGTCGCTATACATGGAAGTGGCGTATTACACTAGATGTACTAAACAATCTCATCTAAATGAGACAATTAATTTGATTGAAATGCCAAGATCGTGAAGGAAATCCACTAGCTGAGCTAACCAGATATCAATTTCAACGACTCACTTGAGCACTTCTCACTTCTAAAGATTTTTTTATTGTGAAAAATGAATTAATCAACTATGGAGTATATTGATCAATCTATTGAATCAACTAAGCCTTCACTACATATAGATTTTAAAGATTTTGTGTCAGAATTAGTTCATGATGGTCATGAAAACCCCCAACCCTTTCTGGGATAAAAGATCTTATTATGAGAGAATAAAGAATGGATCATCAGGAAACTGGGTAAACACAAAATAAATATGAAAAATGGAGAAATAAAAAATCATGTCACTAGAGGTCTTGAATTCCTTTGCATATCTGACAAAGAAACCCCCCTAACGAAAAAAATCATTAGAATAAATAAGCCCATATTGAATTATCCTATATCAAAGAAGATTTACTAGTAGAAACCAATGGCTCAAATTTCTAGCATTATGACTACCCTAATAATAATAAATAAAGGATAAGAATATGCTTTGCCAGCCAGTGCTCTAACATTTAGTTAATTTTAAAACAGTATTATTTTCAGAAAACTTTAATTAATCATGTATTGAACTGTGTATTCATTCATTACACCTTAATTAATGCCCTATGGGCACTAGTTAGCCAAAACCTCGATAATATTATTATTGTAGAAGACTTTCACCACAAACATATTGATTGAATTTTAACATTACAATTTAGAAAAAAAAAGGTAAATAATAACAAATTCCACATACACAATCAAAATCAGGGTTCAAAATAAAGGACAATTCCGTTTAGTTATGCACATCAATGTGAAAAGACTGAAAAGGTACTAGCTGCATCAACGCAATAGCTGTTCTACTACCATAGAAATGCAAAAAAAAGTCAGCAACAAAAGGATTAAAATGGTTGCAACAAATGATGAACAATACTTGGAATATCCAGATTTCTTTGAGGCAAAAGTACTATTTGAAATTTTGAATAGTAAACCATACCATCTTCGATTGTGTCCTTGTAGCTCCAATGCCATTGAAAAGACCAATGTACCAAGCACCTGGAGATATCTGAACAATAATTGTTTATGTTTATTGTCTATGATATTGTAAACGGACAACAAGCAAAATCACTAGTGAACTAATCTATCCCCGCTAGTAAAATAGGAACATTAATATTAAGGAAGATATTGTTATATCATTAAAAGCATCATAGAAAAGGAGACACAGAGGTTGAAGATACAATACCAATATAAGCAAATAAAAATACCTGTTCGTTTGTCAATTTCATTGTGATATTTTTCTGCATTGGAAAACACTGCTCCACATCAAGACCATTTATTCCTAAAGAAAAAAGGGAAGAAAAATAATTATTTTTTTGGATATAAGAAGAAATGTTATTAGAAGAGAGAACAAAAAGTAATCATAAAGTAACACTACATTAGACAGTTCAGTAAAACTTGTCCCATTTTCTTGGTCAAGAAAGAGTTAAGAGAATGAAAGTGCAAACAAGTGAAGGGGTACTGTCATGGTGCTTCCAAAGGAAATGAAACACTAAGCAATTAAGTACATGTTGATGAGTTGATTATTCATTCTTTAGTCCATTACATGATAGCCAAAGAAACGATCACAGCAGGGCATGTAAAATATTAGAAAAGTCGGAAAAATAAACTAAAGACATACTAAGAATCAAAATAAGAAGAACCTCCTAAAGAAGATGCTAATTTAATGAATGGCAGGAACTTACTGGGGATCCAATGGTTCTATCATGTTGATGGATCAAAAATATTAAAACAAGTTTATAAATATCTCAGAAATAAATTTAAGATAGAATTTATATGCTCAAATTTTGAGTTTGTAACAGTTTGACTAACTTTAGTTGAACTAATTTAGGTGGGGCTTCTACCTGAGACAGGTGAATCTTTCAGGGATGTGTTTAAGGCATCTGGTAGAGGAGGGCTGCCATCTCTAAAGCATATTATTGGTAGTGCGCTTTTTGGAACTCTTTCAACTCTTGCAACATCCTGAAAACAAAGTATTTACGATAAAATGAGCGAGGCAAATAAATTAAAGCAGTTCAAACAGAAAGCTGCTATCCTGAAATCAGGTTCTCCATGCAATTTTTCTGTAGTACAAGCACAACCAACAACAAAACAATTTCAATGGATAAAATAATCATTTTAATAACTGAAGGGGAAAGAAAATTTTAAAAAGAGAAATCTGAATAAATAAATAAATAAATAAATAAAAATTAGAAAGACATATAATTGGGAATATATGATTTTTATCAAAGAACTAAATCATTTGCAATATTACCTCGTGTAATATGTGGCATTATAAAACAAAAGGTAGATCAATATTGAAGCATAAAAAATAAATTTAATCCAAATGAAAATTCAGGCAACATGTATCAATACAGATCATGGCAGTACTCTAAGGTGCTCCTACATGTACAAAGAATTACAGATTTACTTACAAGGTCTACATCTGAGTTCAAGGCTATGGACACTGTAGAAAACCATGGGGGTATATCAACTGGAACATAAAACATCAAGAGACAAGTAAGATCATCCATAAATCTTGACAGTGATTTCACCACCACCACCACCACCACCACCACGCCCTCTCAAAATAACAGTACTATATCTTATAACCAATTGAATTGCCAAAATAGTAAAAGGGAAAATTGCTAAGTTTCTCCGGTGATATTATTACCATCTCTCATGGCAGTATATCAATTGGAAAATAAGAAAACATCAAGAGAAAAGTAAGATCATGCATAGCTCTTAACAGTGATATTTTTTTCGTCTTCAAAATGACAGTACTGTATTTTATGACCAATTGAATTGCCAAAACAGTAAAAGGGGAAATGTTTAGCACCTCCAGTGATATTATTATCGTCTCTCATCTCTGTTCCCATCTGAAACAGCTGGATATTATCCATTTCTTGCTCATATAGAGATACCATGGATAGTAGTGAGATATAAACTTGGCATTATAAGTGCCAATAGTTTATATTTATAACACATAAGCACATAAGCAATGAAGAACATCTGAATAATCAGGCATTGGAAGGGAAAGAAAGAGGTATGAAATGAACCAGCAGAATAACTCACAAATCAACTACCACAACATTACACACAGAAATATAGCAACTCATCGTCAGTGCATAATTCAATGCATCACAAATTAGAGAACGAATGACAACCTACAATCATAAGATCATATCATATCTTTCAAGTCAGGTCATGGTTCTTCATGTGTCACAATTGTTACCACAGAAGAAGGCTATTGCTTATTAAAATAAAATTGCCAACAGAGCTGTTTACCTATCTCTCTAATTTCTATTCAAAATTATTGACATAAAACATAACACTCATAAGGTCAACACCATCATGCCTAAGAAAAAACGATCAACACATTTAACCTTGTAATACAAGAGCATAATCATTTCCCAGTCATCAGAATTTTCCAAAACACTCTTTAAACCAATAATAAAGTTAAAGACTAGGAATTATTGAATGATGAAGAAGGCAATTCCAGACTAAGTAATATATAAAATAAAATAAAAGCATAAATTAACAGACAAATTCACCTATACTTCAAAATCCAATTCCGACCCATGAAATTTCATACTGAGAAATGCTTCATGAACAACAAAAAGAAGAAAATTGAATGATATAAACAAAAGGGTAGCGACCAATTGGGTGATCCACCTCTAATATAGCGGAAATCAAAGGGCCTGAGGGTAGTCTGAGGGTAGTTGAAGGTGGAAAAAGTGTAGAATTCACGAGTGCCCAGTTCGTCAATTGCAGAACTGAAACTGAATGAACAAAAAAATAGTAACGAAGTACTTAGAAGAATCAGATTGAGATGACACCAATGAATCGAATTCAAAGACATGTTTTTTATTCTTCCTTTTTTGGTAATTTGGAGCTGTTCGCTCAGACCATGGAGAAGCAGGAGAGTGAACGATGAGTAAAGGGTATTAGTGAATTTTAATTTAATTAGTTCGAATGATAAAAAAAACACTTTGTTTGGCGAAATGTAAGCTAAATGTTATAAAAAAAAAAAAAATTTGTTTATTTTCATTTTCTGAACATTTTAAAATTATTACATTTTTATTTTTTTGTTTCGGAGTTCGGACCTGTTAATAGTTTTGAGATACGAGCTGTTGATACTCGAAAGTGCCTGAGACTGAGACATATGAAAATGTGTTTTTAAATTGAACGAGTATAATTTTTTTTTTTGGCCATGGATAAAGTAATTACAAATCCGTATTTTAAAAGTACAGACCTTATAAAAATATGTCTTAATTTTGCTTTGGTAAAAAAAATTATTATAAAAATCAAATATTTTTAATGATGTGACAATTCGTGATTGATTAATCCCGTAAAATTTGTTATACTAATAATACATAACAATTAAATCCTATTTTTAATTTATGTGTTGTATTTAATTTTGTTTTTGTAAAAAATTTATTCTAATTAGTTTGCACCTTCATAATTTATATTATTGTTAAAATCATCCTCATTTTTTTACACAATGTAAAATTATCCTTAAATTAATATGTAAATCATTAATATATAATATATTAGTTTAAATTAATGTATCGTTAGTTAAAAAATTGTTTACTTGTATCTAATGGTATGTTAGCATGTCATGTAGAGATTTTAACTTGATTATAACAATTACATGAAGTATATAACTCATTACAATACACTTTTTTTTTTTTTTTGAGAGAGAAACTCATTACATAACTTGTTAACGTATCCATGAATGTAAATATTTTTTTCATTACTGTATATCAACATTAATTTTTTAATAAATATGTAAAACTCATGCCAAAAAATTAGCACTCGGTGGCCTATAATAACCAAGGTTTACAAAACCGGATCGGCCATCGAACCGGTGAAGGCAGCGGTTCGAGGTTCAATGGTCCAACCGATGTTGAACCGTGGTTAAATCGGTTATAATTAAATAATATTATTTTAATTTTTAATATAATATTTATAACAATATTAAACAAAACAACAACATAACAACTAAAATTATTAAGTACAATTTTTATTATTTTGAAATTAAACTAAATAAATATAAAGATATATGTTAAAATCATCTTATAGGGAAAACCAACCCAAAATCTATAACCAGTCCACATATGTTAGAAAACAAAAGAATTGGGTTTTGGCTAGGATGATCCAAATCCTTTTATACTAATTTTTTTTTTAAGGAAACCGGTTCAGGCCGGTTCACTACCGGTTATGACCGGTTTTACCGGATTTGAATCGATTTTCCGGTTTTTGCACCGGTTCAATACATGACCGGTTTTTCCTACTGATCGGACCGACCATGATTCCGATTCCCGGTCGGACCAATCCGGTTTTCAAAACCTTGATAATAACATGAGGTATGAAGTTTGAGTGGGTCAAAATGGGTGCTGGAATTTGAATGGGAAATGTTGGGAACTATTGAATATAGAGACGATATCATTAGAAAAGAAAGAATAAAGTTAAGCAAAGAAATCATAGAAAACCAACAAAGTTAGGTCATCACCTTGTGTGACTCGGAGGAGAAAGAACTTATGAGGTGGCACCCGCAGTAATAACTGATATTCCCGACACATGTCCTTTTCTGTTTTATTACAATACGAGCTTGGGACGGCGGGTTGAGATGAGTTATGTTTATTTCTTATCCGGTTTTAAATATTGATTGGACAAATTCTTTGAACACGAATCCATCCTTAGATTCGAAGGAATCCGATCATATTCGGGTTGGTTTAAGACTAGGTCTAAATGGGACGAGACCGGATTAATCCGAAATTAAATAGATTCTTTGTAGGACTAAATTTCGGTGTGTGGAAAAAAATTGTTAATTTTTTATAAGCTAAAATATCAATAAAAGGTGCTATCTAAAAGTTATCGATTGATCTAGTGTCACCAAATTATTCCAAAATTGGAGGTTACAAAATATCAACAAATAGTTCATTTTGATAGATGCTTCCTTGATGCTCGTATTACTAAAGTCACATTGTCAAAAATTGGATTGTTTTATCAAACAAGATTCTTACAATGTTGCAAAAGCCAAAAAATGCTTCCTAGGTCAAAAATCGTGCCGTGTGAGACGTAAGATGTGAGAATAAAATTAGTAATTTACTAGTGCAGTGTACCCGTGCAACGCACGGGTAAATTTTCTTGCAAAATAAATTATTACAATATTTAATTCAAACCCAATTGTAATTGCTATTTTTATGTTGAAATATAATTACATTATATTTTATTGATTGAAACAAAATACTTAAATTATTTATACTATAATTATATTATACTAATATTAGTAATTGTTTCGTTTCCAAAATCCTTGAACCTGATAACGGAACCAATGACCATCAGGTTTGATTCGGTTCGGTTTAGATCCTACAAAAAAATACGAACCAATTTAATTGGTTCAGTTTAGATTTTCGAGTTCGTCAAATTATTGGTTCAGGTCTTACACCCATAAACTTTCCCGAAAAACATAGTAGTCTTACCTTTCATGGATAAAACATTTAAAAACAGCTCACAACCTGGCACACTCTAATTAGTACCCGAATATATATATATATACACACACCTTAATGTTTCAATTTTTTATATTATATATATATATATATATATATATATATATATATATATATATATGTAAGTATAGGTATTAAAAGAGTCCACATGCAACATGATAAACTCTACTTTTAGTTTTGACTGTTACAAAAATAATAAAAGTGGAGTTCCCAATTATATTATAGTATGAATAATGATGATGATGATGATGATGATGATAATAATAATATATGTAAACAATTTAAGCAATTAAGTTACTTTTAAAAAAAAAAAGCCCAAAAAAAAATCGATTCCAATGTCCCTTAAATGATTCCCAAAATCCACATCCCAAACTTCCCGAAGAACATGGTAGCTTTGCTATCTTTCATGGCTAAAAACATTTAAAAAATATATATAAACCTTAAAAAGTCAATAACAAAATAATATAAAAATCGAACCAATCAAAATCCGTCTGGTTCGGACCCGAAAATATTAATTAATATATAAATATATATACATAAAAAATATAAAAAGTATTAAAATGATAAACTATTAAATTCTATATAAAAATAGAAACATAATAAATATAAAATATTAGCATGTATATATATAAATATTAAAATATAGTAATTGTTTCATTTCCAAAATCCTTGAACATGATAACTGAACCAATGATTATCGAGTATGGTTTGGTTTGATTCGGACCCTAACAGAAAAAAATACAAACCATTTTAATTGGTTCTGTTCAGATTTTCATGATAATCAAATTATTGGTTCAGGTCTCATGCCCCCAAACTATCTCGAAGAACACGGTAGCTTTGCTACCTTTCATGGTTAAAATATTTAAAAATAAAATAAAATAAACTTTAAAAAGTCAATAGTAAAATAATATAACAAACCGAACCAATCAAAACTAGTTTGGTTTGTTTTGGTTTAGTTAGTACTCGAATATATATATATATATATATAATATAAAACTATAAATTATATATAAATATTAAAATATAATAAACACTAAACATTAAAGTATATCTTTTGTTTTTTTTATAACAACATACTTTTATGTTCATATTTTCGGTTTTATCAAATTATTGGTTCAGGTCTCACGCCCCTAAACTTTCCCAAAGAATACTGTAGTTTTACTACCTTTCATGGTTAAAACATTTAAAATATATATATATACTTTAAAAAGTCAATAATAAAATAATATAAAATTCCAAACCAATGAAAACGGGATTGGTTTGGTTTGGTTTAGTTAGTACCCGAAAATATTAATATATATATATATATATAACATATATAAAAAGATAAAAAATATATTAAACTATAAATTATATATAAATATTAAAATATAATAAATACTAAACATTAAAGTATATATATTAATTTTAAAACATAAATAATTATTAAAATATACATAATTGTAGTATAAAATAACACCAAAAACTCATTTATAAATAGTGAATTATTTTTTAAAATTTATATTCTATTATTTTATTATTACTTAAATTAATAAAAAATTTCTACCTAATTTTACACTATTTAATTTTATTATTGCTGTAGAATGTGCCCTTTTGATTTTTTTTATCGGGAAAAAGAGAGGAAGAAATGCTGCAGCTACAGTAACGTCACGGTTGTGCTACAAACTTCATTGAATGCATTAAATGTGAACAAAGCAAATAAAAAAATTCAAAAAGAGAACCAAAATTACTATAATCTGACACCTCAAATTACTGTTTGCGCTACTGTAAAGTTGAGGTTCAGCCATTATATTATAGTAGATGTTTAATTACTGAGTTGGTCCTTGAACTATTTGAGAATTTTCAATTATTTGAACTAAAAAAAATTCTAATTAGGTCCCTAAAACTTATATAAAATTTTCAATTGGGTCCATATCCTAAAAAGTTTTTAATTAGGTTCCTGAACTTATATAAAATTTTCAGTTAGGTCCCTAAAGTAAAAATATGGCTATATAAAATAAAAAGTGATAAAATGATAGATGATGAAATTTATGGAAAAAAAAATTTGATTGACACAATAATAAAATGACAAAAGATGAATATGAGAGAAAAACTCACTATTTAAAATAATAATTATTTTGTTATTATAATTTAAAGAAGTAAATTTTGTCTCTCAAATTTATTTATTTTTATTTAATCATTACACGAAACAAAAATTTTTCTCACTAAGTTTTTATTATTATCATTATTTTAAATAGTGAGTTTTTTCTCTCATATTATGCTTTTATCATTTTATTATTATGTTTTTTTTTTTAAATTTCCTCATCTATCATTTTATTATTTTATATTTTATATATTCGCTTTTTTACTTTAAGGACCTAATTAAAAATTTAATATAAGTTCAGGGATCAAATTAGAAAATTTTTAGTTCATGGTCCCAATTGAAAATTTATATAGGTTTAGAAAGCTAATTAGAAATGTTTTTTAGTTTAGGGACCTAATTGAAAAATCCAAATTAGTTTAGGGACCAACTCAATAATTAAACCTATATAATTAAAAAATCTGAAATAACAAAGTTGTCCCAATTTAGTGAAAAAAAATGAAAAAGAAGAAAAATAATGATGACCGAACAGTTGTGATGATGTCAATGTCATATCTCGTTTAATGCACCTCAACCAAGTTAAGAAAACAATATAATATTAAAATAATCAAGTATAATAATAATAATAATACAAAATATAAGAAACAAATAATGGATTAAAAAAATATTAAACTCTTTAAATTAGGGAGATGCTGTCACATCAGATGCACAATAAAAGTTGCTGGTCATTTTTTATATTTGTATTGATACATAGATTGTTGTGTTTGACTCCCAAAACAATGTAAATTTACCGGTTTGTAAATATTTTAAAACAAAAAATATATAAATTTTAGAAAATAAATAAAATAATAATAAAAATATTTCCATAACTTGACATGTGGCTTGCACCACAGTGCTACACTAAAATCAGAATTTCTCCTTATCAATTAGTATAGATAAAGATTTATTATTGGTTTGGTTTGATTCGGTTCGAACCGAAAATATTAATATATATATATATAATATAAAAAATATTAATATATATATATAATATAAAAAATATTAAATTTTAAACTATTAAATTGTATATAAATTAAAATATAAGTATATAAAAATTAAAACATCTAGAATATGACAACTCTACCTTTACTGTTTGCCAATTTATGTTTGGTTGACAGTATAAAAAAACTTTACACAATCAGTATATACAAATAAATTCAAAAAAAAAAGTATTAGGAAAAAAAAATTATTAGAAAAAAATGTAAAAATTAAGGAAAACGTAAAAAAAAATTAACAAAAAAAAAGTACAAATTTTTTTAAAAATATATATATTTTTTTAAAAATTGAATAAAAAATATAAAAAAAAACGTAAAAGAATTAAAAAAAGTAAAAAAAAAAGTTTTTCTTAAAAAAAAAAAACCAAAAAATCCTATCGCTGACACGTGTATGTACAGTAAAAATGTCTCTCTACCTTTTATAGTAGTATTGATTTCAGACTTTTTTCTTAGTTACCATGGGTAAAACGTAAGCTATGGAGAGATAAAAGTAAGAGTAGATTTTTATTATATGGGATGGACTGGGTAACCCCAAGGTCAATCCGGACCCATCCCTGACCCTGCACCTGGTCGCTAAATGGGACGCGGGTTCGTCCCTTCTCTTTTGTAGATTAGGGTTAGACCCTGTCCAAACACTACGGATTGGGACGGGCTCTAGGGTCGGATCGAATTTTACACACCCCTACTTGTTGGTGCCAAATGCCAATGCTTGCTTTGGCAAATCACTAAAAGTTGGGATCCAAATTTATTTTTTAAATGTGCCTTATTCTTGGTTTGGGTTGAAAGAAAATAAGCTTAAGTGTAATTTTGGTTTCCTGTTATCGATTAATTGCGATTTTGGTTTTATAGTTTTTTTGTACGTTTTGTTTCTTTATTGTAAATTCGATCCATTCGTTTAATATCTGTCAATTTTTTCAATAATCAACATAGAGGAATCATTGTTCTAAGCGTACATAATCTCTAGTTGAGGTTCTCATTCCATCTCTCTGAGAAACTCATTGAAAAATTGATGGACATTAAACGAAATGATCGAATTTGCAATATTGAAAAAATATGTGAACCAAATATGCAGAGAAAAACTTTAGAGATCAAACCCACACATGACCAATAGTAGGAGGATCAAAAGTATAATTAAGCCATATTTATATATATGCTTCACAAGTCTAATAAACTAGTTTATAACTTATTTGATTATCTTACAAGCTTGTTTGATTAAAATGGAGATGTTTGGTAAATAAGCTTATCTCATTAGCTTATCATTTTTCTTCATAAGTTATTTTATTTAGCTTATGTCTTTTAACTTATAGCTTATTGATTTATTTATTTTTTTCGTTTTTACTCTCATTAATTTAATAAAGTTCCACTTTACCATATCTCTCATAAATATATTCTTTTATGCCATTTTATATTTATGAGGTAGTTCAATCGCTCATTTTATAAAACACTTCAAATTCAATCAGTTGCCTTTTCAGCTATAAATTATAAACTTCCAGTTAAAAATTAGCTTATCAACCATAAACTAGTTTATCAGTTATTTTTGTCAAACAGAATCATGACTAGACAATATTTTTTGAAATTTAAATTGAGGACAAACTTTCAAATCGGTAATCGAATCGTCTTATAATGAATTTGAGGTACTTTAACATTCAAACAGTTACGTTGATCCGGTAGGGTTGGTTTGCTTTTTGCAAATTTTAATATACAATTGAATTAGGAGAATATTAATCAATGTTATGTGACATTGGTTAAAAAATCAAAAAAATAAAAATTTTATTAAAAAATAATATATTTAATATTTTGAATATATAAATATTTAGTGTTTTAAGAGAAACTTACGTACCTAGACCTTAACGCACTGACGTAAGCCAAACTGATTACATCCAGGTTGGTTCATATTAGTTATCCAGTGAGTTTTTATTAATTTATTTAATATTTAAAAAATAGTTAAAATAGGGAAAAAATTGAGTCCAGTCCCTCACCATCAGTACAGTAGCTCACCCTCCCTTCTTCACCTAATTAATAAAGAACAACAATCGTCACCATCTCCTTTAAAATAAGAACCAGTGAAAGAAGTCCTATCTAAAATACTCATTTCCAAACCTCACCGAGTTCCATTTTCTACGTCTGACACAAAGACCCAACATTGAACCTTGTTGCTAAAGCCAATAGCATCTCATATTAATCCAAAATTTCAAGAAACCACAAGCTCCCTCGTACATGAAAATTTATCATTGCAACTTAATTCACTCGATTCCACACATATTCCATTGTGTATTTGAACAGACCAAAACTTCACCAAACTAGAGTGTGTGCGAGAGATTTCAATGACGATAGACTACTTCCATTGGAGGGCGCAGAGGTCCTAGAGGCAGATGGAAGCGCGAATGGCGGTGCCGATGAGAAGGAGGCAAGGGTGGGAGAGAAAGGATGGCAACACGAAAAACCAGTAGTAAAGAGGGTGAGATAGAGGGCTCTGAAAGAGTGAGACTTAGGGTTCTAATGGGATGAAGAAAAATGTGTGATAAGTGTGAGATTGTTTTTTATTTAGACTTTTAGGATATCATAATTTTTTGTTTTAAAGTATTATTCAATTTGAATCGGGTTAGTCGGTTTAGAAATTAGAAAATCTGATATCCAAATCGATTGGTTTTGTTTCTAGCTTTTGAGTCCAATATATGAACTGGTAGCATGCATTAATCCATACTTTGGATTTGGTCCCTTTCAACAAAACAAAAAAATATCGATTTGGTTCGATGGATATCATAATTTGTATATTTTTAAAGTATTACTCAATTTGAATAGGGTTAATCGGTTTAAAAATTAGAAAATTTGATATCCAAATCGATTAGTTTCTGTTTCTAGCTTTTGAGTCCAATATGAAATTGGTAGCATGCATTAATCCATACTTTAACAATCGATTTGGTTCGGATTAATTGGATTCGCAGTCGGATCCAAATCCGATTTTCGATAAATCACACTACAAAAAAAGAACTGTTTAGCGACCGGCATATTCGGTCGCTAAACTTTCTAATTCGGTCGCTATTTATTTTAGTGACCGAATTAGCGACCGATTCATGGTGGTGACTGATAACCTGGTCGCTAAGCTTTTAGAGACCGAAATAATAATTCGGTCGCTAAATGGCGACCGTAATTTCGGTCGCTAAATAATAAAAAACGGTCCCTACACGGTTGGTCACATTGTTTGGGCAACCATTTTTAGCGACTGATTATCGGTCGCTAGTTCGGTCGCCAATGTTGGTTAATGTTAACCTATATTAGCGATAGATTTCCGGTCACTAGACCACAATCTGTTAATGGTAACTAAAGTTTAGCGACCGAATTATTGGTTTCTAATTCGATCGCTAAACTGGTTTTTATTTAAAAAAAAAAAAGATTTAATTTTAAAAATAATAAATTTTTTCTGTTTTTCTTTAAAGTTTAGCAAAAATACTAATAAAACACACCAAATTACTAATGAAATATACAATCATAAGAAATAATGAATATATATATAAAAAAATAATCCAAAGTGTCGTACAAGAATCGTTTAAAGTCAAAAATATGAAGAAAAAAAAATCAGTCATGATGAGGGGGAGGGGGAGGAATCAAATCATCCTCAGCGTCCGTACCACCGACGTCTGCTATTTGATCGTCCTCTGCAGTAGTAGCATCAGTCGGCGGGCGGCGGAGGAGCGGCAGAAGCGGCGGCACAACCGCCGTCGAGCATCACCCGATCAAGCTGAGTCGGATCCTCATCTGCTCCAACACCGGTAGTAGTGTCCGCCTCGCTCGATGCTCGTCTGCATCATTGCCGGATGTACCCGAGTCAATCGTGCAATCTGTTCGTCATCTCGCTGCTCTCTCTCGCTCTTCTCCCGAAGCTCCGCGTTGGTGTGTGATGGTGTCCTCGCATTTGGTTGAACTGCTCCCGAGGGACGGTATCGGCGTAGGAAGGAGCGGGCGTCTTCGGATGATGAAGCGATAAACTCGCCTCCCAGGTGTCCGAGGCCATACACGTGCCCTTCTTGTTCCCCGCCCGACGACCTCCAAATAAATGGCATTATCGTCGACGGAGATAGGAGAGCTGGGCCCATCACCAGTCAAGGCCTCATCTTGTGACTGCGAGGCACGTGATATGACATCGTCCTTCTTCTCGTTGAAGCCCACCTACAAAGTATAGTTGAAGAGATTTAGTTAAAATTATAATCAATATTAACAAATCAATTATAATAAATTACAAGTAAACACTAAATTGTTTTTTTGCTTACAGCATAGTTACGGGCCTTGTCGTTGACCCATGTCCCTGACTTCAACTTCTTCGTCCTCTCCACCAACTCCATAGCAGTGGGGGCGCATTTGTTCGTGCTTTCTGCACAGAAAAATATAATCTTAAATTCATAAGAATAATTAAAAATGAAAACTAATTAAATAATATAATAAGTCAAAAGTTTAATGTATTACCAGCTCGTCGTAGTGGGCGGCGGCTGATTTAGACCCGCCGGTCCAAGTACATGCGCCACCATCAGAAGCTCGATTACGCCGAGCTGTGGCCTGGATCTCCTGGAACTTCTCAGTAGCCCAATACTAGTCCAGCTGCCTCCTGATATCAGGATCCACCACTTCCCCTTATTCTTACCCTTCCTCAGCTTGTTCGTCAGATTCTTCATGACCAGTGAGCCTTTATGCTCAAATATGTCCCTGATGAGACCCTCTAAAGCTACGTTCCACCTATACTCTTTCTGCAACTTACAGTTGTTAGGAAATTCGTGTGTGTATGTGTGTGTGTGTATTATATATATATATATATATATATATATATATATATATATATATATATATGTATATATATATATAATGTAAATTTAATTTAAATAACTTAATAAATTGTTACCTTAAACTCTTGAAACAATTTGATCCCTATGGCCCCCAGGATGGCCTTCCATGTAGGCCATGGACCATCAAACTTGCATCGCGGGATCTTCGATATCGAATCAGAAGGGCCCTTCGCGGGCAGAAAGCTGCAGCAAAATTAGAGCATTAATAAATATTATAAATAAATAAAAACAAGTAAATAGAAATTAAAGATACTTTATATATATTAAAAAAATTAAATTAGCTTACTCGTTATCCCCATGGGGATAAGAATCCTCCTGTCGGATGGACCACGACTCTCCTGTCATGATGATGATGATGGTCCTGTCATAGGTGTGGATGATGAGGGTGCAGCCTGTGTCCCGATCACATGAGGCTGGGTAGGGGGTGCAACTCCATCACCCTGAGGTGTCCCGTCTACAGAGGTGCTGGTAGGGTGGTCTCGATCTGAAGGCTGTGGGTCGGCCGACGAAGGGACTCTCGCAGCACGACCTCTGCCACGACCTCCACGACGACCCCTACCTCTAGAGGAATCTGCCATCTGTGTAAAAAATGAAAAGATGATTACACAACAGTGTAAATAATACAAAAATAAATTACCTAATTAAGTAGAATGACATTTACACAATGAATTATGACATAAATAAATTACCTAAGTAGAATCTCCGTCACTAAATTCACCCTCACTCTCATCAGTCTCGCTTGATCGGAATGTGCCTTCGCTAGATGCGTCCAACTCGGATTGATCCATTAACTCTCTTTCAACTTCTTCTCCATTTCTGGAAATGTCCGCCAGAGAATTAATAATAATGTCCGGTGTAATTTGCAACGGTACGTGGGGTCTTGAAAACTCATCATCTTGGTACGGAGCATCTTTTTCAGGCTGGTTGATTACATTATCAGTAATTATACTACGAGCCTTTATCTTAATAACACCCAACCAGCCTTGATGTCCTTCGGGATATGGCGAGTAATAAACTTGATCTACCTGTTGTGAAAAAATGAATGGGTCGTACGCCTTATTATACCTTCGAGACAGCCTAACTTGAACAATACCATATTTTTTATCGTTTTTTTGTCCCTACGTCAAGAGTAGGGTCAAACCAATCACACTTGAAGATAACTAACTTCATCACGGGGAAACCGGTATAATCGAGTTCAAGGATGTCAGTTAGAACCCCATAGAAATCATCCTCTACATTGCCATCAGTGGCTCGCACACAAACACCATAGTTACACGACTGTATTCCTTCATTCCATGTTTTTGTGTTAAATTTATATCCATTTACAATGTAAGTATTCCATGATGTAACCCATCTGTTAGGCCCTCATGCCAAATTTGTCAACAATGGATTTTGAACATTGTTTTCTGGATCTAGTACCTAAAAAAATCAAATATTATATTATTCTTATACATGCTATATATTTAAGGAGATAAAATGTATTGCAACAAATGAAGATGCTTAACCTACATATTTACCGAAGCACGTAGCAAAGTGAGAAGTAATTTCTCGATCAACCCGATCGTTTGAAATGTTAGGTTGGAGATCCCTTAGAAAATTGTCGTACATCCTACATATGGGAGATTAACAGCAGGACGATTAATAATCATAAATGTCAATTGAACTTATAAAAGACATTGTAGAAACTTACTCTAAATATGGTGCCACCTCTTCACAATTTTGAAGGATATACAGATGAGCAGCATTAATGTCATGCTGCTCCAAGAAATATCCTTTTGATTTGCCACTAAATCTGCCCGGATAGTTGAATATTGATATAGGAGGACTAGTTGAACTTCCTTCGCCCGAATCAACGTTTCTAGGCATCCTTGTCCTTCTCGTGTTAACTTCGTCCGGATAGTAATAAGAGGCAAAAGTGGAAGTCTCCTCTACTAAGTATGCTTCACAAATGGAACCCTCCACTCGTGCCTTGTTCTTGACTTTGTGTTTAAGGGAGTGCAGGAACCTATTAAAGAGGGATACATACAAATAATTACTAGTTTTAGGGAAAGCTAAACTACGATTTCGTGTTCGTGAATTTCATATGTATTAAGTAAAATAGTTGGTGTTGTTTACCTCTCAGATGGATACATCCAGCGATATTGGACTGGGCCACTAACTCTTGCTTCGTAAGGTAGATGAACTGGCAGGTGTTCCATGGAATCAAAGAAACTCGGCGGGAAGATTTGCTCCAGCTTACATAACAAAACAGGTATCTGGAATTCCATATCCTTTAATTGATTCACATTTAGTGTTGTCGATGTAAGCTCCCTGAAAAAGTGGCTAAGCTCAACAAGTGGGTTCCAAATTTGCTTCGGTAATGCGTCGAACGCAATTGGAAGCAACCGTTGCATGAACATGTGGCAATCATGACTCTTCATTCCATGTAACTTTGCTTCCTTAATGTCAACACATCTACCCAGATTGGAAGCATACCCATTTGGTAAATTTAGTTCCTTAACCCACTTACAAACGACCACTTTCTGTGTTTTGCTTAGTGTATAACTTGCCTTCGGTTTGATAAGTCTGCCACGACCACCATCCTGCAACTCAAGCTCCTTCTGATTACAAATTTCAGCCAGATCCAATCGGGCTTTATTTGTATCCTTTGTCCTCCCCTTGATGTCCATCACAGTGTCAAACACATTCCTCTCAGTATGCATGACATCAATGTTGTGATGGAGTAGTTGTGTCTTCCAATACGGCAACCTCCAAAATATACTTTGTTTTGTCCAATTATTTGACGCCATAATCAGGAATATGTTCTCCTTGGGATTCATGGACGAGCGGTAAGTACTGTACTCTGCGCCATACATTAGGACCAGTCAAACGTGGTGGAGGCGGTGTTGTCTCCGCACAACGCTTCTTGAATGCATTCTTGTTCCGCCTATAAGGATGATCTTTTGGAAGGAATTGACGATGACAATCAAAATATGAGATCTTTCGACTGTTTTTAAGCATGAATGCCTTCGATCGCTCCATACATATTGGGCATCCAAGCTTCCCCGTGGTCATCCAACCCGACATCATCCCATAGGCGGGAAAGTCGTTGATCGTCCACATCAAAGCTGCTTTCATCATGAAATTCTGCCTCAAAGATACGTCATATGTCAACACACCATCATTCCACAGCATCGTCAACTCATCTATCAGCGGCTGCAAGTACACATCAATCTTACCTTTTGGATTAGACGGACCCGGAATTATGACTGTTAGGAACATAAACTCCCGTAGGGAGTCAGGATAACCGGCCAACAAGAGTATGCTTTTCCAGACTACACAAAAGGATTAAATCCATCAGTAGATAACCCCAATCGGACGTTCCGAGGGTCCTGCGAAAATGCCATATGAACCCTATCAAAATGCTTCCAAGCTTCTCCATCAGATGGATGACACAAGACATCTTGCTCCCTCTCATGCTCACTATGCCACCTCATGTGAGCTGCAGTGGCCATCGAAGAGTACAATCTTGTAAGTCTTGGCACGAGCGGAAAGTACCACATCTTTTTTAGCGACCTCTTCTTCTCAATGCCCATCCTAGTGGTTGGCTTATACCGATCCGTACCACAAAATCGACAACATGTTATGCTCTCCGCTGAATCATCCTTATAGTACAACATACATCCATTCGGGCAACAATCAATTTTCAAACACCCCAAACCCAAATTTTCCACAGACTTCTTAGCATGATAAAAACAAGTAGGCATCCGATTTTCTTTTGGCAATGCCTTGGACACTGACCCGGTGAGGCGATTAAAACAGTCTTCTTGTATATTGTAGTCAGATTTGATACTCAACCATTCCATGCACATCGACAACTCCGTGTACTCCCGACCTCCTTCCCACAATGGAGATCGTGCATCACTCAACATATCATAGAATCTTTGAGCTTCGGGATTCGGATTCTCCTCTATGTATTGGGAACACATTCCACCATCTTCTCCCCCATCTTCTTCTAGTACAACACCAACCGATGGTCCAGCATGATTTATCATCTGCTCGTATGGATTCAATTCTTCCCTCCGGTCACCACTTCCATAATACGAACCTTCAAACACAATCGAGTTAAATCAGGCAACGTCTCACCATGGTTACTCCACCAATAGTAATCAGGCATGAATCCCTTCTCATAAAGATTGGCTACAACTCCATCCACGCTTTTGAAATATTGACACTTGCATCTTTTGCAAGGACACCTCAAATGATCACCGCCCAGCCGTATAAATCTCTCCTGGCTAACAACAAACTCTATAAACTCATCCACTCCAACTCTGTACTCTTCCCTAAGACGTTTATTCCGATCCAACCTACGATACATCCATTTCCGATTCTCCGAAATATCCATTGCTGACAATTAAATAGCCTGACCAACTCTACAATAACACTTATATATTACGGTGCATTCCAATAAGTCCATCAATCTCGTTCTTATGACAAGGTATGAACCTATCCCATTCGAGAAGAAACCTTTACCACACTCGGCTAATAATAGTTATTCCCTTATTCAAATACCTTATACTTAACAAAATTTTGGAAGCATTTCCCATCGGTCTCCAAGTACACGACTCGAGCACGGTGAGAATCACCGCGATCAAGTATGCACCAGGAGAACAAAAGGAAATGCATCAGACCGAGATTTCAACAAGTATATAAGGCATTTGAACATTGAAATGACTATTGTACGAGTGTGAAAAAAGTTTTTTCCCAAACTGTCCCATTTGGACAATTCAAGATTCAATACAATGAGCATGCATACCCTGAGAAGGTACGCATGCTCATTAATATTGAATCTCAAATAAGAAACTAAGGCTTTCGTAACTTAATAATTAACTCTAGCAGAAAATAAAACCATTGACTTATAAGGATTGAAGCATACTTCAACAAATATATATTGAAGCATAAATCAATACAAACTTAGATAAAATATAGTAGCAAACATCCTATTGAGCTCCGCTCTCCACTAACAAGTAACACATAATTGTCAAACACATGCATAACTTCTAAATTAGCAACACACAACAAGCATCCCGCCTTTTTGACAGGATCACATCCTATTGAGCTCTGCTCTCCACTAACAAACAACACATAATTGCAAATACATGCATAAATATTAAATTATCATCACGCAATCAGCATCTTGCCTTTCAGACATGATACTTTTCTATTGAGCTCCGCTCTCCACTAACAAGTAACAAATAATTGTCAAACACATGCATAACTTATAAATTAGCAACACACAACAAGCATCCTGCCTTTTTGACAAGATCACATCCTATTGAGCTCTGCTCTCCACTAACAAACAACACATAATTGCAAATACATGCCTAAATATTAAATTATCAGCACACAATCAGCATCTTGCCTTTCAGACGGGATACCTTCCTATTGAGCTCAGCTCTCCACTAACAAACAACAAGATATATAATTCACATAACGCATTACAAGCACCACACAATCAGAACCTTTTAGACAAAGCAGAACCTTAAAAGAGAGTATTGAGAGAACTTACCTATGCGACAAAATACAAAAACAAGTAAGGATAAGGGGAGGAGCCGCAGACAAGAAGATCAGGAACTGATAAATATAATAAGACAATATGAAAGCAAATTAATATCCTTAGATCCAACTTAATTGTATTCAAGTTAGTAATATAAAAGTTCAACAAATTGCCATTACGACCAATTGATTACCTGTGGAGATGGAGAGGGGACGAAGGGACTCGGTTTCAACTCACGAGAAATAGAGCAATGACCTATAATGCATAAATAAAATTAATCCTGTCAAATACCAACATTTAAGAAACTAACATTTAAGAGTTTGTTGAAAGCCATTAGGACTTTTACTATTGTCCTCTCTTTCTGTGTTTTTTAAAGCATTGCTATATTAGGTCTTGAACTCTTTGAATTTCTTAAGGATATACAAGTGAATAACAGATTTGAACAGAGAGAGAGAGTTGTACATAAAACAATGCAAAATAGTTGATTAAATGAACCTTTAGCAAACTTCATGCAAATGAATCTATTTCTGTATTCATGACATGAATAGAACAGAAATCAATTAGATAACCATGTATAAAATAATCTATCATCAATGACTTAATGCACCACTTATAATATTTAAGTCGTGAAGTATATACCACTTGGGTGTGGAGCATAAGGCTTGGTGAAACAGCCGTACTTCCTAGCAAGTTGGTTTGTTTATACAATACAATATATATCAAACAAGTTCAATGTAGAGTTTACCATTCAAGTCCATACCATTTGATAATCAGGCTTCAGATTATAACTATTTAATACAAAAAATAGTGACTTGATAACCTACCAACAACTAACATGTCAAATACTAACATTTCAATAAACTGACAAATATTTGGTCGTTGGTGGGTGTCTGCTTGTTCCTTGAATGCTTGTTATTGTAGTTATAGCTCACAAGCATCTAAGTCAATACTTATATTTATAATAATCTATTCTGATATCTAATTTCTTATCAATTTGTCATTGACTTGGTCTTCAAACTCATATTAAAATAGTCTTCCTTATGTCTAATACAATGTGCCTGTAATTTACTAATTACATTCTTGGCTTCATATTTGCTTATTTTATGCAGGGATGGCCACGAAACTTATAGTAGTCCTACTTCCAAGCATTATAGTCGAAGAGATAGTGAATCAAGAGGAAGCTAACTTATATTATCTATCCAATAAGCTATTTAAATCAATATATCCCTACTGTCAAAATTTCTCTACCCTGGATTTCACTAGAACAACATCAATGATTAATTTGACAACATAAATACCCATACTGACAGAACTTCCATAAACCCTAACCTGAGACAACTGATCAGAGGAGATTGTGGGGGTGGTGGTTGCTCAAACAGAACCCCTTGAGATGGTGGTGGTGACCGGAGGACGAAGTAACAACACCTGAGAGAGACATTGAGAGAAACTGAGACAAAGAGAAACGAGCAAGAGAGAGAGAGAGCGAGATACACACAGAGAGAGAAGAGGAGACCTTACCAAAGAAGGAGGTCACGGCGCTACAGTGGTGGTCGTGGTGGCGGTGGTGGCAGTGGTGGCACGGTGCTGCTGGGAGGAGGAAGAGAGAGTGTGAGATAGAGAAGGAGAAACACAAAATGAGAAGGATAAGGGGAGAACCTTACCAAGTGGTGGTCAGAGGAGGACGAGACGCTGAGAGGTGGCAATGCACGGTGGGAACAGGGAAGGGGCGGAGCTGCGCGTGAGAGAGAAGAGAAGAAAAGAGAGAAATGGGGGAAGAGAGGAAGGAAATCGCGATTTAGGGGTTTTATTTTTAGTGACCAAATTATTTGGTCGCAAAATCGGTCGCTAACTGGGTTAATTTGAAATTTGAATTCAAAAATTTAGCGACCAATTTTAAATCGGTCGCTAACACGCTCTATTTTAATTTTTTACACGCCGTTTAGCGACCGAATTAATATCGATCGCAAATATAAATAAAATTTAACCGTTGCATTTAACTCGGTTGCCAGTTCGGTCGCTAAAAAGTCAGCAAGTTTTGACTTTTACTTTTACTTTCCTTTATTTAGTGACCGATAACTCAGCTACGCTCTATTTCGGTCGCAGTATCAGCTATAACCAGTGTTTCATGGAGATCCTACTATCGGTCGTCATTTCGGCCGCAAACAGTAACCAAAAAATTCGGTCACTATTTTCGGTCGCTAAATAACCTTTTTTTGTAGTGTCAGGTGTTGTTTCAGATACTATTTATCAAAATGAGGTTGTTTGAAACTATTTATTAAAATAGGGTGATTTTTTTCTCATAACATTTATATTATTATTTTGTGTTCTGACATGGGACGACGCTAGTCCAAGTGACGCCTTGAGTGGAACTTATGAGAAAGATATTATCAAATGAAGAAGAAAAGGGATATCTAATTAGTGAAAATTAAATTATTGAAAGTTCCAAATTAATTAAATTAAAAGAATCTGAACCAATCCAATTATTAAATTATCTCTTTAGCTGTTTTTCTTCTGGGCCTTAAGCCCCTTCTTGTACAAAAAAAAAACTCTTTGGGCTGGGCTGTGAAAACTATATCGAGTAACTAAAAATACTTTGTATTGATTCTCATTCAATTGAGTAATTGTTATGTATACATGCCTATCAACTCTTACTTATATAGACAAAGATAACTGAGCTTCTAAGCTACCAATATCATAAGTTTGTTATAAAAACTTACTTATCTACTTATCTAAGTTGTAACCAATCCTAGCAGCAACAGATTTAAACTAACTTATAACTAACATAATGGAAACTATTTTCTTCACTCCCCCTTAAGTTGGGGCATGCAAATTCACAATGTCCAACTTGGAAAGAAGTAGTTCTAATCTGTCTCTACCTAGTGCCATGGTCAACTTGTCTGCAATTTGATCTTTTGTACTGATCTTGAGTGGTTCAACTTCTTTGGACTGAACTCCTTCTCTCACAAAGTAACAATCCATCTCCACATGTTTGGTTCTCTCGTGGAAGACTGGATTGGCGGCTATGTGTAATGCTGCTTGATTATCACAAAACAGTGAGGTAGGGCCTTCTTGACATACTGTTAGCTCACTTAGTAACCATCTAAGCAAACAATTTCACTGACAGTGACTGCCATGGATCTATACTCGGCTTCAGCATAGGATTTAGCTACTGCTGTTTGCCTTTTAGTTTTCCATGATATAGGTGCTCTTCTAAGAGTGATTAGGTATCATGTGCAAGATCTTCTGGTAATTGGACAGCCTCCCCAATCCGCATCACAATAAGCTTTAAGTTGAAGGTCATTGTTGCTTGGAAGAAGGAGACCTTGTCCTGGAGTAGTTTTGATATACCTTAACACCCTTTCTACTGCATCCATATGAATCTTCTTTGGAGAAGTCATAAACTGGCAGAGAGTATTCACTGAATAAGTGATGTCTGGCCTGGTTATAGTAAGATATAGAACTCTCCCTAGTATTATTCTGTATCTGGTTGCATCCACATCAGCTTCATCAGTTTTTGTCCTTAGGTTGCAGTGTTGTTCCATGGGAATTTTGCTTGGTTTGCAGCTTTGCATTATGGTCTCTTTTAAGATGTCAATAACATGCTTTCTCTGGTTTAGCATGATTCCTTTTGATGATCGAGCCACCTCAATCCCTAGAAAGTACTTTAGTACTCCTAAGTCTTTAATGCTGAATTTCTTATCCAAGAAAGTCTTGACCTGTTGCATAAGATTCAAATTATTACCAGCAAAAATGACATCATCAACATATATCAAGTCTATGAAAAAAAAACTCCCTGTTTGTTATATATGAAAAGTGAATGATCAGCCCGAGACTGTCTGAATCCAATGCTTTCCAATGCTGTGGTGAATTTTTGGTACCAATTTCTTGATGCTTGCTTTAAGCCATACAATGACTTCTTGAGTTTGCAGACTCTAATATCACCTCCTTTTGTAAAACCTTGAGGCACTTTCATATAGATTTCCTCTGTTAAATCTCCATGAAGGAAGGCATTGTTTACATCAAGTTGATGCACAATCCATCCTTTAGAAGCTGCTATAGTGAGAAGAATCCTAATGGTTACTAATTTTGCTACTAGAGCAAAAGTATCATGAAAGTCTTCTCCCTCTATTTGGGTGAAGCCTCGAGAAACCAGCCTGGCCTTATATCTTTCAACTTGACCATTTGGCTTGTACTTAATTTTGTAAATCCATTTAGAATCAACAATATTCTTGCCTGGTGGAAGTTTTGTCAAGGTCCAAGTCTGATTTTTCTCTAATGCCTCAATTTCTTTCTTCATAGCATCTCTCCAGTGCTTGTACTTTACAGCCTGTGAATAAGATTTAGGCTCATCTTGTGAAGAGATGGCAGCAAGATAAGCATTGCGAGCATGAGAAAACTTATTATAAGATACAAAGTTAGATAGAGGATAAGGTGCAGGATTCTTAGAAGCAGGATCAGTAGATGTTGGAATGGTTATGGAGGGTGGAAAACTAACTTCATAGTCTTTTAAGTGACTTGGCAAATGCCTAACTTTTGTCCCTACATTTCTTTGTTCTACATGACTGTTAGTTTATGCATTATCTGTATTACCCTGCACATCTTCAGGTTCTATGTCATGATCCTCTAAGTTATTCATTTCTTTAGGAAAAGAGTTTTATTCCATTGTGAAGGATCCTCCCATTGTGAAGGATCCTCCCATATGTGTCTTTAGTAAGAATGTCATACACTTTGTATCCTTTTTGACCTAAGGGATAGCCTATGAAGAAACAAGGACTCCCCCTTTCATCAAATTTCCCTTCTCTCTTATGTTTTAAAGCATATGCTAGACAACCAACTACTTTTAGGTATGTATACTCAGGTTTCCTATTGTATAGAACTTCAAAAGGAGTCTTACCACCAATTACTTTTGATGGCAACCGATTGATGATGTGTACTGCAGCAAGTACACATTCTCCCCATAATTTTATTGGAAGGTTAGCATGGAACCTTAAAGCTCTAGCTGTTTCAAGGATATGCCTATGTCTTCTTTCCACACACCATTCTGCCGTGGGGTATAGGTGCAGCCCAGCTCCATTACAATTCCTTTTCCTTTTCCTGCATAAAATTCTTGCATAGTTCTAGAAGTAAATTCTAAACCATTATCAGATCTTACCTTTTTAACCTTCTTATCAAATTGAGTTTCTATCATTAAAATGAACATAGGTAAAAGAAACTCAACCTCAGACTTATGTCAAATGAGATATACCCAGATCCCTCTACTAAAAAAATCATCTACAATTGTTAGAAAATAATGTGCTCCAATTAGGGAAGCTGTCTTATAGGGACCCCATATATCACAATGCACAAGGTCAAAGCAAGAATTTGATTTTATATCACTTAAAGGAAAAGGCAATCTAGTCTGTTTTGCCTTCATACAAGAATCACAATGTGTAATACTTGCAGGTTTGATCAAGTCTAATCCTATATGATTGATTTTAGTACTTGAGGCATGTCCAAGTCTAGCATGCCACAAGTGACTATTACACTTTCCTACTTTCATTGCTGCAGCATTCTGTTGAATAGGTTCAAGCAGATATAAGTCGTCTTGATGCCTACCCTTCCCAATCAGGATCTTCGAATGTAAGTCTTGTATCATACAAGAGTCAGCAGTGAAAGTTATGGCATAGTTATGTTTCTTTGTCATTTTGCTGACAGAAACCAGATTGCATTTGAAATCAGGAATATGCAGTACATTATCAAGCTTTAAACCATTTGGCAGACTTGATGTTCCAAAGCCTTTCACTGGTACATTTGTACCATTAGGTATGTGAACAGAATGCTATTGAGATGATGTGCTCTGTTGCAACAGAGTCAATTACCGAGTGTTTCTTAAGACTAAAGTTACCTGCCATATTGACCATAGCCTTGTTTTGAACAGTTTCTGCTCCAGGGTCATGATCCATCTTTAATTGTTGTATTAGCTTCTCATACTGCTGCATGGTTAAACCAGGTATAGGGTTGTTCCCAGTAGTCACATGTGCTGCCTTGAAACCAGGTTTCTTGTTGTTCCAAGTGGTTGACCTTTATTTCTTTGGTTTTCTCCAATTTGGAGGATAGCCAATGATTTCCCAACATTCTTCTTGTGTGTGTCCTATTTTCTGGAAGTGATCACACTTAGGCATTTCCTTCTTGTTGCCTTTCTTGTCTTCTATAGAATATCTGGATCCTTGGAATTGAAAGGCTGTTGTGTCTACTGTTGGTTTGTGCATAGCTGAAATGAGTCTTTGTTGCTCATCTTCTGCCACTAAGTGATATGCATGTCCAAGGGAGAAGGTTGGTGCCGTACTGAGAATTTGTGACTTCACTGTATTGAAACATCATCTAGCCCCATCAAGAAATCATATAGCTGTTCTCTTTCTTGCATCTTGGTGAGATTCTTTTGGACTTCACACCTGCATCCACCACAAACACACTTGAGCCATGGTGAAATGGAATGGATTTCATCCCACAGTCCCTTCAGTTTTGTGTAATAGGCTGGAACTAACAGTTTTTCTTGCTTGAGCATAGCTATGGTTCTTCTAAGTTCATAGACTCGATGAACACTGCCTTTTGCAAATCTTTCTGCAAGTTCTGTCCAGATTTTTTGTGAAGTGTTGGCATACCTTACACTATATCGGGTCTCTTTATCCATGCCACTATTGAGCCACCCTTTTACCATGTCATTGCACCTCATCCAATGTGCAAGATGAGGTGAATCAACTTGTGGCATAGGAATTGAACCATCTACAAAACCAATTTTATTCTTTGCATACAAGGCATTTTGCATATCATTGACCCATTCCCCATAATCTGCATCATGGAGAGGTTCACTGACAAACACTTGCCCAGGATGGTCCGAAGCATGAAGATAATATGGAGACATAGCATCAATGGATCGAACTGTTATTACCTGCAGCCTGTTCTTCATCGATCTTTTTCTTAGTTGAAGAAGACTCTGGTTCTTCTTTAACTTCAGTTTCTGAATATTCTAAATCTTTTGTCATGATGGATCAAGAAACTTTATGCAAGAACCGCCAGGATCTTATTTGCTCGGTGATACCATGTGAAAACTATATCGAGTAACTGAAAATACTTTGTATTGATTCTCATTCAATTGAGTAATTGTTATGTATACATGCCTATCAACTCTTACTTATATAGACAAAGATAGCTGTGCTTCTAAGCTACCAATATCATAAGTTTGTTATAACAAACTAACTTATCTACTTATCTAAGCTGCAACCAATCCTAGCAGCAACAGATTAAAACTAACTTAACTAACAAAACAGAAACTATTTTCTTCATGGGCATTCTTAGATAGTAGAAGTGTAGCTCATCTCACATAGGAGGTGCAAATAATTGGCAAGAAGATTGACTACATGCACCATCCATCTAAGTTTGACTATGATTAACATTTTGGGATTATAATTTTTTAATTATGGATTAATTTGATCGAGAAGTAATTTCTTTTTTTCTTTGGCTAAAATACCATTTTGGTCCCTTAATTAATTTATTTTTTACATTCAGTTTGGTCGCTTCACTTTTAAAAGGTTCAATTTGATCACTTAACTTGTCTCTGTTGACCCGAGTTAGTCCTCTCCGTCAATAAAGTCAATAATAGTGTTAAATTAGTTTCAATCTGGTCCCTTATACTTTAAATAAGTTTCAAATTGGTCCTTTAAATTGTTAACAAGATTCAAACTGGTCCTTTAAATTGTTAACGAGTGTCAGTCCGGTCGTCAAAAAGTTAACATCGTTACTGACTCATTGACGGAGAGGACTAACTTGGGTCAACAGAGACAAATTAAGGGACCAAATTGAACTTTTTAAAAGTTAAGGGACCAAACTAAATCTAAAAAATAAGTTAAGGGACCAAAATGATATGTTAACCTTTTTATTTCCATTCAAATTATGGTGTCAGATTCAAAATTATATTCAAATTGTTAATCCAAAACTGAATTGTTTTTTCCATTGCTTATATGAGGTCCTTTTATGGGCATAAAATTGGAGTAATTTTTTTATATTAGTTTATTTTTATACGTATTTATAATAATCAAATTATAACAATAACTTTTTAAAATAAAAAAACAACAATTTTATCCCTCACTATATATCAAGTAAAATCAGAGATACCATTAGATTGATCTGCATGTCTCACTCTCAAGTTGAATCAATTATTGGTTTTGGTTCCAAGACTTGAGTTCTTTTTCATAGCTTAAAGCTTATTATAATGTGTTTGAAAAGTCTTTTTGGAATGGACCAAACAGACATTTAGAGTTTCTGTAATGATATAAGTGCTTTTTACAATAAACTTAAATAAGTAATTTATTATTCTCAAATTATTTTAAACTTGTTTAGCCAAAAATTTTAATTTTTTTAGAAATGTCTCGTATGAAAACAACTTTTAGCTTGATTGAGATTTGAGAAGTTATTTTGCATATTTATGAGACAATTATATCCCCATTATAATTTTAAATTTCATAAAAAATGAAAATCTTCATCTCCTAACTTTAACTATCTCAACTTCATATATTCTTAAAACGATTCTTCGAATATGTATTCAAATATTAAATAACTTAATTTATTACATAAAAAATATTTTCATATGGTCATTTGTGCTTAAATAAGTTGTTTGACCAGCTTGTAGCTTACAACTTATTTGACTAACATATAAGTTTGTTTGATCAATTTAGAAGTGTTTGATAAACAAATTTATGTTATCAGTTTATAATTTTTTCATAAGCTATTTTATTTAACTTATAGCTTATTTTTTTCTCTTATTTTTTACCCTTATTATTTTCCATGAAATTCCTACTTTATTTAGCTCATACCTCATAAAATAAAACTTTTATAAAAAATCATATAAATATGTCATTTCGTTTATATTTAATAAAATATTTAAAATAAAATCTAAAGGGGTTAGTCTAGTGGAGCATAACAGTGTCTCGTATCTGGCAGGTTGCACGTTCGAGAACCCACTAGTCTCCTTGGGAGAAGATAAATGTAAATCCCTTTATAAGTGCTCATAGAACTCTGAGATTTTCTCTGTCTTGAACTAAGGCACCATCCCCATCTAATTTTTTTAACAAAACAAAAATTAAATTAAAACAACAAATAAAAAATTAACATTCTGGTTATAAACTTTAATTAGAATTTTGAAATAATTCATATAAAAATTATATAAAGATATCTTTCTATGTAATTTATATTTATAAGCTAGTTTAACAATTAGTTTTTCTAGCCTGCAAAAAAAAAATTAATAATTTTTATAAACATTCTATATTCAATTAACTAACTTTTTTAATTTAACAAGCTTATAAACTAATCAAATAAGTTATAAGTTAGCTAATTAAACTTACAAAATAAGGTCGTATCAAGTATCAACTAAAAAACAAAGTTGCTTATTAGTTGTGACTTATCACTTTCAAGTAAAGTCATAAATCTAGTTTTATTTTTTTATTTTTTGAAAATAAAAAACCAAAAGTAATTAATTTTAAATTTTGTCCGTGTCCACCTCAGCTCCACTCCTCATCCAGATTCTTCACTCTCACCATCATCATTACCCTCAACATCTCCGGTCACCCTCATCACCGCCCCACCCTCACCTGACCTCTACCCACACTACTAGCGTCACAATCCACGGAAGAATAATTTTGTAATCATCAATTAACTATGTGTTATTGGATTCGCCAGAAGTGGATTCTTCACTGATATCATGTAATTTTTTTATTCACATATTTAGATTTATTGTTCGAAATACATGCCATAATTAACTTTAATGAATCATTTTTAGTGTAAATTATCCATGGATATAGCCACATTTGATCTTTTCTATGTGTTTGAGACATTGTTCTTAGCCAAGATTTTCCCCTCGAATCTCGTCATGAATATGATTGTATCGTGTGGATTTTTTAATCATAAATTAGGTCATGACTTTTGCTATTATGTTGTCTGAAATGGGCTTATAATCTCGAACAATCTTCTATTTTATATAAGTTGCTTAGATTATGACTTTTGCTAGTGTTTTGTCAATTTCTAAGCTTTTGTTTCATACATCAGAAAAGAGGAAATCAAAAAGTAAAAGCAACAAATTCCAGCAGAATGCAACGGCTGTCGAGTTTCACAGATCCCAAAACAGGAAGTGATTGTCAAGTTCTACAAGCTCCTAACTTGGCCGAAAAAACTACACACTTGTTAGATTTACGGTAAATATACTCTAACCTTCTGTTGGGTATCTCTCACACAGATAAAGGATCGTTAGAACACACGAAAAATACACTACAGAAAAATAATAGAGAACACAAGAAGTTAACGTGGTTCGGCACCACTTGCCTACGTCCACGGAAACACTCCAATAAAGTGTATTCACTATCTCAAATATGTGATTACAATATTTGTAACCCACCCCACTTTTTGTGTATCACTCTACAAACTCAAGTACCACACTCAAGTTACAAGAAATGATAACACTCACTCACACAAGAGACTTTCTCTACAAGTGATCACTCACACACTTGCTCTCTCTTGCTTTGGTTGGGATGATTCTACTCTTCCTCACATGACCCATTTATATAGTGAAGGGACATGGCTTCCATTCATGAATGTGACTAGTGGACATTAATTGTCTCACCTTCCCAACTAATATCTCTTTATGATATGACTCCAAGAGTCAAGTGTTTCACCTTCCCAACTAATCTCTCTTTATGATTGTGGAGGTCAAGTGTCTCACCTTCCCAACTAATCTCTCTTTATGATTGTGGAGTCTCCAAGAGTCAAGATACATCCCTCCATCACATGAAATGTATCTCTTAAAATCCCACTCACTTGCATTTATTTGGAAATTTAATTGCTTTTCCAACAATTCCTCCCTCAATTAAAATTTCCAAATTTCCACATCATCAAGAAATTTTACCTTCTTTCCACCTTTGCTATCACTACGCTTTCCCTTCTCAAAGCTTGCCCTTCCAAGTAGCAAAGGTTCTTCTTACTTTTCTCGCCTCTTAACACCAAGCGTCTTCCCTTATACACCTTGCATCCCCACTTTGAACCAACATACTTGTACCCTTGTGATGCCATCTCCCCCAAAGAAATAATATTGGCAACTGCAGGAAGGTACAAACCTCACATTTTGGAAAGTTCTAATGGCACCATCATGGAGCTTCATTCTCACACCGCCAATGCCCTCAACCTTCATTTTTTCACCATTTCCTAACTTGAAATGGCCAAACTCTTCATTAGTTTTCAAGGTGTTAAACATTGCTCGATCTCTACAAATGTGCTCCGAGGCAGCGAGAATCCATCACCCAATTTGATTTATCAACATCCTCGGTTGTTGCTAAAAATATATCTTCATCTTCATTGTTTTGACCACGTTTATCCGAGAGTTGTCATCATCCTTTCTCATCATCCTTAATTTCTTCAAATCCTCCCTCATTTGTGTGCACCTTAGTTGCAAATGACCCTTCTCCCCATAATAATAACATTGCACGTTTGTCATATCTCGTTGAGGACGTGATTGCGATTTTGATCTTCCTCTTGACCCATCATACCTCCTTGAATGATTCCTCCCTCGTTCGATTCCTCCGCCATTGCTATTTCACTTTCATCATTGATATTCTCGTTTTTCATCATCCTCTCATTTTCCCTTAAAGTGACGGTCACCTCATCCATCTTCAAAGTTGTTCTCCCGGCAAAGCAACGTTTGAACCACAGGTTTGTAGGACCTTGGTAGTGATGACAATAACAGCAGCCTTTGCTCCTCATCAGATATTTTATCATCGGCGTTCAACAATTGGCTTACTAGCTGGTTGAACTTGTTGATGTGGTCATGGAGATTTCCTCCCATCTCCATTTTGAGTTGATATAACTCCATCTTTAAACAGAGACGATTGGTTAGCGACTTGACGCATAGATATTCTCGGAGCTTCTCCCACAAAGCCGTTGGTGTTGTCTCCTTTAACACATTGTGCTTTATCTCAGGAGCTAGAGCTAACCGAATCGTGCTTACTGCCTTCTTTTGAATTTTTGTCCATTCTTCTTCCTTCATGGTATCTGGCTTCTCCTTCTCTAAAGCCTCGATCAAGACCATTCTCGCACCAAGAGATCTTGAATGGTACACTGCCAGATCATAAAATTTATTTTCCCATCAAATAATGGGATTTCAAACCTTGATGTGTTCCCGGCCATAGCTCTGATACCACTGTTGGGTATCTCTCACACAGATAAAGGATCGTTAGAACACACGAAAAATACACTACAGAAAAATAATAGAGAACACAAGAAGTTAACGTGGTTCGGCACCACTTGCCTACGTCCACGGAAACACTCCAATAAAGTGTATTCACTATCTCAAATATGTGATTACAATATTTGTAACCCACCCCACTTTTTGTGTATCACTCTACAAACTCAAGTACCACACTCAAGTTACAAGAAATGATAACACTCACTCACACAAGAGACTTTCTCTACAAGTGATCACTCACACACTTGCTCTCTCTTGCTTTGGTTGGGATGATTCTACTCTTCCTCACATGACCCATTTATATAGTGAAGGGACATGGCTTCCATTCATGAATGTGACTAGTGGACATTAATTGTCTCACCTTCCCAACTAATATCTCTTTATGATATGACTCCAAGAGTCAAGTGTTTCACCTTCCCAACTAATCTCTCTTTATGATTGTGGAGGTCAAGTGTCTCACCTTCCCAACTAATCTCTCTTTATGATTGTGGAGTCTCCAAGAGTCAAGATACATCCCTCCATCACATGAAATGTATCTCTTAAAATCCCACTCACTTGCATTTATTTGGAAATTTAATTGCTTTTCCAACACCTTCGCATTACAAAGTTTAGGGCTATTCACACTCTCAATTGATTTGGTGCACTTTGATATATGGAGACCTTACCTCCATGCTACACATGATGGATGACAAGAGATACTTCTTAACCTTGGTTAATGACGATATTATCTTTTGTTTCATATAATAATATATCTCCTTATCCATTTGATTTGACTTACTATGATATATGGGGGACCCTACCACCATGTTGCTACATATGGTGATTAGACTTACTTCTTAACCCTGATTGATGACTGCACAAGGTTTACCTGTTGAAAGCCAAATCAAAAGAAACAACTTTAGTAATGCAGTTTTAAAGCTAGTTCGTAGTCAATTTGGGCAATAGTCAAGCATTCAGATCTAATAATGCCAAGGACTTGGCACTCACTGGGTTCCTCTATCAGCAAGGAATGAACTATACATTAATTTTCATTTGTCCGAAGACCTATAAGCTGAATTCGATTGTAGAGAGAAAACACCAACATTTGCTAAATGTTGCTAGATCTTTAATGTTCAAGTCAAGAGATCCTTTGAGTTTATGGGGTGTTTAGCTATAGATACTTTTCTCGTTATCGGGTTCCATATCCTCTTCTTAAGGACAAATCTCCCTATCAATTGCTATATGCCTATATCACAAAGAACTAAATTACCTAATTTTCAAGGTGCTTAGGTGTTTGTGGTTTGCCTATGTATTGCCTTCACATCAGGCCAAGTGTAGTCCTAGGGCAAACCCCCTTCTATCTTTGTAGGGTATTCCCATAGGATATGAAGGTAGAAATGGTATGATATGCAGAATAGGAATTTTTTCATTTCTAGAGATGTCAACTTCCACGAAAAAAATATTTTCTTTTGATGTTATTTCACTTTTTGACCCCCTTTCTCAACCAAAAATAACTAGCACAACCAATCATGATTCTACCAACACCTCAAACTTAAGCTTTGCTTGTCCTCAAGAAAATTACACACAAAAAGACTCTAAGCAAGAACCACAAAGGACTCAAGGACACACAATGAGTTGATATAAGACTAATGGACTCATAACCAATATTTTCCCACATACTGTCAACCACAACCACTTCATCTAAATCAAGCATGCCTTCTTATGATCAAACAATCAACTATCAAGAGGACCTTCAAAATCAACAAAAGAGTGAACTCAACCATCATACAATTACCAATCAAGTAGTGATTTCAAAATCTTAAGAAAAAATTCACTAGTCGTCTATGAGTCTCACTCCTCACCAAGGATAATTAATTCACTCAACGCAAGTGTTTAGGCTTGTGTTTCCCTAAAAAATATGCATATTGAGAAACTCACTCTTTGAGTTTGATTTTCATCTCACTCATTAGTTCACACAACCACATGATGCACAATCAAAAGGTCTTTGCAAGGTTGTAATGGGGCCAAGGTGGAAGGTAGGGAGAAAGAAAGAGAATGCAAGTTTAGACCCTAAAGACCAAGTGAGCAATGGAGCACAATTTCCAAGAATACACTACTTTTGTTTTTTTTTTCCAGCTTTTTTGCACACTTTTCCCTTATCTTCTCTTGAAACTTTTTTTATCTTTCACTTTTTTAGATTTTTTTTATTGTGTCAAGGGCATTTTTACCCTTCCCCTTTTTTTTTCTCTTCCAAAACTGAATTTCTAATGTGTCACCTCAAACTTAGCACTTTGCTACCATTCTATCTTGAATTCCAATGCTCATTTAATCATTTCGGGTAGGTAAACATGGTTTTTCCGGATTTAGCAATTATATTTAGGTAACAACAAAAAAATAGGCTTAAAGCACAATGGGATAACAATGGATAATTCATTTAGGTAAGTTTTTTGGCCCACTAGCTATTTCAAAGAAAGTGCCTTTATCATGCTCATGCATCAAGTAATCATGTACACTAAGAAGAGATTCAAGCAAACCTAAGAGTTCATAACTCAATATCGACTCTCAAAACAAAAATCATGTTGAAGGCTCAAATTCCTCACCCGGACACAAATAGAGATTCATATATAGGGATGGCATTGGGGCGGGGCGGGGGCGGGGGCGGGGGCGGGGGCGGGTGCGGGTAATGCTTCCCCCGCATCCATCTCCGTCAATATCCATAGATATTTATGTGGGTAGCGGGTATCCATGGATATCTGTGGGTATTTAAGAGTCTAGTATAAAATAAAAGAAAATAAAATTATACATGATAATATAGCAATATGTTATGCTAACATTATATAATATACTATATGTATTTAATTTTTTTATTATTATGCATTTAACTACTAAAAAGTATGAAATAATAAAGAAAATGAAGTTTATTTCATCTCAAAGTGATAGAAATTGTCATAATATATATTATATATTTAATAAAAAATATTTATTATGAATATGCGGGTATCCATGGGGAGGGTACTATGATCCCCATCCCCATTTAACAAGTATCCATTTATTGCCCGTTGATGGTAATCCATGCGGGTATCCGCGGGTGCGGGTAATTTTGTCATCCGTCATATCAAACATCATGAATTATGCTAAGTCCTCTAACACCTCAAACTAGTCTTGGTTCATTCATTCAAGTCATGACACACTCAACTGCATCGCTATCCAATCACTCTCAAAAGTATCATGTTTTTTCATTTAAGCATGGCATGTATTAATCAATCAAAAATGGCATGGCAATCAAGAATGGGAATTCACATGGTCAATCCACTTATCAACCGGGATTCATTAATTTTTTATTATTTCGCATTATGCACGGGCCTACAAAAATTACGCCCGGCTTCTGCAGGACAGAGATTAGCCTCTCAATGTGTCAATTCCGCTGGTCTTAAGTAACTTATGCCAGGCTTAATTGAAGATGTGCCCGGCCTAACTAGTTTGCGCGACGCTTAATCAGGTGCATTCTGCTCTCTGTACCAATTTGCGCCAGGCTTAGGAAAGTTGTGCCCGGCGTATTATGAAGAAACCAGAATCCTGTACCCAGTTTTTAATCCCAAATGACCCACACTAGTTTTCTAAGGGCTAGTCTTGCTCTTATAACAGTTGGATGCAATTAATTATCATGAGTGCATTAAATTCACACCGAATACAAACTTATGCAAAATTACCTTTGAATGCAGAAATAATGCAACCAATTTATTCAAAGTAAAAAAAAAAACAAATAAAGAGAAGGTTTAGAAAAACTAATGAAGAAACTTCCACCCGGATCCCATTGCCTGTGGTACAACGGCCAAGAGATGCTCAAAATGTAAGATCTTCCTCCCGGATCCCATGGCTTGTGGAGCGGGGATGGAATAAGTAAGCATGATGAGATTCCATCGACTTCTCTTAGTGCTATGATGAGCTCACTTCATCCCGGGTCAAATGGTAAATCATTGACTCCAAGTAATGCTTTTTATGCTTAAATTCTCCATGAAACACTAGAAGCTTAACTTTTTGCGACAACTTCAAATCTTTTGTCGCTATTGATGCAAACTCCAAATACTTAGACAAGCAATCAAACTCGTTGGTATTTTCACAAAGTAATGTGTAGACAAATGGAAGGCACCAACTTTGTAGTGTCGACAAATGCATGTAGACCAATATACTTATCCAACTCAAAATTTCCTAGTTCCTTAGCAAGCATGGTGAGGGAATTGTTTTCCACTTTAATATTTTCATTTGTCCTTTAGGAATGAACAATTGCATATATTTCCTCATCTTCCAATACCACTTCATCGTCTTTCATCAAACCAATTCAAATGAATGTCTTACAATGGAATGCCTTCTTTTGAATTATCTTCAACTATCACTTCATTGTCATTAAAGTTCGTCTCCGAAACCACATTCTTTTGAATTTCGGTTTCCTGTGGCTCCTCAGCTAGCTTTTCCAAATGTTCCCAAGCTTCCGCTTCTAACTTCTGAATCATGACACTTAGTTGCGCTACTAACTCTTTAGAATGTTCCCCAGCTCACATTTCAAGCCCCTGAGTCATGAAATTTATTTCCTCCTTGTTATGCTCTATGCTCTGGATCACAAGTTGAGCATCTATCTCCCAAATAAATTCTAGCACCACGGGATTCAGCATAAAGTGTGGTGGTGGTGGTGGTAAAGATGACAAATACGATTTTCATTCCTCCTTGGAGTATGTCTTTACATGCTTACCAACGATACAATCAAGCACGATCCAATCAATTTGATATTCCTGACTTGAATAGCAATAATGGTCCATGTATTGCAACCACCTAACACAAACAAAACTCAAAGCAAAAAAAAATCAAATATATACAAAATAAAAAAATGTATAAAGTAGTTGTTTCCTTTGTTACTAATGATATTGGTAATGCCAATCCCCGGTAATGGTGCCAAAAACTTGATGGACTCCGGTAAGTGTACCGGATCGAAGCAAGTAATAATAAAACGGTAAGAAACCGAGTATCAAACACAGGGATTGAGTGACCAAGTACCACTTCATAAATTTAACAACTATTTAGACCAAAATAAATAGAGGATTTTCATTAAGATGAAAATTATGAAAAGAAACTAAAAATATTGATATTTTTGGATTTTTGAATTAATTAACTAAAAATCAAAAGTAAACAAGGAACAAATAATTAAATAAAATCGTAGGGATCCAATTTCACCAACGCTATGAATACAAATTCCTCATAGACAAGAAATACTTATCCCACTTGGTTTGATTCAATTATATCAAATCTTCCAAATTTGTAATCAACTTCTAATGTCAACCAAGAATCCTAATTTATTCTAATGCCTCTCTCGAGTACGCTAGAACACACCTCTTGATCCATAACCAACTATATCTCTATGATGATTTTTTATCAAGAAATTCATTAAGATCTATGATTCTCTATTGAAGTTGCATAAAGCTCATACGGTATATCTCTATCCGTATAAACCATATGGTTTTATCTCAATACCCTTGACACGTAAATCTCCTCTCGGTCTCATTATGATTAGCCTATCATCTAGATGGTGATCAGGCAATTAGAATCATTAAGAACAGAGAATAAAACACAAAAGAAAGAGAAGAAGAAATTAAGAAAACTAAAATAAAATCATCAAACCGTCGTGGGGTGGTTACATCGTCACCCTAGAAAAAAAGGATTTAGTTCATAATCAAAGGAATAAAAAAACAAAGCAAATATAATCAAACCCATTGACGAAAAACAGTGAAACAGTCGTAGAAAGGCGTCCCAAAACTCAGGGAAACACGGCAAAAAGAGTAGCAAAAGATCTTAGGTCAATACAGAGAAATTCCATATATAGCTTCTGCAGTGCACGATGCGACGGGCCTAAGTATGTTACGCCCGACGAAACTTGAAAACTAAGCCCAACATAAAAGCGGCGTTAGGACGAGCCTAATAAACTTGCACCGGGCCTAAGTACCAAAATAGCCAAACTCCAATTCTTCATCTGCTTGTCCTTGTTCCTTTGCTTCCAATGCTCCTAGGCTTCACTTTTCTCCTTTTCTAGTGCAAGTATACACCTGAACTCACTTCAAACCAAAAATAATAGAAAAGAACTCAATTTCCTAATTAAAAAAAGAGAAAAATACACTTAAAGACTCTAAATATTACTTAAGGAAAACAAAGCCATTTTAAGTAAGAATTAAGAATACAACTCATCAATATGGTATGTTCCACAAGAAAATCTAGAATAAAACTAGATAATATATCTAGCGGATTATCACACACCAAATAATTTTGCTTCTATCTCTTCACAGTTCACATACAAAACCAACTTCATCCCATTCCCATTCCTTTTAATCCACAACCAAGAAAATCAGAGTCATCAAACCTCCTAGTTACCTGCAGGATTATACTTGTTCTACCTCACATTCTCAGCTTGATTATCCTGTTCAGAATCACATTGACTCTTGTAAATTGTCTCCTTACGATTGAATTATCTTATAGGCTTCAACTATTGACCGCTTCTAGCATGCGCCTTACAAGAAATGGGGAATGCATGCATCGTTTACAGTTCAAACTAATCAAGGCTCTAATACAAAGTGCACTTGTGCACCATGTAACACTCGGTTTTTCACTATTTTGTATCGGTAAAATAGATAGAAATGTTTATATTTTTATTTTAAAATTTAGAAAATGATTTTGAATAAACCAAGATCATATCCATACTCTACCTTACCGTAGAAAGTTACGACTAAAGTTTGGGTCGAAAATTCAAACGGAACCCGGTCTGTGTTTTATTGACAATAAAATTTTACGGTTCAAATGACCTAATTTTGAATCGTGAATGAAATACTTAGGGTTTTTATGGAGTTTCCAGCGACTTTGGCTATTTTAACAATTTTCTCTTAAAAAGTGAAATAATATATATTATGCGGACGTTATAAGAAATCGGGCGAACGACGAAGCTGAATACGAGATTTCCGGGACCCACTAACGGATAAATAGCAAGTCATTCAATGATGACTCATAAGGGGTGAGTCATGAGGATGACTCGCAAGTGTCATGATGGTTTTTGAGGAAATTACTATAATGTCCTTAAGTTGTCATTTTATCACAAAATTGTCATTGCGAAAGATTACAACTTTATCCCTAAAAATTTATGCCTTGGACTCTTTTGCCCCCCAAATCCCACGGCCCAACCCCTTCATATGAGCCCATTCCATTACTATAAAAGCCTAACTTCATCTTCTTCATTAAGTTGTTCATCATTTTTCTTAAAAGATCCTTAAGTTTCCATAGATTTTTGTGAAGCAACCACTTGAATCTTAGCTCATTTTCAATCTTCAAGAGGTATATCATACTCTTATTACTAAATCATCATCATGTTCTTCATTTATTTTTGTGATTTGAAGCCATGATCATCATGTGTCATCTTAGGGTTTCCATATTCAAAAATTCATAGAAAATCATAGAAAAATCCAATGATCATGAAACCAATTTCTATGATCTTATTATCATCCTTATATTTAATATCCAAGAGTATGCATCAAACAAAAATTTCTTACCTATTTATTTTGTTGAGGCCGGAGCTAGTTTGTTGTGGGGGAGGAACTTTGTTCAAAGTTTTTTGACAAGTCTTGCTTGATTCAATCCTTATAGCTCATATATGTACTGAATCCTTGATGTTGAATCAAAATAAAACTTCTACGCCATTATTTTCCTCATGGACGAAACTTGGTTCTTGGAGGATTGGAAGTTTTTTTTTCAATCCTTGTATCTTAATCATTGTTTTAGGGTCTTAAGTGATCAAGGATCACTAATTCAAGAGCTTAAGATTTTTAGGAATTTTTAGCCATAAAATCACCCTATGGTCGAAACCATCATGTAGGAAAATAGGAGTTTTTAATTGTTTGATTGTTAATTTGTTGTTATGATTTGTTGAAGGATAACTATTATATCGGGTACGTGTGATACCGACGCTCGGATTTGCGACGAAAATCAAAATCGGAAGCAAACGTTTCTAAGAGGTAAGTGGAGTACATGAGGGGTGTATAATTTATTTGGGTGTATTTATTTTTTACGTAGTTAAAAATAACTGCTTTTAAATTATCTGTTTTTAATTATCTATCTGCATTAAATTGTTATTATATTTTATTGCATGTAATTAATTATGTTATTTGTTATATTATTGACATGAAATTGTTATTGATGTTGTTTATGGATTGTAAAGCCTGATAATGGCCAATGCTCAATTTATTACGAGGTTAAAAGCATTAAAAAGATTTTTATGGAATAATAAGTTTTAATTGATGGGAAATAGTAATATAATATTACTTAAGTATTTGATTGATTAGAAATGAGGACTAAATGAAAATGTGATTATTTTAATGATTTAACGGCGTAAGAGTATTTTATGAGTCACAGTGAGGATGTAACTGTGAAAATATTTTAGTACTGCTAATTTATACATAAGAAATTTCTAAATATTAGAAAATGTTATTATAAAAAAATAAGTTTCAAAAATAATTTTATTATGGTGTTGGGAAAATTATTTTACTAGAAAAGTCATATTTTGGACTTAAAACGTTTTTAAAACGTCAAGCGACGGACAATTCCGACAATATTTACAGAAGTATTCTTAAAAATAGCAATATTAGTTAAAACAGAATTAGTCTCAAAACGACTTTTCAGGTTCAAAAATATAAATTTTTGATAGAAAATGAGTTTTAGTGATTTTGATGATTTTATAAAACGAATTTCCAACGTAAAATGAATTTTTGTAAAGTATTTCTATACAACGGTGTTATTTCCAACAACTTGGATAAGTTAAGGAAATTTTATTTTTGATTTGTCTTTCACAGAACGAAAATGAATTTCAAGGTGAGAAACGAAACCTAGAGGCCGAGACGTCGGGGTTCTAATGTTATATAGTGTAGACGGGTGTCCCAATGGTAAAGTTATGGGCTATATGTCCTATAAAACGTTGTATTAGTTTTGTGTGTTAAAATCTACGTATCTAAGACTGGTGCATCGTGTAACATCACGATTTTCGGATATACTGTATTAACGGTAACGATATATTTGTTTATATTTTTATCTTAGACCTAGGAAATGATTTTGGAGAAAAAAATCATATCTAGAACCTACTCAATGGTAGGAAGCTTTGGTTAAAATTTGGGTTTAAAACTCGGACGGAAAATCGATCTGCGTTTTATTGACAGTATAATTTTATACCGACAGAAAACCCTAATTTGACTCGAAACTGAAATTTTTAGATTTTTTATATTATGTCCGTGAGGAATCCTACTTTCTAAATTTCTGATCAGAAATAAAATATTATGTTTATTCGGACGAATTTTGGTAAAAGTTCGGATGGAAAACAGTCGGTGTTTTCACTGACAGTAAGATTTTAATGATCAGAAAACCTAATTTTGACTTGTGAACGAAATGATTTATATTTAAATGATATTTCTAACGAGTTTGGTTGTTTCAAATTTTTTTAACCGAAAACGAAATATTATGCTTTTACGCGGGCGTAAAACCCTAATCGAGAAACCAACGGAGTCGAAAATGGAACTGCAGAACCCGTCAAGAGATCGGGACAAAGAGTCATACATGATGACTCTTGGAGATGAGTCACCAAACATTTATGAGCATTAAATGCTAGTAATCATGACTTTTTGGTAAAATGACCAAAATACCCCCAAGCTTTCACGGGTATTAACAAGACACATCTACACACTCTTAACCACTCATTTTACATGGTTGTAAACCTATCACATCTACCAAATTTCGTGCAGCCATATATACTAAACCATACTTACTTCATTTTGATTTCGTTCCATCATTTTTCTCTCAAAAATCGAAATCGGGTAACTGACGGGGCTGCATACGGGATTTCCGGTAACTGCTATTGGATGTGATCAATGAGTCATGGATGACTTATTTGATGTGGCCCAAAAGCAGCCACACCTACATTAATTATGAGCCACATGAATTTTAACCCTAGTTAGTAATATAATCCTAGTTAAGTTAACTATTAACCATGGTTAAGCTTATATTAATTAAATATTCGCAAAACCCATTAGACCAATTCCTTATAACCAAACAAAGCCTTAATCTAGCCTATAAATACTCCTCAAAACCGTGGCCTCCCTCCCCCTTCACTCACTTCTTCATCTCTTCCATTTCTTCTTTATTTTTTCTTCAAAAACTCCATTGTTGTTCTTGCACAACTTGATCATTCTTTCACTTTCTTTTATTATCTAGAGGTAAACCCTCACTTCTATGATCTTAGTTATCTTACTCATCTTCTTAAATCTCTTTATCACCCACTACTTTGGATAATATGAGAAGAATTGAGAGAGAAACCTCAATAGTTACAAGAAGCCTTTGTTGGAAGCTTTGAAACCTAGTTGGAGCAGTCTGTGAGAGGGTCGCCAAACACTCTTCAACCGTTGGATCATTCTCAAATTTTACAAGAATGTTCACGACTTATGCTTCTTCATATCCAACGGTCATAATTTTGAACAAATCGCCAGAGTGTGAGATATGAAGCTTGGACAGTAGGCCTAGGAGGTGAGAAACTCAACCCGGATACCATCTAAGCTGTCACCAAAGAATTGCGATCGGAGATTGGTTAACAGTTGGATCGGGCTGAAACTTTGTGGTAAGGTGTAGCAAAAATAGTTATTCGTTGTCACTGTTTAGTTTTGTAAACAAAGCTCTATGGATAGAGGAACGAAGCTCGAACAGTAGCCTTGTTTTGATAGCTTTTCCCTAGGATTCATGAGCAGTGTTTTAAATACTCTAATGCATAAACCTATGGTATGTATGTTATATATATGGTGTGTTTACTTTGAAATTTTCTTCCGCTGTATGTTTATATGTTAAGTTTTAATTTTTTACGTGTTTCGGAATACATGTTTAATGTTAAGAGCGCAACTGAATAATTAATTAATAAGTTACTAATCTAATAAAACACCGGGGCACAACGGGGTGTCTCAAATCGGTCGAAATTTCGTGATTTGCATATTTTGAATTGGAGTCTATTTTATTGGAATAATTGATAAACTTAAATGTTTAAACGTTGGATTGGTCGTGAGTCTTTGAGCTCCAACAAGGAAAGAATGAACACAACGAAAATATCGTGAACAAAACGTTTTGCATTGATTTTTGGGGTAGACGTTCCTACGCATTTGGACTTGAATTCTTGATGGCAAGTATTCATGACGTTGCATCATTGTGCCTTGATGGACAATGAAACCATATACTATAAATAGTAACCACCGTGCCTCATTTTGGACAGTGCTATGGTTAATTTAAAACCTGCCTTATTTGACAATGATTAAAACCTGCCTTATTTGGCAACGAGAGCTTGATCAACTCATTTATTTGATGGTTGAAGCTTCGGAGAATAAGTACAAAATTTAGATAATGGATGTTGAAGTGTCGGGTATGAAACCCTTTGATAAATAAATTGTTTATTTTCGAATATACATGTGAAATGTTGTTTGTGTGTCGTGCATATGGTTATCGTTTTAAAATCAATATATTGATTCTCACCCTTGCGCATTTTATTGTTGGTTCCTCTTCTTCGTGGCGTATATTCTATCTGAGTATAGATGGATCCGGAGTTACCGTTGGCACACACGGGGGTTCGTTCCCTTCGTTTTGAGGATGTGGAGAATATAGGCGCGTGGGTTATTAACCCTGGAGCCCACAGTGGGGCTATACATACTCTAAAGGGCACCATAGCAACCGGACCACGGCGAGAGCATCGTACGATAGAGACCATAGAGGTATCTCTACCTCTGATGTGGTTCCTACTGTAGCACTTGGTCGATCAGGGAGAGCTTGATGTCATCCCTCAGATTGCACAGCCATTAGCTGAGGCAGCATCGGCATCACCTCCAGAGCAGATGGTTATAGATCCTGAGGAGTGATTCCGTCAGTCTATTTTTGGCTACTGAAAGTCATGTTTTGTATATGGTCATAGACGGTTCGCTACGTGTCAGTTATGTTTTATTTTCTTTACTTTGTTAGGTTGAGAATGACCTGTTATGATAAAGGCCCGTATAGTGATATAGTTTGTACAAAACTGTTGATGCATATGATTGATATATATATATATATATATATATATATATATATATATATATATATATATGTTATGTTTGGGTACGTAGTTGTATGTTGTTAAGTTAAAAAGAAAAAGAAAAAAAATTATCATCATTTTTGTATTAAGAAAATGTTGTAAAATTTTATTTTTCGAAAGTAACCAGCATAATTAAAGTTTATTTTTCCGTAACGTATTACTATGTGATGACCCAGTAGAGGTGTCGCACACCATAACTTATGAAGGTGCATGTTAGAATTGACTTTCAACTAGTTACGAAGCTAAATTCTATAATTAAGCAACCAAGTTTCCTGAACGGAAGCAAGCTATGGCAGTTGTGGCTTTACCTTCTAGAAAACATGCAATTGGATATGGATTTGCAAAGTAAAGTACAACTTATATGGAACTTTGGACGAAAATAAAGGAAGATTAGTGGCTAAACGGTATACCCAACTAGATGACGTTAAGTTTTTATATACTTTTCTCCAATTGCCAAGTTAACTACTGTGAGAGTACTGTTGTTGGCAGTTGATGTTAAAAGTTGGTCAGTGTTGCAATTGGACATCAACAGTGCATTTTTAGATGGTGATTTGTTTGAAAAAGTTTACATGGAGTTATCATTGGAATATCCAAGTAAGGGGAGAACTTGCTATGTAAATGTCATAAATCCTTTGCCGTTAATGACAAGCTTTCAGACCATGGTTTCGCAAATTCTCTTCTACATTGATCAGCAATCGATTCAAACATCCCAAAAGTGACTATTCGCTTTTCACAATTAATATTGGGAATTGCCTAGTAATTCTACTTGTTGTGTTGATAATATAATCATAGCTAGTCCTGATCAGAGTGAGATTCATAAAGTTCAACCCATTCTTCAATATTTATTCAAAGTGAAAGTAAGTGGTCTGAAGTTTTTTTTCTTCTTCTTGAAATAGCCAAATCATCTGTAGAAGGCAGTGGAATAATTATTATGATTTCATTCATAGTATGAGTCTTTTTTATTGAGAGATTACAATAAAGACAAAACAAATCAAATCAAATCTCTTCCTATAATTAAGGAAGGAAATAAAACAAAATAAAATCAAAATAATAAAGATAAAATCAAATAGAATCAAAGAGGATAAAATCAGGGATATTTTCCTAATTCTCCAACACCCCCCTCAAGTTGGTGCATAGATATCTATCATGCCCAACTTGCCTATCAAGTGCTCAAAATTTGGTCTTGCTAGACTCTTGGTCAAAATATCAGCTGTTTGCTGGTTATAAGTCACAAAAGGAAGACAGATAATGCCAGCATCTAATTTTTCTTTTATGAAGTGGCGATCAATCTCAATGTGTTTGGTTCTATCATGCTGAACGGGATTGTGAGCTATGCTTATTCCTGCTTTGTTGTTATAGTACAGCTTCAATGGAAGATCAACCTTCATCTTGAGCTCCTCCAAGACTCTATAGATCCACAACCCTTCGTAAATTCCTTGGGCCATTGCTTTAAATTCAGCCTCAACAATACTTCTAGCAACCACACCTTGTTTCATGCTTCTTTAAATTACTAGATTTCCCCACACACAGGTACAATATCCTGAAGTTGGTTTTCTGTTGGTGACTGATCCTGCCCAGCCTGCATCAGTAAAGATTTCAACATTCATCTCACTGGTTTTACTAAAGTACAATCCTTTCCCAGGATTGCTCTTCAAGTACCTCAAAATTCTGTAGACTGCCTCAAGATGTTCTTCATATGGGGAGTGCATAAACTGGCTTACAACACTCACATAAAAGGCAATATCAGGTCTGGTATGAGATAGGTAGATTAACTTGCCAACTAATCTCTGATATCTCCCAATATGAACAGGAACATCTCCTTTCTCCCAAAGTTTCACATTTGGGTCCATGGAGGTATCGACTGGTCTGCAACCACTCATTCCAGTTTCCTTTAAAAGGTCAATAATGTACATTCGGTGGGAAAACACAATTCCCTTTTTTGATCGAACAACCTCCATGCCAATAAAATATCTCAATGCTCCCAAATCCTTGACCTCAAATTATGCTGCCAAATTTTTCTTCAGCCTTCCCATCTCTATTACATCATTCCCAGTAAGAACAATGTCATCAACATAGACAATTAGTGCAGCAATCTTCCCATCAGAATAAAATTTTGTGAATAGGGTGTGATCGGCTTGTCCTTCACTGTATCCCTGTTTCTTCATGGACTGGATGAATCTTTCGAACCATGCTCTCGGGGACTGTTTGAGCCCATAGAGTGACTTCTTCAATTTACACACATTGACCCAAATTTTTCTTCAAATCCAGGAGGCCCATCCATGTATACCCCTTCTTCTAGGTCACCATTGAGGAATGCATTCTTCACATTCAGTTGGTGCAAAGGCCAATCAAAGTTGGCAACATGGGATAAGAAAATCATGACAGTGTTCAATTTTGCCATAGGAGCAAAAGTTTCCGAGTAATCAATGCCATAAGTCTAAGTGAATCTATTGGCCACCAAGCGTGCCTTGTCCCTTTCTACGGATCCATCTGAATTATACTTCACAGTGAAGACCCATTTGCAACCCACTGTATTTTTCCCAGCTGGTAAGGTCATAACACTCCAAGTGTTGTTCTTCTCAAGTGCTCTCATCTACTTAAGAACAGCTCCCTTCCACTTTGGAATTTTTAGAGCTTCCTGTACATTTTTTGGAACTTATGTACTAGACAACTATGAGTTAAATGCAGCAAAAGAGGAAGACAAATTTAAATATGACATAAATTTAGACCAAGGATGCTTAGTACAATATCTAATACCTTTTCTAAGCGCTATGGGGATGTCTAACTCAACTGATTCATTGTGATAATTAGGTTCAGACAGGGACTTACCTGTATCAGGTTGACTGATTGGATTTTCCCTCGGTTCGGATTCATGACCGTGCTGGAGAGTTGATTCTTCATTCCTTTTCTTATGGTTTTTTGAAACAAAGAACTTTCCACACCTTCGGTCACCATCCTTGAACCCGTCAATTTCTTCTTCACAAGAATCATCATGCTGTGGCATTTCGATTAGTTCTTCATTATTATCAATTTCCAAGGATTGTTTGTCAGAGTTTTGATTTAGAAATGTAGACCCAGATTCCACAGGAGCCTTACTCATGATGGGAGTAGGTCCAGATAACGAATCTTGGTCATTTGCTATTGGTGCGGTAGTATAAGTCTCAGAATTGTGTGAATTTTCAGATAAAGTAATGGTTTCAAAAGAATCTTCATGTGAATTCGCCCCCCCCCCCCCCCGAAGATGTATGTCCTTAAAAAAATGTTGTTTTTCAAAGAAAGTAGCATCCATTGTTTCACAAATTCTTTTTGATTTTGGATCAAACACTTGTACCCTTTCTGGATTGGAGAGTATCCAATAAAAACACATTTTATAGCTTCCCAAGATGCTTATGTTCATGAACAAACACAGTAGAACCAAATATCTTCAAAGGTAAATTGGATGAAAGACGAGCCATAGGAAAACACTCTTTAAACATATGAAGGGGAGTTTGAAATTGTAAAACTTTGAACAGCATACGATTAATCAAATATGTTGTAGTTAAAACAGCTTCACCCCACAAGTATTTTGGAACTTTGTTTCGAAGAGTAAAGCTCCAACCACCTCTAGGAGATGTCTATTCTTTCTCTTCGCAATCCTATTCTGTTGGGGTGTATTACCACAAGAACTTTGATGCACAACCCTACTTTCAAGAAAGAAATTTCCCAAAATCATATTAAAATATTCATTTCCATTATCACTTATAGAGACTTGAAAGTAACGATCATCGATAAAAGTAATGAACCATTTTTTATTGGAGAGTGTATTTGTCTTATTAGGACCCCAAACATCATTGTGAATAATAGAAAATGGTTTTGTTGGCTTATAAGATTGCATAGGAAAAAAAGAGCGATGGTGTTTTGCAAATTCGTAAGTTTCACAATGAAATAACGAAGGGTCTTTATTACAAAACAACTTTGGAAATAAATATTTTAGGTACCTAAAACTCGGGTGACCTAATCGTAAATGCCATAACATAATATCATTATTGTTATCAGAAATAAAACTAGATTCAAAGATGAAATCTATTGGTTGGGATTGTTGTTTTGATCCAAGTCCATCATCAAAGTAATAGAGTCCTCCATTCTCCTTAGCACTGCCAATCATCCTCCCCGAGTTCAAATCCATAAACACACAATGAGAAGGAAAGAAATTAGTTTGACAGTTTTTATCCCGGGCTAATTTAATGACCGATAAAAGACTACATGACAAATTTGGGACATGAAGGACATCTTGGAGAGTTATTGTTGGAGACGGAACAATGGACCATTTCCCTGCAATGGCCGATAGAGAGCCATCTGCAATTTTAATTCTCTGGTTACCTGCACAAGGAATATATGAAGAAAAGAAACTAGACTCTCCTGTCATATGATCAGTAGCATATGAATCAACAATCCAAGTATGGTTGACACTAAGAAGGGCAGTTTTAACAAAGTTACCTTTCTGGGCTATGGAGCAGGAAGGAGTTTGAGACTTAAGAAGTTTATACAGTTGATCTATTTGTTCCCTAGTGAAAGGAATAGAGCTTGAAGAAGACTGCTTCTCTCGATCAGAGGTACTAGCTTGGAATGCTCGATTCTCACCACATGCGCCACCGCCGCTGCTGCCTGGGCCGCCACCGCCACCGCCTGAGCCGCCTCGTGTCACGGTGCTGCTGTCTTCAACAGCGCCTGTAAGGGCGTGCTTCCATGAGTTTGGGCGTGCCGCCATGGAGGGGAGAAAATAAATCTAACCTAAGGCTCTGATACCATATAGAAGGCAGTGGAATAATTGTTGTGATTTCATTTATAGTAAGAGTCTCTTTTATAGAGAGATTACAATAAAGGCAAAACAAATCAAATCAAATCTCTCCCTATAATTAAGGAAGAAAATAAAATAAAATAAAATCAAAATAATAAAGATCAAATAAAGATCAAATCAAATAGAATCAAAGAGGATAAAATCAGGGATATTTTTCTGATTCTCCAATATCCTATAAAGTCATTTGCTTATCTAAAAGAAATTACATTTTGACTCTTTTGAAGACAAGGTATTTCTTGTTCTAAACCTTTTATACTTCCTATAGATTCTAATATCGAATTGACTATTACAAATTGTGATCCATTGACGGTTGGAGGCAATTTGGAAGTTTTAGTACTCACTGCTCCGAATATTGACTTTGGGATAGAGATGATGAATCCTTGCTATTCTCCAACCAAATGAAAGGACTCAACATCCACAACTTTGCTCTACCTTTCCCACCCAATACCTCTTTGTTCAGATGTCTAATTGGTTGACTAATGTATCTTTACAAGAGTATGGTCCTCTATTTATACTAGAGTTAGAGTGACCATTTGGCTATTCACATAATTGTTTCACTTAATGCTTAATGCCTTATTCCAAGAAACTAAATGCTAATTGGTAAATACAAGACTTAGTGACTCACAATTTTGACTTAGTAAGTCACAACTTTGAGTTAGAAACTTGCACAATTATAAGACTCATAACTATCAACTTAGAAAATTGCACGATTATACGACTCATAACTACCAAGGAAATAAGAAGACGAATTGTCTCCATGCGGGCAACTGGTGCAAACACTTCGCCATAATCAACTCCATGTTGTTGTTTGTAGCATTTAGCAATGAGTATTGCTTTGTGTCTCTCCTCCTCTCCTTTGGAATTCTTCTTAGTTTTGAACACCCATTTGACTCAAATTGGTTCACGACCTTTGGGAAGGCTTGATAACTCCCAAGTGTTGTTCTTCTCAATGGCTATGATTTCTTATTCCATGACCTGTCTCCACCTTTTTTCTTTCATGGCTTCATCATAATTTAGGGGCTCACTATCAACAAAAAGGCAAAACAAATCATTTATAGCTTTAGTTTCATCATATAATTCTTGAATGCTTCAGATTCTTCCAGGCCTTTCACTTGAACTCCCTTCGGAAGATGGTGAGGCTTCATTGGTTGAAGGAGTTGATGAAAGATGTGGAGTCGAATACTCATTTGGAGTCAAGGATTCTTCATCTCTTTCTTCAAAGTATGGGAAAGAATCATAAGTTTCTTCTTTCTCCCCTCAATTCCATGTTTCTTCTTCATCGAGCTCAACATCTCGGCTCACAATTGTTTTTCCATTTCTTGAGTTATACAATTTGTAGCCTTTTGATCTTGCATCATAGCCAATGAACACATGTTTCACACTACGATCATCAAGCTTCGATCTTCCTTGGTCAGGTACATGAGCATATGCATTGCTTCCAAATACTCTCAAGTGATCAACTCTTGGTTTCACTTAACTCCATGCTTCTTGTGATGTTTGATCTTTGATATTCTTTATTGGGGTGCGATTGGACAAATAAACTGCACATGCAACAGCTTTGGCCCAAACTTCCTTAGGCATATTTTAGCCTTCAACAAACATCAAGCCATATTAAGAATAGTTCTATTTTTCCTATTCGCTACCCCATTTTGTTGTGGAGATCTAGAAACCGTTAGAGGGTGACGAATCCCAGGTTTTTCACAAAACTCATTAAAATCTTTTGATGTGAATTCACCACCTCTATTGGATCTTAGAGCTTTGATTACATAACCACTCAAGAGCTTAAAATTTTTTAAAAGCTGCAAATATCTCAAAAGCCTTAGAAAATAAACCCAAGTCTTTCTACTATAATCATCAATAAAGAGCAAGAAATATTTATTGTTATCAAATAAAGGAGAATTGATTGGGTCACGTGCATCGGTGTGAACAAGTTGGAGAGGCTCATTTGCTCTTGAATTGGCTTCTTTTGGAAAACTCCTTCTTGCATGCTTACCAAGGAGACATGCTTCACACAATTCATTAGGATAATTGAAGAGAGGCATCCCTTTCACCATCTTCTCATCTCCTAAGGTCTTTAGTGCTCCAAAGTTCAAGTGTCCAAATATCATATGCCAACAACATGATTCATCTACTAAAGTAATACAAGCGCTCGTCTACTAAAGTAATACAAGCACTCGTCTACTAGTTGGAGCACATCCAATTACTCTCGTCTGCTAACGTGGCAAATGGACGCGACTATTTTTTTAAGATGGACGCGACTATTTTTCCAAATGGACTCGTTATTTTATGGATGTGAATTCTATAAGAACTATCAGAATCTTATCTCAAGAACGAGAATCAAGAAAATAGATTCTGTTAAATCAGATCCAAATCTGTTTTAATTGATCCCAACGACTATAACCTGATTTCTATATAAAAAGGGATCAAAGGAACACTTTAAGAAGAATCATAACGAATAATAAAAGAATTATAACGATACACATATCATTCATCATCTTCATTGAGCTTAATGTGAAAAGAGTGTTTCAATACTCAAAAGTGCTTCAATTTGTTTTATCTGACTATTGAGAGTTAGGAATCAACTTTTGTTTTTACTTTTCGATTGTAAAGAGAGAGGGAGTCTCTCTGAGTGATTAGGGTGAGGTATCCCCAAGGAAGAACATTGAGGCTCTTCACAAGAGTGTGGTATCTCGAGGTGAAGGAGTGCTCTATGGTGTAAAGGTTTTTCAAGCTACCTGGCAAAGTTTGTGTGTTAGTGTGTGAAATCCCACAGGTGGAGTGGGGACTGGATGTAGGTCACAATGGTGGTGACTGAACCAGGATAAATCTGGTTGTGTAGTATCTCTAAACTCACACTCTTTAGTTTCTGTTTATGATCATACTGAGTTATTGAACCTGAACCTATTCATTATTAATCTTTCTTATCCTCATCACCTTCTATTCAAGATTTTGAAAAAACCCTTCATCGGTTTTATAAAAGATCTTGTGAACACAAATCCGCAGCTCTGATTTATAAAGCTTTGTGAAAAAGTTTTAAGAGGGAAATATTTTCTTTGTAAACTCAATTCACCCCTCTTCTTGAGTCGTTGAAGCCAAAACAACAATTGGCATCAAAGCTAAACTCTTAAGTTTGGCCTAACAGCTATAAGAGCATGGCTTACAATGACTGTTTAAATGAAGGGGCTTCCCTCGCACGCCCGCCTGCCTTCAATGGATCTGAGTATATCTATTGGAAGGAAAGAATGGTAATCTTTCTTGAGGCAGCAGGTGTTGACATACAGGATGCAGTATAAAATGGACCATTTGTCCCCTCTATAGTAGATGCTAATGGTGCTCCAAGAAATAAGCCTAAAACTGAATGAAATGAGGATGATAAGAAAAGAATTCAATATAATGAACGTGCTAAGAATATTATAACATCTGCTTTAAGCCGTGATAAGTTTTTCAGGGTTTCAAATTGCAAATCAGCAAAGGAGATGTGGGATACATTGCAAGTAACACATGAATGAACCTCAGATGTCAAAAGATCAAGAATGAACGCCCTCACACATGTGTATGAGCTGTTCAGAATGAATCGAGGAGAACCTATGACTGAAATGAAAAAGAGATTCACACATATCGTAAATCAATTGGCTGGTCTTGGAAAGACAATCTCAAATGAGGATCAAATTAACAAAGTCATGAGATGCTTGAGCAGGGAATGGCAACCTAAAGTCACTGCAATCTCATAATCCAGAGATCTCTCATCAATGACCATTGCCACACTGTTTGGAAAATTACAAGAACATGAATTGGAGTTGAACAACCTAAATGAGAGTGAAGAAACTGATAAAAGAAAGAAGGGATTGGCTCTGAAATCACAAGTCAAAGAAGTATAAGACAGTGATGATGATGATTCAGAACAAGAGGCTGAATCTGAAGAAGAGATGAGAATGCTAGTTAGAAAATTCAAGAACTTCCTACAGAATAAAGGAAACTTCAAAAGAAAGTCATCCACCTTTCAAAGGAGAAATTTCAGCAAAGGTGCCAACTCTTCCAACAACATCACAAGCTATGAATGTGGAAAGATTGGCCACATGAAGCTTGACTGTCCAAAACTGCAAAAGAAGGACAAAACAGAAAAGTTTGACTCGAAGGACAAGAAGTGGAGAAAGCCAAGAAAGGCCTACATTGCTTGGGATGATAATGATCTAGATTCCACTGAAGAATCTGAATCTGAGGAGGCAAACTTGTGCTTGATGGCCAGAATAATATGATGATTCAGAAAGTGAAGTAAGTTCTAATTATCAACCTTCTTATGATGAATTGCAAAATGCTTTTGAAGAACTTCATAGAGAATCCATTATACTTGCTAGATTGCTAACTAAGTATAAGAAATCCATCACATGCTTAGAGGAAAAAAGTTCTGTTTTAAACAAAGAGGTAGATCAATTAAAAACAGAAAATTATGCTTTAAAAGAAAAACTAGCTACTGTCTTAGATCCACCTATATGTGATAAATGTCCTAAGTTGGAGAAACATATAAATCATTTGAATGGTGATCTAACTAGAGTTACTAGTGATATAGAAATCTGGAATGCATCTAGCTGTACATTGACTAAAGAAGTTGAAAAACTGAAAAATGACTTAGTCAAGGTCACAAATGGTAGAGAAAATTTGGATGCATTGTTAGGACAGCAAAAATGTGTTTATGATAAGGCTGGAATAGGCTATAAACCTAAGATACATGAGAAATCTTTCAAGAAATTTTTACTGCACCTATGACATCAAACACACCATTTGTTAAATGTTATTTCTTTGCTAGAAAAGGCCATACAGCTTCTACATGTCATTATAGAAAATCTGCTTATAATGATTCTAAATATATATGGGTTCCTAAAGGAACTAATGCTCCAACTAACTCAAAAGGACCCAAACAGATTTGGGTACCTAAAGAAAAAATATGATTCTGTTTTGTAGGTGTGTTGGAAAGCCAAGAATGTGAAATGGTATCTTGACAGTGGCTGTTCCAAGCACATGACTCGAGACAAAAGCAAGTTCATTTCCTTTACCCCTAAGTCGAGTGGTAGTGTTACCTATGGAGACAATAATAAAGGAAGAATAATTGGCATTGGCAACATTGGAAGTGACTCAACAACAATCATTGAGGATGTACTATATGTTGAGGGACTGAAACATAACCTGCTAAGTATCAGTCAATTATGTGACAAAGGCTTCAAGGTAAAATTCAATTCCAATAGTTGCTTGATAGAAAATGGGCATGGTGAAAATTTGAAATTAATTGGACGTCGGACAGATAACATCTATATGCTTGATTTAGATAAAATTTCTTCAAATACTGCCAACTGTCTTATTTCAAAAGAAGAAGAGAATTGGCTTTGGCATAGAAGAATTGTACACATTCACATGAACCACTTGAATAAGCTGATTCGTAAAGATCTTGTAGTTGGCTTGCCTAAACTGAAATTTGTGAAAGATGGACTATGTGATGCATGTCAAAAAGGAAAGTAAGTTAAGGTGTCTTTTAAACCAAAGAACATTGTTTCAACAACTAGACCCTTGCAGCTTTTACACATGGATTTATTTGGTCCATCTAGAACCAAAAGCTTTGGTGGTAACTCGTATGCATTGGTAATAGTAGATGATTACTCTAGATATACATGGACATATTTTCTATCTCATAAGAGTGATTCATTTGATGCATTTAAGAAAATGGCAAAAATGGTGCAAAATGAAAAGGACGTAAAAATTGTTTTTATAAGAAGTGATCATGGGGGAGAATTTCAAAATGAAGCGTTTGAAAACTTTTGTGATGAGCATGACATTCAACATAATTTTTCTGCTCCTAGAACTCCACAACAAAATGGAGTAGTGGAAAGAAAGAATAGATCATTAGAGGAGATAGCAAGAACTATGTTGAACGACTCTAGCTTGCCAAAACAGTTTTGGGCAGATGCTGTCAATACAGCCTGCTATGTGCTAAATAGAGTCATGATAAGACCAATCTTAAAGAAAACCCCTTATGAGCATTACAAAGGAAGAAAACCAAATATAGCACATTTTCATGTTTTTTGGTGCAAATGCTTTGTTCTTAACAATGGAAAGAATAATATTGGAAAATTTGATGCAAAGGCTGATGAGGGAATTTTCCTAGGTTACTCCCTATCTAGTAAATCATTTAGAATATATAATAAGAGAACACAAACTATTGAGGAATTTGTGCATGTAACATTTGATGAGTCTAACCCTAAAAGGTTGGGAAAGGATTGTGTTATTGATGATCTTGTAGATTCAATTGAGAAAACTCTCCTAGAAGAGAAACAAGACAATGAAGAATATGAAAGCTTAAAGAAAGAAATCGCTGCAGCAGGAGAAAACAGAACAACAGCCTGACCTACCAAAGGAATGGAGGACTGTCAGAAATCATCCAATTGATAACATCATCGGTGAAATTACAAAAGGGGTAACTACTAGACAATCTCTTAGAAATGTTTGTAATCATATAACATTTGAGTCTCAAGTAGAACCTAAGAACATAGATGATGCTATAATTGATGAACATTGGATGATGGCTATGCAAGATGAGTTTAACCAGTTTGAAAGAAACCAAGTTTGGAAACTAGTGCTTAAACCCAAGAGTTGTCAAGTAATAGGTACAAAATGGGTTTTTAGGAATAAACTAGATAAAAATGGTATAATTGTAAGAAAAAAGGTTAGATTGGTAGCCAAAGGGTATAACCAAGAAGAAGGCATGGATTATGATGAAACATATGCACCAGTAGCAAGATTAGAAGCTATAAGAATGCTACTTGCTTATGCTTGCATAATGGGATTTAAATTGTATCAAATGGATGTTAAGAGTGCTTTCTTAAATGGATTTATACAAGAGTAAGTGTATGTCGGTCAACCACCTGGTTTTGAGAATAATGAATTGCCTAACCATGTTTATAAACTGTCTAAAGCACTATACGGCTTAAAGCAAGCTCCTAGAGCTTGGTATGAAAGGTTAAGTAATTTTATCATTGAAAAAGGATTTAAAAGAGGTAAAGTTGACACAACTTTGTTCACAAAGAAAAAGGCACGCAACACTTTACATGTACAAATATATGTGGATGATATAATTTTTGGTGCTACCAATGAGTAGTTGTGCAATGAGTTTGCAAGTCTTATGCAGAGTGAGTTTGAAATATCAATGATGGGTGAGTTAAACTTTTTCCTTGGAATGCAAATAAAGGAAACTGAAAATGGAATCTTTGTTAGCCAAACGAAGTACTGCAATGAGTTGATCAAAAAGTTTGGCATGGAAAAAGCTAAGGAGATGGCTACTCCAATGAGTACCTCCTGTTATCTGGACAAGGATGAGCAAGGTAAACATGTTGATGTTTCTAAATTCAGAGGTATGATAGGCTCACTACTTTATCTTACTGCTAGTAGGTCAAATATCAAGTTTAGTGTATGCATGTGTGCTAGGTATCAAGCAAATCCAAAAGAATCACACTTAACAGCAGTTAAAAGGATCATTAAGTATCTGTTAGGAACAAAAGACATGGGATTATGGTATCCCAAGGGAGCTACATGTACGTTAAGTAGCTATTCAGACTCTGATTTTGCTGGTTGTAAACTAGACAGAAAGAGTACTAGTGGAACTTGCCATTTACTAGGAAACTCATTAGTATCATGGTTCAGTAAGAAACAATCTAGTGTGGCTTTATCCACTGCAGAGGCTGAATATGTAGCAGCTGGTAGCTGTTGTGCATAGGTTTTATGGATGAAACAACAATTAGTTGATTATGGTGTGCAACTAAACCAAGTTCCTATTAGGTGAGACAATACAAGTGCAATTAACCTAACTAAGAATCTCATAATGCACTCCAGAACTAAACACATAGAAATCAGACACCATTTCATTAGAGATCAGATACAAAGTAGAGAAATTGAGATTGAATATGTTGATACAACTAAGCAACTTGCTGATATCTTTACCAAGCCCTTGAACAAGGAAAGCTTCTTCTTCATTAGAAGAGAATTGGGCATAATCGATCAATCCTATATCTAATCTCTAAAGAAACAGGAGAAAATCTAAAAGGGGAGGAAAATTAATGGACGCACTTATTCTTTGATTTGTACCTGCACCTATCCCTCTATCATGAACAATTTTATATGCTATGTTTGAATGTTTAAAATGCTTACCTTCTCTATTGCTGTGAATGTTTTTTTTTCTTTACCTTTTTGATGATGCCAAAAGGGGGAGGAAAAAGTAAGATATAGAGAAGGGAGAAAATAACAAATTATACATGCATATGTTGAGGGGGAGCTAAAGAGTTTATAAGCTTACATGATTAATAGGGAGTAAATCAAATAGGAGTTTATAAGCTTACATGATTAATATGGAGTAAATCAAATTCTGCTCTGTTAATACTCTGTTAATATTTTTTTTTGCTCTGATATACTACTGCTCTGACTGCTTTGATACCATGATATAAATCTGTCAAAACACTTAGCGTCTGCTACACTTATACACTGATCTTATAATTTGTTAAAAGGTTTTGATAGTGTGATTTTAAATCATGTTTCCTGTACACTTTTACATGCATTTTCATATAGATTAGGCATTCTTTATTTGATTTTAGTTAGATTTTCCCTTGGAACGGGTGAAGCGGTTTCTTAGTGTTGTTTTGCAGGAATTAATGTAAAAATGATCAAAATCAGCCATGATGGAGCCTGGATTAAACAGAGCTTGAAAAGTAAAGAATATGAGCCAAACAGAGCCCATCACGGCCTGGCCGCGATGACCATCACGACCATGATCAAGCAGAGCAGAAGGCAAAAGTCAGAAGCTGTCAGGGGAAATGGTCACCCCGCGAGAGGCTACTCGCCACGCGAGACTGAAGACTGATTGTGCCAGAGAATGCAACCATTTCTGTCTCGCCACGCGAACCATGTCTCGTCTCCCGAGCCTGAGGACCAGAAGCCATCACGCCCAGGCCCTGATACTCATCACGGGCGTATTTGAGAAGAACCTTACTGTCTCGCCTCGCGAGAGTTCCAATCTCTGAAGACCAGATTTTTAACATTCGCTTCGCGAGCCAGGTCTCGCCTCGCGAGCGCGCGCAGAGTCTGATTGGTATAAATTGCTGTTTTAGGGCAGAAAAAATGAGAGTTTTTGGGGGGACGCACTTGGAGGAACTTGGAGGCTGTGAAGAGGGTTTCAACCCTAGAAGGGAGTTGCTGAAAGGGGCTGCTGTGACAACGGTGGAAAGCTCCCATGGAGCCTTTTCTCTCCTCTTCTCCTATTTCTCTAGTTTGGCTTTCTCTGTAATTATGAGTAGCTTCTCTGTTAGTGATTGATTTTCCTTCGCTTAATGCTTGTTGTGGCTAGCACCCCCATGACTTGATTTGTGTTTTGGTATGCAATTGGGAAATTCGTATTAGAACCAGAATTGGAATCAATCACCTAGTAATCCTTGCATCTAGGAATGGAGTTTGGTTTACTAGTAATCGCGTAATCCCTAATCTTAATGCAAATTCATTAATCTAGGCCACCTAAGGAATTAGGGTCTATTAGTGGATTTAGGCTCTTGCTATCCGAGGAATCGGGGCTTGAGTAATTTAGTGGATTGATTTTAATATTTAAAGCATGAATGGGAGGTATCTAGTCCTGGTAGTACATGAGGCAGAGGTTTGGTGAAATCTGATCCCAACACCTCTTTCTGCACTCCAAGTGTTCGATAGAAATCCTCAAAGAACTTTTCCTTATCTTTTGTTTGTTTTGATTTCTCTTCATAGTCTAGATAGTTGCCGAGTTTGTGAATTGGTATTTCACATCCAATCCCCGTGGATACGATAACCGGTCTCACCATCGTATTACTTGCACAACTGGGTATACTTGCCCAGATCCGTCAACAAGTTTTTGGCGCCGTTGCCGAGGATTGGTTTTGCCAATATCATTAGTAACAAAGGAGGCAACTAATTTAGACATTTTTATCTTTTATTTTTCTGTATATATTTGACATTTTCTTTGTACAGATTTGACTTTTTTTCTTTTGAGTATTTGTTTGTGCAAGGGTGAGGAAACACATGGACTATCATTACCGTCCAACTTGGGAAGCTCAACTTGACTGGATCGTGTTTGATGGTATCACTGTTAAGCACGTGAAGATTTACTCCAAGGAGGAATGGCAGTCCTATTTGTCATCCTTGCAACCACCACCACACTTTGAGCTGGATCCTAATTTGCTAGAGATTCTTTGGGATATAGATGCTTATCCTCTGAGCTTGAGAATAGAGCGTATCCAGGAGGAAGTTGGTTCCATGATTCAGAGGGCTGAGACACGAGCAGGGAAAAATGCTAGTAATATAGTAGCATCGCTAAGCGACATCTTTCAGAAGTTGGAAGAACAAGCCAGTGAATTTTTTAAATTACTAGCAGAAAAGCCACATGGAATTCAAATTGAAGAGAATCTATTGGCTAGCATGGATGTGATTGAAGATGAAGTGGTGGTGGTAGAAGAGCAACAAGAAGAGGAATGGGAATGGAAGGAGCAAACACCGTTGAAAGCTGCTCTAGAACAGTATTCCCAAGAACTATCCACCTCTGAGGCCAAGGCAAGAGCCAATTATGATTGTATCGATGCTCTGACACAAAGCTTCAAAAGGCAAGTGGGGGAGATTTGCAAACAGTTAGTACAATACCCACATGAAACATTGCTTAAGCAGAATATGGTTTTGGGGATAGTTCAAATGTGGACTCCACTATGCCTACTGAGCAATCTGATTTTGCTGCATTAAATAAATATGTTGGATTGCATGCATGTGCGGACACTGCTAAATTAGTCCCGTCCACTTGTCTGGCAAACTTCTTCCTGAAAATTCCACTTGACCCGAGCGGAAGTGAGTTCATAATTGCAGAGGTCAATGGAGTTTTCATACACTGGCTAGGTGGGATTGTGGATAGATTCATGTTACTTCAGCAATTACCACTCCACAAACCATTTGATCTGGGTGGAGGATCTTGCATCTTGAGCACACCTTGGTCCTTATACCACAAGCTATGGGATCCAGGTGGATTCTTTTCAATAAGTCAAGCTAGTGACGTTAAAGAAGCGCTTATTGGGAGGCAACCCAAGTTTCTTAACCCTTCTCTTTAGTTATTTTCATTTTCTTAGTAGTTTCTGTTTTTGATTTTAACCTCTTGAATAATTTGAGAAGATCAAGAGGAAAAATAATAAATTGAGATTTGCCAAGTGATTTCAGGGAAAGAAGGAAGGGAGAGCAAGAAGACAAGGAAAAGAGGAAAGGCAACAACCATCACGCCCAGGCCGTGACGCTGGTCATGGCCGTGATAAGCTAATCATGAAGACCAGAAAGGGTCACGGCCCAGCCGTGATCCACATCACGGGCGTGATGAGAAGACCCTGAAGAGCAGAGAGCATCACGGCCTATCCGTGATGGGGTTCACGGCCGTGACAGGCCAACACCCATGGATCAAAATTGATCACGGCCTACCCGTGATAAGGCTCACGGCCGTGATGCATCTCCCAACAAGTCTCTGACTGGAATGAGAGCCAACACCCGCTACCGCCTCGGTAAGTCGTTCCATTTTTCTCCTCTCTCCGACTTGATTGTTTACATTGGGGGCAATGTAAATTCTTAAGCTTGGGGTAGGGGTATTTTGCATTTACACTTTTCATGTTGCATTCATATAGTTTTGCATGATCGCATGATTAGATTGCCCTTGTTTAGATGTTGCGTCCGATTGTAAAAACTGAGTGCCAATTAAATTGAGATAGTGAACACTTGAACCCAATTCTGTTTATTCTTGTGATAAGGCTGCAAATGAAAAATGCTTGAGATGATCTGTGATAGTTGATAATTAGCATATGGTTCCGTAGATTTGTGTTTCTTATTGATTCTTGAACTACAAAATGTGAGATTTTGAGCCAAAAGGGGTACTCACTAAATATACCCCATTCTTTGTGTTAGAGTGTTATTCCTCTTGGTTTGTATTCTCTAGAACTTGACTTGAAACCATTTTGAAGCTTAAAAATTTTTGAAAACATTTTTGAAAATGATTGAGGCACTAGGTATTTTTCCGTCCTTCTGAGCTTTGATTGACTAAATGCTACTCCTTAGTTGCCCAATTTTGAGCCTTAAAGAATAAAATACTTTTCTTGGTACCCTGAAACATTTTGATGAATGACAATTGATAGGATACCTTCTAAAGTATTGTACAAAAGGGTAAAAAGGTAGTTGAAAAAAAAAGTATGGGAAGGAATCAGAAAAATATTTCTCTTGAGTGGAAAAATCTCCCCTTCTCCAAGCAATAGAAAAATAAAAGAAAAAGAAAAAATATATAGAGAAGGGGATGACAAAAAGAAAAGTGAGAAATGAAAAGAAAAAGAAAGAAAATAAAGGTGGAAAAAGGAATCAAAACCCAAAAGGGTATTTTAGAAGGTCATGCTTTGCAATGCTTGATGTTTGTGTAGCCTTGTGAAATGTCCTTTTCTTGATTTCCCCACCTAACGATTAATCCCATGGCCACGTTACAACCAAAGCGAAAGACTTCTTGATTCTTAATTGTTTTTATTAATAAAATAGAGATTGGGTTGATAGTCAAGCCTATGGTAGAATTCATTCCTTGAGGAAAACGGAGCGAATTGTCATATATCCCTAAACACTTGAGTGAGGTGAGAAAGAGTGCCAAGAAATGAACAAGCTTGGGGTGAGCTTCAGGTGAGAAAGAGTGCCCAAATCAGTGAGAATATGAGTCTGGGGAACCTAAGCGTCTAATTGGACTTGAATTTATTGTCTCCTGCTGAATTATTTGAAATGCCTATTGCTTGGATTAGTATTTACTCGGGTTCTTGGTTCACTATCCATGCTTTGATTATATATCTCTTCTGGCCTTAGTGATTGCTTGAGGACAAGCAATTGAACAAGCTTGGGGTGATTTGATAGTGTGATTTTACATCATGTTTCCTGTACACTTTTACATGCATTTTCATATAGATTAGGCATTCTTTATTTGATTTTAGTTAGATTTTCCCTTGGAACGGGTGAAGCGGTTTCTTAGTGTTGTTTTGCAGGAATTAATGTAAAAATGATCAAAATCAGTCATGATGGAGCCTGGATGAAACAGAGCTTGAAAAGTAAAGAATATGAGCCAAACAGAGCCCATCACGGCCTGACCGTGATAACCATCACGACCATGATCAAGCAGAGCAGAAGGCAAAAGTCAGAAGCTGTCAGGGGAAATGCTCGCCCCGCGAGACTGAAGACTGACTGTGCCAGAGAATGCAACCATTTCTGTCTCATCACGTGAACCATGTCTCGCCTCGCGAGCCTGAAGACCAGAAGCCATCACGCCCAGGCCCTGATACTCATCACGGGCGTATTTGAGAATAACCTTACTGTCTCGCCTCGTGAGCCACTCTCGCCTCGCAAGAGTTCCAATCTCTGAAGACCATATTTTTAACATTCGCCTCGCGAGCCAGGTCTCTCATCTCGAGCGCGCGCAGAGTCTGATTGCTAAAAATTGTTGTTTTAGGGCAGAAAAAAGGAGAGTTTTGGGGGGACGCACTTGGAGGCTGCAAAGAGTGTTTCAACCCTAGAAGGGAGTTGCTGAGAGGGGCTGATGTGACAACGGTGGAAAGCTCCCATGGAGCCTCTTCTCTCCTCTTCTCCTATTTCTCTGGTTTGGCTTCCTCTGTAATTATGAGTAGCTAATCCCAGTTTGTTGGGATTAGATGTAACTAAACTAAACTTCATGTGTTTATCTTGACTGATTAATATATGTTTATGCTTATCTGTTAGTGATTGATTTTCCTTCGCTTAATGCTTGTTGTGGCTAGCACCCCCATGACTAGATTTGTGTTTTGGAATGCAATTGGGAAATTCGTATTAGAACCGGAATTGGAATCAATCACCTAGTAATCCTTGCATCCAGGAATGGAGTTTGGTTTACTAGTAATCGCGTAATCCCTAATCTTAATGCAAATTCATTAATCTAGGTCACCAAAGGAATTAGGGTCTATTAGTGGATTTAAGCTCTTGCCATCTGAGGAATCGGGGCTTGAGTAATTTAGTGGATTGATTTTAATATTTGAAGCATGAATGGGAGGTATCTAGTCCTGGTAGTACATAAGGCAGAGGTTTGGTGAAATCTGATCCCAACACCTCTTTCTGCACTCCAAGTGTTCGATAGAAATCCTCAAAGAACTTTTCCTTATCTTTTGTTTGTTTTGATTTCTCTTCATAGTCTAGATAGTTGCCGAGTTTGTAAATTGGTATTTGACATCCAATCCCCGTGGATACGATAACCGGTCTCACCACCGTATTACTTGCACGACTGGGTATACTTGCCCAGATCCGTCAACAGTTTGTCATAATCAAAAAGGGGGAGATTGTTAGATTCAATGACTTAAAGATTTTGATATATGACAAATACAACTTAATGTGTATGCAAGTGTTTAGTGTCAAATTGTAAAAACAGGTATCGAGCAATATTCAACAAGTTCAGTGAGCAATCAAAGGAGAATATTCAAGGAAGAACTTGGAGGAATCAAAGATCAAGGACGAAGATCAAGGAATCATCAAGACAAGAGCTTAAACGAAGAAATTAGTGTTAAGTCTTAGATGATTTGTAAGAGATGAAATCTCTTATTCACAAATAGCTCAATTAAGAAAGATGCATGAAGAAAATCATTTTTCATAACCTGCATTATAATGAATAAGTTTTCGTTAATGAAAATGATTTTTGGAAAGAATAATATAAGCGCTCGTCCAACACTGGGAATAATGGAAGCGATCCTCCAACTGTGGTAAAAGCTGGCATCCAAGAAAGTGGCAGAAGCTCACGTCTACTAAAATGACAGAAGCTCACGTCTACTAAAGTGATAGAAGCACACGTCTACTAAAATGACACAAGTGCATGTCTACTAAAGTGACAGAAGTGCTCGTCCACTAAAGTGATACAAGTGCTCGTCTACTAAAGTAATACAAGCGCTCGTCTACTAGTTGGAGCACGTCCAATTACTTTGTGTTAGTACTCTCGTCTGCTGATGTGGCAAATGGACGCGGCTATTTTTTTAAGATGGACGCGGCTATTTTTCCAAATGGACTCATTATTTTATGAACGCAAATTCTATAAGAACTATCAGAATCTTATCTCAAGAACGAGAATCAAGAAAACAAATTTTGTTAAATCAGATCCAAATCTGTTTTAATTGATCCCAACGACTATAACTTGTTTTCTATATAAAGAGGGATCAAAGGAACACTTTAATAAGAATCATAACGAATAACAAAAGAATTATAACGATACACATATCATTCATCATCTTCATTGAGCTTACTGTGAAAAGAGTGTTTCAATACTCATAAGTGCTTCAATTTGTTTTATCTGACTATCGAGAGTTAGGAATCAACTTTTGTTTTTACTTTTCGATTGTAAAGAGAGAGGGAGTCTCTCTGAGTGATTAGGGTGAGGTATCCCTAAGGAAGAACATTGAGGCTTTTCACAAGAGTGTGGTATCTCGAGGTAAAGGTTTTTCAAGCTACCTGGCAAAGCTTGTGTGTTAGTGTGTGAAATCCCACAGGTGGAGTGGGGACTGGATGTAGGTCACAGTGGTGATGACTGAACCAGCATAAATCTGGTTGTGTAGTATCTCTAAACTCAGACTCTTTAATTTCTGTTTATGATCAAGAACCTATAATTTTGATGTTTAAAGTTCAACTATAATTTCTGTTCTTGATCTGTATTAACTGTATTTTGTTATTACTAAGTTATTGAACCTGAACCTATTCGTTATTAATCTTTCTTATCCTCATCACCTTCCATTCAAGATTTTGAAAAAACCCTTCATCGATTTTATAAAAGATCCTGAAAACACAAAACCGTAACTCTGGTTTATAAAGCTTTGTGAAAAAGGTTTAGGAGGGAAATATTTTCTTTGAAAACTCAATTCACCCCCCCCCCGGGAGTCGTTGAAGCCAAAGCAACAATTAGTTCTACACTTACAAGATTAATGCCCATATTTATGACAAGTAAATTATTCAACATTAGATTTATCATACCTCCTTTCATATGCTCTTTCATAATTTCCTCTATCTCTTCCTCTTTCACGACCTCTAGGGGATTGATGACTCATCCCTTCGTTATTGTCAAAATTATCACAATATCCTCTTCCTTGGCCATGACCAAGACCACGACCACATCCTCTTCCACGTCCTCTTTGACTTCTTTCTCCTCCATTTACTTTCAAAGAAGCTTTGGCTTTGAGGATTTACTCCAACGGCTCATCATGTCTACTCTTGAACCTTTCTTCATAGGCTTGAAGAGAACCCCTTAATTGGTACACAGTCATAGAGTCTAAATCCTTTGACTCTTTAATAGCACAAACCACATAATCAAATTTTGCGGTTAAGGAGCGAAGGATCTTTTCCACTACACTAACATCTTCCATCTTTTCTCCATAACGATTCATTTGGTTCACAATAGCCAACACCTTATTGCCAAAATCCAAAATAGATTCGGATTCCTTCATATGCAGTGATTCAAATTCCCTTCGTAGAGCTTGTAGGCACACCTTCTTCACCTTATCAACACCTTTAAGGGAGGTTTTCAAAATCTCCCAAGCTTCTTTGGACGTGGTTGCATTTGACACCAACTCGAACATGGCTTCATCCAAACCTTGGTGAACGAAGGCAAGTGCTCGTTGATCCTTCTTCTTCGACTTCAACAAAGTCTCCTTCTCATTTGGTGACAAATTAGCTTCATTTTGAGGTTGGCTATGACCTTTCTCTACAATCTCCCAATCATCTTGAGAACCTAGCAAGACTTTCATGCAACGACACAATTATCACAATTCCCTTTGGCAAGACGAGGGAATTGAAACATACTCAATCCATTGCTTGCCATCTCTCAACTCACAAAGTGTTTCTCTCAACTTTCTAGAACTCAAGCTCTGATGCTACGTTGTTGGAAGAAGAGGATTTCTATTACTTCCCCCATGAAAGACAAGAGTATGGTCCTCTGTTTATACTAGAGTTAGAGTGACCATTTGACTATTCACATAATTGCTTCACTTAATGCTTAATGCCTTATTCCAAGAAACTAAATGCTAATGGCTAAATACAAGACTTAGTGACTCACAGCTAACTTGACTTAATAACTCACAACAAAAGACTCATGACTATCAACTTAGAAACTTGTACCATTATTTAATTTTCTAATTTTCTAATTATTTAATTGCTAGGACATCCCATTTACATGGAATACTTTGATACTTGAAGAAATCTTCAAGCCATTCTCTTCTGTTTCCAGCAACTTCCTCACTCAAGCTCAGTGTTTGTAGATGCTGATGGGGCGGATGTCTTGATGCAAGGCTTCAACAACATGTGTAATTTGGTGACTCTTTGATATCTTGGAAATCCAAGAAGCTAGCTACCTATTGTATCAAGGTATTCAGCAGCAGTTAAATATGAAGCTTTAGCTAGTGTAGCTAGTGCGCTCATTTGGTTTCAGCACTTGCTTCTAAATTTTGAAATATCTTCATATTCAGCCATGGTATTTTGTGAAAACCAAGTAGTCATTCACTTGGCATATAATACATTTCAAGAAAGATACAAACATTAGACATTGATTTTCATTTCATTCGGGAGCAAGTTAATTATATTTTTCTAAAATTGATACATGTGCAATCACATCATCAATTTGCTGATTTGTTAATTTAACCGGTTCCAGCTTCTCTGTTTCATACTTTATTATCAAGTTGGGAATTTTAGACATTTACTTTCTACCTTGAGGGAAAGTATTGCAACATAATAACTTAATTAGTTGAATTAAGTTAGGCAAATTCCTTCTTTTATTCTCTTTATTAGTTAGTTATTATTTCAGTTCCGTTTTTCTGTTACAATCTGATTGCTCAACTGTTATGATCCTGTATATGTATCATTCTCATTGTAATGAATTCATTCCTTCCTTTATTCAATCAGTCTTAGTGTGTGTTTGGATTAGTGTTTTTTGGATGGAATTGATTTTATTACAATTGAGTTTGAAGTAAAGTGAATTATGTTTGGATGTTTTAATTTTATTTTGAAAGCAAGTTTGATGTAAAACTTAGTGTAATTTTTCAATTCAAAAATAGAATCGCTTGAGTGGTTCTCATGAAAAATAAATCTGAGACAAGGAATCATGTTATTAATTTTATTTCTTAAAATAACACACAATTTGATCTCAAAATCAAGTCCATTGGATCTGATAATGGTTCTGAGTTTTTCATGCCTGCGTTTTCCCAATCCAAAGGTATTTTCCACCAATTTTCTTGTATAGAGACTCCCCAACAAAATGGGATAGTTAAACAAAAACACCAACATATTCTCAATATAGTTTCATCTCTCATGTGTTCACTCCAACCTCCCAAACATGTATTTGGTCTCATTCCATATCACATGCAATAGATTATCAGGTCATTCTTACTCTCTCTCTCTCTCATTACTTAGCTTATCATAGATTATCATTACTTAATGTCAATAACGCATTCTTACATGGAGATCTTAACGAGGAAGACTACATGACTGTTTCTTCAGGTTTTTAATCTTCCCATCCTTATCAAGCATGCAAGATTATTAAATCCTATTATATGGTCTCAAGCAGACCAGCAAAAAATGGAATTCCAAATTAACTCCTGCCTTGATTTCATTGAATTACCGTCAATCTAAATCTGATTATTATCTGTTTGTTAAGACTTCAATATGATAGTATATAATTGATTAATGGTTAAGAATATGTAAATTAACTATATCAGTCAAGAAAATATTGTGCCCATTCTCTATCATATTGATCCTTTCATGGTCATAGATTTTTCTTGACTATTGTTGATCATAAACCTAGAGACTCCCCCAAAAAAAAATTCTGATCTCTCGTGTGTTCAATCCAACCTCCTAAAAACATGTCTCTGATCTCATTCCACATCACATGCAGTACATATCTTAAATCAACTTATATTCCTTACACAGCCTTTCCTTTTTATTCTGTACGACAAACAACCTAATCTTTTCTCCCTTTGTGTGTTTGGTTCTCTATGCTATGCTTCAATTCTCCTTGCAAACAGATCCAAATTTGACCCCCCGACCTAGAAAATACATTTACATTGGTCATAAATAATGGGGATGAAAAGATTCCTTTTATTTGACCTTCATACTAGATAGGTATTCCTTTTGTAGAAAAGAAATATTATTCTTTTTGTCAAGTTATAAATATTTCCTTTTCTTACCTCTTCTCACACACCTCCTCCTACTGATATATTTCTCATTCCCCCACCTTATCATTATTCCTCTTCTAATCTCACTCTGATCACTCACAACCAAATTCCTTATCTTCTCAATCTGCCACTTCTCTTGCCTCATCAAATTCTAATTCCCAAACAACAAATTTTCACCTCAATGGACATCTAAAAGAGCTGGGCACCATCTTAATTACTTGTTACAATAACACACAGTGTTCTCTGTTCTCTCCATTTCACCCATACCTGAACCTAAAACCCATAAAAAAAAAGTCTCATCAAACACGGCTGTTAAAAAACTGCAATGTGCCAAGTAATTTTTGCTCTATAACAAAATAAGACATGGATTCCCACTAATTACCCCCCTTGTAAGCAATCAATCGTCTGCAAAAGGTTTTCAAAATCAAACATAGAATCAATGGCGATGTTGAGAAATATAAAGCCAAACTAGGTCCCGGTTACACCCAATAAGAAGGTGTGGACTACTTTGACACTTTTTCTCTGATTATCGATAGGATATTTTTTAAATAAACTTAATGTTAATAATGCTTTCTTACCTGAAGATCTAAATGAGAAAGTCTAAATGACTATTCCATCAGATTTTCAATCTTTTCATCCCAATCAAGTGTCACTATAAGAAAATCAAGTGTTTAGCGACCGACAAATTTGATCGCTAAACATTGTACTTCGGTCGCTAAAAAAGTTAGCAACCGAACATAACCGATTACTAAATAGCGACCGAAATTTGATGGTCGTTAAATTAAACATATCGGTCGCTAATATTTGATACCAAAATGTTTATTTGGTACCATTTGCGACCGAATAGCGACCGATATATTAGTCGCTAAATATATTTTAATTTTTTTATTAATTTGTGGAAAAAAATTATTTGGTGCCACAATTTAGCGACTGATATATTTTGGTCGCTATATACAATTTTTTTTAATTTACTTTTTTTAAAAAAACTGTAAATAAAAATAAATAAAAAATACGTAAAAGAAATTAAATAAAAAATAATAGTAAATGCTGTCAAAATTTAAATAATTATAAACTGTGTCAATGTAAGTAAAGAGTACATGTCAGCTGAGTGGGGGGGTGAATGGGGGTGGTCGGGAGACCGGTGGGGGGGGGGGGGGACCAATCATCAGCCTCATGATCATCTATATCATGCTGCTGGCCAGATGTCGGGCGAACAGATGGGTCATCGGGAGCAGTAGGTCCATGAGCATGGGTACCCGAAGCAGCAGTGTCCTCAAGGGTGGAACCAGATTCGACGGGTCTGAAGCCCAAGTGCTGGTACAACAGATGATTCTCCCTCTCCAGTGCGGCCACCCTCTCCGCAAGCTGACTAACAAGCCTAGCGTTGAGGTCGGTGACGACCCCTCTGACGTCCGGTGTAGGGTCGTGGCATGACTGAGAAGATGGTGTGGCAGAGGCCACATACTCATCTCCCAGGGCTCCCAAACCATATACATGGCCCTTCTTGTTCCTGCCACCAACCACATCCACGAAAAAGGCATTGTCAGAGGCAGCAAAAGGCTTCTGCCCTTAACTAATGGAGTCATCTCGGCGGCGGGTGAACTCGCCCTACATTATAAGGCAAAATAAGTCAGCATCCGGAGGAATATATAATTAAATATAATTAATTAATATAATGGTAGAGTTTAACTTACAGAAATCTCGCCCGCGTTCCCGACCCACTCCCCAGTCTTGGCCTTCTTCGTCTTATTCAGCACCTTAAATGCAGTGGTATCCCTCCCCAGCTCCTTCTTCTTCATATTAATTCATAAATAATTGTTATGATATTTAATAATTAAGTTTACTTAATTGAAATGCATTATATAATTAACGGGTTATCATGATGCTTCGTGATGGGCACAGACCCACTGGTGTATAGAGGAGCACCGGTATTTCCGGCTCAGTTCTGCTTCCCGATCGCACTCCTCCTCAGGAACTCCTCATCGGTGGCCCAATACCGACGCAGGCCGTCCAAAACCTCAGGAGTCAAGAAGTCCCCCAGAGATGAACCATCGTGGATCTTTCCAGTGAAATTCTTCACAACCAGGGATCCGTCATGCTCAAAAGCGGACCGAATAGCAACCTTATCCTCCGGTATCCACCTGTAAATGGACTGCTTGACATACAAGACATCAGCGAACAGTGTAATGGTAAAAACAATAAAAATTAAATCAAGCACCAAGTAATTAATGTACCATTTAAATAAGTAATAGTTACACCAAAGAGGTGCTCGAACCAGTGATCCCGGACCGTCATGGGGATCTTCGTCCATGTGGGCCAAGATCCAGTGTAATTCACCTTAACAAGCTCGGTGATCCTCATGTGGGGCCCAACTACCGGTCAGAAACTGTGGGCAAATAAGATGTATATATTAATCACAATATAAATATTCAAATAATAAAAAACAACAAATAAAGATAAATGTTTAACTCACTCCAGTTTTGCATATGGGCGAATCCATATGCGCGTGTCTGTGGGTGTAGTCACCCCCAAACCCGATGCCTGCCTCCCTGCAGGCTGCTGTAGGGAGAGGGGTGGAAGGCACAGCAGTGGCTGATGGAGTCACGGAGGGGGAGCTGACACCATGTCTGAACGGTGTGGCTCATGAACCGCCACCTGTGCCATCGAGGTGATGAGAAGGGGGGTGCTCTCCCATGTCCACATCCATAGCCACAAGACTCACGCCCACGGGAATAACGTCCCCCACGTCCAGCATCGTCATCCATCTGTCTATAATTAAAACACAAGTTACATATAACATAACAACATATCATAACCAAAATTGACCAAGTATCATAACAATATATATCATAACAAATATGCATGATAACCAATTTACGGATTACCTAGCTGGGATCTCTATCACCGAATTCACCCTCACTCTCGTCCTCATCGGTTGAGACATATGTTTCTTCCCTATCTACGGCTAGGTCATACTGAGTCTCCAACTCCGTGTCAATTACCTCGTCGTCAGGCCCGGGATCAGCAAGAATGCCCTGGTACTCATCTGGGTCAATTTGCAACATTATTTGAATCCCGTCAATCTGATGAACATCTTGATATGGAGCTTCTGTCTTAGGTTGACTTATCACTTATCGGTGATAGCAATGCCTGCCTTCACTCAAATAACACCCAACCAGTCCTGATGTCCCTCTGGAAACGGGGTAAAATATATCTGCTCTGCTTGTTGTGCAAATATAAACGGGTTGTACACCAGATATCTTCGCAACTTCCTAACTTCTATAGTCCGATGTTTATTGTCGACTTTTGTGCCCCTATTGGGAGTGTTATCAAACCATTCACACTTGAATAAGACTAACTTTTTACTGGGATGACCTGAATACGTTAATTCATAAATATCATTTAAGATTCCAAATAAATCATCCTCTAATTGACCGTTGGTCCCACTAACACAAATGCCGCAATTTGAAGTTTTCATGTCCTGACCCTGTCGACTTGTGTGAAACTTATATCCATTTATAATGTAAGTCTCAAATGTTCGAATCCTCCTATCTGGTCCCCATGCTAAAGCATACAATACTGTGACATATTTATGTGAAATTTCCAATTTGGCCAAGGAAGTATTCAGGTAATTACTAAAATGGTGAGAGTACAATAGGAGCGGTTCTAAATTTTTTTACAACAACCCATTGAAAACAAAGATGAACATGAAAGAAAATGAAAGCGACAAAAGATATACCCAAACAAAACTGAGTTTGTCCTCAATATACTCAGATTTTCGGAAAATAATAAATAAAATAAAATAGTAACACACAGGGAAGGAGATGGACTTACTGGAGAGGGAGGTGGTGGTGAAGTGGGAGGTGGTGGTGCGCAAAACAGAGAGAGGGAGAAATGAGAAAGGGAGGGTGCCGGGGTGTGGTGGTTGTGGGAGCTGAGGGTGGTTGTCACCAGACCGCAGCGGCTCACAGTGCTGGGGGTAACAGAGGAGAGAGGTAGAGAAGAGGGAAAGAGAAATGGAGGGTAGGGAGGGGAAGGGTGGCACGCGTTGGTTCGTGGTGGGGGTGGGGTGGCCTAGCAAGAGAAGTTGCCGGAGAAATGGGGGCAGGGAGGGGAGAGGTGGCACGTTGAGAAGGGAAGGGGGAGCCCGCGTGCGTTTTAGGGTTTTTAGATTAGCGACCGATATAATTTGGTCACTAAATTATGACCGTTATTCGGTCTTTGTTACGGTCGCAATTTGGTCATCCAAGTTGACGTCTTGTTAGTGGATGTTAGCGACCGAAACAGTTCATTCGCTAATTCGGTCGCTAACTTCAACCATGGGACCAAAAAATGAAAAAAGCTAAGACCGTCGCTAATCCGGTCGCTATAGCGACGGAATATATTCAGTCGATATAATTCGGTCACTAAACTGGTATTTTCTTGTAGTGTGTGCAAGCTTATTAAATTCTTATATGGTCTCAAGCAGATTCGCAGACAATAGAATTCCAAATTAACTTCCCATTATTTCATTGTGTTATTGTCAGAGTGTCAAACCGAGTGATTGAGATAGAAAGAAGAGTGAAGAAAAGTATTCTCATTGAATTGAAGTGAATATACACAGTGTGCTGAGTATATATAACATTACAATGATTAAGAATGAGAGAGCTAACTACACTTAACTAACTATAACTGAAATAAACTAACTTAACCAATTAGTAACTAACTGATCTTAATGCTCCCCCTCAAATTGGGAGGTAAATGCTCTGAAGTCCCAACTTGGAAGTGATGAAATGAAACTGTTGCTTGGGAAGGGCCTTGGTCAAGGCACGTTTGCAAGACCCATAGTTGTTCTTTGTAAGAAGTTGAGACACGAGCACCAAACCGGGACAATCGGAATGGTGGAGCAGAAATGGGTTGTTTTCGTCTTCCATTGCTTCAAAAGAGAAAAAAACAGAAACACAGAAAAGAGAAGGAAAGCAGGATTGAAACTAGAACAGAGTGATGAAGCAGGATCAAAAAAAACTCCTACTGATGTCATATCAAACAGAGTTGAATTGAATGTACACAATGTGCAACAGTCTATATATCTAATTGCTACATTTGTTAAGACTTCAATGTGATAGTATATAATTGATTAATTATTAAAAAATATGTTAGAGAAAACATTTCAAGAAAACATCAAACACTTCCAAGAGACTTACATTGTCCGCCGGATAGATTATACTATTCATTATACCCCTTATTGTTTAAGCTCGTTATCAATTTTGATTGTATAGTCTTTTTGCTAAATTTGTTTTGAAAAAACTAAAATAATATTGACATTAAATACATGAATATACGACAGTTTTTTTTTTTTTTTTGAGGAAATGAATATACGACAGTATAAAAAGTAACTTTCAAATGATAGATCATGTCCTTTATTTTTTCAAACTCATTGCACGGGAGCGTGCGCAGAATGTATTAATAATTTAAATACTAATTTATTTTTGTTACCCGACATATATATTATATATATGCTAATAAAATAATATTACAGGGCGATAAGTAAGTATCAAGCTATAATTAAACACTTCGTAATTCTTATTTTGGCACAAGATTAAAATGCCTCCACAGACAATTGTTATTTTGACATTTTTGCAAGAGAAACAGGTGAAAATGCAAGAATAGGTAAGAGTTTTACTAGATTTTAGAGAATGCCAAAGGAACCATACAAAGTGCATGCGATCATTCAAACTCCGTGTAATGATGTTTAAGGCGAATTCTACCGTGCATAAGTGGGATGGGTACCCCCACCATGCACAAGTAGTTACAACCATTGGATTAAAGAAGTTTATAGATCTTAATTTACTCCTCCCACACCAGATCAAATCTCTTCCTCCACACCCTCCCTGTTCATGGTGTCCTCCGCCCTTACAGCTATCTGTCAGTGTCTCCCTCGACCGCCTCCCTTCCTCCAAGTCCGCCATCGCCGCTGCCAACGACGACGGTCCTCCGGTGTCCAGCTCTCTCATGGTCGTGCTATCAAACGGTCCCAAGCCAACCGGCGCCGTACCCCGAGAGCTTCTGTCTGATGCACCACCACCACCACACAAAAAAACCTCCATGTTTGATGACATCAAGATTCAAGACACGAGTGGGCTTCAAGGCAGTGGCGTGGTTCTACTATAGCAGAGAAGCGCCGCAAAATCGGCGACCACAACGATTCCCTCACCACCATTCCATGGAGATCCGAAACGGAGCACCGAATCTACTCCTCCAAGCTCGCCGGAGAGGAGAAAACCTAGTTCCGGCCACGAAGTTCGTGACACCACCGATCGAGTTCTGGCTGCGATGGCGAGGGGATGAACTCGATGGGGCAGGGAGACCACAGCGATTCCCACACCACCATTTCATGGAGATCCGACACGGAGCAGCGAATCTACTCCGCGGATGTGCCACCTCCGCCTCGCCGTCGTCTTCGGCTGTGAAGGTGTTGGGGCAGTCCGCCATGAAGTCAGTGAAAGCCAGGCAGATCATAGACAGAGGGAATGGTGTGGATGGAGTTGGGGAAGAGATAAGGTGTGGTGGGTGTATGATATTATTGTGTAGATTAAATTAATCCAATGGTATATAATAGTTATTCAAGGTTGTCCACGATGGGTATACCCATCCCACTTGTGCACGATAGAATTCGTCTTTAACATCATTACATGGAGTTTGAATGATCGCATGCGCTTTGTATGGTTCCTTTGGCATTCTCTAAAATCTAGTAAAACTCTTACCTATTCTTGGGTTGTTTATTATTTTAATTCCACAATTAACACTTCAATCTTTTGGCTCTTTTGCTTTGGCCAACCCAATTTTTAATAAGCAGAGTGGCTAAATAAGTAAATATAACATTGCCAGAGGGGAATATCAAATTATAATTTCTATTATTACTATTAATTATTATCATATTTTTTTTTTGTTCATCAGAAACCGCATGAAACAAAAGTGTAGGTATCAACAATGCCCTTTTAGTCTACCATTTAAAAAAAATAATTATAATAGAGACGCCAATGCCCAAAAAAGAAGTAGCTTTCGAAATATGCTGCCATGATGGCCCACTTCATTTTTATGCATGGATATAACTGCCAATTTAAAAAGTCCAATCCTCCATTTCTGGATAAAGCTTTGAGTAACTGAAGCAAATAAATCAAAAAAGAAATCGTCAAACTAAAATTACCGAAACACCCTTTCATTTCAAACATTTGAGCCAGAGTTTTTACGGTCCACCTCCTTCACACTATATAAAAACCCCTATCGCCATGTTGTTTTCCAGGGTAAAGCTAACCTCACCCACGAGCTAAGCCAACATACTGTGAAACCAAAATTAGCATAATAATTTCATAACCCTAAATATCCCAAAGAGAGTAAAAGCCTAGAAGGAGGAGAACCCAGCCTAACATTAAAATAAAAATAAAATAAACAAAACATGAAATTACGATAATCACAAAATACATTGAAGAACCCCAACCCTCGATCTTATACTATATATCCATTCCTTCATTTTCCTAGTACCCACGATTCTTCACATAAGCGATTTCAGTGACCTTGCCTTCACAGGTTTCCTCATTCTCTTCTTCCCACTATCATCATCATTTGCATCTTCATCCTCGTCAATGTCCACATAATCGAACTCAACATCTTCAATATTGTTCTCTATCTCAACATTCTGAGCAGCAGCATTATTATTACCATTACCAACAACAACAACAACGTCACTTGCAGCAGCTTTGATACCATTCTCTGATTCCGCCACAGCTGAATTATTCTCTCCTCTTCCATTGTTGTTCCTATCGCCTCTTCGCTTGCCCCACGATGGACCAAACCCCGAATAATAATAGAATTCACTCGGGTTCGAAGCAGCAGCAGCAGTCTTCTTTCCGGTGGCGGCGGCACGAGCTCTACCGCGACGCGGTGCGGCTGCCGCGGCAGGAGCAGAAGCTGCCGCCGCCTTCTTAGTAGAAGGGTTGTTGTTGTTGTTGTTGTTATTGTATGACCTAAGCAGAGGTAAATGGTGGTTGCAGAATGATTGACCTTGTTTGGATTCATTCTTACATGGCCAACCCTTCTCATCGACGCCGTTGCAGCACGAGTTCTCAGCCACCACCTTGCGATAATTATCGTCATCTATCTTCATCATCGACGCCACGCTGTGTTTTGTATATATATCGAACAAGGATTGATTCAGAGGATAGAGAATAGAATGAAGAAAGAAACGAGTTTTCGTGTCTTCAAATTTAGCGTAATCGATCAATGTCGAAGCGATAAAAACAAAAAAGAACAAAAACCCTAATGGGGTGAAAAGTGAGATAAAGAAGTAAAGGGAATTGGGGGGGAGTTTGGGTTTACGTTACCTGTCAACAGCTCCACTGGAATCGCCAACGCTGCCACCATTTCCAGCGGTGAAGCTATCTCCGCCTTCGAACTGAAAAAGCAAAATAGTGAGAAATGAGGGGAACCCATTAACCTAATTGGGTTTTATCTAGAAGGGGAAAAACACGACGAGAATTTAGGGTGTGTTTAGAACCCTAACGAGGGAGAATAGAATAAAACCCTAATAGAAATATGCAGGGTGAGAATAGAGGGAAAGAGTTTTTTATTGGGTTTGATAATAATAATAGATCTGAAGAAAGAGGGGTGAAATGAAATAGAGAGAAAAGAGAAGAGATTTGGAACCTGGATTGGGTCAGAGTCAAAGGGGATCACATCCCATGGAGACTGGTTCAGCTGACACACGTGGGTCTGAAATGTCACGACCGGAACTGAGGAACCACCTTGACCTTGCGACGATATTGAGGATGAAGAAGCTGCAGCTGCTGCATAAGGAGAAGCAGAAGAAGAGAAGAAAAGAGGGGAAAGCTTCGCGTTCTTACGGATCCTCATGATTTTTTGTTTGGTGACTGAATGAATGGGAAAAAAAGAATAATAATGAGATTTTATACTCTCAAAAACTCACTTTTTTGTTGTTGTTGCGAGTGAGTGAGTGAGTTTTGGTGTGTGTTTGGTTTCTAGGGTGAAGGGTCTCTCTTTTCCCTTTCTTTTTTTTTCTTTTTTTTTTTTGTTGTTCTCGTTCTCGCAGATCTAACTTATTCACTCATTTTTTCTCTCACTTCTCGTCTCTCTCACACACAACTCGATGATATTAATCAGGGTTTTAGCTTTCTCGGCCCTTCATTCATGTGTTGCTATTTGTTCTAAGACCAGTGTGCCCTTAGGTTATTCACCTATTTACTCAACGAATCGGCTGCGTGCACCATTGCTCAAAAGGTCCCCTGCCGCTATAACCACGTCACTCCTGGTTGTCCAAAAGCATAAAAAATTATATATTATTAAATGGAGACTCTGGAAATGATCACGTCCGGACAAGCCCACAGTGAAACACTCTGCATCCTCCAAAGCAACAATGCTAGGTAGGTTCACTTTCTATTACTCCATTCCGACTCAATTATTTATAAAATTAGCTGACTTTATATTTATTAACGAAATTAGTTAATTTTATTTAATTATTTTGATTTACGTAAAAAAAATATGTTATAACTATTAATCTATCATTTTGTCGAATTGAGAATGTATAATACTCTTGAAAAAGTAAGAGAAGAATTGATATGATTGATTAATTTTCTTGATTTTTGAAATACCGACATTAAATATAGTTGAGTTGGTTGGATTTTACTTACTTTTGAGTCCATAAAATATATCTACTTTTTTGCTTATAGTTGAGTCCAGAGGGAGTTTTTTTTTTTGCAGGAACCCATCATAATTAGGGCATCTGCCTCCCTAGTGGATCCACGAAGTATCCCACAAGCTTAGATCCTGTGGACCCGCTATGGGACTCATCTCCACTAGGGTGCTTAGTCATAGTTAAGGTTTTTCGCCCCTCCTTAAAGATGTGTTCTGTGAGATTCGAATTCAGGTATCTCCCCACTAGAGGTGTTCATATCCAAACCGATCTAAAAGAAAACCGAAAACCGAACAAAACCAATGTCTATTGGATTTTTTTGGATCTTTATTTGTGAAAACCGCTCAGATTGGATCGGACTTTTGATTCATTTTCTTAAATCGAATCAATCCAAACCAAACCACATATATAAAATTTAATATATATTTATTCTATTTTTTGTATCATTTATTTTTTATTTGTTATTTTTTTGCTAATAATACTTACTAGTTTGGTTTGACATAATTTTTTTATTATTTCTATTCCAAACATAAAAAAAAAAAGAGATTTTATGGAACTAGTTGATGATGATATTTATTTATATTGTACATATTTTAGGGAATATTATTACATGAATATATAAACAAATATACACAAGTTTAAGATTTTGTTCAATTTAGCTTGTAATCTTGATTCTTTGATGTAATATAATTATGTAATGATGTGTCGGTAAAAACCGAATCAACTGAACCGATCCAAAGCGCGTTTAATCGGATCGGATCGGATTTTTTTAAGGAAGTCATCCAAGCCGAACCGAACTGCACGTTCTTTTTATCTTTGGATCGGATGACTTTTTGCCTCAAAATCAATCCAAACCGAACCGCGAAAGCCCTACTCCCCAAAAGCTCAGTATGAACAATCAACTGAGTCACACCCATTGGGTAGCATAGTATTTTAATTACGCTTTTATAGTCTATACAATTTTACACATATTAATAAATCAAAAAATAAATATTAAATTTTTAAGGAATTGAATACACAACTTTCAATACAATATTTCTATTTTTGTTGATTTCTTAATAAGTGTAAGATTGTATAAGATAAAAAAAATCGTTTTAATTAAAGCAAATGCTTAATAGTATTCATAGAACACTGCTTAAAGAATTTCAAAAATAATTTTATATGAAAAGTAGTGTGTTTAAAACCTTGAAAAACAATATGCTTTGTTTTTCAAAAAAAAAAAAGTTACCATTTTTAAATTTTTTAACTATTGTTTTTTGGGAACTAATTAATAAGAGTCTTTAATTAAAAATCATTAAGTACTCACCTCATATCAGAATTAATTAATTTACATAAAGTGCATAAGAGCGACATTAGTTTTTTAGTTTAATTTATATATACAATCGGTGTAAAGTATTTTTATACCGATCTAACAAAATCTTGATAAATCAATATTATTATTATTTTTCTTTCTTAATTATTAAAATAAAAAATTTACACTTACAGTGCATTAGTTTTTTTTTTCAATGATTTTCTCTCGATGGCATTTCCTTGTTTTTAATTTTTATTATCTAAAAAAAATTGGTGCAGGGTACTTTCGTCATAAGAGTTTTTCGCTTTGGAAATTTTTGGATAACCTTGTTTACGATGATATTCAACAAACCTAACACTTTGTTTATTATTATTTTTTCCCGTCATTTTGTTTATTGGGGTTGCTATGCTTATATGCTACGACCGCAAATTAGTAATGAAGGCGCATGAAAGAGACGCGCCAAATCCTATATCTGCGTGCGTTAGGAGTGGCCAACAAGATTGGCCCACATGGACCATTGTACTTGATGGGGTCCCCATTTGGAGCTTAATAGAATGAACGGTTGTGATCATGGAAATGGAAGTTTTGTGAGGGACTTGAGCTGCTGCATGAAAAAGTTGAAAACCTTGGGGTATCAGATACCAAATATTTGAGTTTCGCAATTGCAAACACGTGGCACTAAGTGCTTGATTCATTTCCCTTGCGACAAATATATGTATGAGTTGGCCTTTGCCCAAGAGGTCATGGCATTTAATACAGGGAAAAACCAGGCTTCATTTATATTTATATGAGTTGCCCTTTTTACCATTTCTATATTTTTTTTCCTTTTTTTTTTATTCGCAATTTCTTTATAGTTTATATTCATGTTCCGTTTTCTAGCGGCTTTTACTACTCTTTTAGTTTGTTTGTTTTTTTATTTAAAATTTAAAACAGCTGGTGATTTTATTGGGACCCCAATAGTCAAACCAGAATGAATCGGATTTGGCCTTAAGTCATTTATATTTAACCTTTTGGCATGGCCATTGGCCAAATGGGAGGACATCTAACAACCACAACATCAGGTAACTGAATAGAAAATGGTGAAGCTAAAATAAATATACTCCCGTGGATCAAAAATTTAATGAAATGCATATTAAGCTGATTAATTTATCTCATTGAATTTTGTAAAAAATTAGGTTTGTGATCTAAATTATCATTCATCTAAAATTTTAATCTTCATTAAATGAGTCATTGAAATTTATATTAAATGAATGATATTTTAGAAATAATATTATTAAATAAATCATTATAAAATAAAATTTACTTATATATTGGATCAAAAACATTAATATTTTTTTGTTTATATACTGAACCAGAGGGAGTATCAATTTAGAGTTACAGCATGGGAAGGAAAAAAAAAAGAGGACAATTTTCTGTTCTCTCCCTCAAGCACGGACGAATCTAAGGCCTTTAAGCATAAGCATTGGCCCCGTTAATGGATTTTATAAAATTTTATATATGTGTGTGTATAACCCTCCTTTAATATTTTGTGAATTCATTATAAAAAAATATATTTTGTGAATTCACTATTGCTCTGAAATACAATTGGTTGACCTATGTGTATTGGTCCTTCACGTGAAAAAAATACTTGAACCTGTTAAGTATGTAATCCTGAATTCCATCATTCAATTGTATAATGTTTTTATTTTTTAATTCTTAGTTAATTCATTTTGTATAAATATTGTTTGTCATGGGAGTGTATTATTCTAAAATAAAACAAATATATCATATAGTTTGCCTAAAAAAAAGTATATCATATAGATTTTTTTTTTTTTTTGAGAAAAGATCATATAGATATAGTTATAGTTATGAGGTAACATTTCTTCTCATTGTCTACGCATTGATTATAGGTGTTTACATAACGCATATTGCGGTTGTTTATTTATATGTAAGCTATGTTGATTGATTTGAGCCTCTTGCAAGTGTACAACATATTGTATATATGAAATATGAAATAAGACTCTTTTAAAATAAATTTGTCTTACCAATTTATGTTGGTTAGTTGAAGCTCTTAATCATATGCAATAGTGGAAATAATGTAATATACGGGAACGTTTTACGTTAGTTGACCATATGTTTGACGTTAAAAATGAGGCGGTGGCAGTTTTGTAAATATCAAATCACTATTTGCGTCAGTTGTTTAATGAACTGACGTTAAAAGTGATTTGCAAGAATTATTAACACTTTTAATGTCAGTTTTTTATATGACTGGCGTTAAAAGTGTGATTTTTACTTCAGTTAAATAAATAACTGACGTATATAATCCTATATCCCAGCTATTCCTATCTTTCTTTCGTTGTCATCTCCCTGTTGTCACTCTTAACGCAGATCACTCCATATAGTACAGTTTATTTCTAAACTTTTTTTTTCAAATAAGTTTATTTTTAATCTTAATTAATTAGCTTGAATTAGTAAACAAATTCTTATGCAAATTAAAATAAATAAACACTTGACATAAAACAAGTTATATATATATATATATATATATGTATAATCAAATTGTATCTTATTGAAGCGATTCATAAGTTACAATTACATGATTAAAAGATAAAAAATTTCTGCAACATAGCCCTAAAATATAAAAAAGTTTCTGCTTCAACATCATTTTCTTCTCAGTCCTGTCCTCAGAAACTCACAATTACATGATTAAAAGATAAAAAATTTCTGCAACATAACCCTAAAATATAAAAAAGTTTCTGCTTCAACATCATTTTCTTCTCAGTCCTGTCCTCAGAAACTCCTATGGATGGATCGATGCATCTCCTCCCTCACTTGAATTCCACGATGCATCGTGAATCCACAGTCACTAGCAGCGAAAGCAAAGTGAAAAGGATCTTTGCATCACCTCCTTCACTGGAATTCCTTGATGCATCGTCTTGAATCCACAGTCACTTGCAGCGAAAGCAAAGTGAAAAGGATGACGGGGATGAAATAAAGTGATGGAATCACATTACGTGATTCACCCAACCTTACCATCCATGTTACGTGATTTACTCAACCTCAGAAGTTTGTTGACCATTAAGACAGAGACCTTTAAGTCTAGGAATATGAAGAAATAACAACACCTCAAATATGATAGAGGCATATTGTGAAGGAATAGAAAAAGCACGAAATATAGAGGAAAAGAAGAAGGGGGTGTAATACAGATCGACTGATACAGAAGAATATGGTTCTTTATATAGAGAAGAGAGACTACCTGAATTTCTTAAAAACTGATCTATAAACTTAATGCTCATTAAGAGGATTAAGTTACAAGGTGCATGGGTAAGTAACACAGTAGTCGTGGGTAAGTAGCACAGTAGTCAAAGAAATGAATGTTTTTGCAGAAACTTAAACACTTTTAACGCCAGTTGTCTTCAACAACTGACGTTAAAAGTGTTTTTAAATAAAAAAATATTTATGTTTAACGTCAGTTGTTTAATATAACTGACGTTAAAAGTGTATAATCTCATTTCTTTGACTATTGTGCTACTACCCATGACTACTGTGCTATTTATTTTTAACGTCAGTTGTTTAATACAACTGACGTTAAACAATGACTTTTAACGTCAGTTGTTAAAGACAACTGACGTTAAATAAATGACTTTGAACGTCAGTTGTTACAAACAACTGATGTAAAATGTTATTTTATTTTTGGTTTTTGATTATAACGTTTACACACGCGGGCCTTCTTCACTTCGCTCTGTACGTCTCCGTTCTTCTCTTTTCATCACGCTCACTCTCACTTTCACTCTGCCCTAATCGCGAGCTCATCTCCACTGCAACCACCGCGAGGGCTTCTTCGCCACCACCGTGAAGTACACTCTTAACCCTAACTCTGTCTTTCCCGCTCATTCTTTGCAATAACTTGACATCTCTCTTTCCCCTTCCCGCGCACTAACTCTCCTTGTCCCTCTGCTCTCAGTAACCACATCGAACGTTGGCCACCACTCGAGCTCCCCTCCCCACCACCACGCGAGCACTTATTTCCGGTGAGTCTTTAGGGCACATTTTTTATTTTTAGTTTTGAGTGTATGTTGAAACTGTAGTCTCTGTAGTTGAAACTTGAAACTGTGAGTTTGAGTTATTTGGAATGTCTCTATTTCTGGTCGTGGGTTTGTGTTTTCTCTTGTTTTTCTTCTGCTATCATGACCTATTTCAAAATGGGAAGAAATTTAGAGTTCCTTGTATCATGTGACATCAACAATATATTGCTCATTGGAATTCTGTTTTGTTAATTTATCTTCATCTGCTTATTTCTTTTGTCTTAAAAAACCTGAATATGGTGTAAATTTGAAGGGATATTGATATAGGTAGTTTAAACTTACTATACATTTATTTTTATTTATACTTTTGTATTTATTTTTAGTTATAACCTATGTTAATAAATATATATTGTTTCTGAACAGGCATACATATGGATCAGTCATATGGCCCACATGCACGGGAGGACACTGTGGGGCCTACGCAGGACCCGATCGCGCCTACGCCTGATTCTAGTGTAAGTTTACATGTTTTATACTATCTTTAGTCCTTCTTTTTAATGTAAGTTTATGATAGTGTGATTTTACATGATATTTTCTATATACTTTTGCATGCATTTTGCATATAGATTAGGCATTCTTTATTTGGTTTTTATTAGATTTTCCCTTGGAACGGGTGAAGCGGTTTCTTGGTGTTATTTTGCAGGAATTCAATGTAAAAATGATCAAAATCAGCCATGGTGGAGCTTGGATGAAATAGAGCTTGAAAAGTGAAGAATATGAGCCAAACAGAGCCCATCACGGCCTGGCCGTGATCAAGCAGAGCAGAAGGCAAAAGTCAGAGGCTGTCACGGCCTGCCCGTGATAGACATCACAGCCGTAGCCAACCAGAATTTTAGGGTTTCGCGTCGCGAACGTAGGGCTCGCCTCGCGAGACTTCATTTTGTGAAAATACGCCTTGGACAGAACGCGTCACGGCCTGCCCGTGATGGCCATCACGGTCGTGACGCGCAGCAGACCTATAAATAAGAGCGCAGCAGACAGAACTGGGAGAGTTTTTAGGGTCCAGAGGGAGGCATTTGGAGGCACTTGGAGGCTGTGGCTGAGCTAGGGTTCCAACCCTAGAAGGGAGTTGCTGAGAGGGGTTGCTGTGAAGAAGAAGGAAAGCTCCCATGGAGTCTCTCCTCTCCTCTTCTCCTATTTCCCTGGTTTGGTTTTCTGTAAATATGAGTAGCTAAATCCCCTTTTGTTGGGGTTAGATGTAGCTTTTCTGAACTTGTTTGTATTTGATTTGGTTGTTTTAATGCAAGTCTCTATTTCTTTGTGAGTATGTGATTCTGTGCTTAATGCTTTCCTTGGCTTAGCTACCCATAGGAATGATATGTTGCTTTGATAGACAATTGACAGATTGATGTTAAGGCATGCTCATGAATCATATGCCAAGTAGTTCAAGAATCTAGACATAGGTGTTGGCTGCTTGCAATCTTATAAGTCTTGACTTAATGCAAAATCTCAGGTTAATCCACCTAAGACATTAGGGTTTAATTTGGGATTTTAGGCTCAATGCACCTAAGACATTAGGCTTGAGTATTTTAGAAAAGGCTTGATTGTCATTATTGAATTAGGACTTGTGTTAGAAACCATTTCATTGCAATTAAGGGAGGATTAGTGTAATCTAACCTTGACAATCTCAACCACATCTCTGTTTGCATACCAAGTGTTCGATAAAATTCCCAAAAGACCAAAAATATTTTATTGCTTTGTTTTATGTTTTGATTTCTCATACCATAGTTTAGTCTAGATAGTTGCTGAGTTTGTGAATTGGTAATTGACAACCGATCCCTGTGGATACGATAACCGGTCTCACCACCGTATTACTTGTTTGCGACAAGGTGCACTTGCCTTTATTCTAAAAATAACGCATCAAGTTTTTGGCGCCGTTGCCGGGGATTGGTTTTGTCAATATCATTAGTAACAAATGAGGCAACTAATTTAGACATTTTCTTAATTTTTATTTCTTGTGTATATTTGATTTTTTCTGTATATATTTGATTTTTTTGTTTTGAGTTCTGTTTTTGCAAGGTGGACGAAAGTCATGGAAAATTTTTATTATCCACCTGATGAGGAAGCTTCTAGTCACATTTTGGAGGATAACTTGTGTTTGGAAGACGATATAAATTTGGGAGAATTCTTCGAGGAGTTTTCTCTATCTCATAATATTCCATCACGAGTCGATCCTATGACTAGTGAGCTTATATATATATACTCCAAGGAGGATTGGGAAACCTTTTTGTCATATTTACCACCTCCACCACCATGTATGATTCCCATAGAGCCACAAGAATCAGCATTTGAGAAAAGTCTGGTTGTGGGAATGGATCACAATGAAGATGAAGAGGTGGTGGTAGATGAACCACAAGAAGAGGGATTACCTTTCGCGCATCCTTGGAGAGAAACAAGTGAGAAGACAGGGCATTTGGAAAGCACCACCATGCTTGCTGAATTTTCTGCATTAAATAAATATGTTGGCTTGCATGCATGTGTGGACAATGGTAAGTTAGCCCCTTCCACTTGTATGTCACACTTCCTCTTGAAAATTCCACTTGACCCAAGAGGAAGTGAGTTTATAATTGCAAAGGTCAATGGATATTTCACCCAATGGCTGGGTGGAATTGAGAATAAAGTTATATTACTGTTGCAATCACCACCCCAATTTCCATTTGATCCGGGAGGAGGATCCAGGTAGATGCTTTTTAATAAGTCAAGCTAGTGACATTAAAGAAGCGCTCATTGGGAGGCAACCCAATTTTTCTTTTCCTTTTTTCCTTTTTCCTTTTTGTTTAGTTAGATTTGATTTTTGATTTTAAACTCTTGAATAATTTGAGAAGATCAAGAGTTTTCTTTTACTAATAAATTTGCCAAGTGATTTTAGGGAAAAAAGGAAGGGAGAGCAAGAAAAAGAAAAGTCAGCACCCCTCACGGACGTGATGCATGTCCTAAGCAAGTTTCTGACTGGAATGAAAGTCAACACCCGCTACCGCATCGGTAAGCCGTTCCATTTTTATTTTATTTTATTTTTCTTCCCTTTCTCCAACTTTATTGTTTACATTGGGGACAATGTAAATTCTTAAGCTTGGGGTAGGGGTATTTTTGCATTTGTTCATGTTGCATTCATATAGTTTTGCATGATAGTTTGCATGATCACACATTAGATTGCCCTTGCTTAGATTTTGCACCCAATTGTGAGAACTAAGTGCCTATTAAAATTGAGATAGTGAATTTTTGAACCCAATTTTTTTTCATTCTTGTGATATGGCTGCAAATGTAAATGTTTGAGATAATCTTGGATAGTTGATAATTAGCATGTGGTTCTGTGGATTTGTGTTTTTCATTGATTCTGAACTAAAATGTGAGATTTTGAGCCATAAAGGGGTACTCACTAAATCTACCCCATTCTTTGTGTAAGAGTGTTATTCCTCTTGGGTTGTTATTCTCTAGAACTTGACTTGAAACCATTTTGAAGCTTAAAAATTTTTGAAAACATTTTTGAAAATGATTGAGGCAATAGGTATTTTTCTGGCCTTCAGAGCTTTGAATGATGAAATGCTACCCCTTAGTTGCCCAATTTTGAGCCTGAAAGAATAAAATGCTTTTCTTGGTACCCTGAAATGTTTTGATAAATATGTTTGATAGGGACTTTCTAAAGTATTACAAAAGGGTAGAAAGGTAGTAGAAAGAGTTTGGGATGAAAAGAATCAATATTTCTCTTGAGTTGAAAAATTTCCCCTTCTCCAAGCAAAAAGAAAAGTAAAAGAAAAAGAAAAATCTTTAGAGAAGGGGATGACAAAAAGAAAAGTGAGAAATAAAAAGAAAAAGAAAGCAAAGAAAGGTGGAAAGTGAATTGAAAACCCAAGAAGGTATTTTAGAAGGTCATGTTTGCAAAGCTTGATGTTTATGTAGCCTTTTGAAATGTCCTTTTCTTGTTATCCCCACCTAACGATTAATCCCATGGCCACGTTACAACCAAGTGAAAGACCTCTTGATTCTAATTTGTTTTCATTAATAAAGTAGAGATTTGGTTGATAGTCAAGCCTATGGTAGGATTCATGCCTTGAGGAAATTTGAGTGAAATGTCTTATCCCCTAAACACAGGAGTGGTGAGGAAAGAGAACCAAGCAAATGAACAAGCTTGGGGTGAGCTTCAAGTGAGGAAGAGTGCCTAAATCAGTGAAAACATTATTCTAAGGAACTAAGTCTCTAATTGGACTTGAATTGATTGTCTCTTGCTGAATTGTTTGAATTACCTATCACTTGGATTATTTACTCGGGTTCTTGGTTCACTATCAATGTTCTGTTTATTCTTCTGGCCTTAGTGATTGCTTGAGGACAAGCAATTGAATAAGCTTGGGGTGATTTGATAGTGTGATTTTACATGATATTTTCTATATACTTTTGCATGCATTTTGCATATAGATTAGGCATTCTTTATTTGGTTTTTATTAGATTTTTCCTTGGAACGGGTGAAGCGGTTTCTTGGTGTTATTTTGCAGGAATTCAATGTAAAAATGATCAAAATCAGCCATGGTGGAGCTTGGATGAAATAGAGCTTGAAAAGTGAAGAATATGAGACAAACAGAGCCCATCACGGCCTGGCCGTGATGACCATCACGGCCGTGATCAAGCAGAGCAGAAGGCAAAAGTCAGAGGCTGTCACGGCCTGCCCGTGATAGACATCACAGCCGTGGCCAACCAGAATTTTAGGGTTTCGCGTCGCGAACGTAGGGCTCGCCTCGCGAGACTTCATTTTGTGAAAATACGCCTTGGACAGAACGCGTCACGGCCTGCCCGTGATGGCCATCACGGCCGTGACGCGCAGCAGACCTATAAATAAGAGCGCAGCAGACAGAACTGGGAGAGTTTTTAGTGTAACATCCCAAAATTCTAACATAATTAATTTGAAAAAATATATATATATATAAATAAAATAATAATAGTACTATTAAGTTATTAAAAAGTATAGTGCTAATAAAATATAAATAAGAGATTTAGTGTAAATAAGTGATAGTATAATGATTTATTGAAATTTATTAACTATTATAAAGAATGCAAAATTATATATATATATATATATATATATATATATATATATATATATATATATATATATATATATATATATGAGTGTGTGTGTGTGTGTATATAAATATATAAATAAAAAAAAATAAAAAAATTCTGAAGCAGGGGCGTTAAGCCCAAGCAATTCACAAGTTAAAAAAAAAAAGGGAAAAGGAAATCACAAAAAAACCTAAAGAAGCGCTAGTTACTGTGCCTAATGCACAGCACTTAAATATTTCCCTAGTGACTGCGCGCCGCAGAGGGTAGCGAAGGAGAGCTTTCTTCGACGGCAGTGTAATCATAACAACATAGATCCAAGAACGTCACTAAACGGGAGGAGAATTTTTAGAAAAATACAAATCCTTATCATACTTAATTTTTAGAGCACATTGGAAGTCTTCAAGAGGTGAGTAAAAATACTTTTTCTCACACTTTCATGGTACAATTGATTTGAAGCTGTCATATAGATTTGTTTAATTACGAAAATTAAGATTTTAGAGTACATGATTTGTATCTGGAATTTTGAAATATTTTCACGTCACTTGATGAATTGATTTAGTGAGTGTAATTTTCTTGTTATTCTATTAATGTTTGATGCAATAAAATAATAAAAAAAATAAATAAATAGCTAAATAAATGCCCAAATTTTGTACCGTGCATAACCTTACTGCAGTGGCATAACATTATCAATGCACCTGTAAGTGAATTCATGTACTATAACAAGCACAAATTATAGTAAGGACTTATAAGTTATGGTTGTGTTTGCATTTTAAATCATGTTATAATGTCTATGTAATTGATGTATGGAGTTTGAGAAAATATTTGGTAGTCATCTGGGATGACATTTGGTAGTCATTTGGGATGACATATTGTATTATGCATGAGTTGGTCATCACCTTCCGGGAAGGGATGACGGTGTACATTCTATTCCGGGAATAGGATGAGAGATATCACCATCTGGGATGGGATATCAAATTATTAAAATATTCACATCTGGGATGGAATATTAGATACCTCCATCTGGGATGGGGAAGGCAGTGGGACGCCATTGCATGGATATGAGCTCATAGACCTTAGTGGATCTGGGATTCACACCAGGTTCGGGAACCAAAGAGTCAAGTTAAGTGATTCTCGGGAATCACCGAGTCATGTTCGTGGAGTTGCATTGTGTAGAGTTTGCATGGTGAATGTGATTAAATGCAATGTGATGTGACCGTTCTTTGAGTTTATTAGTTTGTGCTTTAAATGCTTGACATTAATTTTATATATATGTATATATAATTATTATTTTGTAGGTTTATTATATTCAATATTTTAAAAATTAGCGGGTACCATGAATGTTTTTCCTAGGTTTCGACCGGCTGAGAACAACACTATTTGCAAAAATATTTTTAGAACTTGATTTTTATTCACTGGGATTATATCTCATTAAAAGTGTTGTTTTCAGAGCACGAGGACGATATCACTGAAGCTGAAGAGGATTGAAGACTTAGCGAATTTACTTATTTATTATCTAGCTTTGTTAGTATTTTATTTTGAATAAGGAGCCGTTTGTGGCTAGACATATTTATTTTATTTTTTATTTATCGTTGGGTTTATTAGTAGACGCCCGGTTTTGAGGCTTGGAGTTTTTATTTGGACGTATGGATTTATTATTTATTACTTTGATACATTATTACTATTTTATTTAATATGAGACATTTTTCAGACTTATATAATTGATAAAATTTTTATGACTAACATATTTTAATTAAATGTATTAAAGGATTTTTATACAATTTGTTTTGGGTTACTAATGTAACGAAGGGCGTTACATTTATGGTATCAAAGCAGTTCGATTCTAAATCGGACTGTGGTAATGGGGCTTTTTCTAAAATAAAACTTGGGCGCATAGGATGCTTGTTAGAGTTATAGATGCTGCATGCTATTCTTTGGGATATTGGACCTGATCAACCCCGTATTTCATTGGTAGTGAGCAGATTTATGGCGACTAATAGGCGAGGGACGAATGTTGCACTTACAGCAGCTCTGGATTGTATGGCCAAAGCTATGCAAGGGCAGACGGAGACACGCCGTCAACTGAAGGGGAATGGAGGCCAGTCACTAATGAAGTGGTGGCAACCTAGGACCCTTAACACGTGGGCCTTTTCGAATTCAAGAAGAACAATTCGCCATCATTCTGAGAAAGCTTAGATTCGAAGGAGGTTGAATTTCTTCTACTCGTTAAGAAAAAAAATAATAAATTATTATATTGTTTGATTCAGGAGCAACGCATTCCTTGATACATCCTTTATGTGTGAAAATTTGGAGAAACCAATCTTTCATTTGTCCTTTGATTCCTACGTTTCTACTCCTATAGGGATATTCTTGTCCTTCCATTGGTTGTTTAAATTGTTTCCTTGTGCGTCAAGACACTTCTTATGACATCAATCTTATTGTTATCTATGTATCGTATGTTATTCTTGGTATTGACTTATTGGCATCTAGGCTCATTGCCATAAGCATTCTGACAAAAATATCCTTATCTCTTCACATCCAATGTCTAATGATTTTCCCCGTACACAGTTCTATTGTTTCTGCTGTTACTTGTCATAAGTGCTTAGTTGAGGGAGCTCAAGGATGTGTACTCTTATTCTTTGCTAAGATAGAGGCTGACAGTGATGTGACGGCTATACCTGTGGTGTGCGAGTTCCAGGATGTTTCCCCTAAGGATGTCTCTAGCTTGCCTCCGAATAAGGAAGTTGAGTTTAACATAGATCTAGTGCCGGGGAATGGACCAGTATCGGTAGCGCCTTATAGAATGGTACCTTTAGAGTTGGGCGAGCTTAAGAAACAGTTAGAGGAGATGCTAGGGAAGGGGTTTATTAGGCCTAGTGTGTCACCCTGGGGAGCACCTGTCCTACTGGTGAAAAAGAAGGATGGGACCATGAGGCTATGTGTTGACTATAGGTAGTTGAACAAAGTGACCATCAGGAATAAATACCCTTTGCCTAGGATAGATGACCTCTTAGACTAATGTTGTGACTCCGGCAAGTGTACCGGGTCGTCGCAAGTAATAAAAACACGGTAAGATTCTACCGAGGTCGAACACAAGGATTGGGTTACCAATTCGACTAATTTCGTAAGAAATTCAATAGGTTCAGTTAAGCGAAGAAAATTGTTGTGAGAGAGATTAAGATTGCAATTCAATTAAGAAATCGATTAAAGCTAAGGTGAATGAATTCAGAAATTTAAAAGCATCTAAGGTTTCGAATCCACCTACCCAATCATGCAAAGTACCCAAGTGATGATATTCTCCTCCCTAAATTCAATTTTAATGTCAACCGGGACCCCTAAATTCTCCTAAATCCACTTCCGTGCTCATTAGGACGTATTCGATGATTTGAGTTAATTACTTGCTAGGTCTCTTAACCCTAATCTCAAATTCTATTAATTCTTGTTCCCTATAGGTTGCACCGATCTCCTATTCACTCTCGTGCAATACTCGACCGATGTTCCCAATTTAAGTTCTGAAACGTGAATCGCCGCTAGGCCTCAACACGCTTAACTAGTCGATCACGCTAGCATATAATCGACACAATGAAAACAGAATTGGAAAATCATAATTGAATTAAAGGAGAGAGAATTACATTACATTAATACTATGCCGCCATGGGTGGCTTCATCGATCCCTTAGACAAGAGGATTAGTTCCTCATGTCCGTAACAACAACGTACATACAATTGGAATCCATCCTAAGCCTATGAATTAAGAGAAAAGAAGAGAAGAAGAAATCCCAGAAATAGGGTTACAAAAAGTCTCTGAAAAATTCTGATCCAAAAACTCCTCAAATCTGTTCTGATCTGCTCTATTTATAGGGAGGCCACGCGTCACGGCCGTGATGGCCATCACGGCCAGGCCGTGACGCATTTTGGGTTGAGCGCGCTTTCAAATCTTGAACATCACGGTCGTGAGCCTCATCACGGCTAGGCCGTGATAGCTTCTGTCTCCACCATCTGTTCTGTCACGCCCGTGACGGGTGTCACGGCCAGGCCGTGACAGGTTCTGACTTTTGCCTCCTGGATTGTCACGGCAGTGATAGACATCACGGCTAGGTCGTGACAGCTTCTCACTTGTGTGGGTTTTAGGTCACGGCCGTGATATACATCACGGCTAGGACGTGATGACTTCTTCGACTTTTGCCCTTCTCGCTCCGCTGATCATGGCCGTGATGGTCATCACGGCCAGGCCGTGATGGGCTCTGTCTGGCTCATATTCTTCACTTTTCTTAACTCTTAAAGCTTCACTTATGGATCTGAAAACAACACAAGCAACCACAAGCGTAATTCTATCCAAAATAACCTAAAAACTACACAAAAGACGCAAAACGAGTCAAAGTCCAACTTAGGAACAAAACAAGGCAAATTCGGGCGAAATCGAGAGTGAACTCGAATAAATTGGCATATAAACCCTAGTTCATCTAGTCATAAAACTAGATAAGCCAGAGGCTTATCAAAATACCCCAAACTTAAACCTTGCTTGTCCCCAAGCAAGCTTAAAACTCAAAAACGACTCAAGACTTGGCAAGCTTGAAAGATCTAATCAATTTCGCACAATTTCATGCGACTTTACAAAACAATTTTTCTTCTTTGATTCCCCCCCCCTTTTTTATCAATGTAAATCCCCACATTCATCTACTTTAAACAATTGAGAATTTATCATTCATGCCATCTTTACTCTAAGTTGAGGCTCAAAGATACACACAAAGGAAGATCACCTATTTCAAACAATTGCCTTCCTCACAAGGGCATTTAGTACTTCACTCATTCGCTCAAGTTTGTCTAGGCTTTCAACTTTTTCACTCAATTTCACTTATCAAGAGCACTTCTCATGAATTTGATTTTCATCTCAACATAGTTCCCACGAAAACATGCATGCAACATCAAAAGGTCTTTTAAAGGTTGTACTGGGGCCTGGCTGAGGGTAGGATAATCAAGGATATTTAGGCTTAAGTCCCTAGGAACTAAGAGAGCATGAGCATTAAACACATTTTTCCACTCAAATTCCTTTCTTTCCATTTTTCATTTGGGCTCGGGTGACTACAACCTTTTCCTTGATATTATTTTTGTTTTGCCCCTTTTCTTTTGGCAATTTTTTTTTTGTTTTCTTCTTTTCTTTTCTTTTTCTTTTTGCCTTGGGTCAACCTTTATTTTCTTTTTCTCATCCCAATATGACACACACCTTGTAGCCACCCCAAACTTAGTTTCTCACAACCTTTCTCTTGCTCATTTCCATGCTCTCCTAATCCTAAGATTGGGTTAACATGGTTTTTCAGATTTTGGCTCGTAATGTAGGGTCATCAAGAAACAATAGGTCAATTGGGCTCAACTTGGCTAACTAGGGAACATGCATTAGGGATGGTTCTTTTCAGGCCAAGTAGTTATTCAAAGAAAATTGCCTAAATCATTTGATGCAACACATAATCATGCAAACCATATAGAGATTCAAGCAAATTCGGGAAAGTGCAACTTAACAGTGATTCTCACATTCAAAAACAGAGTTGGAGGCTCAAATTCCTCACCTGGACATTTTGCAAATTGTTTGACCGAGATACGATTCCTAGTGTGTGCACCCCCTCACCCCAAACTTATCATAAATCAAGCAATCATAATACATCTCAAATTTCAATTTTCAATTTTTAGTGGGGATCAACTTTTCTATTACTTGAACCTAGGGGAAATCATCAATGGTGTATATAATTCAAGCAATCCATCTATGCTCAATATAATTAAAATCTAACAAGCTTGCCGACACGACATTTCATACAAAAACTCTTGATCTTCTCAAATTATTCAAGAGTGACAAACAAAAACAAAACAAACACAAAAAAAAACAAAAACAAAAACAAGAGTGAGGAAAGGAGAGGGTACCTAGCTTGGGTTGCCTCCCAAGTAGCGCTTGTTTAACGTCCCGAGCCTGACTCAAGTCACCCCTAAGGGTTAATCCGGAGGAAGATCCTTCTTGCCATACCATTCCTTGGCCCGTTCTTTGTAGGTTTGTGCCCCTTTACATGCTCGCAAGCGGTTCCCGGGCAGCTCATTTAAGTTCAGGACCTTTCTATAGTCAGCACGAATTCTCCACTCCGTAGTGATCCTTTTTGAGATCAATTCTTTGTCTGTACTGACCACTACGGTTGTGCCACCCTTCAACCTTGGTGCTTTGCCCTTCTTTTTCATTCCTTTGCAGCTGAGTTCTTCCCTTGCACATTCTTTCCTTGGGAGACTTGGTATGGGTTCCATGTCTCGTAGCCACTCAAGGTAAACTTCATCCCCCGAAGGGCCTTTTTCCTCACTGTTTTCCTCATGAGATTCTACCGATACTGTTGTAAGTGAAGGATCATTGTCTTCTAGAGTTGCCTTTACCTTTTCAGTTGGGTCCGCCACATCCACTCGATACACTTCCGACCTCTCTACAGGGTGCTTCATTGCTTCAAAGAGATTGAAGACTACCTCATCATCTTGCACCCTTAGAGTGAGTTTCCCTTGCCGCACATCTATCAAGGCACCCCCAGTGGCCAAGAAGGGCCTACCCAGTATGAGAGGAACCTCGGCATCTTCGTCCATATCAAGCACTACAAAGTCCGCCGGAAATATAAGCTTGTCCACCTTCACCAACAAGTCTTCGACCACCCCATAAGGATATTTTATAGAGCGGTCGGCCAGTTGGAGCGACATCCGTGTATCCTTAACTTCTTGGATCCCCAACCTCTTCATCATAGAGAGGGGCATCAAGTTGATGCTTGCCCCTAGATCACATAATGCCTTCCCCACAGTCATCCCCCCAATGGTGCAAGGTATCGAAAAAGAACCGGGATCCTTCAACTTTGGAGGTAGTTTTCTCTGAAGAATGGCACTACACTCCTCGGTCAAAGCAACCGTTTCTTCATCTACTATCCTACGCTTCTTGGTGAGAAGCTCCTTCATAAACCGGGCATATGATGGCATTTGTTCCAAGGCTTCCGCAAATGGAATGTTAATCTGAAGTTTTCGGAAGACATCAAGGAACTTATTGAATTGCTTATCCTGTTGAGGCTTCTTCAATCTTTCCGGATACGGAACTTTCATGTAGGGTGGAAGGTCTTGGGGTTCAACCCACTTCTTCCTTCGGAACTCTTCATCCACAAGTTTCAGCCTTCCCCCTTGCTTCGGTCCCTTGTCACTTGCCAACTCTTCTTTCCCTGGTTGCTCTTCCTCAACTGGTAGTTGTTCCGGGCCCTTGTCATCCTGAGAACTAGTGGTACCCCTGCTAGGTTCCAACACCCTTCCGCTTCTAGTAGATATGACATTGCATTGTCCCTTGGGGTTGTTCTCAGTACTACCTGGAAGAGTGCCTGGAAGACGCTCATTAAGTTGCGTCGCGAGCTGTGCTATTTGTGTCTCCAGATTCTGAATTCGCGATCCTGTATGAGTCGCCAACTTGTCAATGGCAGTGGTCACCTTCTCAAAAGATGTGCTTGTAAAGGTTGACAACTTCTCAAAAGCCAGCTCCCACCGTTGTCTTCCACCATCTGATATTTGCAGCTGATTAGGCCCCGGAGGAGCCTGCTGATTATGGTATTCTTTGAATTCCAATGTTCGGTCTCAGACCCTGTTGAGGTTGTTGCCAATTCTGTTGAGGGTGTTGTTGACCGGCTAGACCACCATTAACATCACTCCACGCAAATCCCGGATGGTCTCTTCTCATGTAGCCCCTATTCTGATTTTGATTGTTCCTCTGATAATTGTTCTGGGGCACAGTGTCATAGAAGTTGTGGCAAGAGTCCACATGTTCTTGAGGGAAATTTAGCGGGCAATTCTGAGTGTCATGATTTCCATTGCAATTTGCACAACCTGGAGGCATTCCCTCGTGTATAGCATTAATCCTCTTGTTCCCAGACAAAGCCTCATTTTGCATCTTCAAAAGTCTGTTTTGCTCTAAAATGGCTTCCATTGTCCCGAACCGATTCCACTCGAGGTCTCCCTACAACGGTTGTAATCATTATATGACATATTCTCTAACAGTGCCCATCCATCCTCAGCAGATAAATATACAAAAGAACCGCCAGCTGCGGCATCACAGTTCATCTGATAGCGTCCTCTCAACCCATTAAAGAAATGTTGCACTTTGGAAACCGGGTCAAAGAACGCAGAGGGACATCTTCTCAACAAACCATTGTACCTCTCCCATGCTTCATTGTATGTTTCATCCTCCGTTTGCCTGAATGAAGTGACGGCTATTCTTGCTTGTGCCGCCTTCTGAGGAGGAAAGTATTTGGTTAGGAACTTCTGTGCCATTTGCTCCCAAGTTCTGATGCTGTTCCTATCCAAACTGTCAACCCAATCGCGAGCGACATCCCTAAGAGAGAGAGGGAAAAGTCGCAGGCGAAACTCATCCTGTGAGACTCCTCTTGTCTTCTGTAAGTCACACGCCTCAAGGAAGCGAGTGATGTGTCTATGCGGGTCTTGCTTTCCACTCCCATCAAACTGATTCTCCCGGAGCTGGAATGTGACACATGCTTCAACTCTAAAGGAGTCTGTGTTCAGGTTGCCTCTCACAATAGAAGAGTCACAATCCACCAAGCTTGGTAGATCGTACTCGAAGAGAGGCTTGTAACGAGGAGGAGGAGGAGGAGGATTTTCTTCAGCCATGCCTTCTATTTTAATTGCTTCCAACCTCTTCCTTTCTCTGGCCTCTTTTCTTAGCTCGCCGCTCGGTCTGGTGATCTCGGAATCAAATAACAAGTCCTCTGGTAGGAGGGTACCTCGCATACAAAACCAGGCAAAGACCAAGTGGAATCAAAGAAGCAGAGAAAAATAATAACAATTAAATAAAAGAAAATAAAACTAAAAGTCAGCTTAACCAAACAGCCGAATTTCCTAAAAATTAGGAAAATTGGTTGTGCCAATCCCCGGCAACGGCGCCAAAAACTTGTTGTGACTCCGGCAAGTGTACCGGGTCGTCGCAAGTAATAAAAACACGGTAAGATTCTATCGAGGTCGAACACAAGGATTGGGTTACCAATTCGACTAATTTCGTAAGAAATTCAATAGGTTCAGTTAAGCGAAGAAAATTGTTGTGAGAGAGATTAAGATTGCAATTCAATTAAGAAATCAATTAAAGCTAAGGTGAATGAATTCAGAAATTTAAAAGCATCTAAGGTTTCGAATCCACCTACCCAATCATGCAAAGTACCCAAGTGATGATATTCTCCTCCCTAAATTCAATTTTAATGTCAACCGGGACCCCTAAATTCTCCTAAATCCACTTCCGTGCTCATTAGGACGTATTCGATGATTTGAGTTAATTACTTGCTAGGTCTCTTAACCCTAATCTCAAATTCTATTAATTCTTGTTCCCTATAGGTTGCACCGATCTCCTATTCACTCTCGTGCAATACTCGACCGATGTTCCCAATTTAAGTTCTGAAACGTGAATCGCCGCTAGGCCTCAACACGCTTAACTAGTCGATCACGCTAGCATATAATCGACACAATGAAAACAGAATTGGAAAATCATAATTGAATTAAAGGAGAGAGAATTACATTACATTAATACTATGCCGCCATGGGTGGCTTCATCGATCCCTTAGACAAGAGGATTAGTTCCTCATGTCCGTAACAACAACGTACGTACAATTGGAATCCATCCTAAGCCTATGAATTAAGAGAAAAGAAGAGAAGAAGAAATCCCAGAAATAGGGTTACAAAAAGTCTCTGAAAAATTCTGATCCAAAAACTCCTCAAATCTGTTCTGATCTGCTCTATTTATAGGGAGGCCACGCGTCACGGCCGTGATGGCCATCACGGCCAGGCCGTGACGCATTCTGGGTTGAGCGCGCTTTCAAATCTTGAACATCACGGTCGTGAGCCTCATCACGGCTAGGCCGTGATAGCTTCTGTCTCCACCATCTGCTCATCACGCCGTGGACGGGTGTCACGGCCGGCGTGACGTGTTCCGACTTTTGCCTCCTGGATTGTCACGGTAGTGATAGACATCACGGCTAGGCCGTGACAGCTTCCGACTTGTGTGGGTTTTAGGTCACGGCCGTGATATACATCACGGCCAGGCCGTGACGACTTCGACTTTTGCCCTTCTCGCTCCGCTTGATCATGGCCGTGATGGTCATCACGGCCAGGCCGTGATGGGCTCTGTCTGGCTCATATTCTTCACTTTTCTTAACTCTTAAAGCTTCACTTATGGATCTGAAAACAACACAAGCAACCACAAGCGTAATTCTATCCAAAATAACCTAAAAACTACACAAAAGACGCAAAACGAGTCAAAGTCCAACTTAGGAACAAAACAAGGCAAATTCGGGCGAAATCGAGAGTGAACTCGAATAAATTGGCATATAAACCCTAGTTCATCTAGTCATAAAACTAGATAAGCCAGAGGCTTATCAACTAACTGAGGAGAGTGTCAGTGTTTTCCAAAATAGATCTAAGATCGGGATACCATCAGACTAGAGTTAAGGATGAGGACATTCCCAAGACAGCCTTTAGGACAAGGTATGGGCACTATGAGTATGTAGTGATGCCCTTTGGTGTGACCAATGCCCCAGCCGTTTTCATGGACTACATGAATCGGATCTTTAGGCCATTCTTGGACATCTTTGTGGTGGTGTTCATAGATGATATCTTGATATACTCTAGGACACCAGAGGATCATGAGGAGCATTTGAGGTTAGTGTTGCAGATTCTAAGGGAAGAACAACTGTATGTAAAGCCAGAAAAGTGTGAATTTTGGCTTGATGAGGTGAAGTTTTTAGGACATACCATATCTAGGAGTGGTGTAGCGGTCGACTCTAGTAAGGTTGATGCGGTGCTTAGATGGGAGCAACCTAAGTCAGTGACGGAAGTGAGGAGTTTCCTAGGACTGACAGGTTACTATAGGAAGTTCATAGAGGGGTTCTCTAGACTAGCTTTACCTCTCACCAAGTTGACTAGGAAAGGAAAATCTTTTGAGTGGGATAAGGAATGCGAAGAGGATTTTGAGGAGCTTAAGAGGAGATTGGTGTCATCACCGGTCTTAACCATTCCAGATCCCGCAGTGAGCTTTGTGGTATATTGTGACGCTTCTAAGAATGGTTTAGGATGTGTGTTGATGCAGGAAGGCAAGGTAGTGGCTTATGCATTTAGACAGCTTAGGACACATGAGGCGAATTACCCTACCCATGACCTTGAGTTAGCGGCAGTAGTTTTTGCTCTTAAGATTTGGAGGCACTATTTGTACGGTGCAAAGTTTGAGGTGTTTAGTGATCATAAGAGCCTTAAGTATTTGTTTGACCAAAAGGAATTGAATATGAGGCAAAGGAGGTGGATGGAATTTCTTAAGGACTATGATTTTGAGTTGAAGTACCATCCAGGGAAAGCCAATGTGGTGGCTGATGCACTCAGTAGGAAGACCTTACATGTGTCTAGTTTAATGGTCCAAGAGATGAATATGTTAGAGGAGTTCAGAGACATGAATCTAGATGTATCTCCTAGTGCTCTAAGCTTGAAGTTGAACAGGCTGGAAATTTGTAGTGACCTTAGAGAAATGATTAGGCGAGAACAGCTTTTAGACCACGAGCTACAATCTCTTTTAGACCAAGCGAATTATGTGTTGTCTACTGATGGTCTAGTGTTGTTTAAGAATAAAATCGTTGTTCCTAAGGAGGGGAGCCTTAGAGAGAAAGTTTTAGAGGAAGCGCATAAGGGGAAGTTCACCATACATCCAGGGATAACCAAGATGTACCAAGATCTAAAGAAAATGTATTGGTGGCCAGGAATGAAACGGGATGTGGCTAGCTTTGTAGCCAAGTGTCTAGTATGTCAAAAGGTTAAGATAGAACATCAGAGACCTTCGGGTTTGTTCCAGCCTTTAGAGATTCCTCAATGGAAATGGGAGAGGATTTCTATGGATTTTGTGATGGGGTTACCTAGGACTCGTTTGGGATTAGATGCCATATGGGTAATTGTGGATAGGTTGACCAAGTCTGCTCACTTCTTGCCAATTAAGGTAACATATAGTTTGAGTAAGTTAGCTGACTTATACATTAGGGAGATAGTAAGGCTTCATGGCATACCTACCTCTATAGTGTCAGATAGGGACCCACGGTTTACCTCTAGATTCTGGAGGGCTTTCCAACAGGCTTTTGGTTCTAAGTTGAGTTTTAGCACAGCCTATCATCCCCAAACGGATGGTCAGTCGGAAAGGACCATTCAGACCCTTGGGGACATGCTTAGAGCATGTGTTTTAGATGAAGGTGGGGGTTGGGATAAATTTTTACCTCTTATAGAATTTGCTTATAACAACAGTTATCACGCTAGCATCGGCATGGCACCCTATGAAGCTCTTTATGGGAGGAAGTGTAGGTCCCCTTTATGTTGGTGTGAGGTGGGTGAGAAGACCCTGCTAGGACCAGAGTTAGTCCAGGAGACCACAGAGAGGATTAAAGTCATTAAGGAAAGGATGTCCACTGCACAGAGTAGGCAAAAGAGTTATGCCGACAAGAGAAGGAAGCCTTTAGAATTTCAGGAAGAGGAACATGTATTCTTGAGAGTCACTCCTAAGACTGGGGTGGGGAGGTCAATGAAAGTCAAAAAGCTTAACCCTCGTTTCATGGGTCCGTTTCAAATCCTAAAAAGAGTCGGGCCTGTTGCTTACCAATTGGCTCTTCCACCACAGTTGTCGAACCTCCATGACGTCTTCCATGTGTCTCAACTCCGGAAGTACGTACCAGATATTTCACACGTGATAGCTCCTGAGTCAATACAATTGAAGAATAATTTAATCTTTAAGCCCAGACCTATTCAGATCATTGACAAGAGCACAAAAACTTTGAGGAACAAGATGATCCCATTGGTGAAAGTGATTTGGGAAGGGTTGACTCCAGAGGAAGCTACCTGGGAACTTGAGGAAGATGTTAGACGACATCATCCAGATCTTTTCGGCACAGGTACATAACTTGGTATTGCATTATCTTTAATGTTGTGTAGTTTGGGTGAGACGTGAGAATTTCGGGGACGAAATTCATTAAGGAGGGGAGAAAATGTAACATCCCAAAATTCTAGCATAATTAATTTGAAAAAAATATATATATAAATAAAATAATAATAGTACTATTAAGTTATTAAAAAGTATAGTGCTAATAAAATATAAATAAGAGATTTAGTGTAAATAAGTGATAGTATAATGATTTATTGAAATTTATTAACTATTATAAAGAATGCAAAATTATATATATATATATGTGTGTGTGTGTGTGTGTGTGTGTGTGTGTGTATAAATATATAAATAAAAAAAAATAAAAAAATTCTGAAGCAGGGGCGTTAAGCCCAAGCAATTCACAAGTTAAAAAAAAAAGGGAAAAGGAAATCACAAAAAAACCTAAAGAAGCGCTAGTTACTGTGCCTAATGCACAGCACTTAAATATTTCCCTAGTGACTGCGCGCCGCAGAGGGTAGCGAAGGAGAGCTTTCTTCGACGGCAGTGTAATTATAACAACATAGATCCAAGAACGTCACTAAACGGGAGGAGAATTTTTAGAAAAATACAAATCCTTATCATACTTAATTTTTAGAGCACATTGGAAGTCTTCAAGAGGTGAGTAAAAATACTTTTCCTCACACTTTCATGGTACAATTGATTTGAAGCTGTCATATAGATTTGTTTAATTACGAAAATTAAGATTTTAGAGTACATGATTTGTATCTGGAATTTTGAAATATTTTCACGTCACTTGATGAATTGATTTAGTGAGTGTAATTTTCTTGTTATTCTATTAATGTTTGATGCAATAAAATAAAATAAAAAATAAATAAATAGCTAAATAAAGGCCCAAATTTTGTACCGTGCATAACCTTACTGCAGTGGCATAACATTATTTATGTTTGATATTAGATGATTTCTATTGATACACTTATGCCATGCACCTGTAAGTGAATTCATGTACTATAACAAGCACAAATTATAGTAAGGACTTATATGTTATGGTTGTGTTTGCATTTTAAATCATGTTATAGTGTCTATGTAATTGATGTATGGAGTTTGAGAAAATATTTGGTAGTCATCTGGGATGACATTTGGTAGTCATTTGGGATGACATATTGTATTATGCATGAGTTGGTCATCACCTTCCGGGAAGGGATGACGGTGTACATTCTATTCCGGGAATAGGATGAGAGATATCACCATCTGGGATGGGATATCAAATTATTAAAATATTCACATCTGGGATGGAATATTAGATACCTCCATCTGGGATGGGGAAGGCAGTGGGACGTCATTGCATGGATATGAGCTCATAGACCTTAGTGGATCTGGGATTCACACCGGTTCTAGGAACCAAAGAGTCAAGTTAAGTGATTCTGGGAATCACCGAGTCATGTTCGTGGAGTTGCATTGTGTAGAGTTTGCATGGTGAATGTGATTAAATGCAATGTGATGTGACCGTTGCTGAGTTTATGAGTTTGTGCTTTAAATGCTTGACATTAATTTTATATATATGTATATATAATTATTATTTTGGAGGTTTATTATATTCAATATTTTAAAAATTAGCGGGTACCATGAATGTTTTTCCGGTTACCGCACCGGCTGAGAAGAGGATTGAAGACTTAGCGAATTTACTTATTTATTATCTAGCTTTGTTAGTATTTTATTTTGAATAAGGAGCCGTTTGTGGCTAGACATATTTATTTTATTTTTTATTTATCGTTGGGTTTATTAGTAGACGCCCGGTTTTGAGGCTTGGGGTTTTTATTTGGACGTATGGATTTATTATTTATTACTTTGATACATTATTACTATTTTATTTAATATGAGACATTTTTCAGACTTATATAATTGATAAAATTTTTATGACTAACATATTTTAATTAAATGTATTAAAGGATTTTTATACAATTTGTTTTGGGTTACTAATGTAACGAAGGGCGTTACATTTAGGGTCCAGAGGGAGGCATTTGGAGGCACTTGGAGGCTGTGGCTGAGCTAGGGTTCCAACCCTAGAAGGGAGTTGCTGAGAGGGGTTGCTGTGAAGAAGAAGGAAAGCTCCCATGGAGTCTCTGCTCTCCTCTTCTCCTATTTCCCTGGTTTGGTTTTCTGTAAATATGAGTAGCTAAATCCCCTTTTATTGGGGTTAGATGTAGCTTTTCTGAACTTGTTTGTATTTGATTTGGTTGTTTTAATGCAAGTCTCTATTTCTTTGTGAGTATGTGATTCTGTGCTTAATGCTTTCCTTGGCTTAGCTACCCATAGGAATGATATGTTGCTTTGATAGACAATTGACAGATTGATGTTAAGGCATGCTCATGAATCATATGCCAAGTAGTTCAAGAATCTAGACATAGGTGTTGGCTGCTTGCAATCTTATAAGTCTTGACTTAATGCAAAATCTCAGGTTAATCCACCTAAGACATTAGGGTTTAATTTGGGATTTTAGGCTCAATGCACCTAAGACATTAGGCTTGAGTATTTTAGAAAAGGCTTGATTGTCATTATTGAATTAGGACTTGTGTTAGAAACCATTTCATTGCAATTAATGGAGGATTAGTGTAGTCTAACCTTGACAATCTCAACCACATCTCTGTTTGCATACCAAGTGTTCGATAAAATTCCCAAAAGACCAAAAATATTTTATTGCTTTGTTTTATGTTTTGATTTCTCATACCATAGTTTAGTCTAGATAGTTGCTGAGTTTGTGAATTGGTAATTGACAACCGATCCATGTGGATACGATAACCGGTCTCACCACCGTATTACTTGTTTGCGACAAGGTGCACTTGCCTTTATTCTAAAAATAACGCATCAGTTTATAATGTTACAACCCTCTATTTTATCATTTTTTTGTCCATACAGACATCACAAGCTCATAGGAAACGGGTGAGAGGAACCACCTTTTTGAAGAAAGTAGAGAAGGCCAGGCAAAGCGGACAGAAGCTTGAGGTGTCCTTCGATGCTAATCTAAATCCCCAGGGACCCCGTGCTAAAGAATTTTAAAAGTGGGTGTTTCTACAAGCGAAGCAGCACGTTAGCATCAACTACAACCACTGGAATGACGTTCCACAGAACATTAAGGATCAGATTTGGGAGGCTATCACGGTATTTTACCTTTACATTCTTTTGATTTACATTATTAGATAATTATCCGAGTTATAATCCATCCAGTTGTTATATATTTAATGTGTAGGTAGCTTGGACTGTGCCAAATGACGAGGATCATCGTAAAAAATGTATGAAAATGGCATCAAAACGTTGGAATGGGTTCAAGCATGATCTTACCAGGTACTATGTATCTTGGAAGAAACGGCTTGATAAAATGTTCTCGGATTATCCCTGGATTGATCAGGATACTTGGGATATGTTTGCTAGGAGTCGACAGGATGGAGAATTTCAGGTTGGTTGATTAAGTTAATTTTGTATGCTTCTTATATATCATTTAACTGTATTTAATTATGTGTTTTTGTTTGAATAGGCTAAGGCATAGAAGGGTCGGCAGAATCAGGCGAATAATGTCCACCGCCACACCATGTCTCGGGGTGGGTATGAGACTGGAATCGAGGAGATGATGGTGAACAGACTGAGGGTGAAGCAGGAAGAGCACTCTGCTAGGATAGAAAGAGGAGAGGTGCCTGAGGGCACACCATTAAGTCCTCCGTCGGACATCGACCGTGAGGATGTCTGGTTAGCCGGCCGCATGACAAAGACGGGATCTTTTAAAGTTGATGCCACTCGTGAAGTGGCAGATAAGATTGTAAGTAAATAATTAACTTCATTTCAATTGATATTTGTATAGATATTTTTAACACTTTTCACTTGCATGTTTTTTCATTTTTTCATTGTAGATGGATCTAAAAGCACAATCCTCCCAGGGCACATTCGTCCCTTCTGGACGGCGGGACGTCTTGATGACTGCTCTAGGCAAGAAAGACCATCCCGGTCGGGTTATCGGTGTTCCTGGGAACGTGACCATCAAAGAATATTATGGCAAGTCTGCTTCACGAAAGCGCATGGTCGATGAGGCATCAATTTTGGATGACATGACTCAGCAGCTCATCTCCAACCCTGCTCTTACAACGCATCTGATGCAAAGCTTACTATCCAACTCAGAATTCAAGCAGGCGCTTGCTAGAGAGCTTTCCTCCGTCGGTTCATCCCAGGACACCGCAGGGCATGCCAACCCTTCACATTTGAGCACAAAAGAGAGTTATAGTAGGGCACATGTGGAGAACGATGAGTTGGCAGCTAGGGAGCGGGAGTTAGAAGTCCAACGCCATGAGCTTGAGTTGGAAATGAAAAGGCGTGAGCTTGAGTTGGACTTCAAACGACGTGAGCTCGAAATGTTAACATAGGTATGTATTCATTATTAATGTCCAAATTAGTAAAATAATTACTTGTGTTTTTTTTAATTATCAACAACTTATCTATTTTATTTTTTGTAAATTGAAGGCCAAGTCGACGTCGACGTCGGTGTCGCTGTCACCTGTCACTCGTTTGTTCTCACTTGGTGAGGATTATGCGTTTGAGATTTTTGAATGTCCATTGGAGCACGATGGATAGGTAGCACACCCAAATCAACAGAGGATATTTTCCTTCTGTGGTGAAGATCTCGGGCACGCCTGCAGAGATAACGTCTGGATGGCCAGCACGGTTTTGAGTCTCTGGTGCACGTAAGTTAATTTTAATTTTATAACTTATTTATTTTTGGTATTTTTCCATTTAATAATTTATTTTAATTTCAATATATATATTATGTAATTAACATCCACACCTTTTCATACCTTAGGTATCTCCATCGTCTTCAGCTTGATAAGGGCGTTGCATCAGTTTACGGCTTCTTTGATCCATCAATCCTTGTGCCCCAATTCTTTGCTGGCGATGCATTTAGTAAATACATAGGGAACTTGTTGGGAGACAATCAGAAAGAATTATATCTAGCTCCCTACTGTATGAAAAACCATTGGCAGTTGTTCGTACTTCACCCGTCTAGGCATACTGTCATATTCTTATGCTCTCTCCACCAAGACCCGCCACAGGAGGTGGTGGAAGCTGTAAATACGTAAGTAACTAATATTAAATTTAATTTAAGTTTTAATATCAGTTATTTTTAGTTTATTACACACATGATATATGAATTTGTTAATTGACATGATTATTTGTTTATGATAGCGTGCTGAAGGCGAGTAGCATAAGTTGCGCCAACGGGAGAAGTAGGACTTTTAAAGCTAAATCAAATCCTGAATGGACCATCCTCAAGGTTTGGTAGTTTATTTATCAAATAATTAATATTATAATTACTAATTTATATGTATATTTAACTGACATTAAAATTAATTTTGTTTGTAGTCTCGATTTCAACCTGACGGGTGGTCGTGCGGCTATTATGTGATGCTTCATATGCTGAACATAGTCTCCGCATCTATTACGGATGGATGGAAGAAGGTAATATTTAAACAACTTGTTAAATTATATATTATAGTTTTGGTGATGACTTGTGTTAATGTTATTGTTATTATTTGAACGTGTGTAAGCATTTAACGATCAATTGCCTCTTCAAGAAGATGAATTTAGAGACTTGAGGATGCGCTTAGCTGAATTTTTCTTCAAGTATGCGGCTGAAAAAGGAATTGACAAGATACCTCCGCAATACTTAGATGAATAGTTTTTTTGTTAGACTTTAGAAACTAATTAATAACATGTATATATATATACTTAGATTGGTAATTTTGTTTTTAGACATTAGAGACTAAAATTTATATATATATATATATATATACACTTGTAGATAATTATGTTTTTCCTATACATGGGTTTTGGTTTAAGTCCCCCCATTGTTCCTTTGCATATTTCTTTTCTTTTTGTTAATATTGAAATTTAAGGGTAGTGTTTGCAATTTTGTAATGTGTCTGATATTCTGTGTTACTGGGATATTTACTGAATGCAGAGATAGCTGAGGGGAGTGATATTTTAAAACTGAATTTTAAAAAAATCTATTAACGTCAGTTGTATCAAACAACTGACGTTAATAGTATTTTATGAAATATACAGTACACTATTAACGTCCGTTGTATTAGGAAACTGACGTTAAAAATAAAACATTTAAAGTCAGTTCTTTAACACAACTGACGTTAGTTTTAACGACATTAACGTCAGTTGTGTTAAACAACTGACGTTAAAATTTTTATATTTAACGTCAGTTGTTTAAACAACTGACATTAAAATATTAACTATTAACGTCAGTTGTATTTACGTCAGCAATATTCTGACGTATAAAATCAATTTTAATTGACGTAAAAAGCACTTATTGCACTAGTGATGGTTCTGGATTCGTTCCTTAAATTCATGTATATGTGGAAAATTCACTATTGGGAGGGGTCCCCATTTAGGTGTTTGTCAATATCATGAGAGACTAGAATTCTAATGAGATTTACTTAAGGGATGCATAAAGTTAAACAATCGTTCCTTATACAACTTCACCATCCGGGTGAGCTTATGTAGACATGAATTGTTTCTATAAGCAACAGATTCTTATATAAGAAGTAAGAATCCCGACTAAAAAAGAGAAAAAAAATAAAGATTCACATTGGTTATCTTCTTTCGAAAATTGAAATAACAATAAATGTTAATAAGTATGTGGGTAACTTGTAGGACACATTCTGTAATCTTTTTTTTTATAAATGTACTATTGTAACGAAAAGTTGCTTAAAGAGTAATATAAAGTAGAAAACACTGACTCAACATGATAGGATTTATAAAAAGAAAAATTAAACAACTCCAATGAGTTGTACCATTGAAGATATTCTTAATCTGTCTCATATCGGGTGAAAAGACTCTAGGAAATCAAAAAAAAAAAAATTATTGTCTTTAAAGTAAATAAGTTAAGAGTATTTTTTTTTTGGTTTCTCAGGATATCCTCCACGCGCAACTGTGGAGACTAATCCCTCGAGCTGGGTAGGAGCACAAGGGCGGCAAAGCTCTCCCTCAAGAGTTTTAACGCTGCTGTATTCTCAGGGTCAAGATTCAAATTTGAGCCCTCTGGTTAAGCTGAAAGAGATCCGTGCCATCTCATCCAAGCGCTCTTGGGTAAATAAGTTAGAGTATAATTATTATTAAATTTTCATAAATTAAAATTATAATCCCTTTTGGTTAAATCAATATAATAAATACATTAATATTATTTTGAAGGGTGTTTCTCCATTATGGTTGTGTTTGGATAAACAACTTAATTAAATATTTATCGCATAAAATTTTATCGTATGAGAACTAATACCATAAACACTTAAATTCAATAAACTATCCACATTTGAATGCACATTTTGAAAAACACTCATACCCAGATGAAAAGAGTTGCGACCAATTTGTGCAGCAGGTACGGGTAAAGACTAAAAAGAGTAAGATAATAGAAAGCACACGCCTTTTTTAGGTGGCGTTTGGAAGAGCTTATTTAAGCTCCTTTTGACTTATCTGATGACATAAGCTCTTATGCAGTGTGTTTGGCAGAGCTTATAAAAATAACTTATGTCATCCCATAAGGAGTTTTTGACTTATTTTCATAAGTCACTGGGAGAAGCTTATGGAATTATCATAAGAGCTTATGCACTAAACACCCTCTCCGTGTTTTTCACTATTCGAATCCTCATGCCCCTTTCTTTCTTTTTCTTTCTTTAAGCGCTTATGGCATAAGCTCTCATGCGATAAGGTCTTATGTGATAAGCTCTTAATTAAGTTGTTTACCCAAACGCACCCTTAATCTCCTTTTCGGTTCCTTTTTTTTTCTTGGTCTTCATTAAAAAAAGATGAAGATCCGGATGGGTCCTGACAATTTTTGGGACTTATTTTAATTATTAAAAAATAAATTAATCATTTAGTTGCCCAAATTTTTAAATAGAAGATATGTTAGTCCCTAAATTTAATTTTGATGTTCATTCACCTGTCTACATTTCCTATTAATCATACTACTTGGTCCATTAGCGATCCTGCGTGTCTTATGTCGAATTTCCTGGAAAACAAATATAAAGTGAAAAATGCATAATTTTAAAATTCAAATACCTGAAAACTTCGCACATTTTGCACTTTCCATTATTTTTTCACGATGAAAATTCATCATAGGTCATGCAGGACGGGCCAAGTAGGATGGTTAATGAGACACGTAGGCAAGTCAATGGATGTCAGAACAAAATCCAGGGACTAATGTCTCCCGTATTTGAAAATTTAAGGGATTAAATTGTTGATTTATTTTTTTCATGGATTAAAAATGGGTCCCAGAAATTTTTTAGGGATCAATTTGGACCTTCACTTTAAAAAAAATGCCAACAAAACTTCTGGATTAAAGGCTCAAATTAATCTGAAAAATTTTGGAACCCACTTTTGGTCCATGAAAAAAAAAAGTAACCACTTAATCTCTCAAATTTATAAACGCGAGGCTTATTAGTCCCTCCTTTTACTTCCAACGTCTATTTACTTGTCAATGTGTCCACTTAACCATCATGTCTGACTCGTTAGTGGTCCTGCGTGGCCTATGATAAATTTCCACCCTGAAAAATATGTGCAAAATTTTAAAACCCGGATACCTGAAAAATTGTACCTATTTTTTCACTTTTTATTCATTTTTCATGATGAAAATTTGTCATAGACTATGCCAGACTACTGATGTGTCAAGTATAATGGTTAACGGGATACTCCCTCTGGACTCAATTATAAGCAAAATTAACTAATTTCACACCTATTAAGAAAATTAGTTGATTTAATTTAATTGTCTTGATTTATGTAAAAAAAAAGAGTTACAATTACTAAACTACCCTTTAATTGTCTCGAGAGTGTGTATCACTCTTGGAAAAATAGAAGGAGAATTGGTTAGATTGGTGGATTATCTTGACTTTTGGAATACTGATATTAAATATAGTTGAATTGGTTGAGTTTTACTTATATTTGAGTCCATAAAATATAGGTACTTTTTTTTCTTATAATTGAATCCAGAGGTAGTACATATACAAATAAACGGAGATGAGAATTAGAACGAGGGACTAACGTGTCTCGTGGTTGTAGATTCGAGGGATTAGGTGGTTAATTTTATCAGGAAACGAAAATGGTTCCCTAAAGACCAATTTCGGCCTTTATCATGGGATATGAGGTCATATACATTCCATCTTTTTCTAAAGTATGTTTTTAGAGTTTAATTGATATATATTGTTAGTGGAAAAGTTTTTTATACTGTCAATCAATCAAAAATTGTCATATCATTGTAAATCTTTGACTTTTATCTTAACCACCTTAAAAATAATCAATATCATGATTTATGATTGATTGATAGTATTAAAAAACTATACACTAAACAATTAAACTCATGTTTTTAATAATTTTTTATAAACATGAATTCATTCAGTAAATTCAGATTGAATTCGGGATATGTGCTCAAGGAATTCAAATAACTTTCGATTAAGCACACACAAATTAATATATACACTTATTTTTTATTAGTATATATATATATATATATATATATATATATATATATATATGAATAATTGTGTTAATGGGGCGTAACTTTTTTTTGGGACTTATTTGGCATAGGTACACATTATACTCCATGTTTTTGTTTGTGCACATTAGGTGGCTACTTTTTGTTGGATCAATTTTTGGGTATACAAACTAATACCATAGGTGTTTTTGGTTTCAGTTTCTAGCGTTGTAATGTATATGGGTTTGATACCCTAGTACCCTATATATAATATTACTTGGCCTATAAAAAATAAATAATAAGTGTTATAAAATTTATCATTTAATATTCAAGGCAGGGGTCTATACGTTATAAATGGTTGCCTTAGTTCATAAAGCATTTTAACAATCATGACGACAGCATTTGGATACAGACTTTCTTCTGCAGAAATAGCTCACCCCTTTCATAATTAATACAAAGCGTTATTTTAGAAAGATGAAAAAATAAATTAATTGATAGGAAGACGCATCCAAAGTGAACCCTATCATGTCGGAGTCCGGATCCTCTCCAGTGCCTTGAGGAAATGGAGAATCCATCCAATAGATCGTGACCCTACATGTGTCTCTTTCAAAATTCAATGGCCCAGGTTTTTATTCAGTTTTTTTAATTAAAATTGAAATTGAAAAAAAAAAAAGTTTTCTCTTCCCTATATAGCCCTTCCTTTATGCTGCTCGACCATCTCCCCCATCCGCCCCGCCCCAGCAATCCATCATAAAGTTGCGTTTGTGAAATGTTTTACCTTTATGAAGCATCAATTACCTTTGTGAAATATTTAAAAACCAAGTGCATGATCCAGACCAAAAATACGTGCTTTGTTAAAGTGTAAACAAAAAAAAAAAAATCTACAAAAGTTAACCATTGAAATCTTGCAGCGAAGTTTTGAATACAAGAATTGATTTAAAAGAAAAAAGACAAGGAAAAAAGAAAAAAAGATAATAGTTTTGAAAAACTGAAGCACTTAATGTGGCAAATACCAGAGCTGTCTGATGGTATCAATGAGGCGGAGGAACAGAGGCGGGGCGGCGGAACAGATGTCGAGGGCGACACGTCTCTCATTCAAAACGAAGGAGGTAGCAGATTCGTCAGGCATGGCAGTGAGGTCCAGGCGGGGGCGAGGTTCAATGGCGAAATGGTGGTCGATGGCGGCACGTCTCACATTCAACCGCGATGGAGGCAGCGGACTCGTCAGGCGTTGCAACGACGGTTCAATGGGGAGGAAGGGGCAGTGGCGAGGTCCAATCGTGGCGGCGAGAGGAAGGTCGGCGAGGTCCAACCGGTGGGGGTAGTGAATGGCGTAAGGTGGGAGATGTAGTGATGAACGACAACACAAAAGAATCGGGAGAGAAATTTGTTTTGTTTTTTTTTCAATTTCTGCTTTAATTAAAAAAAATTAAATTGAATAAAACTGGGTCATTGATTTCTATAAGGGACACGTGTAAGGTCATAATTTATTGGACTGGAGGGATTGGAGAGGATCCGCGCTCAATCATGTAGAAGTTATTGTGTGCAACCCATACATACCTTTCACCAGTTCAACTTGTTTCCACACATATTCATTCTTTTATTAGACAAACTTTGAGATTAAAGGGTTAAAATGTTGCAAGCATAACATACCTATCTTTCCATTCATCTAAATAATTGGATTCTTTAAACATGTGTCTAAGGTTCGATTCATGCCGTATATATAAAAAGATTTTATTGAGAAATGCAAAACATATTTCAATGAGCTTCAAAAGTGATTAGTCTTCCATTATTGACATATCTTTGATACAAAAAAGTAATCGAATGTTTAAGGTTCATTCGATTCATGCCCATATTAATATACCCATCTTTCCATTTATCGAAATAGTTGGTTTCTTTAAACATGTATCTAAGGTTCGATTCATGCCGTATATATAAAAAGATTTTATTGAAAGATGCAAAACCTATTTCAATGAGCTTCAAAAGTGGTTAGTCTTCCGTTATTGACATACCCTTGATACAAAAAAGTAATTGAATATCGTGCTGTCGATCCGGGGATTAGTCCCATAGCGGGTTCAAAGGATCTAAGGTTGTTAATCCACTTGAATTTGTTTCCTCTTCCTCTTCATGCTGAAGCTCTGCATAACAAGGCTTGATGAACACTATTACACTACATAATATGGACCTGAAGATTAAGTGTTAGGAATACAGGCAAATAACTTTTCATAATAACACTTTTGGGGTGGAGTTAACTCAATTATACAAAGTTTTGGGTAAGTTTTCAATATTGAGAGACATGTCTCTATTACTTTCTTCTTCTCGTCCTTTCCTATAACTTGTAGCTGTTAAATTTTAATGTGTGGATTAGCATTAATTGGTTATTAAATTATAATTAAATTATTAATATATCAGTTATAAAATTAATTCTTAATTACGTAACCAATTGATGAAATTGTTGTTGGGTATTTACTAAAGAGTGGCCCTATGATGGGATGGGTCATTCTGATGTTAACCCGTTGAGAGGTCCCTACTCTCTGCTGGTAGGTTATAAGAATAGCCTCCCCATTAGGCATTTTAACAGACAGAAACATAACACCAAAACCAACCAGAAAGAGAGGAGTAACCCTTTCACCTTCTCCAACACTCTGATCACTGTTCATCTTCTTCTCATCACCCTTTGATCTGCTGTGATGGATTCTGCGAATCTCCAAGGTATGAAATTCTTCTCTTTCCTTTTGATATAACATGAATCACATGCTATAATTTGTATCTGTATGGTATTTAGAATTATATGTTTTCCTTCAATTGGTATCAGAGCATGTTAGATACATGTTATAGCTGTTCTGAAAATTGTTAGGGATTTTCATATCATGTTATATCAATATGAAAATTGTAAGTTTTCCTTCAACAACTTTCGTTTTCATGCTTGTTCTTCAAAATTCGAAACTATGATTCTGGCCAATGATTTCGAAAATTGTTTAAGGGCTTTTCTTCTCACATGTTATTCGAGTAACATACTCGAAAATCGTTGGATTTCATTAAATAAAACGTGAGAAATCGATGTTTTTCGTTTCCCTTTTTCGTGAAACTGGTTCAATCGCCCCGCGAGTTTTTCTCGCCTCGCGATTCTGGGCATCAGCAACAGTTGGAATTCCAGATTCGCCTCGCGAGATTATTCTCGCTTCGCGAATCTGGAAGCCAGCAGAACAGTGAAATTGTCATCCTCTCTGGGTCGCCCATGCGACGTTTCTCGCCTCGCGACCCAGAAGGGTGACTGTTCTAGAAAAATGAAAGGTCTCTGGGTCGCCTCGCGAACATGCTCCTCGCCTCGCGACCCCGAAGGCTGACTGTTCTAGGAAAATGAAAGGTTTCAGGGTCGCCTCGCGAACACTTTACTCGCCTCGCGAGTACCCGCGAGAAGACCAAACGTTGCTGACTTTTCACAAGATTCGCCTCGCGAGATACCTCTCGCCTCGCGAATATTTTATATGGTTAAAACCGAAAAATATATTGTATTTTTTAATACTGTACTCTAAGGTTTTGATCTAAAATTTTTGGATTGTTCTCTACTTTTTTGTGACACTATGATATGTTATACTCTCTTTGATCATGTGTCATATATATGGAATTAATTTTAGAGCCTTATGTGAATTAAGTTGTGTGTTCTATGCTGCATTTGTTATACAATTAATTATTCTAATGTATAATTGTAGCATTACGGTTGATATTTTGTATAGTTATGAACTCACCTATCGTGGGTATAATTATACAAAATTTGTGTTGTTAAACAATTAATTATTCTAATGTATAATTGTAGCATGACTATTGATATTTTGTATAGTTATGAACTCACCTATCGTGGGTATAATTATACAAAATTTGTGTTGTTAAATAATTAATTATTCTAATGTGTTATATTTGTATTATATTAATAATAATTATACCCTATCGGTGTACTATTATTAATGTAATTCGTTATTATACATTGTACTATTGTCTTAAAGCTTATGTCAATTATGGTTTCAAGTACCCTATCGGTATTAGAAATTTTGGTGATGTAAGTTTTGTACATTGTATTATTCTTCTTATTGTATTTCTTATTTATTATGATTCGGGACCCTTAGGCGGAATTATAATGAATAAGAAATTTGTATTATGGGCAAGATTGGCTGAACATATATATGGAATCATATTACCCTTCAATTCTTAATGATTCCTTATTCTATGTTTTATGTCGACCTCCTTCCCAAATTCTGTCAAAACTCTAAATGGGACAAAATATGAGGACTGGAAAGAGACTCTAGATCTCTACTTAACCATTGCTGACTTGGATCCGGCCTTGAGGGAAGACAAGCCAGCTGCTCTCATAAATGAGTCTACTTGCAAGACAGAGGATTGCTTATGAGAAATGGGAATACTCTAATAGAGTGTGCCTGAAAGTGATGAAGTATACTATGGAAAAATCCATCAGGCAGAGTATCTTAGAGACCGATAATGCTAAAGAATATCGAGAAAGTCTGTTGGGGAGAAATTTATGAATTTTGAGAAGGCTCTAACATGCTTTGAATCCAATGTCATTGATGTTCCTCCAAATACTTGGTGGTTAGATTCAGGTGCAACCATTCATGTTGTGAATTCCTTGCAGGGGTTCACAAGCCTGAGGAAACCAAGTGATGCCGAGTCTAAGATTATTATGGGAGATGGAGCTGGAGTTTCTGTTATTGACATTGGAATTGTTTCTTTACTTTTGCCTTCTGGACATAATTTGCTTTTAAGAGATGCTGTGTATGCACCTTCTATGAGAAGGAACTTGATTTCTGTTTCTGCTTTGGATAAACATGGTTACACTTTTAAGTTTCGTAGTGGGAAATTGATTGTTTATTCAGATTCTGTTTCCGTTGGTTTAGGAGTTTTACGTGATGGCCTTTGTATGTTAGATCTACATGACATGTCTGTCAATTCTGCTGTTGGAAACAAACGCAGTAGGATTAATGAACATTCTTCTATGTTATGGCATCGACGTTTGGGGCATATTTCTAGGCCCCGTATTGAGAGGCTAGTCAAGGAAGGTATTCTCCATAATCTAGACTTCTCCGATTTTGATACATGTGTTGATTGCATCAAGGGCAAATTTACTGCTAAGGTTAGGAATAAAGCAGCAAATAGGTGTGATGATGTGCTACAGTTGATTCACACCGACCTGTGTGGACCTATTACACCCACTGCCATGGGTGGATATGGGTATTTCATTACCTTTATAGATGATTTCTCGAGATATGGATGGATAGATCTTCTTCAAGAAAAGTCTAGTTCTCTAGATGCTTTCAAATCCTTTAAGGTCTTTGTTGAGTTGAAAACAGGTAGGAAAATAAAATGTGTAAGATCCTGAAGAGGTGGAGAATTCTATGGTAGATATAATGAGATGGGTAGAAACCCGGGACCTTTTGCCCGATTTCTTGAGGAATGCGGTATTGAAGCTCAATACACTATGCCTGGTACTCCGAGCAAAATGGAGTTGCAGAGAGGCGTAACCGCACACTTATGGAGATGGTAAGATGTATGTTGAGCCATTCATCATTGCCCGACTTTCTTTGGGGAGATGCCTTAAAAACTGCTGTCTATATTCTAAATCAAGTACCCAGCAAGTCTGTACCAAAAACTCCATATGAGCTCATGAGTGGAAAGAAGCCGAGTTTGAAACATTTTCATGTATGGGGTTGTAAGGCGAAGTTAGACCTTATAATCCTCGGTCTAAGAAGCTTGATCTTAAGACTGTTAGTGGCTTCTTTATTGGCTATTGTGTGGGTTCCAGAGGTAGCAGATTCTATTGTCCATCTCATTCTATGCGAGTCGTCGAATCGATCGAGCGGTTTTCTTTGAGGATGACTTGGATAGTGGGAGTGATATACCACGACCAGTTACTCTTAAAGAAGATCGCACCATTGTTCCTATACCAGCTGTTCCTTTTCCTACAGAAGTTTTGATTCCAGCTAATGATGTTGATCAGAATCTTCAACATGAAGATGGTGTGGCAAGCACCGCTTGTAGATGAACAAGAACATGATCTTATTGTTGATGAAATTCCACCGAGACGATCTCAAAGAGTGCGCGAGACCTTCCATACCGGATGATTATGTTGTATATCTTCAGGAACATGAGTTTGACCTCAATGATGATGATGATCCTATTACCTTTGAGGAGGCAATTTCTAACTCTCATGCTTCTGATTGGCTGAATGCTATGCATGATGAGTTGTCTTCTATGTCTCATAATGGTGTTTGGAGTCTGGAGGAATTACCAATTGGTTGTAAACCTGTTGGATGCAAATGGGTTTTCAAAACCAAACGTACTCCGGATGGTAAAGTTGAAAGGTACAAAGCCAGACTAGTAGCTAAAGGCTATAACCAAAGAGAAGGCATTGACTATAAGGAGACCTTCTCACCAGTCTCTACAAAAGATTCATTTCGAGTTGTCATGGCCTTGGTAGCTCATTTTGATCTAGAACTTCACCAGATGGATGTGAAGACGGCTTTTCTGAATGGAGACCTTCATCAAGATGTTTACATGGTTCACTTGAAGGTTTTGCTGAAACAGGGGAAAGAGCACTTGGTTTGCAAGCTGAATAAGTCTATTTATGGGTCAAACAGGCCTCCAGACAATGGTATTTGAAGTTTGATCAGGTTGTCACTTCTCTTGGCTTCAAAGAAAATGCCTCAGATCAGTGCGTTTACTTGAAGACTTGTGAGGGTGAATTCATCATTCTCGTTCTATATGTTGATGATATACTTCTTGCTAGCAGTTGTGTTAAAATCCTGACCGAGACAAAACTCATGTTGAGTAGCCACTTTGATATGAAAGACCTTGGTGATGCTTCTGTTGTTTTAGGCATCCAGATTTATCGTGATAGGTCACGTGGTGTTCTTGGATTGTCTCAAAAGGATATATTGAAAAGGTCCTCAAAAGGTTTAATATGCATTCTTGCTCCCCATGTGCTGCACTGTTCAAAAGGGTGAAGAAAAATTCTCTAAATCTCAATGTCCTCAAAATGATGTAGAAATAAATGAAATGAGAAAGGTCCCATATGCTTCCCGTTGTTGGCGAGTTTAATGTATGCTCAAGTTTGTACTCGTCCCGACATTGCTTTTTCTGTAAATGCTTTAGGGAGATACTTGAGCAACCAGTGTTTGGGTCATTGGAAAGCCGTAAAAAGGTCATGAGATATTTGCGGGGAACCAAAGATTATATGTTGACCTATAAGAAGTCCGATCAACTTCAGGTCACTGGTTATTCCCGATTCCGATTTCGCAGTTGCCCCTGACGACCAGAAAATCTACTTCGGCTTTATCTTTATGATGGCGGGAGGAGCTATTTCTTGAAAAAGCGTCAAACAGACGCTTACGACTACTTCTACCATGGAAGCAGAGTATGTTGCTTGCTATGAGGCTACTTGTCAAGCCATGTGGCTGAAAAATTTGATTTCGGCTTTCATATTGTTGAAAGCATATCTAGGCCACTTGTGATATATTGTGACAATATACTGCTTTGTGAACTTCTCTCATAATAATAGAAGCTCTTCTCGCACTAAGCATTTTGATGTGAAATATTTGTTCGTTAGAGAGAAGATTCAGGAGTTTCAGACTCGTATTGAGCATATTGATACAGGAAACATGCTTGCTGATCCACTAACCAAAGGCTTAACTGTTGGAATATTCCGGAATCATGTAATTCATATGGGCTTAGTTAAGTCTTTTGATGTATTGGATTAGTGGGAGTCTGAAACCATTATTTGCCCATTATCGTTTTTTTTTATGAGATATGTAAATTGACGTCATTCTTGGATTCATATCTCTTATAGCATTTTAAGATGCTTGGACCATTTTTTTTGAATTGCATATTTCTCTTTATTAATTATATGCAATTTTATATTCATCAATCTTTATGTGAAATATGAGTCTTTAGCATGTATGATTTACTTCCCTATCGGATACTATTTCTGCATTGTTAAAGCTTGTATTTCTTATACAGCTGGTTAACGTGTGCTTTGATCGTAACTGGTATTTCTCTTTAATAATTGATTAATGCTATCCAAGTGGGAGAATGTTAAATTTTAATGTGTGGATTAGCATTAATTGGTTATTAAATTATAATTAAATTATTAATATATCAGTTATAAAATTAATTCTTAATTACGTAACCAATTGATGAAATTGTTGTTGGGTATTTACTAAAGAGTGACCCTATGATGGGATGGGTCATTTCGATGTTAACCCGTTGAGAGGTCCCCCTCTCTGCTGGTAGGTTATAAGAATAGCCTCCCCATTAGGCATTCTAATGACGAAACATAACACCAAAACCAACCAGAAAGAGAGGAGTAACCCTTTCACCTTCTCCAACACTCTGATCACTGTTCATCTTCTTCTCATCACCCTTTGATCTGCTGTGATGGATTCTGCGAATCTCCAAGGTATGAAATTCTTCTCTTTCCTTTTGATATAACATGAATCACATGCTATAATTTGTATCTGTATGGTATTTAGAATTATATGTTTTCCTTCAGTAGCTAGACACCATACCTCACTAATTATCCAGGTAAAGAAACAAGGTTTCTTCTCTGTTTGTTTCAATTTGACCAGAATATGCTGCACCAAACAAGATTTCCCATTTTCTTTTTTTTGCATCTATCATGGAAACAAATTATCTGAAGAATTCCACAAATCCCTAGGTACATTTTCTTAAACTGAAAGCATGACTATTGGAGAATGTATTTGAAATGTATTTACAAGCTGTGTATCAGTATGGTCTAGGTTCATTCTCAAACCAGTTAGTGATTCTGTTAGCTCTCTGTAACTGCTATTTGTAACTGATTTACTTTCCTTAGTTGTTGTATAAATACCCAAGTGTACTCTCTTTGACAGTAAAAAAAAAAGTTTCAATACAATTCCCTAAATTCTCTCTTTGTATCGGATTTACTTTTCTATTATGGTATCTTAGAGCATTTGTTTTCCTGGGCGCGGTCTTCAATGGCTACAGTGCAAAACCTATTCTCAGAACCTTCTTCTTTCGCATCGCACCACCAAACACCGGCGCCGATGAACTTTGTGCCGCCGCTATCTCTCAAACTTGATGACAAGAACTTTCTCTTGTGGACTCAACAAGTTGAAGGCGTGATTACTGTGCATAAACTACACAAATTTGTGGTGAATCCTTCGATTCCAGCAAAGTATGCAACAGAACTCGATCAGAATCTCGATGTTCAAACTCCGGAATATCAACAATGGCTTGTGCAACATCAGATGCTTTTCACCCGGCTCTTATCGTCTCTCTCTGAATCGGTTCTACCTAGGGTTCTTAGATGCAAGCATTCATGGCAGGTATGGGATAAAATCCATAAACACTTCTACTCGTTCCTCAAAGCCAAAGTACGGCAACTCAGATCTGAATTGCACAACACAAAGAAAGGTGCAAGACCTATCAATGAATATCTGTTAAGAATTAAAGCTATAGTTGATTCGCTCAAAGCTATTGGTGATCCTATCTCGGGACAAGATCACGTTGATGCTGTGCTTGAAGGTCTTCCAGAAGAATTCAACTCATTTGTGATGATGATTTACAGCAAGATCGATTCTCCTTCGATTGATGAAAATGAGGCTCTACTCATGGTTCAGGAAGCTCAATTTGAGCGATATCGGCAAGATTTGGTGAATTCTCCAGTTTCTGTTAATCTGACTCAATTTCCCCTAAATTCCAACCCTAGTTCTCAGCATTCGACTCATACTCCAACGATAAGGGAGGCTACTAGAACAATAATCTTGACGGTGGCGGTGGACGCAACCGTGGCGGCAGAGGCCGCGGGGGGGGGGGGGGGGGCACGGTCGTCGTGGCCAACGACCTACATGTCAACTATGCCATAAATATGGCCATGAAGCTTTCAATTGTTGGAACAGGTTCAACCAAGATTTTGTTCAACCTCCTCCTCCACCTCAAAATACGGAGACAAATTTCCACACTACTCAATGGAATCAAAATCAGAATCAGCCACCACAACAACCACAGTGGCATCAAAATTAGTCATCGCACACCCCTGTACAGCCTTCTACTTTCATTGATACACATCAACAACATCATCTATCTCCAGCAACACAAGAATTTCAGGCTCCTCGAGTGTTTGACACAAACTGGTACCCAGATTATGGAGCATCACACCATGTTACTGCTGATTCCCACAACCTGACTCGACAACATCCATTCACTGGCACTGATCAGGTTCATATGGGTAACGGACAAGGTCTATCTATTTCTTCCATTGGCTATTCTAAATTTGTGTCACCTTATCACCCACATGTCACTCTATCTCTAAATCATTTGTTGCTTGTGCCTTCCATAACTAGAAACTTAGTCTGTGTCAAAATTTACCCATGATAACAATGTCTACTTTGAATTCTACTCTAATGCATGTTATGTTAAATCACAGAGATCTAATGAGGTGCTTCTTCGGGGAACCATTGGCAATGATGGCCTCTATTGTTTCCCCAGCATTCATTTCCAAGAAGAGCCCTCACTTAGGAACAAAGACAAAGCTATTTCTAACAATACTTGTTTCATAAATACTCTTGTAAATACCAATACTGTTGAACCTACTTCTATAAGTAGCTTTACAACTTGGCATAATCGTTTAGGACATGCCAATGCAACTGCTGTAACTTCTATTCTAAAGCTTTGTAATATACCCTATGTCAATAAAGCAGTTTCTGATTTTTGTAATGCGTGTTGCTTAGGAAAATCTTATCGCTTGCATGCTTCCTCTTCTAATACTGTTTATAGTTCTGCCTTTGAGTTGGTTTTTAGTGATCTTTGGGGCCCAGCTCCCTTCATTTCATCCAGTGGATTCTCTTATTACTGCACTTTTGTTGATGCACATACCCGGTTCACATGGATATACCTCCTAAAGCACAAATATGATACCTTCACAGCCTTTACACAATTTCACAAAATGATTCAAACTCAATACAATGCTAATTTAAAAGCCATTCAAATAGATTGGGGAGGGAAATATAGACCTCTAACCAAATATCTTATTGAATTAGGCATTAAACATAGACTAACCTACCCTCATACTTCACACCAAAATGGCTCAATAGAGAGGAAACAACGTCAGATAGTTGAAATGGGACTCATACTTTTGGCCCGAGCCTCCATTCCCTATAAGTTTTGGGATCACATCTTCACCACAGCTGTGCAACTTATCAATATATTGCCTACCAGTGCCTTACCTAACTATATCTCACCCTTTTATGCGCTTCACCAATCCTTACCTAACTATTCTTCCTTAAAAACCTTTGGATGTGCTTGTTTCCCCCACCTAAGGCCCTATAACCAATAGAAATTGCAATTTCGTTCTACTGAGTGTGTTTACCTGGGTGCTTCAGCTCAACACAAAGGCCATAAGTGCCTAGCCTTGGATGGCCTAATATACATCTCCAAAGATGTATTATTCAATGAGTTTAGATTCCCATTTCCCACCCTATTCACTAAACCAGAGTCATCCAATTCCTCACCCTCTACTTTTCCTTCAACCATTCCTCTCCTTCCTTCCATTGATGTGCAACCCGTGCAACCTGTCCAAGACTTTCCCTCACCTCAAATATAAAATTCTCTTCCTGTGCAACCTGTCCATGAGTCTTCCTCACCTCAAGTAGCTAATTCGGTCAGTCCTCAAGTGTCCCCCTCTCTGCAACCTAACACCCCTTCATCCTCCATGCACTCTACCAATTCTGTTCCTCAAACACCTCCTAGTCCATCCTCTGTAACTACAATTCAGCAAAATGTCCCTGCCCCACCTGTGCAGTCAGTGCACCCTATGATAACTAGATCCAAAACAGGATCCTTACCACCTCCTCAGGTCCTTCTTACTCACAGAGAACCAACCACAGTGAAACAAGCTCTCTCTTGTCCTCAATGACTTGATGCAATGAAGGCTGAGTATGCTGGTTTGATGGGTAACAATACCTGGGCTTTGGTTCCTCTTCTTCCACATAGACAAGCCATTGGCTGTAAGTGGGTTTTTAGGCTAAAAGAGAATCCGGATGGAACTATAAACAAGTATAAAGCGCACCTAGTAGCAAAAGGATTCCATAAAAAATTTGGGTTTGACTTTACAGAAACTTTCTCTCCTGTAGTTAAACCAGCAACTATTAGAATTGTGTTAACTTTAGCTCTCACTTATGGTTGGAATATTCAACAAATTGATGTAAATAACACATTTTTGAATGGTTATTTGTCAGAGGAGATATACATGGCTCAACCCCCTGGATTTGAGGCCACGGATTCCAGCTTGGTGTGTAAGCTTAACAAAGCTCTCTATGGGCTGAAGAAAGCACCACGTGCTTGGTATGAAAGACTCACCAACACTCTCATCAAATTTGGCTTCAGGGCAAGTAAATGTGATCAGATCATTCACTGTTCATATACAACAAGGAGAGCGTGTGCATCTATGTTCTCATCTACGTTGATGATAGTATCATCATGGGATCATCTTCCACAGCAATAACAGATCTCATTACTCGGCTCAATGTACAGTTTTCTCTAAAACAATTGGGCAATCTAGAGTATTTCCTTGGCATTGAAGTCAAGACTTTGTCAAATGGTTCCCTTCTCCTTAGTCAAACCAAATACATTAGAGAGCTGCTTTCCAAAGCTAATATGATGGATGCAAAAGACATTTCTTCTCTGATGGTTAGTGATTGGAAACTAAGCAGATTTGGTACTGACTCACTGCCTGAACCACATCGGTATAGATCTATAGTTGGAGCCCTTCAATATGCTACACTTACACGGCCAGAAATCTCCTATAGTGTAAATAAAGTGTGGTAGTTCATGGCTAACCCGTTGCTCAGTCATTGGAAAGCTGTGAAACGAATTCTTCGTTACTTAAAAGGCACTCTACATTCAAGTTTATTACTCCGAGCTGCCTCCAGTGCTCAGTCATTTAATCTTCGAGCTTTTTGTGACACTGACTGGGTGAGTGATCTCGATGACTGCCGCTCCACGTCTGGTTACTGCATCTTATTTGGCCCAAATCTTGTTTCCTGAAGCTCCAAAAAGTAACTATTGGTTGCAAGATCCACCGCAGAGGCCGAATACCGAAGCATGGCCCATTACACTATAGAATTGTTAACTTGGCATTTCATTCCCTACACCTACATTGTACTGTGATAAACTTAGTGCCATTGCCCTTTCTCACAATCCGGTCTTACATTCGTGCACTAAACATATTGAACTTGATATACACTTTGTTAGGGAGAAGGTTGTTTCCAAGCAGCTCCTTGTTCAACATGTCCCAGCTTGTGAACAATTAGCTTATCTACTAACTAAATCTCTCCCTGCCTCTCGATTTGCAGCTCTCAGAACCAAGCTCAATGTTCACCCTCTGCCTCAACCACCTTGAGCTTGTAGGGGGGCTATTGGAGAATATATTTGAAATGTATATACAAGCTGTGTATCTAGACACAGTATGGTCTAGGTTCATTATCAAACCAGTTAGTGATTCTGTTAGCTCTCTGTAACTTATTTACTTACCTTAGTTGTTGTATAAATACCCAAGTGTACTCTCTTTGACAGAAAAAAAAAAAGTTTCAATACAATTCCCTAAATTCTCTCTTTGTATCATATTTACTTTTCTATTAATGAAAACTGTTCAGCACTATTTCTAGGATCCCAATAAATTGGTGGCAGCAGATAACTTGCACCGAAATATGACAAATTCCACGAATCGATCACCTTGGTTTCTATTTCACACTGCAGGAAATAGTATGCCTGAAAAGGAAAAACAGAGCTGAAAGAAAAAATACCGTAAGTTTGAATTTATCATCATGGGTTATTTTAGCTTATTACTGATTAAAAATGAACGGAAAAACATTTTTTATGAGATCCAAACAAGGAAATTAGGTAAATATATGGTTGTCCAGAGCTCAGAAATTTTCTCTTTTTTTCTTGGTTTAGATATATTGTTCCCTCAATCTCAAGCTCTCAATTGAAATAATACAAATGAATATGTTCTGTGTTGCATTTTATTCCGAAACAAAGGTTGACTTAGAGAAATGAAGGGTCAAAATCAACCGCTTCAAACCCTAGACTTGGAATAACTAAATAATACGGAAAGAAGGGATAGCTGCCAAGGTTTGAGAAGAGTCCTTCAAGTTTAACCCTAAACCTAGCTAAAATATAAAAATACACATTATGGTATAGTATTCAATTATCATTCTTGTTAACTTAACATCCAAAATATATGACACTTTGACAATACCTTTATTACATTGACAAAATATAATATATATACATCCATTTTATTTTAGAATATAGTATATTCATTGCTCCCCCACACTTATATTGATATAAATATCTATCATAAAGCAAGTGTTCAGAAAACCAATTTTTTTCGAATACAGAGCAGAAAAGAACAATTGTTTATAAGTAATGAAGAGTGGAAGAGGTCAGGTGGATAAAACAAACAGTTTCAATAAGCAAGACCAGGTATCTGAACTTATGGTTGAGCTACATATTTAATTTAATATTAATTTCTTACAAAATTTTCTGTTTGATAAACTTGTTTGTGTGTAATCTTTATCCTATTCCTCATTACTGTTTGTGGTTTATAATGGGTACATGGGGATGATAATTTTTCCTATCGGGTAGCAACAAGTTTTCTTTGTCTAGCACAAAACTGCTAGATAAGTGATCAAGTGGGGGCAAAGGAGGCATTGCAATTGCATCTTTTGAGATAAAATTGTACTAGCCAATAACTCAACCAAACCTTTTCTTATTTTATAAACCCACTAACCAAATGGGTGCAAAAGTAGCAGGGCTATGACAGAGTCCTCAGTTGTTAACTTAGTTTGCAAATAACACTGAATTGCTTTGACTGCCACTCACATGTGCCTTATGCTATATGGGGCCCCAATTCTCTTGTGAGATCCTCTCTATATATGTCCTTATCCGCATGGCACATAATCTTCTTCATTTTACCTTTTGTTTTTTAGTTGAACTCGGTATCCTCCGGTCGGGAGTTAGAGACTAATCCCTCGAGACACTGAGATTTATTTAAGGGGTTAACCTCTCACAATAAATGTTCTTTTATACACATGAGTCAAAAATCGAATCCATGATCACATAATTAAGGAAATCGGTTATCTACCAATCATGTCACATCATGTTGGTTATTATTTTATTTTTTTTATAACCCTGTGTTTTCATATAGCTAGCAATTGCTTGAAAGTGATGACTATCTTGGATAATCCTTGTTTGCATGCCTGAGTGTCTCTGATTCAGAGGGTATCCAGACCCACTCGTCCTTCTGGCTTTGCTATCTTACTAGTCTGCGACAAGGAGTCAGTGGCTCTCAGACAAAGTACAATGACCTTTGTACTACAATTTACAGAATGATTACTGGGTTTTCTTGTTCGTTCACTAAAGTGGAGCTAGCTAGCTAGCTGAATCTATTGGTCAAAGAAAGAACTATAAGATCATGAAATGACTTGAATTCATGGATCTAGATACCTTTCACTTTATTCTGAATTAAGCTCAAATCAGCCAAAGAATAATGTGACACACACACACACATATATACCAAAAGATATTGAATCTTTTATAAGGGAAAATATACTTCACCTGGTTTCATCATGCTGATCATACTTCACTACCAAAGTGACTACAGAAGATGGAGGAGGGTTGTCTTTCTTGCCGACAATGAGTGGAATTATTGATAAGATTTACACAATAATGCTGTCTGATATAAATGTAAGCTTTGTTTGATTACTAGTAATTGTATTGTCAAGCTGGGTTACTGTTTATGATCAATGGTCAATAACGTCATGAAAAGGCATAAAGGGTGGAAACTGGAGAATCAACACAGGAATGAGGTGGCTTGCCCTAGATTATATTAAGCTCTTGTTTAGATTGAAATGCGCTTATTATGTGACCAATACATCACCTATTCACCTATGTATACTTTCACATTCTACCTCTAAACCTATGTAAAAGACAATTGTTAAGTTAGGATCGCCAACTCCCCCTGTTGATTGTACTTTGGCACACTTGCCTTATCTTCTAAATTTATGTATGGCTCCCTCAAAATAAATTGTACAAACATATATATTACATGCAAAACCTATTATAACTATCTTATAATGCCTCAAAAAAAAAAAACTATCTTATATTTTAATTTGTGAAACGTTATTATTAAACCTATCAAAATAAGTCCATAAAAAAGGCATTATTTCTAACCCAACAACATTAATGCTCATTATAACTATGTTTCTTTTCCTTTGTACATCTATTTCAAACTTTCTTGTCCTAATTATAAGAAACAAATAGGTACTTTTTTTTTCTTTAATATAAGAAACATGCATCAATTTTGACACATATTAAGTGTTAATTTCCATTTTTACCCTCATTTATTATAGGATTTATATTTACGAGATAGTATCAACTTTCCATACAAGTGAAACATTAATTAAGATTAGAATGGATATTTTCATAAATTTATATGAATATTAATTATAATTAACTTATTTCAATGCATTCCCTTGGTCTGTGTGTTTTAGGGTTTTGTTTCTTATAATAAAGACCGATGAAAGTATTTGTTATAGGCATCTCATTATTACAGGATGAGTAAATACAAACTAGCATCCCACATACCGAATATTATTCCACTTTATATAATTAAATGATAAAATTATGTATAATTAATTATGAATTTTAATTATGTATATCTTTTTTTACTTAAGATCCGTCACCCGATACTAGCACAATATACGACAATCTATACTAATATAATTAGGGATCTCCTTTTCACTGTTGAGCTATGCATAGCTGACATATGGCGCTACAGTAACGGGCCACGTGTCAGCAACTCCTTTTTTGTTTTTTTAATTTGTTTTACAATTAATTTTTTTTTAAAATTTTTTCCCGATTTTTTTGTCCTAATTTACTTAGTTTTAAAAAAAGTATTTATTTTTATATTAATTTTTTTAAAATTAATTTTCCCTGATTATTTTAAATTTTTTTTTTCTAATTTTTATTTAAAAGTAATTTTATTAATTATTTTTTTTCCTAATTTTATTTATTTAATTTTTTTGTCGAATTATTTTTTCTCCGAATCTACTTTTCTTCTTTTTTTAATTTTTTTTATAATTAATTTTGTTTGTCTATTTTTTGTAAAAATATTTTTAAAAATTTATTCCTGCTTTTAATTTTTTTTTAAAATATATATTTTTTTATAATGATTTTAAATATTTTATTAATAATTAATTTTAATTAAATATTTTCTTCCTAAGTTACATTTTTCTTTTTTAAAAAAACAATTTTTTATATATCTTTTTTATAATTATTTTTATCATAATTATTTTATTTTTTAAATATATTATTTTCTAATTTTTTTATAATTAACTTTATTTTTATAATTTTATTTAAAAAATATATTTTATTACAATTAATTTTTTTATTTTAAAAAATTGTTTCTCCCTTATTATTTTAAATATTTTTGAATATTTAAATTTATTTTCTTAATTTTTTAAAAAAATGTTTTTTCCCTAGTTTTTTTAAAAATATTTTAATCTTTTTTTAATTAATTTTTTCCCATTTATTTATAATTAAATATATTTTTTCCTAATTAATTTTTTTCTTTCCAAATTTACTTTTTTTAAAATATTTGTTTTATATTTAATTTTATTGTTCTAATTTTTTTAAAAATAATTTTTTCTAATTTTTTTAAATATCTTTTTATAATTCATATTTTTACAATGTTTTTAAAATATATGTTTTATTAAAATTAAATTTTTAACTTTTTTTTTATTTTCCTAATTTTTTTAAAAGTATTTTTTTTCTAATTTTGTTTCCTTTTTTTTATAAATATTTTTTAAAATAGTTTTCTCCAAAATATTTTTTCTAATTTAATTTTTTCATTTTAAAATTTCTTTTTATAATTCATTTTATTTTTCAATTTTTTATTTTAACTATTTTTTTTAAAATGATTTGTTTTCTTATTTTTTTAAAATATATATATTTCTTATGATTATTTTAAATATTTTTTATATTTAATTTTTTTCTAATTTTTTTAAAATATACTTTTTCTTTCTAATTCTTATTTTTCCTACTTTTTTTAAAAAAATTATTTAAATATTTATTTTCCTAAATATCCAGTATAACACAATAGGGCAAGTCACATGTCAACTTATAAATTTTGTTAATTATTTTATTATTTACTTTCTAAAATTTATATACTTTGTTGTTTTAAAAAATTTACAAACCGATTAAGGTATAATGTTTTAGGAGTCAAATAGGACAATATTAGAAAAAAAATGTTCTATCAACAATAATATCAATAAACAATAAGTGATGGTATTAGTTCATATTTTTTAATATATTCTAATAATTTTTTTTATATTGAATTGTTTTAGGAACATTATAAAAAACATTAAATCATAAGTGCTCTTGCATCAGCACGGACAACCACACTAACATTTTTTTACTCGTACTCACGAGCAAATAGTGTTTAAAAATAAAGTATTTGTAATTTTTTAAAGTGGGATTATATTGTACTTTAAGAATTAAAACATAAATATAAATATGATTATATTTTTATTCTATTATGCTAATTAAAACATAAATAGAGATTGAGCATTAATTCAATGTATTTTGGAGTTGGGAGGGGAATGGAGGGAAGGTGTTTGATATGAAATGGAGGAGGAAAGCAAAGAGGAAGAGAAAATAATCGCCCAGCTTCTATTGGGGTTTGTTTTTCTTCATTGAACTAAAATCCCCCAAATTTGGGGAACTCAAAAAATATTTGATAGAGGAATTTGGAGAATTTTGGAAACCAAATTTGATTTTTATAATAATCTCCTGTAATGAAAATATTAGTTATATGTCTTTCGCTCCCCTCCCAACTCCCAGACAAACCTTTAGTGAGTGGTGTTGGTTTTGATAAGGAATCAATGTAACAAAATATAATCTAAACAATCAAATAAGAATGCTAAAAAATGAGATGTAAAGTATTTTTCTTTAAAAAATAAAAAATTATCAACTCAATATTGAATTTAATCTAAAACAAACGTTAAGAACAATTTTAAACATATATATTTAATGCTAGGTCACTATAACTTTAGAAATTAATTTATACACCTTACATATTATATAAACATTTATTCATTTATTTATCTATCATCTAAAAAAAAATAAATTGTTATCTTTTTTGACAGACAAATAAAGTCATTATTTAAATTCAATTCTTATTGAAAATATATCAAGTAAAGATGAAAACAATATTAGCAAAAAAAAATTATTTTATCAATAAATAACATCAATAGGCAATAAGTGATTTTTGTTATTAAAATATATATATATATATATATATATATATATATATATATTATAATTTTAAATAGATTCTAATAAATAGTTCATAATTTTAGCTGATAGTATTAGTTCATAATTTTAAATATACTTTAATAATTATTTTTATATTAAAATAATTTAAATATTAGGAAAATATATTATAAGAGGTGCCCGTGCGTATAGTAGAACACAATTTTTCCAAGCTCAATGCTAGCTAGGAAAATAACATTTGTGGTATATATAAAATGACACAAAATTGTTAATTATTAATAGAAACAAACACGATGGTGAGTAATGTCTTGCTGACACGTGACAGATTTGTGGGGCCCACAACACCTCGGGCCGAACGGTTGCTTTGAACTGGGGTGAACCGGACACTTAACTCGTGGACTGAACCGGATGTTGAGGTCATCACTCGGTCCTCCCTGACGTCATCACGCGCATGAGAATTTTTCCAAGAAAAATTCGCCAAAATGCATTAGGTGGGAATCGAGCTCGGATGAGAAGCATCAATGCAAAGAAGCTGCGCCACTGGACCAAAGCTACTTAACGATATTCATTCAAAAAACATTATATATATACATAGGTTTTTTTTTGATGCAATATATATACATAGTTTAAATTTAAAAAATATATATTTAACAATTGTCAGTGTAGCTGTAACACCCGGGTGCCGACGAGGACGGGGAGTGGTCGCCGGTGCAAGAAGGCACGGACAAGGAGCGGCTCCTGGCAGGCTTCTAGGCGGAGGGACACATGAATGAACCGATTACACACCTGAATGAGAGGGATCATGAGACTGTGTAGGTATGGGACTATACAGTTGAGGGTGTCTTATATGAATTGATTGGTACTACTTATACTAACAAGATGAATCTTCTTTTCGGTAGCCTGTCACTTAAGAACTCCACAGTTAAGCGTGCTTGACTTGGAGCAATTCTGGGATGGGTGACCTCCTGGGAAGTTTTCCCAGGAAGCGTGTAAGTGAGGACAAAGCACGTTGAAAAGACCCGTGTTGGTCTGTGGGGACAATCGTCAATCCATAAAGTAGCCAGGGATGTTACAATCCATAGAGCAGCCAGGGATGTTACAAATGGTACCAGAGCGGTACCTCTCCCAGTACGGTGTGGTTCGGGGATGAACCAAGCAGAAGCTGGTGGGCATGTAACACCCGGGTGCCGACGAAGACGGGGAGTGGTCGCCGGTGCAAGAAGGCACGGACAAGGAGCGGCTCCTGGCAGGCTTCTAGGCGGAGGGACACATGAATGAACCGATTACACACCTGAATGAGAGGGATCCTGAGACTGTGTAGGTATGAGATTATACAGTTGAGGATGTCTTATATGAATTGATTGATACTACCTATACTAACAAGATGCATCTTCTTTTCGGTAGTCCGTCACTTAAGAACTCCACAGTTAAGTGTGCTTGACTTGGAGCAATTCTGGGATGGATGACTGATGAGCCTCTGTTTGACTGGTTTTATAACTAGTAAAAACCTTGGCTTTGTGCTAATTTTATATTATTTTCACCCAAATTAGACTTGATTGTCCTTAAGTAAGATTTTGAGTCTGTAAAGTGTTTTTAGGTTAATTTAGTTGATTTAGAGATAAATAAAACACTTATTCTATTTTCTTATTTTCAGGTAAATAAAAAGGAATAAATCTGGAGTCTTTCGCCCCGCGAAAGCTATACTCGCCACGCGACCCCGAAGCTGACTGTTCCAAGAAAATGCAAGGCCTCTGGTTCGCCCCGCGAAGAAGAGCTCGCCTCGCGAGTCACCCAATCTTGAAAAGTTAGAGACGATCACGGCTTGCCCGTGTGAAAGGTCACGGGCGTTGCAGTTTGAGAATTTGAAGAGATTCGCCCCGCGAATATATGCTCGCCTCGCGAGAAGATGAAAGGTTGCAGACTGTTCGTAATATTCGCCTCGCGAGCAGTGCTTCGCCTCGCGAGGACGTGGATTCCGGGAGTTGTATAAAAGCCTGTTTAGGCAGAACTTAAGTCTTAGTCAGTCATAGTTAGTCATAGTGTGGGGAGGCCAGAGTTAGCCAGTTTTGGCTAATCTTTGGTAGTCAGTAGTAGTAGTTTATTTTCCTTTTATTTTCTTTTGTGTTTAAGTCTGTAATGGAGAACTAGTCTCCTTGATTAATCTACTGTGATTGGTTTCTATTACATTTGAGGTTCTGTATTTCCTGTTTTTTATTGTTTTTCTCTTTTCAATGCAATGCTATATGTTTCTGTTTGTTATTTCAGGAATGTATAGTGTTGTATTGATTCATTTCGGTGATGTTATGTTTCTATACTTAATCGCGTTTGTTATTTCAGGTGTGTTCGTTCATGTTCGTTTGTTCATGAGGGCTTCACCCCGTTTGTTATTTCGGGAATAGGAACATACATCCGTAGTAGTGATTGCGTTGTTAATTGTTGCTACAACCGGGAGGGGATTAGAATCCGCTTAGGGCTTGGATTTATTTGAACCAATGATAGTGGGAAACCAAGAACAGTAGGTTAATCGTTCTTTAGCTTATTTGCTATTCTCTTTAACTGCTTTGTTTTCATTGTTTTGTTTTATTTATTTTATTTCAATCTCAAAACCCCCCAAAAAACTAACTTTTGATTTTCTGTTAATAATAACAACAACTAAAGAGTCCTTGAGAGACGATATCCGAGTTGTCGCTCTATACTACATTATTTTAATAATCGCTCGTTCTTTTTGGCGCGTGGCGACAGCGCGGTCAAAAAAATTGGCGCCGTTGCCGGGGACTCTTGTTTGTTGTTATTAAAAAATAATAATAATAAATAAATAAATAAATAAAAAAATCCTTGCTAATTAGTTTTGTCTGCATTGTCTGGTTGTGAATTTTGCCCCATGGATAATTATATGCGAAATTATGTGCCTAATGTTTATTATGAGCAACCATGCATGTATTATCCTAATTTTAGTGAGCCACCACCATACTATCCTAGCCAAGTGACCACCTCTGCACCTTCCGAACCTTCACAGAGCACCTTGGATGAGATTGCTTCAATGCTACAACAAATGGAAGAGAACAATCAACGGTGGGCACAACAAAACCTCGAGTTCCAACAGAGGATGGCAGAACAAAATCTTGAATTTCAACGGATGATGGAGGCAAGTAATCTTGAATATCAGAGGGGAGAAGCTGAATCTCAGAAGTTGGCTATGCAAATTGATCAAATTGTTGCCAACTCGGCTGCAATGCTAACTCCACAGCCCCCTGAAGAACATAAACATTCACAAATAGTTATTCTTGAAAATATTTCTGATGATGATTCTGATAATGTTTCTATTGATGAATTGTCTGTTGAATCCCCTGATTCTAATGATTGTTATTGTGATGGTGGCACTGCTTTGTGTATACACTGTTATGCAGCTTTATACTGTTCAGGAAACACAGAAAATGAGCATCAGGAGGATCAGGAGAACATTTGCTCCACCGTGCATGAGGACAAAGAAGAACCTTTGGGAGTAGATGATTCGAGTAAAACAATTGCATGTGTTGAGAGTAATGGGGTGGATGAACTAATTGCTGAATTTCCAGACATTCAGAATTTTTCTGATTCCTTTTCTTGTAATATATGTACTGACTCTAACCTTTGTATGGTGTGTGCTGAAATTTCTGCATGTTTAGCAGGTGATGAATTTGTTAATGCGGTGAATGAAGAACGTGCAGAAAATGAAGCAGCACCATTAACCCCAACTAACTGTTTGCCACCTCCCCCTGTGGAACCAAAAGCTCTGGATTTTGCACCCTTGGATTTTGCACCATGGCCAGTCCAAGAGGTTGAGCCCCACTTCTATTGGGAGGATTTTGTTGAGAAAGCGGTCATCTGTGACCCGAGAGGAAGTGAGAAGTCCGCCGCACTCGGCGAAGTCATCATAATTGTCAAGTGCTCACTCCCACATCAAGGCTGCGAGTTAGGGAAGCATGGAATGAGCTTCCGCCCTTTGGCCACCACGTGGGCCTTATGCTACAAGCAATGGGATCCTGGTGGAACCGCCCTTCAATGAGTTTTCTTAACCCTTTCTCCTTTTTAATTTTCATTTTCTTTTCCTTAATTTAATTCTGTTTTGTTTTGAATAAAGCTCCTGAATAATTTGAGAAGCTCAGGAGTTGTGTTTGAGTCTTTTGTCGGCAAGTTTATTGGTTTGATTGAAATTGCATAGATGGATTGCATGATAGTGTTGACCTTTTCCCCCTAGGATTTGAAAAAAAAAAAAAATTTTGAAAAAAATGATCCCCATATGATTGAAAACTGAACTTTGAGATTTTGTTATGATGGCATGATTTATGATAAGTTTGGGGTGATAGGAAGCACACACTAGGGATAGAATCTCTTTCAAACAATTTGCAAATAATGTCCAGGTGAGGTTTTGAGCCTCCAACATGTTTTAAACTGTGTGAAATTCACTTTTTAAGTTGCACTTTCCTGAATTTGATTGAATCTCTTTTTGGTTTGCATGATTATATGTTTGCTTCAGATGATTTAGGCATTTTCTTTGTAAATAGCTACTTGGCCTAAAATAACCAAATCCTAATGCATGTTCCCTAGTTAGCCCCTTTGAGCCTATTAGCCTGTTAATTCTTGATAACCTAATGTTATAAGCCCAAAAATCTGGAAAACCATGTTAACCCGATCTTAGAATTAGGAGAGCATGTAATCTTAGAATGGGTGCAAGAAACTAAAGTTTGGGGTGGCTGCAAGGTGTAATATGTTGTTTGGGATTGAGAAAAAAATTTATGTGAAAAAAAAAATGAAAGAAAAAGAAAAGCAGAAATTAAAAAATAAAATAAAATAAAAAAAGTGGAAAAATGCCAAAAAGAAATAAAAGGCTGTAGCCACCCAGAAGCATAAAGAAAAAAATTAAGAAAGGAACTTGAGTGAATTTCAAAGTGTAAATAAAGTTCATGCTCTCTTAGTTCCTAGGGTCTTCAGCCTAGTTCCTTTGTATATCCTGCCCTTAGCCAGGCCCCATTACAACCCATAAAAGACCTTCTGATGTTGCTTGCATGTTTTCTGTGGGAATCATTTTGAGATGAAAATCAAATTTATGGGAAGTGCTCTTAAAAGTGAAAATTGAGTGAAATGTTAGCCTGACACAAATTGAGCTATTGAGTGAACATAAATTTCCCTTGTGAGGAAGGCAGTTGTTTGGATTTGGTGATCTCCCTTTTGTGTGTAACTTAGATCCCCTGCTTAGATTAATGATTGTTTGAATGATGAAATTCTCAATTGTTTAGAATAAATGATTGTGGGGATTACTTTGCTTGAAAGGGGGAACATTGAAAGAAAAATTGTTTTGTTAAATTGCTTGAAATCTGTGTAAAGTTGATAGAATCCTTAAGCTTGCCATGTTTTGCCAGGTCTTGAGTCTTTTTAAGTTTTTGAGTTGTAGTTTGCTTGGGGACAAGCAAAGTTTAAGTTTGGGATATTTTGATGAGTCTCTGTTTGACTGGTTTTATAACTAGTAAAAACCTTGGCTTTGTGCTAATTTTATATTATTTTCACCCAAATTAGACTTGATTGTCCTTAAGTAAGATTTTGAGTCTGTAAAGTGTTTTTAGGTTAATTTAGTTGATTTAGAGATAAATAAAACACTTATTCTATTTTCTTATTTTCAGGTAAATAAAAAGGAATAAATCTGGAGTCTTTCGCCCCGCGAAAGCTATACTCGCCACGCGACCCCGAAGCTGACTGTTCCAAGAAAATGCAAGGTCTCTGGTTCCCCCCGCGAAGAAGAGCTCGCCTCGCGAGTCACCCAATCCTGAAAAGTCAGAGACGATCACGGCTTGCCCGTGTGAAAGGTCACGGGCGTTGCAGTTTGGGAATTTGAAGAGATTCGCCCCGCGAATATATGCTCGCCTCGCGAGAAGATGAAAGGTTGTAGACTGTTCGTAATATTCGCCTCGCGAGCAGTGCTTCGCCTCGCGAGGACGTGGATTCCAGGAGTTGTATAAAAGCCTGTTTAGGCAGAACTTAAGTCTTAGTCAGTCATAGTTAGTCATAGTGTGGGGAGGCCAGAGTTAGCCAGTTTTGGCTAATCTTTGGTAGTCAGTAGTAGTAGTTTATTTTCCTTTTATTTTCTTTTGTGTTCAAGTCTGTAATGGAGAACTAGTCTCCTTGATTAATCTACTGTGATTGGTTTCTATTACATTTGAGGTTCTGTATTTCCTGTTTTTTATTGCTTTTCTCTTTTCAATGCAATGCTATATGTTTCTGTTTGTTATTTCAGGAATGTATAGTGTTGTATTGATTCATTTCGGTGATGTTATGTTTCTATACTTAATCGCGTTTGTTATTTCGCGTGTGTTCGTTCATGTTCGTTTGTTCATGAGGGCTTCACCCCGTTTGTTATTTCGGGAATAGGAACATACATCCGTAGTAGTGATTGCGTTGTTAATTGTTGCTACAACCGGGAGGGGATTAGAATCCGCTTAGGGCTTGGATTTATTTGAACCAATGATAGTGGGAAACCAAGAACAGTAGGTTAATCGTTCTTTAGCTTATTTGCTATTCTCTTAACTGCTTTGTTTTCATTGTTTTGTTTTATTTATTTTTTTTTCAATCTCAAAACCCCCCAAAAAACTAACTTTTGATTTTCTGTTAATAATAACAACAACTAAAGAGTCCTTGAGAGACGATATCCGAGTTGTCGCTCTATACTACATTATTTTAATAATCGCTCGTTCTTTTTGGCGCGTGGCGACAGCGCGGTCAGTGACCTCCTGGGAAGTTTTCCCAGGAAGCGTGTGAGTGAGGACAAAGCACCCTAAAAAACTCTTGTTGGTCTGTGGGGACAATCGTCAATCCATAAAGCAGTCAGGGATGTTACAATCCATAGAGCAGCCAGGGATGTTACAATAGCTCTAAAAAAAAAATTGTTAGTGTAGAGATTGTTTATAGTGACATTCAATTATAAATTGGAATATCATTATAAAACATTTGACTCTTATTATCAATCTTTCTTTTAAAACAAAATTATATCATTATGAATTCTTTAAATAAAAAAAGTGAAATACATAACATAAAAAAAAAAAATCATGCCTTCCTTCTAGATGATGAGGAAGAGCTTTTAACTAGCATAATGGATTATTTTGAATACATGATTTGTTGACCTGAATTGTTACACTTTAATTTCTAAAAATGGTTAACTTGCATGTGAAAAGAGGAGAAATAAATCAAATTATTATTTTAGAGACGAAAAACAGTAATATGATAAATAAATATATTTTTTGTGAAAACATTTAATTTGCATGGGAAATGAGGAGAAAAAAATCAAATATATTTTCAAGAGAGAATAAAAAAATATGATAGATAAATATTTTTTAAAAAATGGTTAACTTGTATGAGAGAGAAGAAATAAATCAAATAGATTTTCAACAAAGAAAAAGAAAAATAATATAACAGATAAATTTATCTTTTTAGAAATCGGTTCACTTGCACGTGAAAAAGAGAAGAATTAAATAAATTTGATTTTCAAGAGAGAATAAAGAAATGAATATAATAGATAAATATATTTTCTAAGAATTGTTCACTTGCACGGGAAGACTATGAGAAATAAATCAAATAAATTTTTAAAGGAGAAGAAAATATATATGGTTGATTAATATATTTTCTTAAAATGATTAACTTACACTGGAATAGAGGAGAATTAAATTGAATAAATTTTCAACAGGGATAAAAATAGTAATGTGATGTATTAATATATTTTCTAAAAATGATTAAATTGCATAAGAAAGGAAAAGAAATAAATCAAATAGATTTTCAAGAAAGAAGAAAAAATATTAAGATACTTAAATGCATTTTCTAAAAACGATTAATCTGTACCAAAAAAAGATTAAAAGTAAATGAAATAGATATTTAATAGAAAGAGTTTATAAATTAAATAGATTCCAAAGTCGCTACAAAACTCACACAAGCGACTTTTTTTTCCATAATTGAGAAATTCATTAAATAATGTCCAACTACAATATTACTGTGAATAAAGTCTACTCACCTTCTAGAAATTGTTGAAGAGAACTCTCACTATCTTACAGGTGACTATATATGATTTTAATGAAACCACGTTACGTTTCTTAATGATGCATCAATTTCGGGCATTAATGAAGCACTCGAAAATCGAATGTACCTATTTATATTGTTTGGTTGTGTAACATTAAACTTTAAAGGTGAATACATTTTATTATTTTACAACTCTTTAAGCGAGGAATAACCAATTCTTTTATAATATAATAAAGAACTTGAAAAGAGAATTAAGTGATGAACTCATATTATATATATATATATATATATATATATATGATATGTTAATTGTCATAATATAATTATAATTAAGGTATCGATAATTAGACTCTTTAGTTCAATCAATAAAATGTAATACAAGTATATTTCAAATTTATCTACCATCTAAAAAATAAAATTGTTAACTTTTTACCGATAAATAAAGTCATTACTTAAATTCAATTCTAAGTAAAAATATATCCTAGTAAAGATGAAAACAATATTTTAAAAAAAGTATGTTCTATTAATAAATAATATCAATAAACAATGATTGATAGTATTAGTTCATACTTTTAAATACATTCTAATAATTATTTTTATATCGACATAATTTAAAAATATTAAAATATATTATAAGAAGTGCCAACACACGGGTAACTACAATTATAATTTATTACAATGAATTTTATTATGTTGAAATTAGTTATAAATATTAGAAAAATAATCATCTAATAGATATCCGTGCATCTCGCACACGTCACTACACTAGTAAATGTTAAAAGAGGATTTCTGCTTCAAAGTTTGAGATTTCTTTTCTTTTTTTATTTTTAAAAAAAACTTAGGTAGCGTTTGATACAAGTTTTATAAAAATATTCCCGAGAATATAGGTATAGGAATAAAAGTTTCCCATGTTTGGTATAAGTTTTAAAAAGTTATTTTCAGGCATAAAAGATTCTCGAGAATAAAATTAGTGAATGATAGTTATAAACTTGAAAAAACTCTATTTCCATGTGTGAAGGTAGAAAAACTTTATTATCGAAAATCACATTCTTAAAAATGTAGTTTACCTGAGAATAAAACATCTGAGGTACGAAACCCCGGTGTTACTGAAACAGTGACATGGTGTGGACAGAAACGGAAACGAAAATGTCTTTCATCGGTCCCCTTTTCAAAGGGATTGATTGGTCATTGGAATATAATTTAGTTAGGGGGCATTTATGTAATTCGAAATTGTCTATGAATTTAAAACCTCAAAGAAACATCAACCCTACGACAACATAGCTAGCTCCTCGCTCCCGGACTGAGGCCGTGACGGCACACCATTCCCCGTTCCGCCCAACTTCAACAACATTGCCAAATGGAATTACCTACGCGTACGTAATCTAAATTCCACGCTTCTATTTTTTATTTTATTTTTTCTATTTCGGTTTTCTCTCCCTCCTGTTCGATGTTATGTTCATTGTAGTTGTTGTTCTTTTTTTAAAAAAATAAAAAAAAATCTGCTTCTTTTTTCATTTTTTCCCCAGAAAATATCCCGAAATTTAAGAATGAGTGTATCTATGTTGAACAAAGCCTTTGAAACTTATATTTTCCCCTTTATGATTCTTTTTTTTTTCTTTCATCGGAATGTTTACATCGTATGAGCTAATCGATTATAAACCTTGTTTCGGGGAATCAAACACAAAATAATTCCATAACAAACAATTTCCAAAATATAAATATGAATTTTTGAAGAATCGTTATTGTGACAATATAGCACTAATTTATGATCCCCTTTGTTCCTAAAAGATTATTTTTTGAATTAAAATTTAAATTGTTGTTCTCTCTTTCTCTTTCTGAACATGATGGCTGTGTAAGTGACTCAGCCTTATAGGAAATTCCCACACTTTGATTTGCTTGAATCTTAATAATTTCGGGTCAACTTTTGTCAAACATTACTAAATCTAAAATTATCGGCCCTCAGTCAAACAGTTGTAATTTGTGTAAAATAGTTTTTCAATGAGGTAAAGCTGACTCAAATTATTAGCGAATGGGAAATTGGCACTGTGGAAAAGCGACAAAGCGTTAACAGGAATTTTCCATGGGAATTATGGTATCGGTTTCGAATTTGTTGGTTTTAGCAGAAAAACCACGTGAACTTGGCATCTGATGAATGATCTTAGATTTGAGGTGCAATTGGGTAAATTATTTAATTAAGCGTATATTGAATAAATGTTTATTATATGAGAACTTATGACCTTTCAATAAGCTCTTTTTAACTTATTTTGTAAGTTTCTTTGATAAGCTTATTAAAATAAAGGTTAAATTAGTGTTTTGGTCCCTTATATTTATTTTAGGTTTCATTTTGGTCTCTTATCTTTTTTTTTGTTTTGTTTTGACCCCCTATCTTTACATCGTTAGCTTATTTTGGTCCCTTCCGTCAGTTTTGTATTGACGACGTTAGGTATCCGTCGGCAGTCGATCGAAAAAAATGCCCGCGACGACGTCGAAACTCGGGTTTAGAGAGAGAAACTCCATTTTCTCTCCATTCCTCCTTCCTTCTTCTGAATCACGCACAATACACACATTATTGGACAAATCCCCACCTCCCTCACTGTGCTCACTGCCTTCTCAGTCGCACTGTCTCCGCCGCCTTGGACTCGCCGCGAGCTCGTGCTGCCGTGCAGAACCCTGCGTCGCGGTCGGCCCCCGTCTCTGCCTCTCACGCTCAACCCCCTTGTTGTTCTCCTCTGTTCATTGGTAACTGAGGAAGATCGATTCTGATTGTTAGGTTTCCTTTTGCATTTTGTAAGATATTCAACTTTTGATTCAATTTAAACACCACCATTATCACCGTCAAATACCAGGAAGAAGAGAGAGAATGGGAGAGGAAGAGAAGGAAGGAGGAAAGGAAGAAGAGAAGGTAGGAGAGAGAAAGAGAAATGGTAAAACCCGGATTCCAGCAAGTCTGCGGCGGTTTCCGGTGAGTGGTGGCGGAAACCTAATGCTGTTAGTGCAAAATTGACGGAAGGGACCAAAATATGCTAACATTTGAAAGATAATGGACCAAAACGGAACAAAAAAAAGATAATGGACAAAAATGAAACCTAAAATAAAGATAAGGGACCAAAACACTAATTTAGCCTAAAATAAACTAAAAAGAGCTTATAGGAAGATTATAAGATATTTTCATAAACTCTTTCAAATGCTTTAGATGCTATAAGTTCTTCCAAAAGCCCCATAGGTGTCAGTTTTGACTTTGAAAATTGATCTTTGTTGAGGTTATTGAAACTGTTTGGAAAGGCGGTGATTGAAATGCGGAAGCAAACCCTTTTCCCTCTGTGTGTAGGAATGAGAAATAGAGAAATATAAAGATGGTGACTCACAAATTTTTACGTGAAAACCCCTTAAAACAAAGGGACGACTTTGAGTGTTGATATTTGTTGAGGTTATTGATATTGTTGGAAAAGGCGATGATTGAAATGCATAAGCGAACCCTTTTCCATTTTTGTGTGATTAAGATAGGAATGAGAAATAAAGAAATATAAAGATGGTGTCACACAAATTTTTATGTGGAAAACCCCTCAAAATGAAGGGAAAACCACGAGATTGGAGGTTCAAATCTTCTATGATGATTGATGATGACACTAGGATTACAATAACGATTTCTTCTCTAGTACAAGATAGATGATTACACTGAACACCTCACCCAGATAGTATAAATTACAATGACTACTCTCTGACCTAGGTGGATCACCCTCACCAATTTGGTGGAACATTCACAAGTTTGAGAGATTGATGATCTTCTCAAACTTCTCCGCACAATGGTGATTTTCTCTCTTTCTTTCTCTCCCACTTAAAGAATCTCTCTTGCTTGGATATATACTCTACCACTTGACGAGGTTCCCTTGTGGCGGGAGGTGAGATCTAAGAATAGTGGATTTTAAATTCCCTTCACCTTTTCAAGAACTTTGAAAATTGTCATCAACCCTTCATCAAAGATGATTGTGAGTAAAGTCAAATAAAATTCCAAGAATGTGGCAATTTATTGCAATCACCAATTATGGAAGGATTTTCAACCGATATTGTTAACTGATTGCAACCATGGTTATCAATCTTGGATAGTGGCTGACCTCGAAAATGCTATTGTAGGATAATGTGTAGCAAGACGGCCGCTATTTTAGGCCAGTGGTGAGAACTGAGAAGGAAAGAGGGAGGAGGGGCAGAGGGAAAAGAGGAATGAAAGTGGGAGGGAGGAAGAGACACTAAACCAGAACTAAAAAATAAAGAAGGTGAGGAAGAAGAGAGTAGGAGAAAGAGTTGGGAAAAAATAAGGGTAAAATGAAGAATTTTGTGTGTATAAGTGAGGGTAAATAAGACATTTGCATAAATAAAAAGAGGACAAAGCAGAGAATTGTTGAGTTAAGGAGGGCAAATTAGAGAATTGGTGAGTTAAAGAGCGGGTCGAATAGGAAGAACAAATTAAAGAATGATCATAAAATTTAAAAAAATCCTAGATCTGAAGTGTCGGTCGCAAGAGAGGAAGAGTCAGCTGTGGGAGAGAAGTCACATGTCGAAAAGCGGTGCCGATGGTTGGGTGCGGTAGGAAAAGGCTCGTCGGAGGACTCTGTTGATGGAATGTTGATGGAAATTTGACCCATGAAACAAGAGCGGCCTAGGATCGCCCGCTCCATCACTTTTCAGTGCTATTTCTGCCGCTAAAGCGGCTGCTACCGCCGTGACATGAAAATGCTCTGCCACATCGCCCGCACAGCAGTCACTGGATGCTCTACTCTCTCCCGCCGCTATAGCATGCTATTAACTGCTTTGATTGCAATCTAGGTTATTCATTTGGTTATTTGTGTTGGCCTTGACCAATTATGGAAGGATTTCCAACCGATATTGTTAACATGCCGTATTTTGCACTTTACCTCCTCGTCCATTTAATGGTATTGTTCCTAACCATCACTCTCATTTTGGGATTATTCAACGGCTTATATTAAAGGGTCCACCACTGCACCCCAATTTAAAAAGTCCACGGTAATAGCTGCCATCTCCAAGAACCCACACCTTTGTGGTACCATGGAATGCTTCTCACCAACAGCATCATCCAGTACACCCTCGAGTCCATATTTGCGTTAATTGCTGGAGCTTAACCGCTTCCCTTTTTCTCTTGCTGAATAGTTACTTGCCATAAATAGCGCCAGTTGCAACTGCTCCCACCGAAGAAACTAACCAAAACTGTCAGTGTCCTCTGTACCTTTTTGTTTTCTCAGAAGAATTATCTGATAGGTGAGAAACTAATCTTTTATGATATTTTGAGAGCCCTTTGTACTTTACTATAGCACATGATCATCAAATTGTAAAATGAGATAATAAGAACAATTGTATCTCAGTATGAGGAGATCTTGCGTCATATACTGGCATTGGTGTCAGCTTATTTTATAGACAATTTGGTGGTGGTTGAATTTGAGCAAGTCCGTTATCAAGCCAATAAATTCTCTTACTCACTCTCCCTGCCATCTTATTTCACTATGTAATTGAGCCCAAATGTCTATCAGAGTGGGGAGTTTCATGTGTGGATGGAAATTCCACATTATCAGACATCCAACTCGTAACAGTATAATGCAGCTGAGTTTCTTCTGTTGAGAGAGTTCTGAGCTAAGTACTTTTTAGATGCAATGAGCATAATTTTAAGGCAAAATAGGTAGATTGATCTTATATATTTATTTTATTTTCATACTGGTTCAATAAGTTTTTTATTTTTCAAATTGACCCTACACGTTACGTTTCATTTTCACATTAGTCCTTTGCCACATCAGATCAAAATTGACGACGTTAGGTCAAAATTGATGGAAATGACTAATGTGAAAACGAAACGTAGCGTATAGGACCAATTTGAAAAATAAAAAATTATAGGATCAATATGAAAAATAAAATAAACGTGTAGGACTAATATACCTGTTTGAGTCCCATATTTGATAGTTATATGGTTTGAAGAGTGTTTATAAATAAGGGGCAACCCTCACCTTACAAGCTAGCTTTTGGGGTTGAGTTAGGCCAAAACTCAAATTCTAAGACAGTATCAGAGTCTATCCTAGATCCGTTAGGTCACTCGCAGATGTCCAGCCCTGCAAACTTCACCCTTCAGATGTCCAGTCCTGGATGTAAGGGGGTGTGTTGGAGTCCCACATTGGATAGTGATATGGCCTGAATAGTGTTTATAAGTAAGGGGCAACCCTCACCTTACAAGTTAGTTTTTGAGGTTGAGTTAGGCCCAAACCCAAATTCTAAGACTACCCATTTTGCCTAATTTTAATTTTATGCATGATTGGATGAGTTTATGGAAAAACAAATGAGTTCAAATGAGTTTAATTGCTGTCAATCAATCGAAATCATGGTTTGAATGACTTTTATGGTGGTTAGGATAAGAATCAAATATTTTTAATGATTTATCAATTTCTGATTGGTTGATAATGTAAAAATTCTTTACAGTGTCCGTTTATATCAATTAAGTCCAAAACAAATTACCGAATCAAAATCATTTGTAATATATTTGTAATATCAAATTGTTAGATTACTTTATCATATTCACTAATCAAATCCAAGCAGGGTTCTGAGAGCAAGAAAGGAGAGAAAACCTGTTGATGTTGTGGTTGAGACTTGAGAGAGATCATTGGTCACTGCCTTTCCTATCACGCAGGCACTGGCAAACATCACCTTCAGCTTCAGCCGACATCGCACTTGTCATTTCTTTATCATAACAGTTACCCCTGTAGTTCCATTAGATAACATCATTCAAGAAGCTGGCGTAGCTATGTTGAACAAAACGGACTAACAGAGATTCTGCATATAAATATTAGATAAAAGAAAGTAACATTTGAAGCATCCTTTCTGCTCTGCCTATGTTTGTATGTTAGCTATTTCAGGAACGTCAAGGGAATTTCCTCGTTTACTTGCCAAAAAAGCAAGACTGCTTATCTTTGACATGGTAATAGAATGTTTGGTTTTTAGTTGGCAAAACTGAGTTTGGATGATCAGAAAAAACGAAAAAAGTTCTCGCTTCTTCTCAAACAATGGTGTTGAGATCAAAACTTGCAAATAACCCAAAAGTGATTTTAAAAAATGTGTAAACAAACATTTACTAAATAATTTCCCCTCTCCATCCCTTTCTTTTATTGCTGAAGATAATAGAAAATTAGAAATACATTTCTGCTACAAGAAACCAAATATAAATGCTTGGAAGGAAGAATTTTGGATAAGTGGCGTCTGGTGTGCTTTTAGCCGAGAACAGGTCTATCACCATCTAAGAACTCCAGTGTTTAGGATGATGGAGTGTCTGTTGCTCCTCTTTTGTATTATTATTTTTATATAAGATAAAGTTTAGGTGAGTTGGGTCTCAGGGTCTAATCAGGATGAACCTCACGGCTCAATTTATTGTTACTCATATTGTATAAGCTTTTTATTCATGTACCCCATGCTTGTTTCTTTTCTTTGTATTCTTTTGTCTTTTTTTAATAAATTCTAGACGTGCTGCATGTGATTGTTAGTGTCTATGATGTCAACCTAGTTGGGATGATAGATCCTATAATGATGCTCTTGCACATCCGCTTTATAAAAAAAAAATATAAGCTTTTTATTAAATGGATTAATAAACAAAATCAAAGGCCGTTTAATAATTAATTAATGAAATAAGAGTAGCATTGGGTACAAAAGAATGACAATAATCACTCTCTTAAGATTATTGAGGGAATCATTTAAGATTTAGGCAAAGCAATAGGGAGATATTGAGCATATTTGGTTAAAAAAAAATTTGTTTTTATGGGGAAAAACAGTTTTTTGAGAAGCTAAAAGTTTGAAGCTTATTTAATAAAGCTATTAGATTATTTTGAAATTAGTCACATTTTTTCTATTTCACCCCAATAAAATTAATTTTTAAATAAATATTATTAAATTATACAAACAATTTCACTATTTTTTTAATTTATTGTAGAAAAGTAAAACCTTTTTATCCAACCTAAACGAAATGTGTTATCATAACATTGTTTTTCAGCAAATACATTCAAATATAAAATTAATATATTATATGAATTAAGATAATAATCAATTATACATATAATCAATTATTGAAATAATATGATCAGTTTGGTTATGAGTTGAAACTTCGGAACTCAAGTGTCGAAGTGAGAGAGGTTTCCGTTTAATTAACCAGTTTTGGGCTTCTTCATAATGTGTTTCATTGCTTATATGACATGAATAATAATGGTTGAAGAGAACATATTCAATGTCGAAAATATTATTTTTCGTGAATCTGGTAATCATTTGTGTTTACTAGAGCAACTCCAAGGAGAGTTATTTAACAAATTCTTAAAATTATGATTAGGTTCTTGTTAGGTTGCACCATGGAGCAAGCTGATGTGAAATGTCACATGCAAGGATAGTTGCTTATAGGAGTATTTGATTCAAATACAAGAATCACTGACAAAAATAGAGAAAAATAATAGTATTAAATGAATATTGATATTAAATAAAAATAAAGAGTTAATATTTTGAATTGAAACAAAAATAAATGTCAACAAAAATGTGAGGTAACTTGTGGAACTTTTAAGAGAATGTGGTGTTACTCAAAGTATTATTTATTAAGTAAAAAGTAGTGATGTGAAATGATAGACTCGTAAAAAGATGAGCTAAGAGTCCAACTGGTTGCATCATTGAAAATGCTGTTAGGAGGAAAGAAAACGAAGAGTGCAATCTGGAGTCTGTTCCAGGGAGATTATGGGTATAAATTTTACTGGATTGGGTTAAGGCTATCTACAAATTGTCTGGATACAGATGGGCTTGAGCTTCCATATGTTTCCATTTCTCACAAGGCCCTGGTTAAAGCCCAATTTTGATAGTATTTCATATTCATTGCAAACAATAGATTCAGAACTTCAACAAATCAACTGAGGTTGACGTGAGTGGTTAGATACCTCTCGTCCTTTAACCAAGATCTCGAGTTCGAGCTTTAGGTATGGAAAAAACCTCAGCTGGGAGGGATGCCACCCTTAGAGGTGCCGAACAAACTCGTGCGAGAGATTAGTCCGTCTCAGGTTGACGGTGGGATACTCCTTGAAGTAGATCGAAAAAAAATAGAACTCCAACAAAAACAAAATGCACTAGTGTTACCTACACAATTCATAAAATTTGTTATTAAAGAATTTCTAACTTCCGGAGGGAAGTTTATAAAGAAAGGCTAAGCTAAGCATGAAGGACTATGATAACCCTAAAATGCAAGAGATTGTAATTTATGCACCCGAAAAGTAATTTGCAACCTCTTCTAAATTATATTTATTATACATAAAATTTTGTAGTGCTCACCATTCACAAGGAAATTAATATTTCTTAAAAGTGATAATCCTCCGTGCTGCATATAGGTATGGAAACAAAACATCAACGGGGTTCACACGAGTGATTAAGGATCCGGAGTTGAACTCTAACTCTTTTCATAAGTAAAGGTTTGATTGGCACCCTATCTGGAAGGGCCTTCCCTAGCTTCCATTTTTATTCACACAAAAAAAGAGTTATGGAAACAAACTATCTATACATGTTACGAAGTTAAGGAAGTGTTTGAAAGGAGTTGTAGAGAATTTATTTAATATTATGAAAATAACTTATAGGTACTAGGTAGCATCTGACACTCATATAAACTCTTTAATTTATCTCAATTTATTAAGGATATTTTGAAGGGAAAAAAGTGGAGACCAATAGGGGAAATCTCCTTGATACAGAAAGTATAGATAACTTGGTTTCTTCTGAACTGTTTCCACTCACTGCCTACCGTTACCATTTTTTTTACAAGAAACTGGTCACATCAACTTAACTGGGATCCTAAATTTCGGTTTTTTACTAGAAGTCATACCTAGAATCCAAATTACTAATTTTATTCATTCATTTATATAATAGCACTTGCGCCCGCATCATGTTGTTGCATATAGCAATCTGTTTTATCAGAAACAAACAAAAGCATTCGTATGTATTTATCAACACCTTGCTATTTTTCAGTGCATTCTTTTTCTGTATATGAATCATCCCCCTAAAAACAAATAAAAAATAAAATAAAGCCGTATAACAAAGAGAAAGAAACCCACTTTCAAATCCAATTGCAAGTAAATAATAATTCAAGTTTTTTTTTTACTTAAAAATATTAAATAAAATGTATTTAATACTTTAAAAACATATATAAAACTATAAAAGTATCGAATATAATATCTCTGAGGCCATTCGGAAAACCTACATACACTAGACACTAGACAGACAATGATTGAAGAGAGGACAGTTTCTCTGAGAGAATCACGTTTCGATAATCCATAATTACATAAAGCCCCACCACCACCATCACCGAAGAGAGAGAAACCCAAAACAAAACAGAAAAAAAAAATGGTCAGAAAGAAGTGTACTCCGCGTAAAACTCAGTAACACCAGAAGCAGCCCAGAGTCGTTGATTATAATCATCAAGCATATCATCAGGTACAAAAGGGGTCCTACAAAGGGGACACGTCTTCTGATCATGATCAATCCAACGGTCCACACATCCCCGGTGGAAAATGTGCTTGCAGTTCCTCAAACACCGGATCTCATCCTCCCCGGAGAACTCGTACAGGCACACCGCGCACCCGCTCCCGGATGTCGCGGCGGCGTCGAGGTCGGAGAAGTTGACGACGGGGAGGAATTCGCGGATGAGGAGGGCGGAGACGGATGGATTGGTGGCGTCGGGGATTCGGGGGTTGGGTTCGGGCCATACGACGTCGGTTTCGAGGAAGTCGGAGAGGCCGAGGTAGTGGAAGAGGAGGAATACGAGGTTTCGGAGGAAGCCGAGGAGAGAGAGGGTTTGGAGGAAGAGGTTGGGGAAAACTACCTCCGTGTAACCCACCGGAAAACCCATCGGAAAATCGAAGATCCAAGATCGATCCTTTCTTTTTTCTTTTTAGAAAGAGAGAGCGAGTAAGATTGATTCTTTGGTAGAGAGAGGATGCGTGAGAAGCTTCTTCTGGGATAGTGAGCGTGGTATATATAGTGACGCAAGGTAAAGGGGTGCTGATAGCATTACTCGCCTGTCACGAAGCAAGTGCTCAAGGGCCAATTCATTCAAACGCGTCAATGCACATCTTACATTTACTGAGTTCAACTTTGAGTTTCTTGACTTCCTTTTTACGTGTCTGTCCCGTTCTCATCATATTATATCACTCTTTGCTTTAGAAATATGTTAAATTAATAATTATAGATAGCTTGTATTGAAAAATGATATAATATATTTTCACCGTAATTTTTTCATCATGAAACCGGTTAGAAGGTTATTTAACAGATTTTTGTTAACGAGTGTTCTAAGGATATTGGTTAAGAAATCTAAAAAAACAAGTTTGTATTGTGAAACTAAGTGTGATACTTTTCAAAATGATAAATATATCATTTTTCATACATATTTTCCCTTTTTGATTCCTTAAACAATGTCATGAGGACACTTGTTAACATTCTTCTTATTTAATTTATATTATTTTTAGTAATTTTTAATTTTAATTATGAAATCTAAAAAATTCATTAAATGGGTCTCAAATTATTTCTCATCTTTATATTTTATTTATTTTAAATTTAATTATCTTATTTTCTTATTAGATGCTTCGTACATTTAGGCGCAATGTTTTTTTTCATTACCATTTAAAACTAAAGCATAACTGTCAAAAATAAAAAAGTAAGATCAAGTTAATAGACCAAGTGAAACCAATGATTAAAATTAAATAAGTATAAAGAAATAATAATACCGTAATCAGTGGCGGGCCTTGCCCAATTTTTTTTTTGGCACAAATTATTGTTTAAAATAATATAATTAAAATTTATATGATGATGTTTTTTAGAGTCATGCCGCGGTTTTAAATTACGATTGCGGCCATTACGATCATTGCGATGCGTATTGCGGTCACTGTGGCATGAATTAATTTCGTGTTTTCACGAAATGTAAGAAAAATCTATAATTATTGTAATTCTTTATATATTATATATTTATAATATTGCATAAATTTTTATTAATATTAAGTATTAAAAATTTCTAAATAAACATATTTTTTGACTAAATTTCTCATTAAATAATCAAGTAATGAAAGTTCTATTTGATTAATTAAGTAACAAGAATGTCTAAGTAAATATATTTTTAATTGATTTTATAATTAGTCAATTAAATTTCTAACTAGAACTTTGATTTCTAATTTCTAATTAAAATGTTTTAGGATAAAGCGAAATATTTAAAATAAAAAGGAAATAAAAATCAATGCTTGTCAATAATCACGGGAAAGCCAACGAAGTACTGCTACTTCACTTCATTAAATTAATATACTTTATTTCTTTATTATTATGCGATAAAAGAATAAAGGGTTAGTAATATAAAAATAAAATAAAATAAAGGGTTAAAATGGTCACAGACTGACAATGGAACTGCACAAGGAAACTAACAGCAGAGCCAACATTCGGATCCACCCAAATAAGCGAGATCTGTAGTGCAAACGAGTTGAGTATCATGAAGATGGTTGAGCCCAATAGACGACGGTGGACAAGGCAGAGAAGGTGACGGTGACAGGTGCGTGCTTGTAGAAGATGCAGTAAAAGCAGAGGAGAAGAAACATGTCTCCATGTTTGAGAAGAGGTTCAGCTGAGGGGTGCCATAACAAAAATTTAAATATAAATTATGGGGGGAAATACATACACGTGTGTGAGTAATGTTACCCTAATAATTTAATTTATTTGAAGATGAGGTGAATTCGGATGATTGGAATTTGGAAATCGTTTCGGTTGAGTTTTTTTGAACGGCAGAACACGCAAGATTAAAATATATTTTTGAATAGTGATTATCAGAAATGAGCACAGTTTTTTTTTTAAAAATATTTATTGATCCAATAAAAATTTATCCAACATAATCAAATTTTTTTGGGAAAAAAAAAGAATTTTTATTAATTTTTATAAAGTAAATACTTTTTTTGTCTAAACCAATTATAATTAGGGTATTTGATTCTTTAGTATTTCCACAAAGTATTCACACAAACATATATCCTTTAGATTTGTTATCAGACTAATCTTCATATATCCGAATACTTAGTCACAATATCAAGGATATGTTCTATGTGATTCGTATTGAAGTCCTCCTCTATTATAAGTTCAGCTTATGCAACCAATCGAGTTACGTTCATTGGATAATAGTAAGTATTATTTTATTGATTGTTAGATGATAACATAATGAGATTCTCTTACCTGATCAAAAAATAATAATAATGAGATTCTCTAATATGAAACATATTTCAGAGCTTTATATAAAACTTAGACTAAACCCCCAATTTGGTCCCTGAGAAAAACACTCGGGGTTTGAAATAGTCCCTATAAAAAAAAACTATCCATTTAGTCCTTAAGAATGTGTTTACCGAGACAGATTAGTCCTTCTGTCAGTTGATCACCTTTGACCGCAGGTTAATTACTGACGTGTCAGTATCCATTCCAAAACGCATGCCGTTTCTTTCCTCCTTCTTCCTCCAGCTTCTTCTTCTTCTTCCTCCGCTCGCCGGTCCTTCCCATCGCAGGTATGACTGGTTGTCTGGTTCTGTTGTTACGCATTTACTCTCCTTGTTTCATTCTTCAATTCTTGGTTTATCTTTATCTTTATTGGTGGATTTGGTTTATCTCTATCTGATTCAAAGTTTGGATTTTTGTAACTCTATTAGCAGATCTACTGGGAATTGTGAAGTTTAAACAAGTTTTTTTTAACTCTTTTTTTTAAGGGATTGGAGGAAAAAATGAGAGTAATTCAGAAATTTTTCATTACATCATTACTCATGTGGATTGCCCCTATTGCAATTTTATATGGTTTTAACCATAGTCTCCTTCCTGGTAAGATTCTAAAGTGCTTAAGCTTTTAGGGTTTTGCTTATTGAATTGTTTTGAAGTGGATGTTGGCTTGTAAATTGTAATCTAATCTTAGTGCTTGATAATTTCTCTGTATTAACTGGTAGACCTAGTGAAGCTTCTTTAAGTAGAAGGATCTATACAAGATTTTCTTACTATTTTAAAGCAATATTTGGTACTTGTTTTCTCTTTTGTTGTTGAAGATCTGGTTTCTTGTTTTTTTTTTTTGGTGTGTGTGTGTGTTTTCAGAACTGATAATGATAAAATTGGTCTTGACCTAAACATCTGACAAAATGGGTAGTTGTGTTTATAGGGTAGTATATACGGATGTGCAGGAAGGTAATTCGCTAGTTCCAGTGGAGTGAAATCTGGTAAAGTTTGTATATTCCATAAGGACCGGCGAGCTGAGGAAGAAGAAGAAGAAGCTGGAGGAAGAAGAAGGAAAGAAATGGCATACGTTTTGGAATGGATACTGACACGTCAGCAATTAACCTGCGGTCAAATGTGGTCAACTGACAGAAGGACTAATCTGTCCCGGTAAACACATTCTTAAGGACTAAATGTATAGTTTTTTTTGGATAGGGACTATTTCAAACCCGAGTGTTTTTCTCATGACCAAATTGGGGGTTTAGTCTAAAACTTAAGAGGGATTACTTTGAGTTTCTCTTAAGTTTGGCACCATTACATCCAACATATTCTTTATCTTAAAAAATCACACTTGTTTCTCTTATTTTATTATTCATTATATGTAATATTTGAGTAAAGAAGTACCGGGAGTGCAAAGAAAAATACATAAAAGTAATTAAAGTAAATAATTCTTAAAAATTAAGAGAAGTTTAAAGTGTAATATAATTCTATTTTCTATTAAAATAAAGAGAAAATATAAAAACATAAACTTCTAGCAAGATTTTTCAACAGAATGAATTAGTATGCTTTTTAATTTTTAAATGGATGAGTAGTTTATAACACTCAATTACATTCAATAATTATTCTTTTTTTTTAAGCTTCAATAATTATTCTTGAACCTAGCTAAACTATCACAACATCTTCGCTTATTTTTTCTATTTGTATAGAATTATTAAAAATGAGGTATTTATAAGTTGAAATCTACACTTGAATAATAAGATTTGAATGAAACTTTATAATTATTGAAGCAATCTGCGTGAATTATACCTTACGTGTGAACCAATTTCTTTAAATTAAAAACTCTAGTTGGTGGTAGGAACTAAGAACTATAAGAGGTGCATGAGTAAGGGGAGAGGGTTGGTTGGGTTTATTAAACAATGATATTTTGTAACTCCTTAATAAAATACTGCATATGACTTATTTTCTTTCACAAAACTTGTGTATCAACACTGTCGTGTACCAATAAAAAAGTACAGTTTGAAAAAGTTCCACATGTTTCATTAGATAAATGAGGAAGTAGTGGGTTCCTAATCATCATCATCACCTGTCTGATCATTTAATTATCCATTCTAGTCATAGATTCATAATTGACTTTATATAAAGGGCACGAAGATGATTGTGAAGAACATAAACAATTCGTATCCAATCTCTAAATTATTTAATCCATATAATGTAAGTGACCATTAACAAAATTTATGTTCGTACGTTAACCTAACTAATTAAAATGAATACATTTTAAGACCAACATGTTTTAATTTAAAGTCGTGTTTTGAACTATACCACCCAAAAAAATAACACTACCACCAAAAAAAAGTCGTGTTTGGAACACCAATTGGTTAGTCTAGTGAAGTATGACAGGATCTCGTATCTGACAGGTTGTAGGTTCGAGTCCCCAGTAGTCTTATTGGGATGAGGTAAATGTAAATCCATTTGTAAGTACTTATAGAGTTCGAAGGCGCCTGCCTTGGACTGTGGCATCATCCCCTCACACTAAATTTTTTTTAAAAAAAACTGTGTTTTGTTACAGGCACCTCTCGAATTTTGTTGTTTACATCAACTACTATTGTTTTTCTTGAGATATCAATAAATAATAATAATTTTTTAATAGGCAAATGTTAGTGTTAATGTTAGTATTTTATTAGTGGGTGAGGTTTGAACCATCAACCTTTCCTTATCAAAATTTGACATTAACAAGCAATGAAATTTTTTCTCGAGTCTTTCTCTGAGAGCTAGTTTTTCTCACGACCAATTTGATGGTGGTTTGTGAGGGTTCGAAGTTTGTTTTTACTTCAGTTTTCCTTATTCTTTGAGTGATTTCTTTTCTGAGCGTTTTCTTTTCTCTTGGAGTAATGGAGAGGGGGATGGTGGGGCTGTTTTTGGGTATTTTTTGCTTTGCATGTGGTCTTCTTGGTCATACAGAGCAGTATTGTGAAAATCTATTGGCTATGAAGAATGATGATGGTGCTAAGGGGTGGGGACCAGACCTAAGGGCGGATGTCAAGAAGCCAGGAAGCGGCAACAGTAACAATCCCTGGTTGTGGGAGGCTAGAGGAAGCAGCAGCGAAACAGAATCTCCTAACCTAGGAGATCAAGGTGGATTGGGTGGCACAAGATCAGGAGATGCGGTTAATATGGGAAATCAAAATTCAAATTATGTTGATGCTGATTTGGTGGTTGCAAATAATCCCGATCAAAGAGTCAACACGGTTGATGGAGATAAGTGTAAAGCAATTTCAACTACACCATATTGGCAATTAAGGATCATGTGGGGATAAATGCTTTAACTCCTGGTGCTCAAAATAATCAATATGATTATATGCAATTAATGGATCTTGAACGTGAAAGTAGAGATTTTGTAGATAAAGACAAAACGGTGGTTTCACATGCCGCTTTAATGATTGATTCTCCAATTGTGGTGCTAATTAATTTGGAAAATCCTGCGTTGCATGGTTCTGCTGATATGGTATCTGATATGCATGTTGACCGTTTGAAGAGGAGGAGAGAGAATATTGGGAGTAGCGACCAAAGTGAGGCTGAGGCAGTGAATGGTGCTGATCATTTTTTATCGGTAGGCCCTAGGTCCCTGGCCTACTGCGGCCAATAACGATTCTTAGTTGGACCTGAGTCACCTGAGTGCAGTTCCTACATTGAAGAACCTAATCTGGGCTTATAAACCGGAATATATTTATGAATTTGGTGCTATTATTTCCTCTTGCAAGGAGTTACTTAGGTCTTTTTGTCAAAACTCTCATGTGAAGTTCACTGGGAGGCTCGCTAATATGGTTGCTCATAACTTAGTTAAGGTGATCATTCTTTATGCTAATCCTCATTTCTTTTATGATATTCCTACATGTATTGACGTCTTGATTATTAATGAAATGCAGTAGTTTTTCCTTGTCAAAAAAAAAAACATTTCCTTATTACTTAACTCTTTAACTCCCTCACTCCAGTTATCAAGCCAACCTTATAACCTTTATCAATAAAACGATTTTACTTGTATACCATCAATTTTCTAACATTGGTAATATTAATATTAATTAAGTAAAAACTCCATGTTTGTAAATAATATTATCTATAGTTATTTTAGGTCATTAATATGATCATAGGTATTCTATGAGTTACTATTGAAAAATATATCTAGTTTTGAAATACTTTCTTAATTATTGTATAAATTTTATATGAGATTCACCGAATCATATAATCCATTTTCTATTTAATGAACTCTACATAAATTTCATCTAATAAAAAAAAAAGTAGTTCGTCATTATTAAATAATAATTATTTATTTTTAAGGTAATTGATGTAGAGAAAATTTTAGGATATGATATTTACCTACAAACCTCCACAGGATATAGAGAACGGCTACATTATCTAAACCGTTATAGAGGTAGCTTGTTAATTTAATAATCAAATGGGACACTGTCTTAGTCCTATTGTTACTATTAAATTAAATTAGCTAATAATTGTGTTTGCTCTGTTTCTGTTTTGTGTTAGCTTGTATAATATTAGATCAAGAAATAAAAGCAAAAAATTTGTACCGAAAACCAGGATTAAAGGTGCATATTGGTCCGTCCATTACAAGCATTGTGGCACTTAACAATTGATCGTAGGCTCATAGCATCTAGCGGGTATGATAAGAACCATAGTACGAATCAAGATAAGCATCACTAGATAGTATGAAGAATTTTTATACGAAACAATGACAAATTAAATAAGGGACTAATAAAAAAGTAAAGACAGAAATTACTGTAAATACTAAATACTAAGGTAAAAAAAATAGAAAATAAATACTGCAAAAATCTTATTTGTACAATCATTGAGTTAATGCTGGTTTTTGGTTGGTATCCAAAATCCTTTGGTTACAAATAATAATTAGAGATCAGACGAGTGTGGGACGAACGAGTTATGCGGTAATCTCGTCAGGATGTGTGTGTGTTTGTCTGTCAAGTATGAATTTGACAAATTAATCAAAATCTAGTAAATACTGGCAAGGACTTGGTGTTGTGATGGAAGTATAAATGTATTTCTGATTTGAAAAGAAAATATCAGTTTCTTAAACAAAAGATACTTTGTAGTTGCATAACTTTCTGAAATGCAATAATTTAAAGACAGGAATAAAAGTAATTTAAAAGGGCAATTTGTAAAAAGAGTGATTAAATGATTACTGAATACAATAAAATAACAGAACTTAAATAAAGAGCACGAAAATAAAACTGAAAGTAAAGAACATGACAGGAATACTGAAAGTAAAGAAAGACATATAAAGAAATTAAAAATCAGTATTAAAGAGCGAATAAAGTACTGGATAATAATGCTGAATTGAATTGAAAGTAAAAATGATGGAGGAAATACTTGAGTATAATCCTTCAATCTGTTGTGTGATTAAGATATGTATGATATTGTATCAAGTAACATCCTCTATTACATCGTGATTAACAGTATGTATAAGCAAATAAAATAACTACCTAAAGATAACTTCCTATCCTTAAGATTGCCACCTGTATGGCAGTTTTGCTATGTTCAAATTCAAACTATTTGACAAGAAAACTTCTCTAACTGCTTATTTCTTTGAACCGCTTTATGCCAACTTGCTTGTTGTCCACGGTTTGGTTGTTTGACGGCTTATCTTGCCGATGCTGTCAGCCTTGAAGACTTAGCCATTTCCACACTTTTTGTACGTTTGACAATTCTTGTTATCACTTTTTTCAAAAACTGGATTGTTAATTTACCTGTCATTACTTCGATTTCTCCGTCAGTCAGCTAAATATACCTGTCAGAAATTTTACTCTTGACGAATGTGTCCCTCGTTTTGCTTTCTTGACGGTCTTGTCTGTCTGACATACCAACTCTTGTCAATTTTCCAAACTGTCAATTCTGCTGAATTCGACTCTCCTTTATGGTGGTTATCTTGACAATTCCTTCTTCAATTCTTCTGTCATCCTGTCAGAATTATTTCTGTCAAGAATTTGAAATCCTTCTATTAACAGATGCCCCCCAAATTTTGCTTTTCGACGGCTTTGCCCGAAAGAATAGCAAAATTTGAATTTCGAATTGCTAACAAATCATCTTAATTTTGGGTTCTTATCCGTTAATTAAACCTTGCTTTAATTTCATCCCTACTTAATAGGGATAATCATAACGCCGCATGTTTCTTGGAATTCGAACAAAAAGCTTTCATTCTTCTTTAAATTGCCATCACATCAGTATTGACTTTCTTCTCTTTATCTTTCCTTCTTCCCTAACAAAAACCTTTTCTAGAGAAAAAATCTTTTCTTCTTCCCTCGCGAAAACCCTTTCTAAAGGAAAAAATCCTTTCTTCTTCCTCACTTCATTTAGTCTCTATGGCCACATCTTCCAGGATGCCGACTTCAGTACCTCACTCTACAGTCGTTCCTCCTAGGGCAGTGGTTCAAGACCCACTTCTGGAGGAATCTGAGTTATGGCAAGAATCCAAGGTAATTTACCCTATTCCTGATTCTTCTGTTGCTTTAAGTCCTCTTGCTGCTTTCTTGGGTCCTTTCGTAGCCAAAAATGAAATTTCTGAGGGTTTACGCGGTTCCTTTCCTTCTACTAATTCAAATGAAGCTATTTATCCTCTTTCACTCCTATCCCCATCCATATCTTTAAAAAGAGCAATAGGATTTTCAGAATGCCCCCTGCCACTCGGTTCGATGCTTACATTAGTTGGCTTGACCGAGTTCAGACTGAAAAACGCAGTGTGTGGGAGGAAGCTGGAATCTTTGAGTTCATTCAACTTTCTCGTCATGTTAAGCTAGTAGATTTTTCTTTAATAGGAGCATCGGTCTTTTTTTGGAATAGAACAACAAATAATTTTCACTTTCCTTATGGGATGATGGATCCGACTTTATTTGACATGTCGGCTATTACTGGCCTTCGTCCAGATGGCCCCACCATGCATTCTGATGTAGAAATAGAAAATCAAATTGATGTCTATGTGCCAAAGTGTTCTTTCTCTAAGTGCACAGCAGATTTTAAAGGAGGAGCTCATGATCCTGTGACAGATACTGAGCACATAGCCTTTTTGTTTCTTTGGCTATGTGCTTATGTCTTTTGTAGCAAATCAGCTTCTTTGATTGCTTTGTATGTTCCTCTAGCCAATCTTTTGTCAACTGGCAAAAGAGTAGCATTGGGACAATGTGTTTTAGCTAATCTTTATGACAGTATGAGCATGCTAGTTGATACTGTCAAGTCTAAACAAAAGAAAACCAATATAGGAGGGCCTCTTTAGCTTCTCCAACTATGGTTAAATGCTGTCTTGGAGCGTCAATTTTCATACAAAGCTCCTGCAGATTTGTCAATTGACACTTATGGCTCCTATCTCTGTTATGTGTCTGTCGAGTCTTTGTCAAGAGATGAAACTGCGAACTTCAAGTTTTACTTCAAGATCTTTCATTCGCTTTCAACTACATCTTCAAAGATCAACTTCTCTCCTTTTACTGACCGGAAATACGGTCCAGAATGGTTTATGAAACTAAGCACCACTATTTCTAAATCCAATAAATCCATTTGGACCAAATTTCTTTGCCAGAAAATTCTTTTTGTTGATGGTCCTAGCTTCAAAACCCATAGGATCTATCTCCATTTGCCCAATACCGTTGCTTGTCAGCTCGGCTTTTGCCAAGCTATCCCTACTCCTTATTCGTCAGAGCCTGACGAGAATCTTATTGGCGCCAAAGCCCCAACATATGAGCATATTGTTGCCATCAGTGATGAGGACAAAGTTCATGGGACTTTCTTACAACCTATTTCATTTTATGCCTTCCACGGAGTTACTCAAAGCTTTCTTGACTGGTGGGATGAATACTACTCCAACCACCGTCTAAGTTTAAAGACTTGCTTGAGTTGTATTGAAGACACCGTGGGTAACAGTGATGATTCTCCCCTGCAGGAACAGGATCCGGCAACCAAAACTCGAGGTGAACTTTAAAAAGAAATTCAAGCCTTTGAACAATTTTATAAAATCAAGTGGAATCCCTTGAGACCATTTGATATGGTTCGTCATGTCAATAGTGTTTTAGCTGAAGCCAAAAGAAAGCATGATAATAAGGAATCTGAAAGGCTTGCCATGTATAGGAGTATTCCCAATATGACCAGGGAATACTTTGATAGTTTAAAGGCCCATTTTCCTAAGCCAATGCCTATTCCTTGTGCCCCTTTTGGTTTAGTTTATTCACACCCAGGAAAACCGTCGAAAGGAGGTAACTTTTTCTTTTTGGACAACGTGAGTGCTTACGTTGACCCTTTTGAAAAACCAAATCCAGTTACCTTCACTCGTCGGTTTCTTCAATCTGATGACGACTTTGGATTCCATTCGAGAATTCTAACTTGTAATTCAGGTATTCATTTGTCAAATAACTTTATTTTTCTTTTCCTTTCGGCTGACAATCAACTTATTTACGTTTCTATTGACAGCTATTCCCCTTGACAAACCTCTCCCTGGTAAGTCCAAGTCTGATGTACTGTCGGGAGAAGCTCCTGAAGATGACGATGAAGATGAACCCGTAATCCCTTTAGTGGCCAAAACTGTCAAAAAGAGCTCACGACCAGCCAAAGCTTCCGTTTCTGATCCTCAGACAAAAGGATCCAGAAAAAGAAAAGAGAAAACGGCTACTTCTGACCCCTTCTCCAAGAATTCAAAATCTACCAAGAGTCTTTCAATTTTGGCAGCATCTGATGCCGCCAAAGTTTCTACTGGCTCTAAAGTCCAAGATGTTATGACTAGTGCCTCCAACACTTTGCCCTCCAACCAATCCAAGGTAACAGTTTTAAGTTAATCTGTCAAGTTACATCCTTTTGCTCACATGCCTTCTATTCTTGACAGAAAAACAAACCCGTCGAGACTATTCTGGTTACCGAGAAGGCAAGTGTTGATGTCGACTTGATGTCTTCAGATTCTAATCTGGTATTTCCATTGACCTTGTCATTTTCTTTTATATACATGTATATATCTTATTTATTTTTCATGTCAGGAAAAATCTCCTCAGTTTGATGATTCGGTGACCATTCAGGAGATTATCACAACTGTCGAGCCAGTAAATGTATCTGATTGGGAGCTGCATGCTGACAAAAATTCAGGAGGTATTCTTGTCGATACTAGGAGTTTGACAGGTGATCTTCAGGTTCTCGAATCTCATCCGGAAATGCCTCCCAGCACTCATCATCCGACTTCAATCACTCCAATGCCAATAACTGATAAACCAGTAGGAACTGTTGTAATGATTGAAATTCCGGATGAAGATATTGACATGGAGGCCCTACTGGCTGAAACAACTCCTGTCATTCCTTCTCCACCTGCTATCAGACCTCCTACTATGAAGTCTCCTGACCCCAAACCGGCCCTACACTTCAACACGTGGATTAATATGCTGTCAGAAGTAAGCTGGAAAGAGTCATCCTTCTCTGCCACCTCTTCATCGACTCAACATGACTCCAGTGATTCTCGAGTCATCACCCTCATGCATGATCTCCAAGCTCTTCTGGTCAATCCTTTTGATGAACTTTTGTCTGATGTCAGGATTCAAAAAGAATTGTCTCGACTTATCAAGGAAATCACTCCTCTTTATTCTAATCTTCCCTTATCGAGCCGTACGTTTTTTACCTCTATTCAGGCATTTTGGGAACGACTCTCCAGTAAGTTAGAAAGGATGACTTCTGTCATTTCTTCTTACGAAGAGGAAGAAAAAAACTAAGGATGACCTCTTAGTTCGATTTCAAGATCTTGAATCCTCTAAACAAAAAGAACTTGATCTTATCTCCATCGGGACTCAAACTAAAGAGAGCTTACTGGAGTATCGAAAGAAACTGTTGGCAGAGGTTGAATTGACGGATAAAAAATGTGCCAAGTTTGACAAAGCGTTAGAAAAGAGCAAGGATAAAGTCAAAGCTATTGACAATGAATCTGTCCGACTTGGCCAGAAAGCTGAAAGTGTAGTCAGCAAACTTCGTGCGTTGCAGCCTGATTATGAAGCTGCTACTGCCGACAAAACTAACCTTTCCCTTGCATGGGATCAATTATCTTCTATTTAAGCCAAAACTGACAATTGTAACTCTTGTCCTTTTCAACCTTTAACGATAGTCATTGATTAATAATAAATGTTTCTTTTCTTGCACGTTTATTTATTTGATTTGACTGCATGTTTCCAACCAGCTTCATAACTCATGCTTTATCAAATCACCATAAATATGATAAATCTCGAGACTTCGGTAAACCAAGCCACAATAAATGTCTTTCGAAATCAGCTATAAATAACGAGATCTATAAATCCACGATTTCATAATTGAACCTTTCACATAACATGCTTTCTCCTACAAAAGGCTTCCACCCATTCTTTCCTCCTTCATGGGAATCTGACCTTATTCATCTTAAAGTTTCAAACCAAGGTTTCTGTCTTAATGGTCATATCCTCAGTGAAGGTCAATAACCAATGTAAAACATGTAGTGAAGGTCAGTAACCAATGTAACATTCAGAGCTGACCTTACTGCACATTTGGGGGAAAAGCTGATCTTGATACAGAACGAGTGCATCTTGCTCTAGTTCCATCATCTTCATCCTGGAAGGTAGTGGTTTTTCTTTGGTGTCATCTTTACTACACCATAGCAACAACCACCTTCTAAGTGAAATGATGGTGAGATCTGCCCGTGCTCATCCCCTTCTTGATGCATCCTCGACAAATGAGGCAACTGAAACCTCATCAAATAGGGAATGAAGTCTCAACAAATTGAGTTATACCTCTACATTGTTGAAGGAAAATAAAATATTACTGACGCGCTGCCTTGTATTCTAGGATTATATTAACTTTAATTGACAACTTGATTTCTATTAGCAAATGACAATATTTCATTGTATTTCCAGTTTAGTGAATGTTTATTTTCTTCACTTGTTGTCAATTCTTACTTCCAACATTGTCGGTTTATATTCTTTCAAGTACTTGCCATTAATTGACTTGATTATCGAGCCAGTATTAATATTGACAAGCACATAGGCATTTCCAGAAAATACTTTATCAACTCTAAATGGCCCTTCCCATTTAGGTGACCATTTTCCATATTCTCGACAGCTTTTATCCATGGGCAATATGACTTTCCACACTAGATCATCTACCTTAATTGCTTTGAACTTAACTCGGCTATCATAAAATCTTGTAATTCTTTCTTTTTGCCGAATCAAATTTTCCAACGCAATCAATCTTTCATCACTTAACTCATCCAATTCGTCTAGAATTGCATTCCAATACTGGTCAATAGGCAGGTCATTTTGCCTTTGAATGCGAGTGGATTGGAGATTGATTTCAACAGGTAGTACAAGATCGTGCCCATAAGTTAGCCGATATGGCGAGGTTCCTGTCGACTGTCTAGGTGAATTTCTATATGCCCATAATATTTGATCAAGGGTATTATGCCAACTCTTAGGTTGTCGGCCCAGATGCTTTTTAATAAGATTAATAATGATCTTATTTATGGCCTCAACTTGGCCATTTTCTTGTGCATAATATGGTGTAGATGTGAGCATTTTTATATGCCTATAACTAGCATATTCCACAACTTTCTTGCCGACAAATACTGACCCTTGATCTGTTGTCAGAGTCTGGGGTATGCCAAACCGACAGATGATGTGATTTTCAATGAAATCAATTACGTCTTGTTGGGTGACTGCTTTGAGGCAAATTGCCTCTACCCATTTGGTAAAATAGTCAACTCCAACTAAAATGAATTGATGTCCTTTTGACGAAGAGGGATGTATCTGGCCAATTAAATCTAAATCCCATCCTCTAAATGGCCAAGGCTTGACAATAGAATATAACTCGTCAGCCGACACGTTTTGTATATGGCCATGTTTCTGACATTGTTCACAAGACTTGGCAAATAAAATACAATCTTTAACCATAGTTGGCGAATAATACAAACTTCTTCGTAGAACCCATTTCATTTTATCACCTGCCTGATGGGATCCACATATGCCCTCATGGACTTCTGATAGAGCCAAATAAGCATCTTGCTCACCCAGGCATTTGTGCAGAGTCCCGTCAACATATCTTCTGTATAACAGTCCTCCTTGCATTGTGTAATTCAATGCTTTATACTTTATTTTTCTATCTACATTCTGACTTGGATTTTCTAAATATTCGATTATTGGTAACCTCCAGTCATTTGGCAGAATTACATCATTAACCAAAATATCTCTTTCTTCTAATGGATACAACAATTCTCTGATTTCCATTAGTGTTGATAAAGTCTTTTGAGATATTTTATATCCTGAGGCTATCTGAGCCAACTCATTAGCCTCTTGATTTAAATTTCTGGGAATATATTCAACAATTACGTCATCGAATTTTTTCATCAACTTGCTAGCTACGATACAATATTTTGTCAAATTGTAGATGACACACTTGTATTCTCGAGTAAGTTGCTTGATGAATAATTGAGAATCCCCAAAAATATGTACATTTCGTGCTTTTATTTCTGTCAAAATTTCCAATCCGACAATCAAAGCTTCGTATTTAGCTTCATTGTTGGAACATGGATACTTGAGTTCAAACATGAACTTAGTAGGAGTTCCTTGTGGAGTCACGATTAAAACTCCTACTCCACTACCTCCTTGATGCCTTGATTCGTCAAAATAGATTTTCCAAGGTTGTAAATTGACAACATTTATTTCCGGCATATCCATTCCTGGATGTTCTACCAAAAAATCAGCCACTGCCTGTCCTTTGACAGCTTTAGCTGGCACGTATTGTAAAGAATACTCTGATAAAGCAATGGTCCATTTACCAATACGTCCATTAAGGACTGGTTTTGACAACATATACTTTATGACATCAGTTTTGGAAATAAATAGTACATGACATGGCATCATATAATATGTAAGTTTTGTACAAGAAAAATATAATGCTAGACATAACTTCTCCATTGCACTATATCTTCTTTCAGCATCATTTAGGACTCTACTTAGATAATACACAACCCTTTCAACATTGTCATCATCATCCTGGGCTAATAAACACCCTATAGTGTCCTCAGATGCCGATATGTACAACTTCAACGGTCGACGAGGCACTGCAGGCATCATGACCGGTGGATTGACTACATACTGCTTGATCTGGTCAAAAGCCTCTTGGTGACAAGACTCCCACATGAAGCTTTGTTCTGATTTCAACTTGACTAGTGGTGCAAATACCCTTGTCCTCCCTGATAGATTCGATATTAATCTTCTTAGAAAGTTAACCTTCCCTAAAAAGGATTGTAGTTCCTTCTTATTTGTCGGTGCCGTGGCTTCCATGACTGCTTTGGCTTTATTCTTGTCTACCTCAATTCCTTTTTTGTGGACCAAGAATCCTAGGAATTTGGCAGCCGACACTCCGAAGCTACACTTCTCTGGGTTCATTTTGAGGTTATGCTTTCTCATTCTCTCAAATCCTTGCTTCAGATGCTCCAAATGGTCATCTTTGGTTTTGGACTTAACGACCACATCATCAATATATACTTTTACAAAATTTCCAATAACATCATGGAAAATTGTATTCATTACTCGTTGATAGGTGGCCCCTGCATTCTTTAAACCGAAAGGCATGACAATCCATTCATACGTCCCAATTGCTCCTGGACATTTGAAGGCAGTCTTTGACACATCTTCGGCTATAAAGATTTGATTATACCCTGCATGGCCATCCATACAACTTAAAATCTCATTTCCTGATGCTGAGTCGACGAGCATGTCGGCTATTGGCATCGGATATTCATCTTTGGGGGTAGCCATATTTAAATTTCTGAAGTGTATGCATACCCTCATTTTGCCATTCTTTTTAATAACGGGGACTACATTAGAGAGCCAATCGACATACCTGGTTGTTCGAATGAACTTTGCTTTAAGCAGTCTTTGTACTTCCTCCTTGATTTTATGTACCACCTCTGGATCAAACCTTCTACTTGCTTTCTTAACAGGCTTGCAATCCTCCCTAAGTGGCAGCCGATGTTCAACAAGATCCCTGCTTAAACCAGGCATTTCATCGTAATCCCATGCAAAGAAATCTTTGTACTCTGCTATTAATCCGACAAGTTTTTGTTTATAATCCTTTGGCAGAAAAGCACTGATAAAAATGGGCCTTTTATTTTCTTATGTCCCCAAATTTATCTCTTCTAGAGGATCCTCTACTTCCACATTTTGCTTGGCTTTGACTCCTTTTTCAAAACCCAAAGGGCCATCATTAATTATACAATCCGTCAACACACTCTCTTGAGTGTGTACTTCTCTGTCGGCCAGATAAGCCGACAATCTTCTCAAGTTGGTTTCAAGGCTCATTGTCGGATTCTGTCCGAGTCTTATCAGCCTCGCCCTTTATCTTAACTCCAAATTGGCTGAGAAGGCTTGCTTCCAAGGTGTCCTTGTCAATGACCCCTTCATTGGCAGTTATAGGCCTGACATTTGGAGAATACACCCGGAAGTCAACATGTGATTGCTGAGCATAGCAAGCACTGTCATCTGCCTCCACAATCTCTACTTGATCCTGTTCATTCCATAAAATCACCTTTTGATGCACTGTCGACGGAACTGCTCCTACAGCGTGAATCCAATCCCTGCCAAGCAAAATGTTGTAGCTTGACTTGGCTGGAATTATTACGAACAGTGTCATCCTTTCAACAGTTCCAACTTGTATGTTCAATAAAGTGACGCCATCTGATGGAGAAATTTTGCCACTGAAGTCAGTGACAACCATATCTGTCGGAATTAGATCTGACTGGTCCTTTCCTAATTTTTTGAACATCACTCTCGGCATCAGGTTTACAGCAGCTCCTCCGTCAATTAATACTCTGTTGTTAGGTCTTCCATCTATTATGGTCTTCACATGTAAAGGCCTTAAATGGTTTTTCTGCTTGTCGGTAGGCTTCTCCAACCGAGCTACATTGTCAAATACGGTAACTAAATTCTCCTGAACACACATCCAGCAATCACCTGGGTCTCCTGTATTACTGACGACATCATCTTCGCCGTCAGAGACATTGATCTCAAGATATCCCTCGTATTCTGCCGGAATGAATGAAATCAATCCTATCTTCATTCTCATCCCAGGCTCTAATATTACTTCATTGTCTGGATCCTCATCCAAGAATGCACCTCCGACCGTTCTGCCGTGATTTATTTTTAAATCACTCTCATCATCTGACCCTGACCTATCTGACAGAGGTCGGGCAATCCCTGCGCCACAGTTGTCTAGTGCCTCTATGATGTCGGCCCAATCCTCATTCTGGCCGTCCGTGTTTATGGCTCCGCTGATGTTCATATCATCATTCGGATCATTCAGTGCTTCAATGACAGCATCGAATGACAATTCCTCTTTGGTTAAATCGCATTCTGGCTTGAACGTTGTCAGTTGTTGTTTTTCTATTCTGGCCTCAACCTTTTTCTCGAGTCCTGCAACCTTCTCCACTTCTGTCAACCCGACGGGCCATTTGCCAGCGGGCTTTATTGGTGAGGATGCTTGGCCTGAAACCTTCTTCTTTTCTATGAAAACCTGGGATGCAGGTTTATTTTGCCTGGTTTGATTACTGGGTCTCTCCACATCAGTTTCCATGGGGTGGTTCACTATTACGCTCTTCAACTTGGTATCTCCTCTCTTGTCAACTTTGTTGTCAGTTGTAGCAACCAAGCAACCAGTATCATTGGAAGGCATCTCTTTTATGATGACACCTCCTTGCCTGGCAAGCTTCTTTTTCTGAGCCTGTCGGAGCCTCTGCAGCCTCCTTTTTTGGCTCTTTGAGATAGCCAATTGATTCGAGGGTCCTGACAAACCAGGCCCTGCCATTTGAGCATTTTGAGCCAATTGGCCCCTTCGGTAATTTTCATTCCAAAAAGGTGGGCCACGATCACTAAACTTGTTTTTCCTAGTCCATGTCTGTTTTTGCAATTCTGGATACTGTGCCATGACCGAATTACTCACCCATTGATCCACCATTACGTTGGATGGGGGTGTCCTGGTCTTGACAGGATTAAATCTGCCACTGACAGAGTTACCTACTGCTGATCCTCTGATTGGCTCTTCAAGCCAACCTACAGTATGGTGTTGTCCGGGTCTTGCCTGGTACACGTGTTGTTGACGGCTATTGGATGCAACACTTCTATGTATACTGTTGGACCCAGCATGGCTATTTGAGTGTGAAAACCTGCCTTGGTTGCCATCATCGCGAGGCTTAGTCCTGCCTCGTAGATGATACGGTGATGGTTTCTGCCCCCTGGCTTTCTTGGTGGCTACTTCATCATAAAACGCTTCACATCTTGGGCAAATTTTAATTATGCCCTCAGATTTTTTGCTTGCCATGTAGTTGACAAGTGGTTATCCTGACTTCGGGTAAATATCGAATGGATCTGACAAATCCATTTGGATATTCTATCCGGCCGTGATGTTGACCATGCCTACTCCCATAGGGACTTGGCGGTCTGCCTTGTTAGCTTCAGGACCAAAGGGTTCTGTGTCAATCTTCATTTCTGGTTTCTTGTCTGAAAACTTCAATCTTCCGTCCGTCAAACCTTTTTGAATGATATCCCTGAAATGCATACAATCGTTTGTCACATGACCAAAAGTATTATGATACTTACAGTATTTCCGATCTTTAATCTCATGGGTTTTCAAAATCCTATGATCATCAGACAATTTTAATTGCTTAATTATCTTTAAGTAATATGTCAAATATTTGATCGGACTTGGTCACATCAAATGTATACACTTTCTTATTAATAAAAGGGATTCTTTCTTTGGCCCTCGCAGGCTTCAAAGCTTGGCATATATAAGGTGGACCATTTTTTAGTTCGACATAGTCTACCTCATACTCCTCAGAATCATTACTCTCTTCGTCGGATTCATTGCATCCGACAAAGTTAATCCTTTCTCTCTTGATGAATCTCTTTTGCTTAAAAACCTTTTCAGCTTTCAATTGTTCAATTTGACGGACCCTATCCCCTAACTGGGCAAGATCTATCAAATGTTGGTTGACCAATTTCTTTCTAATATGGTAATCTAAACCTCCGGCGGCAATTTTTACTATTTCTGCCTCTGGGATAGGGGTGAAGCACCGACTCCTCATTTGACGGAATCGAGCAAGGTAGTCGTCAACAGATTCGTTATTCATTCTTTTAATTCCAAATAAATCTGTCAACCCTATTTTCAAGTCACCCCTGAAGAATTGGTCATGAAAACTTCTTTCTAATTGATTCCAAGAGTGGATAGAATTAGGTCTTAGGGTTGAAAACAAAGAAAAAGTATTCTTAGTTAACGAGCTAGGGAAGAACTTCATTTTTAATCCTTCCTCTAAAGCCAAATCTCCCAACTCGATGGTATATCGGGCAATATGCTCGAATGTCGACTCTCCACTTTCTCCTGAGAATTTTGATAACTTGGGTATTTTATATCCTCGAGGCATTTCTGCCTGTTGGACCCAATCAGGAAATGCCTATGCAAAAAATGGTTGATTGGCATAACCTATGTTAAAGTCAAACCTATTTAATGCTTGCTCGACAACTTGATTGACGTTTTGATTTAGAACGTTTTGACGAAATGCTCCAAAAGCACCCTGGTTTATAACCAAATCTTCGTCTTTTTCTGGTCGTAGAATATGTACATTTCCACGTCTCAAAGGAATCCGACGATGGGGTTGTTGCCGCTCGTCATCTTGTTCAAATCCGTCAAGTTGTATAACTTGTGGTTGTTCAACCTGTGGTTGATTATTCCTGTTGACATTTGCATTGAGATTTCTATTAGTATTTTGGTTATCACCTGGGGTTACAACACCCAAGGCTCTATTTAACCTACGTATCTCATTTATCAACGCCAAACATGCATTGTTCGTGCTTTCCATTAATGGCGTAATCACTGTACTCATTTGTTGAGTAAATGTATTCACCATGTCATGGTTACTAGAATCAATCTGTTGTCGGACATTGGCTAATGTAGCCTCCGACAGACCAACAATACTTTGTGGGAGTTGTCTCAATGGGGATATATGTGGCCTTTCTACTGGCTGTTCTTGTCGAGAATGGGTAATTATCATTGACCCCGTTATCCCATTCGCATGACTGGGAATTTGCCCCCCAGTCGATGGCCCTGCCTGTCCAAATGTATGGGCAGCCATCGTCATTCCATTTGGATATGGTACGTATGCAAATGGGGTATTTGGGTTGACGGCTGTAGAACCATAAGGCATTCCATACAAAGGTTGTGACGGAGCTTGCATAGTCCCTCTTGGGTTTGAATTGACAACCCTTCGTGACGACAATCCAGTAGTTAGTGTATTTACTTGTTGTAAAACTGGGGAAGTTGGTGACCGGAGTGTTCCTTGACCAACTTCGTCAAATATATTGACCACTTGGGCGTAAGAAACGCCTCTTCTTGTACCTAGACCATTAGTGCCATTTACCTCTGCATTAGTAGCATTAGCCCCGTTTGCAGGAATATTGTCAACTGGTGCCATAGCATCCACTGTTGACACAGCGGCGTTAGTATCTACTACGCCTGCATCAGTTGCACTACTCATATTCAAAGGTTTGGGAAATAGATGATGTTTGAACCACCTTTCCGCTCCGTAAACGCATACAAATAAATTTGTATGTCAAATTCGTGACACTACGAGTTACTCTAAACTCGTCCCACTGGGCGTGCCAATTTGTTAACGCTGGTTTTTGGTTGGTGTCCAAAATCCTTTGGTTACAAATAATAATTAGAGATCAGACGAGTGTGGGACGAACGAGTTATGGGGTAATCTCGTCAGGATGTGTGTGTGTTTGTCTGCCAAGTATGAATTTGACAAATTAATCAAAATCTAGTAAATACTGGCAAGGACTTAGTGTTGTGATGGAAGTGTAAATGTATTTCTGATTTGAAAAGAAAACATCAGTTTCTTAAACAAAAGATACTTTGTAGTTGCATAACTTTCTGAAACGCAATAATTTAAAGACAGGAATAAAAGTAATTTAAAAGGGTAATTTGTAAAAAGAGTGATTAAATGATTACTGAATACAATAAAATAATAGAACTTAAATAAAGAGCACGAAAATAAAACTGAAAGTAAAGAACATGATAGGAATACTGAAAGTAAAGAAAGACATATAAAGAAATTAAAAATCAGTATTAAAGAGCGAATAAAGTATTGGATAATAATGCTGAATTGAATTGAAAGTAAAAAGGATGGAGGAAATACTTGAGTATAATCCTTCAATCTGCTGTGTGATTGAGATATGTAGGATATTGTATCAAGTAACCTCCTCTATTACATCGTGATTAACAGTATTTATAAGCAAATAAAATAACTACCTAAAGATAACTTCCTATCCTTAAGATTGCCACCTGTATGGCAGTTTTGCTATGTTCAAATTCAAACTATTTGACAAGTAAACTTCTCTAACTACTTATTTCTTTGAACCGCTTTATGCCAACTTGCTTGTTGTCCACGGTTTGGTTGTTTGACGGCTTATCTTGCTGATGCTGTCAGCCTTGAAGACTTAGTCATTTCCACACTTTTTGTACGTTTGACAATTCTTGTTATCACTTTTGTCAAAAGTTGGATTGTTAATTTACCTGTCATTACTTCGATTTCTCCGTCTGTCAGCTAAATATACCCGTCAGAAATTTTACTGTTGACGAATGTGTCCCTCGTTTTGCTTTCTTGACGGCCTTGTCTGTATGACATACCAACTCTTGTCAATTTTCCAAACTGTCAATTCTGCTGAATTCGACTCTCCTTTATGGTGGTTATCTTGACAATTCCTTCTTCAATTCTTTTGTCATCCTGTCGGAATTATTTCTGTCAAGAATTTGAAATTCTTCTATTAACACATACTAAACATAATTTTCAAATCAAAATATATCTCGTTCATATATCAGCACAGTTATTTGGACATACAGGAGATGCTAGAAATCGTATTTTTCTATTAATTTCTACAAAAGTTACTGGTCCCGGTAACTACATACACTTGAAAGTATGAAACATACGATGTCCCCTACTTTAATGTCAAAAAACTTTGTCCAAAAAACATTTCTCATCATATTATATGAGACATATCAAGTGAAAGTGCTTTATTTATGTGAGAATGAGAGGATTATATCATAATCATTGGATCAAACTTTAAACGGTCAAGATTAAACCACAAAGTTATGTGACTTTTTTTAAGTGGTCATGTAATATTTTAAAACATTGAAATAACTTTTAATCCTAACCATCCATGTATGGTTGTATGACCCATATATATATATATATATATATATATATATATATATGTATGTATGTATGGTTGAACCAAGTTACCCAACACGAGATCCCACCGAAATAACTTCTAGCAGTTAGCACTTAGCATCGTCTCATTCTTCGAGAAGCCAATGTTTGCCGGTATCTCATAAGTAAGGTTGTCAAAATCGAGATCTTACGTAAGGTTGGAAAGAGAGGCGAGATACATAAAACACGATATCGTAACACGGATTGTAAAATTCTACCATAAATTAAATTTATAACATATTTATTTATATAAAATAAAAGGCATTTAACACCTCTGTTTAGTATATACCGCCTACTGTAACATAACTGCAAACATTACCTTCTTTTTGATCTTCACTTCTTCCCTATTGACTACTACTCTAGTCTGCAATCTACCTTCAGCAAAAGCTTCAAACTTGTTGCAAACTGCAAAACTTTTCTATAGACGCACATACAAAGTTCAAACGATGTTGCAGCAAAATGTATACTCGTACACGTGTTTTTGCTGCAATTCTCTATGCCACAATTCTCACTGATTAAGGAAAAGAAATTAGAACTTTAGGAGGTTTATAAATTATTTATCGAATGGGTGTCGAATTGAACTTCTAGATTTATAAATTATTTATCTCGTGTAAAAAGGTAAAAAGCAATTAAACTAACAAAATTAATAATGAATAAGGATGGTTTCAACGGTGTAGTGCAAGATCATCTTGTTGTGCTTCGTGGATTCTACTTTGCGTCCGTGGCTTATGAGTGGTAAAGTCACTTGGTTAAAGTTGCCAATCCCTAGTTTTAGAAAGAATAATTTATTAAAAATACTTGAGTTTTTTTTTAGGACGATGAGGCTGGGTAACATGCACTTGTTTGCACTTGAAGAGGCTGTAGCCTGAAGCCCTTAAAAAGAAAAACACTCGAAATAGCAAAAATGTCTTTGCGTGACCAACAGGATCACTAGGACAAACTTGTTCAAATTTGTTCGTAAGCTTTGAGTGAACTAGGACAAATTGATCGTGATTGTCTACTGTTGTGTCCTTCTATATGTTTAAATTAACTCAATTTTACTGTTAATCAAATTGATAACAAGCTGTCTGACAAGAGATTGATGATGCAAAAGAATCTCACACACACTCTTTGTATATCACTCTTGATTACTTGCAAGTACGCTTGAAAGAAAAAAGGCAAAACAGAATATAAGACTCAATGTGTGAATATGCATCATACTGAAATTTCATTCAATTGCTGTATTTATACACAAACTGCAGGTCCCATCGTCGTCGGTAATAAGCTGCGGCAGTTAGCGCGGTGGTTTCTGCTAACCGTCCCAAACAAGAAAACACTGCGGCGGTTCTTTATTTTTTTAACGGCGGTTTTAGGAAAAAAAAATAGGGTACCGCGTGGATTGATACGTCCTCACTTTGCCTTTTTTTTTCAACTTCCCTCTCTCACTTTGCTCTCACTCTGTTCCCCAAACCATTCACCTTCCCTCACCCAACGATTCTTCATCACTCTACCGTCATCCTCCACCCCATAGCCGCTCACCGTCGCTGCATTTCTTCACTGAAAAAGGGGACGATTCTTTAAGCCAATGAAGGTACAGAGAAAGCTTATTGTTGTAAGCTTCCATTCTTCTTCTCTCTCTTTTCGCCTTTTTTTTTCTTCTTTCTATTTACTCTTGAACCTTGATTTCTTCCAAATTTCATTCACTCTCGATTGCTTCCAAATTTCATTCTCTCTTGATTGCTTCCCAATTTGAAAACCCAAGATTCTCTTCTCTATCATAACAAATCTGATTCTTTGACAATTTTGAAATAATAGCAATTGAGGATTTTCGTTTTGTTATTTGTGATAATTTGGTACCCTGGCATGCAACCCATCCCTGGCTTCACATCAAAGTCATAAAAGGGATTACTCTTTGTTTCTCTGTTAGGGATTGAAGATTGGTATGGCTTGACTCGGTATGTTACATGCTGCTACAATGGTTATTTTGCTGCCATTTTTTCCAATGTTTCTATGCATTTTGTTCCAGATCTTTATGGAGTTAATCTGAGACTTATACATGGAAGTGCAAGTAGAAAGACTTATGTGGATTCTGCACTTATACATGGTTACTTACTCGATAAAGAGTGAATTTGTGGCCCTTGGTTGATTCCATCTAGAAGTATATAATCAATTAATTCTCTTTTTTATTTATTCTGATTTTATTCATTGTTTTTTCCCAGAAACTCCTACCCTAATAGCGAGGAGCATTTGTTTCTTTAGCTACAGAGAGGTAAGCTCTCACCATCCCATTCATATTTTTTTGGTATTTTTTTACTTTTGCTGGTATGCCTATTGTTCGTGACTTGTGAAATTGTGTGTTTATTGAGTTGGTATGATTTATGAACAAGTTTTTTCAAGTTTTTTCAATTGCTGGGATTTTGAATGATTTCTGAACAAGATTTATGAACAAGTTTTTTTTTTCAATTTATGAACTTGTGATTTATGATTTATGAACTTTTAGGGTGTGGCATTGGGTTTTCAATTGCTGGGAGTTGGTATGCCTATCCCACAAAATTTACTTGTGCTCTATTCTAATCTCTATTCGTTAGTAAATGGGTCTATGGAGAAAAAGGTGTGGACAATGATTTGGAGTGTTATAGTTTTGTCTCTTATTGGGATGGCTTTGAAAAGGGGTCGTCTTTTTCAATCACAGATGTGATTTGTTTTCCTTCATTTTTTTCAATTTGAAAAACTAGCACTTCTTCTCACATCTCTATATTGCTTTTGAGATACTCAACCTTATTTTCCTTCACAGTGAGATTCTTTATTGCTTTGGTCCCTTTTCTGAAATTTAGGAATCTTAATTTCTTATTCTTTTTATCTCTATTAAAGAGGAGATTTGACTCTTCCACCTTGCCACCTAGAATATTTTAAGCAATAAATTACTAGTCCATGATAATTCGGTCATTTAAGATGCATGATAAAAACTAATTTTTGATCATAATTGTCGAGAGTACCAAAAGTTGTTACATTATCGGTACAAATGTCTTGATCCTTGTTGCAGTACATGATTTCATGGTTTAATTTAAATCCAATAATGAAATAGACTTTGAATATGTTCTATTTGGGAATGTTCTTTAATATATGTATTGACCGATGCCTTAATTGGTGGCAAATAATTCATCATATCTTCTTTTTCTTAGTTTTCAGTATACCTTTTCTATCAAAAAAATCTACATGATTTTTTCAGAGACAGTTGTGGTTTTTTAGAAAGCAATTGTATACTTGCACTTTAAATTAGTTGTGTAGCTATGTTAGTTTTGATATGTTTCTATTAGATGGTAGTTTATATATATTTTAAAAATAGTATATATTTATCAATTTATGAAGTGGTGTGTTATTTTTAAATCCAGATTTAATATTTTGAAGCAATGGATAAGTCATGGATAATGAAGCCACGAAACTCAGTTGAATATGAGCAAAGGGTTAGGGGATTTATTTATTTTGCCTTTGTACATCAATCAGTAAATGGCAAAACAATATGCCCTTGTAAACGATGTGGTTTCAAAAAATGGCAAAGTAGGCATGTGGTGTATGATCACTTAATCTGTACACCATTTCCAACAGGATACACTTTTTGGTCCTATCACGGGGAGTCCAGAACAATAGAAACTAGTAATATCTCACCTAGTAATATTCCAAATGTAGTTCAAGACCCAACTATTGTTGAGGATCCTATTCGGAACATGATCGATGATGTATTTGGAGTTGATAGGCACCTTGCAAATGAAGTACCCGTTGCATCAAATGCGGAGATTGACCGGGATGCAGATGTGATGCCAAATGCAGCTCAAGAACACCATGAAGATGAAGAATTCTATGAATTAGCTAGAGATGTAGAACAACCCCTGTACGAAGGGTGTATGAAGTATTCAAGATTGTCTTTTTTGGTAAAGTTGTATCATATCAAATGCCTATGTGGAATGAGCGACAAGGCCATGACAATGATTTTAGAACTATCGAAAGATACATTTGAACATGCAAATATTCCAAGTTCATTCTACAAGGCCAAGAAAACGATCATCAAGCTTGGTTTGAACTATGAAAAGATACCTGTATGTCCGAATAATTGTATGCTCTATTGGGGTAATCCGGAAGATGAAGAGAGGGAGACATGTAAAATTTGTAACACTTCCAAATGGAAATCAAGGGCAAAAGCTAGTAAGACTAGGGTGTCCGGTGATGGCACTGGTATGAAGAAAGTGGCTGCAAAAGCTCTTCGTTATTTTCCACTGAAGCCTCAATTACAAAGATTGTTTTTTTCATCAAAGACAGCTGAGGATATGAGATGGCATGCTGACAATAATAACAATGACGTAATGTTGAGGCATCCTAGAGATTCTGAAGCTTGGAAGCAGTTTGACTCGATGCATCCTAGAGATTCCTCGCGTTAGCCACTGATGGTTTTAATCCTTTTGGTGCCATAAGTTCAAACTATAGTATTTGGCCAGTTGTTCTCATTCCATACAATACCCCTCCGTGGGTGTGCATGAAGTCGACATCTTTTATAATTTCAATGATAATTCCTGGTAAAAAAATGGCAGGGAATGATATAGATGTCTACTTACAACCTTTGATCAAAGAGTTGAAAGAGTTATGGACAACGGATGTGGATGCCTATGATTCTTTCAAGCGAGAGATGTTCAAATTACATGCAGCTTTAATGTGGACAATTAGTGATTTTCCTGGGCTAGGAACACTTTCTAGGTGGAACACGTATACCGGACTTGCTTGCCCATCTTGTAACTTTGACTCCATTCCATGTCGTCTTCCTCATAGCAAAAAATGGTGTTTTATGGGTCATCGCCGTTTTCTTGACCAAAGACACAGATTTAGACTGAATATGGTCCGCTTTAATGGTGAACAAGGAATGCGTAGTCCACCAAAAACATTATCTGGTTCTAAAATTCTTGAACAGGTTCAAAACATCAATGTCTTATTTGCTAGAAAATTAGAGAAATAATTTTCGGGAAAAAGAACCTGTGGCCATCAACTTGCACGGGGTACCACTCAACAATGGAAAAAGAAAAGCATATTCTTTGAACTTCTGTATTGGAAGGATAATTTTTTGTGTCACAGTCTTGACATGATGCATATTGAGAAGAACGTGTGCGATAATGTGATGTTTACTTTGCTAAATGACAGCGCAAAGAGCAAAGATCATGTTAATGCTCGAAGAGATCTTCAAGCTATGGGCTTAAGGCCTGACCTTTGGCCCAATGAAAATGGAAAATATTCCCCAGCTGTCTTTACATTGACTAATAAAGGTAGGGCATTTTTAACTACTTTAAAGAATATCACTGTGCCGGATGGTTATTCAAGTAACATTTCTAGGTGCATTGATTTGGACAATCTTAAGTTGAATGGAATGTTGAAGAGTCATGATTGTCATATATTGATAGAGCAATTGCTACCATTAGCCATGCGGGTAACATTGCCTGATGAGGTTTCAGCAATATTCATTGAGTTGTGCTCATTCTTTAGACAACTATGTGGCAAAGTATTGAAAGTTAAAGATCTAGACAGATTGCAAAAGCAAATCATCCTCACTTTATGTCACATGGAAATGTTATTTCCTCCTTCATTCTTTACTGTTATGGTTCACTTGGTTGTTCATCTTGTTGAAGAAGCTAAACTCGGAGGTCCCGTTTATTATTGATGGATGTATCCTATAGAAAGGTAAAAGATGTGCGATATTAGTCATTTTATTTTTTTCTGATTTGGTAATGTACAGGTTATTCTAAATAATACTTGTTGTGGTTTAACAATAGGTACTTGGGACAGCTAAAATCCTATGTACGTAATAAAGCACGACCTGAAGGATCTATTGCGGAAGGCTACCTTGTGCAAGAGATTCTTACGTTTTGTTCAAGGTATCTAGATAGCATTGAGACTAGATGGAACCGACCTAGTCGTGTAGACGATGAGCCTATTAATGATATACAATATGGCTCACGAGTAGCTGAATTATTTCCTAAAGTTTGAAAATCGGTTGGTGGCTCTTCATATGTCACCCTGACACCCATGGAAAAGTTTCAGGCTCATAGACACGTGTTAACGAATTGCTCTATAGTTGATTACTATCTTCAGTAAGTAATTATTCTACTTGGTTTAATTATTCTTAAGTTTTTTTCCATACATCTAATATGATTCAACTAAATAGGCAGTATAGAACTAGCGTGCGAAGGCAACTAAGGGGTGGTGCAAGGAGTACTTTTGAGGTAGACAAGAAGGTTCATAGAGAGTTTGTTCGTTGGTTCACCAATCGTGTTAGTGTTCATAACAATGATTATTAGTGTGTTAGTGTCATTTACGTATTTTTTGAACAAGAATGTGACTAACAATATATATTATTATGGCATCTAGATTTGTAACAATCTCGACAGTCTTAGTGGACCAGATAAAGATGTTCTCGTTAGTCTTGCACAAGGTCCTCATGACAAAGCTAGAAGGTTCACTGCATATAATGTCAATGGATACAAATTTCGAACCTTGGCACGAGATATGTTATTAAAAACTCAAAACAGTGGGGTTTTTGGAATGTTTGGAACCAGAAGTTACTCAAGCAATAGTGATGCCCAAATGAGGTTTGGAGGGGTACCTTACTATGGAAGATTGATAGAGATCATTGAGGTTTTCTATAATGGCTTCACAGTACCCATGTTTAAATGTGAATGGGCTAATTCCACTAACCCAAGAGGTATGAAGACAGATAAGTTGGGTTTTATCTCTATTAACTTTGCAAGACTAATACATATTGGAGAACATGAAGATGATGAACCATACATTAAAGCTTCAGAAGCTCAAATGGTTTATTATGTGGAGGATGAGAAGGAAAAAGGTTGGAGCATACCAGTTCATTTGAAGCCAAGAGACTTGTACGACATGGGTGAAGATGATGAAATTATGACATCCATTGATGCCTACCCATCACAGAACTTGGAACAAATTTTCTCTGATGATACCCCACATATACAATTGGCAAGAATGGCTGCAGATGATGATCTGAAAGTTCAACCATTAATGATAATTTTAATGATGATAATCAATATATGGTTTTATGATCCATTGGTGATTTTATAGACATGTTAGTTTTTTGTGTTATGTTGTGTAGAACTTGGAACCCGTGGTGATTCTATCTTAGTGAACTTATTTTGCAATTTTTTTGAGGTTTGTTACTGAAAAATGGCTCATAGTTATTATATCAATTTGAATGTCTCATTATGTTCCATTTTAGTTGGTTAATTATATCAGTTTGATTCTTGATTCTTAGGTAATTTGTGAATGTGCGGTGTTCTTGCTTGTCATATACCTGTTTGATACATTATACTTCTCAGGTATGGCAAGTCCAAGATGTGTTCGTCATAGGTGTCAATCCACACCAATTCAACCAAATGCATCTTCTGAAGGATCTGTAGATGGACATCTACAACAAAGTGATCCTTTACCCAATGTTGAATCATCATTTCATGATGAGGTACACACTGTACCAACTTCTGAATTTGAACCTGATGTGGTTGAAGATCCCTTGCCTGTTCCAAAAAAAGCTCCAACATATTGGACAGTAGATGTTATAAGTATGTCTAATCTATTTTATATTTCTCTTTAATATTTTTAATTTTATTATATGTTGGGTTATGAATTGTTTTAATTTGTTTACTTTATGTGTTAGATGCTAGCGGTCAGGTGATGCAAACACGTTTAAGGGTGACAGATGTGTTTGCATCAAGTGGTACAACAAGGGTTATAACTAGGTGGAATCGACATGCACAACCAGTGGGAGAGTCAGCTGGTTTATTGGTAGGATTTTTGGGTGAACTTGCAAGAAACTTTAAAAACATTCTCATAATGTTTGAGAATTGGAAAAAGTTCAAGATACTTTGAAAAACAATCTTTATTCTAAAAAAATACAGGTATTATTTGTAGTTAAGTGAATACGTTTGATTTGTTATGTGTTTTGTTAGCTAACACTATCTTTTATTATGTTATGTTGAAGAATAAATTTGTTGTTGTTCCGTCCAAATACCTCGGTTGAGAGATACTCGGCCGAACTAGGTTTAGTGGGGTGTTTTTGGATTGTGCTTGACAGAATGTGGATTCTGTTCCTACGTATCCAAATGGGAATCAAAGCAAAACGTAGTTCTGAATGAGGGGGTAAGCCCCCTATTTATAGAGATCTCTCAGGATCCAGTTCCGAAATAAGCGGAGAAATATTTGAATCAGGTCACGATTATTCGGAGAGATATCCGGAGCCTGATTATCCGGAGAGATATTATGACTAGCGAGATATTCGGCCCAGTATCTCTCAACCGAGGTATTTGGACGGAACATTTGGCGCCGTCTGTGGGGATCGAAGCAAATATTTTCCCATACCACAAAAAATGGTGAGGACGAGGAGCGGAAACTGCAGGAGGGAGGAGCCAGGGAATGCCAACAACGGGGATAATGGAGAGCGATCCATAGGCCCAGCAGCAATGACCGACAATCCCATGGTTCAGGAGCTTCTAGCGCAAATTGCAGCGCTGAGAAGGGAAAACGAAGAGATCCGCCGGCAGAACAGCCGTCGCGAAAGAGAGCAGAGCAGGGAAAGGTCGGTCTCTTCTCCACAAGAAAGAGAGCGCCGACCACCGGAGATTGAGGGGTCCAGAAGCTTGTACAGGGAAGGGACCCCACAACTCCGGGCTTCCCACCACACCAGCCGAGCAGAGGAGGTGGGATTCCCTAGGCAGGCCCCAGAATTTTCACTCCAGACAAACAGACTTAATGACAGGGCCAGCATGCGGAGGCCGAGGCATCCCTTCACGAACGATATCATGGGGGTCCCCTTGCCAGCCAACTACAAGCCAATCAACATTGACAAATATGATGGCACCTCGGACCCCGAGCGCCACTTGGACGCCTTCACCACGCAGATGTACCTCTTTACCGATGACGACGCTGTCATGTGTAAAGTCTTCCCAGCCACTCTGAAGGAGGCAGCGCTGACTTGGTACACCCAGCTACCCCCAGCATCGGTAGACTCTTTTGATACATTCGTGGCTAAGTTCAACGCTCAGTTTGCCACGAGTCGGGCCCACCAAAAAACCTCGGCCTCGCTGGTAAACTTCAGGCAAGAAAAGAATGAGTCCCTGCGCAACTTCATGGCCAGATTCAGCAAGGAGGCGGTACTCATCCCCAATCTCAGTGCCGATGTTGCACTACACACCATCCTGACCGGGTTAAAGCCTGGCCCTTTTGATAGGCACATGGCTCGGAAACCACCAGCCAATATGGACGAATTGAGAAGAAAAGCCGCGGGGTTTATCAATATGGAGGAGGTTGAGGAATCTAAGAAAAGGGAGAGGATCGATGATCTTGACAAAGCGAGAAGGGAAAAGAGAAGAGGAGGCGGGGGTGATAAACCGAAGTTTAAAGGCCCGTCCGAGCATTTCCAGAGGGGACCGAAGTATGAGCATTATACTCCCCTCAACACAAACCGGGCTCGGGTGTTCGAGGAAGCGTACAACGCGGAACTTTTGCAGCTCCCAAATCGTGGCCACACCCACCAAAACGCAGATCGACAGAAGCATTGTCGGTATCACCGCAATTATGGCCATACCACCGAGGAGTGCTGGGTCCTACGGGATAAAATTGAAGAGTTGGTTCAGGCTGGCCATCTCAACAACTTTGTTCGAAGAAACCACAACAACGGTGAGAGGCGTGGCAGAAACAGAAGGAGAGAGGGTGACCAAAGCCCGAGGAGGGGTGGCGGTCAACGAAATAATGAAAGAGGAGAAACCAGAGAGGGCCAGAGTGACAGACGAGAAGAGGATAATGTGATTCGGGGCGTGATAAACACCATTTTAGGAGGATTTGCAGGTGGAGGCACAACAAGTTCAGCTCGAAGAAGACACCTGCGGGCCATCCGAGCTGTCAACTCGGTATCCGGCAAGCCTCCCAGAAGTTCCCCACCTATTATCTTTTCCGATGAAGATTTTGTGGGGGTAGATCCTAACCAAAATGACCCTATGGTGATCACCGTACAGGTGGCCAACTTCTCTGTCAAAAGAACCCTAGTCGACCAAGGAAGCTCGGCAGATATATTGTATTACTCAACGTTTCAGAAGCTCGGGATCCCAGAGAAATCAATTCAACCGTACGACAGTAAGCTCGTCGGCTTTGCAGGGGAACAAGTTGATACTCGGGGATACATCGACCTCCTGACTACTTTCGGTGATGGCAGAGCATCCAAGACTATCGCGGTCAGGTATGTGTTAGTCAATGCAGTAACATCATATAACATCTTGATCGGAAGACCGTCTTTAAATGAGCTAGGGGCTGTGGTCTCTACTCCCCATCTCACGATGAAATTCCCATCCACCTCGGGGGACATAGTTGCCGTCCGAGCAGATCAGAAGATGGCCAGACAGTGCTATGCTGATAGTTTGCGTGTGAGCAAACTTAAACCCACACCAGCAGAAACCCTAGACAGGGGGAAAGATAAGGCGGTGAATTCCGTTAACTCCGTCGAACTGGATCCCAGGATGGACATACAGGAACAACGTCCACAACCTATTGAGGAGTTAGAGAAGTTCCAGCTCGGTGCGCAGCCTGAACAGTGCACTAAACTCGGCGGTCACCTTGAGCCGACTTTGAAAGAGGAAATAAAGCAAGTGCTACGCAGAAATGCCGATTTGTTCGCCTGGACCACATCTGATATGCCGGGAATTGATCCCGACTTCTTATGCCATAAACTGGCAATTTGTCCCGAGGCAAAACCAGTAGCCCAGAGGAAAAGGAGACTATGCGAAGAAAGGAGAAAAGTTGTAGAAGAGGAAACAGCGAAGTTGGTCAAGGCCAATTTTATCCGAGAAGTAGAGTACACTACCTGGCTGGCCAATGTCGTCCTGGTCAAAAAAGCGAACGGCAAGTGGCGCATGTGCACCGATTACACAGATCTGAATAGAGCTTGCCCGAAAGACTCCTATCCTTTGCCGAGTATTGACAGACTGGTGGACGGAGCTTCCGGATACAGAATTCTGAGTTTTTTGGATGCATACTCCGGGTACAATCAGATCCGAATGTACCCCCCAGATGAGGAGAAAACAGCTTTCATTACTGTGGGTTCAAATTACTGTTACCGGGTGATGCCGTTTGGGCTGAAGAATGCTGGAGCTACATACCAAAGGCTCATGGACCGGGTTTTTGAAAAACAAATCGGCAAAACTATGGAAGTCTATGTGGATGACATGGTAGTGAAATCTGATGACCCCAACAACCACCCAAGAGATCCGGAGGAAATTTTTCAGCAAGGTGAGGAAGTACAACATGAGATTGAATCCAGGAGAAGTGTGTTTTCGGTGTCGCGGGTGGAAAATTTCTCGGCTTCATCTTTGACGCACCGAGGAATCGAGGCCAATCCTGATAAATGTCGGGCTGTGATTGAGATGAGAAGCCCACAGAATGTTAAAGAAGTGCAAAGACTTGCAGGACGGCTTGCATCATTATCTCGGTTCCTGCCCAAATCGGCCGAGAAAGCTCGCCCTTTCTTGGGACTACTAAAGAAGCCCCCAAACCTTTACGTGGGTCGAGGATTGCGAGAAGGCCTTCGCCGACTTCAAGGCCTTTTGTCTTCACCACCGATATTAACTCGACCCATCCCGGGAAAGAGTTATACTTATATCTGTCGACCTCCGAGAGCGCCATCGTGCGATCATTGTGCGAGGAAGTAGAGAAGGCACAAATGCCGGTATACTTCATCGCCAGGTGTTTCATGATGCCGAAGCTTCGGTATCAAGTCATCGAAGCTGGTTTTGGCCTTGGTAATCGCAGCCCGGCGATTGCGCCCATACTTCCCGAGTCACCAGGTGATTGTTAAGGCCGATCACCCGATTAAAGAGATACTCAAAAGCCCGAGTTGGCGGGGACGTATGATTGCTTGGTCAGTAGAATTGTCCGAGTTTGGATTGAAATACGAGTTGAGAGGACCTCTGAAGGCTCAATGTCTCTCCGACTTCATAGCCGAGCTCCACCCGCAGCCAGTAACCGAGGATATTTGGTGGAACTTGTACGTGGATGGATCCTCGAATGTCAGGGGCAGTGGAGCTGGGGTGATTCTGGAAGGGCCGGGAGATCTGATCCTGGAACAGTCATTAAAATTTGAATTCAAAACCTCGAACAATCAATATTCCCCGAGAAGAAAACACTCGGGCTGATTTGCTGTCCAAGCTAGCCAGTACAAAGAAGCCAGGTCACCATAGGACAGTTATTCAAGAAACCCTCAATGAACCGAGCATTGGGACAGAAGAGGTGATGGCCAGCGAGTTGGTTGACCGAGAGTGGATGACGCCCATATGGGAGTATTTATCCTCAAAAACTCTGCCCTCGGATCAGGCCGAAGCCAGGAAAGTCAGGCTCAGGGCAAGTCACCTTACTATAATCTCGGGAGAGTTGTATAAACGAGGATTCTCGGCACCGTTGCTAAAATGTCTGACGAAGGCACAATCCAAGTATGTCATGGAAGAAGTCCACCGAGGAATCTGTGGTTTTCACTGCGGGGGCTGATCAATGGCCTCCAAGGTAGTCCGAACAGGGTACTATTGGCCTACCATCCGAGCTGATTGCATGGAGTGGACGAAGCAGTGTGATGAGTGCCAAAGATTTTCCAATATAAATCATACCCCCCCTGAAGGACTTCACACATTAAACTCGCCTTGGCCATTCGCTATGTGGGGAATGGATATACTGGGACCTTTCCCTGTAGCCAAAGGTCAAGTCAAATTCCTGCTGGTAGCGGTGGACTACTTCACCAAATGGATTGAAGCAGAGCCCTTGGCAAAGATTACCGCCGAGAAGTTGCAGAAATTTGTATGGAAAAGCCTCATCTGTAGGCACGGAATTCCCTTTGCGATCGTCACCGACAACGGAAGACAATTTGTAGATAAGACATTACGGGAATTCTATGACAACCTCGGTATTAAGCACCAAGTTACATCGGTTGAGCACCCCCACACCAATGGGCAGGGCCAAGCGGCTAACAAGGTCATCCTCGGAGAACTAAAGAAGAGGGTGGGGAGATCCAAGGAGCTTGGGCAGGAAGAGTTGCCGAGTATCCTCCCGGGCCTACCACTGCACGCCTCAATCTACCACGCAAGAAACACCCTTCGGTGACATATGGAGCAGACGCCATGATCCCGGTGGAAGTTGGTGAACCGTCCTTCCGACGTATACAACACGAGCCGGCGATAATGAGAGCAATTTGAGGATTGAACTTGACTTGGTAGAGGAACTCGGGGAGGAGGCCAAAATCGAGAGAAGAAGCCTATAAAAGGAGAGCAACTAGAAGATATAATTCAAGAGTGAAGCGAGGAATTTTCTGCGTGGAGACTTAGTGCGAGAATAAAAGGAGAAGCAAGGAAGGATCGCACGGAAGGTAAGTTGGCAGCAAGACCTGGGGAGGGCCATTCGAGTAGTAGAAAACCTGGGGAACGGGGCATATAGGTTAGAAGAATTGTCGGGAAGCCTATCCCAGGGACTTGGAATGCTTCTCATTTAAAGTTTTATTACAGTTGATGTATATAGTCGGGTGCTGTACTCTTTTTCCTACCTCGGTATTTTGTCCCAAAAAGGGTTTAGACCGGGGAGGTTTTAACGAGGCACACCGCAGACTCCATCCAATAAAAGAATTTATTATGAATATTGTTTTATGTTCTCTTATTTTGCCAAAGTATTTATTCTGCAGGCATCTTATTCTGAAGGCCGAGTACGAGCCATTGGCCGAGTTCGAGCCATTCGAATTTCTAAGGCCAAGTTTGAGCCTGAAGGCCGAGTTCGAGCCGTCAAATTCTAAAGGCCAAGTTTGAGCCTGGTGGCCGAGTACGAGCCAATGGCCGAGTTCGAGCTAGTCAAATTTCTAAGGCCCAGTTTGAGCCTGAAGGCTGAGTTCGAGCCGTCAAATTCTAAAGGCCAAGTTTGAGCCTGGTGGCCGAGTACGAGCCAATGGCCGAGTTCGAGCCAGTCAAATTTCTAAGGCCAAGTTTGAGCCTGAAGGCCGAGTTCGAGCCGTCAAATTCTAAAGGCCAAGTCTGAGCCTGTTGGCCGAGTACGAACCATTAAAAACCTAAAGGCCAAGTCTGAGCCTATTGGCCGAGTATGAGCCATTAATTTTCTAAAGGCCAAGTTTGAGCCTGGTGGCCGATTTCGAGCCAGTCAAATTTCTAAAGGCCAAGTTTGAGCCTATCGGCCGAGTTCGATCCAGTCAAATTTCTAAGGCCAAGTCTGAGCCTGTTGGCCGAGTACGAGCCATTAAAAATCTAAAGGCCAAGTCTGAGCCTGTTGACCGAGTTCGAGCCGTTAAATTCTGAAGGCCAAGTTTGAGCCTGGTAGCCGAGTTCGAGCCGTTAAATTAAGTCCAAAGGTCAAGTATGAACCTATTAGCCAAGTCCGAGCTATCAAGTTATTAATGCGGAATTTGAGCCGCGAGATTATTGAAATCGAATACGAGTATCAGTCGAGAAAGAACAAAGTTCGAATTTAAAAGGCCGAGTATGAGCCATTATTTTATTAAGGAAACCGAGTACAATGCGTCAAGCAAAAATAAAGCCGAGTTTGACTCTTTGAAAAGTACATTAAGGGAGCCGATCACAGCGCTGAAATTGAAAGCCGAAACTGAAAATAAGGGCCGCTCGGCGGGACAAGAGTCCTCCCAATTAGAGTGGAACAAGTCCGGTCGGTCCCCAGTCTCCCCAATCGAACGCCACGACTTTCTCTTAAGGGAGGATGTAGTCACTTCCCCCTGAGAAAGCTGGATGATGAGGTGCTCGGCTGGATCCGGGAGTAGACGGCCTCTACCCCTTTCTCCACTCCCGAAGCCTGTTTTTCTCCCAGGTCACATCCTTTTTGTTGAATTAAAGTGTGGAAGGAATTCTGGATCCTATCTCCCACTTACATCCTTTTTGATAGCCAATGCGCTCAAAAAAGGATGTTAACTGGGAGATAGGAACGCAAACCCCCGGTGGCATTGTGGAAGTATTCGGGGCGAAGATTACTCGGGTCACAGAAGAACGAACTTGGTAGATCAAGAGGATGAAGAATGAAGAAGGGAAACAAATGAGCAATCCTATTTATAAGAAGGAAAGGACGGTGAAAGGAGTAATGGTGCGCGGGGAATAGACATACGGAAAAAACGAATATTCATCGGAAATGACACAATGAAAAGCATAGATCTTGGAACTCTACAAGAAGCAGTAAATGCGTGCGGTTTCCAAAGCATTTAACGCATGACTGCATACGTAAAGTGTAAAAACACGTGTTTCACGTGTAACAACCACCGTCCATTTTTGATATGGACGGAAGGGTACCTCGGCCTTAGCCGAAGATCTGGTTAACAGGCCGAATACAACGACAGAAAGTCAGCGGAATAATAACAATTTCCATTAAGTAATATGAAGTTACAAGGGCATGAGCCCATTACAAGGGATGAACAAAAAACAAACAACTACAACGATTTACTCCCCCATATGACTCCCCTCGGCCTCAATGTGACCCTCGGGAGAATCCCCCACCACGTCTACCTCTTCTTCCTCCTCAGGAATGATGGGAACAAGTTCCCCATTCACCACCTCCTTATTCACATCGGCCCCCGAAAGATCAACACCAGGGGCTAGGACCTCAACTTGGGCGATGGCCTTGTCAAAACCTTTTCGGTGCTCGATGATAATACAACTGGTGGCCTCTTTCACATCCTCCTCGAGCGCCATCTTGGCCTGGGTCTCAGCCTCCAGGGCAGCCTTAAGTCGCTTAATATCAGCCTGAGCCTCTTTGAGCTTTTCCTCGGCACGGGCCTTGTCCTCTTCAACCCGAGCTTTGCCTTCCTCGGCCGATTTTGCCCGAGAATCCAGCTCGGAGTTCCGAGTATTAATCTCGGCAAGGGAGGCAGTCGGGCGTTCGTTCCCGTGGGCCAGCTCCTCGCGTTCAGAGGAAATCCGGGAGAGATCTCCCTTCAACCTCTCAATTGCAGCAAATTCGGATTCCAACTGTTGGGACTTCCTCTCGGTCTCTGTTACCTCTCGGCTACAGAAACGAGCCAAAGCTGCAGCCCGAAGGCAGTAGACCGAGAGGGCCTCCATGCTAGACCGGGCCCCCTGCTGCTTGATAAGCCGAAGATCGGCGGGCTTTAAGAAATTTGAGTCGAAAGAGGGGAAGGGGTTGAAGTCTTCACCCCAGAGAGATGAAGTCCCCGCCTTCAGGGAAGTGTTGTACCATTTCAGCTCGGTGGGGGCAGGAGGTGGTTGTTCCCACCCCGCGGTTCCCGTCTCCCGGGTAATCGGATGTGGGGAGCTTGGGCGAGGAAGGGGAGAATCTTCGGCGTCTACTTCAACCTCTACCCTCTTCCTCTTTTGAGGGGCGGATGATGAAGCCCCCTTCGCAGAAGCCTTAGTGGAAGGAGGTCTTTTTTGCTTCTTCTCGGTGGAAGAGGGACCCTGACCCTCTTTAGCAGCAGCCTTTACAAACTTCGAGAAGTCAAATTTCCCCATGATGACTGCCAAAAAGAAAAAGTGGTTAGTACAGCAACGCATACAGAAAATATAAAAAAAAAACTAAAAAGCCGAGCACTTACTTTTAAGGTCGGCCCAGTCTCAGGAGGCGTCCACAATGGAGGGGCCGAGGAAGTGTTTCTAGTATATCTATGTCCCGTCTATCCTCGGCCGGGAGGGATTGGTACTCAAAGCCAACGAATTTCGTGGGGGAGGATTGCCAATATAGGGGAAACTTGGCATTGTTGCCATTATCGAAAAAGTGTGAAGAATGAGGGCCCGAGGGGCGAACTCGGAAGAAGCCAACTTTGAAATCTTTGTTCGATGATTTGTACAAACTGAGCAGTCCCCTCCGGTTCAGCCCGTTAAGGGAAATCCATCCCATTTTATCACCAAACCTTGTTTGGTAGAAATACAAAAATTTTGGGGTGGTGGGCTCCATCCCTATGTATTTGCATAGAATCTGAAAGGCTTTCATAAAAGCCCAACTATTGGGGTGAAGTTGAGTAGGAGTGACGTTCATGGTCCTCAGAACATCGCACTCAAACTCGGAAAAGGGAAGAGATACGTGCAGCTTATCGAATAATGTTTTGTACATATACGTGAAGGGGGGCTCGGAGGGACGAGCCCTCATGAAGACACACTCGGTACCCGAGCAGGGGGAGCAAATGAACTCGGATTCGTCCCCCGACGCCGAGATATTAACTTGGGACCGAAGCAGGTCAATTGATTCTAGGGTTTGGAAATCAGAAAAAAAGGTCCCAACCTCACCTTTAACCCAGGTGTACCCAGGAAGAGTGATGTCAGGAATAGGGTCTTTTGGAACCCTCAGGCGTTGCTTACGAGCGGCGGGTTTGGACACCGAAGGAGAAGGAGAACCAGACCTGGGGGACCCAGACTCAGAAGACCCAGACCCGGAAGTAGACGACCCGGAGGAGGACGACCCCACCGGACCAACGTTCGGCCCTTGGGGAGAAATAGGAGAGGTGGAAGGGGAGCCCCCATTAGGGGAAACCTCCCGTTCCACCAGAGGAGAGGTGTTTGATTCGGTGGAATCAGACGAACTCATGACCAGAATTCAAAGGTAAACTGTAAAAGAAAGAAGGAGGCTGGGCGTACCTGGAAAACGCTGAGCAGAAGAAGGGAAGGCAGAAACTTGGAAGACGAAGGCGAAAGGTGAAGGAGGATGAACAGGGTAGAATGGAGTTGGAGCCGCAAAATATATTTATAGCCAGCGACTGACGGCCCATGGCCTATCAAGCCCAAAAGGGCACGACTTTTGATTTTCCCCCCCATTAAATGGGCGCGGAACTCTAGGGTTTCTTGCCCGTAGCGTGCCACAGAAGTATTAGGGGAATGATTGCTTCCTCTAACAGAGAGAGAAGACTTGATTGAAATGACAGCTGGGAATGTGGATACCTGCATAGCCGAAGAACAAGCTCGGTTTCATACTTATCAGCTCTTTCGCTTATTTAAGCTCGGAGCTAGGGGGGCTTGTGTACTGGCCGAGAATAGAAGAACGAGAACTCGTCTATACGCCGGACCAACCGAGCTTACCCCCACGAATGGGCCTTGGCCCAAACTCCTCGAAAGCCGAGAACATGTCAGCACACCTGACACCCGAGGATAACTACTCGGCCCCTCCATGCCAGGCCATGCGCGAAGATACCGCGACCCCAAGCTATCCAGCCGCAGCTAACTGGGCTGAATATCTCGCTAGTCATAATATCTCTCCGGATAATCAGGCTCCGGATATCTCTCCGAATAATCGTGACCTGATCCAAATATTTCTCCGCTTATTTTGGAATCGGATCCTCGAGAGATCTCTATAAATAGGGGCTTACCCCTCATTGTAACTACGTTTTGCTTTGATTCCCATTTGGATACGTAGGAGCAGAATCCACATTCTGTCAAGCACAATCCAAAAACACCCCACTAAACCTAGTTCGGCCGAGTATCTCTCAACCAAGGTATTTGGACGGAACAGTTGTCAATGATAGAGAACACAAAAAGTATATTTTAACTAGCCTTGCAAAAAAATGGAGGGACACACGATGCAGATTATTTCTTAAATATCATGATTGGGAGCTTTCCTTGGTGGAAAATCTTCAGAGGCACCCACCTGATATTGACTCCAACCATTGGGTTGTTTATATAAATTATAGGCGGAGCGCTAAACAAATGGTAATCATCATAAGTTGCAGTCTTTGTTACTTCAACTACTATTTACTAACTCTTCATTATGTTATTAATTAATGGAGGAGATAGCTGGCCAAAATACAGGAAATCGTGAAAAATTAGTGATCCACCATACATTAGGCTCCAAGGGAATTGCAAGGACAAAAGATGAGTTGGTATGGTTCATTCATTTTTTTTAACAAAATAATTTATTTGTACTAGCACTTATTGTATGGTGCTTAATTTTAGGAATTACTAGAAGGACGAGAATTTAGCAAAGCAGAATTTTATCCTATTTCTCACAAAAGGAAGGATGGATCATTTGTCAGTGAAGAGGCTAGGGAAAAAAATGTAAGTGCAATGTATTATTTATAACTTTTTATTGTCATTTATATTTCATTTCTATTTTTATATTTGGTTAATAGGCTTTATGATGATAAGCTACGTAGTACACACTTAGTAACTAGAACCCTTCATTTTCAATTTTGCTAGAAGTAGACCCATTATTTGTTGGCTTGCAAGTAGTAGGTTTATGGTGGCTTTGCTACTATGCTTATTATTTGCTTGTTTGCTAGAAGTTTGACACTTAGTGTTCACATGTTTTTTCAATTTCCATGTCAAAACTTCCTATATATATAGGCAAAAATAACAACAATGTAACTTTTTATTGTTAGCTGTATTTCATTGTTAATGGCGATCTTTAAGTAATTGTGTATGTCTTCAATATTATATGTAGGAACAATTGCAAAATGAAATTCACGAGGATCACCGAGAATGATGCATTTGTGAAAGTTTTTGGAAAGGACCACCCTGGATATGCCAAAGGAATGGGACTTGGGATAACACCATCTCAGGTCACTGGATTTAGGTCTCACTCTGAGTGGTTGGTATCTCCCTATGAGAATATTGAAAATTTGGACGTGAAGTCCTAGCGCTAAGGAACAAGCTACCACTTATGAAGTCTTGAAGGAACAAATTGCTTTCCTTATGCAGAATGTTAAGGAAATCATGTAAAATAATTGCTTTTAAATTTAATTTTTAACTTTTTATAGTTCACTTGTTGAATTAGTGGTTGTTATCTAATTTTTGATTTCTTTGAATTACAGCCGGCTGACTCAGAGTCACGAAGAGATATGAGACGTTCCTCTGAATCTAGTCATATGCCTGAAAATCACGGAGCATCGTCACATAGGACCATTTAGATAGTTCTAGTTTTCATTTTATGAACTTGAAGGATTTTAGTTGTATTACTTTATATTTGTGGAATTTTTGGACTCTATTTGGAATATTTCTTTTTGGTCGTACTTTTTAACTCAACATTTTATTTATGAATGAGTTTTAATTTATTTATATTGTATTATTTTATTTACCTTTATTTGTTTTAAGAAAAATATATATATTTAATAAGCAAGTTTTTTTTTTTATCAAGAGGAAAGCAGAAAAACAAACAGAAAACCAATTACTGTCTGATTTAATAAGCAGGTTTTGTAGACTCAAAATGATTTCCAAAAACAAAAATCATTAAAAAAAATTTGCGGCAGTTCCAAAACTGTCGCAATATAAGTGCATGCTAATTATTAAAAATTGTGGGAGTTTCAAACCGTCGCTAATTGTATATCCAAATTTTAACACTTAAGTTTTGCGACGGTTGCAAAACTGCCGTGAAATTTCTTTCATAATTGGGGAAACAAATTGTGTCGGTTCTTTAACCGTCGCTATTTTTGTTGCCAATTTTGCGGTCGTAATCTGCGGCGGTTACAGACCGCCGCAATAAATTTGGGGCAGTTTGTACGACACTTTTTCAAACTGCCGCAAAAGCTGCTCGCGACGGTCGATTTTGAGACGGTGGAGGAAATGCCGCAAACATGAATCTGCAACGCATAAAACCGATGCTAATTAAGCTAATAACCGTCGCAAAAATAGCGCTTTTTTTGTAGTGATGCCTGATGTTGCTAAGTGTTTAACATGCACTCCATGTTCAGTGGCACACTTTACAAATTGTAGCTGCATTAGGAAGGCATCTATCCTTTTGTTCCAAGCTCTTGGAGCTTGCTTCAGGCCATACAAGGCCTTCTTTAGTTTGTACACCTTATTTTCTTGTCCCTTCACATATCCAGGTGGCTCACTTACTTTGACTTCTTCATCCAATGGTCCATTCAAAAAGCCAGATTTCACATCTAATTGGCACAAAGACCAGCCTCTATAGCCTGCTATTGCAACTACAAGCCTTATAGTTTCAATTCTTGCTACTGGAGCAAACACTTCATTGAAATCTAAACCATGTTTCTGCAAGAAGCCTTTGGCCACTAATCTGGCCTTATACTTGGCAATCTCACCATTAGGCTTCATTTTGGTTTTATAAACCCATTTCACATCAATTGGTCTTTTGTGCAAAGGCTTGGACACTAGTTCCCAAGTCTTGTTCCTTTAAATAGATCTTAGTTCTTCCTCCATAGCACATATCCAATGAGAGCTCTTTACTGCCTGCTGAAAGTCAACAGGTTATGACTCAGCTAGCAGAGCAAAGTGAACCAAATCTCCTTCTGCTGTAATTGCTGAATCTGGAAACAACTCATAGTCATTCAATCTTGGTGGCACATGTCTTTCCCTTTGAGGTCTTTTATTCTGTTGCTCAGCTACTACACCATCTTCTTTGTTCATTTCTTCATTAAGTGTAATCTTAATACTGCTGGCTTTGTATGCAGCAGCATTAGACTCCCAATTCCAGCACTTTGCTTCATCAATTATCACATCACTACTTATAACAACTTTCCTTTTCTTAGGATCAAACAACTTGTAGGCACCAGTTGTGTGATACCCTAGAAGGATCATCTGTTCAGCTTTATCATCAAGCTTTTTCCTTAATTGATCAGGTATATGTCTAAAACACAAAGAGTCAAACACTCTAAAGTAACTTACATTTGTCTTTTTACCTGACCAAGCTTCTTCAGGTGTCAATCCTTGTAGTCTTTTTGTTGGACATCTGTCAAGAATGTAGGCAGCAGTAGCAACTACTTCACCCCAGAAATATGCAGGCATTTTCTTTCCTTTTAGCATGCTTCTGGTCATGTCAATGACTGTCCTGTTTCTCCTCTCAGTCGTGCCATTGTGTTGAGGTGTGTATGGTGCTATCACTTCATGAATGATCCCTTCTTTCTCACAGAATCTTTCAAACTCATGTGAAGTGTATTCTCCACCCCCATCAGTTCTTAGCACCTGTATCATTTTTCCACTTTGTTTTTCAGACATTACTTTGAATTTCTGAAACACATCAAACACCTCACTCTTTCTCTTGATAAGATATAACCACATCTTTCTGGTATATTCATCAATAAAGAGACAAAATAGCTGTTATAATGAAGTTACCTCAAAGGGACCACATACATCTAAGCTAATCACAGCAAGCTTCTCATCTGTTCTAGTTGGCACATTTGCATGATAGGATTTCCTTGGCTGCTTGGATTCACAACAATCTGCACATACTTCAGTTGGCAGCTCAATTGAGGGAAGTCCTTCAACCATGTTCTTGTTCTTCAGCATACTCAGACTCCTAAAATTTAGGTGTCCAAATCTGTGATGCCACTTCCAGTTAGCCTCCAATTGCTCAGATGCAAGACACTGATGTTCCAATACTTGGATTCCAATCTTGAAGGTCCTATTTTTGGACAGAGGAGCCTTCAAGACCAATCTTCCATTGACATCAAGGACATTCAACTGATTCTGCTCCATCTTGAAGGTCCTATTTTTGGACAGAGGAGCCTTCAAGACCAATCTTCCATTGACATCAAGGACATTCAACTGATTCTTTTCCAATATCTATCCAAGACTGAGAAGATTGGTCTTCATACTAGGAACATAGAGAACATCAATGATGGCAGCCTTATGTCCATTCTTCTGCAGTATCATCACCTTACCAATCCCTTATGCAGTTACACAGCTATTGTCAGCAAACTTCACCTTGCTCTTCACATTTTCATCAAGGTTTACAAACCATTCACGATGACCAGACATATGGTTTGAACATCCTGTGTCAAGATACCACAAATCAAATCTAGCATCTTTTGCATTTGTGGTAGCCATCGACAAAACCTCATCCCGAATCGGAATCTTCATCACGTGCCATTTGAGCTTCTTCATGCTTCCTTTGGTGTTTCTTTGATGAGATCTTCTACCAGTTATCTAGATCCATACTGAGACACCCTGTTGTGCCCCATTGTATTATTAAATTAGAACCTTATTATTTATTTACTTAATCGCACGCTTATCATTGAAAATACGTAAAAATTAAAACTTAACTTATAAACACACAGCGGAAGAAAATTTCAAGTAAACACACCATATATATAACATACATATCATAGGTTTATGCATTAGAGTATTTAAAACACTGTCTAGGGTCTCCCGTCATTAGGATCCCTAGCAGGCATCTTAAAACAACAATTAATAGTGGAAACAAAACGTCTTATAAGACTCACTGGCCCTGGACGCTAAACTACATTGTTGGAATCCACAGCTCGTCCTCCCGCCTCTGGTTCATACGGAGTTACATCGAACTCCTCAGCAACTGGTTCCTCCATCGGGTCTTCTCGTACGATCACATCAGAAATAAAATACAACACACAGAAAGATATAGGGGATAAGAAACATTTCTATCCTCAAAAGCGGAAAAGATTCATAGCATATCATACAATAAATGTCACAGACAATCAACATACATAACTAACAAATCATCGTCGAATTAGTTTACCATCCTCTATCCCAATCTCACACAATTACACTTTTATACTGACGCGGCCACCACTAATCCTGTCATGCATCCGTATTCCCGTTAAGGATGTTAGTCAGTCGTCCAAGCGACGCGTCCCCAAAAACCGGTGCACACCACCATTCCCGTTAGGATGCTCATTCCAAGAATGATACTATTCCCCCATTCCCGTTAGGGAGTATCTGCACATTTTAAATCTCAGTTGGGACAATACCGCGATAACTTCAGACCTCGTGTGTTCCCAACTCACGGTTGTGAATAGCAATGCAAATACATGAACCTCACGACCCACATTAATAACAACCTATTTCCTTAACCTTTCATCAAAACCTCAACACATGTTCTATGTCACCACACTCCTCTTTGAAATAATTAGTTTAAGCTAGGCACCTATAAATCACCATTTATCCTCACACCCAAACCAACAATTATCTCTCGAACAACATATATCTTTGCTTAAATCCACCAAGCACAAATATTAAAATCAGACATATCATGCATAACACAGACAATCATAAATATTCAAATACCACAAAATATCATATAAGCAATTCAATAATAATAATAAATTCAATCAACTTCAGATGAAATCATCCTAACATCGATAAACCTACAATCCTCGAATCACCATTGGTTTTACAGAAAAGGTTTCCAATGTGAGTTTGGTCTTGTCGATTACTCAACTACTAGTAGGGTTTAGGTTGCCCTACACAATTATTATAGAATATACTACTTATCGATTCCGACGGTAGAATGATTCTTTCCCCCACCTGAGCTTATCTTCGGAAACACGAACATTCAGCTCCTCGTCACGACACTACGGTTATTAAATCAACCTTCAACCAATCATAAGAATAAATTAATCAAACAAAATTCATCCTTAACCACAAAAGGCTAGGTTTGGCTATGACAACCCAAAATAAGGCTAGGGATTTCAAAACTTCACAAACTCTTAGATCAATGATCCTTAAGCATTTATAATGATAAAACCAATGATCATAACTTAAAGAATTGAAACAAAATCCTCTAACACCAAAGGTTAGGGTTTCGGTCCATATTAGGAAAATAGGCTAGGAAATTTAGTTGGATTCAAGCTCTTGGATTTAGATCATATAGGTACTGGAGAGCTCAAATCAAGCATTAGATTTCAAAAATGAAAACAAAATCTTCAAACCCTCCTTTGGGTGAGATTCGGCCAGTTAAAGAAAATAGGGAAGGAAAATGTTTTTGATTACATGCTCTTGGATAATGGAAGTAGAAGACATAAAAAGATCATAGCAATTAGTTTCACATTAAAAGGATTTTTCTATGATTTTCTATGAATTTTCAAAGTTTTAGATCTTGAAATGGAAAAATATGATTCATGACATAAAAACGAGAAATATATGAATATTAATGTTTAGATGATCGAGGAGATGAGCTTTTCCCTCTTGAATATTGAAGAAATGAAGAAAATGATCAACCTTCACTAAGTTGAAAACTGAACAGCTTGAGGGTGTGATGGTATTGTGAGTGTATCTCACAATATACTCATCCAAAAATCACGAAATTTGGCTTTTTAGAAAGATAAGAAGAAACGGAACAACTTTGGTGTTTAAGTTTTCATTTGGTTCGGATCATAACAGGGGTGAAAATGGCCTTATTTCTGCTATTTTGTGGGTTGCTAAGAATTCTAGGCAGTTTCGGTATTTTGAGCCTTTCTCCCAATCCACTTATCCGTTTTTGATTCTCTTTAGGTTGTTGGAAAAAGAGAGAAATAAGAACAACTTTTATGTTGAGAGTTTTTCGATTTTCAGAAAGGAAGAGGATCATATTATTGGTGGGGATTAGGTGTTCTTATGAGTTTTGTAACTTAGTTGGTGAGGAAGATGAAGAGAATGAAGGTGTGAGTGAAGGGGCTGAGGTTTTGTGGTAGATATAGCCTATACCTTAGGCCTTGTTTGGTTTATTAGATGTTGGATTAATAGCTTTTGTGATTATTTAATTAATATTAACCATAGTTAATAATTAACTTAACTAAGGTTATTTTGGCTAACCATTGTTAATAATATGTGGCTCACATTTGATGGAGGTGTGACTGATTTTGGGCCACACATAGTGACTCACCAATGAGTCACCGATCCTATCCGTTAGCGGTTCCCGGAAATTTCGTACGCAGCTCCATCGTTTACCCGATTTCGGTTTTTGAGAGGAAAATAATGAAATGAAAGTAAAATGAAATAGGTATGGTTTATTGGAGGTGGATGCACGAAACTGAAAAGATTTGGGAGGTTTACAACCATATAAAAGGAGTGGTTAAAAGTGCGTAGATGTGTCTTGTTAATACCCGCGAAAGCTAGGGGGTATTTTGGTCTTTTTACCTAAGAGTCATTATTACTAGTATTTAATGCTCATAAATGCTTGGTGACTCATCCTCCATGAGTCATCATGTATGATTCGTTGTCCCGATCTCTTGACGGGTCTCTGCAGTTCCGTTTTCGACTCCGTCGGTTTCCCGATTAGGGTTTTACGCCTGCGTAAAAGCGTAATATTTCGTTTTCGGTTGAAAATTTTCATAACAACTAAACTCGTTAGAAATATCATTTAAATATAAACCATTTTTTTCACGAGTCAAAATTAGGTTTTTCGATCATTAAAATCTTCTACGTTAGTGAAAAACATCGATCGTTTTCCATCCTAACTTTTACCAAAATTCGTCCGAATAAACATAATATTTTATTTATGATCAGAAATTTAGAAAGTAGACTTCCTCACAGACAAAATATAAAAAATCTACAAATTTCAGTTTTCGGGTCAAATTAGGGTTTTCTGTGAGTATAAAATTATACTGTCAGTTAAAAACGCAGACCGGGTTTCGTCTGAATTTTCAACCCAAAATTTCACCGTAGCCTTCTACCATAAGATAGACTATGAATATGATTTTATTTTATTTAAAATCACTTTCTAACTCTAAGATTAAAATATAATCAATTATATTTTAACTGGTTAAACAGCGTAATTAAAAATCAGGCTGTTACACATACACTATTGGATCAGATAGAGAGCCTTGCCATCCTTCTTCAGACTCAATTGATGATCAATTTTATGCTCTTCTATTGGATGTCTAGCAAGCTCCTTCACTCCTTCATTCACCACTTCCAATACTTCTTGAAACCGAAAGAGAGCTTTCATTTGTGAGCTCTATCGATCATAAGTTTTCGAGGTCAAGACTCGAAGATTCATTGGGAGACTGCCATTGGTGAATGCCATACTTTTTCACTCAAGAACCAGGATCAAGAACTAAACCAAGCTCTAGATGCCAGTGTTGATGCAAAAGAATCTCACACACATTCTTTGTATATCACACTTGATTACTTGCAAACACACTTGAAAGAAAAAAGGCAAAACAGAATATAAGACTCAATGTGTGAATATGCATCATACTAAAATTTCATTCAATTGCTGTATTTATACACAAACTGTAAGTCTCACATCGGCTGGGAGCTAAAGCTATCATTTACAAAACTAACAGAAAGTTAACAAACTAATCATAACTACCAAAGCCTTAACTAACAATCTAAACTAACTTTCTAAACTGAATTACAACAACAGAGATTTCCCAAACTTTTTGTTAATTTGTTGCCTTTTGATATTGTGAAAGCAATTTTATTTTGTCTCATTTTATATTAATAATGTTCAAAGTCATTTTCCTGATTCTAGTAGGACCAGATTAGAATGCCACAATGACTGTATTAAATACGTGAAGCCTTCTAACCTCTAGCTCTCCAAAGGGCCAAGTATGTGAAAAAGGGGGGAAAATCTCAAGCATCATACATCCAACTCGTTGATAGCAATACAAAAGGACAAATGCTAACAAGAAAATGATATTTATAAATTTTGGGGTTTGTTTGTTTTGTTTCCATTTTTTTGTGTTTCTTTGTTTTACTAATAATAAAAAAAATTATTTTTATTTTATTTTCTGTTTTTAAAGATTTATACATAAAAAAGTAAAAATTAAAATAAACGAGTCCTCAACTTTACAATTTTTCTTTCTTTTTTTTTTTTATAGATTTTCATATGAGGGTGGGTTTGGTATATAACTATATATGCATCTATAATAAGAAAAAGAAAAGAAGGACAAAGATACTTTGAGTCATTCTTAGTTTGTTCCAATGGAAAGGAAGGAAAAAGAGGCATGAAATTTCCTTGGACATTCGTATTTCTTCCCTTTTGTTTTGGAATAAATTCTAAACTATTTGTTGTATTTTTGGCTTGAATGCCATTATTAGTGGGTAGCTATAAACCATTAATATTTAATGGTTTAGTTAATAAAAGCCATTCATGATAAATGGTTTAGGCTTAGAATGCTTTATAGCCAATCTTTCTTTAGCTTGTATGTTAGTATAAATACATGCAATGTAAATGGAGAATTCATTTCAAGCAAAAGCAAGAGAGAATTCATTCCTTTTGAGAGTAGAGTTGTGAGAGATAAGAATTCTTGAAGAATTCTTCTTTGTAGTTTTGTTCTTTTCTCATAAATAGGAGATTCTTCTTTGTGCTAGTTATCTTTTGTTGTTAAAGTTTTCTTCGTCAAGACGGTGTGTCATAACAATTGGCATCAGAGCTATGTCGTCTACGAAGTTTGACGTTGAGAAATTTCTCTGGAAAAAATAACTTCAACCTGTGGCGGGTGAAGATGCTCGCTCTCCTCACGCAACAAGAATGTGAGTTGGCGTTGGAAGGGGAAGAAAAACTGCCAACCGATCTGACAGCTACACAGAAAAAGGTGATAATGAAAAAGGCGTATAGTGCAATATTGTTATCGCTAGGTGATGAAGTTTTAGGAGGAGTCTCTGGAGAAAAGACTGCCGACAAGCTTTGGGCAAAGCTTGAAAGTAGATACATGACAAAGTCTCTTCACAATCGTCTCTTCTTGAAGAAACAATTATATACTATGCAGATGCATGAAGGTGAGTCCATTCACAAACATATTGATAATTTCAACCAGGTTGTTCTTAGTTTAAAAAATATTGATGTTGTGGTTGATGACGAAGACCAAGCTGTTTCTTCTTCTTAGTTCTTTCTCGAGGGGATTATGACAATTTTGTAGACACAATAATTTTCGGTAGGAACTCACTTGTCCATGGAGGAGGTAAAAACGGCCTTACAGTCTTGGGAATTGAAAAGGCGAATCACATATTCATATGGCGGTACTAGCTCTGGCGAGGGTCTAGTCATAAGAGGAAGAATGGAGGAAAGGAAGAAAAGTTTCCAACGAAGACGGTCTAAATCACACGGCGGGAATAAGAACAACAATAAATGTTATAACTGTCAAAGAGAGGGGCATTGGAAGAGAAATTGTCCGGAGCTAAAGAAAGACAAAGCGAGTATTTCGGAGTTTGGTGGAGCAATTTGTTGCCTCGGAAGAATCGGATGGTGGAAATGTTCTGTTTGTCTCATCTAATGTTAATGATGATGACTGGATTCTTGATTCAAGCATGTACTTTCCACATGATGCCTAATGAGACTGGTTTGCCACATTCCAAAATGTTGATGGTGGCAAAGTTACGATGGGGAATGATGGTGCTTGCAGTATAGCTGGCAAAGGTACGGTGCAAATTAAGATGATTGATGGTATTGTGAGAACATTAACCGATGTGAGGTATGTGCCCGAACTCAAGAAGAACTTAATTTCTTTGAGCACTTTAGACTCTCTTGGTTGTACATATCGAGCTGAAGGTGGAGACTTAAGAGTTTCTAGAGGTGCCTTGATGGTTATGAGGGGAAAGTTGAAGAATGGACTATACATCTTGCAAGGTAGCACAGTGGTAGGTGCAGCTGCAGTTTCTTCTATTTGGGATATTGACCAGACCCGTTTGTGGCATATGAGGTTAGGTCATATGAGTGAGCGTGGAATGGATGAGCTTAGCAAGAGAGGCTTGCTTGGTGGACGTCGAATCGAAAAGCTGGAATTTTGCGAACATTGTGTTTATGGAAAACAAAGTAGAGTAAAGTTCAGCACTGGTGTTCCACGTAACGCGAGGACTCTTGATTATATCCATTCAGATCTGTGGGGCCCCGTCAAGTGTTCCTTCTCATGGTGGAGCAAGGTACATGTTAACTTTCATTGATGACTATTCACGGAAAGTTTGGATTTATGCCTTGAAAGAGGAAGAGTGATGTGTTCCTTAAGTTCAAGCAATGGAAATCTCTAGTGGAGAAGCAAGCGGAGAAAAAGGTCAAGCGACTCGGGGACGGACAACGGGTTGGAATTTTGCAACAATGAGTTCAATGAGTTACTGCGCAAATGAAGGAATAGCACGTCATAGAATCGTGAGACATACACCACAACAAAATGGTGTGGCGAACGGATGAACGAGGACATTGCTTGAGAGAGCTCGATGCATGCTCTCAAATGCAGGCTTGCCTAAGCAGATTTTAGGCGAGGCGATTAACACTGCATGTTATTTGGTGAACAGATCTCCTTCTACATCTATTGATTGCAAGACTCCGGAAGAGATGTGGTCAGGCTATACAGCAAATTACTCAATTCTGCGTGTATTTGGGTGTCCAGCTTATGCTCATATTAATGAAGGAAAGTTGGAGCCAAGAGCCAAGAAATGTATATTATTGGGTTATCAAGATGGTGTAAAAGGGTACAGGCTGTGGGACCCTAAGGAATCAAAGTTCCTAATTAGTAGAGACGTGACCTTTGATGAGACAGCTATACTTAAACTAAGACCACATGAGGACCATGATAATAAAGTTGAAGTTCATGGTGATAGCAAGAAGGTGGAGCTTGAAGTTGAAGCCCTTAAACAAAAACCAGAGGAGACACATGAAGAGGTTACATCAACAGAGTCTGAATATACATTGGCTAGAGACAGGCCAAAAAGATAGACCAGACCACCTCAAAGGTATGAGGATTTTGTTGCTTTTGCACTTTCAGTATGGCGAAAGCATTGATGAACAAGAACTGAGTTCATTCGATGAGGCGATTACTTGTGATGAAGCATCACGGTGGATTGGTGCCATGAAAGAAGAGCTTGAATCCCTCCACAAAATCAGACTTGGAATCTTGTTGAGAAACCAGTTGATCGGGAAGATTGTTGGTTGTAAGTGGATATTCAAGAAGAAAGAAGGAATAAGGTTCAAAGCAAGACTTGTAGCAAAAGGCTTTACACAAAGGAAAGGTATTGACTTTAATGAAGTTTTTTTCCCCTGTTGTAAAGCATAGTTCCATTAGAGTGCTTCTTGCTTTGGTGTCTCTGCTGACTTGGAGTTAAAGCAACTAGATGTGAAGACAGTCTTTCTCCATGGTGATCCGGAGGAAAGGATTTATATGCAACAACCGGAAGGGTTTGTTGTACCAGGAAAGGAAGACCATGTGTGTCTATTGAAGAAGTCATTGTATGGGTTGAAGCAGTCACCCAGGCAATGGTATAATCGTTTCGACTCATTCATGATTGATATTGGGTATATGAGAAGTGAATATGATAGTTGTGTTTATCATAAGAAATTATCGATGACTCCTATATTTACTTGCTTCTTTATGTTGATGACATGCTAATTGCATGTAAGTATCCAAGCGAGATCAACAAGGTGAAGGCACAATTAAGTGGTGAATTTGAGATGAAGGATTTGGGTCCTGCAAAGAAAATTCTTGGCATGGAGATCATACGAGATCGGAAAGCCGGAAGGTTGTGTTTATCTCAAAAGAACTATATTGAGAAAATTCTAGAAAAATTTGGAATGCAAAATACAAAGACAGTTAGTACTCCTTTTGCAGCTCATTTCAAGTTATCTGCAAAATTGTCACCACAAAGCGAGAAGAGGAAGAGGAGTTCATGTCCCAAGTGCCTTATTCTAATGCGGTTGGAAGTTTGATGTATGCCATGGTTTGTACTAGACCAGATATTGCACATGCAGTGAGTGTTGTTAGTCGGTATATGGCTAATCCAGGGAAGGCTCACTGGCAAGCTGTGAAATGGATTCTCAGATATTTGAGGGGTTCAACTGATGTGGGTCTAGTGTTTGACAGAGGAACAAATGAAGTTATTGCTCATGTCACTGGATATTGTGACTCAGATTATGCTGGTGATCTTGATCGTAGGAGGTCCTTGACTGGTTATATTTTCACGCTTGGAGGTAGTGCTATCAATTGGCGTGCAACTTTACAGTCTTCTATTGCCTTGTCAACTACAGAGGCAGAGTATATGGCTGCTCTGAGGGTAAAAGAATCTTTATGGCTTAAAGGTCTAGTAGGTGATCTTGGTGTAAGTCAAAAGGACTTTACTGTGCATTGTGATAGTCAAAGCGCAATTCACTTAACCAAGAACCAGATATACCATGAAAGGACAAAGCACATCGATGTTAGGATGCATTTCATTCGTGATGTCATAACACGAGGTGATGTGTTGGTAAAGAAGATTGCCACCCTCGATAACCCGGCAGACATGATGACAAAAGCTCTTCCGTCAGTGAAGTTCAAACATTGTTTGGGCTTAGTTGGCATTGCAAGTGCTGGTTGACACTAGAATCAAGTGGAGCAACACTAATAGAAGATGGATGCTAGATGGCTCGAGGAATTCAAGCCAAGGTGGAGATTTGTTGTATTTTTGGCTTGAATGCCATTATTAGTGGGTAGCTATAAACCATTAATATTTAATGGTTTAGTTAATAAAAGTCATTCATGAAAAATGGTTTAGGCTTAGAATGCTTTATAGCCAATCTTTCTTTAGCTTGCATGTTAGTATAAATACATGCAATGTAAATGGAGAATTCATTTCAAGCAAAAGCAAGAGAGAATTCATTCCTTTTGAGAGTAGAGTTGTGAGAGATAAGAATTCTTGAAGAATTCTTCTTTGTAGTTTTGTTCTTTTCTTATATATAAGAGATTCTTCTTTGTGCTAGTTATCTTTTGTTGTTAAAGTTTTCTTCGTCAAGACGGTGTGTCATAACACTATTTGTGGACAAAACTTTATAACCGTTGAAATCTAATTTGAAAATTATTTATTTTTGAACCCAATTGAATTATTATTATTATTTATTTATTTATTAGGTGTCAAGTGTTGTAATTTCAGTGGAAAGTAGACATGTAAGTCTTGTTGTGGTTAAAATTTCAGAATTTATGGACCACTATAGTATTTCCGGTTTCATTGGAAGCTGGCTTGCTGAAAATTTTATCTTTAGTCATGTGTTGGTAAATTTATGACCATGTTGTGATATGTGGATATTATGGTAATTGTTACTCTTGTTTGTTTTGATACGTTAAATTTGAATATGTGATTAAGAAATGCTAGTTAAGAATGTTGAAATTAGTATTTTGTTTTGATTGAGAAAATACTATGTTAAATGCTTGATATGAGAATTTATGAATTGGATGAGTATACGTATAAGTAAATATAATGATATAATGATGTAATTACTATAAATGATGTTACACAAGTATTGGAAATTTGACTTGGAAAGTGTCGTGAATGGTCTATATTGGTTTAGATGGTTGATTGGATGTTGTGATAGGAAACACTAGATTTAAAAAGATATAAATATTGATAAAATGATTATATGGTTTCTTTCTTTTTTTTTCTTTTTGTTTTCTTCTTCTTCTTGTTTTTTGCACCATGTTTTGCTTGTATCATGTAGTAATGACCAAAATTTTGTAATAACATGATTCATTCACATTATTTGTTGCAATCTAGTGTTAGAATAGTTTTACCTTCTTTTATCATTTGGACTAAGTAATCCATTTTTACTCTATGGCTATATTTAGCTCGCTTTACTTGTGAATTGTTTATGGGAATTTGTGTTAAACTTGTTGATTTGGTTCAAAGGTTCATCTAGTTTATTTGATTGCTTCTTATTAACGAAAGTGGTGTGCATTGAAGCTACAATTGTTTATCAGTTATTATTCTCTCACAGTTGTTCTCCCTTGTTAGTTGTTACTTGTTAGTTATAATGGTTAAAAAGAATATTAACGACTTCTTGATTAAACTTTAATTAAATGATCTTGATGGCTATATGGTTGTCTATGCATGTATGTTTGTGATTAAATATTGAAAGGAGTACTTGGTGGAATGAATTGTCAAAGAATGTTTATGAATATTTGGGTAGGCAAATCGGGGAGTGGAAGGCTCCGTTATATAAATATCACCGCCTGGGATGAGTGGACCTCGTTAGATACCCCGAGCGTTGAGGAGGGATGTTGATGTTTGACAGAGGGTGCGGTATCTCCGGTGTACGAAATTAAAACCGTCAGGATGGGGGACCTTGAGTTAACAACCCCAAGTAGACCCAAAGACTCGATATGTAAATATATGACAAGTATCCCCTTTATAAGTAGGACACTAGTTATGAAAAAATAAAAGAAAAGTGAGAGCAAGTCATTCCACAAGTACTCTTCCAAGGGACAATATGTCCACCTTATGCCTTATTTGGTTATGACATTGTTGTATACGAATGGATAGTGTAAAGTGTATTCTGGAAATGTTTATTCATTTATTTGATATAAAGCTTGCGTAATTGTGAAATTGTATCTTCACACTTGACTTTGTGTGTTTGTATGTGTTTGGGGAAAACTCCCTCACTGAGTCTGTGGACTCACCCCACGTTTAACATTTCAGTTGCAGGTCTCTGCGAAGCCTCCAAAAGCCTTGGATGCCATGTGGATAGCTTAAGGGGTTGTACCCGTAGTCTTTTTGGTTATTTGTTTAAGAAGGATTTTGTAATTCTTTGTGTGTTAGTCACTCTAATGTATTATATTCCTTATGTAAGTAATGAATATCATCTTTTACTTTGGATGAGACGAATTTGTGTATGCTTATGAGGTTGCAAGGGGAAAGTTGAAGCTTTCCTTTCTACTGGTCATGGCTGTAAATTCGGGTCATGACATTATCTTTCTACTTTAGGGACCAAATTGAAAATTTTATATAAGTTTAGGGACTCAATTAATTTTTTTTTAGTTTAGGGACCTAATTGAAAACTTTATAAAAGTTCGGGGACCCAATTACAAATTTTTTTAGTTTAGGGACCCAATTAAAAATTCCCAAATAGTTCGGGGACCAACTCAATAATTAAACCTTTTTTTAATTATTAGAATCTTGCATTTTACACCCGTAAATTGGGGCTTTGTGACTCTTACTATGTGGAATTATGGGCGATTATGGAGGATGCTTAATTAGGGAGTGTTGACGGTTCTGGGCAAGTATACCCAGTCGTACAAGTAATACGGTGGTAAGACCGGTTTATCGTATCCACGGGGATTGGATGTCAAGTACCAATTCGCAAGCTCGGCAACTATCTAGACTAAACTATTAATCAAGAGAAAGTAAAACAAACAAAAGAAAAGAAATAAAATCTTTTTATCTTTTTGGGGACTTTTGACAAACACTTGGCGTGCAGAAAGGATATGTTGGGACTAGACTTCACCAAACCTCTAACTCATGCACTATCAGGACTAGATACCTCCCATTCATGCTTCAGATATTAAAATCAATCCACTAAAATACTCAAACCCCGATTCCTCGGATGGCAAGAGCCTAAATCCACTAATAGACCCTAATTCCTTAGGTGGCCAAGATTAATGAATTTGCATTAAGATTAGGGATTACGCGATTACTAATAAACCTAGTTCCATCCCTAGATACAAGGCTTACTAGGTGATTAAATTCAGTTCCGGTTATGACACGAACGTTCCCATTGCATACCAAAACACAAATCAAGTCATGGGGGTGCTAGTCACAACAAGCATTAAGCACAAAAAAATAACCACTAATACGAAGACATGAACATAGATTAATCCGTCAAGATAAATACATAAACATAGGTTTGATTACATCTAATCCCAACACAGGGATTTAACTACTCATAAAACAAAGAAAACCAAACCAGAGAAATAGGAAGGAAGAGGAGAGAAGAGGCCCCATGTGAGCTTTCCTTCTTCTTCAAAGCAATCCCTCTTGGCTCCCTTCTAGGGTTGAAACCCTAGCCCAGCTGCAGCCTCCAAATGCCTTCAAATGGACCCCAAAAACTCCTTCCGTTCTGTCACGCTGCGTTCTTATTTATAGGTTCACAGCGTCGCGCCCGTGATGGCCATCACGGGCTGGCCGTGACGCAGCTTGGTTGCAGGGGCGTGTTTGCACAAAATGAAGTCTCGCGAGGCGAGCTAGGTTTCGCGTCGCGAAACCCTAATTTTCTGGTTGGTCACGGCCGTGATGTCTATTACGGGCAGGCCGTGACAGTCTTTGACTTTTGCCTTCTGCTCTGCTTGATCACGGCCGTGATGACCATCACGGCCAGGCCGTGATGACCATCACGGCCAGGCCGTGATGGGCTCTGTTTGGCTCATATTCTTCACTTTTCAAGCTCTATTTCATCCAAGCTCCACCATGGCTGATTTTGATCATTTTTACATTGAATTCCTGCAAAACAACACCAAGAAACCGCTTCACCCGTTCCAAGGGAAAATCTAACTAAAATCAACTAAAGAATGCCTAATCTATATGAAAAATGCATGCAAATATGTACAGGAAACATCATGTAAAATCACACTATCAAATCACCCCAAGCTTATTCAATTGCTTGTCCTCAAGCAATCACTAAGGCCAGAAGAATAAACAGCACATTGATAGTGGACTAAGAACCCGAGTAAATGATCCAAGTAATAGGCAATTCAAACAATTCAGCAAGAGACAATCAATTCAAGTCCAATTAGAGGCTTAGGTTCATTAGACTCATGTTCTCACTGATTTGGGCACTCTTTCTCACCTGAAGCTCACCCCAAGCTTGTTCTTTTGCTTGGCTCTCTTTCTAACCTCACTCAAGTGTTTAGGGGTATATGACATTTCGCTCAATTTTCCTCAAGGAATGAATCCTACCATAGGCTTGACTATTAACCAAATCTCTACTTTATTAATGAAAACAATTTAGAATCAAGAGGTCTTTTATTTGGTTGTAACGTGGCCATGGGATTAATCGTTAGGTGGGGATAACAAGAAAAGGACATTTCAAAAGGCTACATAAACATCAAGCATTGCAAACATGACCTTCTAAAATACCTTCTTGGGTTTTCAATTTATTTTTCCACCTTTCTTTTCTTTCTTTTTCTTTTTATTTCTCATTTTTGTCATTCCCTTCTCTATTTATTTTTATTTATTTATTATTTTTTTTTCTTTTATTTTTTTTTTTTTTTGGAGAAGGGGAGATTTTTTCAACTCAAGAGAACATTTTTCTGATTCTTTCATCCCAAAACTTTTTCACTACCTTTTTACCCTTTTGTAATACTTTAGAAGTTCCCTTATCAAGCATCATTCAACAATATATTTCAAGGTACCAAGAAAAACATTTTATTCATTCAGGCTCAAAATTGGGCAACTAAGGGGTAGCATTTCATCATTCAAAGCTCAGAAGGCCAGAAAAATACCTATTGCCTCAATCATTTTCAAAAATGTTTTCAAAAATTTTTAAGCTTCAAAATGGTTTCAAGTCAAGTTCTAGAGAAAACACACCAAGAGGAATAACACTCTAACACAAAGAATGGGGTAAAATTTTGTGAGTACCCCTTTTGGCTCAAAATCTCACATTTTAGTTCAGAATCAATGAAAATCACAAGTCCACAGAACCATATGCTAATTATCAACTATCCAAGATTATCTCAAACATTTTCATTTTCAGCCATATCACAAGAATAAACAGATTGGATTCAACAATTCACTATCACAATTTTAATAGGCACTTAGTTCTCACAATTGGGTGCAAAATCTAAGCAGGGCAATCTAATGTGTGATCATGCAAACTATCATGCAAAACTATATGAATGCAACATGAACAAATGCAAAAATACCCCTACCCCAAGCTTAAGAATTTACATTGTCCCCAATGTAAACAATAAAGTTGGAGAAAGGGAAGAAAAATAAAATAAAATAAAAATGGAACGGCTTACCGAGGCGGTAGCGGGTGTTGACTTTCATTTCAGTCAAAAACTGCTTGAAAGTTGGGTTGCTTTTTCTTGTCTTCTTGCTCTTCCCTCCTTCCTCCTTACCCTGGAATCACTTGGCAATTTTATTAGTAAAAGAAAACTCTTGAGCTTCTCAAATTATTCAAGAGTTTAAAAGTCAAAAACAAATCTAACTAAACAAAAAGGAAAATGGAAAAAGGAAAAGAAAAATTGGGTTGCCTCCCAATGAGCGCTTCTTTAATGTCACTAGCTTGACTTATTAAAAAGCATCACCTGGATCCTCCTCCCGGATCAAATGGAAATTGGGGTGGTGATTGCAATGTGATAGTATAACTTTATTCTCAATTCCACCCAGCCATTGGGTGAAATATCCATTGACCTTTGCAACCATAATAATGCACTTACTTCCTAAGCGGGTCAAATGGCATTTTCACCGGGAAGTTTGAAAAACATGGGGAAGGGACTAGTTTACCAATGTCCACACATGCATGCAAGCCGACATATTTGTCCAATGCGAGAAAAATCAAACTGCTCAAGCAAGCATGGTGGAATCCCCTACCACTTCGTCTTCATCTTGAACTATCCCCCAAACCAGATTTTCCTCAAATTGGGCTTCATGTGACTCTTGTACTAACTGTTGGCAAATCTCCTCAACGTACGTTTTGAAGTTCGCTTCACGGCTTCGATACTCTCACAATTTGCTCTTGCCTTGGCCTCAGAGGCGAATAGCTCTTGGGAATACTGTTCTAGAGCAGCTTTCAACGGTATTTGCTCCTTCCATTCCCATTCCTCCTCATGCTTCATTATCACACTATAAGCTTGTGCATGAGGCGGTGAGGCGTCCCAGAGCCCGTAGTCTCCCAAGACTACATTGGGCCCAAAGTGGTATTTTGTAACACCGTCCAAGGTGGGAAAGTAATAAGTCTCCATGATTTTCAGTCCACCTTGCACAAACAAAACTCAAAACAAAAAGATCAAATATATACAGAAAAATAAAAAAGAATAAAAATGTCTAAATTAGTTGCCTCCTCTGTTACTAATGATATTGGCAAAACCAATCCCCGGCAACGGCGCCAAAAACTTGTTGACGGTTCTGGGCAAGTATACCCAGTCGTACAAGTAATACGGTGGTAAGACCGGTTTATCGTATCCACGGGGATTGGATGTCAAGTACCAATTCGCAAGCTCGGAAACTATCTAGACTAAACTATTAATCAAGAGAAAGTAAAACAAACAAAAGAAAAGAAATAAAATATTTTTGTCTTTTTGGGGACTTTTGACAAACACTTGGCGTGCAGAAAGGATATGTTGGGACTAGACTTCACCAAACCTCTAACTCATGCACTATCAGGACTAGATACCTCCCATTCATGCTTCAGATATTAAAATCAATCCACTAAAATACTCAAACCCCGATTCCTCGGATGGCAAGAGCCTAAATCCACTAATAGACCCTAATTCCTTAGGTGGCCTAGATTAATGAATTTGCATTAAGATTAGGGATTACGCGATTACTAATAAACCTAGTTCCATCCCTAGATACAAGGCTTACTAGGTGATTAAATTCAGTTCCGGTTATGATACGAACGTTCCCATTGCATACCAAAACACAAATCAAGTCATGGGGGTGCTAGCCACAACAAGCATTAAGCACAGAAAAATAACCACTAATACGAAGACATGAACATAGATTAATCCGTCAAGATAAATACATAAACATAGGTTTGATTACATCTAATCCCAACACAGGGATTTAACTACTCATAAAACAAAGAAAACCAAACCAGAGAAATAGGAAGGAAGAGGAGAGAAGAGGCCCATGTGAGCTTTCCTTCTTCTTCAAAGCAATCCCTCTTGGCTCCCTTCTAGGGTTGAAACCCTAGCCCAGCTGCAGCCTCCAAATGCCTTCAAATGGACCCCAAAAACTCCTTCAGTTCTGTCTGCTGCGTTCTTATTTATAGATCTCACTGCGCAGCGTCACGGCGTGATGGCCATCACGGGCTGGCCTTGACGTTGTTCGAGTGGGCGTGTTTGCACAAAATGAAGTCTCGCGAGGCGAGCTAGGTTTCGCGTCGCAAAACCCTAATTTTCTGGTTGGTCACGGTAGTGATGTCTATTACAGGCAGGCCGTGACAGATCTCGACTTTTGCCTTTCGCTCTACTTGATCACGTAGTGTGATGGTCATCACGGCCAGGCCGTGATGGGCTCTGTTTGGCTCATATTCTTCACTTTTCAAGCTCTATTTCATCCAAGCTCCACCATGGCTGATTTTGCTCATTTTTACATTGAATTCCTGCAAAACAACACCAAGAAACCGCTTCACCCGTTCCAAGGGAAAATCTAACTAAAATCAACTAAAGAATGTCTAATCTATATGAAAAATGCATGCAAATATGTACAGGAAACATCGTGTAAAATCACACTATCAGGGAGCAATGTTTTTTAACACAAAATTGGGAACACTGTATGGTGTCCCTTTTGTTTTTGAATGTATTTTTGAGATGCATGTACATAAAAATGATAAAAAGTAAGTGAGAGATAGAAAGAAACACATAATGTGTCACATAAAATGTCTAAAATTTGTGTTCAAATAGCACAACTCTAATTAGGCCACTGAGGGTATGGCACCTTGCTTACTATATGTCATTGAATCCTTTGCAACAAGTAGTTGAGTTTAAGCACATTTTACATTCCGTTTTCATATAAGTCATTTCTGTCAATTTCGAACTTATGGAGTTAGATTAAAAGTCACGTGTCAGACTATCATGATAATTACGTCGGGTCAAAACTATAGACGTTGGGTCGAAATTGATGAAAAAGACTAACGTGAAAATAGAAAGTAAGTTATAAGACCAATTTGAAAAGAAAAAAAAAACTTATAGGACCGATGTGAAAAAGTAAAAAAACGTATAAGACCAATTTACCTATTTTGTCATACAATTATCGGATATATAGCACATTAACTCGTTGTAATTTGATGGAGGAGCCTACCTTAAACTCTCTAGAAGATTTTTGAAATAAAGTTAATGAAATTATGTTACTCATTTCAAAATTATTGTTTATAGAATATTTCCTATAGACAATATCCTGGTGTCTCACACACACTCAAATAGTGGGGGGGAAAAAATCGTGATTCTCCTGCTCAAGAATTGAGATAAAGAAAGCTCCAAAAAATTTCTCTATTATAAAACCTTTAATCTCCTCCAAAATAAAAATATTTCTACTCAGCTGGTCATTTCATTCACCAAACTATAAATCAATCCCATTAACTTTAAAAGGTGATAGCTAGCAACAATGTCATAATAACACCGCTTCACTTTAACAAGAAATGAGTGGTTAAAACTTAAAATCACACTCACTCTTGCATAATAATATGAGTTAATTAATTCAATAAAGTAAACAAAAGGGGACAGAATTTCCATGCAGATGTTGTTTTGACATCAATTGAAACTTGTCCTACCTAATGTTTGTGAAGTGTCCTATGGAATAATGGCATGAGCACTATTTTGGAATATGAAAAGAAAGATATAGATAAAAGTGGGATTAACCTAAGCACCACAAATAGAGGTAGTGGGTCCAATAGAAGTAGGGCCCATATGGGACATGCCCACTAGAAAAATCTATGACAAGCAAGGTGGAGAGGACAAAGGGAATCAAAAGGTCCATAAGAGTAGGTCAGTGGGGAAAGGAGAAGAGACAGACAACAAATATGGACCGTCGGTGATACGAACCCTGGCCAACCAGCATAGCATCATGGCTAGGTTAGGAGGCCATCACCTTGATGAAAATGGAAGTGGGGTGAAAGGGGTGCACCATAATACAGGAAGTATGTAGATTTTAGTCACCAGCTAACATATTTTGAGGCTTGATTGGAATGCCAGGTCTTGGATGTGCCTGCCCAAACCAAGACATTATTGACCCAACTTTCACTACCAATCATTTTATGAAAGCACTTAATTTTGGGTAGGGGAGAAATTAAAGGTAATAGCCTAATTCTAGAAGATACAATATTAATTTTAGCACTATCATTTTCCTAAGTTTTAATAATCATTTGCGTCAATGTTAATTCAACTATAAGAGCTTGGTTAGTAATGCTCATAGTTGTAAGTATTATATCAATTGTTATATAAGAAGCTCTTACCTTTCAAAATAAAATAAAATATAAGAAGCTTTTATTTTTTATTTTGAAAAAAAAAAAACTACTCAATCCCTTGACTTTAAGCGATATGCTAATAAATGTGTATCACGGGAGAGGCATTAACTGTCAATGATATGACGAATTTTGCTTTTCAAACCACATGTTTACATTTTTCATCGATTAATGCTAGTCTCGTGAGGTTGTTACACTGTAGAGGCCCATGGAAATTCTCTTCAAATTTAGGCTATTCTTCGTGTGTTTGATCATCTGCATGGAAAGTAACATATCATTGGTCAAAGTGACAGTGGGTTCAGATATTTTAAGCAAATCGTTAGAAGTTTGACTTCTGATTTTTGTGCGTGGAAAAAACTTGATTGAAAAAGGACAATCCTTAAATATCACCTAGGTCCCCAACGAAGATTAGTCATCGCATAAACCTGAATAGTGAATCCCTGTACCAATGACATGATAACCCCAAAAAATCTTCTACAGTAAAAAATGGTTCATCCTCTTTTCAGCACAATCACAGTCCTTAGATTAAACGAAAAAAAAACACACCCTCTTTTTTTTATTTTAGGCTTAATTGTACATTTGGTCCTCCAAGTATTATAATTGTGTAATTTTGGTCCCTAATGTTTCAATTGAGCCATTTGGGTCCCTTAAATATCACAATTATGCAATTTTGTTCCCCGAGGTTTAATTTCAATAATTGGGGCCTCTATGTATCATGATTGTGCAATTTTGGTCCCCCGGATATCATGATTGTGCAATTTTTAACGCCAGTAGCCTACGTGACACACGTGGGACTGATTTGAGACCGGTCTTCTAAAATGTCCTTTGCAAAGAAACATTGGATCCCTAGACTTTGGTGATGCACATGTGCTCGTTAAAGTATGTGATGTGTTAATAATGTCACATAGGAATGCCATGTAAGCTGCAAAGCCGACCTTGTTAAGTTCCAAATCAATCTCACTTGTGCCATGTAGGTTTTTTTTTTTTTTTGTTGATAAAGTGCCATGTAGGTTTTAAAAATTGCACAATTGTGATATTTGGGGACCAAAATTGCACAATCATGATACTTAATGGACCCAATTGGAGCAATTAAAACTCGGAGGACTAAAATTGCACAATCGTGATATTCGGGGGACCCAATTGTCTAATTGAAACCATGGGAACCAAAATTGCACAATTATGATACCTCAAGAATAAAAAGTGTAATTAAGCCTTTATTTTATTAATCCAAGGGCTATGATTTTACGGGAGAGATGATGGATAATATTTTGTTGTAAAGTATTCAACTAAAAGTATAATGGTAGATGAGATAAATTCTTGGATGATAAGTTTTTACCTTAAGTATGTAGATATTTTTTTATATGTGCAAAGTTATAATGATAAATATATGTCTATTTTTAATATGATTCACATAAGTTTACACATGTCCAAATATAATTTGCTTACCTAAAACAGAAGTTTCAACCTATCTCCAAATCCACAAATCCTATTATGGGTATTGGAGATTGAAGTGAATGAACAGGTCTTTTGATCAAGTTGGCTTATCGCGGAGGTCTTGATGATGTGAAGGAGAAGAATGAGCAAAACAAACAAGAAGCAGGACAATCGAAACATGAGGAAGGAGAGCTTCTTTCTGCTCACACGAAGAAGGTGGTTGACGGAGGTGGAAACGCGAAGAAGAATAATAGGAGTGAGTTTCTATTTATTAGTTTATAAACTAAAAGGAAAGAATATTAATATTAAAATAAAAATATTTTAATTTATAAATTTAAAAAAATGATTTTCCTACATGACATCCTGCATGATTTTAAAATATAAATAATTTAATACACATGTCAGTGTTGATGTGGTGTGTTACTAGTCACATCAACACTTAACAGATGAATACTAGCAACAGAGACTAAAACCAAAGTTATGGAATTTGCAGGGACCAAAACCAATGAAAAAAAATGTAGGGACCAAAACCAAAACTCGTGTACGTTACAGAGGCTAAAAACTTCAACTTTGCAGAGACTAAAAAATTCATTAAACCTGATTAAATTTACAAGTTTTAGACCTTTGATACGAGTAATGTTAGAATATAATCAGGTTTATGGTAAATATTACAGTGACAATATATATAAGAATCAAAGTAATTAAGGGTTCGTTTGATGGTCAGGATAGGATAGGGGTGAATAGGATAATATAACAGGATAGGAGTAGGATATGATATGAGTAGGATAAGCTGTTATCCTATCCGAATTTTGGTGTCCACCAGATAACCAACCGGATAACATTATAATTTTAGTATAAATTTAAAAAAATTTCATTTTTATTCTAAATGTTTTATTATTTTATTAGATTTATTTTTTTATAATTTTCATATTTTTTTTAAATTATATAAAAAGACAAAATTATTCTTGTGATAAAATTACATATAATTTTTTAAATTTTAAAAATATTGTCTAACTTCAATTATTTATTTTATAATTTTAAATATTCTATTTGAGTTTTTAATTTACATATAGTTAAATTATTAGAATATTTTTTATATTTTTCAATTTTTTAAAATAATATAAAATAACAAAATTATTCTTGTGATAAAATAAAAATAATTTAAAAAAATTATTAATATATTTATGATTTTAAATATTTTATATTAATTATACTTTTTTAATCATGTTATATTTTATTATACTTTAAAATATTATTTTATTATACTTTAATTATTTTATTATATTTTAAATCACACTATCCTATCCTGTTGAGTTCTAACCCAACCCAACTTCCCCCTCAGGATAGAATTTTAACTAGATAGACATGATATGATATGTGACAGGATTGACTTATCTTATCGTGCTAGCTTACCAAATAATAGTTTCAGACATGATATGATAGCTTATCATATCATATCTCTTTTATCCTAACCACCAAACAAACCCAAATTCTGAATCTATATTATAACATAACATCATTCCATATATTGCGTGACGAGAAAGTGGATGTGAGGTCTAGATTTTCAGCAATAACATGACGGCAACAGCAATATATGTACCAGAAAAAAGGAAGAGGTGGGGGACATAATCAGAACAATTGTTCACAAATAAAGGAGATTATATTGGTGAACCTAAGAGAAGAAAATGATGTTGATGAATGATACCGCACTAAGTACACATCTAGAAGTGTAATGGTACATGAATATTTTTTACTTAGATAAAACTTATTTTTTCTATTATATCCCTAAGTTCATACAGAATCACGTTTTTACCAAAACAAAAAAAAAAAATACAGAATCACGTTACAATCTTTTATGTATTTATATAATAATAATAATTTAATAACTGTTATATCTTTTTTTTATACATAAAAAATTTAACGGGGGAAGGCACGTCCCCCTTACAAGTCCAGACAATACCACCGACGTCAACGAGGCATTTATATATTGCCTAACAAATGAGAGGAGATCTAGGAATCGAACCCAAGTCACAGTTAGTATGAACGAAATGCTTGACCAGATGTGTCAACCCCTACAGACATAACTCTTATATCTCTGTTTTCCCTAGAAGTTATATAGTCTATTTTTTCACCTAAAATAATCATATTCTTGCAGTTAGATTATAAAACAAGAAATCAACTAATCCTAGAATTGTGCCCCTAATGTGGAGCTAAATGAGAAGCTTTTGAGATAAAGTCATGATTTGGAGGGGGATTTTTCCTTTATGTCATATGGAATTTATTTAAAAAGGGACTAATGCAGAAGGTAAAAGAATTTCAAAGGGTCCCAATGCATAAACAAGATGTTTGATTTGTGTCTCCCATTCTCACTTTCCATCAAGCATGCACACCCACATGCTCAGGTATTATCTTATCTCTTCTAAGAAGTGGACTATTGCTTCTTTGACCCTTGATTTGGATCTTCTAAACCTGTGTTCTTTAGTGATCCTCATCATCTGCTTAGTCTCTTTCTTAACTCTCTCTTTTTTAATTCTTTTGGAATGATCTTGCTTTTCAAAGTGAATTTTTGATGCGGATTGTTGGAAATAGGAAAGAAATTCTAAGAAGACTATGAAATGAAAACTGAAGCTCATACTTTTATTCATACTAACAACCTTTAAATACAAGAAATTCATAACCAGAAATTGTTAATAATGTCAAATTATAACTACCCATAAATTTGTAACAGCCCATTACCTCCCATAATTTCTATAATTAAAACTTAAACTTGTAACAGTCATAACAGTATGAATTCTAACATAAACTCTAACAACAGATACTGAGGCATATTTCAACACTCCTCCTTGCATCAGTAGCTATTGACTTCAAGTCTTTCTCTCAAGTTCTCAAACCTTCCTTTCAAAAGTGCCTTTGTAAAGATGTCTGCCAATTGGTCTTCTGTCTTTTGGAAGATGTCTGCCAATTGGTCTTCTGTCTTGCAATATTGTAACAAAACTTCTCCTTCCCTTTGGATTTCTCTAAGAAAATAGAGTTTAATATTGAAGTGCTTAGTCTTCCCATGAAAGACTAAATTATTAGAGATTGCAATTGCTGCTTGATTATCTACAAACACCTTAGTTGAATCTGTTTGAGCCATTTGAAGATCGGCTAGAATTTTTCTCAACCACAAAGCTTGATTAACAGCTGCAGTAGCAGCAACGAATTCTGCTTCAGCAGTTGATTGTGACACAATATATTGCTTCTTTGAAATCCAAGAAAACACTCCAAAACCAAATGTAAAGCAATAGCCTGAAGTGCTTTTCATATCATCCATTGATCCTCCCCAATCACTGTCGGAGAATCCACAGAGATTAAATTCTTGATTATAATTGAACCAAATTCCATAATCAGCAGTTCCTTTGATATATCTAAGCACACGTTTAGCAGCTTGAAGATGCACTTCTCTTGCACAATGTAAGAATCTTGAGAGAACACTCACAACATGCAAAATATCAGGTCTTGTTGCTGTAAGATACATGAGACAACCAATAAGACTTCTAAAATCAGTCTTATTAACCTTTTTTGCACCATCTTCCTTGCATAGCTTCAACTTATGAACCATTGGAGTACTCAGGTTTACAGCTCTCCCTCTGGAACTTCTTCAGAATCTCTTTTGCATACTTCTTCTGACTGAAAGATTCCTTTTTTCATGAAAGCCATTTCTCCACAGTCTGTCATTTCAAAGACTTTCATCATATTTTGCTTGAACTCCTCCACAAACACAACATTGCTTCCTGTTACCAAAAGATCATCCACGTACAGAGAAACAATTAAAATATCAGAATTCAAGCATTTCACATAAAGGGTTGACTCACTGAGACTTTTTATAAAGCCAATACTCAGCAAGTACTCATCAATCCTACTGTACCAGACCCTTGGAGCCTGCTTCAAACCATACAAGGCCTTTTTCAGCAAATAAACGTTGTCTTCCTGCCCTGTAATTGCAAATCCTTCAGGTTGCTCAACATATATCTCCTCCTGCAAATAACCATTAAGAAAAGCAGATTTTACATCTAGCTGGAACACCTTCCAACCTTTTTGTGCTGCTAAAGCAAGGACCAATCTGATTGTATCAAGCCGAGCTACTGGAGGAAATGTTTCAGAAAAATCAACTCCAAATACTTGAGCATATCCCTTCACTACAAGCCTGGCCTTGTGCTTATTAATGGAACCATCTGCAGTGAGTTTGGTTCTAAACACCCATTTAACACCAATAACATTTTTGTGTTGGGGTCTAGAAACCAATTCCCAAGTTTGGTTCTTCTCGATCATGTTAAGCTCCTCCTGCATTGCAGCTATCCACTTTGGATCTTTTTCTGCTTCTGTAAAATTTTCAGGCTCTAACACAGCAACATTACATCTTTCATAAATATCATAAAGTAATCTAGTTCCTCTAACAGGTGGATCATCAACATTTTCATCATTTATAAAAGAAAAATTAGAAACTTGCTTCCATTCATCATCTTCCCAGCTCCATTGTTTGTCTTCAACAAAATGGACATCTCTGCTTACTAGAATCTTACCAGTTTCTGGTTGGAAGACTCTATAAGCCTTTGAAGTTGTGCTATAGCCAATAAAGACTCATGCCTCTGCCTTTTTATCTAACTTATCTCTTTTCACTTTTGGCACATAAGTAAAACAAATGCATCCAAAAACTTTGAAGTTTTGAACAAAAGGTTTATGGCCATACCATGCTTCAAAAGGAGTTTTCCCCTGCACTGCCTTTGTAGGAAGCCTGTTTAACAGAAACACAGCTGTATAATTAGCAGCTTCAATCCAGAATTTCTTTGGAAGTCCTTTCTCATGCATCATACATCTAGCCATCTCCATTATTGTTCTGTTCTTTCTTTCACTCACTCCATTTTGTTGTGGACTTTCCTTTAACAGCTATGCACTCTCCGTTACCAATTATGACTTTTGAAATAGTTGTTCTGTCCAATTCCTTGAACAGCTCCTCATCATAGGTCATATGATGTGTACATCCACTATCAATCAACCAACTTTCACTGTTGTTGTTGGTGGCAAAACAGGTTGCTGCAAATAACTGCTCCTCCTCCCATTGATCAGCCACTTGAGCTTCGGTTTGAGGCTGCCTTTTGTTCTTGCAAATTTTTGCAATATGACCAAGCTGGTTGCATTTGTTGCATCTTATATTAGGCCTTTTTTTTCTTTCCTTTGTAACCTTGATTGATCTTCAATTTGGCCTGTAAAGCACCTTCAATCATGCCTTCCTCCCTCATAAGTCTCCTTTGTTCTTGGGCTTGCAAAGCATACAACAATTCTACCAAAGTAATATTTGACAGATCTTTGGAATTTTCCAGAGAGGAAATAGTGGATTCAAACCTCTCAGGAATGGTCACAAGGATCTTTTAAAACTATCCTTGTATCAGGAAAATCAGTTCCAAGCAATCTCACCTTGTTGACAATGCTTAGAAGTATGTCAGAATACTCTTTGATTGTTTATGATTCCTGATTTGTGCAAGCGTTGGATTTTCTGGTAATGGACCAATCACATAATCCTCCTCAACAGCTTCCCAAAGATCACTAGCATCAAGATAAGCCTCCATTCTAATTGCCCATAAGTGATAATTCTCACCCTCAAAATTTGGCAATATTATGGCTGAGTTATCATATTGCATTTTCAACTCTCGTTGGAAGTGTTTGGGTGTTTGGTGGAACTCTCAACCTTACCAGGTCCCTCAAGAACAATAAAGCTCTGATTACCACTTGTTGGAAATAGGAAAGAAATTCTAAGAAGACTATGAAATAAAAACTGAAGCTCATACTTTTATTCATACTAACAACCTTTAAATACAAGAAATTCATAACCAGAAATTGCTAATAATGTCAAATTATAACTACCCATAAATTTGTAACAGCCCATTACCTCCCATAATTTCTATAATTAAAACTTAAACTTGTAACTGTCATAACAGTAGGAATTCTAACATAAACTCTAATAATAGATTCTGAGGCATATTTCAACATGGACATGCTTCTGTTTCATATCCATTCATTTTAACTCTCTAATTGTCCCCAGCACCTGTACATCTCTTCTATGATATTGTGAAATCATGAAAGCAGTTAGTGAAGTCATTGAGGGCTCATGTAGGAACTTGTAATCTTGTAAATTGGGGCCTTCTGGCTATGGTCTTGTTCGGTTAGAGTTACATTTTGGGTTGGGCTTAACAGGTTAGAGACAGAAAATGCGAAATTCATCATCTTCCCTTTTGTTTCTCGTTTATTTTATTTTATTTTGGATGTTGAAGCCGAAATCCATCTGTAAAAAACTTTGGCTATATAATCTCAACCAAATACTCACATCTCACATCATACACAATGGAAATTTATATTGGCTAGTGAACAATATAAAAGGGAAAGTGATTAGTCAATCACTGATCCGTCGAAGTTATGAAAGAAAACTTTCAATTGAGTTTTTTGCCACATTATTTTTATAGCAAAAATAACTTTTCATGTATTCATTAAAATATTAAATAAGCGTTCAAGTATGGCCTATATTTTTCTGTAAAAAAAAAAGTATGGCCTATATTTTAAAATTGGTATCTAGTCGTTGTCGAATTTATCTCTTATATTATTGTATTATTTCTTTGTTCTGTATTAATGACGTCAAGTTTTGTTTTATCAAGAACTAATATTAAATTTCTTGTAAAAAAAGAACTAATATTAAATTTCATCAAAAAAAAAAGAAAGAACAAATATTAAATATTAAAAAATTATACCATTTTAAATAAAAGATTTAAATGTCATGTCTCTGTAAGAAATATACAATATGAAGATGAGTTTATATTTGGTCACCATTTTTTAATTAAATTCAAAAAAAATGACTCCACATAATTTCATAGTAGTACTAAACTTTTACACTAACATTTAACTAAATCAGAAAACAATAACAGGCTAATATAACAAGAATAGCAAAAAAAAAAAAAATATCCATTTCACCCAGAAATTGTTTTCAGGAAAAGTTATGATCAATGATGTTGTGTTATTTGTTTTAGCCTAAAATATTTTTTATTAAATAACATAACTTTCAGTTTAAATTAGAGAATAATATTTTTCTCTCTTGTATATTCAAAGAATATATAGCCAACGATTACAGGAATCAGTACAGGAATTAGAGAATCAGTACAGTGAATATATAGCCAACGATTGCAGGAAGTTAAGGCTATCTTTTAGCTATTGTGCCTACAAAAGAGTATAAGAAATATCATAATTTATAGTTTCCTATGTTACATAAGAATTAGAATGCCTTAAATTAAGTAAAAAAATATCTCAACACCCCCCTCAAGTTGGTGCATCCCAACTTGCTCACAGTCTTTGAGAACATCTGACTTGAAACTGCTTTAGTTAGAATATCAGCCAATTGATCATCTGATCGAATCCTAGGTAATTCTAATACCTTCTCATCTAATTTTTCCTTGATGAAGAATCTGTCTACTTCCACATGTTTGGTACGATCATGTTGAACCGGGTTATGATGAGCTATGTCACATGCAGCCTTATTGTCACAATATAGTCGAATTGGTTGCTCAAGTGATAACCCAAATATGATAGAAGAAGTCTTAGCCATAATCCTTCACATAACCCAAATGTCGTTCCCCTAAATTCAGCCTCTGCACTTGAGCGTGCAACAACATTCTGTTTTTTACTTCTCCATGTAACAAGGTTACCTCCTACAAAGGTGAAGTAGCCTGAAGTAGATCTCCTGTCATCTATAGATCCAGCCCAATCAGCATCAGTAGATACACTTACACTTTGATTATTTTCACTCTTTGTGAACATAATTCCCTTCCCTGGAGCAGATTTTAAATATCTCAAAATATGCATAACAGCATTCATATGTTGCTCTCCATGATTATGCATGAATTGGCTCACAACACTCAAGGCATAGGCGAGATCTGGCCTTGTGTGTGTTAGATACATTAGCCTTCCTACAAGTCTCTGGTATCTCCCTTTATCAACCGGAACTTGATTTGGTTCAGCAAACAATTTCAATCCTTCTTCAACAGGTGTATAGTTGGTTGACAAGCTGACATACTGGTCTCCATCAACAAATCTAAAGTATATTTTGAGACAAGGAAATTCCTTTAGTTGATCTAGACACTTCAATCCCAAGGAAAAATTTTAAGGGACCGAGGTCTTTCATTTCGAATTCCTTAGACAAGTAGCTTTGAAGAGCTTTTCTTTCTTCAACATCATTCCCAGTAACTACCATGTCATCAACATATACAATAAGTGCAGTGATTTTACCTTGCTGTTTTTTCAAGAATAAAGTGTGGTCTGCATTACTTTGACTATAGCCAAATGCTTTCATAGATTTTGTGAACCTACCAAACCATGCTCTTGGAGATTGCTTTAGTCCATACAATGATTTCTTTAATCTACACACCTTTGTATCATATGCTTTTGGCATCTTGCACCCCGGAGGAAGGTCCATGTAGACTTCTTCAAACAATTCGCCATGAAGAAAGGCATTCGCCACATCAAATTGTTGTAATGGTCAATCCAAGTTTGCTGCTAGAGATAGCAAAACTCGAATTGTATTGACTTTAGCTACTGGTGCAGGTGTCTGTGTAGTCGACTCCATCGGTTTGGGTATATCCCTTAGCCACCAACCTTGCTTTAAAACACTCTATCGTACCATCTGCTTTGTATTTAACCGTATAAACCCATCGACATCCAACTGTTTTCTTTCCAGCTGGATAGTCAACGAGTTCCCAAGTATTATTTTTCTGTAAGGACTTCATCTCCTCATTCATAGCTGCTCTCCACCTTGGGTCCATTAAGGCTTCCTGCACACTATTAGGAACAAGTACAGTAGATAATTGATTTGCAAATGACTGATTTGATTCTGATAAATGATGGTTAGACATATAATGGTTCATTGGATATCTAACTTTACTGAAAATTTCAGGTTCATAAGTGGGCTTAAGGATACCTCTATTTGGCCCTGGGGGTAGCTGTTTTCTAGATGATTCAAGCACAAAATTAGGAGCATCCTCAGCCGACGATTGGTTTGGTACTACAATTTCTTGGGGTGCTACGTGTTCCTCAAAGGAAAGTGGGCCAATTACTTCCATTTCTTGATTTTATTGTGATGCTGTGATATCCTCAAAGGATAGTGGATCCATAATTCCCATTTCAGGTTCCTCATCACTACTACTACCACCACTCATTTCTTTATACAATTCTATTTTCTCATGTACATGATCATCATCTGGGGTTA